>JAODAN010000003.1:0-1482500 GCA_031326905.1 Papiliotrema laurentii
GATCCTGCAAACCCGGCGAGCTGGATAGATCCGACGCTGTGGGTCAGCGAAACACAGACAGTAATGCCGTACTAGCAAGCCAAGGCGATCGGGCGGCGGCGCTCGTCGAACCTGCTGCTGAGCCACGACTGCGAGTCAGCCTCGTGCTCTAACCTTGATGCATACCGCGTTGATAGCCTGCCCTGTGGCCATAGTCCCAGCCGTCATGAGGTAGCCACCGTACAACACTCTCTTGCCCGCAGAGTCCGGGGCGAGAGCGAGCCACAGGGTACCCGCGAAAGACAGGATCATGGCGATGGAGATGTGAACACCCCGCTCGCGAGTCTTGTCACTGGACCAGGCGAGTGTAAGAGACACTAGGAGGCCGATGGCCGAGGCGGGAGCTTGCATGCCGTTCTGGTCGTCAGCGAGGGTGCGTCGGCAAGGAGGAGGCGTACTGCGATGTATCCCGAGTATCCAAGCTGCTTGACGATCGACGGGCCATATGTGTTGACAGGGGTGAGAATCACGCTCCACGTCAGTACCGAAACAAACTTTGGTATACTCACGACGAGAGGAACGCAGAGACGCAGTGACCATACAACCGCCAATCGAAAAAGGTGTCCCTAATGTCCACCATCGAGACCGCCGTCCCCCTGGCGAAAGCCTTCTGAGGGTCTTCCCGCAGCGCCCGGCTTGTAAGGATCGCAGCGTCGCGCCGGGTCATGACCACGTGCCCTACGATTGACCGACCCCCGTCCATTGGGCTGTTGGGGAGGAAGAGAAACGCCAGAACGGCGATGAACATGGTCATTGCGCCTTCTGCACAAGTCAGTACGCAGTTCACGTCGGCGCTCGTACCAATGAGGAAGAGATACTGCCACCCGTGCCAGCCGTTTCTTCCAGACAAGCCACGGAGGATGCCAAGAGCGAGCGGGCCAGACGTCATGCCAGCTGGCGGTCAGCCCATGGCGCGCCCCATCCACCCACCGATGCTGTTGCTGCCCCAGAAGATCGCCAGACGGAGGGATAATTCGGCAGATACGTAGAATCGGGTGAGGTACCAGGCCATCCCTGGGATGAAACCCGCTTCGCCGGCAGCGAGCAAGAATCGGGTGGCATAGAAGCCCGACCTGTTCTTGATGAAAGCTTGGCACAGGGTGATCAAGCCCCAGAGGAACATGATACACGGGATCCAGCGATTCGGGCCGACCTTTTTCGCGACCATGTTGCTGGGCAGTTCGAGGAGGACCATGCCGAGGGTGAAAAGCGTCTGCCCGGTGTTGATGTGTGCAGTCGTCATGCCTAGGGATTTTGCAAAGTTGTCCGTCTGGGCGTTCCCCAAGTTGGTCCTGTCCTGCACACGTGAGCGCTGTTCGTTCCGACGTTCTTACATATTGGAGCATAACAAAGCAGAGGATGACAAAGGGGAGCAGGACAGAGTCGATCTTTCGCCGTGCCCTACGTTCCTCGGCCGGGGTGTATTCGACCAAATCGACGGGTTGGACTTGGGGAGATAAGGGATTGGGCTGATTCTCAGGCTTCATCTTGGTGGACTGAGGGTATGGCAGCTCCACCGAGGTCTGCTATATATCCTTTTCCATGTTCGACAAGCAGCAATGGTATCTGTCAGAAACAACATTGCTGCAAGATTGCGACACGACCGAAATCCGTCGCATCGGTCGCGTTATCGGTGCTCATATCGTTGAGATTGTCGAAGACGGGTTCGCCGCTCCGAGTGACTCGCCTCGGACTTGCTTCTTCAGGCAGAAAAGACGACGCTTATGCCGAGATGGCGAGCGATAACGCCCTCGGTGTTCCGAGGGGTCGACCGCAACAGTCTCGGTCGTGGATATGCATGAGATGGGTCGAGGGTATAAGTAGTGATGCTTGCGCCGGTGCGACCGCTATCCATCTTCTGTGATTTGACGTTATGGACCAGAACATCATACGGCGCAGAGGGGTCAGCACCAGAGGGCTCGACCCCGCCCTCGCTCTGGACGGCTACACCTTGATTGCGCCGTTGACCAGCAAGAATGTTCGTGACCCGCACGACTCCTGCTAACAACAGGTCTACATCATCGACAACGAGGGCAACGTTGTCCATCATTGGGACCTGCCGTATAGAGTGGGACGATACGCCAGCATTCTGCCGAATGGTAACCTGGCTGTAGGAATGAAAGACCCCGACGCGCCTGCTCCATTCCCCTTTGTACAGACGAGATCTCACGCCTCCAGACACCGCTGACCTGGCAGTTCAACAAGTATGGGGGAGGGATATATCAGGAGATCTCTCCGGCGGGGCAAGCTGTGCACGAACACCGGGACCCGTTGGGCCACCACGAGTATGCCTCGCTGCGATCCTGCTTGTGACCGCTGACATCGCAGTTGTTACTTTTTCGGCGGCGGACACTATCTCTACGCCGGGTTGCAGGCTCTCACCGATGCCCAAGCGGCGGCGCTGCCTGGGGGCGTCTCTGGCACCGCAAGTCGCTCTTGGCTTTGGGTTCACACGCTCATTCCCGCAGGAAGCCCCCGACGGCAAGGTCTATTCTGACACCATCCGCGAGGTCAAGGATGGACAAGTCGTGTGGGAGTGGAAAGTCGCCGACAAGCTCGATCCCCGTCGCTTCCCCCTTCAATCGGCGTATCCACGAGAGCACTGGCCGTTGATCAACGCGATCTGGTGGGCGATCATACCTCTACTTGAACTCACCCCAGGCCCTTGAATGATGGGAACATCCTCGCCTCGTTGCGAAGTGTCTCTGCGGTGATCATTATCGAAAAGTCCACTGGCGATATCATCTGGCATCTCGATGCCAGTGTGGTCGCCCAGCAACACTGCGCCAATGAGCTGCCAAATGGAAATATCTTAGTGAGTAGCGGTCTGTCCCCATCCCCTAACCGACAGATCTTCGACAATGGAGCGTTTAGACACCGCGAGAGCTACCAGTTCTCCCGGGCGATCGAGGTGGATCGGGTGTCCAAAAAGATTGTCTGGGAGTGGACAGCACCGAACAACCGGGTGAGAACTTGCTCCGTTGGCCCCGCCACTGACAACAGGAATCTTTCTACACCCCGTTCATGGGATCGGCCCAGCGACTGCCCAATGGCAACACGCTGCTGTGCGAATCTGCGTTTGGACGTTTGCTCGAAGTGACGCAAGACGGCACGCAGTGTTGGGAGTATGTGTGTCCTTGGTTCGCGCAGTACCCCGAGCAAGCCGCGAGAGGTTTCTTCCCCGCCGAATCAAACGCGCTATTCAGGGCTTACAAGTATGCCAAAGAGCAGATACCGTGGCTATGAAGAGTGTCTTGTAGTTACCGATGCATCGGCTATGGTCATAGATGCAGGATGCGCTCGTTTCCACCCCCGATAGCGCGTTCTGGTGAATGCTGAGGGTTTCTATCTCTACCGCGCGGTCAGTCTAGATCGCCAACGTAGGCGTAGTCAGAACCACAACGCACCAGGAGCACGACAAACAGTTCACAAGCGCTGCAGACATTGACGATGGAGCCTACCGGCGTAAGGGGATTGGCTGCTGCCCTGTGGTCTCGCGCACTGCTATTGTGCACAGAATAAATTGTGCTCTCATCCAGTCGCTACAATACGGCGATATTAATGTCCAAATGTCCTTACGGTCAATGGCAAATCAACCACTCCGCGCCAGGAAGTCCGCCTGCATGTCGGTGAATAGAGTCAGGGTGAGCCCCACTGATTGTGTGCCATCTTGGCTTAGACTGAATATCGCACCCGAGTTCTCGCTGGGCTGACTACCACGGATGAGGAATGTGTCGCGATCCCAAGGGATGAGCGGGTAGGTCGTGGGCGAGTCGTCAAACGCAAGGATAAGCCCAGATCCCTCATTGTTCCATCGCCTGCTGTTGTTCTGCCTTATGATTCGCACTGTTCCGACGTAGTTGTTCGAGTACACACCCACGTAAGCATCAACGGGGACATTCGACGAAGCGTTGTTCGGTGGTGGACCCGCCCATGGGTTGCTATCGTACAGCGAGTCAAACGTCGAGTAGATCTCGTTCCACGCTTCGACATAATCCTGCCTGGCTTGGCCATACAGAGCAATATCAAAGACGGTATCCGCAATGCCCTCCGGCCAGCCCGTCGGGAAGCAATTGGTGAGCCCGACGAACCCAATCTTCGCTTCGACGTTGTACCTGATCAAGGTACGCACCCCTTGCTCAAACGCCCCCGCGTGGCCGACCCAGGTGTATCCGTCACGGTAGTCGACGTCCCACCCGAGAGCATAAAACCCAGTGTGATTGGTGATCGGATCGACCCCGCGGACAATCTGGGGCAAGCGGCTTGCGTTGACTGCGGCCTCCGATATCAGCTGCTCCCCATCGCCCGTCCTCCCAGTGTCCATGAGCAGCTGCACCCACTTGGCGAGATCCGGCACGTTGGACGAAGCGCCGCCGGCCGGAGACTGGGGGTCTGCATTCCGATGGACCGCCGGGATCCACGTCTTGTTCGACCCGGACACCGGGTAGTGAAGATTCGCCCGGTTACTCTGGGCTAGAAAGTCCGAGTCGCGCGAGCTGGTCGAGGTCAAGCCAAGAGGGCCGTAGAGGTAGTCTTGCGCGGCATCCTCCCACCTCGCATTGGTGGACTTGGCCGCGGCTACGGCGGCAGCCGTGAGGCCATAGTTGCTGTAAGAATAGGTGATACGGAATGGACCCGACTCGGGAGCGTATTGCAGGCGAGACAGGATGGTGCTGCGGTTGAACCCCACGACCTCGAGATCACCTCCAGCCGGTCCCAACAGACCGGAGCGATGGGCAAAGCCATCCGAGATGAGCAGCTCGGAAGTGATCCAAGGGTCAGAGTATCGTGCAGTGATTGAAGGCTTGTTGACCGGACTATCCCATGTTGTCAGGTTCTTTGTGATCAACGCCGCGATCACCGTCGAGGACAATGGCTTGGAGACCGAGGCGAGCTGGAAGACGGTGTCTGTGGTGACTGGGTCGTTCTCGCCAATCTTCCGGACTCCAAACCCTTCCGCGTACTGCACTTTGCCGTCAAAGATGAATGCGAATGCGATACCGGGGACTCCGCCAGAGTCCACAGCACGTCGGCCTAGATCCGGCAATGCATCGACCGCTTTCTGCAGGTTCGCCGGGTCGATGGGGGGTTGAGCGGACGCTAAGGACAGGAGGGCCAACGCAGCGAGGAGCATAATGTGTGGGGATTTTCGATCGACCAGGTCATAGCTTTAATACCTCTGCGGGAAGGGTATACTCCGCGACAGCTTGCTCAAAAGAGGTAAAGTGGGTCCCGCTAGCACGTAGGTCTCTTGGCAGAGTTCACAATACGCCGGGTCCGGGTGCTTGCGACGCCATTCAAGCAAGCGGCGTCATCCTGCTACCGGGTCTTGCCGATCTCAGAGGGGTTGCATACACACTAGTCGCTAGCAAAAGGGAGGTAGAATCGGTCCACAGTCAATAGAATCAATCCACAGTCAACGATCAGAACCAGAGACGTAGAGCCGAAGTATCGTCACGGCAGGCGGACCGATTGGGGGTTGGCAAACATGTTGTCAGGATCGTACTTCGCCTTGACAAGCCGGAGCTTCTGCGCGTTGTCACCCCAGTAGATCTCCTCGCAGCTACAGTCAGCTTTGCGTGAGGGGCATGGCTCACTCGGGCCCAAGCTCCGGGTCGACATATCCAGGATACACCCTAACCTGGAGGTTCGGGATCCCGTCCTTCACCACATTGTACATCCCCTCGATGAAACTCTTGATCTGCGGGGAGAAAGTCGGGGTGAGGAGATTCGGGTCGATCGCGTAAAACTGGAAAAACAGCATGCCATTGCGATGCCCGAAACACGACGTCTTGGCGAGATCCAGATCATTCGATCTGCCCCCTTGCAGGTCGCTCAGTATGAACCACAGGGCGAGCTTGGGCTGGTTGTCGTGGATGTAGTTGAAGAGCTTGGTGCTGAGTTGGGGCGTGATCGCCTGGTCGGCTCGCAGGACCAATGACTTGACGTAAAACTTGGCTGGCTGATGGTCAGCCATGCTTCGCTGAACGGCCCACTGACAATCCCCCCGCCCAGAGACAACGCTCGATCCTCCAGCCAGTGGATCAGGGCTGCCTTGTAGTTGACAAAGTTGAGCTTTTGCACTTTAACCCTGACCCCCTCGACGTCGAGCGCGGCGCGAAACTTGTCACTGTCCTCCTCGGCCGCGAGTTCCTCTTCGGTCCCGAAAAATGTCCTCTCAACGGCCAGCCTGCCGTCGGTGATGATGCACGTGCTGGCAAACTTGCGGCTCAGTTTGAGATCCACGGCCCAGGCCTGGAACTGGTCATAGGCATTGCTGAGCTGTTCCGGGGTGCCGTTGCTGCAGACTCAGCCGGGCGACGACTGGCGTCACGTACACAATCTCGTACGTCCAGTGGGTGATACTCGTCAGGTCGGGATAGATCTTGACGACAATCTTGGTGACAATGCCAAAGGAAGCGGCTGCGCCTCGGACCGCCTGTAGGGTGAGAACAGGTCGCAAGAGACGGCGAGTCGAGGTGGCTTACCCAGAAGAGGTCGGCGTATTGCGGGTGGTCCTGTGTGACGTTCTGGAGGTACTGCCCGTTTGCAAGGACCTACAAGCTTAGCCACGCCTCGACCTCCCTTACGATGTCAAACGAAATGATTTGGTCCACCATCATCCCATCTACGCGTCAGCGTGAGTCAGTCGTCTCACTTACACAGCCTCGACGACGGGCCTTGTCCTCCTATCGTAGCGTGCCCCCCGACGCCGACCTAAATGATCAGGATGATCTCCTCGGGCGCTCACTTGGGGACAGATCTGCATGGGTCAGCGATGCAACGGCGTAGACTCACTCCGTGGGGGGTCATAAACCCAGCTCGGTGCAGAACCTTGGTCACATCGCCGAGGAGGGCGCCGGGCCCGATGCTAGCCGCTGTTGTCGTCAGCATACGGGGGTCTGCCGATGCTCACTCTGTGCCGCCTTGTCGATGACAATCTGGTTGAGGTACTTCAGTCCGACGACAAATGCCCCGTCTCTACCTCCCCAACCTTGGCCGTCAGTCGGCCGTCTTGAAACCTCTCACCATAACCGCCGTAGCTGTGCCCTCCCGCCCTCGCTTGCACCTGATATGAGCCGACGCAGATCCACCCTCTCACCTGGACCTTGGCACGCTTGGCAATCTCCACCGCTACTCTGACCTTTTCAGCTGTGTCGGGCTCCGTGATGGCGCAAGGCATGATCACGAGAGCCTTGTTGTAGTGCCACATGTTCGCGGTCCAATACCAGAACGTCTTGGGCAGCCCGATCCACGGAATGTCATCCACGTCGAGGCCTTGAGATGCTCTGTACTGTCTCACTGCGTCTTGGACCTCGTCCGCGAGATGGTCGAGCTGATCCGGTGAGAGGGAGGTAAAGGCTAGCTTGTCTGATGGGGCCCGGGCATGGTCGACAATCTGCCCGACGGTGAGGAATTCTGATTCTCAGCAGGTACCCACGACAGGTGGAGACGCACCTGGAGACTTGATAAAGTGGTTGACGGTCGGTTGCATGGTGTCACAAAGGTGAGGGTGGAGAATGAGAAGCGGAGGTGTCAGTATACTTCAAGGTCGCTCTGGGCAGAGGGCTGTTCATGCTCGGGCATGGTTAGCACTCTCAACCCCGTCGATCACACCTGTCCCGGTGTGGAACCGATCACCTGATAGCATGGGAAGGACGATCTGAAGCTTGACCCGAAAAAACGCCTCGAGGAACGCAGGGCTGATCCATTCAAAAGAAGCGAGCAGTCACAAGAGTGCGACGTGGTGCCTTGACCAGACCTCGAAGACTTGGCCTCTGTCTCGATATAGCTTCGTTCTCGGCTGAGTTTCATGACTCTTACAAGAGCAACGGCATTTTTGAAACCTTGTCCACTTGGAGTCAAGAGCCCGCCAGGCCGGATAGGGCATGCTCGAGTCGAAGACGTCGACTGTGCATCCGCGTACGACTTGCATGCATGGCAAAGTCGACTGGCCGTGGCGGGATACCTGATGGAGAGCTGGGGAGCCCCACTGAAGCCTGCTCCGAAGCTGGCTAGGCGCGCTGGTCCCTGTTGCCTAATGAGAGGCAGACCCTAATAGGCGCGGATACATCGTCATGACGTCAATGTCTTCCAGTCAGCTCTACGAGTACCATCTCATCGACCTCGATCAGTCTCCTGCGTGTACCACCAACAATGCCATACAGAGCCCCCTCGAGCGCATCGATACAGCTCGACCCGACATGCACAGGGTCTACCGTCCGCAGAGCTTTCCTCCTCGAGGCGTTGCTCAACCTCGGATCTTTCCCACTCGTCACCCACACGCGTTTTTGCCTGTCCCTCCTGCTCAACAACCCCTCCGACATCAACCCTTCGTCAATCCTCTTTGCTAGGCTCTTTGGAGGCATCGTCGTTGCGGTCCTCACCCCGGCTTTGCTCTGTGGCTACCGGAACACTCGCCAGGGAATTGAAAGCCGGCGACCGGTTTACATCGCCCTGGGATTGGGAGAATGCGCCTTGATCCCGTTGTTACTGGGAGAAGCGATGAAGAAGGGAGGTCGTGGCGCGGCATTATCACCGCTAGGCGCACTCGGCGCCGTGTCTCTGCTGGTCCCGCCTCTCCTGTGGAGGATCTACGTCCTATACGTCAAGCCGGAGATGTTGGGCAGGTATACAGAGGTGAAAGACGAGTGATGCAAACATGCTGACCTGTCATGACCCCGATCAATCGCTGTAAGACCACTGCATAGCCCTGTGTTTACAATCATAAATTGTTCACTGCCTATTTCTTTACATACGCCAGTCCCAGACAAACGAGGCATCCGCCCAAACGTGTACATGCACCCGAATCCCCTTACCCACTCGCTAATGGTCGTTGGTGTTTCCTCGGAAACCCTTGTCTCCAAACCTCCACTTGTTGAAGATCATGACCAAAGCGGCGGCTCCCATGAGAGAAGTAGTAATGGCGAAACCTTTGGTGTATTTGGGCGCATCGCCAGCGGGCCAGAAGAAGGATCCGTAGATCGAGGCCAAGTTGCCGACACCGTTGATAAGGGCGATACAGATGGCTCGCTTCTCTCGTCCGTCGAACATGGTGACCATCCAGGAGAGGAAGACGGGGAGAGCGGACCAGACTCCGGCTCCACCAAAGCAGATGAAGGCGTATTTGACCTCGGGCTTTTGAACCGTGACGCAGATGATGAACGAGACGACACCCAAGGTGCATCCGCCGATGACGTGGTAGGCCTTCTTTCGGGTCTTGTCCGCAGACCATCCGACGGCGAGGGCGATGACCAAGGCGACGCAGTAGATGGGCACGGTCATGACTGGCGTCAGGGCAATCCTACACGGAGCAACTTACATTGAGCGGCTCGTCCCTTGTATCCCAAAGCGGTCATCAAGGTGGGGAAGAAGTACGAGATGGTGCCGACAGAGTTGAGGAGGTTGTAAGCGAGCATAAAGGTCCAAGTTCGGGGGTCCTTGATGGCCTCGATGAAGGCTCGTCGGTGAGACATGTGGCTTTCGGTCTCGTGCTGTTGTTGGAGACGGTTGACGGCGAGGGTCTTCTCCTTGTCAGACAGCCATCGCGTGGTGGTCGGGTAATCTTTCGCGTCAGCAGAAAGACTTTGAATGACTTTGCGATCGGCTCACTGGGAAGGACAAAGAAGGCAGCGGCGGCAACAACGCAAGTGGCAAGACCTTCAATGATGAACAGCCTGGGGTTAGTACAAGGTCGCATGACTTGGCTCCAAACCCACCATTTCCATCCTCGGACACCAGCGACCTCGTCCATGCCCTCGATGATGGCACCAGCCAAGAGACCTCCGAAAGCACCAGAAACCAAAGACGCAGTGTAGAACAAGGCAATTCGCTTGGACAGCTCGGCCGGCTTGTACCAACACGACATAAGCAGCATGACCTGGGGGAGTTAGTGCGCGCTGTGGAGCCGTGCAGAAGTACGTACACCTGGGAAGTAACCAGCCTCGATCATTCCAAGGGCGACTCGGAAAGCAACCATTCCGCCGAGGCTGTCGATGCCCTTGACACCAATGGAGACGGCACCCCAGACGAACATGATGGTGGGCCTGGGGTCAGCGCTGCGCTTTCAGGCGACAGAGGTCCTTACAAGAAGATGGCAGGTTTGGATCGAGTAAGAATCATGTTCGATGGGACCTCGAACAGCAAGTAGGACTGGATGGTTAAGATCGGCGCATGCAGGGTACAGCGGGATCACGCACGACGAAGAAGATCGAGAGGATCAGAGAGTAGTCACTGGACGACAGGTGCAGGTCTTTCTGCATACCACCGACTTTGGCATTCTGTCATCAGCCTCAGACGCCTGACATAAAACCGTCACTTACACCAATGTTGGTTCGGTCGATGTAGTTGAAGACGTACATGATCCAGAGCATGGGAAGCAAGTGTCGGTCAATCTTCCTGACCAGTGCCCGCTCCTCTGGGGTATCGGGAATGTACTCCTCGTCGGCAACGACGGGGTGCTTCGGGACGCCATGGCCTGGCTCCTCGCCGTCAAACTCGACGTGCTCGTGGGCTTGTTTGTCGTCTTGCAAGAACTGGGACATTGTCTGGGAAGATCGCGGGGGTGAGGGACGCTTCGATCACCCTGGGTAGCCCCATTCTCTTATATCATCTCCCCCCTATTCTCTCCAGGGGGCCCTTACGGGGCAAGTCATGCCGGGTTCAGGTTTCTCACCCATGGCAACTCACGGCTTAGGGTGATCTCGCTTAACCCGCACACGGCCCGCTCTTGGCACCACCATGGGGCTGACACAGGGATTCTAAATTGGTGCGGGGCTACAAGCTCGTGGAAAAGCGGGGCGAGACGGGAGGGTGGGGTAGAATGTTTGATGGTTGGGTGCGGCATGGGACGTCCAGGACTCGGTGTATTGTTATGCCTGTAGACGGTATGAGACGGTCTACACTAGGCTGCGTCATCCAATTCCGGGTCTATAGCCGGGCGGATAGCGTTAAAATACGGCAGATCAAGGTGGAGGCGGTCTGTGGCTCGGGCGGGTCTTCCCAGGTCTTCCCACCGGGTATAGAGCTGTTGTAAGCGGTTGGCGTCGATTGGAGAGGACGGCGAGATTGGGAATGCGCCTCGATGGTTTAGGCTCCGGTGGAGAGAGAAGAACGACCCGGTCTGCTGGTACCAAGCAGAACAACGCGGCGCGCTATTGTTGGAATAACTCGATTTGCAAGCGGGCGATCCTATTATTGGCTGTCCAAGACAATTCAATACAATACGTCGCATAAGGGGAAATGATACATTGTCTGCCACTCTGCCCGCCTCAGGCGTCGTGCACCTGGACACGGGTCGAGCTGGGTCCGGGCTCCACAGCCACCTTGCCCTCGTCCTTCTCCATCTCGTGCTGTCTCAGAGGGAGCTCGCCGACCCCGGCTTCCAGGGAGGATTCGGCAAAGGAAGGACTGGCCAGCGTCTCGTGCTCGGGCGCGTCGTCAGGGATGATCAAGTTTAATATCGAAGCGACCAATCCGGCAATCAGGTACGGGGTGGAGAGGATGATCACAATCGAGTTGAAGAAACCTTCGAGCCCCGGACTGGGTGATTTCACACCGGCAAACAGGTAGGTAGCCCAGGTGGGGACCAGCATGTTTCCAAAACCAAGAGCGCCGGCAGCGGCGAGGACGAATCGGTCTTTTCGGGTGAATTTGATGTACGAGATGACCTTGATACCGGCCGCCACGACGGACGCAAAGAGGAAGGTCGTGACGCCGCCCAGGACTGGGTTGGGAATGGAGAGGAACACGCCGGAGACTTTGCCGAGGACTGGGAGTCAGCTCGATCTGACGATCAGGCACTCAAAAGACTCACCTCCATAGAGAATCATGAAGCTGGCACAGATGTAGCCCGCTCGTCGATTGGCGCATCGGGTCAAGGCGATGACTCCGTTGTTCTGGGCAAAGATGCTGACCGTCAGCGGTGTCGAGGCGATTTTATTAACTCACCTCATCGGCGTGACGGTGAACAGGGCGGAGAAGAACCCAGCCATGCCGTCCGCAAGCACGCCTCCTTGAATCCGCGAGTCAAACTCGGGCTGCAGTGTTAGTCAAGACCCGAGCTGAGGACAGTTCACTCACCCCGTCGACTTCCACCCGGGACAGATCCGCAGACGCGGTGATGTCTCCAATCGCTTCCATAGCCAAAACCACATACACCGCGAGACTAGGCAGCACGGCTGGACCGTACACGCCCAGCTTGAATCGCTTGACCCAGAGGAAAGTGATCGCAGGCGAGGTGCGAATGTTGGTGGCATCGACGTAGCCAGTGGCCCCGGCGACGATCATCCCGACCACCAACCCGATGATGATACTGGCGTTGCGCATAAACGGCGAGCCAAAGATCTCAACCAGGATGATCGTGACGAAACTAAGGAAACCGAGACCGAGGAATTCCGGCGACCCCCATGGCTTGGCTCCTTTGGCGTAGATCGTGGGGCACAGTTCGAAAATGCTCGGCGCGGCAGGTCGAGACGAGCACGAGTTGGCTCCGCCGCCCCAGTTGAGGAAGCCTGAATCTCCGATGAGCGAGACGCCGATCATCACGACGGTGATACCAGTGACGAGTGGGGGGAAGATCTTTCGGAGCTTCTTGGGGGGGACAAACGACATGAACATTTCGAGGAATGAGGTGACGAGGAAGGTACCAATGAGCTTGCCGTAGGCCCTGCGGGTCAGCCACTGCGCTGCTCGCGGCGTCGCGCGCACTCGACGTACTCTGGACAGGGCTGGCGAACGACGTTGCCCAAGTCGTCGGTAGTCGACGGACAGGTCCCATCTGCGTAGAGAGCGTTGAACACAGCGGATCCCGTGGAGATACTTGCGAACGACGTCCCAACCACGGTGATGAGGCCAGTTCCGATGTAGAAGCGGGTTCTCGGGATCCTAAAGCGAGACATCTGGACCATCGACAGAATTCCAGACGAGATGAGCGAGGCGGATATGAGGTACGACTGGTAATCGCTGGTGAGGGCGAGCTGGCTGGCAAAGATGATGGGAGGGGTGATCACACCTGCCAGCATGGCGAGCGAGTGCTGGAAGCCTGGCGTGAGCTCTCCCCCCTGGAGACAATGAGACCTACCACAGACGATCGCCAATATCAGCGGAAGATCCGCATCGAGACTGTAGAATGGGGGATTCTTCCTCGCCGCTTTCTTGCCATAGGGAAACTGGGGCAGACAGAGGAAACCATAGTCATAATCTCCAAACCACCCTTCCTTGGTGGTGACTTTTCTCACGGCCCGCTTGTAGAACGGGTCTCGAGGGACCGCCATCGACTCGTGTGGCCCAGGCTGCGAAGTGATAGACATGGTGGGTGGGTATGGCGAAACCACCCCACGCGAGTGGTTCATAAATATGCATAGGGCCTCCACTTGGTCCAAGGCAAAGATGCGATGTATCCCGACGAGATAGGCATATCACCAAGCGCGATAAGGGGTGTGAAAAGTGCCATCCAATCGCGACATGGGATTTTATCGTCCCAGTCATGTCGAGACCTGAAGTTAACCCGGATCGACCGGTGTTCGCAGAGTGGCTATCGCGACCTCGGTAAGCATGCCATTGATAGCAACTTGACAACCGGTTCGTTGCCAAGTAAGCGGACACTGGGCACGGGTTACCAAGCATGTAGTCGACGCCATGTCAGCGCTGCCAGGAACATGTCCTCGGCTGATGCTTGCGACGTCTGCCCTCCGAGGCTTGTTCCAGTGATCGCTCGATATCAAGCACAACAAGTGTACTCGTTCATTGGCTACGACTCGAAGATCGACGCGTTGAGCACTGCTCACTCGATCGGGTCGCATCTCCGCACAAGGGCAAGAGCGAAAAACGCGCTCAACATCACATACATGGACCTGACACCACATCGACAGGCTTCTCTGATACGAATAGCGCATGGCTTGACAAAGGGAGAGACGGACATAGGAAATAACGGCCGTACAGCTGTGGGTGTAGGTGTAGGTGTAGGTGGGCTAAGCCTCTTCCCTCAAACGGATCGGACTACAGATGTGCTTAGACATCTCACTATGTCGCCTTATGCCATGTTCCCCGGGTTTCTACTGCGTCGCGATCCATCTTGACAACTTTGCTCTCCTTGCTCTCCTCGTAACATCTCATGTCTCGTTCGTCCGCCTCCACACCTCGAGGTCCGACTCGGCCATGTACCTAGATGTGAGCCTGTGGTGACCTTTCCCTATGCGTACCTGCGCAATAGTCGGTGAAAGCTGGTATCCTTCTCAATCACGTCGGTTGGGGTCAGGTCGTGGACCCATTTCCATGTCGTCGATGCCCAAGCGTGATAACTGTCGTTTAGCATCAGTTCGCCAGCAGTCACCCACGTATAGCCCTCATGGGCATCCCAATCGTACTGGTCTGTCCCAAACACCAGATCGTTCTGGGTATGCGTGGGGTAGAAGAAAGCGTGGCCATTCAGGACTTGTATCTCGTCTGGATGCGCTTTGGCGATCGCCTGGAGGTTTAGTGTGTGCATGGTAGTATTTCCCGCACAGACTCCACCTACCCAAGATTGCCGAATGCCATTGTAATTATAAGCATCTCCACGAAAGTCTCGATAGCTCTCGAGCCAACGTTGGAGAAAAACCGCGCCGGGTTCCGCGAGGATGACGGCGTTCTAATCGTCAGCCATCTGGTATGACGCCCAGGGGGCCATGTTAACCCACACCGAGGCCTGCAGAGGTCGAGCGGTCTCCTTCCAGTCCCATTGTCATTGGTTCATACATCAACTCGTCGAGCGGGCGGATCCTGTCATCAGTCTCGAGACACCTCGATCACGCCGTGTCAAAGGAGTCGTTTCACTCACGTAAACACGTCCAAGTCGAGATAGATACCACCCAGTTTCTGCAAGGCAAAGATGCGTATCACATCCGACTTGTGCGCGGGAAGAGTGATCGGCTTGTTCCAGATCTTGGTCGGAGCGATCACCTTGTTGAGGGTCACGTCGGGCAAAAGGAGGTCCCACCAGGGTCCACTAGGAACGACATCGTGGTGACTGCTGTCAGCGAATGTCCTACCCCGAACCGCCTACATGTAGAGAACCTCCGGGCGCTGCACGACCAGAGCGGACCGGATCGACAGGTATTGCCAGTAGGAAAGCTGGCTAGTGCCGTCCTTTCCCGCTAGAATGACAAAGTGCACAATGTTGGGTACCTTCTGACCCCATCGACGCGAATGGTGGGTGCTGTCCGGAAAACTCAGTCCTCGTTCCACAGGAGAGGGTCCCCCGTCGGCCCAGACAGCTGGATCGAGTATAAAGGGCGACTTTTGTCGACTGCGACTGGTCAAGGAGACCACCAGCAGCGCCGAGAAGAAGAGAACCGCGAGGATCGCCCGTCGGCGGGTCACCGCTCCCGAGGCATAACGCAGCATCCGCCGAGAGAGTCAAAGTCAAAGGTCCCCATCGTCCTATACAAACATCCATAGCCTCTACGTAAAGTTTCTCAACGCGTCGAGAAGTCGGAGTGGAGGCGGACTAGAGGTGGACAGGGTGAGTGACTGTCGGTTCAGCCGAGGGGCAAGCCACCGGATGCTTAAAGCGAATAAGGCCTGCCACGGCTCGGCCGGTCGGCGGGCTCACACGGGGGCATGCAAAGGCTACGTATCCGCAGATCACCACGGAGTTTTTAGGCCCTAGGGGTGATGCTCCACCTCGCCCCTTGTCGTCTACATCTGTCTGACTAAACAGTGTACCGACGTCATCCTACAGCATGACAAGGGATGAAAAATCTGTTCTCTTTCTCATGCGGCAACAGCCGTACTCGCCTAGACGGGGAGGGACGGGTTCCTTTGCTTACTCGAGAATCAACTCGTTCCGTTCACTTATAACCCGTGTCTCCTTTGTGTAGCTCCCCACTCTACAACCATCCACAGTACACCACACCATGGCACCAGTCATTTGGGGGTTGGACCTCAAGGAGATCCACTGGAACAAGTTCAAGTCGTCAAACATGTGGTCGAATGTAAGTTCAAGCGCTACCTTTCAGAAGCTCATCACAGGTGTATCACCTCCGCAAGACCAAGTTTATCGTATACCAAATCGCCATGATCCTCTGCGTCTGCTCCGAGTCGGTGGGAACAGCGGCCATAGACGGTGAGTCGACCAACCTTTACGGTCCCCGCTGACTCCAGACTACGTCAAGCAACAAAGGCACTTAGAGCACCTCTTCACCCCACGCGGTCCGAGTATATTCAACAACGACTATGTCGGCATCGCCTCGTATAACATCTTTGTCGGTATCGCCGTAGCGACCGTCTTTGGCGCTGGCTTCTTCTTTGACCTGTTCTGGCCAGAACGTAGCGAGGCGCCGTGGGTCAAGAGGGCCTGGAAGGCGTCCGCGTTGGTGGTCTGCGTGATGATCCTCGCCGACGCGCTTGCCTTTACCGTGATTGTCGCTATGCACGAGGCGCATTTCATAGGCATCGGAGTGGAAGCCGGTCAGGCAGCTTTGGCAACCCTCGGCGAGCCTAACCCTACACTGGGTGAGTCCTCATCCACAGAGCTTGACCATGTCGATGTAGAGACTCGGCTGATCCGCAGTTTACAGAAAGTACGCCAAGTGCGTTGCCGCGGTATGCCTGTTGTGGCCTGGAGCTGTGGCCACGTTTGCGAGGTGAGTCTTACTAAGCGCGTGGGGAGCTCGGTTCGAAGGCTGACCACGATACTTCTTCTCTCCGTCGCTCCCCGTCCCCTTTTTATCCCTTGCAGCACCGCCGTCCTGTTTCAGTCGGCCAAGTACCAGCGCAAGAACGGCGTGTTCTCAAAGCACTACCGCGTCGACAGCAAGGAAGCGTCCCTCGACCCCAAACGGACCTTATCCCGGCCGTTCCGTCGAGGATCGACTGCCGAGGCGGAAACGGAAGCCGAAGCGTGATGCGCATGGCTAGAGAGCATGATCACAGTGAACCTGCATGGGAGTGATGGTGCAGAGGAATAGAGAGGTAACGATTTATAATGATTGTCTCGAAACCCCCCATGTAGCCCGTATGAATAGACTGCGCGAATGATCTCATCCCCGTGACCAGCTACGAGTATCGATCGGGCGATCTCTGTACGTGTTCCTCACGCCTCGCCTTACCTTATATAGGCAATATCGTTCCGTTAGCGGGCACTGCCTTTGCCATAACGGTATATGCATCGAAAACGTGTGGTGAGAGAGGAAGGCGAGTGCAGCCGCCTCTTGACGTCATGCCACTCATTCGCCGTCATGTAACCCTCTTTGTACATAAGAACAAAGCAGCGACCACCCGTCTACTTCTCTGCTGTCACAGAGCAACAATCACGTTCTATCCAACATGTACATCCCCAACCTGCAAGGTCTCCTCACCGCTGGACTCGCCCTGACTGGGTCGATGATGAAGTGTAAGCCCCTGCTCCCTCTTCCGGGTCCCCGCTCTTCGGCTCCACTGCCAGCACGTTGCCAGAAGCTCATCTATAGCCAAAGGCTCCGTTGCCAAGGGCAGCATCCTCGACTATGCTGTTGAAAAGTGCATCGACGACGATGGAAACCAACGATGCTCCAAGCCGTTCTTGGTCCAGAAGAGCAAGTGCTACACCATTGAGTGGAGTACCGATGGTGCATTGAGCCACACGACGTTAGTTACAGCCTTTGCCTAACTGGACGATCGATCTGACATGACAGTGCCGAGGTTAGAGACGCCGGAAGCAACGAGATTGTCTACTACCGTGACACAAACGGAGACTGGACGCCCGACAAAGGCGAGGTACGTTGAGGTTTGAATCCATCGCCATTGACCCTCGCTGAGTCTAGCTTGTCTACCTCGACTTCAAGCCCAAGATTGCTGGTCAGCACAACAAGACGGTCGACTACGAGGTGAAGACCTGCAAATAGTCTGTGAATGAATGTGATAGCCGAGGCTGGATTGTAGCTGCACTTGTGTGTACATGTATGTATGGATGTTGTCAAACAGCACCGTCTCGCATCAGCACCCCTTGTCATTCAATCCATAACACTGACGACGCCTCTCGAATCCTTACGTGCGAGGTGCGTCCGACTGCCCTCCTCCAAAGGGTCTTCTTCCAGGCAATGCGCCTCGGTACGGAACATGTGCATAGGTCCTGAAAAGGTCAGAAGAGGACCTCATAGGATGGAAATAGATGTAATCGACGTCATATCTCAGCTACCTCGGAATGGACTCCACTGCTCCCCTTGTTTAGCTATAACAACCCCCATGCATCCTCCTCATCATTCCAACACACCATGACCGACCCCAAAGACCCAAAGGTTCCCGAAGAGCACCGCGTCCACCGGGTGAGTACGAGGGCTGGCTCCGACGTGCTGACGTTGCAGACCGGACACTGGATGTCCCAGGACAAACGACACCATCACAAGTTCTTGAACGACACGATTGAGCATGTCGACGCCAACCCGAAGGATCTCCACCCTGTCCTCCAGGAGTTCAAGGAAGCGGTCGAGACGGACACCCGGCTATATATGCTTTTTGAGCTCATGTTCCAGCAAGTAAGTTGAAGCAAGGCGGTAGCTCGCTCTTGAGATGGCTCGGGGCCAGATAGCTCACCCCTTGCCTATACAGCGGATCAGTCTAACCCGCAGGTCCCCTCTGGCAAGAAGTACCTCTCAGACCCCTCCGGCGACACCGCTACCGTTCGAGACTTCGAGCATCTGCTCCAGCTCATCAACCACGTCTTGACCACTGCTCCTCATTGGACTGATGCTGGCCATTCGGCGGGCCTAGTCGGTGTTCCTGTCAACGCCCTGCTGGACTGGCCGATGGGCACGACCGCCGGGTTCGCCGTCTTCCAAGACCCGACCGTCAACCACCATGTGGGTAACCTCCCGTCCCATGCAACCACACGCTCATGGCAGCTGAAAAAGATCCTCAACGTCTGGGGAGAGTTCCTCTCTTCACCAGAGTCCGCCGCGGTGCTCGGTCAGGACAACGAAGGGTGGTTCAGCCCCCATGGCTTGTCGAGCCTGGAAGAAGTCGCGAACAAAGCCCGAGGTTCCAGCTACAAGTTTGACGAAATGTTCCACTGCGATCCCAAGGCGGAGCATTACGGGTACAAGTCGTGGGACGACTTTTTCACTCGGCTCTTCAAGGACGGCATTCGGCCGGTTGCAGGGGAGGATGACGACAATGTCGTGGCCAATGCCTGCGAGAGCAAGGTCTACAAAGTGGCCCACAACGTCAAAGCGAGGGACCAGTTCTGGGTCAAGGGACAGGTACGTCTTGTGCTTGACATCGTACACTAATACTCCCAGCCTTACTCTGTCCTCGACATACTTGCATTCGATGACGAGGCGGAAAAGTACGTGGGGGGTACCATCTACCAAGCCTTCCTCTCCGCCCTGTCGTACCACCGCTGGCACTCGCCTATCTCGGGAAAGATCAAGAAGGCATATGTCGTCGACGGGACGTACTATTCCGAACCCTTGTTCGAGGACTTTGCCCCCGGTCAAGAGGCCGACCCTGTCGGCGAGACCACGTCGCAGGAGTACATCTCGGCCGTGGCTACGAGAGCGATCATCTTTATCGAGGCAGACAACAAGAAGCTCGGAACGGTTGCGTTCTTGGGTATCGGTATGACAGAGGTGTCGACCTGTGAAATCACCGTCAAGGAGGGACAGCATGTGAAGAAGGGCGACCAGCTTGGGTGAGTCTCTATTCGTGGTTTCGAGCTCACACCAGCATGTTCCACTTTGGCGGGTCGACCCACGTCGTGTTGTTTGAGAAAAAGGTCAAGGTGTCTGGGTTTCCCGAGCCGAGTGATCACAACGTTCCCGTTCGATCCAAGCTGTGTGTTGTCGAGTAAGGAACGTGTCAGGTGTGAATAGCAGATATATGTGTATGTATAAGCCTTGCGGAGCAATGTGACCGCTACTGGCCTGAGCTCCCGCTGAAGAACCAAGGTAGCGGGAACGCTCCGTTATCCTCTCCGGCGGGCATACCCAACATACTCTCGAGCTCCCGGTATGGCAGTCCGAGACTCCCGTCTGCCAGTGCTGGACGTCCCCCTTGTCCCGACTCCACATCTGGCTGACTGTCCGAGTTGCGCCGCGAGTTTGTTGCCAGAAAAGACTGAAGTCGAGCGAGCGGGTCCTCGGTGGACGGGTCTCCTGTCTTCTGGAACACGGGGATGGGAGGGGCAGGTGGAGGAGGGTGATTTGGCGACGTGTCTGATTGCACCTCGAGCAAGCGGTCGTTGGGCGACTGAGCGGTCAGGTCGGTAGGGTTGTGACGGGATAGAGACAGCTCGTAGCGCCAGAACGACTCGTTGAAGTCGAACTCTGCGTCGGCGTTGGCGAGACAGTGTACTTTTCTGACGGTCAGTCGGACAGGCCTCGGTCCCACTTGCCTTAGCACTGCCATGATATCCTCATTGGTCAAGTCGTCTGTATATCCCATCCGGATCATTCTGTTGACCGCTTCTGGGTGCTGCGATTAGACGCGACGCATGGCCCACTCACGATCAAATTGACTAGCTCGCTCCTCTGCGCGAGTGTTCGAACTACATTGAGCAGCGGTTTCAGACGCTCGGCGACTTGGTCCCTTCCGATGGTCACGTCGAGCTGCTCCATTTGTTGGCGAAGCGGCTGGAACAGCAACACTAGGTTGAGCACTGGTGCAGGACAAGCACCCACCCTCGATGCCATTATACGCGTGCATGGCCATCTGCGGGTCCATGACAACTTGATGATCGATGGCATCTGCCATGAGATTGCTCAGAGCCGTCGCCTCGTCGATCAAATCGCGCCGCTGCTGGGCGATATCGGCGAGGCCGTCGACGAGGTGGTCCGCCGCCAAGATCCGCAACAAAGCGACATGCCTGCGGGCAGTGTTGCGCATGACGTGCAAGTGTAGGAGCAGAGATTGCTGATCTTTGTATGCGTAGTACAGGGAGCGATTGTAGGACAGATCAGGTGGCAGAGACTCGAGCACAGCTGTGGACCTCGCTACCGCTTGGAGCACAAACTCTGCAATCGCGGTCGGGGGAACTAACCGCCGTTGCAGGCGAGAATGGACGTCTGCGAGGATCTGCCTGGCGTACATTGCCCGGATGACATGCGCAGCGAGGCCGAGGTTGGCGGGCTGCCCCAGGTCCAGAGGGGAAGGCACCAAGGGCTGGGTCGTGACAGGTTGGTGAAGGAAGAAGGACCGCTCGTCGCAGGGTAATTGAATCGTCATTGCCCCTTCAGCAATAGTCGCAAAGCCAAAATTACCGCCGTCCATCGTGGCGTCGAGGTACCACACTGCCCAGGCGAGTCTACGGAGCGTCTCGACGCTGAGGAATGGCTTGGGGTGAGGATGAGGGGTTTCGTCGAGCATGTTGAGCCGTAAAAAGGTCATCATGCGAGTCGCCATACCGCCCATCATCCATCCTCGCGAGTATCGACCAGATTGAAAGTCGTAGTGGTGACACAAGACGACCTCCTGGAGCGTTAGACATTCTCAAAGACACCCTCACCATGAGCTCTGTCGCCCCAAACTCGTCAAACACCGTGGACAACAGTCGATCCCCCGCTTCCATCGCCCATTCATCCGCTTGGGCGAAGAGAGCCTGGCTCTCTGCACGACCTCCGAACCGAATGGCACTGGCTGCCATAATGAGGATGAGCGACGCGGGGATCTTGTGCTGGGCGTATCGTTCCCAAAAGTCAGGCTCGTGAACGAAACAGAACAACCCGAATTCTCTCGTCTCAGCATCGACATCGGGTGTGTGATGATGCTCACGATGGACGGTCGAGAAGTAAAGCTTAAGCAGGGCTTTCACGTCTACCTCGTCCCCTCCAGAGACAACCCTCTCCGCGCTGCTCATACTCGAGGACCCTGGCATGCCCCGGAAACTGCCACTCCCCAGGTCTAAACCGCCCCAAGCAGAACCGGGACCCGATGTGGCCGGGGCCAAACCCATCCCCGGATTCGACCTGCTAGGAGAAGCGGACCGGGCCTCTGCACGCATCTCCACCGAGACCGAACGGGGAGAGGAGCGCCATACACATGCGACTCCGCGAGACTGACAGGATCCGCACGCTTCGCCCGGTCGGCCATCGCACCGGGCCTTGCGTTTTCGACAGGGGTCGCAGCTTTTCACAGGCCGAGGCTGCGTCTGCCGTCTCGGCGCAGCGTTAGGAGGTGGGTACAGGCATTGTTGCTTTCTCTCGACGCATCTTGAGCAAGCCGGGCGCTGTTCGCCGCATTTCACCTGCAGTGTCAGCTTTAGCTTTGCAGACGCGGTCGCAAGAGCGGTGAAAAGACGCACTCGGGTGGTCCGGCAGGACAAACAGCCGCTTCGGGATCTTGATTTTCGGCCACTGATGGCGTTAGCCTCGCCTGCTCCGCCAAGATCATTCGAGGACGCTTGATCGTTCATGGTTGACATGTCGCAATGTGATAGCCTAAAGTAAGGTAAGACGTTCAAGATGCCGGTTCAGATGATTGGCTTCCGACTTTGCCGGAGTCAACTCCACCTAGCCAGCGGGCCGACAGCAGTGTGTCTCGATTGCTGGGATACAGAACAACAGTGGTATTGATAGAAGAGCGGCTTCTGAGGCATTCCCACCCTCCCGAACCCATCGCGGTGGGGAGTGAGGCAGAGAGGACGCGACGGAGTTGTTAGCCTATTCAGCGGACTTTCGGTCCTTTAATACCCCGTCATCCAACCTGTACTCTTATACGGTCTACGGTGGGTATACCTCGAGCATGATGAGGAGTCCCCAAGCAGCCCTCTTGTTCTGCTTCTCCTACGATCTGTTCGCACACTCACAGCCATGACTCGGATCGAACGACTGCGTGTAGAGCACTACGCTACCGCGCTGGGTATCGGCACTCCCAGTCCCAGACTATCTTGGACTGTGGGAGACGCTCCGGACAACTGGTCCCAGGGAGCGTACGAGATCGAAGTATCGGTGGGTACCATGGACTCTTGATGAGCTCAAGCTCATGTGCAGAAGTCGGGACAGCCTCATGAAGCCTATTCGACCAAATCGAACGATTCAGTCCTCGTACCCTGGCCGTCCGTCCCTCTGAGAAGCAGAGAGACCGCCCAGGTCAGAGTCAGAGTTCAAGGAACCAGCGAAGACTGGACTCCTTGGGTGGAGATTACGATCGAGACGGGTCTGCTCCGCCCGGAAGACTGGGCAGCTGTCCCCATCTCCAACCCGCCATCTTCGACCGATGTCACTAAGCCACCTTTCCGACTTAGAAAGGTGTTCACCGTCCCCGAAGCATCTCACTCCCGAGTGAGATTGTATGTCACGGCGTACGGCTTGTACGAGGCGTATCTGAACGGTCAAAAGATTGGCGAGGACATCTTTGCTCCCGGATGGACGAGCTACTACGCTCGACTGCCCTATCAGACATACGACCTTACCAACTTGGTTCGACCTGGGGAGAACGTGTTTGGCGCCTGGATCGGCGAAGGATGGTACGCTGGGAATCTGGGGTACCATGGAGGCAAGCGAAACATCTACGGAGAACGCATCGGCCTGCTGGCGCAACTCGAAATTGACGGGGAGATCGTTGCCAAGACGGGAGAAGAGGGGTGGGAGTGGTCGTTTGGGGCTATCCTCTCATCGGAGATATACCACGGCGAGATGTACAATGCTACCCTACCCGACACTGATTTCGAGCAAGGCGACTGGCACCCGGCGGAACTTCTCCCGGCTCCCTCGGTTCCCTTGGTCTCCTCCCAATCGCCCCCCGTTCGAGTGGTCGATACGATCAAGCCAAAGCAGATCATCACGACGCCATCGGGCAAGACCATTGTCGACTTTGGTCAGAACTTCGGAGGTCTGATCCGCTTTCTCTCCGACCCTTCGTGTGCGGATGGGGAGATCGTCATACGTCACGCTGAGGTGCTCGAACATGACGAGTTGGGGTCCCGCCCGATCCGTTATGCCAAAGCGACAGAGACCATCACCCTGGGTACACGATCCTTGGTGGGATACATGCCACGCTTCACCTTTCACGGCTTCCGCTACGCCGAGATCACCGGCTGGAAGGGGCTCGAGCTGTCCGATATCGAAGGGGTCGTATTGCAATCCTCCATGACCCGCGCGGGCGACTTTAGATGCTCGCATCCATTGATTTCACGTCTGCATGAGAATTGCGTTTGGTCAACCATGGCCAATACGATCTCCATCCCATCCGACTGCCCTCAGCGGGACGAGCGACTGGGATGGACAGGAGACATTTGCGTCTACGCCCCGACCATGTCCTACCTTTTCGACACGTCGGGTTTCCTCTCGGAATGGCTGGTCGATCTCGCCCACGACCAGCAACGATTGGACGGCATCGTGCCAATCTTTTCGCCGGATACCGGCACCGACGTGTCGACTCCAGAAGCTATCTGGGGCGACGCGGCGGTCCTCACCCCGTACGACTTGTACACGGCTCACGCCGACGTTGGTGTATTGGAAACTCAATACGCGTCGGTCGTTTCCTGGCTAAAGGATGGTGTGCGACGAGGCCGGACCGGTCTGTGGTCCAAGGATCAAGACCAGCTGGGCGACTGGCTCGCTCCAAAGGCCCCTCCAGAGACGCCCAACATGGGCCCAACCGATAACCATCTCGTCGCCGATGCGTGGCTCATACACTCCACCAAGAGCGCGAGCAAGATCGCTCGAGCGATCGGAAGGGGAGCCGAGGCGGACGCGTACCAAGCGGAAGCGCAGCGTCTCACAGACGCATTCTACGCCGAGTACGTGACCGCCAGTGGCAGGCTGGTCTCGGAGACTCAGACTGCTCTGTGCCTCTTGCTCGCGTACGACATCTTTCCTTCGCAAAAGTATCTCAACGGGTCGAGTAAACCCAACCCTGCCCAATACATCCGCCAGCTGTTCGCAGAGCGTCTCGTCAACCTCGTCCGCAAGGCCAATTGGCTTGTGGACACTGGATTCGCCGGAACGCCCATCGTCCTTCAGACGCTAGCACAGACTGGCAACATCGCCCATGCCTATCGTATGCTGCAAGCGCGAGAGTGTCCCTCGTGGCTCTCTTGTGTGCTTCTCGGTGCGACAACCATCTGGGAGCGATGGGATAGCATGTTGTCGGATGGGACTATCAACCCCGGGGAGATGACCTCGTTCAACCATTACGCCCTCGGAAGCGTGGCTAGTTTCATGCACAACCACATTGGCGGTCTCACCCCTCTCGAGCCTGGATGGAAAAGGGTGTCTGTCAAGCCACAACCCGGGGGAACTGTAACCTGGGCGAAGACCAGCCATCAAAGCCCTTATGGTAAAGTCAGCGTGTCGTGGGAGATCGCCCAAGAGGAGATTGTTGTTCAGATCGAAGTTCCCCCGAACACGACTGCAGAGGTCGTGTTACCCGGCTGGGAAGCTGGCCGCTCAGAGACCGTCGGTAGTGGGAAGCATTCGTTCAGGAGCAAGTATGTGCTCCCAGACTTTCCGCCAAAAGTGTATACACCGCACTTTGCGCCGATCCGACCAAATGAATGGGTTCTGTAGGTGTCGTTGGTGGCGCCCGATGTATTTACCGTTGTGATGAGAAAAACTGAGGTGCAACCAAAACATCACCTGGTCATGTCTGGGGTTCGCCCTTTGCAAACCTCTGGACCGTTGCATGACTCTCCAGCTGAGGCGATGGAGGAACAGCTGACCAGAAATGTTCTCTCGCCCATATTGACGAGGAAGAAGTTCCTCCTGGAGGACCCACAGAATCCCCGTGGAACCATCCCATATGCTCGAGCATCGTAAATGAGCCCAGAGTCAGCACCCTACCGGGCGGTTCGGAAATGCTAGCCGTGAACCCGAAACCCCGCCGGTGGCCAGCGGCTGCACAAAAGATGCACCGAAGGACATCTCAGGCTAGACACTCGGAGGCCCGCGGCAAGTGCATAAACCCGTTGATCGACGGATATGAGAATAGAATTGCGAAGACCAGGTGCATGTGAGACAGCGTGGAAGAGGCGGACGGCAGAGACATGTGCCGGCGGACGCGAGGCGAAGTCGGCCGTGTTAGCCTATTTCGGATCATGGTGTCGAGTCGTCATTTTACGATCTCCCTCTTCCCGTGGGGTCCTAGAACCTCGAGGATATATAATGACTAGCCCCTGGGGACCCTCTTGAATCTCCACACTTCCGGGGTCCTACTCACACCACAGCCCACTTGGCGAAACACGATCGAAAGATACACACCATGGCACAACCACACGAAGACGAGAAAGTCGAGGCGTACGCCATCGAGGATAACCAGCTTGAGCATTCTCGCTCCATCGCCAAGGGAGATACTGTCATAGAGGCGTATGACAAGGGACAGATCGCCACTGGATATGAGAATGTTAGCATTCCGCAGACCATCCTCAAATTCAAGATGGCATGCCTTGTCTGCTTCTTGGCGACTTTTGCAGCTTCCACCGATGGATACCAGAGTGCGCTCGCATATTGTCAGAGGAGTAGAGGATGCTGACGAAGCAGTCGGTATCAATGGCAACATCATCGCTAACCCCGGATTCGTGGCGCAGTTTGCGACCGAGACCAACGCTCAGGGGGAGCGAATCCTGTCAGCTTCGGTGCTGTCGGCGATCGGCACCATCCAATCGGTAGGACAGATCATTGGTATGGTCTCGCTGCCTTTGTAAGCTGCCCCAGAGTGTAATCGCGTCAACATGCGCAAGCTTACTCTCCCAGCTTGGCCTCGAGGTTTGGGCGAAAACCCGCAATGTTCGCCTTATGGTTGCTCCTCGCCATCAGCGTCACGTGCGAGTCAGTGGCGACGCGGTGGCAAGTCTGGGTGAGTCGGTAGCTCACAACACGATGCAGCTGCTGACTAGGCAGTTTGTGGCCAAACTCTTCTCGGGCATGGGCGTCGGATCTCTTCAGTTTGTGACCCCGACTTACGTCTCGGAGATCGCCCCCATCCGGGTGCGAGGTCTGCTCCTTATGTTGTACAACTTCTGGTTCGTCAAATTCAACCCTTTCGGGAACTTGCCGACTGATCCCAGGTTCTCCGTTGGGTCGTTCTTCGCCCCTGTCGCCCTCCAGGTCATGTCGACTTATGCTCCCGACAACTTCCGCACCCCAATCTATACCCAATGGGGCCACATTGGACTGATGCTCGTGATCTACATCCTGTTGCCCGAGTCTCCAGCTTGGTGTGCCTCTCGAGGCCTTGTCGACAAGGCCAAGAAGAACATGCGAGTCATCTACCGCGGCGTCGAGAGTTTCGATGTCGATGAGCAGTACGAAGTCTTGGCCCGTGCCATCGCCCATGAAGAGGCGGTCGCCAAGGAGCAGAGAGCGGAAGCTTGGTGGACCATCTTCAAGGGAGTAAATGGCCGACGAACCCTTGCCTCAACCTGGGCACTGACCAGTCAGCAGTGAGTCAAAGCATACCTGGTAAAAACACTCGTTGACACCTGTCAAGAGTGCTCGGTCTCACGCTGTTCTACACCTACTCGGCCTACTTTTTCAAGACTGCCGGTGTCAGCGACCCCTTTGCGGTCACGTGCATCACAAACGGAGTCCAACTCGTCATCATCGTCATTGTCGCAGCAACGGTGGACAGGTTTGGCCGTCGAAACATCTGCTGTGGCGGTCTATCCACCATGCTCGTGTCTGTCACCCTCATTGGCATTCTCGGCGTGGTGAAGCAGAACAAGGCGACGAACGGTCTCCTGGTGTTTTTCTCTTGCATCTTCAGTGAGTCACACAATCCTCCTCGCGTTCCCCACTCATGGCAGTCGTTGGCCTGCAGTGTTCTGGATCCACCGGATGGGGCTTTGTGGGAGAGCTCTCGTCTCAGCGACTCCGACCCTACACCGCGGGATTCGCCGCAGCCATGTCCTGTGTCTTCGGCGTCATCATGAACGTCCTCGTCCCGTACATGCTCAATGAGAACCAATGGAACTGGGGTCTAAAAACCGCCTTCTTCTACACCGGCCTCGGAGCGCCTTTTGCTGTCGCCGCTTGGTTCATCATCCCCGAGCCTGCCGGGTGAGTGATCCGCCTCGTCACACCTCCGGGTATTCCTGCTCAAAGACTCCGCTGACGTTTCAGACTCTCCTCTGCCGAGCTGGACGAGCTATTCGACTCCAGGGTCAAGGCGTGGAGATTCCACAAGACTAAGACGGCGTTGCAAAAGTCGTTGGAGGCGCAGCGAGCCGCATCAACTTGAGCAAAAGATTGTTACGAGTGTTCAATGCGATCTAGTGGATGGCACGGTGTGCTTCAGGAAAACGTTTACTGGCTCCGTGATATGTTTGTTCATGCAATCGCATACATCTGGCCAGGTCCCCCGCCTGCTTCATATTTGCGGCACTACCGAGGCCGTAGTGGACCCCTCAGCTTCTCCGGTGCAGTACTAGGCACCGCATCGCGACAAATCTCCTACCGGAAGAAGGAACAACGAGTTTTCCCTGGTCAACAGCCCCGCGAGTCCTGTATACGCAGAGGCCGCCGCTGTGACGAGCCCGAAAGCTCCGCCAGCACGAGTACACGAGGGCGAGTTGGCGAGGTAGCCAGCCGCCAGTAGCCAATAGGTGATGTCAAGCGCGACCATCACAACCACTAACCCGACGGACGTCCTCAGCGTAGCGAGGGTGAGAAGGAGCGTGAGAATGGACCAAGCGACGAGGTAGATGCCCAAGGCGGAGTGGAACTGAGGCATGTCGTTGCCAAATGCCGCTTGGAGTCAGATCGAACCGAGGTATACCTGCATCCCGAGACGCACCTTGGATGCCGAGGGATGGCAGGTTGAGCGCCGCCCAGCTGAGCCAAAACCCGGCATATGTTGAGCAGATCGTGGCACCTAATGTGTTGCCCCCGGCCCACTCTTGGATTCCGACTACAGCGAGGGTGAATCCTCCATACGCCAGTCCCATTGACACGGCCACGTTCGGGACTGCGATATCTCGCACCCCGACGAAGTAGCACGAGGCGATAAAGATGGTCGTGGCGATCGCAAACAGCCCAAGAGGTCCCGGGTTTCCGAACCTGCGTGTGAGCACAGCTGCATCTGCTGGAGGGACGTACCGATGTCTGGGTCTATCACATCCACGAGGTTCTCGCTCTACACGCACGTCCCGCCCGGCCTTCTCCTCCACATCGTATGTGCGGTCCGAGTACCGCCCGGGGGAGGTGTCCCTTCGCGTCAAGATAGGTCCTGCAATCGTAATGTCCTCTGACTGCATCGTGTATAGAGTGAAATGGACCGGTGTGGACGGGTTTGATGGGCTCTGTAGGGGATGCTCATACCTCATATTCACTGGGTGGGTGCACTTATACCAAGCGCCGGACGCGCAAATCGCACTGCTCGCGGGGTAAGGTTACCCCCACAGACAGGGCGGCGTCGTAGGGATTGGCGATGCATCGGGACTATCCGGGGCTCACAGATGCATTCCCCACATCGCACGTTGATCTCATAGAGACAACGCTGGGGACGTGGGGCAGTGGTTCCGGTATAGCCTCATTGTGTCGCTTGGCATGATCGCTTGAGGGATGGCAGAAGGCGTGGGAGTTGCTCCGGATGGGACCGTAGCGAGGTAGCGAGGCTGTCGCGCCAACAAGCGCGCGCGCCGTCAACGACATTTCGCTTGTTCCCCTTTCCGTTGGCCTTAAAAGGTGCCATCTTGCGAGCGTGAGAAGGACTAGGAGTGCAATGCAAGGAGACGTCTCGATTGCGGAGACTCAAGCATGGGATCATGCCGTGAGCCATCGTGAGTAGTGAGACGGCTACTCGAAGCGAGACGAGGCGTCGCTGTACTTTGCTAGCGAGCTTCGTGTCAAGTCGGCACCCCGTCCCCATCCAGGTATCGTTCGTAAGATGCATATGTATATATAGGCATACATACAGCTGCTCGTGACGTGACGTCGCCTGCGACGACTAGGACCTCTAGCGTCCTTGTTATGATGAAGGTGGGAAAGTCTAATGTCCGCGTCTCTCGTTCCTCTGTCTAACACTGGTCGACCAATCGGTTCTTGGGCCAGGGCTTGACTGATGGGTCAGCTCGACGACGCGAAAGAGACGTACCATTCTGCCATTGGGTGATGTTGGGGTTAGTGTACACGTCAATGTGCCTCTCGATGTAGTCTTTGGTTGGGTAATCTGTGGATCAGCCGCTGACCGCTGAGCATAGACCTACCCTCCGGGTCGCAGCCCACGGAGATCCTGTCGGATCGCTGATAAACTCTGACCCAGTCGATTCGCATATAGTTGGGCAGCTTGAGTCGAGCAAAGTCGACAGGTTGCCAGTTGAACGACTGGGGGTTAGTCCACGCCATTAGTGCTACCGTGACATACCGCGTGGAGGTTGATAAGCTACCAGTCAGCGCTTGTCCCTGTTGAGGATCGACGACTCACCATGTACATAGGCTCTTCGGTGATGATCCGCCTGTCAATCTCGGTCCGGGGGTTCGGGGGCAGCGCAGCGGCATACATGGTCCACGCGGGCTTGTCGTCGGTAACCCAGTGGATATAACCCTTGTCCCGATCCTCGGGGAAGGCCTGGTATTCGAAGGAAAACGTCGCAAACTCCTTGCTCCTAGGGCCAATGTTGTCTTGGTCATAATAGATACGATCGGGCATGAGGGTCAGGCCCGAGACGGCCTGCTGGAATGTTCCTCCCTTGTACCCGTTGAACACGGTCAATTCGGGGTCGTAGATCCTTGCCCCGTCGGAAGCATTGTTGAACTGGTAGTAATCGTCAAACGGCGCGATCTGGAACGACTGAGAGACTTGACCGGCCGGGAGGTCGAGTCGAAGTTGAGCCTCGATGAGATCGATTTCAGGGGCGGCCCGTCCGACGCTGACGTCCGGACCGGGGTGGTCCTCGCCCGGGCAGGTACAGGCAGAAAGACGTTGACCGGGGAGATAGGAGAGGACACCGCCGTTGGAGCCGGTCGTCAACGCCGCGACGGGTCCTGACCCATCGGCATAGGTCTGGTTGGGCAAAGTGCCTGCTGTGAGTTGATTGCGCCGAGGAGGGCAGTAGCCACTCACCGACATCACACGAGTCGTACGAGTAAGGCCAAAGTCCTGGGAGATGTCAGTTATACGCTCACCTGCCCTCGCTGCTACGCACCCTCGGTGGTTCCACCGTACGCCGCTCTGCCGAGATTGCCCATGGTCCACACACCCGGCCAGAACCCTCCGATGTCGGTCTGGCCTGGCAAACTGGCCGAGACCTCGAAGATCATGTTCTTGTTAAAACACAGCTTGTTCCACGATTGAATCATGCCAGACTTGAAGTTGAGGTCGTTGATGGGTTCTTGGGTCATCGTGATAAGCAAGTGGCCGTCTTTTGTCGTCGGCACCGAAGGATCGTGCCATTCCAGATCACTACTGTCAGTCTCGCCCTTTGACTGATTTGGGTATTGACTCACCCCGTAGGCCAGTAGTTGAGGTCCATAGCGGTCCAGAACGGATCATCTCCCTCGTAAAAAGTTCTTCCTTCTACGTTGAACTCGTCGGAGAACACCAAAGTCCACTCGTTGCCATCGAACCCTGTTCGAGTCATGACCTCGGGGGGCGTGTCCGGGTCGATCAACCTGGGGAGGTTGGGAATATCGGGGAACTGACCCGAAGCGTTGACCCCGCCGAGATTGTATCCAGCCGTCCCTGCTCCTTTCGAGTTGCCCGTGTCGTGATAGAACGCGACGATTGGATAGATTGCAAAGACGCCGACCAGGGCCCCGAGAAGGAGCATGAGCATGCCAGCATTGGCCCAGCCTCGCCACGAGGCAATGTCCCAGCTCGAGGCGAGGCTCTTGTGGTCTTTCGAGGTGAACGAATGGAGCTGATCATCCATATCGTCGTCGTCCCATCCTCCAGCTCCCCCAGCTCCTATGCCATTGGCATCATTCCCACCGCTGGCAGCAGTACCGGTGTTATGTCTATATCGCGGTGTGAGGGGCTCGCTATCTTGCGAGGCGCGTGCGAATGGCGAGGCGGTGGGACCATACCGGGAGGCCGAGGAGATGGGCTGGGACGAGATGGAGGGCTGGGAAGGAAGCGATTGCATTCTGGACATGCTGCTGAGCGAGGGGGAAGGAGAGTAGGACATGCCAGGCGATCCAGCCGAGGATAACAGAGGCTGTTTCGATACCGGCGAGCGTGATCGGTATCCAGCCATAAGCGATGCGGGCGGCGGGGGGGATAGTGGGCAACCTAAGTGTGTCGCTGCTAGAGTCTTGGGTCAACCAAAAAGTCAAGCAAAAAGTAGAATCAGTGTCAGACGGGTTTGGGAGAAGGGGGAGAAGCAATTATGCATTGCGACTTGTCAGCAGCACACGCCTTTGCTTGGGGTTGGCTTGGGCCATGGAAGTTTTAGGTGACGAGTGTTGTATCAGTAGTGATCTTTTTCCCTTTGGTCGTTGCTTGGCTCGACCATCCGAGGGTCTCGCCATATCCCCAAGGCGAGGGTGGAAGAAAGAGATAAAAGACTTGGCCGATTGCCAAGACTTGAACGGGCCCTAAGGCGAACCCTTGGTTTCTTCCGCCTGCCGTTTACCCTGACGCCGTTTACGCAGGCAGGCAGGTTCCGACAGACATGTTAGGCCTGGGCGCACAGCAACAGCGCTCTTTGCTCGCCCGCCGGCTGCAAGGTGTTTGGACTAGGATAGAAGGGGGAAGGGAGCGTCCTTGGCTTGGCTTGTTGAATTTTAATTCGGCAAGCGCTGAGGACCTGGACGCGACGACTGCTGGCAAGTCGCGTCGAGCTGTGCGAGATGTCTGTTCGGTCATCAGTTGTCGCGACTGTGCGCAGTGATCATATAGACAGCGGACGGCGACGTCGTGCACATATATGCAACCTAGAGAGCGATGGGTGTCGCACAAGCTGACACGTACGAGATAGCGATGACAAGATCGCTTACCGGTGGCATATCAAGGACGTCAACGACACATGCATGTGAAATTCCCCATGTACAAGATTCTATATCTACACCCGACAAGACATATCTTCTCTCAAGCCTTCTGGGAAGGACTGTTGGCCGAGACGGTGAGATCGATCGTGACGTGCCCTTCCTCCTCGACGAATCCCAAAAACGCCTGTTCCAGCGTCGCAAACACCTTGCCCGCGTCCCCGCCGAGCTTTGTGCAAAAGTTCTTCGGGCGGTCGAGCACCCCAGAGGAACGGATAAAGTCGATGCACGAGTAGATTTGGGTCATGTATTGGGGGTTGGCGCCGAGAGGGTAGTAGGAGAACTGAGCTGCAATCTGGTTGTCAGCGTTCGGCACGCACTCATCGGATGTGAGGTCAGGTCGTATTGTTCTGGACCAGGGGGACCGATTGGGACATTGTCTTAGTTGTCACAACCTATGACCTGGGTCGTATCGCCAGTGGCATGTGAGCGACCGCACTCACCTCTTGCCCGGTCAACGTGGCCGACTCGACGGCTTGCAGAGCTTTTTGCACCTCGGCCTCACTCCCACTTTGCCTATCTCCTCCAATCTTCACCCTCGGCTGGCAAATCTCCGCGTCGGGCTCGCCGGGACATCCCCGCGAGATGGTCGCGTGCATGGTGACGTGCTTGCCGCTCTTGGACGCGGCGACGAACAAGTCTCGCATCGCGTTGAACAAGACCTCGGGCGGGCCAACGAGCAGCGTGGAGATGTCGTCGGTCTCAATTCGCAGCTGGGGTCTGTACGGGTCGAGGGCGGAGAGGGAGGAGAGGATGACTTGGACAAAGTCGTCACACATGGGGTAGAGTGAGATTTGCGCGCCGGAGAACATGGTGTTTGGGGTTGTTGCTAGAGAAAGAGGTGGAAGAGAGACAAGGAGGTTGACGGTTGACGTGATACGCTGCACTTCATGTCCCAGGGACAAAGAACCGTCCGGATGTATGCACTCGATTCATCGTTATCCAACTTCCAACTGCTACTCCTCACTCTATCCCGTCGTCTTCGAAATGGAAGAAGCGCAGGATGGCAGCCGCGACGACCACCCCGTCGTGCTCGAGATGACTCGTCTCGACCGCTTTTCTCCTCTCCTCCTCATCCTTCCCCTTGATGCTTCCCGACTCTATGCGCATCTCAATCTCTCGCTTGACCATCTTCTGGTCAAAGGCCATGTGTGCTTGAGTCGAGAAGACCCGATTGGGGATGTACAATCCTTGCACTTTGGTATGGTCCGAGTGACCCCAGATATGGACCGGCGTGTCCCTTTCCAACAGTCCCTGGGCCGATTCGTGCGAAGGAGGCGAGACGACCCGGTCTTGATGCATCTGATGCAAGTGCACCGTGTCAGAGTCGGTCTGGAAGAGCTTCTTGCCAACAGACGTCAGGTGGATAGTTGAGTGGCCGAGCTCCCATTCGCCCGTCGACTCTACCGAAGCGCCGAGGAGACGAGCAAGGAGTTGATGGCCGAAGCATACTCCGCTAAAGTGGAGATCAGGGCGGGTCGTCCACAGTTCTGAGTCTCAGCGAAAATGGACGACCACAAAACGTACCTCGGAGCAGGTCGAGCAGCTCGAGGATCCACTCTTCGTCGCCATGCGCATCGTACATGCTGCCGGTGATCAAAACCCCTCTAACGCCTTCAAACTCTTCCACCTTTGGCACTCTCCCTCCCTTTTCCTTGACCACAAAGATCTGGTCCGTCTCGATGCCCAAGGGCGGGTCATGGTCCTCGCCCGCCCGAGTGAAGTGATCGTGTAGAATCTCCCCCAGCGAGCCCTTTTCATCATGGTCGTCCGGGTGCGGCTGGTCAGTCTCCAGCACAATCATCCTCACGACCGGTGGGTCTGCGCGCTTTGAGCCTGCCATGGGGAGTGGTTGAAGAGTGAGTCACTTGCCCTTCCGATGAGTTCATTTCGATGCATGACCCATCCGTTCGTTTGCAGTGTCGTCATTTGTCATCCGCCAAGAGGTCAGCAAGGCCGCCCATGACTTGTCGAGCTGATTGACGAATGGGGAAGGGGGTCTTGGAGCGCGAGGACGTATTGTTCGACACTTGGCCTGACTGCATGGCTCCCTTGTGTTCTAACCTAAGTACTTCGAATGAGCGGTTGGGAGGACATCGGGTCACCCACCTCCTGGAGCACCTCTCTTAACTCGCTCTATCAGCTCGTAATCAGGCTGATTCCTGTGGCACTCCGCTTCTCGCTTAACCAACCACGACAAACCCCCCCCTGTACCCCAAATGACATGCATACTACAACGAGTAATTTACCCCATGCATCAGTAGCAAAACTCGGCTACGCTTAACGCTACAGTACATGCGCTTATAGTCAACACTCGGTATCGTGGATTGGCGAGTCGTCGTCGCGACTACTTAAATCCCAACATCACCCCTGACCATTCTCCCTCTATCTCCCACTCCAACATGTCCAGACGAGCCGCTACTTCCCTTCGAAAGCTGACTGCTCGACCCATCGCTGGTCCCTCGACCCGGTGCTTCTCCTCGACCACTTTGATCCCCGAGGAGCCCGCTCATCCATCCGTGCACACCGACAAGGTCCCGGGCCCCAAGGGACATGCAGCGGTGAGTGATCCTTCACCGGTGTCATTGTTCATTCACTCACATCAGTCACAAGGGATCAACAAGATCCAAGACAGCCGAACCCACGTCGTTGTCGCGGATTACAACAAGTCGAGCGGAAACTACCTCGTCGATGCCGACGGAAACGTCCTGTTGGATGTCTTCGCCCAGATCTCCTCGATCGCGCTGGGATACAACGTACCCGAGCTCCTCGAGGTCGCCCGTTCCGTGAGTATTGCTGCCATACTTTGAGTGATCGAGTCTGACAAGCAGGACGAGTTCGTTCACGCTGTGATGAACCGTCCGGCTCTCGGCTCCTTCCCCCCTGTCCAGTGGGAGGAATGGCTCAACACGGGATTGATGAAGACTGCTCCGAAGGGTCTCGATAACCTGATGACCACGCTCTGTGGCTCCTCAGCGAACGGTACGATTGACTACCATTTACCAGAGCTCGGCTGACATGCGCAGAGAACGCGTTCAAAGCCGCGTTTATGGCTTATCGCGCGCGGGAACGAGGTCAGACCGACTTCACCAAGGAAGAGCTCGACTCGTGCATGGTCAACGCCAAGCCTGGATCCCCGGACCTCACTGTCCTCTCGTTCAAGTCGGGATTCCACGGTCGTCTCTTTGGCTCGCTCTCGGCTACGCGGTCCAAGGCGATCCACAAGGTGGACATCCCGGCGTTCGACTGGCCGGTGGCCCCCTTCCCCGAACTCAAATACCCCCTCGAGGAGCACGTCAAGGAGAATGAGGCAGAAGAGAAGAGGTGTTTGGAGGAGTACGAGCAGATCCTGGTTCAGAGGTGAGCAATAGCCCGATCTCTTTCCCGAGTGTCCCCCGGCGTAGAGTACAACCCCGCTGAGACGAAGCAAAACCACCCGGCCAGTCGCTGCCGTCATCATCGAGCCTGTCTTGTCGGAAGGAGGTGACAAGCACGCGTCGCCTGCCTACTTCCGCTCCCTGCGACAGATTGCCAAGAAACACGGCGCCTACTTTATCGTCGACGAGGTGCAGACCGGTGTCGGTGCTACCGGCAAGTTCTGGGCCCACGAGCACTGGGGATTGCAAGCTGGCGAGGAGCCTGACTTTGTCACCTTCAGCAAGAAGATGCAGGCGAGCGGCGTCTTTCACAAGGCCGAGACGCGTCCCAGCGCCCCGTACAGGATCTACGGGACCTGGATGGTGAGTCGCTCTGCTTGATTCGCGGTATCGAGCGAGGAGCTGATCCCAGGGTGACCCGGTTCGAGCGCTGCAAGCGCGAAAGATCATCGAGCTGATCGAGAAGCATGGTCTTGTCCAACACACACAGGCGCAAGGCACCTCGCTCGCCTCGGCCTTGACCTCGATGTTCAGGTCCCAATCCATGGTTGAGAACCTGCGAGGAATCAACGAGGGTACCTTCCTCTCGTGGGACTTTTCCACGGCGAGCTTGCGAGACTCGTTCTTGGGCCACATGAGGAAGAACGGTGTGCAAATGGGAGGATGTGGGGAGCGTTCGGTCAGACTGAGGCCAATGTTGACGTTTGGTGAGAAGCACCAGGAGATTCTGCTCGACGCGGTGCAATCGTCCCTCAAGGGGTTGTAAGGAGTGGTCTCGGGTATGAGTAGAGGTTTTAGTCTTGGGTACATGCATGTATGAAAAGGTTCCGGTAGAGCACTAGCACTTGTCTGTTGTAACGGCACGCCCTGCGGGTAAAGAGAGGTTGTTGGGAGGGAGCTGAATATGGTGTCGATGGAAGAGATAAGGAGTCGTCGACATGGGGTTAAACGAGTCGGTTTAGGCGAGATTGGGCTGTTTACGGGGGGGATGGTGGGTTCCTTGGTATATTACAGCTGTGAATCTCGGGGAGGGCAGCAGCGGTGCTCGTGGCCGGTGCTCGAGAGGAGAGCAAGCATCCAAAGACCCATACCATGCATGGTCATGGCCAGACAACAGACGCGTGGACACCATCCGCACCTCTCTCCCCCCCCTGAGACGACACGCTTAACCGAGCCGAGGTTGTATTTCTCGTTTCTACCTTGTCCCCTACGCGATATCAATGTCCCCTTCGCCTGCGCATCCAGCGACAGCCGCTCTATCCGCGAGCACCTCTGTCGCGGGGGGCAATGACAAAGAGCCGAGTGGGACGCCGGAAGCGAGCGGGTCGTCGCCCAAGAAGGTGGATGGGGGACAGAAGATTGTCCAGCGTTCCCGGACAGGGGTGGGTGAGGTCGCTATGGGCTGGTGGGCTGACCATAGTGCTTGACGTGTCGGTCGAGAAAGGTACTGTCTTCTTCCAGCTGCGCTCTCCTAGCCCTGGGGTTACACAGTCTCCCTAGTCACACACTCACAGACAGGTCCGATGCGACGAGACCAAGCCGCGATGCGAGCGATGCAAGATCAAGTCGAGAAATGTCCGTTCGCAGAGGCGTCTTGCTCGAACCGTGCGCCTGAGCTGACAACTTCCAGTGCATATGGCCAGAAGGAGGAACCACGAAGAAGCGAAAGCGCAGGTCATCAGTCGCGATATCGACTAAATCACCTCTCGAGGGCGACCTGTTCGCGAGTCTGACCCACGACACGTCGTTTGCGATCCCGATCAACCCGTTCAGTCAACCAGCCCCGCCCACTGTCCATCACGCCTTTGACCCTTCCTCTTTTCTCGATCTCCTCCCGCTTTTGCCCCAGACCAACCGGTTCTACGTGCCTCCCGACTTCCTCCCCAAGGCGACTCAGCCCGACTTGTTCAAAGGGTTGCGCAGTAACGACTTTTTGGAATGCCTCATCGCGCCTCGAAAGCGAGCAGAGGCCATGGCGGATCCGTGAGTCATCGTGCGAGGGGTACCCCGTTAACGTATAGAGGATTCCTCAAGCCGTACTTTCCGACCATCCAAGAACGCGTGGTCATGCGGCATTACCTCTTGGATACTGTGCACGTCATCATGGCCTTTGAATGCCCGAGGAAGCCGTGGAACCCGTGGATCGAGATCCACGCTCCGCTCGCCTTTGACCATCCTCCAGGGTGAGCCAACGTCTGCGCTGCGTCGGACCATCTTTCGCTGACCTCAGGACCTCACCGGCGGCAGATGCGTTGCGCGCGGCGATGCTCGCGGTCGGAGCGGTGCATATGCGTTACAGACACGACTCGACGGATCAAGCGGGCGCGTGGAACGTCGTTCGAGTCGCAAAAGCCAAAGTCTTAGGGCTAGTGCGACAGCGCATCGACGCGCAGGAAGCCGCCTCCAGCGCTTTGGACAAGGGCGACGTAGAGCTGATGATTGCCGCCCTGCTCTCTTGCACCATAGCTAGTGTGCGTGTCATACCAAATCCACCCTTGATTCAGTTGACCTGATGGCAAGAGCCTTGCGGCGGACGATTCCTGGCACGAGCTTCTCACGTCGGTTGTTTCCCTGGTGGACCGACTCGGGGGAGCATCCAACCTCATCCGGGAGGGGACACACGAGCGCATGTCCTCGTTCCGCTTCATGCTGGAGCAACTGGCCATCCGCGATGTCTTTGGATGCATGACGACTCAGCTGTCTCCTTCCATCCTCAACGTCGCTTTCAGCCCTTGGTTCTTCGAGGCAGAAGGGTGGAGCTATGGTGACGACGAGTGGGAGAGCGTCGAGCGGATGTTTGGTGAGTCGCATGGTCGTCCCAAGGTGATATTGTGTTGTTGACACGACAACCAGGTTTCTCGCGCGGGATCGTCGACGTCATCGCAAGGGTTCGTGCAGGTGTCGTTCTCTTCTGCGCCCCTCACTTATTACCAGGCCTGCACCCTCATCTCGAAGATCAAACGGAACGGCCTGATTCTCCCCGAGGCAAACCCAGACCAAGCAGGCTTCCCTCTCCGGCTACCCGCTCGCGCTGTCGCTCGTCTGACAGACCCCCCCGAGCCACAACCTGAGACTTCTCAGCGCGACTTGCATGCCGAGGCAGAGGGGCTGATGGCCGAGTTGGCCATTTGGGACAATGCTTCTACGTTCACGCCTTATCACCCTCGGACGCTTTACGGAAACCACTCGTATCGCCATGCGATCCGGATCAGGCTTCTCCGCGAGCTGTTTGGTGTGCCGCGAGACGATCCGAGAGTGCAGACCTCGTGTGCGGCGATCATCGAGCTCGGCGTGGAGGTCCTGTCCCTGTTCGGACGGATCACCTGGTATGCTGACTTGTTTGCAGTGGGAGTCGCGCTGACGCGGTCAGGTTCACTTGGCCGATCATCATCGCCGCGTTCAACTTGATGCCGGGGGACCCGTCCAAACCCACGGCGCTAAAGCTGATAGGGGAGTTTGGGCAGTATGCGTGTTTTGACAATCTCGCGGCGTCGAGGTTTCTGGCCGAATTTTACAAGCACGAAGAGTTGGAAGGGGTCTTGACCCCTGCGCAGGTGGCTGATCGGATGAGGTCCAAGCCGTTCTTGGACTAGGATGGAGAGGAGGTTCTCAAGTGATAATGGTTGTATTTATGCGTATCAAGATCTGCGGATGGACCATAGCTCAAACCAACGACCAAGCAAGGCTCAATCCAAGTCGTGCCACTGTAAGCAGTGATTTGGCGAGGTCGATCGTTGTGCCAACAATGAGTCTTGCCATGATCCGTCAGTGTCACGTGTTGGTCCCGCCTTGCGGCCGACAGGACTCATCACGCGTCTACTCGCTGAATCGCTCGACATTTGTGATAAGCGAGTGATGCTGTCGGGCGCGCACTAGCCCGCGGCAAGGTAGCTGAAAAGGTGTCTCAGAATGGGCAGCGGTGGGTATGCAGTATTGTTGTACACCATGAGCTGCTCAGAGACTGGCAGCTGGGTTGATGCCTACGAGCCATTGGTCTCAGGCAGTGACTGTCATCCTTCCTTTAAACCACACGCACTGACCGGTCTCCATCTCGGCTACGACTGCCTGTTGTCTGATCCACCACTGCCTATTCCTCAGCTTGTATCGGTCGATACCAAGCCTCCTCTGCTACTGGCTGCTCTGTCGTCTGGGTTGGGGGATGGTTCCTCGGATCCTGGTCCTCGACTTGACCTCGGCTAAATGCCAATAGCCGAGAAAAACCCAAAGGCAGGGCGGGTGGAAAGTGGCGAATTTAGCCGAATCGGGTGGGATGATGCCCGGTTTGACGACTGGACCCACCCACCCAAGCAACCCAAGATCCGAACCCTTTCCTTATAACCAACCCCCCCCACACCGGTCGCTGCTCCTCTCGCCCTCTTCCCATCTCTTCCAAGACCTCACCTGTCACCACCTCCCACCATGTCCCTCAGGATCCAACGCTCAGCAGCTACCATCGGTCGACGGTGCTATGCCAGCTCTAGCTCCCTTGACGCGTACTCAAAACTCAACACCCGTCAGTGGAAGGGAACGTCCGTTGATGGCACTCCTGTCAAGAACTTTATCGGGGGCAAGTTTGTCCCCTCGAAAGCGACAAAGCATTATGACGTGCACAACCCTGTAAGCGTCTTGGTGTACACTTGACAGGACATTCTGCTAAACCATAGGCAACCCAAGAGGTCGTGACGAGAACCCCGCAGACCACTCCGGAGGAGCTGAGGGAGACGTTTGCAGCGGCCCAAGACGCGTTCAAGACTTGGAAAGAGACGTCCCTCTTCTCGCGACAAAACATCTTGTTCAAGTGCGCACCCGTCGTCTATTCAACACCATCCCGTTCCCCGCGCTGACCCGCAGGTACCAAGCGTTGATCCGGCAATACCAGTCGGAAATCGCCGCGTGCATCACGCTCGAGCAGGGCAAGACGCACGCCGACGCCATGGGCGATGTGTTCCGAGGACTGCAGGTCGTCGACACGGCTACGGCCATCCCCACCTTGCTCAAGGGAGAGAGCGTCGAGGTTGCAAAGGACATGGACACGACGTCGATCCGTACCCCGCTCGGTGTCACTGCCGCCATCTGCCCCTTCAACTTCCCCGCTATGAGTGAGTGAGCGCGTCTAACCGCGACAATTGTTCCTTCTCGAGACTCTCTCGCATGACTCCGTTCCACACAGGCTAACCCCAGTCCCCCTGTGGTCCATCCCCACCGCCCTGGCCACTGGTAACACGCTCGTCCTTAAACCCTCTGAGCGGACCCCCGGAGCTTCAATGATCCTCGCCGAGCTCGCTCAAGAGGCTGGTGTCCCTGATGGCGTCCTCTCGGTTGTCCACGGTGCCCACGACACTGTCAACGGCATCCTCGATGCGCCCGAGGTCAAGGCGATCTCTTTCGTCGGAGGTGACAACGCGGGCAAGTACATCCACGGAAGGGGTACCGCCCAGGGCAAGCGCGTCCAGAGCAACATGGCCGCCAAGAACCACTGCGTGAGTGCTCCTCGGTGTCGCCAGCCGCTCGACCGAACTCACCCACACAGGTCCTCATGCCCGATGCGAACCAGAACGACGCCTTGAACGGTATCGTTGGAGCTTTTGCCGGAGCTGCCGGTCAGCGATGCATGGCCTTGTCTGTCTGTACGTATTTGTGAGACTCATGCAAGCGAAAACACTGCTGACCTCAGTGATCACCGTGGGCAAGGCCAAGGACTGGGTCCCGGAGCTCGTCAAGCGAGCTGGGGAGCTTCACGTCGGAAGCGGATTCGACAAGTCTACCGATGTGTAGGTCTAGCGTGATCCTCGCAATCTCTTTGCTCATGACCAGCGGACCCGTCATCTCCCCGGTCGCTAGGGACCGAATCAAGGGATTGATCACCCAGTCGGTCGAGGAAGGTGCCGAGTTGTTGCTCGACGGACGAAATGCCTCGGTCGCCAGTCTGCCGGACGGTAACTGGGTCGGCCCCACCGTCCTCAAGGGAAAGAGGGAGAACGTTGGGTACAAGTGAGTTCGGACTTATTAGGACGGTCGGGAAAAGACGCTCATTCTCCAGGACCGAGATCTTCGGCCCTGCCCTGTACATCCTCGAGGTGGAGACGCTCGACGATGCTATCAAGCTCATCAACGAATCCCCATACGGCAACGGTGCATCCATCTACACCTCGTCTGGCGCGGCTGCCCGATACTTTACGCACAACGTCGAGCCTGGACAGATCGGAGTCAACGTCCCGATTCCCGTCCCTGTCCCCACCTTCAGCTGGTCCGGGAACAAGGGTTCTTTCCGGGGCGATGTTCCTTTCTGTGCGTGCCTAGATTTCTTCTCTCCTTGTGAAGGCCTTCGGATTGCGGGGCGACTTGGACATCGGCTGACAAACAGACGGTCCTCAAGGATTGTTCTTCTACCTCCAAAACAAGACTGTCACGTCTCATTGGCGAGTCCAGGATGTCGACAGCACCCGAGGAACAGTATCCATGCCTGTTCACCAGTAGATGGAGCGCGTGGCCGATGGACAGTGGTGTCGAGTGTGGAAAGATACGACCAAGAGTCGAGTTACGATTGTACGATTATGCAGCCATTGTCGTCATGTCCCCGGTTCTGCGCTGTCTGCCCCACGATGATTCTGCGGATGACTGAGAGTGAAGAATTGTCTCCACTTCTGCGCATTGTTGACTCTCCAGCAAGCTGAGGGGTTTGGAAAATGCCATATCACAGTTCGACGAGGTTGCGAGCGGGAAGCAGTAAGGAAAGCCCTCCAGCGAGGCAGAGTTGCTCCTGTCTAGGCTCTTGGCTGTTGCTCTACTCCTCTCGGCGGTCCTGCCGTTATACATGGCCAGCTCCGAGCTCCTCGCGGAGATACGATGCCCCGGGCAGATACTAGTGAATCGACGTCGGCCCGTCAGCGTGTCTCAAGACACCGAGAGCAACGAGTTGTGCGCGTACGCGGTGAGGGTGACTAACCAGCTTGACCCGGCTCGAGCCGTCCCGCCCCGGGAAGAGCGCATTTTGCGCGCTGCTTAGCGCAACTATCTGCATGTTTTCCAATGCATCGACGTCGGCCCGGATCGTATCAAGTGCACTACGCACTGCGCTGCTCGCGACTAGACGCCAGGCTATGGTACTATGTTGCCCCGAACGGGAGGGCGACTTCGCCCGAAATAGCCCAGAAACCAAGTCGGTCCTTTGGAACATAAGCTTGTTTTGTGATTCAGTGGAATCTCCGATGGGATTTGTAACCCGCATCTACCTCTCGGCATGTGAGATGGGTTTAGATCACGGCGCGCTCGATCCCGGCCCGATGGCCTCGTCGTCTGGTTCTGTGGCCTGAGGCCCTCCACCCTGGGTCCAGGGGTCTTTGGCGGCAGTGGATCGAGAGCCCGAGTAGGAGATGGCCGATGTCGCTTCGGGGCGGTATATATATCTAAACAAACAAACCCTCGCCCGGATGCCGCAGACTTTCACCTTACGGACTCAAGCGATCTTCAGGGGCGCGCACCTGGCTTGACAATACTTTTTGCATCATATACCGATCGATTGCGTCTTTGCGCGCATCAAGGCTGGCGAAACGGTAGATCGCGTGTTTTGGCCATCTTACATTACACTCTGTCATTGAGACATTTGCCGACTCGAGTTTGAGCTTGTCGGGATATTCGCCGCCATGTACACGCTACGAGGCCGCGCAGCGACGATCGGGCTGACCGTGATGGCTGGTGAGTTGTCCCAAGGGTTTGCGCTGTTGCGAAGCTGACCGTCACAGGCTTCGGCTGGATACTGTTCGGGTACGATCTGGGTGTGCTGGGTGGGGTGTTGAACGAGGCGGATTTCGCAGCGACGTTCCCGATGAACGCGACATTGACGGGGTTCGTCACGGCTGTGTTTGAGCTCATGGCGATGTTTGGGGCGATATCCATGGCGGTGTTCGGCCACGTCCTCGGGCGAAGGGACAATACGATGATCGGGACGGGACTTATCGCGGTCGGAGCGATCATCCAGGCCTCGTCGACAACGCTCGCTCAGTTGATCGTGGGGAGGATCGTCGGTGGAACAGGACTGGGCATCTTCTCGGCCGTGTGCCCGATCTGGCAGGCAGAGGTGACCAAGAGAGACCAGAGGGGAAGGGTGATTGGTCTATCCCTCTCGTTTCTGATCGTCGGGTTGATGCTGGCGTATTGGATCGACTACGGGATGGCGAGGTACGCCGGCAGTGTCAGCTGGAGGTTCCCGTTCGCCTTTCAATGCGTACTGGCGGCGTGCAACATGGTCATGACTCGCTTTGTGCCCGAATCGCCTCGGTGGCTCCTGACCAAAGGGAGGGCAGACGACGCACGCGCCTCTTTGGCGGCACTGGCAGGTGAGGCGCTACAATACCTCGCTCCTTGACCCCCCGCTCACTGCAGATGCGCCCGAGGACGACCCAGAAGTCGAGGCGACGATGACCGAGATTGAGACGGCCCTCGACGTCGAGCACGGTACCCGTCGAGGCGTGTGGGATCTCTTGAAAGGATGGGACGACGGTGTGCGCGGTCGAAGGCGTCTGCTCACTGGCTGTTTCTTCCAGTTTGCCCAGCCTTTCAGCGGATCCACCGTCATCTCCTTCTACGTCCAGCCCATCTTCCAAGACTCGATCGGGCTCAACGCCAACCTCGCCTCGCTCATGTCGGGCTACCTCCAGATCTGGTTCCTCGTCGCGAGTCTCATGACGTGGTATCTCGTGGAGGTGGGTGATCGTCCCGACGTCGAGCTTGCAGGGGATGGCGACGGAATAACACTGATGATAGCGCTTCGGACGTCGGATCATGTTCATGTGGACGGCCGCGGCTATGAGCATCTCGATGTTCCTGCTCGGCGCGTTTGTCAAGATCGACACGAGGGGGACCGGTATCGGCGCCGCCACGCTCATCTTCCTCTACCAGTCGTTCTACACCTGGGGCTGGGTGAGTTGGGTCCAGACCTCAGCGTTTCAGCCGTTGATCATAGATGGCCGGCGTGTGGCTCATGTGCACCGAGATCCACTCGCTCGCCTTTCGGACCGTCGCCGGAGGTCTCCAGGCGTCCGTCCAGTGGGCACTGAACTTTCTCATCCTCCAAGTCATCCCCATCGGGATCGACAATATCGGGTACAAAGTGTACTTTATCTTTGCATGCTTCAACTTGTTCTACGTCCCCGTCGTCTACTTTTTCATCCCCGAGGTGCGTTTCCTCCCGACTCACTTGCTTCCTTGACCTCCCAGCCGTGAAACTGACCCCAGACACGAGGGATGCCCCTTGAAACCGTCGACCTGTGTTTCCGCCCAGGCGTGGATCCCGTGAAAGAGAGTCTGCGTATACAGAAGCTCATCAAGGAGGGCAAGATGGACCAGGTCACGCTGGTAGGTCATCAGCGGGCGATGATGGCGGAAAAGTCGACCGTGGAGGTGAAGGAGCATGTGGCTGAGCCCACTCCTCAGTGTGGTGGTGTAAGGTTGGATGTGCGAGGTCGCGTGCCCTGTTACTAGGGCTGGATTAGTACTCACATTATAGACAGTTTTCAGTCAGAAAAGTATAATGCCTTGGCAGAAGTGAGGGAAGCAGAGATATCTGACAGACCCGCTGACCCTGTCTGACACGCCTGGCCAAGGAGTCTCACAACCATCGCCAGTAGTGGTGCAAGGTGTTCTGATCGATGTTGCATTCTAATCTAAAACTTACGCAACGACCGTCGCAATTTGAAGCACGCCAAAATATTATATCTCTATCCACCCTTCCCAAACTCCCGCTCAGTGAGTCGCAGCGCTCTTCTCCGCTGCGGCCTCGCGCTCGACCTTCTCCTGCACGGCCCTCGCCCTTGCGGCAATCACCTCCGGCGCGACCTCCTCCTTCTCCCGGAATTTGATAATCTTGTGCGTCTCGACCGAGTTGTGCTCCTGGCCGAGCCGGAAGTCCTTGGTGAAGAAACCAGCGGCGAGACCGAGGAACGAGGTGATGAGTCCAGCGAGCGCGAGCGGGGTCATGGTGTCTTTGTAAGCCTGGATGACTTGGTCACGCGGCTCGGCGGTTCGAGCGATGAGGATCGACCCGAAGATGTCTGCGAGCTCGGTCGCGTTGTGAGTTGCGCCGAGGTACTTCTCGAGGTTCTGCGGGAGCTTGTCTGTCCATACGGACGCGGAGATGGCTTGGGAGATGGCGCCTCCGATGTTGGTCCAGAGAGAGAGGACAGAGATGGCAATCGCGAGGTCCTGATGGGGGACCGACTGAATGTCAGTTTTTCTATCGAGCGATGTTCTGATGTCCCAACTCACCCCTTGAGAAGCGACCTGGGACGAGATGACGCTAATGGCGCCTCCGACCGAGGTGATGACTCGGGCGGTGACCAGCAAGGCGTCGGTGGGGTTCTTGGCCGCAGCATAGGTCAATCCCATACCGATACACCTGATAGCGAGACCGACGATCTGCTGGTACTTGTACCGGTGGAAGTAACGCTGGGTGAATCCAGCGATCACGGCCAGACCGCACAAGCCGCAGGTGAGAATGTTGTTGTAGAAGGAATAGTCCCTGTCGTTCCAGTCGACGACGACGTAGACGAATGAGGACCAGTAGAGGTCGACAAAGTAGCCGGAGAAGTAGTAGAAAAAGTCGATGGCGATGCAGGCGAGGAAAGTCCGGTTCAAAACCCGTCGGGGCATGATGGGGTACTTTGCAATGTACCCGTCCCAGACGACCCATGCGATGAAGAGGATCCCACCCACGGTCAACAAGGCGATCAACGACGGGTTGGTGTAGCCGCCCTTGGCCGTGTTCTTCAAGGTGAACGGGGTGAGGATGCAGCCAAACGCGAACCCGAGCAGCAAGAGGCCAAACCCATTGAGTCGAGACCAGTAGAACGCCAGCATCTTGAGTTTCGACGGTCGCTCGGGCTGCCTCCCTGCGAGGACTTGTCTTCGGTAGTAGGACGGGGCGGCGAGTGAAAGCGCTCCGAGCTTCTTGGCCTTTCGGTCACCGATGAACAAGACGGCGAGAGCGGGGGCGATCAAGACGGGGACGAGGATGCAAAACATCCCATAACCCCATCTCCAACCCTCGTCGCTGAGCGCTCCGATGCCGTCCGTGATGAACCCGGCGACGAACGCGTTGGGGATCCACGGAAGGGAGATGGCGCCTTGGATAGTACCTCGCCATTGGAGAGAGGTGATGTCTGCCACGAGCAGCCCTGGGCATGAGCGTCATTCTGCTTTGGAACATGGGCCATATGATCATGAGGCTGAGAAAGTCGGCTCACCCTGGAGAAAGCTGATACCGGAGTTGCCCAGGGTGTAAATGACCATACCGCCGGCGACGGATTGGATGTTTTTGGAACCGGCGACTACAGCGTAGCCGACAAAGTAGAAGACGACGGCGACGAGGAGAGCCCAAGGTCGGGTGAAAATGTCGGCGCAGTGAATCAAGTCAGCAGATGCCTCAGGGTGAGTGAAAGATGCGAAAGACCTATCTTGGCAATGAAAGGCGGGGCAACCGAGCTCATGCACTGATTGTTAGCGTCTTTGACCGGAGTTGTGCTAGCTTCACTCACAGCGGTAATGACGGAGATGGTACCGATCAGCGAGTGGGTACCGAAAGACGAGGCGGCGAACTGCTCATCTATCTGATAAGCTGGGCACTCACTCCAGACGGTAGCACTACTCACAGACATAAGTCGTGCTTTGACTCAAGGCGTAGGCGTACGAGATCAGACCGATCGACAACCACAAGGTGAACAACCCCCATCCTTTGCCATACACGAGGTAAAGCGCTTCGATCCTCGTGACACCGTCGTCTTGGATCACCCCGGGCGCTGGCTCCCAGTACGCCTCGTCGAGGTCGCTGGAACCTCCCTGAGACTCCTCATGCGGAAGAGACTTTGCGTCGCGGTCATCGGCCGCACGCTGGTCGTCGGTCAGACTCGCCTCGTCTCCACTGTCGAGCGTGGGCGGCAAGAAGGGCACGTTGCCTTGGGCAAACGTAGGCGCAGTGATCGAGGTCATGCCTGCTAAGGTATCCGCTAATGGGATTTTTCGAAACGAGGGGGAGTCTCGGAAGAGATTCTCAAGTACTTATATCTCCTGGCTGGCAGGCTAGGAACCGAGCGAAGGGATGTTCCGGACCCAACTCTGGTCTGTCCGAAGGAGAAAAAAAAGTTCGAGGCGATAGCGACCAGGGCGCAGAGGGGTGGCTCACCCCATGCACTATCCAAGCCATGCGGAGCGTGGTGATTATGATGAAGACATGTCTTACGCGCGAGGCCGAATACCAAGTAAGCTTCTCTTCGTTCGCCTTCGGCCGAGTGCCTCGTTTATATTATCAGATAAACCCCTCTTGGATCCAGGTCAAACCCCTCATCCGGACTTAACGGGGATGTTGCGCGCCAGTCTTGGCATGGACCGATTCTGTGCACTTTCGCTTTGTTTCGCCGGTTGATACATTGCGGCCGACCCGAGGCGACTCGGGGCGCCTTTCTGGTCCGGTTTCCCGATCATTTTGGCGCTTGCTCCAGGGTATCACGACGGTAATCCGCCCTGCGGGTTTCAGGAACAGGCGCCGGGAGCGACTCCTTAGGCCGAACAATCATAGTCACGCATCTATCCGCGGAAATTACTCGTCCTGACCATAGGGTATATGGGGTTCTCGACATGTTCCGCGCAAAAGGGAACAGTCAGGTTCGTCATTCATTGCCTTGGCGCGCAAAACTGCTTCAGCATCCCGGGAATCTCTCATTTGCTTTGGATTTCACGCGCCCGCCGCGCAGGGGGAGAGGGGGCGCACATCGCGAGCGGGTCATGCAGTGCCGACCTCGATCAAGGACAGGGTTGAGACAACGTGGAGAACTTAAGCGGGGTATACCGGGGGTGATAGGGAGGGATGCACGAAGCACGGTTTCGTGACGAGTGGTCCGCCTCCCCGGTATTGTCTTACATGCTTTGCCAGCTTCATGGGTCTCCAAGAGCCCTCAGGATATTGCACGATCTTGTCGCCTGTACCGAGTGTGTATCGAGATGGGACGGGCCCAGGGTGCCGCACGGCGAAACATGGACGGAAACACCTCATTCACTGGGCTAGGGTCTCCCAGAAGATCAGCAGAGCGAAGATGCCGATAGGTGTCTCTCAAATCTTTCGACCCGCCCAGGTCTCAGCTCAGATCGGGAATGTAAACAGTGTAAGATGACCGTCATTCAGTTGACGACCGTCCCTGGTGAAGCGAGCCTTGTCCGATATCTGGACCGGTACACGAGCCATGTCGTTCTTGAGGACAGGCCGGCCCGTGACATCGCCGCACCTCACTGCGAGACCAAGTCGCAATACGCTGACAAACTCCCTCTCGCGTGAGGAGAGAGGACCTATCCCACAGCCCGACCCCCAGAGAAAAGGAGAGTAGCCTTCCCCCCATGGCGACGGGGAAGTGCCCGTGTCATGAGACGCTCTCGAGCCCCGGGCATATCTACAAACTCTTACCGCAGGAGGAGGGCTCACATGTGAGCAGAGTGTTTGGCCCCGGTGATCTCGTGTGAATGGACAACCCCTCACAGCCAAGGATAGATGACCGTAAGCAGAGGGGGATGATCGCGCCGTCGCCGCACGAATACGAGTGCGCAGGATGACGAGCGACTGATCACGTTATTGATTGATGGTCACGGAGATCTGCGTGCTCACCCTCAGGCGAGGCCCGGCCCACGGCCGTCCGGTGGTCGGGCAAGAAGTCGAGATTAGCTGCGACTGATCATCAGCATTGGCGCGCACTACTTCATGCAGAGGACATACTGACGCACTAGACAGTCGATTAGAGCAGGCTCTGGGTGGTATTATTGATCGCGACAAGCAGGCTGATGAGTCGGTAAGGGCAAGTGGCGGACCGCCAGAGCCAAGTCACTTTGGACTATCATGCCGCCCGTCGAGTCGCAGGCGAAGACATGAGATCGCTGTTGGTGCCAGGGGTGGTGAGGCCTGATGCGTGGGTGACTGCATCACTACCACGATTGGCTGAGAGGTTCAAGGCGAGCCGTCGTTGGCCTATCGCCACCCTAACGTGTCAGCGCCCGATCACTTGTCGCCACCAGATTCTCGGCTTCTGTCGGCTACTGCATGTGGATGGGCTTACTGTTGTGGTGACGGATTATCGTTCGGAGCAACCACCATGCCTCCAGGGGCCAAGGAACCTTATGTCACCTTCAACGATAAAGGCAGCTCGGCGGGCTGTGGAGGGGTCGACGATGGACCCTAATCGCCGATGGGGTGGATTGGATGGTGAAGGGGCTGGTGGTCAAAGGGTTCGAACGACCATGAGGCCGCTCGACAATGCTTGGTTGAAAGATGGGAGGGGTAGATATGACGCGAGTTGGAGTCGGTCAAGAGGACCAAGTCCAAATTATATGTCGAGATGAAGTTGAATGGAGAAAGAAGAGATGGGGAGTTGGAATTCGTCCCCCGGGGGCTCGATATATATAGTGCAGCTTGGGGGCAGTGGAGCGATGGGAATCGGGGGGCACGTCATGGGAAAGCATGGGGCGGCTCACATGACAATCCGCGCGGATCACTAAACAATGTATACAAGGGCGTCGTGGAGCGGACGATTGCGCCGTGCCCGAGGATCCCGTCTCCTGGGATCTGTTGCCTGTTGTGGGTGTACGCGTTATCGCGCTGATCTTGCGCTAAAAATCCCGTCAAATTCGCTTGACAGATCGGGTCTATCGGCAGGCGCATGTCCAGGAAGGCGATGGTTGATGGAGGTGTGCGAGTCCTTCCCTCCTCCCCCCTCTTCTCCCCAAACACACACACACACACACACGTATTGTGAGCCGAATTACAAGCCGATTGGCCGTGGCACCCTTCATGATGAATCCATGCCTTTGACCCGCCATTTCGTCGTACAGCCAGTGGGAGAAGCCGAGGGAGAGAGGGGGTACAGTGGAATATGGTGAGTCGAGCTCCCCGCCAGTAACATGAGCGTCTGTCCTTGCCGCGGTCTACATGGTCAATGTGCACAAGATCTGCAGGAGAAAAGTACCACAGAAGGAGCTCAAAACATGCCGGAAGTATCATTGAACAGATCACCGTACTACCTCAAGGTCCCGATGCGGTCCTCAAGGGCGACGGCTTCAGAGTGAAGACGCCTGATAGCCGGAATGGCTGTGAGCAGGGGTCCCTTTGAAGCACGTTTTAAAGGCGATTAAAGGGTGATAGTATGATCTGCATTGGCTTGATCAGGTTTTGGGGATGTCGTGCCGTCCCTATTGTGCGGTGTGAGGCTGAAACGCGAGCGCGAGTAGTTCCTGATGGCAAACCGGGCTAAGACGAGTACGGGGATGGAACTTCGTGATTCCACAAACAAGTGATCGGTGATCGATGCGTGCTTGGCGTTGATGTAGCGTTTCAACTTCAGAGGCAATTAGCGGCAATGAGAGAGGCAGGAGATGCAAGGTGAACGAGCGTCGCGAGTGAGGAAGGGCTTGGCCGTCGTCCAGATGGAGCTGTACTGTTCGCTTGGCATCCTCGCAATACCCCCGCCCCAGCTTCGACTGACTCTCCCAAGTTATTCCGCGCGAGCTTTGTCTCGCATGGGGGTCATGCGAGACTTGTGGATCGGCCAAGAACCCTGGATGATCGGCCGTCCCTCATCAAGAGACACGGCTCGGTCTCTGACCTCCCCCTTCAAGCCCCCATCAATGCTTCGCCGCGGTGCACAAGCAGCAGAGGGTCTCTTTGGTTTTATCAAGCATCGACCTCTCTCCGTCCCCCGTCAAAGTTATGATCATGCAGATGGCGACCGTGTCACTGACTATTCGGGACGGTTTTCTGATCCCCACTAATTCGCTCCATCACAGGAGCCATGGCTGGGATCAGCCTTGCCCCCGCTCGCTGTATGCCCCTCTCTTACCCTTTCCTTCCACCAAGTCTACTGAGAGTAGCGGCATTGGCAGATTGTTGGAACAACTCACACCATGGGCAGATTGCGGCGGTCGCGAATAGCGTCTGCGATCATGGCGATGTCCGGACTTCTCGTGCTGTACCACAACAACTGGTCGCTGCAGGATCATCAACTTCCTTCCTCATCCACCGCCTTTTGGAGCTCGTATCTCGCCCGACGCAAGTCTTACGGCCAGGCGAGGTGAATAGAGCCGCAATTGCCTAAAGAGTTCGTACACAGCCCCACTCACCTCAAATTCGGGGAAGATGGGCTTGTACACGGCTGGGATGGGATGGATGCGGAGTTGCACAGAGACACGACCGGCGTCAAGGAGAAGAGGCACTTGCGGATGATGCTGCAGCATCATCCTATTGAGATACTCGTCGAACGAGGTCAAGAGTACTGGGCAAATCTCCTCGCGCAGTGAGCCTAACCCAGGCGCTTAACCGGACAGTGTCACTGATCGCAGACAATCGGAGACTCTAGCGCAAGCCGCATGGGAGTATCGGAATCGGTATGGTCGACACCCTCCAAAAGGGTTCGACACTTGGTGGAGGTTTGTCGAGGATAACGCTGTCATCATCGTTGACCAAGTGAGTGAGAGGTCGCGCGAGGGGGTTCGAGCTCAAGGCAGTACGACCAGATGAATCGGGACATTGAGCCGTTCTTGGCTGTGCCTCCTGAAAAGTTCAGGAGCTTTGCTCGTACGGCCCACGACGACTCGACTACCTTGTAAGCGGATTGCCAGTGATATTTCCCAAGCGAAAGAGCAAGTCTGATCCCAGTGGCATCACCCTCGACCCCAACGGGACGGCGAGCGTTCACGGCGCTCGTGCAAATTCTACCGAGGCGAAACTCCTTCACAATCTGCTCGAACCTCTCGCCTCCCTCCTCCCTGTCTCGGTGACCCTGCCCATCTCTGACAACGGCCCCGGTATGCGACTTTTGTCCCAGGGCCAAAGGATGTTGGTGTCCCGCGCTTTGGGTGAAAAGCGGTACCTCTCGGAGGAAGAGCTGAAGAAGTTTGAGCATGCGATGGACACAGAGCATCTCGCATCGGCTTGCTCGTCGCGGCATTCGACCAGCTCACAGAATGGAGAGTCTACAGCGGGTACCACCGGTGAGTGTAATCTTCGAGTGCTACCGGAGTCGGGTGAGCTGACATCGCCAGAGACAACGTTCATCCACGACGTCCTGGCGACATGCGACGTCTGTTCCTCCCCTCTCCATCCGATCCTGCAGGGCGAGATCGTTTCGGACGAGATCGTTTCGGACCAGATCAGCCAGAACCCTGTCCAGCCCATCTTCTACCAATCCAAGCTCCCGCATAGTCTGGGGTTCCTCATTCCTTCACTAGGGGTCCATCAGAACGACACGCAAGGGGAAGCCCCTCACCGCTCGACAGGGTGGCAGTCGAAGACACGGAACAAATTGCTGTGGAGAGGCGGACCAGCGGTCGACGTCTCGTCAAATGCGCTTGACAAGACTAGGCGAACAAAGCTAGCAGCCATTGCAGGAGCGAGCGAGGGTGAGCGGGATGTATTGGTAAACCGGGGCGGGGAGTGGAAGAAAGAGGCTTGGGGGGTGAAGAGGTTGAATGAGAGATATATGGATGTTGACTTCGCGGACAGCAACTCCCAGGTATAGTCGTCCGCAATCGATGTAGCTAAATCCAGTGCGGGGAGAATGGCAATTGCCAAGGCATCAGCAGTGATATGAGCCAAGAACAAATGGTCATGTCGCAGGACATTACCGCCTCCAAGTGTGAGCTGTGCCGTCGTTAGTGCAGTGTTCATCAGCTCATACCTTTCCAGACGTGCTTGACCTTGATGAACGCGGGCCATCGACGTCGCACCGCCTCTTGGCTTCCGGAGGTGTCCTTGTCAAAGCAACCGTTTTTCCAGAATGGAACTCTGTGAGCTTAACCGCTCGTATCGAGCCCGGTGAGTCTGCTGATGCTCAGGATTGGTTGACGCCTTGGGTACATTATGTCGTACGTTGACCTGACACAGCCGACAGAGCTGATGGAAAGCCAACCCAAGTCGACTATTCAGACCTATACTCCATCCTTTCGTTCTTCATAGGCCCACCCGATGCTAGGAGACCGGGGCATGACGATCTTGCGGAGCAGATCGCGGAGAACGGGGAGAACTTTGCGGAGGATCACTGGCGGTGGGAGGATATGCAGGCGTACATGCTGCGTCTGTTGCTCGAGTGAGTGGACCTGCCGCTGTCTGCGACCGAGGCTATGCGTCCTTTCTTTTGGTGTCATGAGTTGACGGTCAGGTATGCGAGGCTTGAAGCGGACAACCGAGATGCGTTCAGCTACGACCAAGTGGACCTGTGAGGGTCGACGGGACGCAGTTGGTGCGCGGAGGCGTGGAATCCGAATAGATGGGGTCAGAAGGTGTCTCGAATGCTGGAAGGGGCGTTGGATGACGCGCATTCATGTCTTGATGTTCTATACAACATGGAGTGTCGTAGCTGGTTCATGTCGATTCGTCTAGTGGAGGCATCGAGGGGGAAGGGTCTGGACTGTGATCAACACCGACTACCCGTTCAGTCCTCTTTCGTCTCCTCGGCGTCGCTGTCTGATGACGAGGAGGAGGAGGAGGCGCTGTTGCTCTCCTCACTGTCGTCCGAGTTTTGGTCCATGTCCTCGTTCTCTTGCTGTTCGGGAAGGTCAATTTCCGGGCCAAGGTCACCTCGGGGTTTACCGTTGACATCGAAGACTCCGAGGTTGACGTCCTGCATGTTAGAACAGTCCACACGCGTCGGACCATGTCCTGTAGCCTGTAGCGTCATGGCCCGCCGTCCCCCGTCAAGACCGTGACAGAGCTCCGTCAGGCCTGTTCGCGGCCTTGGACATGGGCACCATCGGGAGCTAGACTCACCATCGCGATGACTCGTTCGTCTCCTTCGGTGTTCTCGATGTTGACGGCGCCGGGGTCTTGTTTCAACAGCTCCTCATTCGACGTCGCCATCATAGGCAAGAAAGCCCGAGCCCGAGCGAGGACTATAGTTCAGTTGCGCTGTGCTAGCTACGTGGAGTCCTCCTGTCCACTTCGCCGAGGCGGGGTTGGAAGATACGACATAGAGGAGTGAAGTACTTACCAGAGCTCTCGGGCATCGCAAAAGGTCGAGACGGCTCTTTCGGGATAGCACTGGGAGAAGGAGAGGTCTGAGGCGACGAAGCTGAGATTGACGACAGCAGAGCACCTGGGCGTGAGCGATAGCACAAGCGGCTGGGATGGGGTTTGCCGCACCTAATCGCGTCTGTCGGTCCTCCGGTGATTCTACGTCCAGCAGCGGGCGCGGAGATTCGTTTGTTTGTTTCCCTCCTGACATGATGGTTGTGAAAGTATCGCTGTATGTGATTGGCGATGAGCAATGATGAAGGAGTGGAATGTCCTCTAAGGTGTCAACAAATCCGACCGATGGACCGGAAAAAATGCTCCCCTTCCCCGCTAGCTCTATCTGTGGATCACCTATCATCCCGACGAGTGATGCCAGAGTGCAGTCGCATCTTACATCACAGCGTAGGAGTCAATCTGACACGCTGTAAGAGCAAGGGCACCAAGAGGATGCTTCTCTGTATTGCATAGGGACGCCGACCAGCGTACAGGTTGACGATTTGTGATTTGCTCGTACGCCTCACCGACAATTCAGACTCACCCCATCATCGAGTACGAGATGAACGCGTTGGGGAAACCCTCACGACAAATATTGTCACTGGGCATACGCTATCTCGCAATACGCAATAGTAGCCTAGTCGTCACTGTTGAACATCGTGCAATCATCGTAGGTCAAACGCCGATCAACACGTATTCATCACGTATGGACAGCGATATTGCGAGACCCACCTCTGCTCTCGACAGCCCTGGAATCTGCAGCCATTCCTTCTTTGAATCTCAAATGTCGTTAGGTGTCATGTCCCCGAAACTGCGTCCGCGGCATCAAAGGTAGAACTTCCGACAGTGACTGATGTATTAGTCTCAGTGGGTGCCGGAACGCATGTAATCGCGTTGGAGAGTGGGGCAGGAATGGCGGTCATCGCAGTGATCGAAGGGGAGCTGGAAGTCGACGTGTAAGTGGTCTGAGCTGGACCAGCTTGAGATCCTTGCGGCTGTGGCCCACCGGTTGTGCTGGTCAGGAGTGGCTCATGGTGTCAAGGCGACGAGGGATGTACAGGTTGTGGTTCAAGCGTTATATACCTTTGCATGACAAAGGTTAGGCCTCAATAGGAGACTTCGCCAGTATATACAGCGAGATGCAGCCTCGATCTGAGGTCGCGTCTCGACACAAAGGTTGGGCCATCTCTTTGAGATAGATATGCGCGAAGAAGGATGTAATCGCGAAGGCGTGTCTTATTCGAAGCTTCTGGGTGAAGCCAGTGCAACGTCCCCGTCTCTGAACGCTGAGGTTCCTTCGTGGCGGCCAACTTCCATCATGTCGATACGCAGATCAACCGAGCAGGACTGCCCTGCCCGTATCCACCATCACTTCGAGATAATGACACGACCGGTCGTCGCGCCCTTCATCGATCCGCCTCCACACTTCCTCAATGATATCGCGGATAGCGACGACTTCGTGACAGCATTGATAAGCGAACATCCGGATGATACTGCGGCTTTGATCCCGAAGATGAGGCTCGCTCAGCACGCAGCTCGCGATGAGCAAGGGCTACAATCAGCTACTCATCTGGTCGGACGCAGAACAGGTACCCACCCAGTTCAAAAACTCAATCTTATCCCCCGCCTCGACACACGCATCCATGATGGCCTTCGCGTGGCCTTGGACCACGGGATCATCCCTTGGGCGATTCTGCAGCTCGTGCTTGAGCATGATCTGGACCATGTGCCAAAACGTCATCGAACCGATCCGCGTTCTCGGTTCCACCTTGTCCTCTTGAAAGTTCTCGAACCATCGTTCGATATCTCGACCCAGTGCGATCACGTCGTCGTTATGTCCGAGAACGACCGTTTGGAACGATATCCCAAAGGGAGACATGGCGACGTGATCCGTCACGGTGTGCGGGACGGAACCGCGTCGAGTCGCGTAGATCAAACTGTGGTTCGCCATGGACCTCTGATCGGCTAGAAGCTTCGCCGTCCGAGTCGCCAGATGCACGATGCTCCTCTGAATGCCTTTTGTGTTCTCGAACGAATCTTCCTGTTGAGGGTGAGCGAGATCCAAAGCTGGAAGTCATCAGGCGTACCTCGTCCCGAGATGCCACTTCTCTAGCGAGTCGCTCCCACCACCAACGTCTCGGATTGAGCATCGCTGGGGGTTCGCCGACAGACAAACAAGCTGAGAAGTGAGCAAAGGCGGCTTCACGTGCGCTGCTGTAGCGGGTCTCACTCACCTGCAATGTCGACATAGGCCATTTGCTCGACCAATGTCTGTTCGAGCACTCCCATACGCCTCGAAGCCCCGTCCCTCCCAAACAGCATGGCCTCGCAGCCTCCTCGAGCCTGTATTGCTTCCTTGCAATACCTCCATGCTTCTCTCCATTGTCTCTCACCAGCGAGACACTGGGTTGTCAGCGTCCTGACCAAGGACAGCTCAGGGTGGTAAGGCCACTCACATCATTATGGTTCAACAGCAAGGCCGCAGCGAAATAGCTGTTCGACTCGAGCTCATGCTCAAGGCTGCGTGCTTTTCGGAGGATCCGCATCGTCTCGGCACGATATTTTGTGGAAAGTGCTTTGACATGAGAGTCGCGCTCCATTTCCACACGATTGTGCAGGCTGCGAGTGAGCAAACTGGCCGTATCGTGCGGTAGAAGCCAACTCACTAGGCGAGATGCGTAGCCCCGATAGTGAGCATCGAGAGACGGAGCGCCTCGGTGCTCATCGGGGTCGCGCCGTCCGGCTCGAGCAGCAGAGGCATGACGTGCTCGACCCAAGGGTTTTTCTCCTCCTTGACGACGAGGATGGAAAACGTATAGGTCAGGCAGTGGTGGAACTGCAGTCAGCACATACGCTAAGACAGATGATAGAGCAATGGAGCAGAACGAGCGTCACAACTCACGCATCGCAATTCGTCTGGGTCGCTGAACTGTTCACGCAGAAAGTCAGGTGGGGCGGTTGGGGCGGAGAAGAACGATCCCATTGTCGTCATGCGGCATAGCGCGTGCAACGCGTCGAGCGATGTAGGACCATCGTCGTACAGCCTCGGTCCACTACTGGTAGATGCAGGAGTCGAGGGCCCTGGTTGGGAGGAGCCTGCGAGTTGTGGGCGTTGGGACGGGTTTAGTGGGGAGGTGACCGAGGACGGTGTGAGGGGTAATCGGGCATCAGAGGATCTGTGCCTCTTTGATAGCTTTTCATCGATGGCTCGAAGGTCCAAGGCTTTCTTGGAGGGGTATCCGCACTTGTTGTCAGCGATGCCGATACACCTATATGCGTGATCCCGTCGTGACAGAGGCACCGGCGGGTTAGCAGAGGAAAAAAAACGGCCACTCACCTCAGCCCCGTATTTGACGCATCTCGCACATTCCGGCTGTCCTGAGGGTCAGCGCGAGTCTCTTACAGATCCAAGCAGCCCAGAAATGGGCGGTATCGTTTTTTGAGATACCGTGATAGTCGGAGAATCGCTAACCACGTACCGAGGTCACACTTTATCCTCCTAGCGCGACAGACGAGACATCCGGTCTTCGATCTCTTATGCACTGCCTTTCTAGGTCGGTTGACGGGATCCCCCGGCGTGTCCGCGTCGACTGATGGGTAGACTGGTGAGGAAGATGTTACAGAGTATGTGTTTGACATGGCATCGACTAAAAGGGATGAATGATAAGATTGACGAATCGCTAACCTCGCCTACATTTTGCCAAGATTATCACCCAGCACCCAGGGTCGCACCGAGAGGTGACCGCGACCATCCCTCACCTGAGTAGTATACGGCGTCCTCTAGGGTTTCTGTTTCACATGCTGCTCAAACGCATGCCCGTCGTCCTTGGATCTGCAAGCTTCATGGCTTTGATTTGGACCTATTCACACTGTTCACTGAGCCTCGCCCTTCGTGTGACCCCACGCCTTGGACCATTTGCACCATTTCCTGTCGGTATCAGCCGAACTCGCTTTGATTAGTCTGGGCATTTCATTACCCGACGGGGCTGAATCAAGACCTTTCTTCGTCTTGAAGCGACCCTCAACACCCGGTCCAGTGGCAGGAGGCACGGCCACCCGTTATCTTTCGGGTGATACCGGGCATTCGATGTCATGGAAACGTGGGCATCGTATGAATCCTTTCATGGGAGTCTCAGTCATTCCTTTCAGAGGGGAGGAGGAGTCAGCGCAGGGATACCAGCTGGGTCACGTCGTCCCCTCTTTGACTCTCTCTTATACTTCGTTCTGTACTTCCTGTCAACTACAGATTTGCGACAAAGACAAGCCCCTTGTTCATGGCACTCGGTTCACGGACCCGCCGTGACCTCCATGCCGTCAGCTGAAACGCCGATCCCTTACAGGGCTAGTATCCTCAGGACGAACTGGTTCGACAGGTTGCTAGCACTGCCACTCACTCGACCTTCGACTAAGGGTACCCGTCGACCGTGATCGGTTGTGGCATTTTGATCACCTATCTCTCTCTAATTCTCAGTCAGACTGTTTTGGCTCTACAGCATGCATCAGGATTTTACTTTACAGCCCACGGACGACTGACAGCTTTGCCGATGAAACCGACGCAGAGAAGGATGCGATTGGGCTTAGAGGACATTGTACATATCGTTGATAGCTTGTGAGGTATCGGTCGGCACTATAGATGTACACATGACTTTGCTACCTGGCTTGCAGCCTTCTTCACCCGTGCCGATAGACTGGTGATGTAATGGTCGCCCGATCATTGGGAAAACAAAGAGCTGGGGCGATCGACAGCTCAACGGTCTCTCAAGAGCACCTCTATGGGCTGGATCCTTTGTTAGAAGAGCCCCGTCCCGACCTTTGTGCCCAACGAGAGACTGCGACCGACATGCCACTACTTATATATGTTTGCTTTACCATCCCCTTCCAGGCTGTCTTCGCAATCTCGCTCGCATTGACTGTCCCAGCGCGCCACATACTCCACAATGTCATCGCTTGGCGACCTAGGAAACACCTCTTGCCTTGCACTGCGACGTCGGTTCCAAGCGTATTTATCTTCACGTCAGCCCCAACACCGGCAGTTCTGTGGGTGCGAGAACTGCCCCTCCCACCCAGATACCTTCTGTGCCAATCGCAGTCTTACAAAGACATGCGGTGTTTGTGTAGGTGCACGCAGGCTTGCGTCTCCTTCTTCGGTTGCTGTCTCGCTCACCTGTAGAAAAGCCACTCGAAATCCCCGCATGCCCCTTCAGCGCCGTCTAGCCTCCGCTATGAGATTCCCCAGAAGTGCAGTGAACCCGATCTGCTCACCCAAGTGCGAAATGCTCTTGCGTCGCATGGGGCGAAGCATGGGATGCACGATGATATCGAAGGTATGAGCTTCTACACTCATGCGATGGGGCTTACGTCACAGGATAGGAACGCATACATAACAGTTCATACCCCTCCCGCAATGAGTCAACCAACATCTGCTCCCCAGTTCCCAGGCGTGACGTCTGGACCCGGCCCCCTGATGGCCCTGAGGAATCGTTCCTAAGGCTGTTCCCGGACCTACAGGCATCTACGCCTTCGTCAGCTGAGCCCAAACTTTCCAACCCGGTGTCAGGTTGGAAAGGGGGATGGGTGTCACATGATTCAGAGGGTCACGTCTCAGAAGAACCTTCCCAAAAGTCAGATTGATCTGACAAGACCATTCGCTCGGAGTGTAGTCTCCTGCCTCTGTTGCCCGCTCCCAGATAGGATGAACGAGGAGGAAAGCTGGAACCCGCGACAGAACGCTCCGGTGGAAAACGAAGAGTGGCACTCACAGCGGGCTAGCTTCAATTTGCCAGTCGAGACTGAAGGTCGGTCAAAAGCTGCTTTGGCAGCGACCCCCCTCCCCCTCCCCCCAGGAGAGTATGTAGCCCACACGTATGCGGTGTGAGCTCACGGTGATTTTGTTTATTGTGTTAGACTTCCGATTTGAGAGCGATGTTCATGGATGAGTATCTGACTGCTGTCAGCCTGTTCTGGACGGCGTCACACAGCGCAAAGCTCTCTCCACCGGAACACGTTGTGATCCACGGCGATTTGGGTCGGTTTGAGAGCCCTTAGCCGCTCTCCAAATGTACATCAGACTCGCCGACCATTGGAGCTCAGGGATCGGAGCTTTCCACAAGTAACTCTCGATTCTTCGCCACCTTGCGGTGGTGAGTGTCAGAGACCTGATGTCACTTATGGGTTTGTTTTGCTTGGAGCCGTCCCAGAGTATACACAAGATCAGAGTCGATAGACAACAATATACATTCTTCAAGGGACCAGCGACTCGGGTGTCCACAGTTATATACTATGGTCGACTATGAAAGTAGGTCAAGTGACTCAAAGGAGGTAGTCGTAATGTACACTGGATCTGGGCCCGTGACATTGAGGGTGCTGGTGAGCTTCGCATTTTCATGCACGACCGACGAAGAGACAATGGGCAAAGTGCCTGCGGGGGATTTGAACTGCATACATTACTCCTAGGCGTCTGTGCCCGAACATACACCCTCAGTGCCCATGCTATAGTGACATGAGAGCGACGACGTCTGTGCCATGGTGTGACTAGCGACTCGCCCGGCGCATGATCAGCTTTGCTACCCCTCGATAGCTGGAAAGATGGTTCGATATTACTGTACATGTGGGACATTGACCATGACACAGATAATATCCCTCTCCCCCCCACCCTCTTCCTTCAGAACCAACCCTCACATGGCGTCGGCGTCCGGGTGCTCGGCTTCCGTATCTCTTCGTACCCTTGTCCGTCTCGTCATTGGGAGCGCGGTTCGATTCGCAGTGAGCCAGGTGGGGTTGGAGATTGTGAGAATGTCCACGGAGCCGACTGTACGCCTCAGCGAGGATCTTATAGAGCATGACGGCTACGCTTCAAGCTGTCACCTGAGCTAATCTCGCCTACATCATGTCAACTCCTTGATCTCTTTTTCTCGGACCGCTGACGGTAGATCCACAACGAGCGTGAAAAAGGGGTCCTCGAGGTCACTCACCCTTTGCGCCTGATCAATATTCTGACGCACTACAGCGAGGTAATAACGTGAAGCGATGGTCCCCCTCGCCCAACTCCCCGCACCACGCTGGACAGCTCTCTTCCTTTGACCCATTTCGACAACGGTGTTCACTGATCCCGGCCGGTACTAACGTGCAGACCACAGTCATTATACGTACGATCCACACGTACAGCCATTCGAACCATATGCATCATCAAATCATCCACACCACAATTGTTCGATGCTCCGCAAAAAACAAGGTGTAGCGGGAGTGCTCAAAGCCACTTCTGGTACCGCTCAGCTCGCGGGTCTAGCCTCGCTCGGAGAGGCATTGCAGGAGGAAGGTTTTTTTAGTGGGGATGCAGTATGATATAGGGTTCGTTTGCGGCTTTCTACATGCGGTGTACTCCGGCTTTTCCTGTCGTAGGGTTAATATCTCGATCGTCGAGCAGAGCATCTATGCTGGACGGGCTTCAGTCAGTGAAGAAGTCTTCATTTGCCACGCCTTGCTCTATTTCGAGTCTGTCGTCTTCCCCCCGAGCCGCTGTGTTGTCCAAGGCTCTCTCAGGCAGTCGCAGCTTCAGAATAGGGTTCTCTCACCTCTGAATGCTCGAGTTGTCTCGACTCTGGATCTGGATATGTGAGAAGATGTGCACTTCGATGATCAAACGAGAAAGAAAGGGTCAGCTCGACCCATCAGCTGGGTAGATGCGATGCAGAGGAGTGTCATTCACTGGACACCGTGTCCCACGAAAACGACCTGAGTATACTCACGTAGCTCTCCACATGCATGTGCGAGCGGGCGCGAAAGCCGTGCCATCAGCTTCCGTCTCTGGCAAGGAGCGGGAAGACGGGCTTTGGTGATACATGCATGACCCTGGCTAAGACTTGAACTCTCCCTCCGTCTATCTATACACCTCTAACACTATAGATCCGACCATCACTTGGCGTAGGACTCTGGGTACTCGGTGTTTCGTACCTCCGACCCCATCTCCACGTCCTTTTCCGTCTCATCGTCGTCTGTACGATTCTTGGGGAACCAAGCGGGGATGGAAATTGATAAGATGCCCACAAAGACGATGCTGCGGGTCAGGGACGCGTTTCCAGAGGCCAACGATGAAGCTTCGACATGTCACTTACAGCTCGAAGACCATCTGCAGGACCCAGAAGCAGGCGGGCTTCCTGATTGTCGCGGAGGGGTCGGTCGAGTAGATCTGGACGAGACGGTACACGGCAATGACGATGAGACAGCAAGAGAGAGGGACGAGGTAGGCTGTTCGTCTCGCGTCGAGCTTGAACCGAACGTGCGTGGAGAGAATGGCGAGGAGGGTGATGGCTGCGACGGCTGGCTGTCAGACGGATGCCCCGGTTTCTTGGCTCATGGGTTCCACTTACAGAAAGACAAGATGGCAGAGGCCTTTCGGAGGCTGATGACTGTGCTCATGGTACTGGAGTCGTTGAGTGCGCTGCTGATCATACTGGCTCCGGCGACTGCTGTGCCGATAGCAGCGAGGAGGGCGTACTTGAGCACCCTGCCTGTGAGCTCGTGTCTTGAGGATTGGACTGGAGGGGAGAGGGTTAATGAAGACGAGGACCTACCACGAGAGCCTGGTCACCCATCGAGGAGCCTCGTGGACCGACACTGCCGTTGCGACGTGGCGTCTCCACATTTCGATAACAGGTTCCATGAGGAACAAGTAACCAATCGAGACGAGGACGAGCTCGGCGACTGGGGTCAGTCATATGCAACGCCGTGGTCGATCAAGCGGTGAAGGTGTAAGAGTTTCACGTACTCAGCTCGCCCTCTCCGTACGAGTCTTTCGACATGTACGCGCGCAAGCCGAGCATGCCTAATCGACATGCCACAAAGATACACGGTCGGATGAGGATCAACCCCCTGTGCCTGATGCTGATGACCCGCCATAGCAACAAGGGCAGGAGCGTGACGTACTGCGGGTGAGCGGTGGACAAGGAGAGGTTGGTCGAGTTGCTCACAATGATGAGGAAGACAATGCTAGGTGCCAGGTCGCTCGAGGTGGGAAATCCGCCGGTGAAGTTCATCTTGGACAGATCGCCGTAGGAGGCGGTGGCCGCGGCGGTAGCGTTGGCAGACATGGCGGAGGGAGTGTCGGTCTCAGGTGATAAGGTGGAAGTTGAGTGATTGATCTGCCGATGCGGCCTTCGTTGCGTGTGCTTGGAGTTGTGCTTGGGGTTTAGATAGGTGGTTGTATGCTGCTGGTATGCTGTTGGTAGCGCGCCCGTGTAGGTGGATAGCAGGTGAGAGGGTGAGTGTGATGCAAAGTGTTAGCAGTGGACCGGATTCGGCCTTTTATATCATGCACGTCTCGCTTCCCATATCTGTCTCGGAGATGCACACTGCGCCTCCTACACTCTCCATGTATCGGTTTCAAGCTCGATACCGAGGTCGAAAGCGATAGTTGAGGGTGGTGAAACACCCAGCCCACAGACGCTCGGCACACCACTATTATGAGCGACGGGATCAAAATTCAAGAGGCGAGATGGGAAGCGAGATGGATAGCGAGCGGGCGGGCGGGCGCTCGCTGCGTGGGTGTGGCTTTCTGTACGGGTCGCACTGTCAGACCGCACTGCGCCTGATGCATTCTTTTGTCCGTTGATGAGCATGGACCTTCTTGGGGCGCTCGAGCCTGGTGTATGCGTGGGAGTCGCAATGCTGAGTTAGACCGTGAGCAGGCGGTAGTGGACGTTATTACGAGGATCACATTACACGGCCGCGGCGCCCGACACAATCTGATGAGGTATCTGATGCGGTCTATCTCGCTGACAAGGCAATGGTGACCAAGATTTATCAAGAGTATTTTCAGTCCGGAGGATCGCAGGGGGGATCTAGCGCATACATCATAGAAAATTGTGGTGTAGCCGCGGGGTGGTGTGTGGAACGCAAACGCGAACCCAGCCCGATGACGCATATGCCATAATGATACATACAGACATGTGGTGGTATGATACAGCCATCAGAGACGCATGTGTTGGTGGTGCGAGTCGTGCAGGATACTTACACGATACTTACACGCCCTCGGGTTTGGCGACCTTGCGGCGCTCTATTCTGCCAGTGACGGAATCCTCCATCTCCTGGTACGACACCGGCAGCAATGGGTTCCCTGAACGTGAGATGGGTTCGGAGGTTGTGCGCCGGGGGTCAAGATTCGTAAAAATGTACTTCACGGGAAAAGTTGTAGGAGAGTGGTCGAGGGTCAAAGAGGTGGGGGAGAGATGGGAGGAGGGAAAGGGGCGCCATACAAGGCCAGAAAGACCTCTGACGCGGTAGACAAGAACAGCCGTCACTCACCTCCCTCTGATGTGGCGTATACCACCCCGAGCTCGTTGGCAGCTGTTGACAAGTAGTAACTTCTCGCGTCTCCGAGTGATAACTTTGGTTAGGTCTGCACGATAGCGTCGGACGAATAAACTCACCACCTTGGCCTTGACGATATCGCCCAGCCTGAAACACTCGCTCATCTTGATCTTGTCCCGCTCGGTCAAACTGAGATAAGAATGGGTGCGAAGAGCGGTGGGAGGGAGCAAGGTTGACTCACCGGATATCCGTCGTGCGTATGACGCCTACAAACTCCTCGCTCGATTCGGGGACAGGACGGTTGTTGACTGTCGAAATGGTCATGTGCGCTTGTAAGGAGGTGAGACGGGTGATCTGGGTGTGAGCTGAAGAAGCACAGAGTGAGAAGTGGCAGCTCACAGTGCCGAGGACCTGCACGTCAGCTATATGCAGCGATCATCGCAACGTCTCGCTCACTGTAGTATCGATGTCTGGAACGAGACCCGCTTCTTCCCTTCCCAGCACGTTGACGACCTGGACTTAGCACTCGGTCAATAGGCAGGCTAGACTCCGTTGAGGAGGCGATCAGTGACACGCTCGACTTACCGCTCCGTCACGGCTGGGTCGGCCGACTATGCTGGCGAGGATCTGGCCTGCATGGGCGTAGCAGCCCTTTCCGGGCAGCGGTTGTGGTGCGGCCGTGTACTTTGCGGGGAGGGGTTGACCGGGGAGGACTATCTCTGCTGCTGCCATTGCGGGTGCGAAGGGTAACTAGATGGTGGGTATGTCTAGGTATGCGCGAGGGATGACCTGTATAATGGCAGTGATAGACGGTTGTCACAGTGGTGATCATCTTTTCGAATCGCGGAACACCTCCACACGGTGAGGAGTGGATAGGCGGGCAAAAGCATGTGCCTATTCGAGTGGCGGTGACATCTTCCACGGGCCTAATTATCATCCCTCCCGAGATAGGCGCCCCGACGGACCGTCGACCCTCTGCCGTCGCTCCGAGCCGTGTGCGAGTGTCCCCATTTCTTCGATAACAAGTATACAGTAGCAAATCTCATCATCCCATCTCTCCATACCCACTTTATCCCCTTTCATTCACTCCCTCCCCCGTAACCACCCCCACGCCCCTGCATCATGATGTCGTTCGCGCAGGCTGCAAAGAGGTCCGCCGTCGGTGGTTTGAGACAACACGTCGCTCAGCGAGGTACGTTTCACCCAGGAGGAATTTCGATTCATTCCCCCCCCCCCCCCCCCCTCCCCGCCGCGTAAAATGCCGTCCTCGCGCTGACCTCGTTATCTTCCCTCCATCGTCGCGACCCTTCGTCCTTCATCACTGAATTTCGCTCTCCTTGCTGTGACCTTCGCTTTATTTCACGCGTCACCCCCACCCGCATGACCGCGTTTAGGCCTCCGAACCTCTGCCCCCGCCTCGGCCTTGTCCCAGTTCCACATGCCCGCCATGTCGCCCACCATGACCGAGGGAGGTATCGCCTCGTGGAAGAAGAAGGAGGGAGAGACCTTTGCCGCCGGTGATGTCTTGGTCGAGATCGAGACGGACAAGGCGACGATCGACGTCGAGGCCCAGGACGACGGTGTGTTGGCCAAGATCATCGTGAGTGTGCATCCCTCTGTCAACACCGCCGCTTGGCTCTGTCTCCCTGTCAACACGACCTCGCTTCTTGTGGCCCGATCATTCGCTGACCCTTTGTAGCAAAACGACGGAGCCAAGTCTATCGCCGTTGGAACCCCCATCGCCATCATCGGAGAGGAGGGCGACGACCTCTCCGGCGCCGACGCGCTCGCCAAGGAGGGAAGCGCCCCGGCCAAGTCGGAACAGAAGGACGAGGCTCCCAAGAAGGAGACTGGAAAGGCTCCCGAGCCCACCGTCACTTCCGAGACTACCACCGACGCCTTGAAGACCCCTCACGACGAGACCAAGTACGGAAGCGGTGGTGGATCTTCCGCCCAAAAGGCTCCCGAGGTCGGAGCTGGATCTGACAAGCCCCGATTCTTCGCCAGCCCCCTCGCCAGGAAGATTGCCCTTGAGCGAGGTATCCCCTTGGGAGAGATCAAGGGTACCGGACCCGAGGGACGAATCGTCAAGGTCAGTGTGCCTTGACTCTTGGCGCATCCCGCGTCACACTTCATACGCACCATTGCACGCAGCCAGATCGCTGACCAACAGGAGGACGTCGAGAAGTACAAGCCCGGATCCTCTTCCGCTGCTACCACCCCTACTTCCGGTGCTACCGCCACCCCGGGCAAGGCCGCCCCCGCTGCCCCCGCCGAGTACGAGGACATTCCCGTCAGCAACATGCGACGAACCATCGGCAAGCGATTGACCGAGAGCAAGCAACAGCTCCCCCACTACTACCTCACCGTCGAGGTCAACATGGGTGAGTCACTCACTGCATGCAGGTCACGAATGCTCACGTGAAGACCGTGTCAACAAGCTTAGAGAGATGTTCAACAAGGCTGGAGAGGGCAAGACCAAGCTCTCTGTCAACGACTTCAGTGCGTGACTTGTTTTTGGCGAGGTCGACTGTTGACTAACCCCCAGTCGTCAAGGCTGCCGCTCTTGCGCTCAACGACGTCCCCGAGGCCAACTCTGCTTGGTTGGGCGAGGTCATCCGACAGTGAGTCTGATTGTAGCGAGTCGGTGGGCGACGCTGACGAGACAGATACAAGCAAGCCGACATTTGCGTCGCCGTCGCTACCCCCACCGGACTCATCACTCCTATCATCAAGAACGTCGGATCCAAGGGTCTCGCCTCGATCTCCGCCGAGACCAAGGCGCTCGCCTCCCGAGCCCGAGACGGCAAGCTCAAGCCCGAGGAGTACCAGGGTGGAACTTTCACCATCTCCAACTTGGGCATGTTCGGCGTCGAGGACTTTACCGCTATCATCAACCCCCCTCAATCATGTATCTTGGCCATCGGCAAGACCTCTACCAAGCTCGAGTTGGCGCCCGAGGACCCTCGAGGCTTCAAGGCTGTGAGCGTGATGAAGGCGACTTTGAGCTCGGACCACCGAACCGTCGACGGAGCCGTCGGCGCCAAGTGGCTCAAGGCTTTCAAGGAGTACCTCGAGCAGCCCCTCACCTTTATGTTGTAAGGGATGGGTTGTGAGGGGTGTTTTTTGGAGGGGGCGTCTTTAGTACTAGGCGCGATAGACAGGTGAGGTAGGGAGATGGTGCAGTTGTGGTGGATGCTAGTCTCAATCTCTTAGTCGACGAGTTCTTGTTCAAGAGCCGTTGCACCCGGATACATGCATTTCCTTTTCTCGGCCGTGAGCGCTTGAGCGCGTGATCCAGTGCCCGGGGTCAATAATGGTGCCGTATGTATGACTAGGGTGACGACGATGACAAAGTGAGATTTGTTATAACCGGTTATCACCCGGGAAGTTTGAGAAACAGCACCTTTCCCCAGGTATTCGTCCGATTCAAGACCTCTGACTTTAATCGTCCTGCATTTCTCAACACAACATCGACCAGGCTCATCCAAGCGTCCAGTCAGGTAGCTTGCAGGACGACGGATCGTACGATATACGCCAACCTACCCTTATACGCCCCCAACACCGCTATCGACCCATCCCGCGTCGAACGATAGGGGATTAGTGCAACCCCCCCGCCCGCCTGCCAGTGTCTAACCCCAAAAACCCCGTCGGCGCTTGTCGGCTACAATAACAAATCACCACCACCACTATCCATTGAACCAGACATTTCCACTCGACACACCGTCTCGACACTTGCCCCATTTGCTTGATCATCGACCACACCGAACAGCTCTCCGCTGCTGCAATCACTGTCCCGACACCTTGAGCTGATCACCCGAGGTGTCGAGACGGATATTCCTCGCGCGAACCACACAATACACCTAGCACCACCTCGACACGGCTAACCGTCTTTCCGGATCTCACCCCCCGCTCGTCCGACCTTGTCTCGTAGACCCTATCTCACAGACTTGTTCGAGTGAAGTCACCCCCGGCAAGATGGACACGGCGCACTGGAGCATGCCGGAGATCAAGATCCCCCAAGCGAGGCGGATCGTGGTGGACACGACGGGCGCGCAGATTGTTCAGGAAGAGTCTCCCGCGGTGAGTCATGGCGCGGTGGCTGCACCGGGGGTTGTGTCGACAGTCGTGCGATGGAGCTGATAGAGCAGACGAGAGACTCTAGGGGGATTTACCTGCCTCATTATATCGAGCCCGTATCGCACATTGCCATCGACGTGAGTGATCTCGACCGCGTCCTTTCATGCCTCCCTGTTTCGGAGACACACGGCGGAGGGTTGGCGAGGTGAATATAACTGACAAGGGCAGATTGGCGGGTCGCTGGCCAAGGTCGTCTACTTTACACGCTCGTCTCAACCGCTCAGCACCACCCCACCTCGCTCCTCCCAAAACTCACCGTTCTTGCCCCCAGCTCAGTCCGTTTCCTCCACCACACCCTCCTCACCTTCCGACGCATCCCCCTCGAGGCGGATATCCGACCCTCCCACGCTCAACCCCCACTCCCACGCCCCGTTCGACCCTTCCCCGCCTGAACAACGACGACCGACAGTCAACGGCGCCCTCACCCCTGGCATCCTCACCGACGAGTACAGCAATGGCGCATTGTCGGTCCCTCCCCCGAAAGCCTCCCTTAGCAGCCTCTCCTCTCACCCGAAACTCCGCAGATCCTCCCTACCCCCTCCTCTGCCCGGAGGACTGCTCAACTTTGCCCGGTTCGAGACGGACAATATCGACGATCTGATCATCTTCCTCCAAGAGCTGATCGAGACGTCGGCGAATGCCAATCGCGTCTCGTTGGAAAAGATGAAGAAGAATGTCAAAGTCATGGCTACGGGCGGAGGCGCGCATCTCTACTATGACAGGCTGAAGGACGAGCTCGGCGTCGAAGTCAGGCGGGAGGAAGAGATGGAGTGTTTGATCCTAGGCTTGGGCTTCCTCGCTCGAGTCCCGGAAGAAGTCTTCTGGTTCTCAGAGGAACTGGTGTACAAGGTCTCGCACCCGGATCCGAACGTCACTTCCCCGCCTTTGTCCCTCCCACGAACCATCCCGGCTTCGGAACTGCCCCGTCCCAGCCCATCGCCCCCGGCTTATCAAGTCACGTTTGCGAGTCCAGAGGAGGACGACGGGTTGGGTAGAGGAGGCAGCCCGTTCCCATGCCTCGTGGTGAACATTGGGAGCGGAGTCAGTATCGTCAAAGTCGATGAGGACGGCAAGTACGAGCGTGTCAGCGGAACGAGTCTGGGAGGCGGGACACTCTGGGGACTGTTGAGTCTGTTGACGGATGCGGAGACTTTTGATGGTGAGTCGGATTGGCGCGTTTGCGTTGGACTGCTTTGGGCTCCACTTACACGCAGAAATGCTGTTGCTGTCGGAACGCGGAGACAATGCGGCTGTCGACATGCTTGTTGGGGATATCTACGGCTCGGATTACAACAAGATCGGGCTCAAGTCGAGCACGATCGCCTCGAGCTTTGGCAAGGTGTTCCGCAAAGGCATCACCCCCGAGGCGAGGAAGAAGAAGTTCAAGCAGGAGGATATCGCCAAGAGTCTGTTGTATGCTATCAGCAACAACATTGGTCATGTCGCGTGAGTGGACGCGTTGGTTTCGCATTAGGCGAGAGCTCATGGCAGATATATGAACGCAGCAAAGTACGGCTTGGACAAGGTGTACTTTGGAGGGTGTTTCATCCGAGGTCAGCTATTCGTTTCGCCAAGTACGACTCAGCTGACTCGCAGGGCATGCGGCGACCATTGCGACATTGTCATATGCTATCCGATTCTGGAGTAAAGGCACTATGCGCGCATGCTTCCTCCGTCACGAGGGGTTCCTGTGAGTCGTCTGGTTTGGTCAGGATAGACCGACTGACCAGCAGCGGTGCGATTGGCGCGTGGATCAAGAATGTCAATACGAGCGACGCCAAGGTGGGAGAGGCGATGAGCGAGTTGAAACTGTGACGTCGTGAGGGACGAGGGTTATCGAGTCAATCAAGGTCATCCCCGGGCGCAGAGAACGGGTACTATCATCGGTTCGGAGCATTCGTAGGCTAGGCGAGGATGCAAGGCGGAGCATGTGGTGGAGCAAGAAGACATATATGCATTGTAGATGTTGTGTTTTGGACATTTCGAGTGCAGGTGTGAAATGTCCATGCCCGCTTCGGCTAGCCGAGTCGAGTCGGGTGTGGGCAAGTGAGGTTACCTCGCACCGTATGCATAAGCGGTGGTCGAGAGGTTTGTCCCGAGTGCTTGCATTCCGTTGGAGCTATGCATTTGGAGAGCTTAACGGTGATTCTTTCCAATGGACCTGACTGTGACTGTGGTCGCATTTCACCTGAACCCGGATGAACCGCTCTCTCTCGGCAGAGACGGCTACCGCCCATTTTCCGGTCTCTTCGGCTCTGAGCGACGGTGGAGGGGGAGGGCGAGGGGTGTAGCAGGAGGGGTTCTGTTGCAATAGTAGTCACGGATGACCGGGCTGGCTTGCTTGCTCGTGTGTGTATATATGTGTATATGATCTTGGACACCCTTGTCATGCGTTTGATGCCTATCTGTCGGTTTTTCCCTGTTTCATAGCGATTGTGACTACCCCCCCCCCCCACATCATGACCCACGCCGAGGTCGAGACCAAGGCGTTGAACGGAGACGAGGTCCTCGATTTATACGATCTCGATCGGGCTCGACTCGACTCGATGACGGGGTTGGAAGAGGGGTGTACCCGGCCCCCGGGCGAGGCGAGGGTGACGGACCTCCCGGGGATCGAGGAGGAAGGGCAGGAGGGAGGGGAAGCGGGCGAAGGGATCCCGGACGGGGGGTACGGTTGGGTCGTCGTCGGCTGTATGGTCGCGATGAACGCTTGCACATGGGGTGAGTGGTGTTTCTCCACCTCATCGGTGAGGTTGATTGGCGCCGATGCGCTGCTGTGCTTTACCGCTTGCATGGGTCCGGTGTCTCGCGCGCTAAAATCACGGGCTGATGCGTAGGGATGAACACGACGTATGGCGTGTTTACGGCTTATTACATGCAGAACAACTACTTTAACGGTGGCTCGACGTTTCGTTACGCCTGGGCCGGGGGTCTGGCAGTAGCCACGGGCCTCGCTTGTGGGCCGCTGGCCAATTTGCTCTGCCGCGCTTTTGGCATTCGCGTCCCGCTCATCCTGGGTGAGTGGGTTGGGGTAGGGTGAGGGTGGGGGTGGGGGGTGAGGGGTGTTGGTGGTGATGCAGAACCCAGCGGGCATTGCTGAACATCCAGGTATGGTGTGCATCTCCCTCGGCCAGTGTCTCGCGGGGATATGTACCCAGTACTGGTCGTTCTTGATCTGCCAAGGCGTGGTTTTCGGGATAGGCCTGGGTTGCGTGAGTGAAGAGTTTGGGTCGGGAGAGGAAGAGGGGAGACCTAATGGCGTAGATGTTGATCACGACCTCGCCGTTGCTCGCGCATTGGTTTGACCGCCGCTTGTCTCTTGCTCAGGTGGGTTGGCGCTTTGTTTCGAAAGGATGTGCAGGGGGAGATCGGCGGGGTGAAGGGGGGGGGGGGGGGGGGGGGTGAGTGGATGGGGGGAGGGAGCTGGCATTATGGGAGTTCAGCTGGCACTGTCGGGGAGTAGCTGGCGCTGCAGTGTGTTCGGGTGGTCACAGTCTCATGAGGGCTTGGGCAATTCTAAGGCTCCCCGCCATGCTCCCCCAGCTCCTCATGCTCTCCAAGCTTCCAAGCTCCCCAACGCCTCAGACTACCTAAAACTCCCATCAAGCTCCCCTCCGGCTCCCCCAGGCTACCCTTCGGGACGCCTGGGGGTCGCCTGTGGATCGCCCTCGGTCGCACGGCGCTAACTCCCAGGGCTTCGCCAACGGCGGATCAGGCCTCGGCGGGCTCATCTTCGCCAACACGACCCGGCTGGCCCTCGAAAGACTCGGCGTGAAATGGGCACTGATCATCAACGGCTGCATATCCCTCGTCGTCCTCCTCCCCGTCGTCTTCCTCTTGAAAGGAAGACACAAGGCGTTGCAGACCAGGAGCATGAGCTTGGAGCTCAAATGGTTTGTGCACCCGGGTTTCGTGTGGATCTTGCTTTGGGCTTGTTTCTGTAGTGGGTCTTGCTTCCTCCCCGTCCTTCCCTGTCCCTCCCTCCCTGTGCCTCATCTGCTTGACTCGTCTTACGCCCATCCCGCGTCTCGCCGCTTGGGTTAGCGCTTCTCCCATCGACCTCTTCTCCTGGACGTCTTCCCCGATCTGAACCCCTTCCTTCACCCATATAACCCTCTAACACGTCTACCCCTTCCCCTGTCTGCCTCGTTAACTATTCGACTCACCGATCCGTCTACCCCTCCTACATCAACCTACTCTCCCACTCCACCCGTTGGCCGCCCGCTCACCCCTTAGTGATCGCCTACTTTGTCGCGCTCTACTCGCTCGCCGCTTTTGCGACCTCTGGTCTCGGCCTCTCCCAGGCCAAGGGCGCCTCGCTCCAGTCGATCCTGTCGGCCGCGCAAATGATCGGTCGACCCTGCTGGGGCCTGGCCCTCGACAAGGGCGGGCGGATCAACATGACCGCGATATGCTACCTCGTCGTGGGCATCTCGTGTCTCGCCATCTGGCTCCCCGCGACGTCTTACGGCGTGCTCGTCCTCTTTGCGATCGTTCAAGGCGCAACGTCGGGCACGATCTGGAACGCCGCGGCGCCCATCACAGCGCAGATGGTGGGCGTGAAACACCTCGCGAGCGCGCTCAGCATCTTTTGGGTGACGTTGGCCATCCCGGCGTTGGTCGGTCAACCGTTGGCGATCCTGTTGTTGGAGTTTTCAGAGAACCATCAGGGGAGGACGGGGGCGAGCGCGTATTATAATACGATTGGGTTCTCAGGCGCAATGGGCATTACCGGGAGCTTGATGTTGATCGGCGCGAAGCGGTATCAGCAGGGGAACTGGAAGATCCTGACAAAGTCGTGACACCGGTAGAGGGGGATGTCGCGAGGAGAGTATATATAGGCAAAAAAGGGGTAATGTCGCAGCAAGGGGTAATGTCGCAACAAGAGATACACATGGCATTGCATCTGATGTATCATGGGTACTGGTGTGTACATGTGAAACGCGGTGGATTGGTCGTTTGTTGTGGGATGAAATCGAACACGGGGAGCCAGGCGTACCAACAGGGACGACTGCGCGCCGATGGCTACCGATGTGGAAGACTCGATGACCCGCCTCGCTGCCACATATCGCTTCGCGCTGCCGCGGTCTCGCTGTCTGTTGGATCGCAGAGGGCATGTCCGGTGCCGCGCCCTCGCGCATGTGCATCTCTGTTACTAAGTGGAAGAGGTCGCTCACGTTTTGCGGCTTCTGATGCCTGCGTTTCGCTTGTCATTGTCGGTGACCCCCCAGTAGCGAGTCCCCCGGGGGAGAGAGGGAGGGGGAGGGGGAGGGGGGGGGGGGGGGGGTGTAGCGCCTCTGCCCATCGATGCCACTGACATCGTTAGGACATGGGGCCCGACAGTGAGGCGAGATGAGACAGATGTTCGTGGGTTGCAGGGTTGTAGGCTCATAAAGTGTGTCTGATTCTCATAGAGAGTGTGATGATTGTGTCGCAGGCTCACATTGTGCTGTGTGGGTATTGCTTGGGATGTGTCGCTGCTGCCACTGCACAACATTCCAAAGCTACAGCATGCCACACGCACATCACCTATGCGACAGATAGCCAGGTTCCTCCGGCTCACGTGGGTAGTCACGTGGGAAGGGCTAAGAGGGGGACGGGACCCAAATATGCCACATTGACCACCAGTCCCCTGGTTCTTTCATAACTCCGCGAAACTCCGACAGCTTCGCCTCCACCATGTACCGCACCTAACTTTTGGCCGGTGCTCACGACCAACCTGTCTCTCCTCCCTATCCCCAACCAAACTTTCCAAAAAGCACCGATTTGCAGTTTTCTGTAGTCAAAATGGTGCGTCGGAAACTCCCTCCTTTTCTCCCCGCGTGTTGTCAATGCACCAAACACATCCTATCCCGAGAGAGTCCCCGTGCTGACGCTTCTTCCCTTTGATTTTTGACCCTGATCCACGCTCGCACCTTCTCACACTCACCTATACCTCGACTCCTTCTCCATGCAGCCCCGAGTCGCTTCCACCGCTAACAAGGCTGCCGCCGGCAAGCCCCTCCACAAGTTCTACGTCGACTACTCTGTCCCCGCCAACGACAACGTCTTCGACCCTGCTTCGTTCGAGAAGTTCCTCCACGACCGAATCAAGGTCGACGGCAAGCCCGGCCAGCTCGGCGACTCGATCGCCTTGAGCCGAGAGGGTGAGTCGGATGGGTCTGGTTGGGGCTGTGTGCACGGGTGTACTGACGCTGTGACAGGAAACAAGCTCGTCCTTACCTCCTCCATCCCCTTCTCCAAGCGATACCTCAAGTACCTCACCAAGAAGCACTTGAAGAAGAACAACTTTGAGAACTTCCTCCGAGTTGTCGCTACCGCCAAGGACACCTACTCGCTCCGATACTTCAAGGTCGACCAGGACGAGGTTGAGGACGAGGAGTAGAGTGTGGGTCGGGAACGCGAGGTGGATGTTTTAGGGCGGGCCAGAGCGAATGCTCTGTCGCTCTGAGCGGAAGCTTTGGTCTGACGACGTAGGATGGGCATGTGGGTGGACTTTTCGGGCTCCATGCATAGGTGCATCTTGACGCGGTTGGGATTTGGTTCTGACTGACTGCTGCGTTGTTGGGAGATTGCACGACTCGGTTGCTCTTGCTTGCGCATCGTCCCTTGGCATGACCCCCTGAAAAGCGTTACAGGGCTATAGCGCCGTGTGAGGATCTTCTGATCTGCAAAACAGTGCAGCGATGAAACAGCGGCGATGCCCGATGAGGTTGGAGACAAACTCGGGTCGTTCCTGTCCACCCTGCCAGGCCCCCCCCTTGCCTTGTGTGCGCGGCTCAGTGGTCGTGGTCGGGAGTAGACAGGATAGTATACTACACGGCCAAGCGGGCAGGTGTAAGGGTAACTGTATCGGTGGGAATGGCAAGCAAGGGCGAAGGGGGAGAAGGGTTTGATGACCATCAATTATAACTGATCCCTGGCCCAAGGGAGATCACCATCAGCCAGCGATGCTTTTCGACGAGGAACTGACGTTTTGGAGAATGGTGTTGTGCTTAGCTATGGATAGAGGTGACGAGGGAGGAGTATGCTTGTTGGGCAGCGCCAGTGTTGCCAGTCGTGCTGGGGAAGAGGGGTTCTACGCGACTGATTTTTGAATATCACCCCGGTGTCGAGGGTGTGTGCCGCGCGAGTCGTTTCTGGATGATCTTGATCGATCGGCCCGAAAGGCGTCAAGGTGTTTTGGGATGAACAGTGTGTACATACATCTGTGCGACAACCGAACGGGCGGGGGGGAGAAGGGGGGAGGGTCATCCTCATGCATCAGATGTTTCATTCACCCAACAGACGTCAACAACGACCAGGTAACAAACATCCAGAGAAGCACCTATCACTCGAGAGGTTATAGAGCTCGACTGACATCGTCCATCCCCCCTCTCTTCCCGCTTCACCACCTAGTCGGGATGGAGTACCATCCCTTCACTTTCCCATTCCACCCGGGCTCGTCTCATACGCCCCCTCTCCCTGCCCTTCCCACCCAGCACGACCCCCTTCCCACCCAGCACGACCAGGGAGAACCCCCTCAAGTCACGAATCAGCCGTACCATCCTCACCCGTCTCATCAACCTACACCTCAGCCTCACCCGCCCCACCAGCACTTTTCCCCAGCGCAGACGGCCATCATGGATCAACACCCCCAACAACACCACCTCCAGTCTCTCGGACCATACGCCCCTTTCCCCTCGACGACAACCACCGAACATCCCGCCCTGCCCTTCGCCCACGTAGACTTCTCGTATTTCTACGACCCTCGGTCAAGTTTCACAAACCCTGTTCATCCCCCACCCCATCCCTTCGGCCCAACGACGACCACCACCACCACCACCACAATCTCAGCGCTTCCTTCCCCATTGCCCGCCCCGGTCACGGAGGACGAAACGGCGTCAAACAATCAGACCCCCTTTGCCGACCTCCCAGGAAAGACCAACTGGGAACCAGGCGCCATCCCCTCAACCCACCCGGCCCCATCCGACCCTCCTCCCCCATCTCCACGCACCACCTCGCGTCAAGGTCGACACGCCCGCGCCTCGGCGGCGCGACAGGCCAAACCGACCCTACCCTCGCGGTCCAAACGCGCCGCGGCGTCCAGAGCCAGGTCCAACATTGCCTCGTACGCTACCCAGATGCGCTCCCCGCCCGTGTCGTCGTCGCTGGCTCATACCGCTTCGATCGACTCGAGACCCGCCTCGCGCGCCACGTCGATCAGCGGAGGTCGAGGGGTTCATTCGCGAGCTTCCTCCCGAGCCTCCTTCCATCCATCGGAATCCGCCTCGATCGCGTCCTTCCACCCGCCTCTGGGCATCCACCCGCACCCGGCCGACCCTTCGATCTCCATTGCCGAAACCGTCCTTCGCGTCCCCATAGACTCGGAAACCGGCAGGGGGCGCAAGTCGTCCACCCAGCATATCACGTTGAAAAATCACAGGGGTTACCTCCTCCCCGTCGAGCCAGGGGCAATACTCGAAGTCAACGACTTGTTGATCCTCCAACCGCCCTCCCTCAGCCCTGTCGCCGACGGCCCTCACGCCCCGCGGAATCAGTATACCGGAGCTGCACCCTGTCCAGAGGGGTACAAGAGCATGTACGAGATGTACACGTGCAGGGTGTGTTCCAAGACGTACGACGGGAAGAACGCGAGGAGCGTGGCGAGGAGGCACTTGCAGGATAAACATGGCGTTCCCCTGGCCATGCAGAAACGAAGAACCCGATGGGACGGCGGTGAGTAGCTTCCCCTCGTGTCTTCCATTTGATCGAACGGGCTGTGAGCTGATACACAGAACTCGACCGACCAAAGTCCGACGCCGAGGCGCTTGATCGGGCAAAGCGAGCCAAGAGGGATTGGGCGCATAAACGTCGGTCAGTCGCACATCCGCTGCATCCCTTCTAAGCTCATCATCAGGCTCCTCACGCGTCTCGAGCGCGTCCATGTGGCGTTTCTCGAACAGTTCGGTCCACATGGGATTACCGCCCCGACCAAGACGCATCTGATCGCCCCGACCATGCGCGACAAGCTCGAGCTGCTCAACACGGATCAGTACCCTTCAGGCCACATTGGTTGGGAGGAGATGCCGAAACACCTCCGCGAAGGCATTGCCGAGATTGAGGGGATCGCACTCCCGTTCACCATGGATGACGCCCCGCCAAATCAGCTGGTCGTCCCAAAGTCGGTCCCGCCTCTCCCCTCGTTTCAAGTAGTCGGAAACGATAGGCGGAGCAAGCACGAAAGTATCAGTACGGCCTTTAGCACCCCATCATCGGCGTCAGATCTATCTGCCGGCACACAGAGAGACGCAATCGACCTCCAGACCCTCTCTCCCGGTCATTTCGCACATTCGGCGCCCGAATTCGGGCTAAGACGCACCCCAATTGCCAACTCCCGGGGCGCTTTGGGACCATCCGGAACGACGCTCACCTCCCAGAGCGACTGGACATCCTGGGGAGCAGCAAGCTATGTCAGCGAGGCGGCACTCCAAGCCGTCATGGCACATCATTACGCCAACATGCCTCCTAGCGCCGAGGACACCATCGCAAGCGATTTTGCGGTTCAGGCGACCCTTGCCGCGGAAAGCGGCAGCGAAGAATCAGCACGAGCCTCGCCTGACCCTCTAGTTTCGATCGACGAGATAGCCGCAGATTTACGACAAGGTTGGGCGATCGAAGATTCTATTTGGTACTCCCTTGCGGCGCAGTCAGACACCCCGGGTCAGACGTATGGCTTCCCGACGCCGTCAGAGCTCAAGAACTGGATGTTGCAAGAGCCGTCGCCGGTTCGCGGTCAGGGTATAGGCGGTGAGACGAACGCGGAGGGAGAAGTCGAGGCGGTCGCTGCGGAGTCTCTGCTTAACCTTCATTCGACCCCTGCTCGCCCTGACGAGTCTTGTTCGGGATCTGGCCGTTCTCAGACGACTGGTTCAACCAACGAGGGATCTCCCAAACAGTCCACCCAGAAGCCCAGCTCTGAGCTTCGGCTCTTGTCGTCCGCGCCTCAAGCGACTCCGGGTCACACGCGACCCGTGAGGGCCCGAAGCCTCGTCCAGCCATTCGCCAAGGGCCGACAGGACGCCATGACCAGGTCGCTGTCGCTCACGCAGACTCTCGACGATCCGTTTGCCTTTACACCCAGCAGTGCGTTGAAACTGAGCACTTCGAACAGGAAGAAAAGGCGAAGCACGATCGCGAGCCCCTCGCCGCTGGCTTTGAAGAGGAAGAAGGAGAAGGACGGGGGGAGGGGGGAAGTCAAGTGGCCTCGAGCGGTTTTGTCGAGTATTCATCCGAATACCGAGGTGAACCGGGGAACGATCATGGGAAGCTACGAGTCCCAGAGTCAAGTCGCTTCGGTCGGTCTTGGATCCACAGGGCCGTCCAACGTCCCGTCGAGCGGCATCTCCGGCTTGAGCAGCTTCACGCTTCTCGGCGCGCCATTCGTCACGCCGATCAAGCCGCAGCGAGGTCACAGTGATTCGGTGGAAGCTTGCAGGACAGCGAGCAAGCCATGGCAGTTTAGCTCGCCGGGAGACGGGGGTATGGCGGCCAGCCTGGGGCTTGTGCCGCAGTGGGGGGGAGTGAGTGGGACGCCCGGGGTGAGCGGGATAGAGGCTGGCGAGACGCCTGACCGCGTGCGATAGCGCGTGGCGAGTAGTGATGGAGAGACGTTGTTGTTGGCGAGACACAAGAGGTGGGAGGTATGTGGAAGGGCGGTTGTGTGACAATGGTGGACGGTACGCGGAGGAGACAGGGGGTGAATAGGGATGGTTGGTGAATGGGACATTTTTCGCTCACGATCTTTTGGATAGGCTTGTGTCACGTTGCAGTGATCAAAGATGAGGTAAGGGCTGAGACGGGGAGATGGAGGTCGCGAAGGACTTTCTTGGTAGGTCGTGAGGTTGGTTCTATGCATATGAGGTTGTGTAAACAAGACGAAGTTGGTGTAGAGTCGAGTGGTTTGTTGGGGGCCGGCGTTATAGTCCCGCGGCTGCCATATGTTCCAAAGACGCGTGAACGACCAGACTCAATGACGAGAGGAGAAGTTTATCCCACCCAAGCTTATTGATTGCTCATTCATCCACTCACTCACTCGAACACTCTCCCACACTCTCTCTCTGCTCGACAGGTCGGACACTCACGACCGACACGAGGATTAGACTGACAGAGGGATCACGGTGTATCAGTCCATTGCCGGTGACGAGGTCGATCTGAACGGAGTATATTCCGCACCATCACCGCTCTATCCACTCTATAGGATCAGCCCATACCACCCCACCCCGCAACACACATCGCATACCACCTCACACCATGCCGGCCATCTCCTTCCTCCCTTTCCTCCAGACTGTGCCGCTCGCGACGCGGCTCTTGACCCTGACTCTGGTGCTCACGACGATCGCGGCGTTTGTCCTCGATGCGTACGTCCGACAAGACTCGTCGGACGAAAGCGTCCTGGGACTGAACATACCCTGGCTGGTGCTCGTCCCGGGCGTGTCGTGGAAGTACCCCTGGGTGCTGCTCACCTCGGGCTTCGTCGAGTTGAGCATAGTCGAGGTGAGTCGTGTCATTCAGGTGTGAATGGAGTGTATAAAGCCCTCGCGCTAGACGTCTGTCTGGTGTTGTCTGCCTTTCCCCGCGAAAGACATTATGCGCCGAGACGAGCAACGAGTGGGTGTGAGGTCAGCACTGACAAGCAGCTGGTCGTCTCCGCCATCACACTCCCCCTGGCGTGTCGATACCTCGAGCGCATCTGGTCGGCCCGCGAACTGGTCCGGTTCGTGATTGTCACAATCGTCGGGTCCAACGTCATCGCCTTTGGGTTCTCCTGGCTCACCTACCTCGTCCTCGGGCAGATGGACGCGTTTGAAGGGCTGCCCTACCATGGTTTATCGGGCTTGCAGGTCGGGTTCTTGGTCGCTTTCACGCAGTTGATCCCGGAACACCAGGTCCAGTTGTTTGGACGCTTGAAGGTCCGGGTCAAGGTGAGTGCGGGGTGGTTTTTTCGCGACTGTTCTTGCGTCGTTGGGCACTCTGCCTAGTCTCTACCTATACTGTCCTGTCCTTACGCCATGGCGTAGCCGTGGCTACGGCATCCCACACCATGTCCATGCGTCCCACAGCATCGCTCTTCTCCCCCTATACTCTCTACACTTCCGCTATCCCCTCCTATACTCTCTGATCTTCCGCTGTGCCCTCTTATACCACCCCAATACCATCCCATACCAACCCACCCCTGGCCTTCCTATACTCCCAACACCCTCCCTTACCACCCCTTGGCCATCCTCTACAACCCTTCCTGTTCCCATACACCTCCCCCCATCGCTTCGACCTCGCGCTAACGGCAGACCCTCCCGGGCCTCTACCTCCTTCTCTCCAACGTCCTCGTCGTGCTCCTCGGCCCGTCGCCCTACATCCTCGTCCAATTCGGCTTCTTCGTCGCATGGGTCTACCTCCGGTTCTTCAAGCTGTCCGAGGACGGCCTGAGCCGAGGGGACCGAAGCGAGACGTTTGCGTTCCAATACTGGTTCCCCCCTCCTGTCCGGTGAGCCCCTCTTGACCACTCTCTCTGGGCTGCTTGTGTCTGAAAGTCCGAGGCTGACCGCCTCAGACCTTATATCTCGAAAGCGGCCAACTTTGTCTATTCCCTCGCTGTCCGGTTCAAGGTCGTTCAAGCGTGGGATGACGCGCCGTCCACGGGGGGATCGTACGCCATGCTCCCTGGACCAGGTGGTGCGCGGGCCGAAGCCGAGCGAAGAAGGTAGGTGTTGTGGCTCTGTCTCCATACTTCACTCCTCGTGCCTCATCCTTCCGCACTTGACCTCTCGTCTCTCAAGGACTCTTCACTTTCCTTACATGACCGCTCCTTGCTTCATCACTCCTTATCACTTGATCGCCCCCTGCTCAATGCCCTTTTGACTTGACCCCTCATCGCTTGGTCTACCCATAATCTTCCCTTGGCGCAACCACTCGACCCGCTTGATCGTTCCGCGCTGACCCACAGAGCACTCGCGCTCAAGGCCCTCGACGCGAGACTCGCATCAGGCTCACCCGCGCCTGGCGCCGCCGCGCCCTCTGCCCCGCCCACCGCTTCGACCTCCGCCGTCCCTTCCGCCTCCGCCGTACCCGTCCCCAAACCTGTGAGCGACAAGGAAGAGGCAAAGAAGGAGAAGGAGTAGGGATGTGCAGCGGATGGATCGAATGGACGATGAAATGGTCCTTTTTCGCGTGTCGTGACGTGTTGATTTCGCGGGTCTGGTCGGGATGCAAGAGTCATCTCGTGACTGTTGATAGACCGTATCGCATGCATGTCGATGCCGAGGGAGTGAAAGAAGAATTTCCTCGTGATGTTGGAGGAGCGGGAACGGGTGGAACGGGGTCGGCGCTCCTCGCGAGTGCGCGGGTTTTGCCTCGACCGACTGACTCTCTGCGCCTTGTGCAAGCAGCGGCGCTGGTGCGAGAAGCGGTGGGGGACGCCAATTTGCAAGGTCCAAGGCTGTCACGCACACTCGACAGATGAATTATACATGACTATAGATACAATGCGCAATCCCCAGCCTCAACCCATACAATCGTGGCTGATGAACACCTCGACACCCCAACTCTCAAGCGCCCCCACACTCAGCTCCCCAAAGTCTCCTCGAAGAAATCGACCGGCCAGTCACCCGCCAACGCCCTCTGCGGCGTGGCCACATCCCGCACCGCCCTCCTCGTCGCGTGCATCAGCTGCACCGGCCCACACACTGCAATGAGCGTGGGACGACAGAAATAAGGATAGACCGCTTACCCAGAACCAATACCGGACCCGTGGTCGTCTCGAGGTCTGCTTTGAGAACTTCACGAAGATCCGCCCGGCCTTTCTTCCATGTGACCAGGTTGGCCGCTTGAGCGTCGAGCCCCATGGAGTCGAGATTGGGGTTCCCGATAGCCTGTTTCATGGTCGATCGCCTGCGCTTTGGCAACAATGCCCTCGTATCGTCCCGGTCCTCTACACCTTCGTCGAGCAGGTCGACCTCATCCGCTCCGCCAGTTTCCTCTGATCCTCGATGACGAGGAAAGCTCCCGGCAGACGTTTCGCTGTCAGTAGGAGATGTTCGGGGGGAAGAGTCGTCAGAGTCGAACAAGACCTCATGGGCGTCTCTCCCACTCCTCGGCGGGATCTCATCCTCGTCATCCGAAACCACCGCGCTAGGCATCTCGCTCATATCGCCCGTGATCACCTCTGCCTTGTAGCTCGGCAGAGTCGAGAGACGACGGCTGAACCGCCGCGGCGCGAACTCTTCCACGAGCCGTTCGGTCAGTCCGACGGCAGGAGCGGGCTCGTCTGCCCGATGTGATTTTGTGACGTGGACGTCGAGAGTCAGACGGGTTGATAGACGGTGTTGGACAAGCGTGGAGGCTTGTTTCAAGAGCGGAGCGAGCCATTGAATGTCCTGTGCATGGCGGATATGCCATACGAGGTGGACGTGTCGTGGAACATCCGGCGTATCGGCTTGGAGCAACCCGAGAAGGTGTGAGAAGAGGAACGTGATGCCCGTTCCGCCTGCATTGTCAGATGAAGGTATTGTGACCGATGTTGTGAGTGTGACTGACCTGCGACGAGGATGACAGTGGAGTACGAGGCGCACGAATGAGAAGAACCGTACGGGCCCTCGAGGTAGATCGGGATGTTGGTCGTGATATCTCCAGACAATCTATCGCGCAACCTCCGTGTGAAGCCTTAGCGTGAGCGTCACCCCTCTGACGGGAAAAGGGACAGCTTACCCGAGTGGACGCGAATGAGGAACACCGCTTCGTCCTTCTCGTTTGGCACGTTGGCGATGGAAAAGGGATGTGATTCGGTCGGAAGAGTCGAGACTCCCGGACTGGACAAGAAGCTGCACATCAGTACCCGTCCAGCGATACATAGCCTGCGTGCAGAAAAGCTCGCTATCCGCCTGTGCACCGGCATCGCATCTGCAGATTACTCACAAGTGCTGTCCTGCAGCCCATCTGAGACCCTTCCGTCTCGCCGTGACCAACATAACGTCTTGACTGAGCAATCTAATCTCGCATTGACCTGCAGGCTCGTCCTGTTTCGTCTTGGACCAGCGGAACGCGGGCGGTGGGTTGTGGTACAACAGTCTGGACCCTCGGATTAACCTGTCCAGACCCCAGATGACGAAGCATGGCCACATCCAGAATCCCAGGCGGTACCAGTGGAACAGCGCCCCTCCGATGAAGACACTGAGGGTAAGCTGACTTGCCAGACGAGCACCGGGTGTGTTGGGCCAAGAGAGTGCAGAGGATAGGAGTCCAATACTCACATCGTGAACACGATATGAGCCACGAGGAAAAACTCAAATGCGACGCGACGGACGAACCGGAAGCTCGTGATCCAAAGGCCAGTGAACCCAAAAATCGCTATGAGACCCTGCCAGTGAGCTTTGAGATTCTATAGAAGCATGAGTCAGCTCACAAAGATGATATACCAATGGGAGAAGTGCCCGGCGTTCCAGCTAAGCGTCAGCTCGCTCAGAGCCTTGTTGTGGGGCCACCTACACGCTCGGCGTCCAGAGGAGGAAGTGGACCCATGAGAAGAGCAAGGCGACTCGGCTGCTAGCTCGGTGAAGGTAGTTGAGCTTTTGGTACGTGATCCCAGTGAGGAATGAGATGATGTTGTTCTTTTGAATCAGAACGATGATCAAAGGGCACTGGCAAAACGCCTGCAGAGTGAGTAAACGCTTATGTCATGTGCTAGAGCGACTCACCAGAACGCCGAGCCCGTTCGCCAGGTACAGATGCCAGAACTCGTTGTGCACTTGGGTGAGCTTAGAACAATAACAGGACGTGTGCAGGGCAACTCACGTGGTATCGTGGCGACAGCAAATGCCAGCATGAGTGTCGTGTACGCGATCGTCCACAGCGCGTCGGCCATGGTTTCCGGACCGTACAGCCACCGAGGGAATGTATGCAGATACAGCCAGTTTCTCTGGGTAGCTTCCCAAGCGGACCACCAGTAATGCCCTCGTCCGCGTCTCTTGGGGGGCGATGGGGTCGTCTCGGTCGAGTCGAGAAGGCGTTCCTCGATGGAGTTTCGAGGCAATAAGGTGTGGGTAGATTCGACCATAGTCGCATCGCTCATAGCGTCTGTGGACAAACTGAGCGCGGGCTGGTCGGACATCTCGTCTGGGTCCGCTGTGGGCAGGGGTTGGTGTTCGTTCTTGCCTGATCGTCTGGTAGGGGTTTTGAAGCGACGATGGATGCGGTGTTTCTGTCGGAGTAGGGTGATCCCATGGTGCATCGCCAGGAGGAGTACCACCGCCGTGCACAGCAAGGGGAACCCACGGGACATGTACCATATCGGCCTATGCCCACTCCGTTGCCCGTGTTCACCACTCTGCTCGCTCTCGGTCGAGTTGCTCGATGCCACTTGGGCTATGTTCGCGTTGTGTATAGAGGCGATGCCTGCAGTGTCGACACTGAGGGCGGAGGACGATGCGGCCTGGATGATTTCGTGTAGCAGACCTTTATGTCTGTTGGCGATGGTAGAACCCGGCATAGGCAGGGAGAAGGCCTGCTGGCTATGGTCGGCTTCGGCGGGAGACTCGACGAACAGGGACATGTCTGGGAGGTTAATGAGATGAAGGGAGAGATGATGTATTCCAGCAAAGTCGGGAGATGTGGCAGACGGGAGAAGAAGAGGTGGGGGTAGTAAGGTGGCAAGTCGAGGATGGATGTGATATACAACGTCCGAGGAGGGAAACACGACGCACAATGTAGGTGATCGGATCAGTCTTGTCCGCCCATCCTCTGTAGCTGATGGGTGGTGAAGGCGTGGAGATGGGATGTCGGCCGGCGAACGCAGAGTCCCGCTAATCAGATAAGCAGAGTAGACAATGATGTCGGGCAAGGCGGAAGAGTCGGAATGTTTGCGTAATCCAATGTGAGGGGAGTTGTCGAGCGCGCCTAGAATGTGAGAGAAACAGCCGCGCCCGATGGTGTTCTTGGCTGGGAAATAGTGTGAACAAGACAATAGAGGTCCAGGTGAGAGGAGGGGGAAGGTTTGTGTAGGCGTCTTTCCTCGTCGGCCGAATGGTTTTCTTGGGTATATTCGGGGGTTATAGGGGAGGCGTCGCCGCGCCAGTTTAAGGAGTATCGGACAGCTAAGGGGTATATCGGTTCGGGCGATGGTATGGGATGGTGTGATACACTCTGTCGGATGTTTTGCGTGCTTCCCGTAGTCGGAACAGACGGTCAGAGGGGTGATGGTGGAAGACGGTGATGGCTGACGAGTGGTGAATGGTGGGTGTAGGTTTCCAGGGCTTGGCAGACGCGGTCGATTGGGTTTTGTTATCAGATTAAGCAAACTGCCACTTTACAGGTAATCTATCAAATACCGCTCGGCATTATCAAATAAAAGAGGGGGCCAGGGGCGTATCGAGCGAGCCCCTTGTAGGCCATACCAACGATATGTATACATACCACGAGAGTGGCTCGATTGAGACAGAGGTGACGTGTCCAACCTCGACAGTCGATGGGGAAGAACGACCCGCCGGATTTCTCCTCAAAGGAGTATTGGCAGACCCGATTTGGCCGAGAGACCGCGTTTGAATGGCTCGCCCGATCGGAGATCATTGTCCCGATCGTCGCACAGACCGCCGAGGATGTCTTGCGGCAACGAAAGGGTGGCGCATCGACCCATAGACCTGAAAGTCAAGAGAGCAGTGGTGGTGAATTGACAGAGGGCAGAGACGAAAGGCGCGAAGGCTTGCGTATCTTGCATTTCGGATGCGGGTCCTCGAATCTCGGCAGCGACGTGAAGACCTATTTGGATCAGCATTTCGCCCTCGACCCGTCTACTACTGTCGAAGAGGCTTCGCGCGGTCCATCAACCCCGGCTATTGACATTCAAGTGATCGATGCGGACTATGTCCCGCCCGACTTGCTCTCCTCTCGACCCATCCCGGTGATCCAGCTCGACGTGCTCGACCCAGAGTCTCTCCGCGGCGCGAGGGCTCAATACGGACAATGGGACTTGGTCATCGATAAATCCACTGCCGATGCTATATCCTGTGGTCCTAATCTCCCTCGGAGTATTCTAGAAGAGGATCTCCTGGCGACCGCTCCGGGAACCTTGGCCGACGACTCGTTGGCCGGGCAAGACGTTCCGAAAGGGTCAGCCGTCGAGCCACGACCACATGGCGAGGATCTGGTCGAGCCGATCGAAGTGCTGTGCGCGAACTTGGCGCGAGTGACCAGCAAAGGTGGCAAGTGGATATCCATCTCCTACTCTGCCTCTCGCTTCGCACACATACCTTTCCCGGGATCATCGCTCGGTGGGACCACAGAAACGGCAAATGGCGGTATGGAAACTCAGCGTCCCGGTTGGAAAGTCCTGGAGAAACGTCCCGTCGCGTCGACGAGCATGCCTGAAGGCCGGGTCGTCAGAGATGGGAAAGGGTTTCGAACAGTCTACGAACCGGAGACGCCCGTGTGGATTTACATCCTCGAACGAACTTGATCATAAGGGGCCGTTCTTTGCGGTGTCCGCTGCACGTCGCGGTGCGGGTCTAGGAAAATGGGTATAACCCTGCTCACGCGCCAGAGCGAGTTACTTCATCTGATGAAGATGCTCGGCCGTATTTACAGTCTGCTAGGGGTCGAGACTGCCCCTCTTTGATGCGGAAACATACTGGAGAGAGGGAGCGCGAAACCAATCCTGGACTATTCGCTGTTTGCCTCCTCGCGTCCACACCAAAGTAGCTGCACTGCGGGCAGATTAGACAAGAGCGTTCTCTCGATTGGAACATGCATGGCGATGTTATCACTGGACACGAAGACACTGATTGAGTTGTTTAGAGATTGTCGCGCACATGCGTCAGCTCGGACGCCTTGTGCTCTGGTGGCTATCTCGCTATAAGCAGACGCTCACGCGACCTTGTTTAGGCAAGCGGATCAAGCACTGGCCATTCTCTTGGTCTCCGATGAGAATCGGCGTATGCAGCACTCAGTGTGGCAGACGTCCAGACCTGCAGCCCAACCCAGGGCGTGTGGCAGAAGGGAGAGGCGGCCCCTCGCGCTTGACTTGAGAATGGCGGTTCGGATCACCACGGAATATCAAGCAGGTGAAGCCAGCCCCATTGAAACAAACGATACACTGCATCCTGGCATGCCTCGACCGAAAAGCATTGCAACATTGCAACATTCTCTCGTCGCCGTTCCCGTCAGTGCTTTCGATCTCTCTGGTATGACCTTCGTACCCCGAAGCCCTCAGGTCTGGACTTCCATGGACTTGAGCAGGACCTGGACGCCTTGACTTGGCGCGGGTTTTGGCAGGGTTTTGCAAAGCCCTACAACACTTGACGATCGGTCCCCTTCCATTTTCCTTTGAACATCGTGGTCAATTGGATCACACTGGGCCCACGACATCTTCACAATTGTGCTGGGTGACAGCTGGTGCTGAATAAGTGACTCTTGTGAGCCGCTCGAGAGATGCCCTCTCGTTGACGCTCGACCCGGGATGGCGGGACAAAGCGTTGCCCTAGTTGAGGCCTCGCTTGTGGGTCAGTCATCGAGGTGATATCGTGCGATTGTCCTCCTTATCCAACATGAATGGCTGCCTCTCGACACAGGAAGTTACGCTCGAATGCGGAGGTTCTATCTCAACACGCGCTTCGATGAATCAACACGCGCTTCGATGAAGTATTTTCGTTGGAGCTCACGTGTCTCAGAGCCAACAAGTGCGGCATTGTCATTTGGTTCTTGCTATGAACGCTCAGCCCCAGTGTATCGGTACAGCGCAGTACTCGCACCTCATACTTGGGCGGAAGTTAGCGCTTGGAGGCGCTCCAAGAGCTCCGATCGAGCCGGCGAGAAGCAAAAAGCCTTCTCACACCTGCGGTTGAATCGTGGCACATGCATGATTGCTAATTATTGGAATTCGTCTCAGCGGATTACGTCTACAACCAGATATCGTTCTCCATCGCTCCAAGGCTCAAAAACCTATCATGGGATCCCCTAAGAAGCACCGTCAGGGGTAGGATAACCAAGCTATGGAATGAACACAAGCGCTATGAGGCCGATCTCCTCATTCTTCTTCTTCTTCTGGCCCTTGCCAGGGCATCCGGACAGCAGGTCTTTTGTTGTCGCTCGCCTCATGCCATTCCCACTTCTTGTATCTCTCATCTGTATCGCGTCTGAAAGCTTCCCTCTGGGCACGAGGCATGTTCTTTACAGATCTCCAATAGGCAAACAGTCTATCTGCCTCTTCGACAGTTGGCTGATTGAGCATCTCCATCATCATCCCGTTTACTTGTTCACTCGGTAGACCCAGTCCGTGCTTGTAATCGGTGAGGAACTGGTAGCGTTTTTCTTGTTCTTTGAGCGGGATCTTGTCTTCCAACAGCGGAGCTTCGAGGGAGATGACGGGTATCCCGTACCTCTGGAGGAATTTCACCCATCCGTCCGGGCCTCGCGGCTTCTCCTTCTGTATTTGTTTTGCCAATATATGATTGATGAAATCCCATGTTTTTTGGGAGTGCTCGCTGTGTTTGATCATTTTCTTTGTTGACCGCCCGGACGCCCCCTTTGTTGACTGGGTTTTGTGTTCCGGGTGTCTTTTCTCCCAGTCGAGTCGATACTGCTGTGCCTTCTTTGCGTATTTCTTTTTCCTTGACGCCATGTCGGCTGGGTTGTTGGCGGTCTTCAACCATGTCTCCACCAGCCCCGGTACCCGTTTGCTCCCCGCACTTGCCATATGAACCAACATCCCTTCACGCGTGTCGTTATCGTAACCGGCGGCTTCGAGAGCGTCTTCCGCCCCTGGGTACTTTTTTCCCATTGCCTGGCGCACGTTCTCGATACCTGGGTGATTGATTGCCGATAGGTTACTGGGCACTTCGCCGGCACCAGGTTGTTGGCTCGAACTGGGCTGACGAGATCCAGAGCCTTGCCTGGGCGCTGAAGGGGGTCCGGGGAGAGAACTGGGTTGACCTGGGGCTGCTGGACGTGGGACTGCTCGACGTGGGACTGCTGGGCGCGGCGTCGTCCCGCTTGGACCGGCAAAGCTGACCTAGCCGTGAGCTCACGGCCCAGGTAGAATAAATCTAGCAGTATTTGCGCACCTTTGAGCCGTCCTCCCGGCGGGATAACCAAATGGTCAAGCAGATAGTTGTCTTGGTTGCCACAACCAAGGTGAACATGTCTGGGAATAACATGAAGAAGCTGACCACTTCCACAGCTGTGCCAGCAAGGAAAACTGGCCAGTAGCCTGACAAGTGTTCCTTGTGATTCTCACGTGTGAAGTCATGATCTGGGGTTAGTAGCGGTTCCTGCAGCTTGTGGTCAGACGCACTTTGATATTGCATTGGGATGCTCAGATCAAAAATCAGCCCAAGGGGAATGGACATGACTGGGGCTACAATGCGGACAATGATCCATGAAATGACAAAAATTGTCATCAACACAAAAATGTCCCAGAGACCAAACAGGTCAGAGATGAAGACTGTTGCTTCTCCCAACCATCCCCCTGATGGACCAAGCTGTATATCAGCCTACAATGACACTGTTGGGCTTGAACAGAAAATGACCCACTACATGGGAGCGAAGTTGGGCAGAGTGCTCATCAAAGGGCATAGAGTTGGTGTAATGCAAGGTTACCAGCGAATACTCACTCACACCAGGTATTGTCCTATATCCTGGCCCAAGGTATACACTGGGACCAGTAGCTCCTTTATGCATCACCCCATGTCAGGCAGTGCAACAGGTCCAGTCTGCATGAAAGGAGACAACACGTGAAAGGAGACAACAAGCATCGAGGGGCCATATCACAGAAGAGCTCTGGATCAACACCTGAGACACTGCTTTGCTGTCTGTCCCACTGTACAGGTGTACTCTTCCTCACTTCCTTGTTACTGCCAGGGCCCCCAAGCTGCCTAATAATCAACAGGTCTGCAAACCTCTCTTTAACACCGCATAGTACATAGATTTTTGCTGAGACTGAGCTCAATTGCCTAGCGCCTCCATTCGATCCTATCCCCTCAACAGCCAGCTGCCCCTCCGTCTTTTGGCAGAATCCCAGATTGCCTAGCTTATTCATGTCCTTGACAATTTTCCTAGAGTTGCAGCCAGTTTGGATGGAGAGCAGCCGTGCATGTCACATTTTGCAACTCAAAGTTGACTTGTCCCCGTTTTGAGTGGTGCCCAGTGGGGAACCAGTCTTCTTGGCGGACCCATGGGTGGTCGATTGAGTGTCATGTTGCTTATCATCTTGGTTTTTTCATTGCTGATTTCAAAGGTTTGGCTGAAGACGCTGGGGGTGCATGTGGTCCGGCAGTCGGATTCTCTGGGTCGTACTCAAAGACTTCTACTTCCTTCTTTCCGGCTGAACGAGGATGTTGCTGAGGGCTTTGTCCTCTGGGCTGAGAGGAGGTGGGTTTGTGGTTGAATGCACGTCCTTGGGGCTGTGGTGGGGATTTTTCTGGTGAAGGCGGTTTTGGATCTCGTCGCAACGGGGTTCTCTCTCTTTGTGGTGATGGCGGCTTCGGTTTCGGTGGTGATGGTTGTTTTGGTTTCGGTGGTGACGGGGGTTTTGGCTTTCGAGGTGGAGGGGGATTTTGCCTCTGTGGTGATGGGGGTTTTGGCTGTGCGGGAGGTTGGACCGGTGGGGGAGGCGGATGAGACCCCCCAGCCTGTCTGAGGAGCACTTCAATTGCCTGACGTGCTTCATATGCTTCTTGCTGGTATTGCTTTGTCCTGTTTGCCAAGACGTGCTTGTCCTTGTAATCACCAGTGGTCCAACTCTTGACAAGCTCATCTGCCGTCTTCTTATCCTTGACTGAGCTCAGTGCACTTCTCATCCCTTCACGTGTGAGCGCGTCATAGCCTGCTGCTTGGAGTTTTGCGTCCAGCCCTGGATAGACTTGCTCTACATTTTGCCGTATGATCTCCAGCACTTGGTCAACTGAAGATGGGTCTTGTGGTATCCTCTGTTGTGTGGCCCTTTGCTGATGAGCTGATGGTGGTGCCTGCTTGTGACCAGAAGAGGGTTGTGGTCGTCCAGGAGCAGCTTGATGCTGCTGCCTAGGGGAAGAAGATCTCTGAGGTGTATCGGACATGTTGACCTGTATATCAGTCTTTCTGATGCGCCTCTGGCCTCACCCTTGTACCATCCGCCTGATGGGTCAACCAAAGCGTCAAGCATATTGTTGTCTTGACACACACCACCAAGGTGAACATGTCAGGGAGAAGCATGACAAAGCCAACAATCTCCATGGCTGTTCCAATGAGGAACACGGGCCAGTATCCAGCCAGGTGCTGTTCATGCATGGAGCTTGTGGAGTCATGGTCTGTAGTCAGGGATATAGGATCTAGTCAGCATCAAGGTTTGCCTACTCTGGTACTGCATTGGAATGCTCAGATCAAACATAAGTCCCAGGGGCATGGAGACAACCGGCGCAACAGTGCGGATAAGGATCCATGCAATGACAAAGATTGTCATCAAGGCAAAGATGTCCCAGAGGCCAAGTAGATCAGAGAACAATATTGTGACTTCCCCCAGCCAGCCCCCTGATTGCGCAAGCTGCTTGTCAGGTCCAGTCGGTATCCACACACTCACTACATGGTGGCGTAGTTGAGCAGAGTGCTCATCAAATGGCATGAGTTTTGTGGTACAGATTTGGAAAGAGAGTCAATGTGCGGCTGACTATGCTTCATCTTGTGAGATCGTCTCCCGGCAAGCCTGGCGGTCTTTGCCCCTTGTGTGGATTCACCCACTTTGGCGCGCGCGTCATATCGCAAAGGGTACCTGTGTTCTACATGGGGCTGCTTTACCAAGGAGCCGAGTCGACATGTCTCAGCGCTCATGACCCACGGGACTTTGCTCCCTCTCCGTATCCCTCCTCGGACGACCGACCTGTGTTCTTTCTTGCATGAACGATTACACGTTGCAAAGAGCGGAGTGACGTGACAAGCGGAGAACACCTTACCCTCACATTGTCGGGAACCACGCTGAGATAGATGTCTGAACGTACGTTGCCTGATTTAGGGGTGAGGCTAGGTTGACAAGAGTATTTCCAGTCCACCTTGGTGACCGGCTTGACCCAGGGCGCGTCAGTATGGCACCAGACTTTTGGCTGCTCCACATTGTCTTGATGCTGGGGGTGGAGTTCAGAATGAAGACTGAAACCGGGCTGTCTCCAACACGTCCCGTCTGCCGTGCGCCCCCCCCCCCTCAGAGCCTGACGCCTGTGTCATACCGCGATCCGAACAAGATGGCATGACTCAACAAGGAACAGTGTCTTAGAGGACAGATTCAGGTCAGTGCTGGTCAATCGAACCATCCGGGTGTTCGACCGATCACTGTCTGCAGGAGAGGTACCATACGATCTGGTGTTGACGTGCATTCCGCTTCTACTATGTTACACTGCTGCTTCTACTCACACGGTCGCCCGGCTGTCTCCGGGCGGCTCCCAACGATACTGCCATCGAGATAGCGCCTTGCTTCTCTACTTAGGCCGAGGGCCCGAGCCCCGCCGTGTGCACCACAAGGACACTCTTATTGGCCAGACCGACCGCCAGCTGGTTTCCATCGCTTCTCCAAGCCATAGACAGGTTCATTGGCTTGTCTCGGGTCTGCTGTTTGCCGACGTCCTCGTCGATTTCGTGTTGAGCCACTAATTTGCCGGTCTGCAGATGAGCGACAGGTCTCAACGTATTGAGTGATACGTACCTCGACCTTCCAGATGATGATTTTGCCGAACCAGCCACCTCCGGCGATCAGGCCGTTGGCGAGAGGGGAGAATGAGATCGATCCGATCCCTTCCTCCAGTCCGGACAGGGACCGAACGCACTCGCCAGTTGCCGCGTTGAAGAGCTTGACAGTGGTATCTTGGCCTCCGCTGCTCGTCAGAAACAATCCAGGGCGCGAAACCTTGGACTCACGCAGCAATGTACTCCCCGTTGGGGGACCACTCGACAGTGTCCATGCGCTTGTTTTCGCTCTCATCAACGACCACCAAGGTCCTCACACATCTCCTCTTTCCTTTATCTCCATTCATTCCGTTCTCTTCCCAATCAAACGCATTGTCATCCTCGTCATCTTCGTTCGGTTTGGTCGGGCTGACACTTCTCGACACGGTCCCCCTGTCCTTGGGGTATCGAGGCAAGAGCCACAGCCTGATTGTACCATCATCGCTCGCACTTGCCAACATTCGATCTTCAACCGCCAGACCCTCTCGCGCTGGTTGCCATTTCAACCGGGTGATATCGTCCGAATGACCACCGAAAGTGAATCGCGAGATTTTGTCGTTTGTGCGGTACACAAAGATCTTCTTGTCGTTACCACACGAAGCGAACACGTTGTCGTCGAGCCATTCAACGTCGTTCACCTCGGCGGTGTGAGAGCTGAACGTTCGGAGCATTCGCTGATCGTTTGACGATCCGACAGCCCATAGCGAGACGGTGTAGTCGGTTTTTGCAGTGAGGATGTGGTGACCAGATGGGGAGAACTTCAGCGCAGAGATCGCCCCACGACCATATGTCATGATGCCTTGAAGCTGACCGGACGGAGTGAAGAGACGGCCTGTACCGTCATGCGAGCCTGGTTGTAAGTCAATCTGTTCACAGGTGGATAGAGATATGATACTGACCGGTAGCGAGGACTGTTCCATCGGGGTGCCAGGCGACCGCGGTGACAGCTTTTCGACTAGATTCGATCGATTTATGGCTGATGACGAAAGGCTTCTTGACCGTTTCCACAGGTTTACTCTCTCCTTGCTGAGGCTTGAAATCCCACAGACGGGCAGTTCCGTCTCCGGATCCAGTCGCCAGTACTTCTGCGTTTTTCGGGTTCCACGCGACGGTTGACACCTGTTGTCAGTCATACCTCGACAAAGGCCAGCAAAGGCAAACACACGAAATCACGGTGCTCGCGGAACGAGCGGACGCGCTCCTCTCCGATCCACCCCGGTCGGTTCTTCCGCTCGTCCTCGATATCTCTCAGTTCCTCCTCCTTGACCTTCTTCTCTGCCTTTTCCCTTTCTTCCTTATCTTCCGCCTCGGTTTCGTCGTCCTGTTCATCGTCCTCTTCCTCTTCCTCAGGCTGATCTTTCCCTTGTCGTCTCAGCGGGCTTTTCGATCGTCTTCTGTCCTCGTCGACGCCAAGACGGGACGAGTTGGTGTCCTTTGATTTCGCTGCGGGGCTGTCAAGACGTCCATTCGAGACTCGTGCTTTGCGACGCGGCTCCGAATCCACAGACATCGCGTCATCGGCCTTCTCCTTCCCTTTGCTCGACTTTGCCGACTTGTCGACGGTCTCGTCCAACTTGGCTCGCTTAGTCTGAGTATCGTTCCTGCGATCCCGAGCGGGCGATGCACCTCGGGAAGGCGAAGGGTTGCGCGACGACGATTCCGTGCTGTTCCTGCGGCTCTTCCTCTTCCCCTTGCCTTCGCCTCCTCCAGCGCCGTTGGACTTGTCGCGGGATGACCGCGAGCTCGATGGTCCGGCCGCTGGCAAGTCATTCGGATCGGCGGGGAAAGGTTCTGACGCTCGAGAAGGGGGAGGGGAGACTCGGAATGAAGGGGGCAAGGGGGCTTTGGTGTTGCCCGTCGCGGACGGGTAGCCGGGTGGGCAGATGTGAGGGATTAGGAGGTGGAAGGGGTTGGGACATTGAGGGGAGTACGGTTGCTGCTGTGAGTTGGTGTTCCGCAACGACTGCTATTTCAACTCACTCCCGACGCCGTCACATGTCGTTCGACCTCTTCCCATCGTAGGGCTTTCCACAATTTACGGATAAGCTCTCCTCGAGGTATCTTGCCCTCGGGATTGCCGAACAGTCCATCTCGAGGTGATTTGCCAGTCCCGGGCGTTCCGTTGACCTTGGACTTGCCTGATGCGGCGGATGGCGACGGGTAGGACGGGTTGAAGTATTGGAAGAGCGAGGTTTGAGGGAGTTGCGACTCGGAAAGGAGACTGAAAGCGGTGTGAGGGAGGTTCGATTCGAGGAGGTACTGTCGGTCAGCTGTGATCGAAAGCATCGATGGATGAAAGGGAGGGAGCCATTGTCAAGATGACTTGTTCCGGCTTTGTGTCTGCCATTGTCAAAGGACTTACGAGGTAGATGAGGATGTTGATCTCTGTACTGCTAAGCTCGTACGTCGCCTCTTCCTCGTCCACCTCCATCCCATCGTCTGGCGGTTGGTAGGTAGCTGGGTCGAAGTCTCCATGAGTCGGCACAGGCGGATTTGGCGGCAACATGGCGGATGGCGGGGAAGGGATGAGGGGGTAAGGGAGGGCGGTTTGGGTGGTTTTGGCAAGATAGACCTAGGTAGGGTCAAAGTGGGCGTATATGCTGGTGATAAGGAGATCGTGGGTGTCTCTCAAGCTGTGCTGTGAGTGGTTTCGACCAGATAAGTGTTGGGTGAATGTAGACGAGTGGATTCAAGAATAGATAAAGTGGAGAGGAGTGTTTTGAGACTCGAGTGAGTGGTGGGATAGCACCATGACGTGGATTATTATGTGATCATTATCACTACTATACACCCCAGTGACCTCCACCGTGTTAGTCCACTTGGTTTACCCGAGATAACCGATCGGACAACGAGCAGAGCTATAACAGACAATAGGGGTAGGGGTAGTGACAACATCCCACAACCTCACTACCCCTCTGAAGACACTCTAGCAGCCATGAGGGCACTCACAGCGGCCACATTCATACCCCTCGTCGTACTCACAGTGTACTACATCTACGGCAGACTCGCCATATTCGGCGCGTTCAGGACCATCACCAACCCCGTAACGCAGTATGCCCTCTCGGGTCAGCACTTTGTGTTCCCCGGGACTTACCAAGCGGAGGATTTGCACCTGCACGAGCCGTCAGGATTGATCATCACCATCTCGGAAAAGACGCCGCATGAGAAGTTTGGGTGGTTCCCCGCCTGGGCGGTGTTTGAGCGACCCCAAGATGGATTGACCTCTCGCGGGCAGATCTGGGCTATTGACCCGACGGTGGGAGGATACACTCTGCGTAGGTGTTCAGAGCTGAATGCCAGGATTGGAAAATCCGGGAGATCCGTTTCACCAACTTCGACAAGCCGTTCAACGTTCACGGCTTTGGCATCTGGCCAGGCGAGGACAACACGACCTTCTACCTTCACGCGGTCAACCATCTCCCGTTGCTTGTCGATGGCGAGCCGACAGATGAGGCCGACTCTCGGATCGAGGTGTTCAAAGTCGACCTGAAAGATATGACCGCCGCGTTCGAGCAGTCGATCGAGCATCCCCTGATCAAACGGCCCAATGACATTTTCTCCCTCGGCCCGAAGGAGATGCTCGTGACCAACGACCATTACTACTCGCGCGGGCTCTTGCGGTCTCTCGAGGATTTCCTCGATTTCAGCCTCGCGAGCTGGACGGACATTGTCCATCTCAAAATCGAGCGGAGTGTGCCTCATCCGGACGACCATAGTGTCAAAGGTGAGACTCAGGCTTTCTGGGCCGGTTTCAACGACACGGTCATGGGTCATGTCGTTGCGGACCGACTGCACAATGCGAACGGACTCGGGCGTGGACGTCATGGCGAGGTGATCCTGGGCGACGCTTCGGGTGGGAAACTCACTACGTTCACCTGGTCCCCTGAGACGTCGACTCTTCAGGACAAACACTCCATTCCCGTCAATGTCAACCTGGACAACCCGGTTTGGTTCGAGGACCCATATGCGACGCCCAAGTCGAATGCGTCGGGGTACGTCCTTGCTGGCCTGCTCTCTGGTATTCTTCTCGATCACCAGGCTCGCGACCCCGAAGCCCGCATCCCCAGCGCCGTCTATCTCGCCCGAGAAAAGGGCGGAAAGGTGGAAAAGACGTTGTTGTTCGAAGACGACGGGGAGTTTATCAGCGGAGCTGCGACCGCCATCGTCATCCCTGTGGATCCCATGGCTGAGGCAGACAGCGCTGTAGAGGGACAGCGAAGCGGATGGGTTGTTGTTTCCGGTCCGTGGTCTAGGGCCGTAGGGGTCGTCAAGGTCGACCTGACCGAGTGGGCCAAGACGAGCTGATGAGCTGAGGGCGGGGTGTGGATGTAGATCAAGTGAACGAATCAGAAAGAGAATAGTCTTCCCTCATATTGCCGCTTGGCAGGGGATCAGTAGTATCAGAAGTGAGCGATGCAACGGAATATGTCGGTTGGGTATGAGGCCCCTCCTTTCAATGGTTGCTCAATCAAGCGGGGTGAGGCGGCATATCCCTTGGGGACCGGGTGATCGATTATGACCATCGCTAACTGGATTGTATCCACCGGCGTAGCTTTGAATTCCAGCATGATAAGGCTCGCATCCGGGAAGCATACTTGAAGGATCACGCCTAGCGGAAGAGAGGACTCTGGTAAACCCAGTTGACATACATACCCCTTACCGCTCCCAGCTCAGATCGCGTACGTATAACTTCCGCCACGTCTCCGCCTCCGTGGGAACATAGTCAAGCACAGCCCGTAGAGTCGCAGGCTCGCTCAACACTTCGTCGAACCCCCCTGTGACGATTTGTCGCACCTGGGTAGTCTCTAAGCACTCCTACGGTCCTCAACGCAAGATCTGCCCGGCTGCGAGTGGTAGAAGTATCGCTGCTTCAGCGCATGGGTGTTCATCTGGTGTTCATCTGCCCCGATAGACCATTGATCACTCGGTGTGGCAGATGCCTCCGAAGTCAGGGTCTGATTAAATGGCCAGAGCTTATATACATCGACTACGGCTGGGTACAAACGTATAGAAGGGGCCTATCAAATTTACAACTCCACACCCAAGAGGTCCTTGACTTGGACCAGCTTGCCGGTCTTGAACGACTCGTTGGCGGCGAGACCGACCGCCATGGCCAGAGCTCCGTCGTTCTGGTTAGCCGAGAGCCTCGAGACGGCAGTCTGGGATGGCTTCGAGTTGGGAGAAGGGCCGAAGATCTGGTCGAGCATGGCCTCGTCTCCGCCACCTGGCGTCAGCGGGGTTGTCACATCATATGGAGATGGTTTCTCGTATTGAGAAGTGCAAGGCGATAACCGCTTCTTGCTGTGACGCGATAGAGGCGGTACTACAACTCACCATGTCCACCTTCTGCCTCGACAAACGGGACGTCCTCCGCGACCCCCCACAGTGGCTGCAGGGTGATCCGCTTGCTACCCGAGTTTGGCAGTTCCTTGTCGCCGTGCACAAACTCAGAGGCATTCTGGCCTTTCTTGCCTGGAAGACGATACGAGTTCTCGACGACCTCGAGCTCCAATCGGCCCTTGTCACCGTTGAACATGACTCGGTATCCTTCCCACGGCTGACATTAGTACAAGGGAGAATGGCTGCTTCGGGCGGCTCACCGAGTACGCCGTGAGATGATACGTCATGGTGGCACCGTTAGAGTACTTGACCAAGACGGACATGTCGTCCTCGATGGTGATATCGTCGGCGAACACATTCATGTCACGGTGATAGCCGTCTGCTCTGTCAGCTCGATGAAACATGAAAGGAGCTGACTGACCGACATGCTCGGCGTCCGCGTAGAGAGCCTTGAGACCCGGCTCATCTTCCAGGTGGATCGCGAACGGGTCATCGGCCGCGGCTTGGGTGTCCCGAGCACGGTAGTAGTCTCGAGCCCAGCCGGACTTTTTGCCGTTCTCGGCACCGTAAAAGGCGAGGTTGCCCATGCCAAAGACCGAAGTTGGCTTTGCGTTTATCCAGAAGTTGACCAAGTCGAACTGGGCGTCAGCATGGGAGCTCGTCTTTGCCGACACCGATGGCAGCTGTCGGGGGAACGAGATTGTTGTGATCTCCTGGGACATGATACTCACGTGGTGAGACGACTTGTGTACCATGAGGCCTCGACGTAAGCTGAGAAGCAATCGATGTCGTCAGCTTACCTCCTGAGCGGTCTTTGTACCGATGCCATCGCCTAAAGTAATCCGCTCCGTGGACCGTGTCCTACGAGTCAGCTATGATCGGACGCCGTAAGGTAGCTGACGAACCAAGAGCCACTCAAAGTGAACTGACTTGACGTTGCCGATCTTTCCGCTCGAGATGAGCTCCTCGACTTTCCAATGGACTGGGTTGTATCGATAGTTGAAGAGCACTGGAGGTTAGCAGGTTGCGGAGGGGGGGGGGGGGGGGGGGGGGGGGGTCAGGCGAGGTTGAACAGGTCGGTGAGCTGGGGGACATAGGGCGAGGTAGGGCGAGGTAGGGCAAGGTAGGGCAATGCAGGGTACAAAGAGGTCCCAGCGGCGTAGCACAGACTCGGGGTGATTGAGCGTGTACGAATGGGCCGGGAGAAGGACGAAGGTGCGGAGGGCGTTAGAAACGGGCGCACCTTGCAAAGACCCATTCGTCTCCTTGACAGTGTCCAGGATCCGCCTGCATTTCTCCACATTCCTGCCGGTCAGCTGCATGCAGATTCACCTGTAGCTGACGCACGTAGTCATAGGCTTTTCGGTCAGGACCCGCACCCCAGCCTTGAGAGCCGGGACGATGTACATGTCGTGCGTGTAGTCCACCGTGGTGACGACGAGGACGTCGAGCTTCTCCTCTTTGAGCATTTTGTCGAAGTCGTCCTGCCGTCAGCTGAGACCTAAGTCGGGCAGATTTCAGCTAACCGGATGGTACTCTTTCGCTGGTGGTTTACCCGCCTCGGCAAGGAGGTTCTGGTGATGTTTGATGCGCTCGCTGTTGAGGTCGCAGAACGCGACGAGGGAGCATGATGGGCGGTTGATCACTGCGTTGGTGTAGAGCTTTGCGTCAGCTACAATCGAACTCGGAAGAAGTAGCTGACAACAAGGAACACGGGAGTACCCCTAATTGGGACAGTGAAGAGGGGGAATGAAGTGAGGAAGGCAGGATGAGAGTGAGAAAGCAAGAAGGGGCGCAAAGGGAAGTCAGACTTCAACCCACCCTCGCTCGATGGCCTGTGCCCACAATCCCAACACGCCCTCCAACCACAGTCGTCCCGACCGCATGTCCATTTGTACTCATGATGCAAAAGGGGCGTGTGTATGTATCTGCGACTCCACAAAGGTGGTCTGGGGCACTGCATGGGGCTCTCACGGGGCAAGTATGTTATATTATACTACTCAAAGACGACAAGGTGGACCATCCCGGTCCCGGCGGGCCGGGTCTGCTCAATTGGACTCATCGGGTCGTCTTTAACCCGACGTCGGATCGCATGACACTGGTTGTCACGCCTAGCGGCTCATGGTGCTTGATAATGAAGTGCTATATTTGGGCGCATCACGGAGCATTCTTAGAGGAAATGGGAGCGTCAGGTGACTTTTGGTATGACTGGACAGGTGCTGCGAGCCGGATCGCAAGGTGGAAGGGGCGGCCCGGTGGACAAATCGGACAGTATCAACATCCGATCCCATCGAGTTCCCCTATCATACACACCACCAAAGATCCAGAACCAAGGTACAAGCGAAAGTTGAAGATGAACAAAGAAGGTTCCGTCGAGGAGAGAGATCAAAGCAGAGATCATAAGAAGATTGAGATTTCAAAAAGACTCAAGATACCCCATCCAGCACCACCACCACTCGGAAACGAAAGACCCGCGTTTCGACCCGCCGCTCAGTTTCATCATGTTTTTGGCTTTTTTTGTCTTTTCTTTGTTCACCGTATCGTACAGCCCCCCTTGGTTCTCAACCTGACTCATACCGGCCGGCCGGGTTTCCGTCCAGGCCGTCTTAGACGTCATCACATTCCGTCTGCGAGGTGGATAGATCGCTGACGGGCACGTTGACCGTGCTGAATGTGAAGGCCGAGTTCCTCCATACCCCCCTACAGGGATTGTATGGACCGTCCTCGGAAATGGCGAGCATGTGGGGAAGAAGTGGCGGAAGGAGGGCTTCGGGTGACCAGTGTACATGCTCAAGCGGGTCGTCGTGGGCAGAGACCGGACCTTCAGGAACAGGCATGCTACCCATCGACGATTCCGACTCTATCGCCTCGACCGGTTCGTCGAGCGTAAAGAGCGGAGTGGTCCATCCAGACTCTCTCTCGTTCTCAGGCGTCGAGCTATGCTGACGCTTTGGTCGGACTTTGGGTTCGTCCGAATCGAGAGACTCGCCGGATCGTTTATGACCGAGCACAATTGTGCCGTGGGATGAGCTCGAGGCTGAGCTCGTGATCGACGGGGTCGATGTGTGGCGGAACGAGTACGGCTTGAATTGGAATGGGAAGGCCGAGGGCTTGGCAAGCGGCGATGAAGACGACGAGTCCGAATGGGTCGAGCTCCCCGAGGCGGAGCGGGGGATAGGCGCAGGAGTCGAATGGCCAGTGCTGTTTGGCGTGGGCGATGGGCATGGTATGGCCAAGCGGGCAGGAGTGCTCATTGAAGACGGCATGAGGCCCAATCGGGGGGGTGTCATGAAGCCGGATGGCGTTTCGGTGAAGGGTTGATTCCAAATATCGTCGGCGGTTGGGTTGCTCGAAGCCGCCTCGATGGGGATCTCAATGCGGGGCTTCTTGCGGCGCCCTTGCTCTTCGTTGATGGGCCTCAACTGCTCGTCAGTGGTGTCTAAGGCTTGTGTGGATGCGGCGAAGGTCGATCAACGCGGATGGGAAGCCATACAAGGGAATACTCCGATAGATCTCCAGCGGACGAGGAGGTGAAGGGAGGGAGAACAATCACTCACATGCTCGATCCAACTGCCCACCGAGTTCTCCTTCTCCTTCATCAGATATCCCTTCATTCGCTCAATCGCATTGATCACTTCTGCTCGCGTCTCCCGACCCATCTCGTACTCCTCGATCAACTCCCTCATCTTCTTCTTGTCCTTGTCGCACCACCTGTCTTTGATATCGGTCCACCCCGCTCTTCGTCGCCAGTTGGTCAGGTCGCTGTCGATCTTGGTGCGCACGATGCCCGTCTGTTCAGAGAGGTGTTCTTTCTCTTGAGGGGTGGGGTATGGATTGGAGATGTTGTCGAGGAACCAGAGGCGGAGGTGATCGGTTGGCTCCGGTGGGAGCTGGGCGGCGAGGATGGGTGAGTCGAGGGAAGAAGCATCGCGACCACAGAAAGAGAGTGATGAGGGAGATGAGGATGGTGAGGCTGACCAACACTGCCTTCTCCTTGAACCCCCGCGAGATTCATGATCCAAACCTCGTACTGAGTAGATCAGCGACCGTATCGGTCTTTCGCTCACCAGTCTTGGGCATGAGCACCGTTTGGACTGCTTCACAAAGGTTATCCAACTCTTGATCTAGCTTCGAGGACAATTGTTGTGTCGTCAAGGCATACGTCTCCACATTGCGAGCAATGGCTCCCGCAAGGATTCCCACCCCATCGTCAAGTTCACCTTTTTGACTGGCCGCAACGATGGCTCGACCTAGTCCCTCCCATTCAGACTGCATGTCGCTTGTCGGCGGTCCGGATATCGCTCCCTCCATGAAGCGTTTGTAGAAGTCGAGAATACTCGTCTTGATACACATGGGTTGCTGTGCTACCATATCGTTAGAGTCAGGAAATAGGATTGGAGTTAGATGAAATGTGACGGTGGGAAAGGGGATATGAGTCTGGGGCGAGCCAGTTGCGGCCGCACAATAGCGACTTCGGACAATGTGAAACATCATGCTCCCGCTCTCTCTACCAAGACAAACTGACAATACTCTCTTTTCGTAGTTTACTCATTTTTAGCATCTCATCGCTCTCGAATCAGCATGGTCACCTTGTATCAACGGCTTCATATTGCGGCAGACCGGATAGAACAGGACTGTTCTCGGATTGCTCCTGCGTCCCGGCCACTGATTCTACGAGGTCTTCAGCCCATCCTCGACGTCAAGAGTGACGATTGGCTTCTGCTCCCCGAAGAACGATGTCTTCTTCCTCCGAAAGTGTACTATGATTTGCTTCATTCAGCGAAACAGCGGATCACCTCGACCCGCTCGAGAATGATGTCAACATTCACTGAAACCGTAAATGGACTCAAAGGTTTCGATGTACCACAACCGGTCCCGGACGAGGAGATCGAGAAAGCTGTTTGCCAGATGGTACAGCTTCGTTTCGATTCCTTCCAAACTCAAGTAAGGCATTCGATTGAGGACTTCGTGTATAAGTGGACACAGTCTCCAAAAGCGGATCCACGTAAAGGCTCTGTATTTTCGAAGGTGAGGAGGTCATGACTGCTCATAAGTCGCGCTAATACTCAGAATGCCATCGAAGTGCTGGAGCAAGCCTTCTCAAACTGCGAGGTGTTGACCACGCTCGAGTGTCAAATGGTGGCCAAAGCTGCTGGTATCACCCACCAGCAAGTCCGCACCTGGGTACGTGCTGCTCTTCTGTCATGATTCCCATCCCATCCTGCTGTACAACCGGTCTTTTTTCGTCTTCCACCTTGCAACCCCCTTTGGGCCCCCTCAATCACCTTCTAAACCTATTGTTCTTCGATGTCCGGACACGCATTCGAGCAAAAGGGGCCCTTCAACCGCTCGTCAGTGTGGGAGAAGCGTTTTGATCCGATGTTCGAGCTTGTTTCATCCTCTGTCTCGGTTGTTTCCCCTTTTGTCTTTGGCTCGGGCATTATTATTTCCCCTTTCATGCTAAAAGGGGTCGTTTGATGGTTCCTGACGGTTTCATCAAATCACCCTTCTAGGCAATTTTGCCACTCACGCCTCCTCTTTTTGTCCCTCTTGCCTTTTCGCCACACACCCCCTGCCCCCCTTCGTTCGCTTTATTGTCGGTGAGACGGGGCACAATGCTGACTCTACCAGTTCCAAAACAAGAGGAACAGGGGTGGAAGGAAGAATAGACGCACCGCATCGACCTCTAGTCTCAGTGATCGGGTCACGGAACCCGTTGCGCCCCCTCGCCGTGTGATTTCCGGCTTGCCGGCTCGAGCCAAGTTACCCGTGGTCACGGACGAGAACATCCACCTGCCCCTTCCAGGCGCTCATGGTTCGACTATTCACCCTGGAGGTGGTATCCGAACGATCCGGGGTCTGCCGAAGCGAAAGAGTTCCGTTCAAGCCTCAAGCCCCTCCGAGTCGCTCTCGTCCCTTGGCTCGATCTCTCCAGCGGGGGGGTTTCAGTCTCCCTTCCAGGGAATCGCGGCGGAGACAAACGTTTCAATTACCGTTGAACCCCGTGAGCATGCTCAGGGGTGGGTGAACGCCAAGGAGACTGACACGCCTTTCGATATAGGTCAATTGGTGTCTCGCCTTCAAGCCCCTGAGTACTGCGACTACAGCACCGAATCCGGACTCGCCGCTCTGACTCTGGCCAAAACGCCTTCGAACATGTCTATGCAATCTGATCGAGCGCACAACCCACTCGAAGTGACATGCGCCGGCGACGATTCGGCCCCTGGCAATGAAGGTGAGGAGGACATCCTTGCACTTCTGGGCCAGCTGTTGACTGGGGTTGGAGCCGGAAACGACTACGACTTCTTCACCGAAACCTTGGATGTCAGCAATCTCGTGCCTTCTTTCACGACCGACTTGGATGACCCTCATCCCATCGCCCAAAACGAGCTCGACGAGCTTAACGCGTTCTTTGACCTGAGGACAATGGAAGAGGAGGAGACGAGGGTGACGGTCCAGGATGTGGAAACTGACCAGTCGTCCACCGAAAGCGGCAGGACTACCCCTGGCCAGACCACAAATTCCAAGGGATCCACAGAAGTCTTGTCGCCGTCGCATTCGCAAGACATTCCTGCGATTGCTATCACCGACGATACTATCCCGTCCCGGGACGAGGTTCTTACGGTGGAGACGGAGCCGCCGATGGAATCTTTGTACATCGCGCCGAGTGTGCCCTTGCCTTCCGAGTTGTCTTCGGAACCTGATTTCGATCGCCTCCCCTTCCCCCACCTCGTCCCTCGCCCTCCCGCTTCCGTTGCTAGCGACTCCACTCACACACACTTCGAGACGGAATCTCTCAGGGCGTACGAAGACCCAGCGCTTATGGAACCACCTCCTGTGATTCTGGACGCTTACCAGCCGTACGTGACGGACACGCAGACCCATGAGTTTCAGCCTTCGTACTGGGACGTCCCGGCGGTCCCTGCTCCACGATACTATCAACCGCACCCCGCTCTGCACGGGTACCATCTGCAATCGACGCCCTTCCAACCCTTCGGACACCCGGAGCCGGAACCGCTTCACTGGATCCCTGGTGTCTTGCCGTTCGACAATCCTGACGTCAACCTCCCGCCTGACGTCCCTTCTTTCGAGCAGACCCAGCAGCAACAGGTCTACCCCATGCCGATCGTGGAACCCCAAGAATGGGTGATGGTCCCGCGAAGCTCTGTTGCGGATTCCTGTCCGGCGCCACACCTGGTCCCTCAGCCTCATCGGTGGCACGTTTGATCCTTGGAAGCGCGAGACCGGAAGGACGGGATCGATTGGTCAGGTATTAAGGTGTAAGAGGAGAAGGTCGTAAAGGATTTAGCGGATACTCCTAGAAAAGTCGTATTAGTCTACTTGCTTCAAAATATCGGTTTACTTGGCTCTCATGTATGTATCTTGGCCTTGCTGTGATGGACTGTCGACCGTCACACCTCGGTGTGAAGAAAGGAAAGGACGAGATGAAACGGTGCCACGTGGTTTTCTCTGCGCGTCGCGGGGCAGAGCTCGTCTCGCAGCTGGAACCTGTCTTTGTCCCGCACAGCCAAGCATCTCTGATCCTTTGTCTCGTCAACGTTACTCACCGCTTTATCCATTCGATACATCCGATAAAGCGATCAAACAGAGTCCAACTTCACACACGGACTCCTGTCAAAACATACGTGCGGGATTGATCACTCGTCACCACTCCGCTGGACCGACGTGGAAGAGCCAAGATGCCGTCGCTCTCTCCTCCCCCTACCTCGCGCATCACCACCCAACCCACCCTCGCCCCCTCACTCACGACCAAAACGTCTCAACCGTCCCTCCGAACAAAGCCGTCTAGTACGGGCTTCGTAGAGGCTGACGCAGACGCACGACTGCGCGACAGGGATGACTCGCCGACTGTGCAGCCTGCCTTTGGAGGCAAGAGACGGGTGGGCAAGGTCGACTTGGGACTGAGAAGAAGGGAATGGGTTATTGTCAGTGTGGTATGCCTCATTGGAGCGTTTGTGCGGTTGCACCACTTGTCCTGGCCCACTTCTGTTGTGTGAGATCCCTTCACTTCTCATACGTGTGCGGAGCTCGAGCTGATGACAGATTCGACGAGGTGCACTTTGGTGGGTTTGCGTCGAAATACATCCGACAGGTCTTCTTCATGGACGTCCACCCGCCTCTTGCCAAGCTCTTGATCACCTTGAGTGCGAAGATTGGAGGGTTTGACGGGAACTTTGATTTCAAGGACATCGGCAAGTGCGTATAGCGTTTTCTCTCTATGGGTTCCTCACCTCCTTCCTGTACCCCACCATCCAAGCGTTGTTCTCTTGAGCCATCACCTCGAGATTCTCCTCACTTCTACCGTCCATGCCATCGCGGTCTGTGCTGTTAAGGTCCGCACTAAACCCCAGGGACTACCTCGAACCGGGCGTGCCATACGTGACCATGCGTTTCTTCCCCGCGATGCTCGGACTCGCCCTCATCCCTTTGACCTTCTTCACCCTCCTCGCCCTGCGCATGTCCCTCGCTTCCGCCCTGCTCGGCGCCCTGTTGATCACCTTTGACAACGCCCTCATCGCCCAATCCCGCCTCATCCTTCTCGACTCTTATCTTGTCTTCTTCACTGCTCTCACCATTTACTTCTGGGTCCGATTCGCCAACCTCGACGCCGAGGGCAGGGCGTTCACAAGGGCCTGGTGGCAGTACCTCCTCCTCACTGGAACGGCGCTCGGCGCCGCGTTCAGCTGCAAGTGGGTGGGCCTGTTCACCATTGCCACGATTGGGCTTGGGACGTTACGGCAGTTGTGGTTGTTGCTGGGCAACTTGAAGGTCACCCCGAGAATGTGGATCAAGCACTTTGCTGCGAGAACCCTGGGGCTGATTGTCACTCCTACTCTGTTCTACATGGCCATGTTCCAGATCCACTTTATGATCCTCAACAGGTCGGGAGACGGGGACGGGTTCATGAGCTCCGAGTTCCAGCACACGCTTATCGGACATGGAATGGCAGACACTTACGCCGGTGAGCTTCATCGGTGGCCACTGGGTTCAGCTCACGGCAGACGTTGGGTATGGATCTCACGTCACCATCCGACACGTCCACACCCAAGGAGGATACCTTCACTCTCATCCATCGCCCTACCCTGGCGGATCTCAGCGTCAGTGGACTCAAGCCAGTGAAGACCCACAACTGACAGGCAGAACAACAGATCACCTTGTACCCCCACCGGGATGACAACAATGTTTGGAGGATTACCAATGCCTCTGCAGCCGATGGACCAGTCAGCTACCCGTGGGACGAGCTGCCTTTTGAGAAGGTTTTGACTGGGTCAAAGATCCGTTTGGAGCATATTTCGACGAACAAGCGGCTTCATTCGCATGACATCCGACCGCCAGTCTCCGAGGTGGACTTCCAGAATGAGGTGTCTGGATACGGCTTTGACGGGTCAGCTGAATTTGTCTCTGGATCGGAAGATTAGCTGATAGACAGATTCGCTGGTGATGCGAACGACGACTTTATCGTCGAGATTGCGCCGAAGACTCGCGGCAAGAAAGACAAGCAAGCGAGACATCGATTGAGAACGCTCAGATCCGAATTCAGATTGAGACACGCGATGACTGGTTGTTACCTCTTCTCGCACAAGGTGAAACTGCCCGAGTGGGGATTCGACCAACAAGAAGTGAGCTGCAGATTTCTCCCCGAAATTCGTAGCTGACGTCTAGGTCACTTGCAACAAGAACCCGACGTGGGAGAACTCGCTGTGGTACATCGAGACTAACACGCATGCTCAACGTCAGCTGAACGACATATATTGTGGAAGCACAGCTGATTGGCAGTGCCGTTTGATGCCGAAAAAGTCAACTACCAGAAACCCTCGTTCCTCCAGAAGTTCTGGGAGCTGCAGGGGGTCATGTGGAGGACAAACGCTGGACTGACGGAGCGTCACGCGTACGACTCGCGACCGCAACACTGGCCATGGATGCGCCGAGGCATCGTCAGTTGCCCAAAGTTTCTACAACCTTTCCAGCTGACACTCAGAACTTCTGGGTCCAAGAACACCGACAGGTCTACCTGATCGGCAACCCCATCGTCTGGTGGTCATCGACTCTGGGTGTCGTCGCCTACTTGGCCATCCGCGCGGTCATGGTCATCCGAGCCAAGCGAGGATATCGAGATTTGCACCAGCGTGAGCCACTCGAGATAGACAGCGAATGAGCTCACAAGCAGCTAAGACTGCATTCTACGACGAGGTTTGCGGATTCCTCGTGATTGCCTGGGCCCTCCATTACCTCCCCTTCTTCCTCATGCAACGACAACTCTTCCTGCACCATTACCTCCCTTCCCTCTGGTTTGCGGTGTTGTGCTTTTGCGCGGTGTTTGATTTCATCACCTCGCGAGTCCGACCTCGAACACGTATCCAGATTGCTACGATCGTTCTGATCTTGGTCGTCTGGAGCTGGAGCCACTTTTCGCCGTTGACCTATGCGGGCGAGTGGACGAGGGGCAAGTGTGAAAGGGCCAAGTGGCTCAGGACATGGGATTTCTCTTGGTAAGCTCACAGTCAGTTCGTGGTCGGAGCTTACGGTAGTTCGGACTTTTACGACAACTACTCGCAGTACTCGCCGCATAGTGCGGTGACGAGCGTCAAGGTGTCCCTGCCCCATGCGGTCGGGCCTGACGCGGCGACGACCACGCTGATTGTGGGCAGCTCTCCATTCGCCGAGGGGCCATCGAGCTGACGATGCAGGAGGAGGTTCCCGAACCGATCAAGAACGTTTTCGAAGATCCCGACGTCCAACCTGAAGAACAGACGACCGCTCCGGTCGGACCCGTCAATGAAGTGCAGATGAACCCGTCGACCTCGACCGTCCCGCTCGAGCCCGTGACGGACAAGATTGAGGACCTGAGGAAACCCGTCGGACTGGATGCCGGCGCGCCTGAAGTGACCGATGTCAATGAAGACGAAGGTGGGTGGCACGGAGGAGCGGAGGAGAACAATAAGCGACAAAAAGAGCTTTTGGAAGGTACGCAAGATGCGGACAAGGAGAAGGAGAGGCAGAGGTTGGAAGAGCCGGAGACGGGGGAGATCAAGGTGAAGCAGATGGAGGTGGATGATGAGGCGAGGAGATTGGCGGATGAGGTGATGAAGGCGTACGAGGTGGTGGAGCCATGATTAGAGGGGGTGATCTCATGAACGCATGTATCGATTGATGTCTGCTCCGCGGGGGGTATTGGTCGTATTGTGGGTAGAGAAGGTGGCGGGGTGATCATTGGGTAGTGGCATGAGAGTTGCGAAGAGCAAGTGTGCAGGAGTACAGCGCCAACAGTGAGGCCGGCAAGGGTGTGAAAGAGAAGGCATCGCGGTGGGAGCACAGGTTCGCCTTAGTGAAGTATCGCGGAGGGGTTTTGTCGGGTCGAGGCTGGGTGGTTATTTGTATCAATCAGGGATGACTGGGGATATTGTCGACGCGATGACCTCCGAATCGGCCATGTTGGACAAGCAGTACATGACGATATTGCGCTCTCCGCCTATTCAGCGGGCCTTGTGATCTTCGTGATCATATCCCGAAGGGCGCGAAACGATCACACAAAAGCACAAGAAGCATGCTTCTCCGACGATACACTCCACGGGGTGATGGTGAATCTCCAGCTCACAGGCTTCTCGACGAGACGCTCAGTCCTCGTCCACGAACAGCCTACAATCGCCAAGCAGCTAAAGCATCCAACGCAAGGACGGCGCCACGTGTTGCCTAATGCTCATACATACAACGGTGACTCTAAACTTGTATGCTTAAGCGTACTGTACACTCGTCGAAGAGGTACCCCGACGAGCGACGTCGTGCACGTCGTCGTGCCCATTGACTCGGCTCGTTCCTCCTTGAGCCGCCTGGAGGTCTGGAAACTAGAGGGGAAGTCCATCAGGGCCCACGGCGATCTTGACTCTCTTCTTCTTGGGCTTCTTGTCCCCATCGCCTGCGTGTGAGCTTCCTACGATTGGAAATTGAGGCAGCTCACCATCTGGAGCCTTCCGCTTCGTCGTCGGAGCAGCCGACTTCTTCTTCGCCGCTCCTTCCTTCGGCGTGGCCCTCCCGCTCTTGCCTCCTTGCTCGTCGCCAAAGTCTTCGTCCTCGCCGTTTGCGGGTCGCTTCTTGAGACTGAAGAAATCATCCTCATCGTCGTCGCCTCCTCCCACACCATCACCAAACGCAGACTTGCGGGTGGTGGTGATGGAAGGAGCCACGTAGCCGTGCGCTTCGGCCTGCTTCCGCTTGGCCACCGACTCTGCGAGCTCCTCGTCGTCCATGAACAAAGAGACAATCTCCGAAGGCTTCGCGACGTCTGTGAGCGACTTTGTGCCGACAACGATATCTTGGACCTGGGTGTAAGTTACTGCCGGAGGGAAGCCGGTCGTCGCTACGTACATCCTTCTTGGCCCGTGCAAGCTGCAGGATCCGCTCTTCGATGGTCCCTCGAGCAATGAGACGATACACCGTGACTTGCTTGGTCTGCCCGACTCGGTGAGCTCGGTCCATTGCTTGAGCATCATTCGACGGGTTCCAATCGTGGTCATCTGCCAATCAGCTCGGGTGCCTAAGGGAAGTCACCGGTCAAACTCACAGAAAACCACAGTATCGGCAGCAGTCAGATTGATACCGAGACCACCTGCTCGGGTACTCAGACAGAAAACGAAGATGTCCGGACTGCTTGTCAGCTGAGTCACTACGCCGAGTCAGAAAGCTGACTTAGTCTGCCACGACGTGACCATGTCTCTTCGGTCTCCGATCGGACTGGAACCGTCGAGTCGCAGATACTTGTACTGTCGGTAGATCAGGTACTCTTCTACCAAGTCCATCATCTTGGTCATCTGGAAGTACAGGAGGACTCGGTGTCCTCCATCCTTCAGCTCTCGCAAGAGATCATCCAGTCGGGCCAACTTGGCGGAATCGACGATCAGCCGCTTGATCGGCGGGACCCTCATGCTGCTGAGAGGCGCTTGGTCGTGCGGCGACGCGCCGAGCAGTCCCGTGGGACCAACGCCCGGAGCAAGACGACCGAGCTGTTGAACCGCTCCGATGTTTTCCTTCTCGGAGGGCGTAACACCGTACATTGCTCGAGTGACCAAAGGGTCCGATGCCAACCGGTTTTGAGTGTTGATATAGGACGTGCTAGAGATCACTGGCTTGATGAAAGGCGCGACAGCAGATTCCACGACGAATCGACTCTCCTCCCGGGACAGGAAAGAGACGTTCCAGGTCTGCGATGTAATGTCGGTCAAGGCGGGCAGCGAGTCGGAGGGTCGGAAGGACGGGACCTTAGTCGGTGGAGGAGCAAAGGGTTTGACAACGCTGGCTTCGAATTCGGTGTCCCTAAAGGTCAGCTTCGTCTACAAGACAAGCTGTACTCACGCTTCGTATTCCCCAGCCTCCTTCAGATGCTGTCTGTCCAGGGACTCTTCGAGCAAGCTGACAAGCGGATGCGCCTTGGCCTTCTTCGCAGCCTCTCCTGGGCTGGCACCCATGACTTTCAAGAAGCCCCATTGACCCTCCTTGTCCTTCTCCTGCTCATTGATCCACCCAGCTTGCCAGATGCTCATAAGGGAGCTGAGCACCTTGGTGTCGCTGCCGGCAAGACTCTCTTCCGAGGGAAGGTCCAATTTTCCTCCATCGGTCCAGAGTATTTTGGGCAGTCTCACTTCGATGGCGTTTGAAGCGGAATCAGGACAGTAGAGCTGGTCTTGACGAGCGAGGTTGCCGGACTGGGAAAACGTACCGAAGACGTACGGCGAGACGACGTCGGCTCGTTCGAACAAGTCGGGGTGGTTGCAGACCTTTCGGAACTGCATGACGAGGTTCATCAAGTTCTTGGCGCCAGCCGTGTCCGTAATGTTGTTCGCTTGCGCGATGAGGTCGGAGATCGAGACACGTTGTCGAAGGGCCTTGTAGATGTTACGTTGTCGCTGAGAAAGATCGACAAGAAGATCGATCTCAATCTATTGATGAGCTAAGTTCTCTGTGCAGCATTGATAGCTCACCTTGTCACCGAGTTCCTTCTGCACATGCTTCTTGACTCGTCGCAGCATAAACGGCTTCAGGATCATATGCAATCGTCGCAGCTGTTCCGGTTTGAGTGAGCCAGAGTCTCCGCCTCCGGCCGCATTCTCGATGTCCTTGGAGAACCACTCTGAAAACTCTTCGTGCGAGTCGAACAGGGAAGGCATGATGAAATGCAACAAAGCCCACAATTCTGTTCGTTAGCCTGGCTCTTGCCGCAGATTTTAGAAGCAGCTCACCGTGCATCGAATTCTGGATGGGTGTACCGGTGAGCAACAGTCTGTTTCGGCAGTTCAGCGACAAGAGTGACTTCCATCGAGCCGAATTCGACGACTTGATAGCTTGGGCTTCATCCAGAATCATATACTGCCACCTCATGCTTTGCAGGTATTTTTCGTCGAGCACAGCCTAATGTAAGCTTTCGGGCTTGATTCTGGAAGGGTAGCTCACAATTTGGTAAGAAGTCACGACGATATGGAACGAGGTGTCCTCGGTGTACGTCGTGGTTTTCTTGTACCATGGTCGTCGGAGCGTCTGCCGCTCCTCGGGCGTTCCCCAGTACGGCAAGACGCGCAATCGAGGGACGAACCGGGACAACTCTTGATGCCAATTATGAAGGGTCGACGCGGGAGCAATGACCAGGAAAGGTCCCCACATGTTATGGTGCTCGGCAAGATAGGCCAGGAGGGAGATGGATTGAATCGTCTTAACAGTCAGCTTGCGCATCTAATGTTCGACATGTAGCTGACCTTTCCGAGACCCATCTCGTCGGCCAGAATACCATTGATACCCTGCTCGTACAGATTTCCCAGCCATGTGAGACCTTTGAGCTGGTACTCCTTGAGTTGGGCCATGAGCATCTTGGGCTGGGTGATCGTGACCGAGTCCTCCGCCAAAGTAGGGTTTTGGAAGTTGAGCTCGTCGCCGTCCACTGCAATGAGCCGCAATCATGGGAGTTAGGATACGTGACTCACGGTCGAGTGCTTCTTGTCCGGCATTGTCAAACTGCTTCGCCCGGTCTTTGGCTGCTCGCACAGCAGCTTGCGCGCCTCTAGCAGCGTGCTTTCGGAGATTTTCCTCGTTGTCTGAATGTCAGCTTCCATTTTTCGCGCTATGTATGCAGCTGACCATCATCATAATCGATATCAGGCAGCGGCTCTCCGTCCGCATCCAGGCCCAAGTCGTCATGACCAGCATGGTCGTGATCCACGCCGCCCTCGCCATCTTCCCCTTCGGCCTCTTTCGTCTTGATCTTCTTGCCAATGAAATGGGAGTACAGTTCCGTCTGTGTGAGCAAGAAGTTGAGTTTTCTCGCTTGTCGCTTGGCCTCCCGAGCCTCCTCCTCCGCTTTGGCGCGCTCGGCAGCTTCCTTGTCCGCCTTCTTCTTGGCAATCAACTCGTCTTTCTCGTTCTTCTTCCAGAACGTCATGAGCTGATTGTCAGCTCGGCGGGTATAATGAACGTGACAAGCTGACCTCTTTGATGACCGACTTGGCCTTTGACGTGGCGTTCTTCTTGGAGATGGCAGGTGTCTTGTAGGCCGGCTTGGACGTTCTCTGTGTGAAGGCGTTACGCATGCATTGCTGCGCCTGACGCATACAGTCTTGCTTTTTGACCGTATCGCAGGCTTGATAGACTCGGTATACCTGCATGTCAGCTTGCAGTGAAAAGCTTGACAGTAGGTGAGCTCACCCTCGGGATGTCTTTGACGATTCCAGCCCAGACAATCTTCTGCAGATCCTCCACCAGACCCAGTCGTATTTTCGCCTCGTTCTCGCTAACGCCTCGGGGATCTTGGACGTTGGGCACAGCCAGCTGACCGAGAACATTCGAGTCGGGGGTCTCGCTTTCGTCGATTCCATCCCCACCGAGCGCATTCTGCACAGCGAGAGCCTCGGCTTTGCGTTGAAGCTGAGTGGTCTCTTTCGCCGGTCGAGTCCAGTTGCCCTTGCCCACTCCGGGCTGTTTAGACTTTGCGGTCTTCTTCTTCCCACCGCTCGGGGTGCCGTCCTCGAGCAAGCTGAGAGCGAGATCGTCGACCGAGACATCGGCACCGAATCCATCCTCGGATGCCGCGTAAGAAACCTCGGCTTCTGGCTCCTCGATCTTGCGTTTCTTGCTTCGAGACTTGCTTTTTGTGACGGGCGTCGAGTCGTCCACGAGGAGAGCGGCGATCTCAGCCTCAGCCTCGCCGTTGACAGTCTCGCCCATGATGGACGAATCTCCAGCTTCCGAGTCGTTGTCCCCTCGGACGGAAGTCGAGCGTCGATCGATAGGGCCGTCTTTGAACAGCTTCCAGCCTTTGCTCGGGCCGGGCTTCTTCCGCATCGTTCCGTCTTTGCGAAGGGGAGCGCCGCCAGCGACGCCCTTTTGCCGCTTCCACATTTCGTCCTGGACCGCCTTGACATCTTCCTGGGTGAGACCTTGCATGTCGTTGCTCTCGATCTTCTGGATGACCTCAGCACGGGTCAGCCCGCTGGGCTGTACGATGGAGTTCATGCCGAGAGACGGCTTATGGTCTTCATCGTCCATGTCGAAGGGATCGGATTGGGGTGGTGCAGGAGACGAGCGGGCGACGGTGGACGCATTGTCGCCTTCGGCAAGACCCAGAAGCTCGTCCTCGAGTGCAGCGGCCTTGACAGCCTTGGTCCTTCTCTTCTTTGCCTTCTTAGGGGGTCCAGTGCCCTTCGCAGACGGGGCGTCGGTAGGGGCGGGGGAAGAGGCGTACTCGGCGGTGAGCCCACCGAGGCGTTTAGGATGACCGTTGATTTCGTCTCGCACCTCCTGCACGTCAGTTCAGAGCCCGCTTTCAAAGACCGAAAACTGACCTGGGAAGCCGCTTGGACCTCGTAAGCCTCGTGAATGATCGCCTCGGCGAGCTTTGCAATCTCCTGAGCCTCTGCTTCTCGCTGCAGCTGGTACTTTCTCAACGCGTCCTCCCACACGTCTTCTCCTCCTTGCAAGCTCGGGGGCGGGACCATGGCCCGAATGGGTCTGCTGGGTGTGACGTACCCATTGCTCGGTGGGCGTGAACGGCGGTGGTCGTATTCGTCTGGGTAGGCTTCGCGGGGGTAAGGACTCTCAACGGGCGGGTAAGACGACCATGTCGAGGAGGAAGGGGGAGGGCCGTGCGAGGGCATGTACCGGTCCACGGGAGGGTAGGGGGTGTGCGAGGCGGAGTAAGAGGAGGTCGAGGATGGGTAAGGGGACATGAAGACGGGAGGAGGGATGGGTGAGCGGGTCCGTTGACGCGGTGGAGAGCGCGGCGGGGGGGAGTTGACGAGGGCGGAGAGCGACATGCGCGATGCGGAAGGGGCGGGGCGGGGTGAGGTCTGTAAAGTGGAAGATTCGTCGAGGAGGGAGGGGGTTCGTCGCGCAGGGAGGGGGTTCGTCGCGGAGGAAGAGAAAGAGGGAGAGGAATGAAAGTGGGGCGCGTCGATCAAGCCACGTTGGAGGGGTAGGTGAGGGCGGGGAATGATGAGACGACGGAGGGGAGGGGAGGGGGGAAGGAAGGGATGTCGGTGACACACGTCGGGACGAGGTGAAGCGGCAAGAAGAAAGACATGGTCAGCTCGATACCTCGACGACACGACACGCTTGGAGGCACCAAGACGGGTTGGAGGGGGGAAATGCAGGGGTAAAGCACTCACGCTCTGCTGGTGATGGCTCGATGCATGGGTGTGCGGCGGGAGGGCGTGGCCGTTCAGATCCCCGTTCGGGCCCGACGTGCGGTGAGCGACGGGGGAGGTGCTCAGCCGTCCATGACCCAACGAGGACGACGTGCTCCTCTGCCGGGCGTAGGTGGATGCTACGGGATCCATCTTGCCGCCGGGATGGGGGGGTGATCAAGGGGAGAGAGGGGGAAGGGTGAGGTGTCTGTCAGCTCGATCAATAAGCCCGTGGAGCCTGCGCGTCAGTCTATCAATGTGGTTAGATGCATGAACAGGAGCGAGGTGAGGAGCGTACCGCCAGGCTGTTATTGTTTCCAAGGTTGTATAGGGAGAATCGCGCAGCCAAGGGGATGGATGACACGATCGAACCGCGACTCTGTCGAGCAGGGAAGAGGCGAGGAGGGATAGGGCAAGTGTGATCTATCGATGTTGCGCAAAATATCGTCGTCAACCAAAACCGTCGGGCGAGGTGGGTTTGTCTCAATGCATTGTCGGTGGTGTCGAGGTGAATGCGTGGGTGGGTGGGTTGGGTGGTGGAAACGATGCAAAGTGTAAAGTGATTGAATCCCCCGTTTGGCTAGGTGTTTGCCCCTTTTGACTATGCTTTGGACCGTTGTCATTCGCTGTGGGCATGGGTCGTCGGCAAAAAGGGGGGGTTGGTTGGGTGGGTGGGTCGCAGTGTGGTGGTCGGGGGGAGGGGATGGTCGTTGTCCATTTCTGATCCCTTCAGACCTCCCTCCGTCTGCCCCTTCTCCCTTCCCCTCCCCTAACCCCCTCCACCTCGGTTCCTCAAACTTACCACCGGCCAATGTCGAAACGCTGGGACTCGCCGCGTCGCACTCGTCGGTCATCGCCGCTCAGACACACATCAAGACACGCGTCATGCAATTTAGTTCATAGCAGCGTGCAAAGTACACAGGACATGGACATCTCAACCGCAGCATACCACGCCACACTACATTACACTGCACCACACCACGACATGCACCACGCACCACGCACCACGCACCACGCACCTTGCACCACGCAGACACCGCTGACACTGAAATCATTGTCCCATGCATAATCTCGTTATACACCATGTACCCCAGCGACACTCTAACCCCTACCACCCACCACCTAACACCCAACCAAGCTGTTCTTGGGGAACTCGTATCCAGCTTGCGCCCAGGTGGTAAAGTTCGCATTGTCATACGCGTTTCGGTGTCGTGCAATGTAATCGGCAGTAGGTCGATCCGCGGGGTCACATCCCATCTTGCCTTCGGGTCGTTGATACACTCGCACATAGTCAATGTGCATCTCCGCAGGCCACGTCAACTGGTCAAAGTTGACCGTTTGGAAGTTGTTGGACATTCCAAAGTTGAGAATCTACCATGTCAGCACAGTCATCGAACGAAAACTCACCATCGCCATCGGCTCCTCAGGGATCAATCGCTGTCCAACGCCGACTCGCGGGTTGGGTCCAACAGCACTGGCGTGCATGGTCCAAGACTTTTGACCGCTAGCCACCCAGGTGATGTAGCCATCGTTTCGGTTCTGCGGGTCGGCCCACATCTCAAAGCCTGTTCTGTGAGTAGGTGCACATACTCGAGAGAGATACATGACTCACCGTAGACGCCAAACCCGCCGCTAGTGCCTTGGTAGTTGTCATTGTCAATATACATCAAGGTCGAGACGGCCTGTTGGAACGTTCCACCCTTGTACGTGTTCCAGTGAGCGAGAGACAGGTCGTATTGCTCGACGTCGGCTGACGTGTTGGCAAACTGGTAGTAGTCGTCAAACGGCGCGATCTGGAAAGACTGCGAGACTTCTCCTCGAGGGATGGAAAGGTCGGTTTGGGCCTGGGGATTAGTTTGGTACAAGATGGTGGACTGACCTCGATGATATCAATCTCCGGGGTAGCTCGTCCATAAGATACGTCCGGTCCAGGGTGGTCCTCGCCGGGACAAGTACAAGCCGAGAGTCGTTGACCGGGGAGGCTAAGGGTCAGCTTCCTATAAGAGATCATCTCGCCGCAACGTACAAAGAAAGAACACCTCCATCCGATCCGGTAGTCAACGCCGCCTCAGGTCCAGTCTGCGCCACGTTGGTTTGGTTGGGCAGGGTTCCTACGTCGCAAGAGTCGTAAGTGTACGGCCAGGTTCCCTCGGTGGTCGCACCGTAACCCGGTCGACCGAGGTTACCCATCGTCCACACACCGGGCCAGAAACCTCCGACAGCGGGCGTACCCGGGAGCGAGACTCGGACCTCGATGTACATCGAGTACTGGAAGCACATCTGGTTCCATGACTGCAGCATACCAGACTTGAAGTTGAGGTCGTGGATCGGCTCCTGGGTCATGGTGATGACCAGGTTTCCATCTCGCGTGGTCGCGGCCGAGGGGTCGTACCATTCAAAGTCGCTATCCAATGAGCTTATGGCAACATGGCTTGACCTACCCTGTGGGCCAGTAGTGGATATCTACGGCAGTCCAGAAAGGGTCATCACCTGGGTAGAATGTTCTTCCCGTCAGCCATGCAGTAAAGGCGATGACTCACCTTCCAGGCTTGTTGAACTCGTCCGAGAAGACCAAGTTGTAAGTGTGACCATCAAACCCAGTCCTCGTCCGCGCATTCTGCGGCGTGTCCTCGTCGATCGGGCTGGGGAAGTTGGCGATTAAAGGTACTTGACCCGTCGCATTGATTCCTCCCAGGTTGTACGCGCCGTTGGTGGTGAGGTGATGTTGGGTGTAGAAGGTGATGATGGGGTATCCTGCAAACAGGGTGAGGATGCAGAGAACAAGGACCAGCAGACAGCCAATGTTCATCAGACCTCGCCATGTGAAGATGGTTCCGCGGTCGGCCTGTCGTCAACCCCTGTTTTGTTTTTGCTCGATCAATGACGGCGGGATGACGACGCAGCGTTCAAGCTGGCGACATCTCACTTTGGACAACGTACCTTTCGGTCCCGCTTGGGATCGGGATTGTGCAAGAAGTCATCAGCCTCGGGGTTGTTATGATCGAATCCACCCCAGGCCATCTCGTCTTGCTCCTTGCTAGTCTGAGAAGGCGAGTTGAGCAAGGCGGCGTTCGAGCCGATGGGGGCCGCCGACGCTGTGGGGCCATATCGCCTTCCGTTTGATTGCTATGCATCAGCACGTGTCCAAATGGGATCGGCCATGACGCTGACAGAGGATGAACGGGGGTGGTGGGTTGGTCGAACGGACGGTCTGGGAGGGATCGGAGAAGTGCGAGAGTAGGGTTGTGGAGGGGAAGGTTGATGGCGAGGGACATTGGGAGGTGTTGGGGCAGAGGGCATGGTACAGCGTCTCGAAGGCGCCAAGATGTCTACCCCGCAGAGAGGGAGAGGGGGTGGGGAGTGATAGAAGGATGAGGAAGGGAGATGGAGGGGGGTGTGAGAAATGTGTTTATAGAGACAAGGGCGAGGGGGAGATCAGGGGTATCTCGTGATCAAACACGACTCTTTAGGTGGGTTTGACCCCTGAATATATACCACAGATGGGCACAGCCGCCCGCTACACCGGTCCCGCATTGACAACATATCCTCTTTTCCCTAGACAGTCCGACGTGACCCCCCGATGCGCATGCAGAGGGGGGAGAAAAGAAGAGAGGAGGGTTCCACAGAGGCAAGCGCGGTGGGAAACGCGTTGGGTGGGAAAGAAACAGATCTCGTCTCACACTCACCTGGCGGTCAGGCAACAACGCCCTTTGGCTCTCTCCTCTCGGTGGCATCTGAGCGCCTCTCTGCGGCGCAAAGCGCGAATTGGGAGCGGACATCGGGTTGTTGTATGCCGCAGACGCCGTTTGATGGCTCAGGAGAGGGTTGGACGCGTGAGGGCTTGGTGACCGACTAGGTTCGGCAGAGTCCGCGAACGGGTTGTTGGCGGGCGGAGCGGGGAGAGGTTGGTAGAAAGTCTCCTGCTCCTTCTTCTTGAGAGCGGCAGAGGAGGATTGGGCGTTTTGGGAGGCAAAGGCGTAACCGGTACGAGAAGGGTCGGTAGGGGTCGATGATGACTTTGACGATTTCTTGAACATGTATCGCGGGTGAAACGTGGGGGCCCTTAGCACATGCTAGAGCCAAGCCGAGGAGAAATAGATTGAGGATGGATATGGGCCGGGGTGGGTATGAGTAATCAGTCGCTTGGTTGGAATGGATGCCAAGGATGAAAGGGTCGCCAAGAGGAGTGTCGGTGGTAGTGGTAAAGTGAGGTGATATGGGATGAAGACTGCTGCTACTACTGACAGCCCGGGTGGAATTGGATACACAAAGTCTCTCGCACGGCGTAGTAGAGTCTCCACTGACACGAGCATGGCAATCCTCTCCTCCCCCGCCCTCCACCCTTTCCCCTCTCTCCCCTTGAAAACAAATGCCCCCCTCTCCCCCCCGCCTCGCCCCGAGACGCGTCTGAGCGTCAACTCCAACGGAGGCAAAAGTCGAGCACCGCCACACCACCCACAGCTATCACCGCGGATTTATCAACCTGTGGCGTTATCAGCCTATCACCTATAGTTAAAAACAATCCGCTCGAAGGGGAGGAGGGGCTATGATCGCCGACGCAAGAATCATGGGTACTTGTAGTTCAACTCATCTTGAACAGGCCAATCCAACCCATACACCGCGTACCAAGCCTACCCCGCGACATAAGCAACAGCCACCGTCGTATCGAGTCTTGGCACTCTGACCGCCCAAGGCATCCGCAACTTATCACAAACGCAGCTTAGACCCTGAATCCAGCTATCGATGTCATCGTCAAGGTCCAGCCAGGGCAGATTCTTTATCTCGAGCTACGGATCGCATAGTCGCAGGGACGGACAAGATGATCATCGCTAAGCCAGCTGGTGCCTCGATACTGACGTTGCATGCTGATGCTTGGCGACATGTCCATTGTCAAGTCACGCTCACATTGAAAACACCTCCCAGTGACGCTTAATGCTGAAGCCTGGGTGTGGCTCTGCCCTTACAGCTCTCTGTCTATTATGCAGTGACTGCGACTAGCTATCTCGGTTGTGACCTCATGTCGTCACTAAAACCCCCTCGAAGATTTAAGAAAGCGACTGGACCACCGCTCCCAACGGTCATCATTGAGCACACGGCATTCGAGCGCCTGCGAGTCACGAGCCAGCGAGGGCCGGATGCTATCGCCTGTACTGATCCTCTGGAACTCCATGTTGCCGTGCAACGGCATGAACCTGGCCGTTGGCAAGCAGGCCGATCTCGCGGGAAGACGATGAGGCACGGGCCAACGACCTGGCTATTCAACCGGCCTTGGGGTCTTGTTTGAGGGGGAGGGGCGCTCAATGCTCTGGGTAGGGATTTCTGTCTGAACGCAAGATGCTGTTCGCATTGGGGAAGCGTAGCGAAGCATGAACCGACAGTTTGGCACCACACGACGGTAGCTCAACCGAAGGAACATATCTCCAAGTGCTTCAAACGTCCATTCACAAGTTCAACATCCCTGCATCTACCTGTCGACCTTCCCCCCCCCCCCCCCCCCCTCCTCCCCCCTTTTCCTCGGTATGTCACAACAGCGAGTAAGCCGAATCATGAGACACTGCCTCCGCTGCCTTGAGTTGTTCCACCTGCTGCTCGTAGCTGTTCCGTCAGAGCACTCGTCGTGTTGGGAGGGTCGAAGTCCGTGGGTGGCTTCTTGCCAAACGTCATGCTTTGAGTCGACACTCCGCCTGTATCAGTGGACCTTTCGTCCTTCGGACCTTGGGAATCCTCGGGACGTGGGGGTGGGGGATGCTGCCCAGCATCTGCGGCCTATTTGTCAGACTCAGGATCGACGAGCTCCGGGCTCACCGGTGGGGCAGCTTCTTCCTCTCCGGCTCGGTGGTCTTTCTCCTCGAGGGTTTGGAGGACGTCCGGCTGTTTGAATGATCTGCTGGAGTTTCCATCAGAACTGAAATCCCAGCCTTTGTCAATTTAAGACATGGGAACAATTGTATGATAGGACACTGAATAGATGGTTGCTCAGAAGGGTGGGTTATGTCTAGTCACGGACGGCAGCTTTATATCCTGTACATACTGATCGCTGAGAGGCGAATGAGAAGGCGAGAAGCCCTTCCCAATCAAGGGAGGAACTGATATCTGGGCTTCAAACGTGTTTTAGCAGGGCTTGACTGATAAGAGACGTCGTCAAAGCCGGTCCTTTGAGACCTCTCCGTGTTTCAGCCCCGACCTCCTTTACTCTCCTCGATCGTCTGGCCGATCGGACATCGGTCTTTCAAGTTGATCGAGGTCGATCGAATCTCCGCGCTCATCTATGATAAGGGATATTGTTATGAGCCGTTTCAGATGTCGACGTCCGTCGGCCGAAAGACGCCAAGCGGAGCAGTTCCAACCCGATATGAATTTGTTACACCCGACTGATGGCCACCCCGATGGCTTTTCTGGTGCATTCGAGCCGGTGCGTATTGTAGGGGGGCGTTCCACTCACATCACGTCTTGCAAGCCTCTGCGAGCCACTAACACACCCTCCTTTCATACGGGATAAGACGGTACTGGTCGGTAGAGCTATCAATTTCTTCGCACCCCCTCTGTGCTTCTGCCCCTACGTGTTACATCTGGCTTCTCTTCTTCTTATCTATCCCCTTCGCTCTGTGGAATGAGGGGAGACAAGCCGAGGCGAATTGTCCGTCATAGATCGTCATGGAAGAATGAGAGAGAGAAAGGACCGCAGTTGAGACACCTGACTTCCACGATATGGTGGTGCATTCGCACGATGCCAGCCCTCGCCACCGGGGAGCAGCTGCTTAGGGTGCGTTCTACGTACGCTCGTGGAGGAGCGAGAATGTGTAAGAGACTGCCTATGAACCTGAACTCCCATTGTATGACGGAGACTACTTCATAACCCACAGAAAGCCAAGGTGAACGGAGGGGCACAGAGAGCTTGGCCCGGGAACGGATATTGTGAACAGTGGATCAGATGTGCATGCCAAAAGTTCGACGAGGTCTGTGGTCACACAGCTCGCTGCTCCCTGGGATGGCACCGGCTCCCAGATCGTCCCACGTGCTCAATCATCTCCCGCATCCTGCGTTGACCGCTGTGACGATGGCTGTGAGTGTGGTAAGGGGCTTCATTCCTTGACAGACCTGATGACCGCAAAGTCCTTCTCCGGCTCGGACCTCTTGGTCGGGTCGATTGGGTAGGCGAATAGCCCTCCGTCATCGTCGTCTGTCCCTGGCTTACTAACCTCATTCGTAGCGGATACAGACACTCTTGAGGATCGTAATCGGTGGGCTTCATCTGTGTGGGAGATTTGTAGAACGTCAGTGGGATAGTGGGTGCAGGACAGATACGATCTGACAGCGGACTTTTATCTATCCCATGGACTGAAGGAGGCCAGACCTCTTCCCTTGTCTGAAGGATATATGAGAGGTGGTTTGCTGATCGTGAAAGGATCGGCGAGTCATCTATCTGCATGAGCATCCCCATGCCGTTTAGTCTGTTACACGTTTCAAGTGTGACCCTTGACCCTAGTGCCACATGTGGTACACCTTACTTTCACCACCTGGAGGACGGGGTGTATAAACGCCACTCGCTAAGCGCCACCTGGGTGTGGTCTGGTGTGGTGTGTGGTTTTTCGGCGTTGACCGGTGCCGGAAGTGAGTGAATCATCGAATCCACCATGTGCTCCAACAGTGCTACAAATCACAAACTCACCATAGTCACCTCGAACCACCCTTACCTGTAGTCTACCTATCGCAAGACACCCGCCTCACACCCCTTCTTGTACCCACTTGCACCGTAACACTCCCGCCCCGACCCCCACCATGCCGTCCCCGGACATTGTCCAACCCATCCCCTCCCCGGCTGGCCGCCGCCCATCTTCGTCTCAACAAGGAAACTCCCCTTCGATCCCCAACATCCCTCCCCGAGCCCAGACCGGATCAGCCGGACCCAAGTCCATTTCCCGTTCATTCAAATCTCCCCCTCCTATCCCTTCAGGCGCTTCGTCGGGTGGTAACAACAAAGCCCCCACGCCCAAGGCCTCAACTGAAGAGTTCCGCAAGAACAGTCCCGGTCCGGCCATCTCCGGGCCTTCCAACTTGTCCCAGCAACTGGGCAGGTCGCCCGAACAGTCGACGCGATCCAGGCGGCAGAGTGTGGCTCAACAAGATAAAGAGCGGATCAGTGGATCGGGCGCGAACACACCAAGGGAAGGGGAGAGCACATTTTCAAATGTCGTGGATATCCAGGCGACCAACGCGGAGAAAGCAAAGATACTGAGAAGACACTTGGTCAGTGCGGAAGCTAGAGCGAACGGAGGTGGATCGCCCGGAAACGCTACCCCGGGAGCCAGTGGTGTGAGCCTGAGGGAGAGCCCGGATGTCGAGGAAGGAGCCAGCGGGAGCGGCGTCTCGGTCCACGGCGACGAGAACTTTCCGATCCCTTACGACGCGCCAGGCGGTGATGTGACGTGAGTGTGCTTTGTGCTGTCTAACGACCGTATGAGAGACAAAGGACAAGGCGCTGATCATCAGACATGACATTTACAAATGGCAACACGATCACAGGCCACGACCCGGTCGCTCTGCGTCGTTCTCTCACGTCCCGTTGGACAGGTCGGCGGTCCTTGACCCGACTTTGGCACATATCAAGGAGCCCGGAGGGTTTAGAAGGAACTTCGTCGTCAACCGCGCTCAGGAACAAGGCGTCGAGCCGCCGACAATCGTCCGGAACGTCATCGACTTTTTGTTCCTCTACGGTCACTTTGTGCGTTGCAATGATATGTTGATCGTGATTGGAGCTCACAACAGGCCGGTGAAGACCTCGATGAGGATGAGGATGAGGACGAGGAGGAAGAGGATGAGCAGTATCTGTCCCCCGCTGCTGCTGAAGCGGGCTACGGAGCTGGAACATCGGAGCGGGGCCCAGGAAGAGCATTGGCAAGGGGTGAAGGCGGCACTGGTGAACGGGCGCCGCTATTGGGTAGCAGGAGTCTGAGCAAGATGAGCAGAACAAGACATCGTCGAACCCGCTCTGGACCGCCTGTGGGCACGGCGAGCGTGACCCAAGCTGTCCTGATGGTATGTTGCGTGTTTGCTTGACGTCGGCTCGAGCTGATATCAGTTGCTCAAAGGTTTCGTTGGGACTGGTATTCTCTTCATGGGCAAGGCGTAAGTGGACGCGTTTTACGCCGCAGCTCACTCCAGTTTCTTCAACGGCGGATTGATCTTCTCGACGGTCGTCATGCTCGCCATTGCCGCCATCTCGCTTTACTCCTTTTTGCTTCTCACCAAGACGTACCTTGTTGTGCCGGGTTCTTTCGGAGGTGGGTCGTGAGCGATGCATGGGAAGCTGAAGGCCAGATATTGGTGGAGCGCTGTATGGCAAATACATGCGATTGACGATTCTCACGTCGATCACCGTCTCGCAAATCGGTTTTGTGGCTGGTCAGTTAAGACACTCTCCATGTCGGGAACATCACCTGATATCCAGCTTATACGATCTTCATCGCGGAGAACCTGCAAGCGTTTGTCCTCGCCGTGACGGACTGCAAAACGTTCATTCCCACGCGGTACTTGATCTTCGCCGAGCTCATTATTTTCCTCCCGCTTGCTATGATTCGAAACCTTGCCAAGTTGTCTGGTACTGCGCTTGTTGCGGACGCTTTCATTCTTGTTGGCTGTAAGTTTTGAGCCTTTCCATAAGTTTAGGGTCTTCTCAGCGACATAGCTGATGGGAGTGATTTACATCGGCGTCAACGAGACGACTGTGCTCGCGAAGAAGGGTCTGGCAGATGTCGTCTGGTTCAACCGAGACTCTTTCCCTCTCCTCATCGGTACTGCCGTCTTTGCCTTTGAGGGTATTGGATTGTAAGTTGAATGTGCTGGCACGGGCTGATTTCAGGGTCATCCCCATCACCGAGAGCATGCGTGAGCCACACAAGTTCCCGCCAGTGTTGTCGGGCGTCATGTTTGTCGTGGCGGTCTTGTTTGCTGGATTTGGTGTCCTGGGCTACGCCGCGTACGGCAGTGACATTCAAACCGTCGTCATTGTCAATCTCCCGCAGGATGACAAGTTTGTCCAGGCTGTCCAGTTCCTCTGTGAGTATGCTGGCCCAACGCGTCACTGACGCCAGACTCGATTGCTATTTTGCTGTCCATCCCGCTCCAGCTCTTCCCGGCGGTCCGAATCATGGAGAACGGCCTGTTCTCCCGATCGGGCAAGCACAACCCGTCGGTCAAGTGGCAGAAGAATGTGTTCCGAGCTGGAACGGTGTTGTTCTGCACGTTGATCTCTTGGGCTGGGTCGTCGGAGCTCGACAAGTTTGTCGCGCTCATCGGTGCTTTTGCCTGGTAGGTTGGAGCGAATGTGCCTTGAAGTTTGAGGATCGCTGACATGCAGCATCCCGTTGTGTTTCATCTATCCGCCTTTGCTGCATCTCAGAGCGTGCGCCAAGACGCGCACGGCCAAGGCGATTGACTATACGTTGCTTGCGTTTGGGATCTGCGTTGGCGTCTACACGACTGTACAGACCATCCGCAGTTTGTTCGTCCCGAGCGGAGGAGGGACGCAGTTTGGCAAGTGCCAAGTGCCGAATGTGTAGAGGGGAGGAGTATGGTGGGGTGGGGGACTGCGGGTGGAGGTTTAGGGGAGGGGGGGTGTTGGGACAGTCGTGGGGAGTGGTTCAATCAAACAGCCAATTGCATGTATCGTTCTCGTAGTGATCGTCATGCAAGTGACGCCAGCAGCCAGCCGGCCAGGGTCAGAGCCCGTCAAACGCGGAAGCTTAAACTGTTAAACTACCAATCTTGGAGTTATTTGTATTTCGATCAACAATCGTACCACCACCACCACCACAGCCGCACTGGTCCGTTTTCAACCGACCAGACCTCATCGACCCCATTGCTTTCGTGGTGTTTATCCCTTCTCTACTTTCACACATACCCTCAAGAATGTCGTCTTCCAATGCAGGGCCATCAAAGCCCAGAGCGACAGTGCAAGATGTGAGTGTGAAAAAGCTCGTTCCTTGTCAGCTCCCCAAAAAGACACCTCACGCGCCGATCTCCACCGCTGTGGACTGTCCACCGGGCGTTACTCATCATCGGGCATATGATTCTGCCCAAATCTCTTATGTATAAACAATGGCGCTGACGCCAGATCCACCACCTCTCCCCCGAGATCATCATCATCGGCGCCGGTATCGCCGGGAGCGCGTTGGCCTATTCGCTCTCCCCGTACCGGTCGGTGTTGGTGCTCGAGCGAGATTTGTCTGAACCCGATCGGATCGTCGGCGAGCTGCTCCAGCCCGGAGGGGTCGCTGCGTTGGATAAACTCGGTATGCGGGACTGTCTCGATGGGATCGACGCGACGCCAGTGGAAGGGTACGCGGTGATCACGGGGGATAGGATGGTCGGGGTGCCGTACCCGGCATTAGAGGCTATGGTGGGGGAGAACGTGTCGACCTCCAAGGGAGAGAATTATGGGCAGGAGAATGGGGTGAATGGGGTGGTGGAAGCGAAGGGGGAGATGGACGAGTCTGCGAAACCGTGGCATGTGGAGTCGAGGTCGGGGAGGAAAGAAGGGCGTTCGTTCCACCATGGACGACTGATTGCCTCGTTGCGCCGGAAAGTGATCGAGGAGTCGAGCGCCACGGTCCTCGAAGCGACTGTGCGGGATTTGGTGTACTGCGAACACACCGACCGAGTCATTGGCGTGAAAGCCGCGTTCAAGGTGGTCAAACCGCGGTCGACCAGTCCGTCCGGATCGACTAAAGACGGAGAGGCAGGGGAAGAGTACGAGACGATTGTCAAGAATATTTACGCGCCGTTGACGATCATCGCCGATGGGTGTTTCTCAAAGTTCCGGACGACGAGGGGCGCTCGACTGCCTACGCCCAAGACCCGATCGCACTTTGTCGGGGTGATCCTGAAAGACGCCGATCTGCCGCTGCCCCGACATGGGACGGTGTGTTTGACGCCGAGCGGCCCGGTTCTGCTGTACCAGATCGGGTACGAGGCGAGGGAGACGAGGATGCTGGTGGATGTCAAGGGAAAGTTGCCCAGTGTCGCGGACGGGAGCTTGAAGGTGGGTTCAAACGGGCAAACGGGCTTTTCACTCTCCCCTTCACGCTCGCTGATGGGTTCGCTATGTGCTGACTGCAGGAACACTTGTTGACGCATTACCTCCCGCACCTCCCTGCCGCGCTGCAAGGACCCGTCAAGGACGCGATCGCGACTCAGCGATTGCGAACCATGCCAAACTCGTTCCTCCCTCCCTCGATGCAGGGTCTCGCCTCGCAGTCACTGTCCGGGGCGATCATGGTCGGCGACGCGTACAATATGCGCCACCCACTCACGGGAGGAGGGATGACGGTCGCGTTCAACGACGCCGTCATCCTCACGCGCATGTTGAAGCCCGGAGGGGATATGGGCTTGGCGCCCGGACGCGAGGGCATGGAGGATTGGGATAGGATCGCAGAGGGTCTGCGGGGTTGGTTCTGGGAACGGAAGAATCTGTCGGGAGTGGTCAATGTGCTCAGCATGGCGCTGTATGATCTGTTTGGCGGATCGGACGGTGAGTCGCGGTGGTCCAATGGGTCGGATGGATGTGGCGTGTACGTCTTGCATCGTGCTGATGGGGTTAGAAACCGATTTGGTCGTGCTGCGAGAGGGGTGTTTCAGGTACTTTCAGCTCGGCGGGGAATGCGTCGCTGGACCCGTCGGCTTCCTCTCGGTGTGAGTGGTTTTCCGCAATCTCGGAGCGGTGCTTTTCTGCAAGAAGGACCATTTCCGCTGACGACCCCAGTCTGTCGCCTAAACCCGTCATGCTGTTCTATCACTTTTTCTGCGTCGCCTTCTACTCGATCTGGATCCTCTTGACCCAAGGCCGCCCGCCCACGCCGGGACGTCCACAGGTCAAGCCTAGCCCTACAGAGATCCCGGGGTTGATGCTGTTCTCCGTCAAAGTCGTGCGTCAACTGGGACATTACTCTGTGTAGTCTGCTAACGGCATAGTTCTGGACCGCGTGCCACGTCCTCCTTCCTGTCATTTGGACAGAGTTCAAGGTGTAGGCGAAGGGTAGCGATGGCTGGAGATGCGGGGAGGGGTATCGAGGGGTCAAGGATGGAGTGCCTACGGCGACTTCTGCCGACGTGCGGTAGCAGAGACCGTGTGCGCCGGTGAGACCGCGTGCGGTGGCCGGACATTGAAGTAGATGGATATACGAATACAGATGATTATAACTTTGCATGGTTGTCCCCCTTCCCCATCCGTGCACCTCCCAGCCCGGCGATACAGCGAAGTCAAAAGAGTCAGGCATCAGAGGTCTTGCGCCGAGAGAACGTTGACAGCGCCTATCGCGTGATCAAGCCTTGAAGAGAGCCGTAGAATACCACACAAACACACACACACACCAACCCCCCTTCGTGTCGTCATATTCGTGTTGCATACATAACAATGGATCATGGTGTTTACGTGAAAGAGACGATTCCAAAACCACCCTCATCCAGACTGTTCCCGCGTCTGTTCCCTCGCCGGCGGCGCAGGAGGGAGCTCCTTGTTCTGTTCCGGGTGGAACCGCCTGACCACATCCGCCACGGCCCCTTTGGCGATATACGTCGCGCTCCTGCCCCTTCCCCCCGGAGCCGAGGGCTGACCCCCCCCCGCCCCGCTCGTTCCTCCGTTACTGTGCGCCTCGACCGGGCGCTCCAGGATAGGCGGGCCGGGCGCTGTACCCACGCTCGGAGTGGGCGGTCCTTCGCCAGCGATATTCGGGGGTAAACTCGCCGGCGTAGGCGGCTGTTGCATGATGACAGGCACGACACCCGCTGCCCCGCCCCCGAGGGCACTGGCCCCAAGACCGGTCGAGACGGAATGCAGCGACGAGCCCAGTCGTGCAGTGTTCTCCACGGACGGGCTGATTGGACCGTCCCAGTTCTGATCGCGTTGTCGGTTGAGCAAGGCCCGGAACGCAGCGAGCCACTTGATCTCGTCTTCCTCGGTCGGGGCGCAGAGCACAAAGGTCCGTTTGGCAGTGACGACGCGGAAGAGATGCTCGTCGGCCGTGCCGGTCCGATCCGCACTCCGCTCGGTCCGGCCGCCTCGGACGGAAAACTGCCTGGTCGGACGTGACGGTGCGGATGCTTCGGATGGCGCTTCGATATCGCTGTCCGAAACGTCCTCCCCGGACCCTTCGAATTCCAGCGCGTCGAGGACAGCCGAGAGAGGCACGAAACGGATCGGTCGCGAGTCCTGCGCGTGAGTTTACCGACTATGCGGGAGCATTCCGTCAACTCACCATGTGTGACTTTGTATATGTCAACCCTTGCGAGGTCAAGTAGAACCACCGCTTCCGCCAGACCTTCCTCCCTCTTCCTTGGCTTTGCTTCATCAGGTATGCCGAGAGGATCACCTTGTTCGGGTCAACCGGGGCAGGCGGGCCGCTGATCGGGTACGACGAGACTGAGCTCGCCTGCAAGGCCGGGTCCGAGAAGTACGGCTCGTCGTCGTCGTCCGAGCTCACGACTTGGTGGAGGCCGAGCGAGCCGAGTGTCTGGTGATACTGGTCCGAGCTACCGATGGACGACGCGGAAGCTTCCCGCCTGGCAGCCGAGACGGATCTGCCAGAGACACCGGAGAACGATCTCGGCAGGCGAGGGGGCGGAGCCGTCGACGAGGAGCCCGGTTTCGACATGTGCGCCATCTGGCTGGTCAGGTTGTTGGTCGTGTCCATCGGACTCGAAGGCGGAGGGGTCATCAAAGGCGAGGCGGCAAGGCCAGAGGCCCCGCTAGGCGGATGCGGGGCGAAATACCCGCCAGTCGCAACGGGCGAGGCGGTAAAGCTCCCTGCAGCGGAGGAAAACACGCTGGTGTAGGTCCCACTGAGGGTTGTGTCGATCGTCTCGGGTCGTTCCCGGGCAGGTACAGCGACAGGAGCCACACCGGTCCGCTTGATGCGTTCCTCCTCTTCCCTCTCGGACAGACGCCGTCTGGCGGAATTGATCGCCCGCACCCAGTCGTCCATCTCATCCTGCGATGAGGCCTTGGCGAGGAAGGTGCGCTTGGCCGTGACGATGCCAAAGGAGAAGGAATGTTTCTTGATCGTCACGGGAGCGACGGTCTGCACCGATTTGAGGTCGAGAACGCGTTTGAGAGAGTATTCCTGGTGTCAGGGAGAGGCGTCATTGTGACACGTACCCTGTCATCCTTGTAATACGCCAGTTTGTTTGTTCTCAGCACAAACCACTTTCTCTTCCACGCCTGGGGGTTAGAGCCTGCGCAATCGTCCGGTGCGTACCTTTCTTCTCTCCTGCTTCTTCATCAAATAGCCACTCTTCAAGACCCGTTCTCCCTCCATGCCGCGTTGCAGGTCCCCACCCTCCTTCTCGACCTCTTCACTCTCGTCACCTTCCCCGTCCTCCTCTTCCTCGACGTCCTCCAGCTCCACCTCGTCGAGCTCATCAACGGTCTCGGCAGTGCCTCTCCTCTCTACACCCTCCCTCTCCCTCTCCGCTATAGCGCTGAGGGTGCCGATGGACCCTGGCCCGGGCGTGAGGAGCGGCGAGGCCGGGTGAGTCGGAGAGATGATGTTTGGATGGGTAGACGAGGTGATCGAGGAAGTGTCGGATTCGTTTCCGGAGAACGCGTTGGGTGGGATCGTCATGGTGTGTTTCTGCGATGGTGAGAGGAGGAAGCCGACGCGGTGACGTGGGTTGACCTACCTTGACCTTTTTCGGCGAGTCGGTGACACTCCGAGGTGGACCAGCTGCAGATCGGAACGACAGCTTGCGTTCAATCTCCGATCGACTGGGTGGAGCAGCCGGGGTAGGCTGCGATGGTTCTGCGCCTGTGGAGGCTGTGCGTGAGTGGATGCGGGGGGGTTTCAGGTGTGGGAGAGGGAGACGTACGTGACATGGCAGTGGCCATGTTGTTGTGAGCGTAGTTTCGTCGCGGTGTATATTGATGGATACTCGTAGGGTGGTCGTCGTCGACCCTCCGTCCGGTGATGCTGTGAAACCGATGTCGGTTGTCTACTTCACCTTGCTCCCTTGTCCTGCTATGTCGTCCCTTGCTGTGATATCTGTGTGTAGTTTGGGTATAATGTGTCGAGCGCGGCGACGAGTGGTAACACTTGAGACGACTGTGTTATTATTGGGTGTGTTACCCCGGGTGGGTCATGACCACTCTGCCCCTCTCTGCTGCTCAGGGTGGGGGGGGTGGAGGTGAAGATTATGTAATCCACCCATTTAAAGCGGGAATTGGGATTGACTTTATTACGTAAACCAATCCCAACCCACCACCGCTCAATTTCAACCGTCCTCCACTTTGCATCTCCTCGACACGGTTAGCGGCATACACCTCAATACGACTCTACCTCTATCCCCTCCCCGATGCTGTCACAGCTATCATCGGCGAGTCGCAGACCGCTCTGCAAGGCCTGCCAGTCCTCGCTGAGCTTGGCTTCCTCGAGGACGCTGCTCAGAGCCAACAGCTCGATATCACGGCGGCACAGGTCGCAAGACGATGCGGGCCAGTTCCAACCCCGATGGCTGAAGCCGCAAACATCGCGACAAGGAGAAGAAGAGCCAGGCAAGCCAAAGTGGCCGAAACCCAAGCCATTAGCTGTCAAGCCGACCAAACCACCACTCGACCCTAAAGCATTCCTCCCCCCCACGCCACCGTCCGCCTACTCTATCGTCCGGCTGCTCTTGCAGCGACTACCAGAATACATCCGATCCGATCGCTTCCGCCTGAAATTGAACGACTATGGCCTACCGGCTGATTCGCAGACGGCGTTGATCAAAGAATGGCACGCAGAGACCACGGCGCAGCTGGAGCAGGCAAAGGACGAGCAGACCGCCAGAATCGTTCTGGGTCAAGGAGAATGGGACGAGGAGAACTTGGTGTTTTCGTTCAATGGCGAAGTGGCGGGTTTCGCAGGAGCCGCCGACTCGACTTTTCATCGTAAATTCGTCAAGTTCCTCTCGACCCACCCGCACGTCTCTGGACCGCTGCAGACCCATCTCAAGGCGATCCTCGACGTGACCGACCTCACCAACCTGGCGTTTGACACGCAAATGATGAACGCCAGAGCGATGACTCGGCATTTCCACCTGCACATCGGTCCGACCAACTCGGGCAAGACGTACAATGCGCTCAAGGCGCTCGCGGGGGCAGAGACGGGGGCGTATGCGGGGCCACTGCGATTGCTCGCGCACGAGGTGTGGGAGCGGTTGAACATGGGCACGGTTGGGGGTCTGGACGGACAGGGCAAACCGTGCAACCTGTTGACAGGAGAGGAGAGACGGATCGTCGATCCCGATGCGCAACTGACCAGTTGCACGGTGGAGATGATCCCCCTCTCTGGCCCTATTGGAGGGTTCGACGTCGTGGTCATCGACGAGATCCAGATGATGGGCGATCCGCATCGAGGAGGCGCTTGGACCAGGGCGGTTATTGGCGTCTGCGCCAAGGAGATCCATCTGTGTGGAGACGAGACGACCCTGGAGCTGCTGGAGAACCTCATCCCGAGTCTCGGAGACACCCTCACGGTGCACCGGTACCAACGTCTGACACCGCTGCAGGTGGCCGACGAGTCGCTCGAGGGGGATTGGAACAAGGTCGAGGAAGGGGACTGCGTCGTGACCTTTTCGCGAAACAACATCTACGCGATCAAGAAGAAAATCGAATCGACGGCTGCGAAGAAATGCGCCGTTGTATACGGCGCCTTGCCCCCCGAGACTCGTGCAGACCAGGCGAAGGACTTTAACGATGAGAATGGGCGATCCCAAGTGCTCGTCGCGAGTGATGCTGTCGGCATGGGCCTGAACTTGTGGGTGCAAGATACCTTCGCCGCGCTGACGTTATCAGAAAAATCAAGCGTATCATCTTCGAGTCGCTGGAAAAGTTTAACGGCAAGGAAGAGGTACCGCTCGCCTTGACGCAGATCAAGCAGATTGCCGGACGGGCGGGCCGATTCGGTATGCAGCGAAAGCAAGGCGAGAATGAAGACCCGGTCAAGCCTGATGAGGAGCCCCAAGGCGGAGGTATCGTCACGACGTTGCACAAGCAAGACCTACCGCTCCTCAAAGCGGTCTTGCCCCTGGAACTGCCAAAGATCAAGCGAGCGACACTGGACGTCCCCTTTGACGTGCGATCGAAACTCGCCGTCTTGCTCCCGCCCGACACGCCTTATGCCGACGTCCTCGACCACCTCAACGCGCTCGTCCAGTTCCCCCGACACATGCGGCCAAACGCATTCGACCAGCTTGTGCCGGTGGCCGAGGTGATTGAGCCTTTCCGAAATCAGCTCTCGCTATTGGAGATGGACCTGTTCATCTCGTGCCCCATCAACCGGCGTGATCCGCACATTCTCGACGCGTTCAAGAGCATGGTCAAGCAGTATGCCGATGATGGGCTCGTAAGGATCGACAAGTCGTTCAAGAACACAGGGTTCATTACTATGCTAGATATCGTGGAGGGTACTTTGGCGACCCTGCCCCCCTTGCCCCCGATCATCGGCGTCGGTCTCCGCCTGCTTACCCCGCCTATCATCGTCACCTCGATCCCCAAGCTGGAGTCGATGCACAAGGCGCTGGTCATGTACATCTGGATGTCGTTCCGACTCGAAGTCGCCTTTCCCGAACGAGCGCGAGCGGTCGACTACAAGGAGCGCGTGGAGACGGTACTAGAGGAGTGTCTGGCGAGATTCCCCGGTTTGAGAAACCTCAAGACGCACGAGAGGACGAGCGAGGGTGATCGCGCCGTCGCAGAGTGGAGGAAGCAGTACGTCGCGCCGAATGGGACGAGGAGGATCCCCGGATCCGAGGTCAAGGGGATCAAGTGGGTCCCAGAGGCTGTCATCCAGCGACTGCGGAACAAGCAAGTATGGCAGTCGACCGGCGTGGTGCCCTTTGGACGGGTCCTCAAGGAGGCTGATGGACTGGGTCCAAAGGGAGAGGTGGACAAGCGTGTGGGCGGTGTCGACGTGTCCTCCGCCAAGGCTCTGCTGGCGGGGCCCGAAGACAAGCAGAGTTCCGAGCAACTGCGTCGTCGGCTGTACTCGATCGCGCCGCCCCCGGCTGGTGACCCGGTTTCCCACGCCCAAGTGGACTTGCACGAAGGGGTCGAGCTGAGAATGGAAGAGGCGTTTGAGGAAGAGGAGGACGACCGGGATTATGGGCACGATCAGGAGGGCGATGAGCCGGATCACACAGATGCGAACGGGGAGGAAAGGCGACAAGGGGGGTTCCAGCCATTCGGCTCGAATCGCTCGGGGTACCCCATGTCAGAAGGGAGAGGGGGGGGATTTAGGCGCGCTGGAGCGGGATACGGCGCGACTGACCGTCGACCTCGATTCGATCGCTCGGCCTCGCATAATGGTCGACCGGCTTGGGCGAAGCGAGGCGGGTTTGGTATTTTGAAGGGCGAGTAGACGGGGGGGAGATGGGTAGATCGCCACTCACCACTCTTTTTGAGAACATTGTCATATATATATATCGATAAACTTGCATATAACGCGGCATATTTGTACCACCCACATTCAAGTAGACATGCATTGCATTGTAGTGCTCTGGGCATGTGTGGTAGTGCAAGTAGTATATTATGGGGTTGGAGCAGGCCTGGTCGGGTTTGCCTTGTAATCATCATATTCCGGTCTCCATCTCGACCACCATACTCCCCGTTGACAAGCTATGCATCCTGCGTGACCCACGGTTTACCTATGATCGCCGCTGGTCCGTTTGTGACCCCTCCCGCCAAGCAATTGCATGCGCAAAGTCCAAGAATCCCGCGCCAAACGACCCGAAGTGGCGACCACTCAAACGAAAATAATCGAGTATGTAGTATAAGGGCGAAATTCGTGCTATGAGGTATGGGACCGGCCGTCACGGGTGTTTTGGACAATGCATTGCATTGTAGCCGATCCCGATACGGTGATCCTCAACCATCACGCTGTCGTGGAGGTCCTGCGTCCAAAAAGGGTACGCTCCCATCAGTATGATTATCATTTTGCCCGGATTTGGTGCTCGTCCCCTCCGAAGGACGAATCGAAAAGGAGACGCTCCTATTCGATTGAGAGTGGGAGCACGGCAACCTCCCTGTCATTACTAACGTCCTTCTCAGAAGGCGCAGAATCTTCCCCCCAGAATCCAGGCAGTCGCCCAATTGTGCATATCACTAATAATGCACAATCATGCATAGAGACCCTTTGGCAGGGTCAGGCCCAAAGAATACCCCATCGATTCGTTGAAGCCCCATACCGGGTGGTCCATCCAACGGCCGCAACAAGGGGGATCCACCATCCTCCCAGCTCGGATCGTCTTGCGGTACCATTCCCCCAGCTCCTCCAGGGGTATACCCCACCGATTGTGAGGGGCTCTGGGATCTTCCAAGCCGTATCGTTGGGTCTTCGGGACCCGAGAGTTGGGAATGTACTCGTCTGCCGTCAGCCCCTTTGCCGACTCGACCCAGCCGTACCGTCCACCCCTGGGATTGTCGTTGTTTCTTGGCGAGGTTTCGCCCACCATGGTCTGGCTTGTCGGCTCATCGGGATGAGAGTTGATGTTAGAGGGAAAGGTGAAAAAGGTAAATTACGTTCATCACGTCCATGTACGAGTAAGAGGTGGTAGTACGAGAGGAAGAGGAAGAGGAAGAATCAGGGGAACAAGGTCTGCGTTGATTGACCCGCCCCGCCGCATGATCGATCCGACGATCAATCAAGTCATCCCCGCCTCCCATCACTCACCCCCGGGCTGCAGAGACAGGGGCGTATGAGGATTGCCAGGCTGAAAGGTCTCGAGGACGATTTCGGGCTTCAAAAATGTCAGGTGCTTGATTAGTACCGGGCCAGTAACAGTTGCTCGGCAATGAACGTCAAGGACGTAATTGATATGGTGCTTCTGACAACAGCCTCATGGTGAAACTTAGCGTAGAACTGGGGCACACTGACCCGGGATAGAGTTGAGCATAGTTTCTGATAAATGATGATTACTCTGCAAGCTATGTCTTTCCTGGCTCTGGGAAGAATTCCCGCAGATACCTTTTGTACTCGTCTTCCTCCTCCTTGGTCTTCACAACATAGATCACTCTCCGCACCGAGTTGTTTGCTTTCATGAAGTTCCGGGTTGCCCTCATCACGGCCATGATTGCGTGATTACTGGGCCATGCTGACATTAGTGGGTTCTCATGGATGCCGTTGTTTTTGAATCACAAGACACAGGAAAAGCAGTAACAGAGATCACGCACCAGAGCTTGGGATTGACGGAAATGCAATCGTAGATCCCTTGCGTACCTGACAGCCGTGAAGGGCATTGAAGTAGCAGTTGTCTAAGAGTGCGAAAGACTTCAACTCTTTTGGAGTTCCAATAACAACAGGTGCGATAGCGTGGCCTACATACTTCGCAGGCAGCTGAGGGTGTGAGTCAGGGGTTTGAGATCGCATAGGAGAGCGTTACCTGATAACCTGATGTGAAATATGTTTCGCCCACTTGCAGTGGTCGCTTCTTGGAGGGATCATCTCCTAGAAATGGTTGAGGTAACTTGGAGACAGCTTCTCGGAGCTGGGGACCTGCAGCTCTGTGAAGCGAGTCACAAACGCCGATGGCCGGTGGTAGTTTTCCAATACAATAATTCATGTTTACAATCACGTCAGTCTAAAGTGTCAGTATCGTTCCTCTGACCGGAAAAAAGGATGTTGCAGAGCAATAGGTACAGACTTGTAAGGTGGAGATGTCACCTTGTAGGTCAGCAACTACCCCCACCAGCCATATCTTACCTCGCCAGACACTGATTCTGTCGTTGATGCTCGTGCTGGAAGGCCAATGCCCGCTGGCACGAAAGTAGGGGACCTTGCCATGCGCATATAGCCAGGTGAGTGTAGGGAGAAGCCCGGGCAAGGCAACCTTCCACTCAGGCTCAGCTTGGGAACCCGGTAGCACAAAGTCGATGGGGAGTTCCAATTTCCGACTGAGTTTCGCCATCTCAGCCGGATTTTTGGCTGTAGCCAGGGTTTCAACCATGCTTTTGATTTCTCGCGATTTCTTATCCTTCATGGGACCCGCCGCAAGCTCGCTGGCCAATCTACTCAAATCTGCCACACGGTATACATAAGTTGATTTCTGTAGCTGGGTGCCTCCTTGAGGTTGGGAGGGGGGCATGATGCGAGGTGGGGGCGCCGGAAGTTGTTGAAGAGGCGAGGTTTCTTCTTCAGGGAAATATATTCGGACCCGTTCTCTGTATATCTTGTATTTGGTAGTTTCACCTTCAGGGAAGACAAGGATCACACTTTTTACTGTATTGTTACTCTGCAGGAAAACTCTGGTAGCTTCTAGAGCGATATCGGTTGCCGCGACTATGGGAAATTTGACTGTGATCAGCCGCTCTGCAATGAATCACTTTTACTCGTGGCAAGATGGTTCATCCCAATCAAATCCGGAATTCAGTACACTCACATATTCCAGTTGATATCGCAGGTATTGCTATTGTTTTCCCCCCAACCCTCTTGCAGCCGTTCAATGCGCTCATGTAAGCATGCCAGAGCAGGTCTTCGCTCATTTGTTTTTTACTGTCGTCACTGTCATCATACATGGGTCCAACTGTGTGACCAATATATTTTGCGGGCAGCTGATGATGTCATCTGCAGCTCAAGGACAGTCAAACTAACAAACTCACCCTGTAGCCCCATGTGAATTTGGTTTGACCTGGTCGAGCTCCATTCAATGTTTTGCATTCCTCCAACAGCTGTGGACCAGCGGCTTGGTGAATTTGACCATCAAGCCCTGATCCCCCTAGTAAACTTGTGTTTGCAGGATTGATGATCACATCAGTCTGAGAGTTAATTAGAGCGGCGTTGTCAGGAAGCATCCATGTGTGACACTGACCGCCAGTGTGGTAATATCCCCTTGCCGGTTAGCAAAACTTCACATGCCAGTATCTTCACTCACCTTTCCAGATGGTAACCCTATCGTTTATCTGCTGATTGGGCTTGTATTTGCTCGTTACAGGAAATTTGGGGATTGTTCCCTTTTGGTACTGGACTGTGAGTGATTGTTTCTTTTTACTAGGCAAGATGCCTGGCTTCTTGGGCACTGCTGCTTCTTTGCGGGGTGGTAGAAAATCAAAGGGGATACCAAAGTCTGAAGCGATTTTTGACAATTCTTCCAGGTTTTGTGCGGCGCACAATTTCAGGACTGCGTTGCTGATAGCTTCTCTGCTACGCCCTTCCATAGGGCCCGCAGCCAGGAGTCTAGCAAAATCATTCATGTGCTCTATTTCATTTGCACTTGGTTGATTTGGTGGCGGGGGGTGCCAAGGTTGTGGAGGAGGCAGGACTTGTGGGGGCGGTCTTGGCTGAAATGGCTGGGGTGCTGGTGGGGGAGGCATGGGTTGTGGGGGCGGCCTGGGCTGTGGAGGAAGCTGGGGCAGTGGCGCTGGTAGAGCTGGCTGCCTTCCTGGTTGCCTCATCGCTGATTTCAATGGCTGGACCCCTTGACCGGATGGTGCCTGTCCTCTCGCCCGTAATCCTGCTCGGGGGTCATTGGCCACTACCCGTGGGTCGGGTCCTCTTGGTTGAGGGGGCTGCGACTGGGGATGGGATTGTTGAACAGAGCTGCTAGACATCTTGTCCAGACTGTTCCGCAGATCGATGGCTTTTTGTGCATACACTCCTCTCCTCTGTGCCCAAACCTGTGGGTTTTTGTAATCTCCCGTTGTCCATCTCGTGAGGGCCTCATTGCCCTCTTCTGAGTCCTCCATGTAGAGCAATGTACCCAGCATGCCTTCTCGTGTCAGTGCGTCATAGCCCGCTGCCTTGAGTTTCTCGTTTGCTCCTGGGTATTGGGCCTCTACATGTTGTTTCATCTCCCGGATAGAGTCGTCAGTCAGCTTTGCCGCCTCTGGTGAGACAGCTTGTGGTGGTGGTTGCTGAAGGCGTTGTTGTGGTGGACCTGTACTTTGGATTTGAGGACCACCCTGCGGTTGTGTTACGGGCGGCGGGTGATATTGGCCGGCGGGCGGATTGTAATGTGACCGTACAGGAGCTGGACCTGACATGCGGACCTGGTCATGAGTCATCCGGAGCCATCGGGTGTCCAAAGTAATGGCTTACCATTCTTCCATTGGGTTGATGCGACAACCACATGGCTAGGCAGAGCACTGTCTTGATGCCCACCACCAAGGTGAACATGTTCGGGACCAGCATCAAAAAGCATGCAACCTCCACGGCCGTCCCCATGAAGAAAGCCGGCCAGTATCCGGATAAATGCTTTTCATGCGCCACACGCATTGTCTCGCTGTCTACAGAGCAGTCAGTGACCCGCCTCTTAAGTGGTTAGCACAACTCACTTTGGTATTGCAGCGGAATGCTGAGGTCAAAGAGCAGGCCCAGGGGCAAGGCAATGATAGGAGAGACGGTGCGGATGAGGACCCAAACCACCACGAATATAATCATGAGGGCGAAAATGTCCCAGATACCAATCAATTTGGAGAGCAGGATGACAACCTCACCCAGCCATCCGCCTGACGGTGCCAGCTGGCTATCAGCCCCAAAGCCGCTGATCACGATGACGGGACCCACCACATGAGAGCGTAGCCGCGCCGAACTTCCATCGAGGGGCATGAAGTCGATTGTCTGTTGCACACGGTCAACGTGACATGATCTTGTGTTTTCACACCGACTCTCTGACTGATCCCCATGTACTCCACCACTTGCCCTTCCTGTGTCGTGCAGGTCATCTCAAAGGGTCTCGGTGTCTATCCCCAGGGGTTGCAGTCACAAAGGAGCCAAACGGCAAGTGGCAGGTCCGTCTTGGTCACATTTTTCTGCGGCGTCAGCAGATGCGAACCTTCTCCGAGGTGGTGGAAACTGTGCCACATGTACGGCAGACCCCTCTTGACAGTGCTCCCACAGATTGAGCATATTCTGCTCTGTCATCGCGGGCCCTTCACATGGGAATTTCACTTTCTGTTATCAAGGAAACTTTACGGGTGGGCCGCGTCTCCCTTTGCGGCACTCGGGTGCCCGTGTACATATTCAAAGAGCCCCGAGTGTGTCAAGTCCAGGTTTTCTGGACATGATGTAGTAGACCTAGGAATCTGAGACTAGGTAGCGACAGGAGAGGTGACCTTGACGGCTGAGGGGTATCGCGATAGGCGACTGCCCCTTGCTCGTGGCAGGCGAGGCTCGGCGGGCATCTCACAAGGTGATGCTCAATCCCGCGATGAAACTCTGTAGTCTCTCGATTTTGGCCTCGGCCGATCACCAGGTCATGTATGTCTAGGCCTAGTGTGTGAAGCGTCCAGTGCTCTGTTGTCTTGACTTTGACGGGGAACAAGGGGTTATCGCAGTAGGGACTGGCCTGGTATATGGAAAAGGTGGAACTGCCCGAAAGGGGAATTTTTCTCTCTCCACCGTCTACCCCCCCGCCCGCGTCACACTACACTATCCCAAAGGAAAGTCAACAAACATCCCGCTCCGCACCTGCTCTTTCGCTCCATAGCCTAGTTACTTCTGCTCCTCTCAAGCACATTGCTTCATTACAATCGTTTGGTCATCAAGACACACGCCATGTCGAAATTCCTGCCTGCCGACAATCTCCCTTCGTGGCTCCCCATCCACGACTTTGCCGACCCGGTGTACAACTACAAGACCGGCGCCGAGCTCTTGGACACCACCAAGACTTCGTTATGGACTTTTGTCGCCATGACCGCGTTCAACCCGATCTTCTGGAACATTGTCGCGAGGAATGGTGTGTTGGTCGGAGCTTGAGCTGGGGCACGATGGGTTGACCTGTAGAGTACCGAAACAAGACGATCACCAAGATCGTCGGGTCGCCGAAAGTCGGGTGCTACCTCCTCGCCGTGACCATCTTCTCCCTCTCGGCGTTCCGAGACCACCTGTGAGCTATGGCAGCGTCGGTCACTATAACAAGGCATTGACGCCAGCTACCTCGACGCTGTCAAGGACCAGCCAGCGGCTGCTGAGCTCGACAACCCGCTCGTCAAGCTCCTCGCTGCGGTCCTGTTCGCCTCGGGCCAGATCTTCGTCATCTCCTCCATGTGGGCCCTCGGTGTCACTGGTATGTCGAGGGATGAGATGCATCGCTGAAACTCGCAGGAACCTACCTCGGCGACTACTTTGGCATCTTGATGAGCCACCGAGTCACTGGTTTCCCCTTCAACGTCCTCAACGATCCCATGTACATCGGCTCGTTCCTCACGCACGTCGGCACTGCCCTCTGGTTCCAGTCCCCCGCAGGTCTCGCTCTCGCCGGCTGGGTCCTCGTCGTCTACCTCGTCGCTCTGCGATTTGAGGGGTGAGTGCCGCAGGAAGTGGGATGATCGTTGTCTGACCCGCAGCCCCTTCACCGACATGATCTACTCTGCCGCCCACAAGAAGAACACCCCTGCCCCTTCCAACCCTGCACGATCGGTCCCAACCACCCCGAGCCGAAAGTCTGGCCGAATCGCCGCCAAGTCCGAGGGCCCTTCAGATGGAGAGCCCGCCTCGTACGCTGCCGCTGCGGCCGAGGCGCCCGGCAAGGAGAATGTGGTCGTCCCCGCGCAGACTCCCCGACGATCCGGCCGAGTATCCGCCGTCGCACGAGGCGAGACTGGCTCGGCCAGCCCCATGCGAATGACCAGGAGCAAGAGCAAGAGCCGAGGACTTGGCAGCGATGACGAGTAGGGAGTGAAGGTGTGTCCGGGGGGAAAGGAAGAGAGGGGAGGGGATGCAGCGAGTTGGCGAGGAAACGGGAGCGAGGGTATGAGAACGAGGTAGGGGGTATGGAGAAGGTGGAGAGCTGGAGGGAAGACCCTAAATAATTGGATACCCAGCGACTAGTGAGATACCCGAAAAGCAAAGAGGAAGAGGATAGCTATACCCAGAGGGGCAGAGCGGCAGCGGGGTGGCTAGGAGGAGCCGCTTTAGATGTCTGTGGTTCAGCAGTCTGAACATAGAGGAGGGCGCATTCACCTGCGCGTGTCTTTTGGGAGAGAATGTATATGGGCTCAACACTCAAAATGACTGGATCGGGTTGCAACCCGATGCTATGCCCGTCGCTGCAGCTAACTGCCGAGCAAGATCTTATACTCTCCTAGTGTCGCAGGAGTTCATCTTGCGAGAGGAATGGGATGTTGGTGCGGGGTATTGCGGGGTGATCAGAGTGGAGGTGATCTCTTTCGGCTTTGTTATCATCCTTCATATTCCTCATTGCTACTTGACGACACCGCTCATCATGGCCCGACACGCCACAACAACATGAAGAGCTCGACCCCGCGGAATACCCCCGATAGGCAGATCACGCCGCTCACCCGGCCAACCTCTGCCAAGATTCGATCTAGCTTGATCATCCCCACCTACCCCTCGGTCCTCTCGGAGTTACTCCACAATTCGCTCGACGCGCATGCTACACGTGTCAGCGTCCACATAGACCTGACTGCTGGGTCGGAGAAGGTGCGGGTGGAAGACGATGGGTGGGGGATTGGACCTCGCGACCTGCGAAGGGTGGGAGGGAGGTACGAGACGAGCAAGGTGGTGAGCTCGTCGGGAATGAGCTCTGTGGGCAGTTTCGGTTTCCGAGGGGAGGGTGAGTTGAGCTCGACGTTCACGACTCATCACCAGCCTTATCATCGATCGCCGCTCTCGGGTTGATGGATATCACTACGCGGGCAAAGGGCTCGCGCAGGACCTTGTCCAAGGTCATCAAGGTGGGTCGGAACGCACATGGGCGCAGCAGGAAAGTAATGTCAGGGCTCTGAAGTTTTGTATGAAGGACCTTCCCCAAGGACCATAGCGGGACCACATGGGACTACAGTGCTCGTCAAAGACCTCTTCCACTCGGTCAGTATAGTCCTCAAGCGGACGCTGACAATAGATCCCCGTCCGCCAACACGCCCTCGCGAGAGCTAGTCCGCAAACGACACTGACCGCTTGCAAGAAGGTGGTCGAGGCATTGGCATTAGTGCGCCCTGGCGTAGCGTTCGACATGTGGGACGGATCCGTTGGGCCGTCTACCGGAGCGAGAAAGGTTTTGTCCGTGGAAGGTGTAAGTGCGATGACAACCAGAGTAGTGCGCTGAGGGCAGGCTCCCACCATGGTAGAGAGCTTTCGCTTGATCTATGGCACGGCATCCGTCGAGGTGGGCCGCATGTTGTGTCTCAACGACGTGGCTGACAGGGCAGAGAGTGCAGAATATCCGAGTCACAGCCGGGCAGCGTCGGGTCCAGGGCTTCATTAGCCTTTCGGGACTTCTTCACAAGGTGGGTGCGAGACGTTGGCGAATCCTGACATTCAGAATCACCAACACCTATGTATGCCATCAAATCGGTCGTTGCGTGAAGCTGACAAAGGAGACATCAACTCGTACCCCGTCGAAAGAGGAGACATTCATCACGCCATCTCGACACGGTTCAATCAGAGCCGATTCTCCGCCTTTACCCAAGAAGATGACAGAGATACCACCCAATGTGAGCTTCTCCTCACCTCCTGCATCCTCAGCCGTCATGATTCTTACGATCAGATAATCGAAAATCCCCGAGACGGCTAGAACGTCATCCCGTATACGTCCTCAATCTGATTTTGCCGGCAGAAGAGGTGGACTCGACCCGCAACCCTCGGAAGACAGTCATGGGTCACAAGGTACGCGGATCTCGAGGCCTTGGACGTAGGCCGCTGACATGAAGAACATCGACGAGGTCAAAGCGCTCGCACTTGCTGTGATTGACGAATTTCTCAAACGACACGGCTTTGCGGAGGGGAAGCACGCCCAACCGACACCACCTCGTAGAGCGGCTCATACTGGAGAGGTAACGCCCACGGAATCACCTCTACAGAGGCACGGGTTTGGAAGGTCGCCGATGACGCCTCGTGCAATGGCCGAGCGGGGAGGTCGTCACAGCGGTCCGTCTGTGGTGTCACCTGTAAACCTTTCTCTCCGCAAAGAGGTGAGAGGAGCACCTCAAGCCGACATGAGGAATGGCAAGCGGCCGCGCGAGGCTCTTGACGATGAGGAGGAGCCCATCACGCCTAAAAGAAGTAGACCCGCGGAGAACGTTACAGACTACGGTCAAGTAGCATCGAACGGCAGCATGGAATGGCTCGAGGAACTCATCTCGGTATGTCTGTGCGCTGGTGCAAATCTGACCATCAGCGATCGCGAGCGAGATCACGCCAATCCCATCGCAGTGGCTGGACCCCTCAGCCTGAGTTTACACCTGAAGAGAGGTTTTCTCCAGGTCGAAGCATGTCGCACGAGGCTCAAGACCGTTTGGACGACGACATTGCGTGTCGGCATGACACAGCTGTGATCTTGCCCCAAGGTTTTCATCCTCTAGCCGATATCAAGTTGTCTAGGGGAGACCTCGACACTATCAAAGTCCTGCGGCAAGTCGACCGGAAGTTTATCGCCTGTACAATGGTTTCCGACCCCTCCGCTGAAAAGCCCAGCGAGAAAGTGCTCGCAGTGATCGATCAACATGCCGCGGATGAGCGAGTTGCCATTGAGCGGATTCTGGAAGAGTTGTGTCGCGGCTTCATCGACGATGACGTGCCGATCACGACTCTCGACACACCGGTAGCCGTCGTGTTGAGTAAAGCAGAGGGAACGATGATCGTGGACGTCTTGGATATTTTCCGTCGTTGGGGGATACACCTTGAACCCGCCAAGGGAGAAGGGGAATACCTACAGGTAGCGGCGACGGCGGTTCCGACTGCCTTGCTTGGACGGTTGGGACGGAAGAAAGGGGAAGAATTGGAGCGATTGATAAAACTCTACTTGCCGCGCCTCGAGGCGAGTGGCGGCGAGTTGAGGGCCATGCTGGCGACATGCGAGACGCCCACGGGTCAATCGGGTCCCACTGATACAGTCAGAGCTCTCATGTGGATGCCCCAGGAGATGGTCGAGTTGGCGAACAGCAAGGCCTGTCGAGGTGGGCATAATTTTCGGACCCGGTGAGACATTGCTGACGCTAGGCGCCGTTATGTTTGGCGACAAGCTCGACAGAGAGCAGTGCGAGCGCCTGGTTGATCGATTGAAGCAGACTAGAACTCCATTCATATGTGCACACGGTAGACCTAGCCTGGTCCCGCTGTGTGTGATGGTGCCCGCAGAGACGGGTAGGAGAGAGATTGACTGGGTCAAGTGGAAAGCTCGCGGTGATAAAGGTGGATCGCCTCGAGGCGATTGAGGTTTTCTTGTTCAGACTGTATAGGCTTGTTATGCGAGTGCCAGATATTCTTGTAGCACAGTTATTCCGCATGCATGGCGATGGGGTGAGCCTCAAGACGATACGAGGCCACTTGAACGACGACTTGTGTGGTGGTGGGTGATAAAGATGCTGATACACGTGGCATTTTTACACGTAGAAGTTCCCAGTCACCCCCGTCAGCTTAGTCCTATACCTTGAGCAACGTTGTACGACTTCGACTTCTCAACCGAAACCACTCCATGCCATTCAGAGCTCGCCTGCCTCCCGGCTCACTGGCCAAAAGACGGCTCGTAGCTCGGGTCCCAGATCGACAACCTCGGCGGACGATATCGACCGTTCGCGAGTCGTTCTTCTCCTCCACACCCGGCCCATCGACCGCGCCTCTCACCGCCGGCTCGACGCGACACAAGTCGACTACGACTACTGAACCCCCTTCGAGGCTCACCGCGTTTTCAAAGCTCTTCTCTTTTGGCAACAAGAAGGGGAAGAGTCGGGCGAGGGTGCATCATGGCAATGCGAGGGAGGAATTTCAGCGCTGCTGCCGCAAAGGCGATGTGAAAGGTCTCATCGAGGCGTATGACCTGTTGGTGGAAGCTGCGACCAGTTCCTCAGGATCAAACGCGACGTCCTCGACGATTCCAGAGGTGGAACTTCCCTCGGCGGATGATATGGTCAATGGGATGACGCTCCTCGCGTCCTCGGAAGACGTGTTGGAGGTGTTTGACAAACTCGAGCAGATGTACCACGATACCGAGAGGGTGTTTGGTCTGCGACTCGGCGAGGGACACCACTCGGCGTACGCTTTGGGACTGTGTAAAGGCCGACAGGTCGATCGCGCAGTGACCATGCTGGAGAAGCTCAACCCGGAGGACGTCGACTGGTCGCAATTGCTCGAGCTCGCGGCGATATACGACGGCAAGAGGCTGATGCGCGTCTGGCGGTCGTTGCGAAAGGCGAAAACGCCCGACGCAAACGACTACTTTCATCGGTTCCAGACATTACGCCGGGGTCTGCGGAAGGGCAACGCGACGCGCGAGCAGGTCGAGGAGGCGATGGAGGAGATGGAAGTGGACGGCGTGGACCCGATGCTGGATCAAGATCTCCACGCGGCTTTGGTACGGATATGGTGGCAGTTGGGGGAGAATGGTCTTGCCGACCAGATGATCCAACAATGGGAGGCCAAGGGATGGACGGGCAAGGCGTTGGGGGAGAACGCGAGGCTCGCTCTGTTTGACCGGGCGATTGGAAAGCAAGACACGGACGAGGTCGTCAGGCTGGCGTTGGAAACCAAAGAGGCAGGACACGAGGTGCCAGGGTCGGTACCGGCTTACCTGGTCAACTGGGCTCTCCACGCCGGCGTCCCACTGGAATCCGCCGTGCGAGACGCCGAGACCAAGACATTGACACCGATCGGTATCGGCTGGCGGTACATCTTCCAAGCAATGGCGACCGAGCCGTGGTGCACCCCGCAATTCGTCATCGATGCGTACCGCTTCGCAAGGCGGTCCGGCACGGACATCGACGCGGATATCGGCAAACGGGCAGTGTCTCTCCTTTTGCAGTCGCCCGAACACATCGACGACGCCGTCGAGGTGTACGAGGATGTGATACGCTACGACGTGGACCTGCATACCTACCACGGCAAAGGCAACTTTGCGTTGATCGCCATGATGCTCCTCCGCGCTAGCGCTATCTGCACCCCACCTCGACCCGATGTCGCTCTTCGAGCGCTCGAGGAGATGGCCGCGCGTGGGATCGACGCGCCGGATGCCGCGAGAGAGCTATGCGTGTTGATCAAGCACTCTCCGAACCATGAAATCGGGTACAAGCTCTACGACTTGTACGCCCAGCAGAACGAGATTGGGCAGGATATTGGCGACAGGTTCATCAATGCGTTCCTTCAGATCGAGCCACCGGCAGACTCGGCCGGTTTGTGGACAGAGATGCTCCTCCCGCCTTCCGACTTGTTCTTCGCCATGTTGCGCGATATGCGCCAATCGGGCTTGTACCCCGGGAAACACGCCATTACGTCTCTCATCACGCGGTACGGGCTTCTCGCGACCAAGACGCTCGGCTCGTCTGGCGAGCATCTGCCGAAAGAGGTCAAATTCCAACGGGTCGATGCGCTGCGCGAGGCGATCACAAAGGTCCACACGAGGATCAAGTTGGACCCGACGGTCGAGCCTGACATCCACCTCTTGAACGCGCTCATGGGCGCTTACAACCGAGTCGGCGCGATCAACTCGGCCGTGGCGGTCCTCGACGACCTGATTGCTCGAAGGCGGTTTGTGTCGGAACAAGAGGCGCTGGAACGATACCCCGCTGTGGTCGCTACCGCTTTGGACCTGCTGAGTTTTGCACGAATGCGCGTCCGGTCGGAAAAGTTCTGGGCGTGGGCCCGTCGGCATAATTTCGCAACCACGACAAAGATCTGGAATGACCGGGTGCAATCCCTGTGCCGCCTGCAGCAGTGGGACGAGGCGGTCGAGATGGTCTGTGTGACGATGAAGGATCGGGTCGATGGCGCTCCGGCCCCGGATGTGGAGAGTCTGAGGATCCTGGCAAAGTACCTGTACAAGGTGCCGGATCGTCGAGGGCCCGTGTTGGCGCGACTGCAGGAGACTTTCCCGCAGTTGTGGGAGAAGGGAAAGGGGTTTGAGACGGTGAACGCTTGGCGACAGTCTGGAGAGCGGCCCGCGCAGTGGAGCGCGTAGAGAGTTTGCTTATTTAGCATTACGTGGATGCATATTGTAGCATTATGCGTGTGGCAGACCGTCGGCCGCAAGGAGGTGGTGGTGGTGGCATGATGTAGAAGAGAGATGTCCCCCTGATATCTTGTAGAAGCACTGTGTACCTCTGCATAGGTGGTTGCTACTATATTGACCCTTGTTGTTCGACATTGGATCGTGTTGTCTACTCTCGCGCCGAGACGATTCTCTCCTCCTTTGCGGCCTTTTGTCCAAGCTCGATGATTCTCAACACGTCGATCGCCTGCTCGGGCTTGACGATGAGCTTGTCCTTGCCGCCCTTGATCGCCTCGTAGAGGTTGGCGTAGAGCGCGTTGTAGTCACCCTTGACCGACTCGTATCTGACGTTAGCGAGGTTGGAGGGAGTGACGTGAGTCGGGTCGAGGGGAGGGGGTGATGGAAGGACGGTGGGCTTACTTTGACGTGACAAACTCGGTTCCATCGGCGTTCTTCGACGACTGCTCGCCCTCGGCAGCGGGACGGGCTTCGAAAAGCGTGCCCCAGGCTTCGGGCTGCTCCACCCCCCAGTCGCCGCTGACTTGCGTGGCGTTGCCGACCTTCTTGAGGTGGGCTTCTTGAGGGTCGACGCCGTATTTGATGAAAGAGCCTTTAGTCCCACGGATGAGGAATCGTTGTTGGGCGGGGAGACAGGAGAGGATGCTTCCTTGGACGGTGGCTACAAAGGGGGAAGAGGCGGTGCCAGGGGTAGGCGGGTAGAAGAGGGTCATGTGGAACTGCGCGGGTCAGCGTGCCCCCTGTATCTGGAGCCATTGACCATAACGCACCCCCTCGTCGACGCCGACGCCGCGGACGTCGGAGAACCGACAGGCGACCTTGTCGGGCATGCCGAAGAGGACGTAGAGCTGGTCGATGATGTGGGAGCCGAGGTTGTAGATGACGTCGTTGTGCTCCCCGGGCTGTTCCTTCCACGTCGCACCAGGGACGTGCGAGGCAGGGAGGGGTCTGTATCGGTCATAGTTGGACGCAAAGTCGACGAGCTCTCCGAGCTGCGGGGTGGGTCAGCGGGGTGGGACAAAGAGACGAGTGGGGGTTAGGGAAAGACGGACCTTGCCCGACTTGAGCAGCTTTTGGACGGTCAAAAAGTCGCTGTCCCATCGTCTGTTCTGGTACACGGACAAGATGAGCGCCTTGGCGTCGGCGAGCTCTTTGAGCTCTTGGCCCTGCGCGGCCGTGATGCACATGGGCTTCTCGATCAAGACGTGCTTGCCCGCCTCGAGCGCCGCTTTGGCAAAGGGGAAATGCGTGTTGTTCGGGGTGCTCACGACGACCTGGCCCATTAGCCTCGGGGTCCACCATTCGCGGTGTCGGAAATGACACAGGACGCTAGTCCACGCACCAAGTCGACCTCGCTGTCGGCGAGGATCTCGTCGTACGTCGTGGCGACTTTGATCGAGTCGCCGCAGACCTCCTTGGCCCGTCCCTTGCCCGACCGCTCGAGGACAGAGTGGAGGACAAACTTGTCCTCGTGGAAGATGATGCTGGGTCGGTGGAACACCTTGAGCGACATGCCCGTGCCGAGGATGGCGATACGGATTTTCTGGTCAGACATTGTGGGTTGGCTTGTTTTGGGTGGTATGTGCTGTCGAGTGGGTTGGGGTGGGAAGCGCAATATATAGCTGGTGCAGGCAGGCAGGCAAGTCCAAGTCACTCGTTTTGAGTCGAGAGTGCGGGATGGAGGAGGTGGTGGGATAAACGTAGGCCGTAGGCCCCCCCCCCCCCGCCCCCCCGCCCTTGCGGGATATCGAGCGGTAGATGGCAGGGAAAAGTGGAGGTTCAGGAGGCTTACCGTTCAGGTACCATGTAATTGTCACCTCCGTCTTCCACCCTCCGACAACTCGGAATACACGGTTGCAGCCGGTCTCCTCCTCTAGGGCCTCTTTTGCGGCTATGCAACCCATCAACCCACAAGCGAGACTGAACGTGTCATCCACACGGAGATCCACATGCATACAAGATCGCTGAGGCGGAGATGAGTCATATATCCCGCGGGTCCAAAACCCCCCAGTTGAAACAAAGAACAAACGAACATTCTCTACGCGAGCGCGGGGACGGACACTTGGCCAAACGCCTCGCCTTCCTCCCACGACAACAATTCGCAATCCCGCTCGTCGCCTTCCGGCACGCCCGTCGAGATCTGCGCTTCGATGCAAGCGAGATCCAGCGTATGGTCCAGAATCAAAGAAGGGTGGTCTGTTGTTAGCATATGGCAGAAACCCTTTACTCACGCCACACCCCCGGGTTGTAGCTGATTCCAACAGACGATGGCATGATGAAAGCTTCAACAGTGCTGGGGTCCGGTCGGTCGTCTGGTCCTCCTTTCGCGACAATCACCAGCATCTGTCCACCCTCGTCGAGCTTTTCCTCGCCCTTGCCTTTCCACTGCTTGGTCAGCTCAGACTCATTACTCCATCGCGGCACTCACCTCGGCCTTGCCCATCGGCACAAACGCTTGAGAGGTGTAAGGGTGTCGCTCCATGTATCGGATGTCAAACACTTTGCCCCTCTCCAGCCCAACTTTAGGCGTCGCCCGGAACACTGAAATACCAGTCACAGCACCGAGCTCCTCCGGGTACGTGCTCTTGATCTCCGCCAATCGAGCGTATTTCGTGGCCATACCATCAGGCGCAACCTGGATATCCATCCCCTCGTAGCGTGTCTCGGGGTCTGGGTACGCATGCAGAACCTGGCCAAATGGTGCGAACCCTTCCCGGCTGATCGGGACGGGGACGGTAGGTCCCGAGGGGCCGTGACCATTGAGCCCGTTGACGAGCGGCAATGACGAGACCAGCCCGTTGAGTTTCTCATAGGTCGAGTGACCATTGGCCAGTGGCTTGCCCTTGGACGTCGCCTTGGGCCCGGGAGAGGCAGTGTAAGGCGGAACCTGCACAATGGCATATGGCTCCTCGGGGGTGTGCTTCTCGCAGTCGAGCACGCTCCAGTCGCCGATTTGCTACATGTCAGGAAGAGCCCGATATCATGCCACCGCAACTCACAGCTTCAACGAGGCAATAGTCGAGATCCTGAATGTCAGCAAAGCCCTGTCCCCCCCCCGCATAGACCCACCCCATCAACGGTCAACAGAGAATGATCTGCCATCAGTTTAGGCCGTTGATTCCGCACTCACGCCACACGCCCATGTTGTAAGAGATGCCTTGGGCAGCAGTGCCCAAGAAGGCTCGAGCGGTGCTCATATCAGGCTTGTCGTCCGGTCCATTCAGCGCGGCGACAGCAAGGTACGCGCCTCCCTCGCCCAAAGCCTGTCCGCCAGGCTGCACGCCCTTGCCCATAGGGATGAATGCTTGGTTGGTGTGCCTGTGTCTGCTTGTCAGCTCGAGACTCGTGCTTGCTCACTAACCGTTCGAGCGTCGTGACGGTCACCTGGGCCCCTTGGCTGATATCCAACCTCTTCTTGGCTCGAGTCACGCCGACATAAGGACCCCCACGGACCAGCGCTCCAGGCTCATAAGTCTCCTGGACATTGGCCATTCGGTGGAATTTGAAGGCGGTGCCTTGGTTGGCGATCGTCACGTCTTTGCCCTTGGGCGCGCTGGACCCGAAGGAGAACCCTTGGATGACTTGACCGTACGGTGCGAAAGTCTCGGGTGTGAGCGGGAGGGCGGGGAGAATGGGAACGGCGGGGGCAGCGGAAGCGGTGTGAGGCCGGAGAGGATGACCGAAAATGCGGAGCCGTTTTAACCCTCCGTCTGCTGTCAGCTATGAGTCTACAGGACAAGCGTACCGGGGAAGATGCTGAGTCTGACATGGCTGAACACGGCCGTAGGAGAGACGGTGCGCTCCCGATCGAACCAGTGTTGCCTGTGAGCGCCGAGCGGCTTCTTGTCGACGATAGTGGTCCATTTCTCCTCCTCTCCCGGCAGATCCTTGTCGGATAAGATCGCCTCGACTTTGCAGGCCTGCTGTGAGTCGTCGCGGCTAGGGGAGTGGGCAAGACGTACCACGGGGTAGTTTCCGGGATGATAAGCCGTGTCGACTTCGACGTAGCTGACGGTACCAGTTCCTGCAAGACGGGCCACGACCCATTCTGATCGCTCCTTGCCGTGCAGCGGACCTCCGGGGGCGTATTTGCCCTTGTTGACCTGCGACCGCCTGGTCTCCCATCCATCCGACATGTCTGTGCCCCTGCCGGGCAAAAGCAAATTGCCAGGAGGTGAAAAGTTGGCATCTGAGCAGGCGACGATTCGAGCCGAGAGCAATGGCGAGAGGAGGTTGAGGGGTTCGACCGAGGGGTGAGGGAGCGTGTCGAGGAGCGCAGGTGCTTGTGGTTTTCCGTATGCTCTGAACCGCGCCTGATGTGAGAGTTTGACCAGGACCACGACGTACCATTCCTCCATCAGGGATCATTCGGACCAAGACGGCACTCCAAGCACCTTCCAGCGCTTTTGGGCCGAGCTTGAAGATATGTCTCGAGTTGGGCCCCAGCTCGACCTCACCCAGGATCTCTGTCCATCTCGGGTCTTTCGGGCTCAACTTGAGGTTCTTGTTCTCCACCTCGGTACTGGACAGACGGAGGGCGAAGACTTGAGAGGCCGGGCATTCATTGCCTGAGAAATGGGATGTGTCGATGTCGACGTGTGAGAGCGATGTCAAAGCAGTCGCGAGGCGGATGATCACCCTGTCGTGTCATTGCTGCCGACCTCGGGGCTGTCGCGTGGAAGGACCTACCAGTCAAAAGTCGGGTTGTGTCTTCGCGACTCCCATCCGTCGTACAGCGCACCATTGGGACCAAACTGTCCTTTCATAGATAACGAGGGCTGGAGGGTCAGCAGCGTCTCTGACATTGGGTCGACTCACACTCGGCTTGATGAGGTTGTCTTTGCTTGCGAAGAAATCGTCCGAGCAGCTCAGCACGGTCCCTCCGAGCGAGGAGGAGGACACTTCTGGTCTATCAGCGGGTGTCTTCCCCTTTGAGTCTCCGACTTGCCAGTCAAGAACGGTCGCAACGTCGCATCAAACTCGTCCAGGGGGATGGTAGAGTGTTCGAGGCCGCTCATCTTGGTAGAGTGTGAGTTGGAGGTCGTTCAGATCAGAGGGGTATGAGTACAAGGGCTAGAGACAAGGGGCAGAGTGAAGACTTCTGGGGGTGTGGGTGTGGGTGTGGGTGTGGGTGGTAGTGGGTGTGGGTGGTAGTGGGTGGGTGGATAAGGTGAATGGAAACAAAGATATACCGCTCTCACCCGGTTGGACGCGGTTATCTGCCCGATACCCCCGGTTCTCCGATCGCACCGGTCTTAACCTCCCAAGGTGAACCCACCAACCCCGCCCGCCTTCATTTCTCTCATCCTACGCATGCATGCTACATATAAAACTCGTACAACAGGTCTTCACAGCTCGTTAGACTGCGCTACAGCTCGCACAAATACAACATCCAAGGTATCATCCGAAATTCCTCACCCAGCCGCACTCGCCGCAACTCCAGAATTCCTTATCTCGCGGTCCAGCCCCACAGAACCCGCAAAACCACCCCCCTTCAACTCCACCCCTTGTCGTGGTGTTTGGACGAGGAGATGTGCACGCCTCGCATGTCTTTGCGAGCGGTTCGTTGATCAATGTGCATGTTGGACAGGTCCATTCGCCAGTCGTTGCAGGTATCAGCGGCGGAGGACGGTTATCGCCGGACGATGTAGGGCGGGGTCGGTCCGGGGTTGGTTTCGCTTTTGATCTCGTGCTCTTCTGAGCAGCGGCAGACGTCACTCGGGGCTTGCTGCTATGCGGAGCATCGGTGGGGGGTTTGGGGTAAGGCTGTGGACGGGTTGCAACGGTAGGAGTGGTGTTGACCGGGAGATCTGGCCGCTCGGTGAGTTCGATGAAATCCTCATCCTCCGCCTTCGAAGAGCCAGTGGGTGAGGGGCTCAAATCTTTTGCGTCGATACCCACGCTCTCCTCTTGTGCCTTCCTCACCTCCTCTTCTATCTCCTTGGACTGCCCAGCCTGCCCGGCTTGACACGACTTGTCGTCTCGGATTCTCCGCTCTGCAGCCTGGACATGTCAGTCTCCCTGCAACGCAGCACCACTTACTTCTGCCAGCAGCTCCTTCATGCTCCTTCCCCGATAATCTGAGCCGCCCAACACGCCTCCTCGGCCGAGTTTCCGCTGAACCTCCAGCCGCTTTTGCGCAGCTGCAAGGCCTTTTGCCTTTCCGACGTGCTCTGGGACCTTGAATCCAGACAAGTGGTGACCCTTGCCATGGAACCCTTCGCCTGGAGGTTTAGATACTAGCACATAGGTGACTGGGACTTACCGCTGTAACCTTTCCTCTTCAACTCGTAAAACTCCTCTTCCAGCTCGGCGAGTAGTTTGTAAAACTTGGCGTCGTGAGGGCCGTGCTCGATGTGTGTGAGCTGGAGTCAGTGATGTCCCAGTATTGATGGAGTGCCTCACCTCATGGAGCATGACCAGGACCAACTGGTCAAAGTCGTAAAATGTCGAAGTGTTTCCAGGAGGGCGTAAGCGAAGGTTTATGTGTTGCCCGTTGTTCATATTGTTGCCCAGCAGGGCTGGGTTGGCGGGGAGGAACTACGACTCAGCGGTGGTGGTGAGGTTGCGGCTCGAGTCCACTCACCTCGGCCAGAGTACCGACTTTCCACCCTCTCTTCGCCATGATCGGCTTGACCTGGCTGGCGATTTTCTCCAGCAGTGGTCTGGATGTCAATGCCAAGTCGACGTCGATCAGCCTCACCTGGCTTCATCCGAGCGAGGGCGGTTGGGCAGGTGCTCGAAACGACCTATAAGCGACATGGCAAGAGCTGGTCAATTAGGTGTGCGTATTCCGAGCGCAGCGGTGTGTACGATGAGGGACTTTAACTTTCATGGCCAATGTTCACGCCGTCTGAAACGACTTTCTACATGATAGAATGACGCGTCGTTGGTGACTTGCTGAGCAAGCGATCGACTTTACTCATAATTGATTCCGCGTTTCACCGTCGATCATCTTCGAACGAGTGCTTACACGGGGGAATACGGCCGAGCAGCCATGCATCCCGGTACGACCACTAGCGAGTAGTTATGGGGAGAAGGTAGCTTGGGAACGTTGCATCAAGCTTTGAAACGGTATTCCCATACTGCCCTGGAGTTGTTGTGCGCCTTCGGTACCTCAGCTGTTCAGGGAAGGAAGTGTCCTAACTACTGGATTCGAGCACATTGATCGCGTTTTGGGCAAGACGCAATAACGCCCAATCCCCATAACGACATGCTGAGAGCACGAGGCAGAGTAGTAGTAGTAGGTATGGTCGTTGTGGGTCAGCTGAGCTGGGAGATGAATGGCACTAAATTCACGCCACCATGCGGCGAAGTCTGATCAGCATGCCCGGGTGGCCATTGAAGCAGATGCGTGGGTCTTGTAGGAGGTCGGCTTGGGCTGGGGCAGACACATACTCGTCACATTCCGACGCTCTCTCTCCCGTCTGTCCCTTCCACCTGGTCCACCTGGTCACGCATGTGGTGGGAGTCGGGTGAAACGCACAGCGGCGGTGAACGCCGAAAGGGAGGGAGGGGGGGGGGGGGGGGTCGCTCATGTTCGGTGACATACGACTGCCCCTGGAATCCGTGCCAACGGCCCAAAATCAATGTCGTCACAGGGACCGAGCCGACCACGGGATGTTTGTGCAGCCAACCACCACTCGAACGGGTGGGATCTGAGGCTCGGGCTTCAAATCGCCTGCTGCTTTTACCGCAGCTGCCCAAAAAGAAAACGAACATGCGTCCTCACCCCCCGAGCCAGCGAGCGGCCCTTATCATCAAACGCACATTCAGGATCCGTTTAGCAATGCAACTCCCGGGAGGGGTCTGCGTGTGACGAGCACTTCGGCTTGCTGGGTCTACGGCATACGTGCCGAAAGCCACCCTCGCACTCTCTTGGCGGGCATAAGATCCTCTTGACGTCAGACAGAAACACTTGGACCAAGGGCAGGCTCAGGGGAGTTTGAGCGCTTTGAAACCCAGGTTGGCAAAGGAAACGAGGCAGGAGGGGGAGGGGGGAGGAACGGTAAGGGCTGGTGGTCAATTTTACCCTGGTGACGAGAGGGCCAAATGCATGTTCGGAAAACGATGGGGTCGGTGTGGGATTGAGCAAGTTTGGAAACAAGACCCCTCGTTCGTGCATTATTGCTGGATTGTTCATTGCCTTCGCACCATTTGCTACCTCCCCATCGACTGGCTGCCTTGAAGCACGACGGCAGCGGGAAGCGTGGACAAACACTTCTCGACCTACTCGACGGCTTACCTTGGTATTTGGTCAGACGTTTTAGGCCGTGTCATCATAATCCCTCACCGCCCTTGTTTTCTTCTCACATTCGTTCCTCTCTCTCGGATCCAAACCCCCTTCAGCCACCTTTATCCTACCTCCTCGAAACGTTCGACACTCTCTGTCCACCGGATCGATCTGTACATAGTCACCCAACAACGCGGAGAGCCCACCGTTCTGGAAAGGAAAGCCGGCGAAACCAAACCCATACAGCGGGAAGTGCGGAACCCTCTCGTAACGCCAGACGCAGCGTGCCAAGATTAAACCAAACTCAACTCGACCTTACCTTGCACCGCTCCTCTCCTCTCTACGCAATTCACCCTCGACCCGTCCGTCCGTAGCGTGATCGTCGACACTCTTCCGCCCATCGCAACCTCTCTCGCTGGCCATCGCGACCTCTCATCGACCACACAGGGCGTTTTACCCGCTCTGTCCGACACTTTAATACTCTTAGTCTTATTTACCCTCTCCTCAAACACCCCAACATGTCTGTACCCTTTCACACCCAACTTCAGCCCTTCGAGGAGGTGAGCCAACGCTCTTGACCTGTCTTGTTTTTCTGTTCTTCTGCGGTTTGGGGATGGCTCGACGAGGTGGCTGGAGGACAAGGTTCGAGGGGATGCGGGGGAGCGTCGATCTAGCGCACTGCGGCTTGTTCTCGATAGCGTCAGCAAACAACATCCCGCCGCACTCCTCTGTGGCCACCGTTCCCACCCTCCCCAACCCACTGGCGAGCGGGCGTGCGCCTGTTGGCGTCTGGAAACCCTTCGCCAGCGAGCAGGGTGGTTAAACAGGCCACTCAACAACCTATCCCCGGGCCCACGAAACGGGCTCTTGGCACGTTGTTGGGCGCAGTCGTGGTCCTTCCATCTCATCTCGTCTGCCCATCCCCCTCGCCCCTGCCCCGCCTCCCTTCCTCCTTCCTCCCTTTATCCTGGCAATCCGGGAAAATCCCGGACCACCTTCCTTTCTTCGACCTATATCGCTGCATTTACGTCCCCGAACAGTCACTGACATACAGCACCAATCCCCTTCCCCGGTCGAGGAAATCCCAAACCCTTACGAAATCTCCCTCCAGCACTCGCGGTCGCGATCGCAATCACCACCCCGACACAACCAATCGTCCGGGCCCCCTTCTCCCGTCGCTACTGTCAACAGCTTGCAACGGCAACTGTCCGGTGACCCCGAGAATCCACCGCCTGCCTGGCAGCGTCGCGCATCGATAAACACCCAGAGGAGCGGGAAATCGTCCCACAGCGCAACAGGATCCACTCGTCCTCGTCGTTCTCCCTCTGACGCGAGTTCAAATTTCTCCATCCCAAACTTACCACCAAGCTCGCGCAGACATCCGAATCTCACCATGACCGCGACGACTCGAAACGCCGCGGGAGCGGGACTGCCAAGTCAACTCTTCCTCCATGAATCACCCTCTGGATCATCGGTTTCCCTCAACGACGATCCCACATTGATGCTCCCGCAACCGGCTTTCCGGCGGAGACCTGGGGGATCGAACCGATCATCGGTCGCCAGTTCCCAGGACCTCAGCAGTCTGACCGGCGAGGAACTGTGGAGTATGGACCAAGAGGTCGTGCCGGATATGAGCAATCCCTTGACCCGTGCTGCCGAGAGACCACTCGATACAGTCAGGCGAATGAGCAGCCGAGTCGAGCACTCTCCGTACCGGAATGGCCTGCCTCAGGATGTCATCTGTGAGCCCCCCTCCCTTGTCCTAAACTTACTCTTCAGGGCCCGCCGCGCCCCCTCCTGCAGACCTGTATACGCCGCCTGTCAAGTCCCGAAGCGTCACTAGCATGGGGTCCCTGAGGAGCGTCAACAAGTCGAAACGACTCTCCCGGCGAAGCTCTCGACAAATCTCGGTGGATATGCATCCCATCGCTCCTGGGAAACTCACCGACGGATCTCTTGCTGGATCAACCCCGGCCTCGCCCAAAGACGGGATCATGATTTCGTCCAACAACTCTTCATCCACCTCGCTCGCCTCGCACGTGATTGCGCCCAACAAGTCGTCGGTGACGCTGGCAAGCAGGCCGCCTTCGGTGTATTACTCTCGAGACTTTCTCAGCAGCTTGGCACCGAGAGAAGGTGGTTATGCCATTGCCGCACAGATGGGCAATGGACTGGGAGCTGTGGGCACCATGTCCGTCGAAGAGAGAAGGCGAAGCTCGGTCATGAGCGAGGACCGGCCTCGATCGCTTGCTAGGGCACCCGTCTCTCGAAGCGCCGGCATGGGTAGGTGGTCGCTGGATGGTGGAGAGGTATGTTTTCTCGCAGAGCTTTGGCCACACAATCTGAAGCTCACCTCAGCACTATGGGCGGCCGTATGGAACCCCTTCGAACGCCACCACCTCGACCAGCTTTGGCCGAGCGACGTCTCAATCTGACCCATCCCCTCCCGCAGATGACGAGTCGGCTCGAGGATCCTACTTGCCCGAAGGGGCCGCCTCGCCAGTCGGCGTGGGATCAGCTCCTGCCTCCATCGACAGCGTCTCGCCTCCTCCGCCGATACCCTCAAGCGTGCCCGTCAACCCATCGCCGCTCAGCCGAGAGGCTACGGCCCATCCCTCTCCTGTCATTGAGCCTCCTGCGGCTCTCCCACCCCTTGCATCCGATGCTCCCACTCCCGTGCCCACTTCGACTCACCTGCCCCCAGCCGCGCCGGCGGTGCCTCCAGTGCCGGTGACGCAGCCTCCCTTGAACACTAAAAAGTCCAAAAAGGAACTCAAGGCCGCTGCCAAGGAGGCGAAAGCTGCTGAAAAGGCTGCGGCGCTCAAAATTTCGGTTCAACGCGCGGAACAAGCTCGACAGGCGACTCTGAAGCGGGAAGCCGAGAAAGCGGCTGCTAAAAAGAAGAAGGAAGATGATAAAAGGCGGGAGAAGGAGGAGAAGGAGCGTCGAAAGGCGGAGAAGAAGGCGTCGAAGCAGAAACCGACACCCGCCCCGGCGACACAGCCTGCTCCGGCCCCTGCCCCTGCTCCCATTGTCACGTCCGCGCTACCACCCCGGAACACCTCGTCTTCTGTCCAGTCTAACCAACTGGCCCAAGCTCCTCCACCTCCCCGGCCCCAGCCGGTCTCCTCCGGTCCAATGGCCCGACCGCCTCCCGTCCAGACGGCATCCAGCGCGAGCGTCGGGAAAGCCAACGGGAAAGCAAGATTGGGAATGTTTGGGACCATCAAGAAACGCCTCGCATCTTTCGGGGAGCCCAGACCGTCGTCCGGCCCGAATGGAAAGACGGCTTCTACTCGAGGTGAACAAAGCTTCAAGGCTCAAAACACCGTGGTCAAGTCGGAGCCGCCGCCTATGCCAACGACCCCGACCAAAGCCGCTGGACCCCAAACTCCCGCACCTTCTACCCCCTCGGGTCATGTCGACGCCGCCGAGATCTCGACCCCTCAGCCGCTGAGTGAACTCCCTCCCCGAACGTCATCGCACACCACACCTGTGGCTCAGGCTGGTTCCCCTCTGGCTCAGTCCCATCGTACGACCTCGTCGAACGCCACGCCGGTCTTGATCCGAGCCAACTCTGAGCAATCGCCTCGACCTGTCGAGTCTTCCCCTCTGTACAAAACCCTTTCGCACGAAGGACGCACCGGTGGATCCCCCACCTCAAGCAGACGAGGAGGATCCATCCGCGGACCTCGACCCATGCCCCGAGCGGCGCACTCGCCTGAGCGCCACCGATCCGCAAGCATTAGCAATTCGATCGCCGAACAGCAGCGGGCTCTCACGAGCTACCCCGATCACCACAACGGAGAGATGACGGGCGCGCCTGGAGCGGTCACTCCGTCTGCATCGAGCGAGTCGGCTGATGAGAGGGAATCGTCCATGTTCTCGCACTCGGTGTCCAAGGGCAGCCAGCACACCGACCTCGCTAGTCCTTTCACCAGCGACGGCAGCGAGATGGACACGAAGAGGAGTGAACTCGGTGATTTGGGTGATTTTGAACCGGAGCGAGAGGGTTCGAACGAGACGATCCACCCCAAGGCGCCACCCACCTTGCCCGCCGTCTCGGCTCACTAGCCTAGACCTTTGTTTCTTCTTTCTCTCGACATGGCGCTGTATCGAATATACCTCTTTAAGACTCATATACACGCATACTCGGCCACGGACCATGACATATCCCTCTGAACATATTGGAAAACCTATTTGCCCTCGATACGACTATAACGTCGATGTAGCGTATACATCGGTCGGAGTGCGCTCCGTCCCTGGCTTCTTATGCCACCTCTACCTTTGGCTCTACGCCACAAGCTTATTCTCGCTCTCTCTGGATCCCCTATTTGGGCGTCTCTGTGTTCGTCCTCTTTCTCTCAAATGGATACTTTAGATAGTAGCTCAGTTTTCCGTATAATATCAATTTGGATTTTGAGCGAGAACAAGCAAGAACATTGATCGGAAAGATACTATGGACACTTGTGTGCATGCATAGCGTCTTCTTATGCCTGATTGTTCTATACGGTGGGTGCAATGGTAACACCAACGAACGGGTGGCGGCCCTTACGTCCATGGATGGACGATGCGGGGCTCCCCGTAGTCCAGGGCGATATTTTGACTTTTGACCATCTCATCGATTGCATGACTTTATCCTTCGTTCATAATGGCAACAACGCAGGGGCAGCGGGACGTTCCAGAGCAGGGAGACAACCAGCACCCTGCGTCATCATCCACGTCCCACTCTGTGGCAGAGCAGGCCGACTATGACATCCTGCCAAACGGCCACCGCAAGTACCCCAAGGGCCAGGACCCGAGACTGCGCTACCAAAAGCCATACTGGTGGCCGTACAAGACGTTTGTGAAACACCGCTGGATCGGGAGGGAGCTCCTCGAGGTGGTCTCGACAGAGTTCCGGGACCGCAGCGTCGAGTATTATGTGCGTGGCCTCTATGCGATCGAGACAAGGCTGATGGGCAGAAACACGCGCTCGAGTCGGGCGTGACTCGCGTGAATGGGGTGGTGGCTAGCCCGAATTTTGTCCTCCGTAATGGAGATAGGATCGAGTGAGTGGACGTTGGGATGTCAAGGCTGATATACAGTAACACGGTCCACCGACACGAGCCGCCCATCACTAACGACCCGATCCTGGTCCTTCACAAGGACGAGGAGCGGGAGTTTGTGGTCATCTCTAAACCTGGGTCTATTGTAGGTTTCACGTGCGGTGCCCAGCTGACTCTTGTAGCCTGTGCACGCGACGGGTCGGTATTTTCGACACACGATCCTGGAAATCATGCTCTCGGACTATGGCATCAAGTGCTTCTGTGAGCGCCATCTCAGCGGTGATCAGCTGAAGTCGAGCGCTCACACTCAGCGGTCAACAGGCTCGACCGGCTCACCTCGGGATTGATGATCCTCGCGTTGACGGGTCCCGCGTCGAGAGACTTGTCGATGGAGTTTGCCGAGGGTCAAATACGCAAAGAATACGTCGCAAGAGTCAAGGGCAGGTTCCCCGAGTAAGCTGGGCTTTTGTTTTGGCCTTTTGCTGGGTATTTGGTCGTGCTGAATGTATCTCAGTGGCCGGATCACGGTGGACAAGCCGCTCTTGACGGTGGATCGACAGATGGGACTTGTGATTGTCACTCCGGAGGGAAAGGTGGGTCGGCGTGGATAGATCTTCTTTTCTGATCAGTAGGAAGCAAAGACGATCTTCAAGCGATTGTCGTATGATGCCGAGAGGGATCAGAGTGTTGTGCATTGTGAGTTTCATTGGCTATCACCTGACATATCCTTGCATCTTGGCTGATCGTCTAGGCCGTCCGATGACTGGAAGAAGTGAGCTTCCCCCTCGTCCTCTTGCTTTCTCCATCTCCGCAGAACTGACTCGCAGCACACCAAATCCGCGTGCACCTGCAGTACCTGGGCCACCCTATCGCCAACGACCCGTTATACTCGCACGACTCTATCTGGGGTTCAGATCTTGGTCGTGGCGGTGTGGACCTCGTGCCTGATGACAAGGCGGTCTCGGCGGAGGAAACGTTGAGGGCGAGGGTGAAAGATGGGGAGGAAGCGCCCGCGAAGCGTGTGGTCGATCTGAACGATCGCGAGTATGCGAATATCGACGCGGGCAGCCCGATCCGCCTGAGTCAACAGGCTAGGGACGTCATTGCCAAGCTCCGTCGAGCACGAGACGAACAGGAAGATTGGGTCAAGTGGGTCGTGGACGTGACCGATGGAGGAGTTGGAGCTGACTGCCCAGGTGGAAAGAAGTCGTCTTCACGGCCAAAGCTGCGCAAGATCAAATCGAGGCAGAGTCTGGACAAACTGAATCGACCACGAGCCAAGAGACGCCCTCGACATCTCAAGAGGGCGAAAGCACGACTGGCCAGGTGAAGATCCCCAAGCTGCACCATTCCAAACGCCTAGACGCGCCGGACGCTCTCCCCGAGACGTTCCAATCGTCCCTCGCGCGACCGGCTCATCTTCCCCCCGGGTTCTGCGAAGAATGCTTTGTGCCCGTGGCGGATGATCCTGATCCGGAAACGCTGTTCATCTTCCTCCACGCTCTGCGGTACACGACGCCGAGATTGGGCGCGTGGGCGACGCCGCTCCCTCGGTGGGCTGGGGAGCGATGGGAGGGGGATTGGAGAGGATGGTCAGACGACCCGGTGCCGGCGCCGTTCCCGGACGAGTCGGAGGAGGGGGAGTTGGTGGTCGATGCGGAGTAGGGTTGATGGGTCGGGTAAAGGTAGTAGATAGTGTAGAGTATAGAGAGCATCAGTATAACGTGTGCATCAGTCCCTTTAAGATCGTGTCTGTGCTTCCCCACAGCCACGTGTATACGGCACAGGTGCAGTAGGCCGGGAAAGCGTGCAAGCCAGTGGTGGGATGAGTATAGATGCCTGCAGTCGGATGAGAGAGAAGGCTGTGGAGTAAGAAGCATCCATATGTATTATGCATTGAATCCCATCGTCGTTGATCTCTACTTGGCCGCCAGCGAATCATCGCCAAACAGCGCTCGTCCGCGGCTCGACAGACGCATGAAGCCCATTCTCGCGTCCGAGTCGTCGATTGATCTAATGTCAATGACTTATATCTTGTCCTTTGCAGCCCAAACCTACCGCTTAGCCATTTCCCCCCGGTACGTCACATCCTCCAAGCTTGCGCTCGCGAGCGCAGTGCCAGGAAGAAAGAGGACCAGCGCGACCAGAGCTTCGACGATGATCTGCAATGAGATGATGGTACCCTTTAAGCCTTGTCTTTTGGGCCAGCCAGTCATAGGGTGATGCAACAATGTAGAGAGGGAACGTACAGAAGTGGGCAGAGAAGCCGATGCGGCTCGGTCGCCGGAGAGCGCCTTTAACGTGGACAAGTCTGGGCGTCAGTGAGGGCAAGGTGTGTTGGACGTCAGGGCGCAACTGACGCTCATATGTTGAGAAGGCGGCTGATCGTCAGCTCTGCAATTTCACGTTCCGGAGCTGACCGTGTAAAAGCGCTATGCACGATATCGCCACGAGGGCTTTGCCTAGGACCGACATGGCATGGAGGTTGTGGTGGACGACGACAGGTTGAACCGGCTGGTAAAGAGTGAGTGTCAGCGGTGATCGCCGAGATAGCTTGCGTAGGCCTAGGAACTGCTCGAATAGGCTCAGTGATACAATTTGCGCCTAATGCTTGCCGCTCACTTCCCCTCTCCCGTCCGGTCCGGCACGTGCCGCGATTGCTGAGCAAAGGAACACGTGACTATCGTGCTTGTAGGCTCACGCGGCAGCCCCCGATATTTCCGATCGCCCAGGTTCCCGTATCATGGCGCAGAACACTGGCACCGAACGACGCTCGGAGACAACAACTCCTAGCGTCATGCCGCCGCAGCAGCTGATGATAGCGGACCTCTGCATCTGTCGGACATGCTCCGCCCGCTATCAGCACCTCTCGTTTGCTTATCCACAGAGTTATCTTTCGTCGTCTCACGAGGTAACATTCCACTCGCTAAGGTATCAGCGGTATCAGCGGCACTGTGTCGCAGGCGTCTTTCTCACGTTTTCAGAGAGTCGATCAGCGAGCCCATGTAGCCCCGCTTCTAATCGGTCGACGGAACTCGCTTAGATGACCGTCCCCACTGCCAAACAGACCTCCGACCCCGGTTACTCCACTTTGGCCGTCTTTCTCGGCGACACCGAGCGAGAAGAATTCGTCGCGTCCTTCTCGCACGCCCTGGATACGCCAGAAGGAGCGCGACGCTTCCAGCTTTTTTTTATTTACTCACCGGTGACATAACGGGTGGCCAGGCGGGGGAAGGGGGAGAGTGACCCCGATCGGTGTCCACGGTGTTAACGGCATTAAAGGGTGACATTGTGCCTGGTCGTGCCTTTGTCGATCCTAAAAGGGGTAATAGGGCTCGCATGGCGATCCAAAAATAGAGATCTATCCAATGGGACCCGGTCTCTACCCGCTTCACAAGGGGTCTATTGAGAGCCCGTACGACGTCTGGTGAGCTACGTGACCCATGTGGTGCAACTCTCGCTTGGAAGTAAATTTTGGATCAACGCGCAAACTCTGAATCAGTCCCGTATCGATGGGACATGGTGCAATTCGATCGATAGTGGATCACTCTCGCCTTGTGCCCCTTGGTCACCACCGGCTGCTGGTCCGGACCCCCCCTCCCCACAGCGGGATCTGGAGAAAGGGCAAGTGTAAGCGAAGTGGGATTGGAAAAGAGTCCAATCGCCTTACGTCGTTACTGCTATCAATGTTCCAGAGCTGAATCCGGGGGATGGGGGACAAGCGAGCTTGGGCAGATAACGCGACGAAGCTTAATGCCCCCCTCTCGCTCCCGGGTGATGCTGCATTCACAGCCGTAGACATATATATAGCGCACCTCGTAACTCTTCCCCCCCCGCAACACATCCTCCCACTCTACCCAACATGTCCTACGAGGAGAAGAAGATCAACGATGATTACGACCAGTCGGTCGCGCCCGCGACCCAACCGGCCCCCCCTTACGAGGTCGAGACGGTCGGCGAGAACGGGGGTCTGAAACGACAATTGAAGTCGAGACATATTGCTATGATCTCCATCGGTGGTGTCATGTGAGTGTCCCATGACCTCCCCCCCCTCATTCGCCATATGCAATTCTCGCAACCTTCCCCGTCACACGACGGCAGTCACCCACTCCACCCGCCACTTTCAGTGGCGACTATACTTCCCCCTCAACGCTTCCCCCCACCCCGCTCACATCATCTTCTCGGCAGCTGCTGACGATCCAGCGGTACAGGTTTGTTCCTTGGTACTGGTGGTGCTTTGGCCAATGGTGGTCCCCTCGGTCTGTTCATGGGTTACGCACTCATGGGCTCTATCTGCTTTTCCGTCATGGTACGTACACCTTTTTCCCTCCCTCCGAACTCCGCCTAACCCCGCAGGTCTCCCTCGGAGAGATGATCGCCTACCTCCCCATTCCCGGTGGTCACATCAAACTGGCCGAGCGATTCGTCGACCCCGCTCTCTCCTTCACCATGGGTTGGAACTACTGGTACAACTGGACTATCATTCTCCCCGCCGAGCTCTCTGCCGCTGCCGTCTTGATCAACTACTGGACCACCGCCGTCAACAACGGTGTCTGGATCTCCGTCTGCCTTGTCGTCGTCGTCGCCATCAACTTCCTCGGTACCGGAGCCTACGGAGAGGCCGAGTTCTGGTTCGCGTCGATCAAGGTCTTGACGATCGTCGGTTTGATCATCCTCGGTGTCATCATCTCTGCCGGAGGCGGACCCCAGGGTGACCCCATTGGATTCAAGTACTGGGGCAACCCCGGTGCCTTGACCCAATACAAGGACATCCCCGGTGCTCTCGGTCGATTCCTCGGTTTCTGGGCCGTCTTGACCCAAGCCGCCTTTTCTTACATTGGTACTGAGATCGTCGCCATCGCCGCCGGAGAGGCCAAGAACCCCCGACGAAACATTCCCCGAGCGATCAAGCGGGTCTTTGTCCGAATCCTCGTCTTCTACCTCGGTGGTACTTTCGTCATCGGCATCATCGTCCCTTACAACGAGCCTTCGCTCAGACTCGGCTCGGGTGTCGGTAAATCGCCTTTCGTCATTGCCATCAAGAACGCCGGTATCCCCGTCTTGCCCTCGATCATCAACGCCTGTCTGTTGACCTCTGCTTGGTCTGCCGCCTCTTCGGATCTCTACACTTCCTCCCGAGCTCTCTACGGTCTCGCCCTCACCAAGCAGGCCCCCAAGATCTTCGCCCGAACCACCCGACGAGGTCTCCCTTACGTCTCGCTGGTCCTTTGCACCTTGTTCGCCGGACTCGCCTACATGTCGCTCCAGACCACTGCCGGTAACGTCTTCAACTACCTCGCCAACTTGACCGCCGCCGCCGGTCTCCTCACCTGGTGGGGTATCGTCTTCACCTACATCCGATTCTCCAAGGGTCTCAGGGTCCAGGGCATCGACCGAAAGAAGTTGCCCTACTGGTCTTGGTTCAACTACAGGCAGCTCGCTGCTTGGTACGCCATCATCCTCATCTCGATCATCCTCTTCTTCTCCTCCTACACCGTCTTCCTTCACGGCGAATGGGACGCACCGACCTTTGTCACCAACTACCTCCCCGTCTTCCTCTTCCCTTGCCTGTGGATCGGATGGAAGTTGTTCAAGAGGACCAAGTTCGTCCGAGCCAACGAGATGGACTTCTACTCGGGTCTGGACGTCATCGAGGCGGACTGCTACGAGGAGGACCCGCCCAGGAACGTGGTCGAGAAGGTCTGGCAGTTTATCATGTAAAGCGCGATAAAAAGGGATTATTAGCGAATTCAGTAGTGGACCATTTCGGAGGAGCCAGGGTGGCTCCTCGACAGTGTTAAAAGTATTACCATAGCAATAGCATTGGGAGTTGTTTATACGGCTTGATATAGTCTGTAGGGAAGATGCCAATTGTCATTTGCCTCCAACTGCTTGAGCTCGTGCCAGTCGTGTCAGTCTCCCGGGTGTCTGATGAGACGTTTGCTGTCGGTGAGCGGCACTCCCGGACATCACCTCATTCCGACTATGCGCAGGCCACCTCGGGGCGACTGTTTCGGATATGTGCTAACAGGAATAACTGCGTCATGCTTGAGGGGAATCAGATTACATGTCTGCTATCGGTGAGCGGAAAAGCCTCACATCAGTCCCATGACGACTTTGCGCAGGCTCCTCGGACCGACTGGTCTGTGTTTTTGCCCACGTGGATTAGGCTTCATACTCTCTGCGCTGCGCAGTGGAAGCGGCATAGAGGATTGAGGAACCCGTATGAGCCCTCTTCGATCCGGTCTCGCTGGGCACGTAGCCGATAATCCGGCCCCGTTTGGTCCCTTGATGGAGCAAGGCGCGCAAGCCGATTTGAGCCCACTTGACTAGAGTTCTGAAGAAATGTGGGCGGAGGGCCCGGGTCTGGATTCACAAGGACTGGGCTCGCGTTTCGCCGCGCTGTGCTGCTGGTCTCCGGTGGGATTCGGGGACTTGAAGAGTTCGGATATGTCTGGCTTGGCGACATAAGGGACCCGGTTAGCTTGTCACCTGGCAGCGGCAGAATTGGTCCTGCGGCCAGGAAGGTTGAAGACACCTGTTAGCAGAAAGATACTCGATACATAGCCCCGTATTGGACCCGACTGTCCGACCAAGGCACCCCATCTATCGCTCCCGGACCGCCCACTTGATACCTCCCATCTTCCTCGCTTCTCTCCCCTTTCCTTCTCTCCACTCTTTGCCGTAATCCTTCGTTGTCCTTCCTCCTCGCTTCTCCACCACGTTCATCCCTTGCCAAAGACTTCTGTGGTCGACGATGTAGTTTTGTATCCGGACGTTGGGCGGGATCTGGGATTTCGGCATGGCGAGGAAATGTTGGTGCGGTGTGGGTTTGAGGAGGACGGGGTTTCGGGGTAAGGGAGCCGACAGAGGTCGAACGAAGACTTTGCTGGCCGCGTCGAGGGCCTTGACGTTGACGAATGAAGGCATTTGGGAGGGTGGTTTGAACGCAGGGATGAGTATCGGGTATCTGCGGGTGAGTTTTTGTCCCCCGACGCGTCTCTCACCTAAAGGTTTGATTGATCGTGATTCAGGTCCTCCCTTCCGAGTGTTTTCCGGGTGACTATGCGACGGGTCTAGTAGGCGATTGAGTGTGTATGGGTCGGATGGGATGTAAAGGTAAGAGAAGGGTCGAATGGGTCTGTCTGATGAAAGGGAAATTCCAATTGTCAACGGGTGGAATTTGATCCCGTCGACCTCCACCGGACAGTTACAGAGTACAGTCCAACCGCACTGGCTACATCATCAACCTCGGTCCTCTTTGGATTCATGGTTTATACTCTCCTCCTCTCTCTACGACCCTTCTTATACAACAACCCCGTCCAGACAGGTCGAAGCGCAGAGCAAGACTCGCCCATCGGCAGCTATATACACGGTGCATAGCTTTCGCATTCACCCCATCCTCGCCAACACGGTCACCCACAGCTCAACTGTTCCGCCGGAGGTCCCGGCGGAAGTCTTATAACCATGCCCGAAATCTCAGTCGTCCTCAGAGTGAGCGACCTTTCCACTTGCTACGCCGTTGGCGCCTTCAGACTCAGCTTTCTGTCTGCCTAGCCTCACGCGCTCACCCTTCAGTCGTAGTGTTACTATCCCACCGCAGCAACAATGTCCTGGGCCAACGTCATCCTCTTCCTCGCCTTCTGCTACCTCGTCTTCCGCTACTTCCTCTTCCCACTCCTCCTCGCTCAGCTCACCCAGTTCCGAGTCACCTCTTTTTCGCTCTTCTCCACTCGAGGGCTAGAGTACCGGAGCAAAGCCGAACGCGGGAATGTCGTGCCAACGGTCCGAATCGAGCGGACAGGATGGGTCTGGGGCGGCCTGAGCAGCGATGAGGTTGGTTTAGTGGTAGTCAAGCTGGAAGGGGTCAGCTTGCGTGTCAAACATCTCCAACGCAAAGGGACGGAAGATTCTCGCGTTCGCCGTTCATCTGTAAGTCGAAGCGCTCATCACGCCTACTGACCACCTAGGGTTCGGGGCGACTCGCGACATGGAAAGGCAGGATCGTGTCGTCTGCCTTGCACCTCTTTATCCATCATTACCCATCTATCGCACGTATAATATCGATCCAGATCTCCGACATCCGTCTCATCTTTGACGACCTCGATGGGCTCGAACTCACCGTCAAAGTACTACGTCTCGGCGCCAAGATCAATTTCGAAGGCAAGGCCGAAGCCGGAGAATTCATATCTGGCATCCCGACCCCATCCGCCCCCCCTTCCCCTATAGAAGATCCCAGACGACTCAATCCTCTCATCACACCCCTCGACGAGTTCTCCCCTTCGCCAACTCCCTTCGGCTCGCCAATCTCCCAATTCCACTCCTTCTCCTTCCCCGGCCATGCGCCGGACTCGAGTCGCGACTTCGCCCCAGTCCCCGTTTCGCGTATGGCGAACGCGCGGCGCAGAGCATCCCACTTCCAATCGAGAATGACCCATACTGCATCCCAAGTTTGGTCAAGAGCCATCGCACGATCCCATGGCTCACTCTCTTTCACCCTCGCCATTCAGGACGTCGCGCTCATCCTCCCTCATATTAGTACGCCTCGTCCGAGCTCGTCGAATCGCTCTTCCGGATCGGACTTCGGCCCCGTCCACGACACAAATGGACTACTGCATCGACCATCGCTCAAATCGCTCAAGTCCCGTATGCAGCCTAAATCATTCGCCTCTGTCGGGTCTCTGCATACGCTATTTCAGCACAAACGCTCGAAGTCAAACGCGCCGATCCCTGCTGGAGGTTACCAACAGCTGCTAGGAGTCGAGGGAGACAGCAAGGTCGTGTTGGGTCTCGGCTTTGGACCCAAAAAGGGTCTCTTGGGAGAGGACACTCTCCGCACAAAGGTTGAATTTGGCAAAGTGCTCACGACCCTTGATGCGGTTGAGAAGATACAGGGTATGCTCAAATCCCAGAAGCCCTCTCAAGCGACAAAGGAGGTACATTCGGCAAAGCGCTGGTCGCCACGTTCCTTCCCGAGGGTCAGTTGCAGTAGTCACCTGGCGGATGCTGACAAGCAGATCGTCCTACGAGCGTTCGAGTCGGTCTCAGTCTCGCTGCTGCATCTCAACATGACCCATCAGCTCCCCATATCCACCTCGTCGCCTATCTCTGCCCGATCGTCCGTAACCGACATGTCAGATTTCAGCCTCCCGGAGCCTGAAGCTTTTGGCATCTCGCTCGACGTCGCACAACTCTCGTGCAAGCTCGATGCGGCTGATTCGTCGAATGATCATCGTGCAAGAAACGCGTTTGGCTCGAACACGAATCCGGAATCTATCGTTCGAGGAATCGCTTTCGCCCTTCGATGGAATAGTATTGGCTTGCAATGCCTTGCGCCTGGCGAGAAGAATCACGAGATGTCGCAGCTGGTGCAGATGCGCACGGCCGAGTTCGAGGGGCTTTCCACATGGCGTCCCGAAGGGTGGTCCAGAGAAGAAATGCTCTTTGCCTCTGATCCCAACCTGGCATTGGTTCTTGGCAAAGGGTCCATTGATTCTATAGATGTTGCTGGGGACGTGCAGCTTCTGGACGAACTCCGACAAGCTTGGCAGCGGTCCAAACCCGAAAGGCCGCCCAAGCCCCAGGCCATGCCAGAGAGCGAGCAGCATAGGGTCTTGCCACCCCGTTTCCGCATCGTCCTAGACGTGGGTCATGCTATGGTCCTCCTGGCCGATCGAGTGTCAGAGCAGAGAACGACCCTCACCCTGGCCTCGGACGGCCTCCATCTGGGCTGCTTTACAAACTTCTCAGATCTGGCCGCGCGTCGTAGAGACAAGGTCACGGTTCGCTCGGCATTCAAAAGAGAGGAAGAATTGCGCCAGCGAAGGGAAGAAGCAGGGGATTCGGTCGATTACGCGCTGCCTGACTCGATGCTGAAACCGGAACTCCGCCGACATTTCGAAAGAACACCTGCGGTCCTTCAGGATGATTACGCGATGAGCATGCGGGCAGAAGCTGTCATGGTGCTGGAACCAATGTCTTTGCATATGACTTTATCCGGCCGGAACGATCGAGAGCAGCAAACCTATCATCTGGCTTCGGTAGGCCGGGCCCATGGTACGTTTACAGGCGACATCCTTGGACGACAAGAGGTACAGAAGGACGGGCGCGAGCTGGCGAGCCTCGACCCGAGCTCCATTTCGTGCCTGTTTGATCTTGGCATCGACAGTGGTGTCAAAGTGAACCTCTACAGCATGCCTGTGATCGAGGCGTTGACCGCCATGGCCCAAGCACACCAGCCCGCTGCGAAGCCAGAAGCAAACGCGAAATATGGAAGCTTGCTCTGCCGTTTGCCGTCCGGCATCTCTGTGCGCTTGTCACTCGGTCTCATCAGCGTCTTTATCGGTCATCAAGACCCCAATCCAAATTGCCCCCTCAAACTCACTCGTGGACTCTGGCTGCAGACGACCTTCTTGTGGGAGTATGCGTATTACTGCCGACGAGCGCAGGTCATGCGATGTCGTCATTCGCACTCGCCTCCGACCCGAAGCAGGCTACGACTGCCGGAAGACATCACCACTCAGGCCCTCGCATTCGAAAACGCTTTGGGCCCGAAGGACGGTCGCGCGGCTCTCTTCTCTTTCACGCTTACCGAATCATTCATCAAGCCAATCTTCAACGGTGACAGGTTCGCCGATGCAGGAGGCACGAGCCTTTCCCACCGGCCGGTGCAAGAGCCGAAAGACAAGGTCGAGGAGGAATACGTCGGATGGGATTTCCGTCGGCCTCAGACCCACTCCGCGATCCATCGGGGTATGTTTTCGAACAATGTCGACCCTTTGGAACTCAGCGACACGGACCAGGCTGCACGACCTCTGCTACGCATCAAGCGCTTTGCATTCAACTGGGCCGTGATCAGGACCTCAGGCGAGAAGGACATCGAGCACAAGTTGACCGGAAAAGTAGACAGCGTGGACGCCGTTTGCGATTTGTCGCACGTATACTGCAGTCTTCTAGCGGCCAAGACAGTCCGGCGCCTCGCAAAAGCCGTTCAACGACCTCACACCCCGAAAACGCCTGGCAAGAAGATGGACTTGTCTATCGAGATTGTTGTACCTTCTATCAAGACACACCTAGCCTTCCCCCTGCGGGAGCACTTGTTCATATACGTCGACAACGCGGCTCTTTCAAAGCTTTCCACGTCTGGCTTCAAGATTACTTCGAGAAAGGTGCTCGCGTTTGTGCCGTGTCCGAGGGATGTGGGTACCTGGGACGAGCTTGCGAGAATCAAAGCCCTCGATGTGCAAACAGTAGCCCCGGGACAGCCACAAATGGCTAATGTCAACGCCGAAGCAATGCGGATCAGGATCCCCTTTTCTTACCAGATGTCGAAACTGGTCCTCAACATCAATGTGACTATCAAAGCGATCAAACTTCTCACCCACGACCTCGACAGTCAAACCTTTGAAACAGTGAAGAAGCCTGGTCCCGAAGGGCCGAAGCACATCCCGCGCATCTTGATCAATGTGAACAAGGTGTCTCTCGAGGCGAAAGACGATCCAATTGAGACAAATCTCAACCTCATTTGGCGAGCGGGAATAGCCGAACAGGAAAAGCGGAACGAGCTGGAGGACAATTTTGAGACCAAGATGAGGTTGATCACTGAGAGGCAAATCGCTTTAGCTCAGGGAATCGAAGACGAAGAACTCGACAAACCTCCAACATACTCGAAGCTGACCCACAAACTGAGCATTTCACCCGACGAAGCGAGATATCGCCTGGACTGGTACAAATCGAAGACGTGGACACGACGAATTCGTCTCGCAAAACAAGAGCAGTGTCGGCGCGAGCAGGCCGCTCTACGCCACATGGAAGATGCGGGTCTGGCAAATGTCTCGTTGCCTATTACTATCAATCAGCAGACACTCACGGCCCCTCTTTTCCGACTCGCTCTAGATGGTTTCAAGTTCTCTGTGGAGGATCTGGGGTGGAGTCGTGAGCAGATCATCGAGTACATGGGCGACGTCTCCACTCCGTTTGACGAGGGTACGGAATTCAGCTTAATGGTCCCGCTGAAAATACGCTGGTCAATGGACAATGGGGTAGCGACGCTGCGCGACTACCCCTTGCCACTTATACGGATACCAAGCGTCACCGAAGGCAATCGGCCAGCATGGAATGTCGAAACTCCGATGATCATTGCCGAGGAACTCCAAGGAGACGATTCCCAGGTTCTTGTGCCAACTCAAGTCATACCTCCGGGATGCGGGGCATCAGACGCCTCGCCGTTCACAGTCGAGATTGCCAAGACGATCATGCCTGTGAAAACCTACTCTCGACCAATCATCAACATCTCAACCGACCGCACCACCGAGTTCACCTGGGGCAACTCGTATCAGCCAGCGATTCAGGACTTCATGAAAGTCGTCGAAAGCTTGAGCCATCCGCCACGGGATCCTAGTCCAAGAGTAGGGTTCTGGGACAAATTCAAGTTGATCTTGCACTGGAAAGTCACTGTCAACTTCGAAAGCAATGCGCACTTGCACCTGAAAGGTAGTTCTCGCATACCGCCGACTGCAAGCAAGCTAACTTTAGGAACGTACGATCCCTACTACATTGTTGGAAATGGAGCCGGATTTGCGCTCTCGTGGAAGGGCGGCACCAAGCTAGAGGTCAATCAGCCGAATGATCAACATGAGACCATCCAGATCTCAGCACAAGAACTTCTCATCGCTATCCCGGAGTCAGTCGACCCTTCTCCGCAAACGCTGTGCTGATGAAAAGTCTGACCGCACTCAATGACAACGCAGCGATGGGTAGCGAGCATCGACCGCCTAAAACCGACGTCCCATTGGATTCTCCTGCGTACGACCAAGCATTAATCGAGAGGAGGTATACAAAGCCATGTGCTCGATTTTTGAACGGGGTCCGAGTAGGTTTTGGGTTTGTGCTCGAGCGTACTTGTCGACCATGGACCTGCAAGGGCAACTGTGGGGGAACAGAAAACTTATTCCATCGGCAATGTCGCGAATTCACATTCAAAAGGCATCAGGAGGTCATCTTGCGATCACCAGAGGCCATCGAGCGCGAGGAGGCTCGTCTGGGGCGTGTACGTGTCGATTTTGCCGTTACTCAGAAGCTCATCTCAGCCGGTGGACTCCTATGAAGGGTTCCGATCAGACTACATCCACTTCTCGGTATCCGTCGTCGCGCCTCTGAACGAGGTTAATGAAACTATGAGGGAGAATGCGGAGAACCAGAACTCTTTGCACATGAGTCCCAAAGCATTCGCGCATTTCTTCGCCTGGTGGAGGTAGGAGCGATCCATGTGCCATCCCGCTGATCGTAGATTGTTCGATCACACCATGTCGCTCCCCATTCGACAGGGCAAACTTTTCCCAACCTCACCGCCTCCGTCAAAGAAGTTTGGCCGAAGTATCGGTACCATCAAATACCGATGTGATCTTGCGCCAGTGTACCTCTCTCATGTGTACGCGCAGGCTTTCAAAGAGATGTGGTCGGCTGGGAAATCCCAGTCCTTGGGCGTCAAAGCGCGATTTGATCGCTTCCGTGCAGATGCGCATCAACGGGCGCAAGAAAAGACTGTTCGAAACGAGAGACTGCACCGGACGCAACAGGTCATCCACAAGCCTTTCTATGCCGCAGATCTACTTCTGAGCGGTATACAGCTAAAAGGCATGCGGGCGGACTTTATCGAAAGGGCGCGACCTCATGACTGCGAGAATCCTGATCACCCCACACGCAAGGCGTCAGAGCTGCCGCCCGAACGTCGAGCATGGTTCAATTTTTTCGATTTCATCGACGCGGATCGGAAACCATTCGACAAAGATCCCGAGATTGACATTATCGACGTCATGGACTGTCCCCAAGTGTTCTTTTCCAAACGTGTCAAGGCGAGACAGACGACTCCGCATGACGACGATGATAACTCCATCGTTTCGGATAACGACTCGAGGTTCGATATTGAGAGCTCCAAATTTGGGCACGAGAAATCGCACATTTGCTACCTCGGCGCGGCCTCGAGAGTGGCAGAGACGCAAATGAGAATTGTACGACAACGTATCGCCGAGCTGGAAGAGAGGCGAATCTTGTTCCGGGACGATGCCTTGGTGGGTTGCTCTCGTCGAGTCCAAAACTGACGGCAGTTTGATCACAAGTCGAACAACAGTCGTCTGAAGACGCTGAATGCGCATCTCGAACACCTTGCAAGACAAGAGCATCGACACATTGATGACGACACGTTGCAGTCGTCCGGGTACCGCCACCCTGCGGAACGAAGCCTCAACCAAGCAGGGGAGATCAGCTTTGAAAATACGTGCCATATTCACTGTCCTCGAGTGTATTACAACAACTTGTCGCGAAACGTGATTTGACTTATTTCTTGTCGGACTTTGACTGACGACCAGGTGCTCTACAAATATTGGTTCTCCAGCCGAGACAGGAAGCGGGAGGAATACATGTCATCTCACGCGTTAGTGGCCAGTGCTTTGATCAAGCCTATGCTCATGCCAGATCTCTAAGGGGTGTTCGCGATGGCATCCAAAGGAGAATGTGGCGTCTGAAAAACGGTCTCAACCGGGACGACTTGCCTCCCGAAGCCTTCTTTCCACCGGAAGACGCTGCTTCGGCGCTGTTGAAAGATCTTCAGCGGCTGCTGTGCGACAAGGGTGCTTCGAAGCTGTTCCACACGCCGGAGGAAGATATGACAGATCACGAGGATCTACGGGTGCCATCACTGGGTCTACCCGCAGACTGTGTTGTCAAGCCAAAGCACCGCTTCCTTGTGCTTAAGCCTCAGATTGCTCTGCGGAGCGAGGTGGACGAAAATTCAATCATCCTACTTGCGGTGGAGGAGATTTCGTTCAAGGGCTTCTCTGTGTTGGATGAGATTGCCAAGGATGAAGTAGCCGCCGACGTCTTGGGACGGTAAGTAACTCTCTGCGTTATCTCACTCGTACTCATCTCAGGTACTACGTCAACCTTAAAGGACTGCAGGCGTTCTATCCGACGGCCGAGGCCCTTCGACGAGAACGAGACACTTCCCCCGATCAGCGTGGTCTCGACTTTATACCTCTGGAGATCTTCCTCGACGTTCGTAGCGAGGCCACGGATTACGATCGAATCGTTCTGAAGACGGATGCGGTCATGGCGATGGACAAGTTCAATCATCTGAGAATGCCTCGAGGCCTCGAATGGCCAATCGCCAAGGATGTCTGGGGCCAAGAGATCCAGCATCTTCGACTTCATCAGGTGAGAAGATGCTTGTGAGGCTATTTCACAAAACTCATCCACAGGACTTGACCACCGTGATACTGCCGCGACTGCAGGTCTCGGCGACGTCGAAGCATTACAATGCGTTGTACAATGTGGTCACAGATTTGCTCATCTACCAGGACCCGGGTCATCGTGAGCGAGTGGAACGTATCGACAGCTTTACCTTTGCGTTCGACCGAAAGGATCGGGATCCTCACAGCTTGCTGCTCGAGCTCGACTCGCTGCAGCGGTCGATCCGAGTATTGATGAGCATCCAGAAGGGTTACGAGGCAAACGTCGATCTCCTGACCGAAGAAGGGAAGAACGAGCTTTTTAAGATTCGAACGGATCTGCTCGAGGCCACTGAACAGCTCTTTACGGTCTTTGAGGCCATCAGCGTGAGCAAGGCGCGGGATGATGCGCAGGCGGCTTTGAAGTCCGCTTCTCGGATGGACGTGCGCATCGGAGGGATTGCTTGGGTCATGCTACGAGACGAAATGGCGCCGCTGCTCAAACTCGACGTCGAAGGTACACTGTTCTCCGGGATCAGCAACAAAGATGGGTCACATGACAACGCAATCGCTTGCGCCGATTTATCGGCTCTCAACAGCGACTCTGATACCCTTTATCCCGAAGTCCTTGTGCGATACGAGTCTGCGGCCAACAAACGAAAAGTCCGTGAATCCTTCGCATCAGCCTGTTGGTCGATCCTCGCTCCGGTCGGTGGAATTACAATTGTTCGGCACTTTGCGTTCTATGTCTTCCCAGTCCGATTCCGGGTGGAAGAAAAGGTCGGACATCAGGTGATGGACTATATCTTCTCTGACCGAGTCGAAAGGCGCAAACACGAGAAAAATGACAAGGCCGACAAGCACGATAAGCATTCCAAACACGACAAGAAGGCCGGGGCGAATGGCGTGGGTATGGCGAATCCGGACGCGTCTCGGAGCTCGACAGCCTTGCGTACAGGGGCTGGCTCGGAGGTGGCTCCACTAAGTCGTAGTCGAAGCCAGTGCTCTGTGGCGACCACTTCAACGACTGGTCAAGGAGAGTCGGGAAAGCCGGACGACAAGTTTACGATGGTGCCTACGAAAGATGCCACTGAGATGAGGAAGCGGGCGTCGGCCAACAAGACGTTCGTCAAGATTATCTTTGGTGCTACAAGCTTTGTCATGAGCTACAAGGTAAGCCCGGGATTTCGACACCAAGCCTTGCAGTCGCTGATGACCAGTCGGATGAGAGCAGGAAACATCATGGCGTGGTTTCTTGGAGTATGCCGGATTGCGTCGATTTCAAGCTCAAGACGCCGGAGATGACGTATACCAACAAGGTCTGGGGTTATGAGGACATTTTTGAGCATGTCAAGCGAGGTGAGTAGCACTGACATTGTGTGTGAAGGCAAAGTTGACCGAAGACATCCGATCTTACGTCTGGTCGCAGACTGGCGATTTGCTTGGACAGCTGTTCAAGAAGACTTCGCTGTTCCGTACCAAAAAAGGGCTGCGCCATCTCGCGATGGCTTCGACGGAGATGCTCCCTCAAAACAGAGGCAAATCGCAACAATCTCCTCAATCTCCTTCTTCTCTGCGATATACCGTGGAGCCGCCCACTCCGCTGGAAGAAGAAGCTGCGAGTCTTGCCCGGGCGATCACCGCTGAGAGGGAGAGAGAGCCTACCTCACCGGTCAGCCGGTCAAAGAGTCGATTGAGCGCGGACCCGGTTCCCAGTGTCCTCGGAGTACCTTTGACTAACGATCCGATCTCTACGAGCTCGACTTCAGAGTTGGAAGAAGAGGCAGAAGGTGAGGATGGCGAGGAAGGGAAAAGCGGCAGTCGTGCGATGGGCAAGACTGTCAAGGGGATCCTGGGGAAGATCAAGAAGCATACCAGCAAGTTTGACTTGTCGAATACGTCTGGATCGTCCGAGGATGTCCAGTTGTCGAGGCGAGTGTCGAACGATAGGTCGGCGAGGAGGTCTACGAGTCTTGCGGCGTCGCCGCCTCCTTATTACATGGGGTAGCGTGTGTAGATGGGTTATGGGTAGTCGGCGGTATCTGTTGTTACATTCTGTTCACAAATCATAGAGGTGAGGTGGCATTAATGGCTCGAGATGCAAGTGCTTTTTTGGCCTGCCTTTTCCTGCAGCGAAAACTTGAATGTCGTTCGGGGAGTAGGGGTTTACTTTGTGCATTTCCTGCTTCCTACATTGTTTGGCTTCAACCTATACTACAACTTTGCCTGGGAGGAGACGAGGCTTCCTCCGTCAATGGGCACCACCGTTCCAGTCACCCACTCTCCGCCCTTGCCCGAGAGCCAGAGGCAGGCGGCGGCTACGTCTTCGGGCTTGCCGATACGCTGGAGGGGGAGCGAGCTGGCAATGTCATTCTCCATGGCCTCGAGGGTCGCTTTCATCATCTTGGAGCGGAAAGGACCAAGGGCGAGGGTGTTGACGGTGATCAGTGGGCCAAGCTTGGCGGCGAGGTGCTTGGACATGCTGTGTTGTCAGGGCGCGATTGGGCCGGGGGAGGAGGGGCGTACTGGTGCAAAGCGGCCTTGGAGGCAGAGTACGCATACGTCTCGAGTCCCGGTACGCCGAGCCCGTTGACCGAGCCGATCTGATAAGTGGTCAGCCACGAGGTGGGGTGGTGAGGAGAGGAAAAAAGGTGTATTCACGTTGATGATCCTTCCTACGCCGTCGCGCTCGCTGCCCTTTCGGAGCAAGGGGACGAGCTTTTGGGTCAAGGTAAAGACACGCTGAACGTTGAGCGTGAGGAGCTTGGAGAACGCCGTGTCGGGGTATTTTTCGAGCTCCTCGCCCCAAGTCGCGCCCGAGTTGTTGACCTAGTTGTCAGTCTGCTGATATGCGCGCGTGTGCGTGGGGAGGCAGTCATACGAGGACGTGGAGCACTGCGGGGTGAGCACAACACCGCCTGGCCAAGTGCGAGTCAGAGGCAATGTAGACTCACCTGGTTCGCGCTTCTCCAGCTCGCGGGCGAGTCGCACGCACTCGTCGTATTTCGACAAGTCGCCTGGGATCGCATGGCATTGACCCGGTCCCGCAGCTGTGAGCCTCTTGGCCGTCTCTTCGCATGCCCTAGCGTCGCGAGAGGAGATATACACCTGTAGGACGAGTTTAGCTCTACACCCTTTTCCCTCGGAATATACAAGTATCACCCGCAGCTCACCTTGGCTCCGTTGGTCACGTACCCGGCGGCGATCTACGCTCAGCATCCAGAGGATTGATCCATATCGCGACAAAACGCACCATCTCCCCGACACCCCGTCCACCTCCCGTCACCAACACGACCTGGTCTCTCAGCATCGATCATGGTAACTCGAACACCGTACGCACTTTGTCCTTGACTTCGAAAAGCGATTGTACGTCCATAGTCGTGGGAATACTCGATGGATAATGTATAGTCAAACGGGAGGTGGTCAAGACAGAAACCGTGCAGTAGACAGACTAGACTATTTCACCGGTTATAACCTTGCGCCGGATTTTGCCCCAACCCCGACTTTCCCGGACACACTCTGCTTTCTTTCACCTCGGTATATCCCCCTCTCCCCCCTCGTCACCCCGAGCTGACCACTGCGACTTGGCAGGCGAGCAGAGAGAGATCCAGCAATTGCGTAGCTCACAATCCGATTCGTCATGCATAAACACCGATACATAGTCTACTCGCCACCACCGGTCTACTTGTTCAACTCGGACAATCTGACCCGAACAGCGTTCGCGTGACCTTCCAGTCCTTCCCTCTCAGCCAGCTCGACGACGTACGGGCCGAGTCTGCGCAGTCCATCCGCAGTGAGCTCCTGCGACGTGATGTGTTTTTGGAAACTGAGCGTGTTGACACCCGAGAACTGGCGCGCGTAACCGTTCGTCGGCAGGGTGTGGTTAGTACCCGAGGCGTAGTCACCGCAACTGCCACTTAGCACCCAAGTCCGTCCCCCCTTGCAATGCCACACAGACTCACCTCTCGGGAGAGAACGGTCCGACAAAGATACTTCCAGCATTGTCAATCTTCTCGACAGCTCCGGGCGCGTCCGCAAGATGCAAGATCAAGTGCTCGGGAGCGTACTCGTTGCTGAAGGCGATACCCTCCTCGAGCGTCGCAACAGACACAATGATCGACTTCTTGATGGCCTCTCGGGCAATCTTGACTCGGGGCAGAGCCTTTGCTTGGATGTCAATCTGCTCCTCAATCTGAGAGAGCAACTCGGCAGAGAGGTCAATGGCAACGAGCACGACTTGAGAATCGGTTCCATGCTCGGCTTGGGAGAGCAGGTCGGAAGCGACAAAGACAGGGTTGGCGGTGTGGTCGGCAATAACCTGATGATCAGACAACTCCATATTCCGTGAGGATCGACTTACAAGCACTTCAGAGGGTCCGGCGGGCATATCGATGGCCACGAGGGCGTCAGTGTCGTTCTGGACAAGCATCTTGGCAGCGGTGACCCATTGGTTACCAGGTCCGAAGATCTTGTCGACCTTGGGCACCTCGTCCGAACCGTATGCCATGGCAGCAACGGCTTGGGCTCCACCAGCCTTCAAGATGCAGGTCACACCCACCAGCTTGGCGACGTAGAGAACCTCGGGCGAGATCGACCCGTCCGGTCGCGGAGGGGTAGCCATGACAATCTCTTTGCATCCAGCGACCTGAGCGGGAACACCGAGCATGATGGCGGTAGAAGGGAGAATGGCGGTTCCACCGGGGACGTAGACACCGACTCGGGCGATGGGACGAACGAATCGGGAGCAGACCACACCGTCCATCGTGGTGACCTTCAACGCTTCCTTTTCGGCTTGAGCTTGGTGGAAAGTCTTGACATTGTCGTACGCCACGTCGATGGCCTTTCGGACAGACGGTGGGAGGGCGGTCTCATCGGGGGTGGCAAACGGCGGCAAGAGGACGTTGGACTGGAGATCGGCCTTGTCGAATTGCTTGGTCATGGCCTTGAGACCCGCATCGCCCTCCTTTCTGACCCGCTCGACGATCGGCTTGACTTTTTCAATCATGGCGAGCGAGTTCAGGACGGGTCGCAGGAGCAGCTTCTTCTTCTCCTCCTTGTTGAGCGAGGCGAGTTGAGTCGTTCGCATCTTGATAGGCTCGTTGTCGGTGGTGGACTCGGGGAACGATTGAGGGACCGGCTCGGTCGGCTTGGACTCGGGCTTGACACCGTCTTTGGCCGCCTGGTCCCATTTGGGTTTGGCATCCCCCTTTCTTCTAGTGACCTTGAGGCTCTTGGCATCGAGCGCAGCCTCGATGTCCCTCCATGAAACCCCCTTTGAGATGCACCGGGTCAGGGCAAAGTACACCAAGTCGGCAGCCTCGAATGCGACCTCCTCCTTTGTTTGCGCGTCGCACAACTCTTCCGCCTCCTCCATGATCTTGCTCCTCAAGAGCTTTTCGTCGCTGAACAACCGCTTGGTGTAGCTACCCTCGGGGGCAGACTCGAATCGGGATCGGAGCGTGTCTTCGAGCTTGGCAACACCGGACGTGGTACCAAAGCAGGTAGGTTGGGGCAAGTGGCAGAATCCACCACCGTGCTGAACAACCTCGAAGAGCAAAGCGTCAGAGTCGCAGTCGGCTCGAATCGACGTGACGTCCTGGACAGCACCGCTCGTCTCGCCCTTGCGCCAGAGACCGTGTTTTCGGGATTGGTAGACCCCCTTGCACGTCTTGATCGCTTCGGCGACGCTCTCTCGAGACGAATAGACGAGGCCGAGAGGCTTGGCAGAGTGGGTGTAAGAGGCCACAACGGTGGGGAAAAGAGAGTCGGGACGATCGGAGATGATCGGAGCGAGGAAGGCGTCGGCGATGGACAAGTGGGTCGAGGTCGTAGGACCAGTGGTGAGGAGGGAAGTGGGGAGGACATAGGTCGAAGGGCGTGACGATTTGATCAGCTCCTCGAGCGAAGAAGGCGAAGGGGATGTAGGGGCGAGATAGATGTCAGACTTGGCGAGACCGAGAGATGTGGGAGTGTGAGCGGAATCGGACACAATGTAGAGGCCGCTCGCGGACAGGGCGAGATCCTTGAGCGATTCAATCTCCGAGTCTTGGGCTTTCAGGATCAATCGGTCCTTTTCGACGCTACCAGCGAGCGATCTGAGTTGCTCGGCAGAGACGACGACTCGGGCTGCGCCATTGTTGAGCAGGGTGATGAGGTCCTCGGAAGACTCGGACACCTCGACGTAGTATGAAGCGGTCGGAGGCAGCGAGGGGAGGACAGCCTCTAGTAGGGTCGCGGGGATGAGCAAGGGGCCGAGAAGAGCGAGGGAAGGGATGAGCGAGGCCGCTGTTGGGTCTAGCAAGGGGAGGAAGTGAGGGGTCGACATTGTCGATAGTGTACGAGTGTAAGAAACAAGTGTCGAAAATGACGTCCTTAAAAAGTCGGAAGCTCACAACGAGCCGAGTCGAAGCAAGTCGCAATGGGTCGACGACGATGACGGAAGCAAATATTTCATGATCGGTCAATTAATCATCGATCATCAAAAAGACCACACCATGAGACAACGGCGACCCCTAGGAGTCATCACATCACCTCCTGGCCGAGTGACCGTGTTTGGAGGTGTATAGCAACAGCGGGGGAGAGGTCTCAGAGGCGTTGAACATATCAATTAGCATGAGGGTACAACAGACGATCCGATTACAACTGGTTTCAACCTCGCCCCTTTCCCCTGCCACGCTTCGTCTTTGCTCTCTTAGCGCCGGACACGGCCTGGACAGTGTCACTCTCGGGCTGGGATTTCCGTTTGGACCCCTTTTTGGGCACCTCCACATGCACCTCCTCATGGACCTCTTCGTCCGCGACGGCGGCCGGCTCCTCGGGCATCAAGCTGATGGCATCCTTACCGCCGATCCAACCGCCGTGCATCGCCTCTCTCCACCCCTGAACAGCCTCGACGCCTTCAGCCCCTACATCTTGCTCTCCACCGAGCCACACGGACGCATCCGCGTCCCACAAGTACCGATGGTTCAATAGCGCCTCGATCTGACGGTATCCTTCGATGTTGGCGTATGGAATTAGGGTCTGGGGATGGCGATATTTTGCTGGCATGCCGGTAAACGGGCAAACGACGGGTCGGCGATCTGGGATCAGTTTCACTTTCTCCTGATCGAGAAGTTTAGGTCACATACTGATCGGCCTGTTTCGGTGGGGGATGTACTTGACCTGATCCCATTCGACATGATCGCCAAGCACCAATTGCAGCTCTTTAGCCAGACCGCCAGGAATCTGTGAGAGGATGATGTAGTTTCGAGTATATCGTGACGGCGCCTCGTTTGCACTTGCGTCTGGTTGAGGACCTTCAGCTGGTTTCGATGATTCCCCTGCAGCGTTCGGAGTTGGCTGCAATGATGTCGAAGAAGCGGCGGGAGGACCGTCGATGGGCGCGTTCGTGGGACCCGAGCTGGATGGTTCTCGATGAGCAGAGCTGGGTTGTTCAGGAGCAGAGCAGGGTTGTTCAGGAGCCGAGCTGGGTTGTTCAGGAGCCGAGCTGGGTTCTTCGGGAGCAGAGGCGGAGGGATCTGCAGGGCCACTGATAGACACAGCCTGGGGACCGGAGCTGAGTGGGTTTTGTGGAGCGGCGCTTGGTTCAACGGGGGCAGAGGCGGATAGTTCTTGCGTGGTGGGGGCGGATTCTTCTTGAGTAGACGAGGGGGGTGGTTCTTGAATAGCAGGCACGGGTACTTCTTGGGTAGGAGAGGCGGGTGCTTCTTGCGGAGCAGAGACAGGTGGCTTTGATGCTTCGGGAGTCCCTGCGTCGTCTGCTTCAGGAGGCAGTGTCGAAGAGTCGTGAACACGCCGTTCCTCCACCTTTCCGCTAGCATCCGGCTCTGCCGTGTTGGCGCCCGTATCAGCCGTTTTGGGCGGTGACTTCGGACGTTCCTCTGGCGCAGGCGTCGATGCGACAGGAGTTGCGCCGGATATTCTTGCAGCATCCTTCGCTGGATCCCCTTCCACCTCCTCGACCAGTTTGCCAACAGTTCTGCTCACCCAGGTCCACCGAGGGCCCCTGACTCGCTTTCTGCCCACTCTCCGCAGCTCGCGTCTCTCCTCCTCTTTGCGTAACCAATCTTTCAACGACTCCTTGTTCCGCTCCTCCTCCTCCAATGCCGCAGCGATGAGCTCATCCTGCGTCATTTTCCTAACCACCCGAACTTCCCCCGTGACATGCTGAGCCAGTCGTCCCTTTCGATTCGGGTTTGACTTCTCTGCCTTTTCCCTCTCCAAGATCTCCTCCTCGGTTCTCAACGTCGACGCACGTAGAGTCGAGCGAAGATTCTGGTCCCGGTGTAGTCGTTTCTGCTCCCTTCGCTGTTTCCGCAACGCGAGGACCAAGGTCGATTTGGCCATGGTAGCAGGGTCGATATTAGGGTCAAGCAGTTCCATGTCCTCTGCGCGTTTACCGGTCGACGTCCCGCGCCCCCTCGACGACGAAGCACCGGAAGGCTCTGGTGGGAATTTGACCTTTTTTGGCTTGGAACCGGAAGGGCCCAGAGGGTTGTAGATGCCTTTCGTCTTGCCCTTGGCCTTTCGGCGCTCCTCACGACGGATAGCTCGTTCCTCTGCTTCCTCGTCGTCCATCTCGATTTCCTCATCGGTATCAGCAAAGTCTTCCAGAAACACATCCCGCTGATCGACTGATTGTCAGTAACGTGACTGTGCGCTGCTTGTGGTACTTGCCTGGCGCGGTGAATTCCTCATCGCCCGCCTCTTCCTTGAACAGGTCCTCTTCATCTTGCTGATGGGCCTTCTCCAGCAGCTCCCGCATGCTTGTTGTCAGCTCTGAGTCTAAGCATCCAAACCTACCGGTTACCCGCTGTGGACCGCTTGGACCGGCCGGTGGCCACAGTCTCTGCGGACATGGTGTGTGGTGATGGTGGTCTATCGGCCTTACGCCATATGCTTGCAACCCATGTTACTAGTACTTCTATCCGTCGTGACCTGGACGCGAACCGAACTCTCGGCCTCCACCTCTTTGCTATCTCGGCGAACACCGATGTGCCACAACTAATGGTAAAAATTTATATCCGTGAATCACCGTAGTCAGGATTTTCGTCGGAACAGAGCCCTCGCCCCCCCCCCTCCCCACCGGCTTGCCCTTGCCCTGCCCGCACCACCCCTCTCCCCCCCGTACCCACCACCATCTCATCGTATCTCGCCCCCTTTTTTCTCTTCAACCCAATTCTTTGGAGAGCATCTTCATAGAAAATCTCTCTATCCCCTCCATCTCCCATTTTCATCCTTTTACCGCCTCGGGCACAAAATCCAAAACAGACTTTTAGTCTCTAGTCAAAATGGTGAGTCTCATGGCCCTCTGGCCCGCTTTCGCCGCTGTCGAAGTTGTATGTGAAATGTTGCTGACTCGGTCCAGGTCAAGTGAGTGAACATTTTGATCAAACCCCATCACTATCCAAGTGGTCCTAGAGCCATGCGGAGGCTCCTTTGATGGCTGGAGACACTAGGTGGCGGGGATTTGAGGCTTCGCCACTTTTTTTCGTCGTTATCTATCGGATCAGTCATCAGTCATCGACGGCCGCTGGTCACTGCGATCGCACTATGCTGTCCCAAAAGCGACATGAACTAACGTTCCAGCTTCACCGTTGATGAGATCCGAGGTCTCAGTGAGTGGTTTTTGGGAGATTCGACAAAGGACGCTTGCTAATCACCTCTATAGTGGACCGACCCTCCAACATCCGAAACATGTCGGTCATTGCCCACGTCGACCACGGTAAATCCACCCTTACCGACTCTTTGGTCTCCAAGGCTGGTATCATTGCCGGTGCCAAGGCCGGTGAGATGCGATTCACCGACACTCGGTAAGTACATAGAGCTTCTGGCACGGCCAAAAAATAGTGCCACAAAAGATCCCGTTTCTGACAGTACAGACAAGACGAGATTGACCGTGGTATCACCATCAAGTCAACTGCCATCTCCATGTACTTCCCCCTCGCCAAGGAGGATGTTGCCGACATCAAGCAGAAGACTGACGGTAACGAGTTCTTGATCAACTTGATCGACTCGCCCGGTCACGTTGACTTCTCTTCCGAGGTCACTGCCGCTCTCCGAGTCACCGATGGTGCTTTGGTCGTCGTCGACTGTGTCGAGGGTGTCTGTGTCCAGACCGAGACCGTCTTGCGACAGTCTTTGACTGAGCGAGTCAAGCCCGTCCTTGTCATCAACAAGGTCGACCGAGCTCTCCTCGAGTTGCAGGTCGAGAAGGAGGACCTTTACCAGTCCTTCTGCCGAACCGTCGAGTCCGTCAACGTCATCATCTCGACCTACACCGACCCCGTACTCGGTGACGTCCAGGTCTACCCCGAGCAGGGAACAGTCGCTTTCGGTTCCGGTCTCCACGGTTGGGCCTTCTCCCTCCGACAATTCGCCGGCCGATACGCCAAGAAGTTCGGTGTTGACAAGAACAAGCTCATGCCCAAGCTTTGGGGTGACAACTACTTCAACGGTGCCACCAAGAAGTGGTCCAAGTCCGCCGACGGTGGAGGAGAGCGAGCTTTCAACTTGTTCGTCCTCGACCCCATCTTCAAGATCTTCGACTCGATCATGAACTTCAAGAAGGACGAGATCCCGACCTTGCTCGAGAAGCTCGAGATCAAGCTTATCGGTGACGAGAAGGATCTCGAGGGCAAGCCGCTCCTCAAGGCTGTCATGAAGAAGTTCCTTCCCGCCGGTGACACCCTCCTTGAGATGATTGTCATCAACCTCCCCTCGCCCGTTACCGCCCAGCGATACCGAGTCGAGACCCTTTACGAGGGTCCCATGGACGACGAGTCCGCCATCGCTATCCGAGACTGTGACCCCAAGGGTCCCTTGATGGTCTACGTCTCCAAGATGGTCCCCACCTCCGACAAGGGTCGATTCTACGCTTTCGGACGAGTCTTCGCCGGAACCGTCTCTTCCGGACCCAAGGTCCGAATCCAGGGACCCAACTTCGTCCCCGGAAAGAAGGACGACTCCGTCATCAAGTCCATCCAGCGAACCGTCCTCATGATGGGCCGAACTGTCGAGGCTATCGAGGACTGCCCGGCCGGAAACATCGTCGGTCTCGTCGGTGTCGACCAATTCTTGCTCAAGTCTGGTACCCTTACCACCTCTGAGACTGCCCACAACATGAAGGTCATGAAGTTCTCCGTCTCCCCCGTCGTCCAGGTCGCCGTCGAGTGCAAGAACGCCTCCGACTTGCCCAAGCTTGTTGAGGGTCTTAAGCGACTCTCCAAGTCCGACCCCTGTGTCAAGACCATGGTCGGTGACAACGGTGAGATCATCGTTGCCGGTGCTGGTGAGCTCCATCTCGAGATTTGCTTGAACGATCTCGAGAACGACCACGCCGGTGTCCCCCTCCGAAAGTCCGACCCCGTCGTCGGCTACCGAGAGACCGTCACCGCCGAGTCCTCCATGATCGCCCTCTCCAAGTCGCAGAACAAGCACAACCGACTTTACGTCAAGGCCGAGCCCCTCGACGAGGAGCTTACCAAGGACATCGAGGAGGGCCGAGTCGCTCCCCGAGACGACCCCAAGCTCCGAGCCCGATACCTCGCCGACACTTACGGATGGGATGTCACCGACGCTCGACGAATCTGGACCTTCGGTCCCGACACCACCGGACCCAACGTCTTCCTTGATGCCTCCAAGGGTGTTCAATACATGAACGAAATCAAGGACTCCGTTGTCGCTGCCTTCCAATGGGCCACCAAGGAGGGAGGTCTCTGTGAGGAGCCCATGCGAGGTATCCGATTCAACATCCTCGACTGTACTGTAAGTCTAGTCGCCCGTTTGCGTCGATTCGTGCCGTCTTGCTTGAAAATTACCCCTTTCGGTAATTTTCGAGTGTGGCATTTTTGCCACCCAACATCCGCCACACTTGCCACTCCTCTCTTTCCTCCTCTTTCATCGCTCGTCCTCTTGCATCGCTAACTCCAGCTCCACGCCGATGCCATCCACCGAGGAGGTGGACAGATCATCCCCACTGCCCGACGAGTCTGCTACGCCGCTGAGTTGCTTTCCAAGCCTACTCTTCAAGAGCCCGTCTTCCTGGTCGAGATCGCTTGTCCCGATTCTGCCCAGGGTGGTGTCTACTCTTGTCTTAACGTCCGACGAGGCCACGTTTTCTCTGCAGAGCAAAGGCCGGGCACACCTATGTATACTATGAAGGGTAAGCTGCTGTTTCCACACGATTTTGGGTGTCGCTGACGCTTTTCCAGCCTACCTGCCCGTCTCCGAGTCGTTCGGTTTCAACGCCGACTTGCGAGCCGCCACCGGTGGACAAGCCTTCCCCCAGGCCGTCTTCGACCACTGGGACTCTCTTAACGGTGACGCCACTGACAAGGTGAGTGATGGAAGCCGGCTCCGAAGCTGGCGCGTGGGGAAGACGAGGATGAGGACGGAAGCTGATATCTCCAGACCTCCAAGGTTGCCGAGCTCGCCTCGAAGATCCGAAAGAGGAAGGGTCTCAAGGAGGAGGTCCCTGCTTACGACTACTACTACGACAAGTTGTAATCGGCGGGATAGGCTCAGGAGAGGCGTGGGAAGTAGCCAACAGTGTCGCGTATGGAGTTCTGGTAGATTCGCTGAATATCATGAAGTCTCATCGTGCTATGATCGTGAAGTCTGTTGCATTCTCCGCCTATATACCTGAGATGCCCTCTCTTTCCGCTCTCAGCATGTTCCAGTCTCGCTCGCCTCTCTGCTGTAGTTGGAGCGGGAACGAGCGGGGACGTACTGAATGAAAGAGGAGAAAGAGAGGAGAGACATATCACGGCGAACGCCGAATTTACAACTTCCTTCAGCTTCGTCTCCATCCTCGTCCCTCTTCTGCGAAATTGACCAAGCGATCATGGAGAGGGTGCTATGGCCTTGCAAGCGTGAAAGAGAGTGCCGCAGGCGAAATGCAGACGTTGACTTGCAAAGCGGAGCCCTTGGATCAAGGGGGAGAGATTTAGGGGGAGAGATTTGGGCAAGCCGCCACATCCCCGTGATTTCACCTCCACTTCGGTCGTCTACTACTGTTATTATTGACCCTTCTACCAGCCCGAAGCAATCTGAACCACCATGGCGCCCACGCCCACCACTCCACCTCTGGATGTGGCCTTGCATGTCAAGTACATCCAGAACCTTGACAAGGTCCGCCGGATCGCCGAATGCATCAGTTGGAGCTGATCAATCGCAGAAACAGGACCTGGCATATCACCTCACCGAGCATTTACGATTGAACGGCGTTTATTGGGGTCACACTGCTTGTTACATCATGGGGACACCTGATGCGCTGGACAGAGAAGAGATGATAAATTACGTGCTGAGATGTTGGGACGACGAGGCGGGTGAGTTGATGACCTCTCTCTCGGTTCTCGCGCGACCGGCACTGACTATAGGCACCTTTGGTGCGCATCCCGGTCACGATGGGCATATCCTTGGCACACTGTCCGGGATCCAAATTCTGGTCATGCAGGATGCACTGAATCGAGCTGACACAGAGAGAATCACCAAATGTACGTTGATTTCACCTTGGAGTCTCATCACTCTGCGGCCTACGCACACTGATATCGTGTAGTCTTGTTATCGCTCGTTGGCCCACAAGGACAGGTCTCCGGCGACCACTTTGGAGAGTCCGATTCGAGATTCTCTTACATTCTCGTCAACGCCCTTTCCTTGCTCGGCCGGTTGGACGACCTGGACTCGCTGTACGACGGCAAGGGGAGACAACTCGTGTTGGACAATATCCTTGGGTGTATGAATTTCGACGGGGCGTTTGGGACTGAACCCGGCGCAGAGAGTCATGGAGGACAGGGTGGGTTTTGTTTGGCGGCGGTGACGGGGTTAACGGTAGTGTGGGTTTGTACGGCCGCCTTGGCGATCCTAGGGGAACTCGACAAGGTCGACAGAGATACTCTAGGCAGCTGGTTGTCGGAACGCCAATTGCCTAACGGAGGGCTGAACGGCAGACCGGAAAAGCTCGAAGATGTAAGTTCTGCGTTTTCACTTTGGGACACGCATGCCTCTTGCCCTTACTGATATCAGGTATGCTACTCCTGGTGGGACTTGGCGTCTTTGAGCATCATCGAGAGAATACACTGGATAAACCGGGACAAGCTTATTGAGTTTATCTTGTCCGCCCAGGTGAGCTTCGTGACCCTTTCCAAAAGTCTGAAGCTCAAGGGAAGGATCTGGAAGGCGGAGGAATCGCCGACAGGAAAGACGATTGGGTGGATGTGTTCCACACTGTATTTGGGGTTGCAGGTAGGTGTTCCTCCGACACTGACTCGAGTGTCCGAGTTGACAGTCAGGCTTGTCATTGCTCGGCTACCCTGGCTTGCAAGACGTCGACCCGCTATACTGTCTCCCCGCTGCAGTGACAGAAAGACTGGGCCTGCGAAAGACATATGCTGCACTGCCCCGGATGGCTTCATATCCGTAACGTATATCATTGCATCCTTACTGTTGTATCAAAACGACCTATTGGATCCCGCTCTCTCGTCCCATGTCTTGCGCATCCCCAGCTCCTCCCCCACTTCCACCCGCTCCGGGCGTGGCAGTCCCAGAGCCCATAGCCATGGACGACTGACCGGCCTGGGCTTGGGCGATACGTTGTCGCTTCTTCTCCGCTTCGGCCTCCTTTTCAGCCTCAATCTCGGCGACGATCGCTTCAATCTCGCTCAATTCAAGGTTCTTCGCGTCAGCTTTGCCCTGAAATGTCTATGGGACGGCTCACTGTGATGACACCATAGCTCTCCATGACACTGATTTCGATGTTCTTGGCTCCAGTCTGAACCACCTCCAGGAGCGATTTGACAGTCAGCTTAATGGCGTTTGCTCTGTCGAGGTCCTCGGTGTAGTTCTTCTCAAGGAACTCTCGGACAGTCTTGGACGATCGTCCAATAGCGCATGCCTGAGGTTAGATCTGGAAGTGAATCTGGCCAAGCTGGCGTGCTGACCTTCCATGCCGAGTAGATACCGCTCGGCTCAGTTTGATAGAGTCGGGGGATGGTGTCGTTGGGGTCGAATCCGACGATAAGGGTGGAGATACCGAACGGTCTCACACCTCCCGATTGGGTATATCTCTGCAAGTCAGCGCGAGCAACGCGGGCAACGATTTTGAAGGGGCGACTGACCTGCTGGATCCCCGCGACGTGCTTTGTGATGTACTCGATGCTGACAGGGTCCTCGACGGTCAGTCGGTGAGACTGGCACTCCACTCGAGCCTTGTCGATGAGGATACGTCCATCAGCCGTGAGGCCTGTTCATTTAGCATCAAACGTGACCAAGGTGAGACTGCAAAGGACAGGCGCGTACCGGCAAAAGCGACACAGACGTGGTCGTCCAGCATGGCGACTTTGCGCACTGTTCGAGGGTCTTGCAATTGCAGTGCCGATTTCTTCTCCACGCCAAGGACGACGACTTTGCTTCCCCTGACTCCGACCTGATGATTAGCATCCAGTCTGGGAGGGAGGTTTACGACGGTGAAAGGACGAAGATGTGGAAATGGGGGAAAGGGACACCGAGGAGATATAGGGCTACAAGAGGATCGAAGGGGGCCACTCTGCGTCTCTTCTTACTCGGCCACGTAGCGAAAGGAGGAAGAGACTTACAGCGCAGGTACCTCTTCGGACAGCCTCGAGGGCGTACTCGACCTGGAACAGCTGTTCGTCAGTATGGCCGTCGAATCGACGCTCCAGGGCTCGCTCACATGTCCATCGGGCGAGAAAACGGTCAAGGCTGGATTGTCAGTCGCTGGACCCGATATGGATCGTGAGGGGCTCACCTCTGTCGTATGATCTAGACATTATGTCTCTCTATGTACGTCTGCAGGAAGAGGAAGGGATAGCTATGGAAGGTCGAGTATATAGAGAGTATAGCCCAACGTTGGCATGACGAACTCGCGTCGTTCTCCAACAAGCGGCGGCGTTCACCGCTTCAGCCTCCTATACACCGGGCGCTCAGGCTCCTTCGTCCATCCTACTTTGCTGGGGAAGACCGCCCCTCTGGCCAGACGGGTGAGATCGGGTTGGGAGCTGCAATGGTCTGTAGCCGCTGATACATTGCAACGCCTTCTTGTCAGGTGAACGCCCAGAGATACTTCACACTGCCTGCCCGACTCAGGAAGCAGCCTATATCAGGTTTCCGATAATATATATAAACGTCCCTACACCCACTATCCTCCCAATGGAGCTCTCACGATTCCTCAGACGTTCTACGCGCAATGAATCAGTATGGTCTTGCAGTGAGGCAGCCTCCAAAGCAAAGGCAGGGCTGGAAGCAGTCACGTGACTGGAAGGTACAATGGCGCCTGGTCCCGTGGCGACCAGTCCTCCTCTTCTCCCACTTCTCCCAGAAGCCGCTTTCGTTCCCCGTATCGTCCGGCGCCCCCCTGGACCACTTCGAAGATGGGTCTGCGTAGTGTCACTAATTAAAAATCATGATGTCTCCCTGAATGTGCGCATAGCTGTCAATAACAAGCCTTGGTCATTCGACTTACCCCTAGATCTGTCGAAAGGGAACTTGAATGCCACCACTCGTCCCCGGTCCCGAACTTCGTTCGCCACCGATGACCACGTGGAACTGATCCCGCACATTGTTATTCCATGACCGTTGGCCCGATGAGTCCTCTTTTGCCCTTGATGCATATGCATGATACTGGGATAGCTACACCTCCCCCTCACAATGTCTTCGCAAGCGAGGAAACGAACAGCCGCACAGAGAAGGCAGAAGGAGGGGGATGAGATAGAGGAAGATGGTATGCGAGGATTCGGTACGGTTGACTGACTCTAGTGCGGATACAAGACGAACAGGGTATGGCAATTCCCTTCCGCGAGGGTCTCGCACTGACCAAGTAGAGCAAGAGGAAGAGATCAGCCATCTGAGACAGACGAATGAAGCAAATAAACGGCGGGCTCAGTTCACCATGGACATTGGTGTGCTTGTCGCCTTGGTCATGTAGGTGACCCCTTGCAGCTGGGCTCAGCCTTGGAGATCCTTCGCACCGATCTGACCTATAGAAACGGCATGTCAGTGTTACGGACAGCTTCTCGCGGGTTCTCCCTCGCTCTTCTTGTAATCACACTGCAAAACGCTCTCCTCCCGTTGTCCTTGACGCCTCGCTGGATGCAGTCGTACGCGGACCGTCTGGAGCAGTCCCACCTGTACGTCGTGGGTGGTCAACTCGTCTTACTCTTCGTGGCCTTGTGGCTTCTCTCCAGCTCTCCAATCTGGGGTTTATACGATGTTGCCCAACTGGCATTACCGTTGGTCGTAGCGGGAGGCGTCGAGGTGCAGAGACGAGGGGACCGGGAGCTTGAGAGACAGATGCAGAGTTGGGAGAGGTCAAAGTACGGCGTCAAGGGTGCTTGACCTAGTTGCCATGTAGAGACATATGATGGTAGAAGCCGACCATACGGTCTCTTGTTTTCGTAGCTGTCGACATGCGATTGACTGCTATACCACCTCACTGCAATTGACTTGTGGGGGATGCCGTGTTCGGTAAGGAAGGATACAGAGATAACCGGCAAAATCCGGGCAAACCCCTTTCCAACCATTCCACCTATTCACCTTCTACCAACACCCCTCGAGCTTAGCCTTCTTTCACTATTCTTCCCGCTCTCTCGACATTATGCCAAAGAAAGCGACGATCAAGTACCGCTCTTTGCGCTCAAACCTCGTCCACCTCCCCCTCTCGCTCTATGCCCAACTGGCCCAGTCTCAAACGGCAAGTCCGACCCTTCAAGCCTCGTTCCAGAATCATACAGCTGACGGGCAGAGACCCCAAGGGATAATCCTGCACCTCTTACCCCTCGTTTCTGGGTCATCTTCAAACCGCGTGAAAGAGGCATACGTTGGATGGTCCGGCCTAGCAGCTGCCAGCTCCTTGGGGCTGAGCGGAGTGGGCGAGGGGAAGGAGGTCTTGGAGACGCTTGAAATGGATCCAGAGGTAGCTGGCTCATTGAGCATGCCTGAGGGTACTATTGTGAGTTGTCATCTCGGAGACCGTTGACGACGGATGGCTGACAGGAAGGTCGAGATCTCTATCATTCACAATCCATCCAAAGCGCGTTCAGTCTCGGTCACCCCGCTCACATCGGACGACTGGGAGATTCTGGCACGTTCAGCAGTCCACCTCTGGAATCATCATGCTAAACTCCAGGAGCAAAATGCTTCGTTTTTGGAGGAGAACCTGTTATCTCAATTACGCGCCGCGAGGAAAGGACAGGAGATTGATGTCTGGGTTCGAGGCCGCACAAAGATCAGGATTCGCGTCGGTATGTCACTGCCGTCTGGGTCATTGATCCGGCGCCCCTGTGACGACGGAGGGGATCCTCTGACTCGCAGATGATACCGACCCTGGAACGAACACCGCAGTGCTGCTTAATGCAGATACAGAAGTCTATGTCGCGCCCCGACCACGAGGCCTTAAACCGAAGCCACAACAGGAGCCGACCACGCTTCAACCGGCCGTTACCACAGCCAAGGGGAAAGAGAAACCGACGGGTTCCTCAAGGGGATTCAAAGCTCGGCTAGTGCCCGGTAGAGTCGCTTCACAATGGGGCAAGCCTCCTGCTCAACAGGTATCCGGGCCCGTCTTCCTGTGCGCACACAACGTCTTGGAAAAGGCGAGACGCAAGTTTGGGGTGGAAAGAGGAGACGCGTACGTCCGCGGGGTTGCAGAGAACAAGAAGCCCGAAGCGGGGAACGTCACCAATGGGGACAAAGAAGGGGAAGAGGGGGCGAAGGATGATGGGATGGAGGGTTTCTTGACGGAGTGGGACGAGGTGCCGGATGGATGTGTCGTTCTTCTCGGCAATACGAGCAACGAGTGGGAAGGCTGGGCGACGATCCGGTAAGCATCGGGTTACGAGGGGGACGTGTGCTGACTCGAAGCTTGATATCGGCGACGACTCCTAGAAAGCTGAAATCGAACAAGGAGAATCCCGCGATTATCGAATTGTAGGTCTCGCCTCCTTTACCAAGCATGTGCTGAGGGCAGACCATCACCGACCATACGGCCGCGGCTGGCAGGTGTGAGCGAGCTTGTCGAGCAGGCAGTGGGGTATCTTCGTCGAGCGGCCATCTCGAACACTGCCCGACCTTTACTTGTCACCGGCGCCAAGGGTTCAGGCAAGACGAGCCTTGCGCAGTTGATTGGGGATATCCTGGAAGCGGATCGGGACTCGCTCACTGGTGCGTTGGCGACGTAGACGAATGAGTACAGGTCTGACCTACAGAGGTGATCTACGAGGATGTCGCACGAATCGATAGCGAGGGCAGGATTGGAACGATCAAAGAGAAAATGTCTGCTTGGGTCGAGCAAGGATCTGAGAAAGCTCCTGCTCTGCTGATACTGGACGGAATAGATACTCTATTGCCCCCGGAAGACGAAGTGAGTCGCCAATACTTTGGAGAGCCATCCCATAGCTAATTGTGCAGCTCACCCCGGCGTCTAATTTCGCGGCGCTATCTAATCACTTCTGCGAGCTGTTTGACGCATCCAATCTTCCCGCAGGTCTATTGGTCATTGTTACCGCCACCAGCTCTCAATCATTACATCCGATGTTGAATCAACGACACGTGTTTGGAGAAACGGTCAAGGTCCCAGCCGCGAACAAGGAGACGCGTCGCGAGGTGAGCTTGAGCTCTTCGAGGAGTGGTATGTCTTGCTGAATTCACAGATTCTGCAACTGCTGGTCGAGCAACAAACCCAGCAGCAATCAGGCTCTGTGATTGGACATCACACCCCTCTGGACTTTGTGACCCTCGGGAGTATGACAGAAGGATACACGGCTGCAGACTTGAAAGATCTGGTAGGAGGTGCCCTGCAGCAAGCCGTGGTGCGGTCCACTCAGGCAAACGAGGCGGTAGGTATACTCGGTGTTCCGCGGTCCGAGGCTGACTTGTAGATTGCATTTACGCTGGAAGACTTTGGTGCCGCGCAGGCTGCTTTCACGCCCCTAAGTTTACGAGGGGTGTCGCTCCAGAAGTCGGACGTGAAGTGGTCAGATATCGGAGGTATGTCGAATTGTGGTAGGAATCTTTCGAGCTCATCGGCAGGCCTTCAAGAGCCCCGACGGGTGTTGCGAGAGACATTGGAGTGGCCTACGAAATATGCTCAAATCTTTGCCAATTGCCCCCTGCGTCTCCGGTCGGGGTGAGTACTGGTCACTTTGGGGATCAAGCAAGGACTGACCGGCAGATTGCTGCTTTACGGCTACCCAGGTTGTGGAAAGACTCTGCTCGCTTCCGCTGTTGCGAAAGAATGTGGCCTCAACTTTATCTCGGTCAAAGGTCCCGAGATCCTGAACAAATACATCGGAGCGAGCGAGAAGTCTGTGAGAGACTTGTTCGAGAGAGCAAGCGCTGCAAAGCCTTGTGTCTTGTTCTTCGACGAATTCGACTCGATAGCGCCCAAGAGGTCGGGCCTTGTCTTGCACGCTCGCACATAGCTAACGACCAGAGGGCACGACTCGACCGGAGTCACTGACCGAGTTGTCAATCAACTTCTGACAGAGATGGATGGCGCTCAAGGTCTGGATGGAGTATATGTCCTCGCGGCAACGAGTCGGCCCGATCTGATCGATTCGGCTCTCTTGCGACCCGGCCGGCTTGACAAATCGTTGCTGTGCGACATGCCCTCGAAAGAGGATCGATTGGAGGTGAGCTAGATGAAGCTGAGCCGGATGGAGCTGACTGGAAGATTATCCGTGCTGTATCGACCAAACTGACCTTCGACCCAAGCATCGATTTCGAGATGATGCCAGCGGAGACGGAGGGTCTGTCGGGTGCGGATCTGCAAGCTGTGGTCTACAATGCGCATCTAGACGTCGTTCAAGCGTCTCTCGCGGGGGATGAAGTGCAGGAACCCGCGGAGTCCGCCAGCAAGGGCAAGGGCAAGGGGAAAGCTGTGGAAGGGAAAGGCAAGGGGAGTGGGGAGGATAAAGCGGGCGTACCAAAGGGGAAGGGTAGCAAGATCAAGGCGTGGAAACAGATCGCCCCGGACACCCCCTGGGACCGCGACGATATCGCGGGGATGGACGCCAAGGTGAGTCAGACTTGAGTTGATTTATGCTTATGAGAAGATCGAAGCCATTCTCGCAAACTCCCAGAGCCGCACGGTGGTCAAGAAGGAGGCGACGAAAACGCCCGTGGTGAGTGCCGAGAGTTGGCGCGGAAGAGTGCAGGGTGCTGAGTGGTAGCCGGTCATTGAACAACGACATCTGCTCAAGTCTTTGGCCAATACTCGACCGTCTGTTTCTCCGGCTGACAGGGCAAGACTTCATAGAATGTACGTGCGAGCCTGACTCTGTGATAAACCCTCAACTGACTCGACAGATACTCGGCGTTTGTGGCGGATAGAGCTGGGTCGATGCCGAACGGCGATATGGGGAGGGAGACGGGAACGAGGAGCTCGTTGATGTGAGAGAGGCGTGTAGTGTGTTACAACAATATGCATTGCACTGAGACTGGTCTCGTCTAGCGTGTCTGACTTGAGTCTGGGCGAGCCAGCCTGTCTTTCGTCGCTGTGGAGGGTCGGACGTGTGGCATCGGAGATGGCCGAGGTCGATCGGGCCATGAGGTCAGTCGATTGTCGCGCCATGTGCTCGGGTCTGGTTTGATAGCTTCCTGTCCATGTTTGTGGTGATACAGACTAAGGTCCTTTGCATGTGTCTGGTCGTGGACTGGCTCTATCGTTGACTATCATTTGCTCAAACCTAGGTCATTCTAGGTCGAAGCGTTTGTAGGGATCATCTGTACAGTCTCAAAGCGAGCCATGACGCGCTACACAAAATCAATCGCTTTGCAGGTGTCTACCAAAGTCTTCGCTCGAGCTGGGCTGACCACCCAGGCTGTCCATATTCGCCGTGGGAGCTGTACATGTACAGGCCAATCAACAGGCTGTGCTCGCTCCTCCGCCACAGGAAGAAGGACCATGGATCGTGGATCATCCGTACTTGTACCCCCGGGTCCGATACCCGGTTGACGAAGGGGACGTTTCGCCCGTCCTCCCTCCTCGAAACATGACAATCCAGCCACTGCATCTCTCTGGGAATAGCAACGGGACGTACGACTTGACATTCTTTTCGGATGGGTGTGAGCTTGATCGACCTTCTCCCGGGCGCGTCGCGATAAAGCGCTCATGGTAGATACGGAGGACGAGCGGGACAAGTTCCTCCTGGACGCGAAGAAGTTGACCGAGGATATCGTCTCGGAACACGGGGCGATGTACCACGTCGCTCATCTGCTCAACATCTGGGCGAGCTTCACCCCTTCTGCGCATGTTGGTTGACCGTTGTTCTTTCCGTAGGATAAGGTCGCTGATGCGTATCGTAGTCGGGCATCGGGACCCACGATGCGCCGCTCCCTGGCTCGGCTTTTGGGCTTTACCGACCTGGCGCAGAGTTGCGGGGCGTGTACCTCGCGCATTATAAGGTCGCGAGAGCCGCTTGCGCTTATTGGCGAGAACGGGGCCGTGCCCCCGAGCATGGTCGAGGGGGTTGCGACCAGCCCATCATCCTGGGTTTGTCTTGATCTTGAAAGAAGGGGTTGGGGAGCTGAAGGCAGGTAACGACGGACTGTACGGAGGACTAGGGGGCGAGTTCACGTGAGGTGGACAAGGTCGACCCATAAGTCGACAAGCTGAATCGCCAGGATTATCACTGCGTCCGAGCGGAATGGACCGATTGTCCTGCGCCACGAACTCGGGCACAGCTTGATAGACGTCGGGGAGGAGTATGAGGGGGGTGAGAGCATTGTTCCCAGCGGGGTGCGTGTTGTATGAGCTGACAATCAGGCGAGGTGTACTCGGGCGTCAATGCGGATGAGACGGACCATTTGCATCGGCTCAAATGGCGAGAGTACCTCAGCAACCCATCGCAAGTGCGCATCGAAGACGCAAAGGTCCCATTGCAGCAGTACCCGTACGATCCCTCTTCGCGGTGTGTCCTGCCAGGTGGACTGATATGGCAGATGGTACAACTTGACACGGGGCCATTACACCGTGAACTTCACCTCGTCTAACACTGTCGACCTGCATTTGGAGAAAATCTACCCTACAGGGATGATCCGCTTCTCCCTCTCTTCCATCCCTTACCCTTCTCACCTCTTGTTCACGCTCAATGGTCTGCCGCTTAACCTATCCACGGCGTTCGTCCCGGGCTGGCAAGGGAGCTTGGATAGACGATGGCTCGAAGTGCAACTACCCAAGGGTCTCCCTCCGGGATCCAACACTATCACCGTGGAGCTCACTACTCAAGGGAAAGACGCAGAGGAAGGTCAGGGGGGGAAGATGCTCACGAGCCTAGAGGTGATAGAGTATGGAGGGGAGGGGAGGTTCAACTTTACAGAGGGGAATATCGGCGCGTACCAGACGTTCTCCATCCATGGTCGAATGACCCTCCGCCCAGTGAGCCGTGTGGCATCGCGAGAAATGACCGCTGATGTGTACAGACTAACGAGGAGTGCCTGATGCGAAAAGTCAACTCGCCGAGTATGCTTATACCCCTCTACACCCTTGGACCTATAGGGATGGTCGCTGATTCACAGAGTTCTGTCCTGTGTGCAGGGACGGCATGGAGGCGGCGCTTAAGAGGAAGATCAAGGCGAAAGCGAGGGTCTGGGACTCATCGACTGGGCGGTAAAACCAGGTTGGCATTAGAATGATCCAAAGCATCGAGCATCGCGAGGTCAGGTGCACAGGACGATATCCATTCCGTTGTCTCGAAAGCTGCTCTGCTGACCAATGACGAAGGGTTGCCCCTCTGCAGAAACCAGACGTGGTTCGGATCTGTCACGTATCTGCCACGAACTGGTGGCAGCTATCTCTGCTGACTGGTAAAGTTGCCTTGGATAGCTGGCAGTCGGTCAGTGGCTGACATTCGAGACGAAAGGATCTACTCCCTTATTCGGGCCACTCAGATCGCCTCTTGTCGTCATACGGGTGGTACGGGTGGATCACTGACACTTGACAAGCCGAGACCACAGTCGACTCGACTCTTACCTGAACATCCTTTCTCGCTGCCCCTGGTCCAATCTCTAGTTTCTCCTTCATACACGGATCCTTTGTTCCCCGTCCCCTTGGTCTATCGGCCAAGAGTCCGCGATAGGCGTCGGATACATGTTATATACCAACCGTCACTGACCATACCCTCCCAGATCTACTCACTCGCTCCCTTCCAAGACACTCTTTGACTGATTCTCTGTCCCTTGCAGGGTCCCATCTTCACGCTCAAACCTAACCGTTGAACGGGTAATCCCCTCTTTTGCAACAAGCGACATGTCGACCTCCCTCATCGTTGCAGCGCTACTTGCCTCGCAGGCTCTTGCCGAGAAGGTCCTGTTCAAGGGCGAGAATATGGATGCGACCTAGTGGGTGATTCCTCCACCTTGACGCTTGGAACGAAAACAATGAGAGCGTGACTGACGTGGTTGTAGCTTTTACGATAACACGAATCAGCTATGTGACGCGGCGCAGGGCCATGCGCGCTGGGCGGACATTACTGGAATGAACACTGGAGCTCCCTTCTGCGATAACGTCGGTTTCAGCGCCACGGGGACGAACAGGGCTGTCGGTAAGTCCCCTGCCGCGTTTGATCAGTCACAAGAACCGACAGACAGCGCTGAACCGGACCTGGGTCCGGGCGGACCCTCATAAATGGTGTGGACGAGAGTGAGTCGCGTTCGGCGCGGTGGCTTTTGTGGTACCGGGCTTAATCATCCAGAGTCAGGGTCACCAAGTCGAATGGAGAGGTGCTCAAGTTTGAAGAAGGGCCACTGTACATCTGGGACAGTTGCGAGCAATGCGCGATTGACAACAAGATTGATTTCTCAGGCGAGTCGATCATCCCCCTCTATGCCCACCTCCTTCCGTCATAGGCCACAGCTCATCCACAGCCAAGGCAATCGTGGCGATTAATCCCGATGGTTGCGCGCATAACGCTGCTGGGCTGAAAGTCGAGGTGCTTGATACTTACGCCACCAAGCTCAGCAGTTACGACCCTCCGATATACCCTCCGGGATGGAAAGATCCCCTCCCTGCTGGGTCGCCACAGCCGGCCTATATCACACCTGGCAGCGACGACCCCTTGACGGATGGGTGGGAGCAGGGATGGGGATATCAGAAAACCGGAAAGTTCGCGCCGACCGGGGGTACCGCGGTCGGGGTTCCAGCGTCCAGCGCAGGGATACCCACTGCGGCCGGACAACAGCCACCCCAGCAGCAGACTGGCGTGGAAGCCCCGCCTCAACCGGGGGTTGCCACAGGTGGTACAGGAGGGTCTGGGATCCAGTCTTTGCCCACGTTTGTGTCGGCTCAACCTGGAGACGCGGGGGAACCCCTCGAGCCCACCATCAACACTGTCAAGAAACAAGTGCAATCCGTCCCCACGCCCCAGCCCGTCCCGCCGACTCCGGTCACTCCCACTGGCTTGCCGAGTGTGGTTCAGCTCGCGGGGCAGAACGGTGAGTTCAGTGATGAGGCTTGGGCCTTTGCGTCTGCCATTGCTAATTCCCAGGCGCTTGCACCTGGGGCGCGTCCCAGTGTGTGAGTGGCACACTCCAGCAATGCAGCTACGCCGCGGGCAATACGCTCGGTGAGTCACTATAGGGTAGGGCGCGGCCGGACCGAGCTGATATGCAGTCTGGGCGAGCATCGGGCCGTGCACTGCGACGTAAGCATTGGTAAGCTAGGATCGAGGGTGAGACGCTGAGATGTACAGGCAACAGCCGCGATGCAAGAGGCGTCGCAAGCGACGGAGCGTGGATGCCAGGCCTGCAGGAACAGGTCATTAGCTCGGTAGACCTCTGTAATATGCATGGTTCCCACGCAATCGCCAGTAGGCACGTACAACACTGGCTCGCCGCCTGGGAAGTGCTTTTGATCGCAGCACAATCCCGTACGTGTTCCTGTGGTACGTGGTCCCATCGTGAGTCACTGGGCGGGTGGTGACAGACCCCACCCCACGACTTGTTATCTATGCTTCAGCACCATCGTCGCAAGCCTTGTGCCCCATTGTGCCAAATATCGGGGCTTTTTTCTCAGCTGGAGACTCGAGTTGAAAGGGCACCGGCGCGCCGTGAGAACGCGTGTAAGGTTGATTGAATGAGGGCTGCTCGTGCCTTATGGGAAGTTGCAGCGCCAAGCAGAGGCGGATCATTATGTACATGGTCGTCATGCAATTCTAACGCAAAAAGGGGGGACCCCAGAATCTATACAGGCAGAGCGGGAAGTCTACGCAGCAAACCTATCAAGCAAGCAGACCGAGAGCGGCGGCGACGAGCGCGAGGAGGCCAGTGGGAGCGATGAGCATGGTCGCCGCGCCAGTGGATTGCGAGGCGGAAGCGGCCTGCACGTCAGCATTGATTGGTCCTGATATCTAGGGGTGCGCATACAGCAGACGAGGCGGAGGCGCCCGCGGAAGTCTGGCTGGATCCGGATTGGGCAGATTGCGAGGCAGCCGAGCTAGCCGAGCTGGCCGAGCTGGAGGCGGACGAGGTAGGGGTGACGGTGCTGAATGTCAATATTGTCAAGGTACACCCGGGTAGTCGCAGCTCACGAAGATCCCTCGGTGACGGCAAAGTAGTCGCTCTGGGCGAGAATGCCCCCTTGGTCCGAAACGACGTTGACGCGCCACTGGTTGCCCGCGGCGAGGTCAGACGAGGGGGTGTAGATGTACGAGTCGTCGGAGGTCTTGACGTTTTGGGCGATGGTGATGGGCGAGTTGGGCTTGGACGGGTCGATCAGTTGGATGGTAAAGTTGGAAGGATCGGTGTTGACCGACTATCCAGGGGTGGTTAGTCATGTTCCCGGGAGGGGTCTTCGCGAGGTGACTCACGGTCCACTCGATGAGCTGCGAGCCCTTGGACTCCCACCCGGTCGAGTTGGAAGGGGTGGTGATTTGGATGGCCGAAGCGCCGAGGGCAAAGGCGAGGGCGAGGGTGGTGAAGAAGCTGAGTCGCGCGACCATGATGAAAGAGGATTGTGGCTGGTTAGTATGGGTGGTGGTATGGGATGCTTGGGTGAGTGGTGGTGGGTACTTGAGCGAGTGTGAGCTTGTCAATGAACGAGGGGGGATGAGAGTGAGAGGGGTGAGAAATGGGTTGTTGACTTTTTGATGATAGTTTATATACCTCTGGACCCCACCTCTTCTGCATCATCATCGCCTTTTAGGGGCGGAGAGGAGGGGGGTCGGGGGGGTCGGCTCGTTGCATGATGCGAGATACAGGGTAACCCACGATCCCAACAGCCTCGTTTCACCTTGCTCCTCCCATTCCCGTCGCGCGTCTGCTCCTTCGGACCGGAAAGGAGGGTTTAGCATGGACGCCGGGGCTATGGGAACGTCGTAGGCACTGATCGGTTAGAGTTGAGGAGTGGTATGCATAGCTATCGTGTGGGAAAGGGTGCGAGGGAGCGAGAGGTGTGATAGGGAATGGATCGATAGTCGCATCGCACTAGCACCGCTCTATGGGACAGACTCGCTCGGCTGTCGTTTTCGACTTGGCTGTGTCATTGATGGATGATACACACTGGGCGAGGGTTTGTTTGTGGATGTGGCAGGGTTATAAAATTTCCTTTTCAAGTAATTCACGCTCACTCCTCACCCTCAACCCTCTCTACCTCTCACCCCCCCTCCCTCCCTCTGCTCTTCGCGTCGCAAAGTCACTTTTCCACTCGCCTCAATATCCATTTCACGACCTCGCCTCGATCACCTCAAACCCCTCACCCCCGGCCCCCACGCGCTCTAGGCGCTTTGTATCAAGAACGACTCAAAATCACCACACGTAACGACCCCCACTCATCATGATCATCCCATTTGTATCCCTCCTCACCTTGTCCCTTGGTATGTCCCCCTTGAATACCCCAAAGCGTCTCCCCGCAGCTCACGCCAAGTCTCCGCGGTCAACACCATCTACTGGCCCGTCACCTCGCCTTCGCACCAATACCCATGGGTCAGAGGGGAGAAGAACCTCTTGTCATGGACCACGGGCGGTGGGACAGGCATCGACTCGTTTGATATCCAACTCCACAACGCGAACAAGTCCATCATGGTCGGGTTCATCCCCATCGCCCTCCGTGTGCCCATGGAGAAACTCCCGACGGGGAAGAAAAACTACGGAGGCGAGATTGAAGTGGATCTGTCGCCGGATATCCCGGTTGGGTGGGTGGAGTTCATCTGCGATCCGAAAACGGATAGACCCGACTGACAATCAGCGATGGATTCTCCCTCCTCTTCATGAACACCTACCACGGTCAGGTCTATTCCAAGGTGAGTCTATCGTGTTCTGCCCTCTCTGTTTCGCCCTTGACCACCCCCCTGACCCCCAGTCCGAGCCATTCACGATCTACGCGTCCAACCCGGCCAATTACACCCAGATCGACCTCCCCACCGCTACCGTCACGGCCACCCTCGATTCCCCCCCGAACCCCACCCACGAATGGGCCATCACCCTCAACGGTATCAACCCAGACGCGACGGCCAGCGCACAAGTCATTGCTGGAAACGCCGGAAGCGGCACATAGGTTGTCCAGGACGTGTGTGTTGTGTGACGATAGATTCGCCCGCGTGCGGGTTTTCACAGTGTTCAGAGTCAATCTATGCAGCTGTTTACGATATACAAGTCGTCTCGCGCGAGCAAACGAAGTGTCCGGTGTGCAAGACGAGAGTGATGAGGGATCTTGGGTTTGTTGATCTCGACGCGACGGATCTGCTCGGCGACGATGGCGAGATCATGGACGGGGTGGTAGCCTCACTGATGTATGTGCCGAACACTGATGCTGGCGGGGGACCCAGTGGCGTTGGTGATACTGACCACGTTCAAGGTGGATGTGCAGAGCAGCAAATGTAACTTCAGGAATCGCAGAAGGGACGGCGTGGTACGACGGAATTCTGTGGCGTCGCCGAGCCGAATCAAGACTTTTCGCACGATTATCACGATCATAGCTAACTCATACATCGCCCAGAGCTAATGTACCACTTCCTGTATGCAATATAAAACCGAATAAAACTCTCTCTCTCTCCCTGGCTACTGCTTCTCCTCGTCGCCGTACAGCTTCTCCTGGATGGCCTTGGGCTGCTCCTTGCCCTCCATTCGGTCCGTCTCGGCGAACACCTTGATCGGCTCGTTGAGATGTCTGAAGACGGTAGGGAAGAGGAAGGCGCAGACAAAGGTGGCACCGGCCAGAACGTAGTAAGGGATGACGAGGTTGGGGTCGGTGATGACCTTGGAGAGGGCGAGACCAATGGCAGCGGGGATGGCGTTGGAGAAGAGACAGATGGCGTAGACCAAACCCTTCATTCGTGCGGGAGCTCGAGTGTAGGCAAGCTCGTACGAGGTGACCATGACGAACAGCTCACCGACGGCGGGGATAATGTAGATGGGGATCTGCCAGGCGAGGTTGACGGGGGAGACTTCCTCGCAGTCGGTGGCGTAGCTGCCGCAAGGCGAGGTCTTGTAGATTCGGTTCTGGACGATCGCGCAGATGATCATCTCAACGGTAGCGAGCAAGAAACCGATCGACATTCGAGTCATGGGTCGGAGGGGGAAACCGAGTCGCTCGCACAAGGGGTAGAGACCGTAGGTGAGGATCGGTGTGGCGACGATAATGGCCAAGGGGTTGAAGTTGGACATGATGTCGTTGGGGATCGAGTTGAGGGTCATGGCCGCGGACATGTCGTTCAACTGGTTTCCGATACCGTTGTCGGCCAAGAGGAAGATGGGGATGAGGAAGAAGACTCCGCAAGCGGCGAGGGACTGTCGGATCTCGTCGACGAACTGGTCGTCCCAGAAGATTCGCTGCGTGTCGACCGTACCGTCCTGCTCGGCGATCACGCTAGGCTTGGCAGAGTTCCACCAGGCGTCACCTCCCTTGAGCATCTTTCGGAGACCGTTTCGTCGGATCATCTCTCGGAACACGAGGATGGTCTCCCAGACGACGGATCCTTGGGGCGGGGCCTTGTACAGTCGCTTGTATCCCCAGAGCAAGACGAGGGGCATGAGCATGTAGCTGGGACGTCAGTGGGTGTGATCAGACGAGTGATAGGTGTAACTCACATGATACCAGGCGTGAGGTAGGCGAGCCAGAAACCGACCAATCGCTCACTGTAACTGGTCGCGACGGCGAAGAAACTTCCAATGTTGATGCACCAGTAGAAGATCAACATGTATCGTCCGACAGTCGCCTGGGGGTCGACCACCACTCGCTCGCCCGACTTGAGCACTTGGATCGTCGGTCGCTTGACGGGACTTTGGTCACAGAGCAACGGGGCCAAAGACGGCTTGATGAAACCGGAAGCGAAGGCGAGGATGATGACAGCGATGATGAAGGGGGCGTAGGCGTGTCCGGTGGAGATGACGGAGGGGATGGCGGGGATGACAAGGAGGACGTGCGCGACGGCACCGACCAGGGTTCCGACGCAGATGGTCTTGAATCGACCCCATCGGGTGTCGGCCATGATACCACCGAGGATGGGGATGACATAGGCGAGGAAGGTGAACGTCTGACCGGTCGCTGTGGCGGCGGTAGAACCCATACCGAGAGCTCCGGCAGACTGGTTGACACCTGCCGCGCCCTTGGCGACGGCACCGGCTCCGTTACCTCCAACAGGGAGGGGACCTCGGACAAAGTTGGCGAAACAACCCTGGACACCATAGTACGAGGCTCGCTCGGCGAGCTCGATGGTGCACATGGCAATGGCGGTCCAGCTCATCGCGGCGGGGACTCTGGCGGGTTAGTGACTAGCCTTTTGTCACTGAACTCCCAACCTTCCAACTCACTTTCTAAGCGTGTTGTACTCCTCATCGGTGGGCTCGTCGCCCTCGAGGAGCTGGACGGCAGAGGTGACAGCGACCTCGTGTCCTCCCAAGGTGACCTCATCCTTCTCGTTGACCCGCTCGACGGGAGCTGGGTGGATCTCGTGGGCGGGCAGTCCGACGGCGGGGACAGGCGCCGATTCAAGGTCGCTTATGGTGTTCGAGTGGCCTTGTGGGTTAGCTATGTGCCACACATGGGTACTGTGGCGAAGCCCTAGTGGCACTCACTCATGATGTTGCTGGAACCGTCCTGCGGCGGGGGTGTCGATCAGCAAGGAGAAGAAGAGCGATGTGGAGGGATCTGTTGTTGTTTCGTGTGATTTATAAGTCTCCTCGAGTCGAAGAGAGGGGTAGGGGTGGAGGGACACAGCGACCGGAGGGGACGATAACGATCCGAAGTGTATTCGTACATGCTCTGCTGCTAGACCTCGCTACCCCAGTTTCGATCACGCCTTGCGACTCGCTTTCATCTTGCTATCGCCAGCTGGGACCGCATGGTGCTCTCTGCGGGTCGAACACCAGAGTTGGGATAGCCTCATGAGCCATATGGACGCTTCTGCAGCAGTTCGCCAAGTTTTCCACGGCCGTGCTATATTAAGATCAAATTGCAAGCGAAGTGTCTATTGAGACTCCACACGAGTTTGCCCTGAGTCCCGGACGCGCTGCCGCGTGGGTAGGGACACGCTGGCCAGAGGGGAGGTAAAGGGGATCTTGGAATCGCGAAAAGCGGCGGGAAAGCGTGGAACAAGGGATTACGTGGGCCAGGAAAGACGAGGATGCAAATCAGGTGGGTGTTCGGTGGCCGCATGGCGAGATTGTCAAAACCCGTCATAATGGAAGGTGACTTCCCTGATCCCGGATTCATCGGGCTCAAGCGGGGGATCGGCGGGCACACGAGCGAAAACCGAGTCAGAACGGTAAAACCAACCTACGTCCTCCTCTCGCACGCCGCTCGGCATCTACACGGCTTTAAACGCTGGTGCTTACGACCTAGGCAGGTAGAGTAAGAAATAGGTTCAACGAAGCGAGGGGTCGGAGAATGAAAACTCTCCGGTTTCATTGGTTCGTGCCCGACCAAGCGCCGCCTTTGGCCCGGACCGACCACCGGGTATGGACACTGGACAGGCGTGGAGTCTCCACCACCCCCTGTCGTGCATCCACAGGTCCAATGGGGAGTGGTTCGCCCCCATGTGCTCCAGCTCGCCCTAAGCTATTTCCGTCCAAGATAACAACAAGCAGATCGGGGCGCGTGATTGTCGATTGGCCAGGACGGCGGTGGGATCAATGTGGGCGGCGCAAGGCTGCGGTGGGAGCGCGTGGTGGAGTGAGCTTTTTCCGTCGACATGTCCACCCAGTCGGCCGGGAGGGATGATAAGAGACATGGTCCGACCCGCATTGTCCACACATGCTTATCACGCTTGCAAGCGTGGTGCAGCTAGCCGTGCGTGTTGGGTATCTCCACCGCTCTCCACATGAATGGGAATCACACTAAGACGTCACTGGAGAACAGTTCACGCGGGAACGCGGATGGTCACGACCAGTTCGGCGGTCGGATCCACCCCCGCCTCCTCCTCACATGACACTTATCTGCACCTCGATCTTGACTTTGCCCGACGACCTTCGGCGCTATGGTCCGACGGGTTGCCCCGGACGAGGGTGCAGTGAACTGCGTGTAAACGACGACGGCACGGGCGTCCTTTCTGCACGGGTGAGGGGGATGGGTACAAAGGACGAGCCCATCTTCAACATGTGAGGGCTCGAATGGCCCTTTGTGCGTCTCAATCGAGTGAGGGAAGGGGGGCGATGGACAATGAACACGGGTCTGCTTGACCTTGCATTGAGTCTTCCCTATCCGCCTGTTCTACATTGCGCACGGCTCGGTGCATCTCGACGTTTCCGACCGCGAGCGCACGGAGCGAGTGGAGCGAAGATCCAACGCGAAATTTGCGTCCAGACTGACCTACGCGGGGAAGAAGACGGGGAGGGGGAGTGCACATTACTAACCCCTTCTTCACGTATCATTGACATTGTGCCTCCGTCAGCTATCGAGCGTGGAGATGTGGCTCGGCTGGGGATTGTGTTTTTTCCTAGCCCCGTGGGCTATGAAGGGTGGGTCGAGGCGTCCTGACCAGTCGACCCCCGTAGACTAATTACAGCGAGGGCTCAGCTGAAGCCGCCGCCCCCGGCGCAAGACATGTTGCACAAAAACCCGCTCTGGCGGTCGTCCAAGTGAGTCCAAGTGTGCGAGTCCACAGCCAGGGGTCTGATCGCAGCAACACGCTATTGTGGAACGGGACGTATCCGTACTACAAAGAGCCTGTTCAGAGTGAGCCACCCTCCCCCTCCATCACGCTCCCACGCTTGCTTATCTGCAGACCTGCTCATCAACTGCTGGCTCCCCGCCGCGAGCATCTCGGTCGCATGGGTGAATCCAGACTACATCACCCGCCTGTTCTACTACCCGGACGGGACGCCCATGCACGGGTCGTACAATCCCTCGAGCGATACGGCCATCTTGACGTTGTGGAACCCGCATACCGAGAAGCAACAGAACTTTACCGTCAACGTGTACAACAAGAGCTTGACGGAGGATGGGGGGATGGAGGGGACGTGGTGGCATAGCGCTGTGACGCAGGGGTTCTTGCAAATGGGCGCGTATGCGGATATCCTTGGGATCGCTGTGAGTTGACCGTGTCCCTCATGTGCGACCTGGAAATGACCTATGCCCGAAGACAGGAAACGTAGCTGACAGACAGCCAAATGGGACGTTGGTCGGCCGGTCCGGGTTCCCCTCGGTTGCCATGTCCATGTTGACTGGGAGGAAGATCGTGTCGGCCCCCAAGGACTGGTACAAGGATATAGACGCCTGGTGGGCCGACATGCAGCACTCGACGACGACGCCGATCGTCGTTTCGACGGTGGACGAGAAGAATATCGTCCCGGCCGACCCGAAGATACAGTGCAACCACGCCTACGCCGTCATGTTGTGCAAGGAAGAGCCCCCGGGCAACCGGTCGATGATCCTCCGGAACCCGTGGGGCCAGCAGTATTGGCATAAAGCGCAGGACGTGTGGAACAATATCTGGTTTACGAACCATATTGAAGGGTTTGAAAAGTTGGAGTGGAGGGATGGGTGAGGTCGACACCTGGGCGCGTGCGCGCGCCCCCTTAGGGTACACTATGAATTGCTTTATACTGTTACATGTGTGGTCCACGCTTGCGCGAGGGGTACGAGTGGAGCTATACAACTTCTGACATGACCCCAGCCTGAGCCTTCTTCCCCTCCTGAGCCTTCTCCCTAGCCACTTCCTGCGGGTCAGAAGCCGTCCCCCCAATCTGAACTCTCCCTTACCTCTTCAAACGCTTCGCTCGTCCACGAGCTCTCCACCATCTCAATCTCGTCGTCGGGCCAAAGCCACTCGATGACGAACAAGAACCAATGCTGCACAGCGACGATACAACACAATATCGGACCGTAAAACACGCCTAACGACAATAACCTTCCCATCAGTCATGCTTGAGATCCCAGAGTGACGACTTACTGTGACAACCGCTCAAACGTATCCTTATGCTCCATCGCCAGCACAGCGTCGTACACCTTTTCCGTGCGTTCAGCCACGTCGGACCAGGCGTACATCCCCCGCACGCGCTCGTGCGCCTTGACGGGATCGTGTGCGCCAGACTGGACCACTTGGATCGCATGGGACAACGCTCTCACCACGTCTGGGTATCAGCGCGTGCAATGTAAGGTTTGAGCAGATGTCTCGAGGTGAAAACCCCTACTGACCGTCCTCGTCTGCTCGGCAGAACTCGATCATGTCGCCGGGGAGGATCTCTGGCACGCCTCCGACTTTTGTCGCGACTACGAACAAGCCCGCCGCCGCTGCTTCGATGATGCTGATCCCAAACGCCTCGGTGAGCGACGTGTTGAGGTATATCTGACCACGCGCGAGGACCTAGAGTGAGTGTGACGACTCGGGAGTCCGGCGGCGGACGACAGGACACTCACATGGGAGACGTCTGCAGGCGTGACTGGACCGAGCAGTTCGATGCGATCTTGCAGCTGATACTTCTCCCGCATCTGCTCCAGCTCAACCATCTTGGGTCCGTCACCCCCGACCACAAAGCGTACTTGCGGGTACAGGTCGCAAATATGCGGTGCAGATGCGACGAGCAGGTCGATCCCTTTGCGGTAGACCAGGCGGGACATGATGACGATGGTCACTGGAGTCAGGTCTGAGCGGCGAGGCGAGGGGGAGGGGTATCAGGACTTGCCAGTATCGCTGGGAACGAGCTTTGGAGATGGCTTGAAAGAGTCGGCGACAAGGGCGTTGGGAATGACATAGACTCGTTCTGGTTCGATCTGTCCTCGCAGAACGGTATTCTCCCGACTGGAGGGTCAGGTATGTCCGCGATATCACCCACTGGGACAGACTCACCCGGTGTTGCTGACGCATATCGCCGCGTCGACGTTTCGCAATGCGCCCGCTAGCAACTTGTTGGTGAGTACCCCGACCGCGTCGCCGAAACCAAACAAGCTGTGGTCCGTGAACATCGTCTTGATCCCGAACAACGGGCCGTGGTACAATGCCTCCTGACCGAGAGAGCTCAAGCTGCCGTGGGCGTGGACAATGTCGATTCGCTCTCGCTTGACAATGTCCCGGAAATACGGGAGGAACAGTAGGTAATTCGGGAGCGTCGCGTTCGAGGCGATGGGCAAGACGGGGAGGTGGTACACCTTGAGACCTGAGAGGTATCGCACCCCGAGACGATCGCCATGATGATGCGTAATGACAATGACCTTGTGGCCGCGTTTGACCATTTCAATCCCGAGTGAGTAAATGTGCCCCTCGACGCCGCCCACGACGGGGAGGAAGAAATCCGACACCATGCTGACTATAAGCCTATGCATCTTGATCATGCCTTTGGCATCTCGCTATATGGGGGTTGGTCTTGAAGGAGAAAAATAATCAAATAAAGAGTCCTCACGCTATCGACTTTTTAGCCCCTTTCTTCTTCGACCCTTTGCCGTTTGACCCTGCGCCCTGGGATCGCGTCGTCCGAGATGTCTTGGACAGGGTCGGTGTAGTTGTCGTCTCGTCGTGTTCGACCTCGATGGATTTCGTCGAGATCGAGGCGCTGTCATCCGAGGTCGACCCGGCGACGGCGCCTTCTAAAGGAGCCGAAGAGCTAATGGCGTCGTAGTTGGTGCCCGTGCCGCCAGCCAGCAAGGGAGTGGGCGAGGGGATCTTGTCTAAGGGGGTGTCGAGTTCTTGCAGTGTCTTGAGCATCAGGTCGCGCGTCTTTTCAATCAACGCAGGGACGTCGGCGGTCGTGAGGTCCGAGGTGGGGATGGGAGGGAGGACTGGGGGTTTAGCAAGGGCAAGTGGAGAGAGACGATCGACTCACCTTTGATCTTGACGGTACCGCTGCGGAAGCGGGTTTTACCGTCGAACAGGTGATGGTAGTTTTGGATGACGACGGGGACGATGGGTGTTCCGGCTGTCTCGTCAGCTAGAGTTTTGGGTAGACGCGAGAGAATTGACTCACCTTGAACGGCAAGGTAGAAAGCACCCTTCTTGAAGGGCAGCAAGTCGCTCTGCGCACTCAAATGGCGTGTGCCCTCGGGGAAGATCCAGAGTGAGATCTGCGATTGTTTAGCGCGCGAGCCTTCCTCTACCCAACACCCATTGTCCACTGCTTCACTCACCCTCTTGCGCTTCATGTCCTCGCCCGCGTGGGTCATGCTTGCAATGGCCGATTTATGGTTGCCGCGGTTGATAAACACCGTACCGGACATGAGCATGAACCAGCCGAGTCCCGGGATCCACTTGATCGACTCTTTGGCCATGATCGCGGCCCTCTTGGGGAATATCCTGCCAAGCCACAGAATGTCGACAAAGCTGACAGGTTAGGATTTACGCGCCATTTGCGTTTGGATCACCCACCTCTGGTGATTGCCCAGCATGACTGCACTACGACCTTGCCTCGTGGCGTGGCCTTGGACGCCTTCACCGCCAATGTCCAAATTCCACAGATGCTCCTCCCCTTCGACCTCGAACTTCCAGCCCATGATCGGACCGGCGATGTAGTAGAACGTCCGGGCGACATAGTAGTTGGTGTTGAGACGCTTGCCGACGAGTGTGAGGATGAGTCCCTCGATCACGGCGATGAACGAGACGAGGAGGAGGATGGTGGTGTAGAGGGCTACGCGGAGTTTGAAGAGCAACGCCATGGTGTGGGGTAGGCCGAGACCCTGGGGGAGGGAGGGGGAGGAGATAGAGTTGGTCGAGAATGTAAGGAGCGATGGGGGTTGTTAGGGGTTGTGTGCGTGAGAGAGAGGGAGAGTTATTGCATGAGGGATAGGTGAGAGAGGAGTCTTGGGGTAAGAGAATTGAGAGAGAGAGAGCGATGGAAGCGTGTCGTCAATGGAGACGTCGTGGGGTGGGTGGATGGGGGTGACACCCAAAACAGCTTCCGAACCGAGGCTACATCACATATACAGGTATAGACCCTAGCTGGTCCACCGCGCCAAGAGATACTCCTAGGGGTCAGTACAAACGTTCATGCATACAACATTTCTGTTAGGGAGAACAAGCTGCATGCGTACACTACGGAGGCTCACATCAATGCATATGCACCCCTACACGACAGATTCACTAAACACCCAAGCCCATAGTGCCATCCCGAGTGCCACATTGCCTGATGGATGGCAAATCCCGCCTGGGATGGCGATCCGCGTCACTGCTGCTCTCACTCTCACTCATCTCCACCATCTCCATCCCCTTGACCATCCTCACTCCCTCTTCGCCTGTCGACACACCCAAGGATCAGTCTAGTCAACATGTCGACAGACTATCCTTCCCTCTTCCGTGAGCATTCCTTTGCACGATCCCCATACAGTCCACCAACTCACATTCAGGCTCGGAGGAGATGTCCCTCGTACAGCTCTACATCCCCTCCGAGGTATCTCACGACACCATCTCCGAGCTCGCCGAGATGGGCAACTTCCAATTCAAAGACGTAAATCTAACTCCTCTCCTCACCCCTACAACACACCTAACATGCAGCTCAACCCAAGCGTGAATGCCTTTCAACGGCCGTTTACTCCACGACTCCGGCGCTTGGCCGAGATGTCCCGTCGACTACGACTGTTCCAATCTCAGATCACCGCCCTCTCCCCGCCACTCGGTATCCCGCCCTTATCCGCCATCCCACCTTTCACGACCGTTGGACCGCGCGCCCAGAACGCGTACGACGAGCTGGAAGACAAGCTCAAGGAGCACGAAAGGCGATTGGCCGAGATGAACCGATCGTGGGAGGAATTGGGCAAGCGAAAGGGCGAGCTCGAGGAGAAACGATGGGTCTTGAGAGAGACTGCTGGATTCTTCAACGAGGTGAGCGTTGACCGATCGTCTGGGGGTTGAACCAATCGCGGCGGAAGCTGATCGCTAGGCCGAGCATCGTCATACCGAGATCCGCACGTCGTTCGACGACGGGGACGGTACCGCACCGCTGCTCGAGCATGCGGCAGAGTACGGCAACCTCCCTGGTGAGACCGGACTTTCCGGCTTTGACCTCGAGTTTGTCTCTGGAACCATCGAGCGAAGCAGGATGCCCACGTTTGAAAGGATTCTGTGGCGTGTGCTCAGGGGTAACCTGTACATGAACTACTCTGGTCAGTGTGCCAGCGATCGTATACGTAATATACTGACATTCCAGAGATCGAAGAGCCCTTTGTCGACGCCACGACGGGCAACGAGACTTACAAAGACGTCTTCATCATCTTTGCTCACGGTGCCGACCTCCTCGCCAAGATCCGCAAGGTGGCCGAGTCGATGGGCGGAACTCTGTACACCATCGATTCGTCCCAAGACAAACGGTCCGATGCCTTGCGCGAGGTCTCGGCCCGACTCGAAGATGTCGATCAGGTGCTCTACAACATGGGCCAGTCTCGTCGTGTCGAGCTTAGCCGAGTGGCCGAGCACCTCGAGGCGTGGAAAGACGCCGTCAGGCGAGAGGAGGAGGTGTACAAGACGCTCAACCTTCTCAGTTATGATCAGAGCCGAAAGACCCTGGTCGCTGAAGGATGGTGTCCTTCTCGAGACTTGACCAACATCCAGCTCGCTCTGCGACGAGCCATGGAGACGGCGGGTACCTCGGTTCCAGCCATTCTTTCGGAACTCCGAACCCATCAGACTCCCCCGACGTTCCACCGTACCGACAAGTTTACAGAGGCCTTCCAGACCATCATGGACTCGTACGGTATTGCTACGTACCAAGAGGTCAACCCGGGTCTCTTTGCCGTCATTACCTTCCCCTTCCTCTTCGCCGTCATGTTCGGTGACATTGGACATGGTATCTTGGCCTTTTTGACCGCTCTGGCGATGATCATCTACGAGAAGAAGCTCGCCAAGTCGGGCATGCACGAGATTCTCGAGATCTTCTTCTAGTGAGTCGGCGTGGCGCGGTTGATGCTCGGGACAAGTGACCCTGCTAATCCGCAGCGGTCGATACATTGTCATCCTCATGGGTCTCTTCTCCATCTTCACCGGTTTCATGTACAATGACATCTTCTCAAAGTCGCTCCACATCTGGCATTCCGGATGGGACTGGCCCAACGAGACTGGCCTCGTCACTGCCGAACCCAATGGTCACGTCTATCCCTTTGGACTCGACCCCGCCTGGCACGGATCGGACAATGGCTTGATCTTCACCAACTCGTACAAGATGAAAATGTCCATCATTATGGGTGTGATTCACGTACGTATCTGGCGGTCAGGCGACGGTTCTATGACTGACATTGTTAGATGACGTTTGCCATTTGCCTTCAAGTGCCAAACCACATTCACTTCAAAAAGCCGCTCAACATTTACGCCGAATTCATCCCTCAGATCCTCTTCATGTGGTCGATCTTCGGTTACCTCGTCATTTGCATCATCTACAAGTGGTCCATTGACTGGTCTCAATCGTCCACCTCGCCTCCCGGTCTGTTGAACATGCTCATCTACATGTTCCTCTCTCCCGGAACTGTCGAGCCGAGCACGCAGCTGTACGCCGGACAGGGCTTTGTCCAGGTTGTCTTGCTCCTCATCGCGCTTGTCTGCGTGCCGTGGATGCTGTGTCTCAAGCCGTATGTGCTTTGGAAAGAACATCAACGGGTTGTCGGGCAAGGTTACCGAGGCTTGACGGGACAAGAGAATGGCGAGGGACGAAACTCGAACGACAATGATCTGGACGACGACGAGGAAGGTGCTGGACAACCGGTCGCCGAGCACATGGAGGAGGAGCATGTGAGTGGATGCATCGTTATTTGGAAGGGTGGTTAGCTGACGCATAGCCATTCGAGATGGGCGATATTATCATTCATCAAGTTATCCATACCATCGAATTCTGCTTGGGTTGTATCTCCAACACGTAAGTCCGACGAAGGGACATCTGTTACACATGCTGAGCCACAGCGCCTCTTACCTCCGTCTGTGGGCCTTGTCACTGGCGCACGCCCAACTCTCCGAGGTTCTCTACACCATGACCCTTGAGAACGCGTTCTTGTCCGAAGCCGGGTTCATCGGCCAGACCATCTTTGTCTTTATCATGTTCGCCATGTGGTTCTTCCTGACCATTGCCATCCTCTGTGTCATGGAAGGTCTTTCGGCCTTCCTGCACGCGCTCCGTCTCCACTGGTATGTTTGGGTTGAGTTCTTTCCCGACGTCGTGCTGATCCATCTAGGGTCGAAGCGAATGGAAAGCATTATATGGCGGGAGGGTACCCGTTCACGCCGCTCACCTTTGCGATCGGCGAGGACGAGGACGAGGCGGCGTAGAGCTTGCGCAAATTAGCCTTTGAAATGCATCTAAGAATGAATAATGAGTAGTCAGCGCTGTATGAGCTGTTGGTCTGGTGTCTCTTTGTGCAGCGATATTGCTGCACAGTATGGATCACCGCACTCAGTCTCAAAGCAGCACTTGCGACGTATACAAAGAAAGACTCTCGATCCAGCCCGTTCTATCAATCACACCAGCACCTTGCCCTTTGCTCACCCAGTTACTATACGAGCATGAAAACAGTGACGCGTCAGATTGCACAACAAACCACAACAGTGCACAGTATCGAGACACGGATTGCATGAAGCCCGTAGGCCGTCTATAATAATATGGATGGCCAAATACAGGTGCCAAATGCGAAGGATGTAGGGATTAATCTACCAAACGAAAAGTTCGTCAAAACGAGAAAAGAAGGGTATACAAATGATGCACGTAAGGAGAACCAGAGATCGTCCGTCGATCCATCGAAGCTAAGAGAGGGCTAAGACGTGGGAGCATTTTACAGCTCCTCGTCGGTGAAGACCTCCTCTCCTCGCTTTCGTCGGGCCATTCGCTCCTTCTTGGCCTTTCGGAGCTCGGCAGCCGACTTCTTCTTCTCCTTCTTGGCAGCCGCGATGGGGTTACCAAGGGCATCGTATTGAACCTCCTCCTCCTCGCCAGCGGCCTTCTTGTCGATTCGCTCACCGGATCCCTGACCCTCAACCCAGTTGTGGCCGGAAGCCTCGAGGTGACCGTCTCGCATAGCCCAGACCTCGGAACAGATCGACTCGGAGAACTCTCGGTTGTGGGTGATGATAAGGACACCTCCCTCGAAGTTCTTGAGGGCAGCGATAAGGGCGGCAAGGGACTCTCGGTCCAAGTAGTTGGTGGGCTCATCAAGACAGATGATGTGGGGTCGTCGCCAGGTGGCGGCACCAAGGACGACCTTGACCTTCTGTCCTCCGGAAAGACCTCGCATGGAGTTGTGCGAGACGAACTCGGACTCGAGACCGAAGTCCTCGAAGTGCTTTTCAATCTCTCGTCGGACCAAGGGTCGCATGAGACCGAGTCGCTGGGCCTCTCGGGTGTCGAGCTCGAGAACCTTCTTCTCGAAACCTCGGGTGATGAGCTCGTCTCGGGAGATCCAGACGTTCTCGGCGGAGGACATTCCCTTGAACGAAACCTCGTACTCGTAAGATTGCTTCAGCTTCTTTCGGGCAACAATCTCGTCGATGATTCGCTTGACACCCTCCTTCATGAAGGTGGCACCCTCGGCCATCTTCTTCTTCTCCTCCTCGGTCATGACTCGGTTGGCCTTGTGCATCTCCTCGAGATCCTCACCGGTCTGGTATCGCCACAACATGTACTCGAGCGGGGTCGAGTCAAGGTGGTTGTCGATGTGGTGGAAAGCGTGTTGGGCAACGTAACCGATGACCAAGTTAGGGTGCTTCCACATGGTTCCTCCCTTGTTGGGCTCGGTCTCTCCGGTAAGGAGCTTGACCAAGGTGGATTTACCGGAACCGTTGGGACCGAGAATGGCGACTCGAGAAGAGAGCGAGACTTGCAACGAGACGTTGAAGAGCTGCTGAACCTGCGAGGTGGGGTACTGGAAGGAGACGTCTCGCATCTTGAGCAAAGACTTCTCCTTGGTCTTGACACCATCAAGCAAAGGAGGAGCGGGAAGCTTGAACTGGTAGTCCTCGGCGACATCGAGCTGGAAGTAGGCTCGGGCCTCGGGGACGAACTCGACGAACTTCTCGAGGTTACCGGGGTATCGCTTAAGCTTGAAGTTGTTCAAGTGGAGGACATCGGTGATGGTTCGGTTAAGGAAGTCGGAGTCGTGCGAGACGATGATCGAGGTACACTTGGTGAGCGAGGTAAGGTAGTCGATCAACCAGTTGACGTTGAGGACATCCAAGTGGTTAGTGGGCTCGTCGAGAAGGAGGATATCAGCTCGGAAGAGAATGGCTCGGGCAAGAGCGAGCTTCATCTTCCATCCACCGGAAAGGGATCCGATGGAGTTTTGCTGCTTCTTCTCGTCGAAACCGACGTGCTCAAGGGTCTCCTTGATCTCCTCGGGGGTGGCAAGGAGACGCTTGTCACCGAGAACCCAGTCGATGATGGAGATCTCGGCCTCGGAACCGTCAATGTCGTGTTGGACGTAGAAGGTTCGGACCTCTTGGGGCGAAGGGAAACCCTCGACCTGGTTGTTCATGATGGCGTTCATGAGGGTGGACTTTCCGGATCCATTTCGTCCACAGAGACCGTATCGGTGTCCTCGCTTCAATCGCATGTTGGCGTGGTGAAGCAAGATCTTGGCACCGTAGGCCAAGTTGAACTGCTCAATGTTACAGAGGTCCTCGCCCTCCTCCTCGTCATCGAACTTGATGTCGTCGGTCTCTTGCTCGTCGGCCTTCTTCTGGAGAAGCTCTCGGACGGCCGGAAGGGGGTCGTACGAGGGGATAGCCAAGGAGACGTAGGCAGGGAGGGTAGCCTCCCAGGTCTTCTGGTCGAAGTTGTGGGCGTTGACGAGCGAAGCGGCGAGGACACCGGCGTAAGCGAGACCGGGGTTGGCCTGGTCAACAGTGGCACCTCCGTGCTTCTTGACGAGGGCAACAAGGTTGGTGGCCAATGCGGGTCCCTCGGCAATCTTGAGGGGAGGGAGGTCGGAACCGTCAGAGCCGGCGGGGACCTTGCCGATTCGTCGGAGGGTGGCGATAGCTCGGTTGGCGACAGCTCGAGCCTCGGGGTCGGCAATGGTGTCGGCAGTCTTGATCAATCGAGGCAAGAGCTGGGGAAGGAAAGGTCGGACAGTGTACTCGGAGTCGACAAGCTTGGACATGTTGTCGGCGATAACCGAGACCTTTCGCTTGGTAGCGGTCGGTCGCTCATCGAGACCTCGGATCAAAAGAGGAGCGATGAGGGAGATGGTGGGGGCAGTAACCTCGGAAACGAAAGTGGTAGCGGAAAGAAGGACAATGGTCTTGGGGACCTCCTCGATGGGGTTAAGGAGCGACTTGACGAGGGCGGGGATGAACTTCTCGATATCCTTGTTCTCGACGAGGGCAGTGGCCTTCTCGAGGGTGACCTTGGCAGCCTTCTTAACATCGGCCTTGGTGTCCCAGACCGCGCCAGCGAGGACAGGGATAACGTCCGGCATTGCCTGGCCGACCTGAGCGGGGGCCGAGGTGATGAGTTGTTGCAAGATCTGGAGGGATCCAGCCTTGACTTGCCATTTACCCGAGGTCTTGATCTGCTCGAGCAAGGTGGGGAGGATGACAAAGGTGGCCCAAGGGTTCATGGTCTGAACAATGGCCTTGACGGCGGCAAGGGCGGCATCCTTGACGGGAGTGGCCTTGTCGGCGAAAGCCTCAACGAGAGCGGGGAAAGGAGAAGAAGGAGCGTCGGAGACGACGTAGGGCTCAAGGAATTGGCCAGCGCCGTTCTCAGCAAGGGTGGAGATGGCAGCAGCAGCGGCCTCTCGGACCTCGGGGGACTTCTTGTCCTGGAGAGCCTGTGACGCGTTAGCGGGATCAAATATTTGGGCCAGGAAAAATCTGCTAGTGGCGAGGCACGTTGCAGGGGGTGATGGGGCGGAACAAAGGCAATGAAGCTCACCTTGAGGACGGCATCGCAGAAGCCAATCTGGCCGAGGAACTCGACACCCTCCTTCTTGGTAAGAGCGGCGAGGTCGAGGGCAGCCTGGTCTCGGGCAGCCTTGTCGGCGACGAAGAGGGTGGCGGTGTCGAAAGCACCAGACTTGGCGGAAGAGCCGGCGGAGGTAGCAGCGGGAGCCATCATGGGTCTGTAGGTTAGCAATAGGTCTCTCGTCGCCATCGCCACTCTGCGAGATTGACTCACGAAAGGTGTTGAAGGATAAAAGAAGGCGTAGAGTGAACCGTGATAGGTTTTTTTAAAGAGGGTTGATTTTTTTTGGTACGCTTTGGGGTGTTTGCCAAAGGTGTGTTTGCAGTCAAGTCTAGGTTGACGGTGACAGAAACTCTATGAAGACGTAGGTGTAGGGAAGGATGGAACTCCTTTTGGGAGAATAGATGAGATGAAGAAGAAAGGGAGGAGGGGGGATGAGGTGTAGTGTTAAAATACGTCGAGGGGGCGACGGCGAATTTTCAATCACCCAGCCCCACCGCGGGTCCAGGGGGGAAGGGGGGGGGGCGAAGGGGGAGGACAGTGACCAATCCCTATCAACTTTTCTTTTTCAACCTTCGGTGGGGTAAATTACCACTTTGAGTAATTCAAGCCGAATTTATTTCCCACAGCGTTTACCCATTTTCTCCCAGTTTTCCCGAAAATGCCACGTTAATCCCGCCTGCCCCACGCCCTCTGGCCCCCTGTTTCCCCCCCCCCATCGGACCTGGGGGGGCGCGGGTGCTGCCTCTCGCCACTGCACCTCATCCTCGTGCGCGGCAATGAAGATCTTATCTCGGACGTATCGGCATATCACACCGACCTCCAAGATTGCAGATCACCGGGCCTGGATAGTTCTCGTTCCTTCTCCATCCGTCGATCCACCCTCAGCGCAAGCAATCTCAGCAAGTTTGCGTCTATGGAAACTTCGCCACCAATGTGGCACCTGTGGGCGATTCCCGCGAATTGTCATAGTTTGAACCCACCCCCACGTCCTTACTCGCGCAGTCGAACAGGTTGTCGAATCATGCTCGGGTATCGGTCCCGAAGTGTCTATGTGGCCAAGTGCGTTTTTGCAACTCGTCCATTCCACAGCTGAATGCATGCACAAAAGTAGGGAGGTGACTGCCACAATTTACACAAAAGTGAAACCTGCCAGTGACAAACTATCCGTAGTATTGCCTTCGGGAACTGCCAGGGCTCTCCGGCGGTCCCGCGCCCCGAAAGTCAGCCTCCTCGTGGTTTTCACCGCCAGGAGATAAGTTGCCATCTCCAATCGTAATCGTTCCGAATTGCCTCAGCGTACGAGCGTACTCCCGGGCGGATGGTGGGAGGTGATGACTCCCCACGCTCGATCGGTTGTGCCCGCTTGAGCCATGCGACCAGCGGTATTCGTGTGCTGGGAAGGTGCGGTCGGGATCCCAGACCGCCTCATCCGATGGTGATTCGACCTGGGGAACCGGAGTGGTTAACGCCTGAGGGGAGAATGAGTTCACGGCGCCCTCCAGCTGATCCCATCGCACCCAGTGGGGGTCCCAAGGCCCTTGACTCTGGTAGAGATGCCTCAAAAAGTCTTCTCGCAACCATGTCGACAACACCGTCCCCTGCTGCGTCAAGTTCTGGTATGCTTCAGGTCCGTGGGCTGGTTTTGTCACACCGTACACAGACATGTACCGATGATCGACATCTCGGCCTGACGAGTCCATGCTTCGGCGCATGATTTGTGCAATCGGATAAGGGCCCGTGCAGCCTGAATCAAAGGACTCGAATCGTTTGTGGGTTTGTGGGTACTGACTGGGCCCCGTTGACGATACGGGGTCGGTTTGAAAGGACGCCCCGTGCGAGGGGGACGGCGACGTCGGGCTGGAGAGGAAAAAGGTTCTAAGACCTGGTGTGTCAGCATTGCCCCCCTGGTTCGGTGGCGTCGATGTAACAAGACTCAGAGCCAGGGGTGAGGGTCTCCTGATTGACGGATTACCGCGAGGGCCCGGCCAGTGAAGCGCTGCAGGATTCTCAGCAAGCGGGAATGAATGGGGTGATGTAGCATTGCCCAGGTACGCAGGCGATCTCCGGCCCTGATTCCACCCTGTAGGGGTCTCTTGGCTGTATGAGGGCGGGTGGGGATGAGGATAGGCAGGATTCCCACTGCCAGTCTGGCTCGGAGAAGCTGGAGCTCGATGCGGGTAAGCGCCTGTGTGATAAACAGAATAGGGATCATGTCCAGTGTCCTGCGCAGGAGACCCAGGCTCGTCGTTGAGAAAGAAGGTGGTGGGGCTGATCGGAGGGCCTGGAGTCGTCCGACTCTGTGAGTTCGTCGCCGGTGCGGTGGACGGCGGTGGCAAAGGGTTGTGTCCCGGCCAATCGTTCTTCCTGGGCCCATAAAATGTGTTGTCCATGATTGTACTCTGCCACTGAAGACGTTGTGTGCTTGTTCTGATAAGTGCTGAGGGGGAGGGGGAGGATCTGTGTCAATCTGAACAACGGGGATTCTTCTGGCCTTTTATACGTTCCCAAAGCCAGCGTCTCATGTGCTGCTCTCGGTCGATCAAGCCCCGGCATGACAAATCTCGGCCTCATCAGTCGTACGGTCCTTTTTGCCGCCGGGCATCTTGCAGCCTGCGACACCAACGAACGAGGACAAGGCCGCATCGCCGAGACCGGCGGTTAAGGTCTTATCTAATCCCCGTCGTTAGCGTGACCTGCTTCGGCGTTGTGAAATGGGTTTGATCTCGGACTCTCGGCCATTCGGGAAAGTTCCTGGTCGCCAGTGGGGTTCCATGTGGTGGATAAATTTCAAGTCGCTCGATGGGTCTGATTTCGCTCGAAGGGCTGCCAAAGCTATAAGTAGATAAAAGTTGATAGCTACCGATAGACATTGCTCGAAGAACCAAATGGCTCGGTGGTTTCACCCTGTTTTTAGATCTCACGGGTATGATTTCAGAACATCCTACAAAAGGAGGGCGTCGTGCTTGATATGGTCTAGGCTTATGACAGTCTGTGGCGGGAGCATGAGGAAGCTTGGCATCGCCCGAAAGTTGATGCAGCTCAGATCGATACAGTCCCAAACCGAGGGTGCAAGCCCGAGGAAGATGAACGCCGCGTACAGGGCAGAAGCGCGCTGGGGTCGACCGTCAAGCCAAGTAGGTGCATGAAGTAAAACAACTCGGCTACCTCGTATCTACTCTGAGTCCCTTGACAAGGTGTACGACCAGGCTCAAGCTTGTGAGGGACGCGAAGCTCAGTGACATATAGCACGTTTGCGTCCCGTCCGCGTCCTCATATTGGCGTGGTGGCTACAATGCTGGTTGGATGTTGGCACCCCTCTCTCAGTGTAAATGTAGGGCTTCATCAGAGCCCCAGGGGCACACCATCGTCTCCGAGGACTAGGTTGCCGGGGTGGACCACCGCACGCTGGAGGCGTGCAGCTGCCAGGCGCTCCTGATGATTTCTCCATTCTTCCTGACTTTCGAAGTCTGTTGTCCCTTCGCGGAACGGGGACTGTTCCTGAGCGCTCAGCAGAAGGGGACACGGCGTGGAGTGCACCCTTTGAGACAGTGTCGGAGGGGGGGGCATCGTGTCTAACCACGAAGAGCTCCCAGTAAGCTGAGGGTCGAGAGCCGTAGAGGAGAACCCGTTGCTGCCAGTAGGGGAAACGGGGGAGACTTCGAGTGATGCCGCTGGAAAACTTAGGCCGTCGACCGACACCCGCTTCCCTCTAGGATATCTGGTCGACTGGACAGGGGAGGACCTCGATACCAGCTCCTTCCTTTCCCCTGAGCTAAATGGACGTCCCCCGTAGGAATTATCATACCGTTTGCCGGTGAAACAGGAACTAAGCCTCCCTCGCAGCGACGAGGAGTACCTTGCGCTTGTCATGTGTCCAGTAGTGGCGAGTAAGCAATAGGAGCTGGTTTATACAGTTTGATTGATACCGATACAGATCGAAAATGTGTCAAGAGGACTGATAGCGTGCTCCCCTCATCCCCAAAGCCCCTCTCGCGCGTCTGGCTGGATACCTGACATTTGACGCCCAGCAGGACAAAGGGGGGTTGAAACGTGTATCACGGTTCCTTTGTCCATAGGCATTCTAGATCGACAACGCGCTACCCCCTTGAAACGCGTCGCGAGTCCCAGGGGCTGCAGGAGTGGTAGATGAATGAGATCGATCCTTGTAGGGCGGAATCGAGGGGTAGCATTGTGACGCGTGTGAGGTTGCCCTTCCTTGCATTGTACAGCGGTGGGGACGGTCCTTTTCGGAAGCGAGTCACCAATCTGCCTCGGCGAAGAGTGCGCATGCTACCCCCGATGATCGGGTGGGGGGAGACATTTGATCACCACGGAATGGCGCTACTTCACGCAACCACGAGGAGGCTAATCGCCAGTGGGCGACTAGAGTTCCCTTTGGTTCGAAGATGAGTCGCGCAGCGGACACCGGCAAGAGGTCCTCTTTCGCAAGATACCCCTACATTTTAGGGCCGTTGTGCCCTCATCGGCATGCAGTTCCTCCGCGGTGCTGGGCAGATATAGTAGCCAAAGCATGTCCCCAACGTTTTGAGTACTTGTCACGCCACTCTCAGTTGGCGCCGTCAAAGTAATCCGGACGTCTCCCTTACGGTCCAAGGCGGGTTAGAGATCGCAAGGCATGTATGTCGCCGGGGGATGGCCACGTAAGTTATTTTGTCTTCTCCCTATCGGAGGGACCCCGTCGACAATTCCTGTCGGTTGGGAAGGGAGACGCGGTGTCTGTGCCTGTAGGGCGGTGACGGACCACGCGAGATCCGGGTTTCTCTGCCCAGTGTTGTTCTCCCACGACACCACGCTCGACGCTCGAATTCCAGCGCTGGGTCATGCTGAACAAAGACATTTGACGTGCTGGATGCGATCGAGTGGCACGTCGCTGGCAATGCCCTCGGGAATGCTCGGTCAGAGGACGTGCGACCCATGGGTTTACACTATAATTGTATTATTCGCATTCCAGGCTCACACATTATAGGGGTTTAGATGTATTTCTACGCCTCCAACTGCCATCCTCCGTCTTCTCACTCTCTCTCCTCTCCGCACATCTCCTCCTCTGCTCGCCTCGACTCGCTCGCTCGTCGCCGTGGGGTGGCTTGACCACTATCCGAGGCACAAGCGAGCGGCACGACAGCCCGCGTTCCACTCCATGCGCTTAGACGAGACCGCTGGAGAGTCGATCGCCTCGACGCAAGGCGGCGGAACCGATGAGGATGACCGAGACGAGCGCGACGGTCATGATGATCCACTCGATCCAGGCAAAGGCGATGGCGGCCATGTTCTGGTTGCAGTAGATGAGGTCGGAGGAGGAGCAGTTTTGTCCTCCGCCGTAAGCCGCCGTCAACGAGGCAGCGCCCGCGAGCCAGAAGATCCATCTGGGGTTAGAAAGTGGTCAGAAGGAGGGGGGTGGTTGAGCAGGAGAAGACCAAGCTAGGGTAGGGGGAGAAGAAGAGGGGGAGAAAGGGGGAGGGGAGGGGAGACAGAGAGGAACCCAAACACCCACGTGATAATCAACCAGGCGCCGTGCGAAGCGATCGAAGTGATAAAGCTCAATGTGTCCGCGAGGAAAGCGCCAATGTAGACCGCGGTGAAGACGACGGTCCACCACGAGGTGAAGACGAGGAAACGGAGCCTGTCCCGGGCAGAGTTGGAGGGGTAGTTGTCATGAGAGTTGTATCGAGACACTGGGGTCAGCGCCTGCAAAGGGGGTATATATGCCAGAAGGGGTGCCAGAAGGAAGGGATGGGATGGGAGAACAGGCGGAACGGGGACGAGGAAGAAGACGGGGCGAGAGGACGAGGACGGGGGAAGGGGAAGAGGACGGGGAAGGGGGAAGGGGACGGGGGAAGGGGAAGAGGACGGGGAAGGGGGAAGGGGACGGGGGAAGGCAGAAGAGGACGGGGGAAAGAAGACGAGGACGGGGGAAAGAAGACGAGGACGGGGGAAGGGGGAAGAGGAAGAGGACACAGGGGAGGAGACGAGGACGGGGGAGCAGGGAAGGACAAGGGCGAGAGGAGACAAAAGGCGGTAAAACCACCCGGCTCGAGGAGAGCATAAGAGGGGTAGAGGGGAAGGAGGAGGGGGAAGAAGGAGGTAGACAGGCAGGACGAGTGGAAGACTGAAAGGTGGGGGGGGAGGGGTGACGACATAATCCTTGTGCGTCGAAAATATCCCAAAAAACACACAACCCTCGTAACTCACCCAGCCAGGCAGTGATGATACCCTCGATAATGGCGAAGAAGCACAGCAGGCCAAAGATGATCGGGTGACCTCGTCGGATATGGGATTCCTGTCAGTGAGCGGGTGGGCTGAGTCATTGAGTCGAATCAAGGGGGAGAAGGGGGGGGGGGGTGAGTGATGACGGCAACGACGAGACGTACAGCGTCGACCATGATGTTCAGATGGGTTCGGTTTCTTCGAGGTGAGAGGTTGTGCTTGTGTACGATGAAGTTTGGATCAAGGTGAGGATGGAAGATGGGATGAGGTTGTACAGTACCAACCCCTCGATGCCCTCGTAGTTCTTTAATACTTTGCCCCTCCCCTGGCCCCCCCCCCCCCTCCCCTCCTGTCCTCTCTCCCGGTGGTTCGATGAATTCAAACGAGGAATCGCTCAAACGGGTAAGCCGAAACAGTGACGTCAACCCTTTTCCCTCCCTCTTCCTCGCTCTCCCTCGCTCTTCCTCTCTCACCCTACTTGGTGCATGCTACAATAAACACACCACACCACCGACACCGGGGATCGCTTCTCGACTCACCTCTCTCCACTGCACTCGCCGTACACCAACACCCCATCGTCACCAGACGCAAAGGGGCCAAAGACGCAGTGCATCATACCATTTGGGCATATCCCGTCCCCGTTAATATTCCATCGAATATTGCTATTGTGCATCGCCATACATTTGCCATCCACCGGGGAACGTTACTAACCCACTTTTGGTAACATAATCATCATGCAGTCTATTCCAGAGATCTCACCGATCGTCCCACCAAAACACAATACCAGTACACTACATCATCCCTTACCGCCCCTCACCCTCACCCTCACCCTCCCACGTGTCAAGCCGTAACCGCAGCCGTAGCCGCTGCCTCGGCCTCGCGACCAAACCCTTTCACCTCGCCCACTTTTCTCAGATAATCCCTCACGCTCAACCGCATCTCGGGCTGAATATCCTTGCCCAGCAGATCCACGATCAAAGGGTACAACACCCCCAAGTGCGCCTCAAACGCACCATCCTCAAAGTCGATTGCACCCCGGATGATATCCGTCACGACCGGCGTCCATGCAGCCACGTTGCGCGGTTGCGTCTCGGGATCGATCAAGATGAAATCTTTGATAATCTCCGTGCCGAGCCTGTAAAAGTTCAGTGCGGCACTCGTATGACGGCCCTGAGCCAACTTACGGCACAAGACGCTCAAGGACACCGGATCGGGTGGCACGGTGCGCCTCGCGCGGATCTCGGTACATCCGCAAGAGCACATCAATCAACGTCGCGGCTGAAGACGACTCTTGCTTCAGCAAGTTGGGCAGCTGCTTCATGAATCCTGAACGTCAATACCGTGCCACATTGCTGTCTCTCGCGCTCTCCCCACTCACCAACTTTCCACAGCCGCATTCGCAAATCCCGATCGGCGTTGAACTTCCGGGCAAACTTCCACGAATCGTCCAAGACGCCCATGAATCGCAACAAGTGCTCCGCAGGGATCGTGTTGTACACCTCGTCGTTTTGCAGCAGCTCGTGCGTCGTCTCAATGAGCAACAGCTGCAGGACACACTTCACGATGATCTGCTTGAAGATCCGTCGTTGCTCGCCATATGTCATGGTCGGGGTCACTTGAGGCGCAGAAGAGGCCGGGCCGAGCGGTGCAGGGGCAACAAACTTCTGGAAGGGGGCTTTCCGATTAGCGAGGGATCTGTATTTCGCCACGTAGCCTTCAAACTCACCGTCCGCCTCGTCAATTTCACCCGACGGCTCGACCTCGGCGTGCAATGCCGGGTCGAACAGCTGGCTCGCCGTCGTCGTCTTGAAAAGCTCGACAAACGCGCTGACGATCAACTCCCACTTCTCTGGTGAGAGCTTTCGGACGTTGTTCTCCAGCAACTGCTGGAAGCACGACGTTCCGATCCGAGCCAGCGTGTCGTTTTCTGTCATCAGCCGCCGCCTGACCCGCAGGACACGCCACATACCCTGGCAGATGCAAGCGACGAGGATCTCCAGTAGTCCCTCCAGGCCATCTTGCAAGACCGCAAAGTAATACGTATACAGGTCGATCAAGTTTCGAAGCGCCGAGATGAGCGTGGTAGACAACCAAACCGACATGTCCTCTGCGCTCTTGAACTTGAACCGCGGGTCCTCCTCCGCAACATTCCTTGCTTTCAAGACCGCAAAGATCGGGAAGAGGACTTGAGCCGTGACGAGGTTCCAGAATGCCGGGGTGAAACCAGATCCGTGCGTCTTGAGCGTGTCAAACAGACAGTCAAGCGCTCTGTGCGTAAGCCACCAAAACGATTAAGTAGGAAACGGGACATCACTGACAATCTTCGCACTTCCAGATCCTCGCCAGTCATAATGATCTCGTAGAAAGAGTGCAAGACAGGCAGCCAATACTTGACCATCGGCTCTTCCGTGCCACCGCTTCTCGTCGAAACCTCTCCACGGGTACCTTCTTTGCCATTGGCATCCGCCTCCGCATCCGCCGGTTGCGGCAACAGACACTCTGGACATTCCAGCATCTTGGGCACCAAGCCCCGAACCATCTCGATCGCTTGCAAGCTGATCTTTTGGAACTTGTTGACTTGGCAGAAGTCCGTGATACACCTCGTCAAATCCGCAAACGAGCCATACCGCACCACCAGCGCGAAATGAGATCGATAGACCAGCGTCACCAGCTCGAACGCGTAATTGGCAACGCGCTCAGTGGGAACCTTCGACGAGGCCGAAAAAGTCGCGAACATGGTCCGCCATCCCGATCGGAGATTCTGGTACTTTGCTTGCAGCATCTGCTGCAGACATTGCAAGACCTGCCGTGAGCCAAATTGCGCCATAGCAGGATGGAGCATGCTTGGTGAACCCTTCAACTCACCATTTCTCTCGCGTCCGAGTTTTTGTTATGCACAATCGTGTACTCAAAGGGCTTGAGGAAATCCTTCTGGAAGCGGAAGTGGGACAACTCTTCCTTTTCCAAAAAGTTCATCGCCAGCTGTCGGAGCGCGTCAAGGGCGAAGAAGCTGACATTCGGGTTGTTATGACAGCAGACCTGGTTGAAGTGCTCGCCGAGAATCAGCCAGATATTCGACCATTCCAATCGGATCCGACCCATGTTGTAATACGAAATCTCGACCAGCTTCTGCAACGAAAACATTCTCGGGCGCGCGCTAGTTCCCGACGACTGGATCTCTTCCCACGAGACCTCGCTGAGTGCCCGTACAAAGTCGACAATGGCAGACTGACATGAGCACAGACTTTCACTTTGCGCACGACGATACTCACCCCAGATAGATTCTTCGACATGGAAAAGACCATATCCGCCGCGACGGTCACTTCGCGTGATCGAGACTCCTCCGCGACCTCGTCGGCCGGCCGTCTCCTGACACCCTTCTTTCCGGTACTGCCATAAGCAACATGCGCGCCACGACAACAAGAGCTTTAACTCACTCTCGCCTGGAGAGATCCGGGACATCCATCCCGCTCGAAATCAATTGCATCCGCTCCAGCTGGCTCACACAGGTCAATACCTCCTTCCAGCTTCCCTTGAGGTAATTGCCGTCCGCCACGGCGATCTCCAGCAGGCTCTTGATCGCTTCGACATTCTTCCCCTTCATCTCCGCCAGGTTGTTCAAGAACGTAAACTTGGCGAGCGTTGTCACAAACGCGTTCCGCTCGAGCTCCATGTCGAACAGGCAGACGATCCGGATCGCCGCGCGCAGACCCTCGAGACACAGGTTGACAACGTCCATGTCGTCGGTTTCCTGGAGTGGGGCGGATATACCAGCGAGGAAAGGCATCCAGGCCACCTCGAACATGAACCTGACGTGTTCCAAGCGGGACGCGGAGACAAACGTGTCGGTGGGTCTCACAACACCTCGTTTCTGCTGTCGGACCATGGCTTTGAGCAAAGCTTCCGTTTTGTTCGACATGTTCTCGCTCAGGGCAAAGTATGCCTCTTTCTGCAAGTCACGCCCAACGCTCGCCAACGAACTGCCGAGACCAGTAGAGGTGGGGGCAGGAACCGGTTCCTGGATCTCGTCCTTCATCTTGATCTCGTTGGTCTGGATCTCATCGTAGATCTCGCCCAAAAGGTCCTCTGGCAGATCCGCGCCATCGTTGATGCCTCGGTTGTTCTTGACAAACTCGATTTTGGTCATTCGCTTCTGCTTCAAGTTTTTGTTGTGCGCATCCGTGTTCAGCATGATGACACTGAAGGCAAGGATGTAGGCGGTATCGGCGTTGGCGAAGATGGTCGAAGGGTTGTCGCCCATGTACCGCTCCGCAAACTTCAACATGAACCGATCGATCTTCTGAGCCTCTCCTGGCAGACGGAAAGATTGGAGGTACATTCGCAGGGCCTCGGTGAATCGCATGCCGTTAAAGTTCAACATGTCGACGAAAGCGTGCATCGTAGCGACATTCTCCTCATCGCTATCGTCAGCGTCTAGACGATTTTAGAACATCACTCCAGACCAACTCACCCTTCACCGAGGTATTCACCAATCATCGCTTTGCTGAGTCCCTCATTACCGAGCAAGAATCGCGCAATGTCAGCAGGGGCTTTGGACTTGATGAAGCCGTGTTCCACCAAGTATTCGATACCGCGTTTGGGTTTGAAGTTGAACTTTTTGATACCCTCTTGCAGAGTGTTCTTCCTCTGCTTGGCACTCTCAAACTTTTCCACATCATCGTCACCGACATCGGGCGTGTTGACGCCGGAGATGCTGCCCCGGGTCGAGTGATCCGCCGGCCAGCTGGCCGTAGAGGCGACGACATCCAGGTGCGACGTCGAGCCAGCCACCGAGCCGTCTTGTTGCCTGCCGAGACCGTCAATCGATTGTCTAGGCTCGTCTGAAGGACGTGACGACGTGATGGTAGACCACGCGACGAGCGACTTGAGCGCGGCCACGAGACACTCGAGAGATTGCCGACGGAGTTTGATCTCGGGAGACAAGCCCGCATAGTGCGGGGCATCCGGCCCGTCCTTTCCTGCCAGCGCCGCGGTCGACAAAGAAGGCGGGATGGCAGGACCTTGGCCTCCCGAAGCTTGCTTCGAAGTCGAGTTCTGGCTCTGAAGCTCCTCTTTTGACGGTGGGGCAAAGTGGGTCTGCCCAATCTTCGACACAATGTTCATGAGCTTCTCGTAGATGTTGTCCAGAGCCGCTCGGTCGCAATCGTAGTTGATATAGATCTCCACGAGCGCCTGGGGATCCTGGCACAAACGGATAAAGACACCGAGGATGAGTGATTTTTGCCGGATGGTCGAGTGTCGCATCTCCAGGATGGGAATGAAAATCTCGTTCAACAGCACTTCAATCTCCTTTTTCATCTGCGCCCGCATCGACTTGAGCATGCACCAGAAGATCTCGACGCTGAGCTCAAACACCTGGTTGACGGGCGAGACGGCGTTTCGGGAGAGCAACGAGCAGAGGTACTGCTTGGTCGCTTGGAGGAACGGCGTCATTTCGAGGGAAGTGTTCGAAGGGATGCAGACGAGGGGGTTGACGAACAGGTCGGAGTGAGACTTGAGAACGGTGAGTACGAGGTGCAGGGAGAGCAGCTTGGTGCGCATGGCATGAGAGCGCAAGTCTCGTTCACTGAGATGTTAGTCGCAGAATTACGGATGAGGAAGCCACTCTCACCTCTCTGTCAGGAGCGGCTTCATGCTGAGCTTGCACAGCGCTCTGAAGACCAAAAACGCATCTTTGACGAACAGCTCTTCCGTGGGGATGGGCCGGCCCAGCGAGTCCAGGTTGCCCTCGGACTCATCCATTCCGCCCTCTGCGTGTCCATTCGGCGCCGTGGGATTAGGCGTGTCGAGCGCGTCGGTGTCTGGAACCGGGATTGAAATCGTCTCGGTCGGCAAGTGGGGAGTGTCACCTTGCTCGCTCTTGATCGGTGCGGGGGCAGTCTCAATAGAGTCGTTCGGGTTCGGCTGCGTAAAAGATTCCAAAGTGACCTTTTCCCCTTCGTTTGCAGGCGTACCCGGCATCTCCGGCGTGTGCTCCCCATTTTCCGCAAGCCGCCTCGCTTCATTCTCGCCCACCGCTCCTTTGCGTCCCAGCTCGGCCATGTGCGCCTTGGTATCTGGTCTGACGACGCGGCTGAAGACGTGATGGACCATTTGGGTCAGACCTCCCTGCGCGACGACTTGGTTCGGACCGTCGTTGGAGAGCAAGAAGACGTTGTACACGGTTCTGATGGCTTTCAACAAGGAGCTTTGATGTACCAGCATGCCCGGGTCGGTCGAGAGGACGATAGCCATGAGCGCCTTGACGACTTGGAGTGCGACTTGCGGCGGGGACGACTCTGAATAGGAGAGTGTGATGGTGTGGGCGATGAGGTCGGGCAAGGGTGACATGCCCTTTGGCGGGCCATTGGGTTCATGGAAGAACGAGTGGGAGATGAGTTTGGAGAGCAGGTCGAGGGAGGTGATGAGGATCGGGACCGAGGTGGTCTGGGGGTTCGATATGGCCAAACGGAGTGGTTCGAAGATCTCCCTTGGATGGAGGTAGGCTGCATTGGAGCCGTCTCCACCGGCTTGACACAGGTCGAGGGCCTTTTGCGAGGCGGCGAGGAACGAGGGGGATTTCTTCGCTTCCTTTGAATTGACAAGGACCTGCAAGGGGGGAGTGATGAGCACGGTGGAGAGTTGTGACCCTGGGTGTCCGGCTGATCCGAGAGACAAGGTCGTCTGGGTCGACGTCCTTCGATGGGTGGATGGACCTGGGCGAGCCGAGCCCGGACGCGAGGGTGAGGCGCCCGAGGTGGTGCCGATAGAATGGAGAGATGTGACGCTGTGGTTTCTACCGCCCGTGGTGCGGGATTCCGGCCGGGTCGAAGGCGCCGAGGACAGCGGTCGGACCGGTGAGGTCGGGCTGGCCAGAGGGGATGTCACCCCCGGAGTGGGACCTCGACTCAGGGCGACCTCCTCCAAGCTCGCGGTGCTAGCGCTTGGATCGGGGAACGACTTGCCCCGAGGCGGTTCTTGCTCCTCGGGCTCTGGCGCGGTAGTGACGACTTTCGGAGGCGGGGGCGGCGGCCGGTCGTCTTCTACAGGTAATGTTGCCGTCTCCCGCTCATCCTCTAATGATATAGGCTGCGGGGTCGGTGACCGTCGTTCATCCGTCTCTTCCTCCCGGTCAGCCGGATGCACACCTTCCACCCCTTCCTTTGTTATAGCCTCTTGGTCCGTCTCTTGCTCCCCGTTTTGCTCTGGCAGAGGCGATTCTCCCTGCGTCGGAATCGCCTGGTCCTTGGCAGGTGTGGGCGGCCCATGATCTATCCCCAGCCCAATGGGACGGGGCTGTTCGGGCAGAGTCGACGCTGACTCCTCTGCTTCTAGGCGAACAGGGTCGGTCGAGGGCGATATCTCTTCCGCCATGATGGGAGGGAGGGAGAAGGGGGGAGAGGTGATAGAGTGAGTCAGTGGTGTTGGTGATATATCCACGCCTAGATCTCCCTCCAATGTTACAGTGTGACGCGGCGGTGCGCGACGGGCTGAGGACCAGGGGGGGGGGGGTTGAAAGGGGGGAGGGGTTAATCTTAAGAAGGGGGATAAATTAAAGTTTAGCCGGGGAGACCCACTCCCCCGTTTTGATCCCGCTCCCTTCCAAAATCTCCAGAAGCTCTCTTTCAGCGCATCAACCTAAACCGCACATACAACACTCAGTGATCTCCTCCAACCCCCAACTTTTACCGACAACCAGCACCACACGTACTCTCGCCAAAATGCACTTGATGTACACTCTCGACACCAAAGGAAACAGGTGAGTCTCGCGCTCGACCCCAGTGTGAAACCAGAACTGACAGGCAGGGTCTACACCCTCAAGGTTCGTTTTCTCTTCTCGACGTCTCGAATCACACCACTCTCGATAGTCTCCTAGAACCCACCGAAGCACTTGGAGGGCATGGACTGACTGTTGCAGAAAATCACCGCCGAGGGCAAGGTCAGCAAGTCGGCCCACCCGGGTAAGTCGCCTCGAACCAATCTCTCCATGGGATATCACTCACCCGCAGCCCGATTCAGCCCGGACGACAAGTTCTCCCGACACCGAGTCACCATCAAGAAGCGGTCAGTGTAGATGGTCTGCTTTGCTGGGCATATCAACTGATCCCTTAGATTCGGTATCCTCCCCACCCAGCTGCCCAGCAAGCCCCTGTAAAGCGAGCTTTGCGTCCAGCTAGAAATAGTTCCTTCTCGACTCTTCAACCGCATCATCTCGGCCATACCCCTAGAATGTTGTACCGCATGTAAACCTGCCCCCGTACTTTGGCCCTGTACGAGCCTGCTCCTGTCTCATTGCTCCGGGATACCACTCGCCCAGGCAACAACGATATGATCGGGAAGTGAGGTTCCCGTGCCCCATTCTCCGTCACCCTTGAATGTGCCAAGGAGGCAAGATGGGCAGTACACGACGCAAATGAACACCATCCACCGCCTGCCCTGCGTCTGCAGCCACCTCAATGTCCTAGAAATGCATGCCCAACCTGTCACCCGTCCTCGGGAATGTTTCCACTGACATCCCAACCCAGATCCTTCTGTCTTTGATGCTCCTTTGCTGCGTTTTCCGGCGTCAATTTCCCCTTGGCTATGCTTAATGTTGGTGGTACACCATGCTCGTACGTATATGGTCGATCGGCCGCGGCCCAAATGTCGTATAATCTCTCGTGCTGCTCCACTACCCACTCGTCCAGTTTGCACCAGTCTGAGGGTTAGCCCCGCACGCAACGGCTGGAAGGGGTATAATCGCCGTGTCCACTCGGCACTGGGATGGAGCGGAACAAGCTCTTTTGCCACTTACGAAGCGCTACCGTCTCGACAGACACGTCCAACTGGTTCCAATCGCCCATGGTCCAGCCCATGTCTATCCGGTTGATCGGATCCGTGACCGGGTCCAGAGCCCTCAACCATTGTCCCGTTCGCGCATCCTCAATCTTGATCGTATGGGCCAATGGCATGTCGGCGTTGCCGATCCAGCTTATCTGTCTCGTAAGCTCCCTGTCCCCGATCTCGCGCGCGCGAGAACCACGCACCAGCGGCCAGCTCATGGCGTATGCGAGCCCGCGGAAATAATCGCCAAAGTACCGTGATCGACCGGCCGAGGTACCCCAGTAGACGTTGGTCGCACAATCGAGGTCTTTGAACGCAGAGATCAGGTTAGGCATGACAAGGATAGTCTAAGATTAGTCCGAAGATTCGTCTCGGCGGCCGCAAGCCGCTACAGAGCTGAATGGAGCAGAGTGGATGCGCGGCCTGGCGCGAACGACGGGGGAGTTGAGATGGGTGTATTGAAGGAGAACAGATAGGAAAGGGGTCCGACACCCACATCATCATCGGCTTTCATCACAAACCGAGGTCGACCTTTGACGCGTCCTTCCCCGGCATACTCCTTGGCGACCCACTTGAAGTACTCGTGGGTCTTGCCCAGGTCGATGTTATCTACCATCTATAATCAGCGCTGTATTCCGAGGTATGATTCGCCAAGCCACGTCTCAAACGACCGACCGCCGATGACGGGGGCGTCCGCATCACTCACATCCAGCATGACCATATCCCCCTGCTCCTCCATCTCCTGCTTCACCTCCTTCATCAGCTCCGCCCTGGCCACGCCTTCCGACGAGTGCGGATCTTCCGGCCGCGTCGGCGTGCCAAGGATGAACTTGATCGTGACGAGGTCCTGGGGGAAATCAGGCAAGATGACCCGTCGATACCTGTTCACGCGAGTTAGCAGCGGTAACAACCAGCCCCCCCGCCTCATGTAACTCACAGATCACGGCGGGCTTTTTTATCCGCCGCGGAAAAAATGCCGAGAAAGACCAGAACGCCTCTATCCTCCCCTTGGAGGGGCACGTCGCAGCCAATCTCATGCGGCTGCGTCCCGCTGAGCAGAGCATAGTCGGGTTCCTCGAAACTCCGCTGAATCTCCTGATCTACCAGGTGCGCGTCTTTCCCCCTCGCCGCGTCGTTGCCCTCGCCTGAATCGGCAGGCGAGTCGGAAGACGGTCTCGTCGCTGTCTCCGTGTCGGCCGTCACGCCTAGTCTGGTCGTGTGCGCGGCATTGAGCGCGAGGAAGAGCAGGAAGAGGATGAGGAAGGAGAGCGTGTAGAGGGATGTTTTCAGTCGAACCGAGGGTTGCAAGACGCGATGGAAGAGTTGGCGGAGAGTCGGCCGTGGGTTCTTGGGGTACGCCTTGGCTGGTAGAGACATTGGATGAGGCATCGTCGTGGGAGGTTATTGGGTTGTTGACATGGGTGGTGCAGGGGTTTTGGAATGCCGTTCAAAGAAAGGTCACCCGAGGTCTACGCCGCTGATCGGGTGGAGATACGACGTCGATGGAACAGGTGGGAGTGACAGTGAGCTCGTGGACGCGATGCGATGCGATGCAGTAATGATGTATATGTGCAATGATGGTGATGGAGGATGCAAAAAGGTTGTAGAGATGCGAAGGTCAAGGGCTGGCTCCAATGGTCCGACTGGACTTGCTTTTGTTCCACCACGCGCTGTATGCTTAAATCTCACATCCCAAAACATTCAACCCACCAACCACGCTCACGCTTTCTCGACTCACACTCCCTCCCGCTACACAAGCCCCACCCAACCGACTCTCTTGACATCTGGCACTCCCCCCCCCCCCCCCCCCCCCAAACCAAACACACCATGTCCGCCAACGCTCAGACACTCCGCCAGTTGTCCATCAAAACAGGCGTCGTCCGACGGTGAGTCATCGATCCACGCGAACCGGCGCGCTCCCTCCCCCCTCGCCCGCAGCATCCACCAGTAGCTCTTGTCTGCTTGGTGGATCTACTCGCTCATCCTTTCCACGACACAGCAACACCATCACGAGCCAATGCACTGACGCCAGACTGTTCAAGGAGGAGCAAGTGTACAAGGACGAAGCGGCCCAACAGGAAAAGGTCCTGACCAAATTGAAAGAGTCCGATGCGGAGGGCGCGGATATCAGAAACGCCGTGAGTCGCGGAGCAAGTGAGGAAAAGCTACAGCTGACCTGGGTGGTTGCCTTGATACCTTGTGTCCTTACGCCTTATCCCGCCCTGTCAACACCCCCCATCCTACTTCGCTACTGCTTATCGCACCTCGCCGATCGCCGCTCCAGGAACGAGTGTTGAAAGACGCCGAGCAGATGATCCCACGCACACGGCAGTCGCTCGAGGAGGCTCTTACAGCATTGGAGGATCTCGTGGTAAGTCGTCGCATCCCCGGGCCCTTGCCTATCCACATTGCATCCCCCTCTGCTCGGGTATCCCTCCCCACACACCCTCACGCCGTGGCCAATTAGTCTATCACCGCAAGCCACTCTTCAGGCCCCATGACCACCCCATCTCATGCAGACACACGCTGACATCGCAGACAGCCCTTGCCTCGGAGCCCGAAGTGTCCACCTCGACCGAATACAAGGCGGCCAAAGACCAACTGGATACAGTCAATGAGGCGTGGAAAGCGGAGAGCAAGGCATGAGGGGCTGGCTCTTTAGCAACCGGGGGGGGGGGGGGGGGGGGGGGGCGGTCTGGCTGTACACGTGATTTCAACAAAGACGACGCTATGATATAACGTTTCGGTGCTAGTCCTGCAGGGTGCTCATTGTGGTGGGAGGTGACTCCTGCGTGATCGGGGTATTGTTGTGAGAGCCACTCAGGCATATCCTTATGCTTGTGTCCCATGCGTTGCATGGGTTGATCGTTCCAGCGACCGAGGCGTCGACTGAAATTTGCCGGAAGACCGGAGGGTCGTACACCATGATTGAACCTATTCTCCATGAGCCTATTCTCCTTGGATGACTCCGCGGAGGACTTGCGACGACACGGCTTGTCTCATAGATAAGAGCCCGCATCGGGAGATGTGTGATTCCCAGAGGATGGAGATAGACGCGCAGACTGGCACCACGTGGCACCTTCGAAATAAACACATCGAGACGAAAGTCGCATAGCCAGTGCGGGTCTCAAGGGGCCTTCCCACTGATCCGCCCCGCTAGCGTGGAAGACGACGTGGAGAAAGGGGGCGTGGGGGTCCTTTACACGCGTCGAGCTGATCGTCGACGAGCGGAAGGAGGGCCGGTGCCTCGCTCGGATCTTCTGTCAGAGGAACGTCGAGGTACGCCTCATGCAAAGGAGGGAACGTGAAAGGAGGAATGGTGGATCAGCAAGGCGATGTCACACATAGCTCGGGTACATGGTCGCAGGGCTATTTCGCTCATCTTAAGCTCTCTCTGCGCGCGCACGCGCGACCGCGTCATTGTTTGGATCCGAGCGTTGGTAAACCTTCACCGCGCATCGCCTCGGACACTGACCCTAGGGCCGGGGGCAAAGCGATGAGCTCGAGGACCAAGGTGTCGACGCGACTGACAAAAGCGCTGTGTGAGCTCGTTTGGACACTTGGGACACTCATGACACTGTCTTCGACCTTTGTGACGAGCTGCATCCGAAAGGACGTTCGCACGGACCGACGTACGACGACGAGATGGGTTTCGTCTCTCCCACGCCCAAGTATTGTTTGATCGATGGTGGGGACAGGGAAAAAAACGAGGAGACCCAGGTGTGCCCAGGGAAAGAGAATATTACTCCGAAAGGGCCCGAGTACACCGCTCTCGAATTGTCCGTTGAGACACCACCCCCTCGTTTCGCCCATTTCGGATTAATTTCCCCTGGTGCCATCCTTAGACATACTACGCCACCGACGAATGCCACGGTGCCCACGGATTTTTTTCCCAGTTTCAGCCTAGACATTATATCCTTGACAGTTGTCTGTTGTCTGGTCCCACTGCGCGTTATTGTCCCCGCTACACAGAGTGATGGTGACTACGAGGTACAATGTGTGACAAACGTGCATCTTCAGACATCTTGGGACGGTAGACCAAAGCGTCGGTGGGGCGGGCGGACATGGTGCCTGCTTTCGCTGGAGTTATGGTTGCCGGCATATCGTGGCGGAAGGAAACGAATCACGCGCGCGAAGCAAGGTTGACCCCCCTCTCACGTCCTGGTGGCATAACGTCGATCTGCCCTGAAACGCTTCCCGCATTCCAACACCCCTTCCACCGTTCTCGCTCCCCCACCCGCACCCCCATCGCCGCCTTCCTCCTCCTCCTCCTCTTCGCATGGCCCCGGTCCAGCCGTTGGTTTGGTCATGGCCTCAACTTCGTATGGGCTACGCACCCCTCCTTGCTGTCTCCCCCCCCCCCTGTCCCTCCCCCCTCATTCTTGATTGTACATAATAACAGTGTCCCCCTCCCTTTGAGATATGAATAGTTTGTCGACGCGGCGATAATCAGAAAGGTACCTTTGACCATTCCATTGCAACCCCCCTTTTCGCTTCTGGCCCTCGACCAAACACCTCGTCTTCCCACACTTGGTCGCACCCGACTCGCCCCCAGCTCAAACGCATATAGTCTGGGCTATCTATCCTTTCCTCCCCACCCGTCGCTCCCCCTTACATCACTCGTGCTCTTCGCTATATCCACCCACCTGACCACTCGCCCGACCATGATCCTCGCCTACCTCCCCTTTCTCCTCTTCGCCTCGCTCTTCGCCCAGGCCGCCCCGGCGCCCTACAAACCATACTACCCATGGAAGCCCGTCTCGTGGACAATCGCCCCAAAGTCCATCAAGGCGGATACAACGGTCACACTGAGTTGGAAAGGCGGTAGCGGGAACGGATACGTGAGTGACTTTGCAACTTGACTGCTGACCAACCGAGACAGGCCACTGATTTCCCAGGAAGTCTACTATATCCCCCAGTGGGAGGGTCAGGCGGATTACAGAGCGGTCGATATCGCCTCGACATCTATGACTTCGGTCAAGTGGAAGACACCGCCCATCGACTCTTACCCCGAAGGCACTACTTTGTGAGTGCCTTCCCCCTCCCTCACTCTCTCTTTCATACCTCCCCTCTGCCCTGGCCTCTTCCACACGCTCTAATTCGCAGCATCCTCGCCGTCAACGACGTGACAGAGGGCCAAGGATCAGTGTGGTACGATATCACCGGTCTCCTCCCCTTCCTCCCCGCCAGGGGCAAGCCGTACCGCACCAAAGGTTAAAGTGCGCGCCAAACAGCCCACGCAACGAGTTTTCCGGTCGAGAGCGTACCATCATCCCATCAAGGACAATCAACATCAAACCTTTCCCATCCATCACAACCCCCGTGTCAACCTCATCATCCCGTGTCCTGTCGTAGAACGATACAACTGTGTCTTGTAGATTTAACCCTAATGTATGCATGTCTTTGTGAAAGCGAAAGCGACCCGTGTCAGACTCAAAAGTGCAGTAGCTCAAACCCTGCGCAATCTTTCACTCCCAGTGACACCAAACTTCTCATGCATGCATCGGTAAGTCATGATCATCATCTAGTCCGCCTCTTCGCCTAAGGAGCAAGTCGCTTGGGGTCACGGGGGAACAAGGAAGCTCGTCGGATGTTTCCGAGCTTGAGGAAGAGCATGACGACTCGTTCGAGACCTGAACGTTAGTGGTCGATCGCTCCATGGCGCCCGGGCAAAAAACACTCACCGATACCACCACCACCGTGGGGAGGGGCACCGAGCTTGAACGCGTCGAGGTAACCTTGCATGGCCGCCGGGTCGATTCCGACCTCCTTCATTCGCTGCTCGAGGACAACAGGGTCGTGCACTCGTTGAGCACCCGACAGGATCTCCTCTCCTCGCATGAAGAAGTCGTACGAGTTGGACAAGGTAGGGTCGACGGGGTCAGGCATCGTGTAGAACGGTCGGATGGCCAAGGGGAACTTGTCAAGGATAAAGTAGTCGGTCTTGTACTTCTCCCTGACCAATCGACCAAGCAGCTTCTCGTTCTCGGTGCTTGCCGTCAGTAAGGATCTACGAAACACATGAGATAGTCGACCCACCTCATGTCGTCCATCTCTCCAATGGGGTTGCCCTCAGAGTCGGTAGCGCCTGCCTCCTTGAGCATCTTCATACCCTCCTTGAATGGCAATCGGAGGGTCTCGTCGAGGAACAAGAACTCCTCGCAGGGGAACTGCTTGGCGACGACATCAATCTCGTGCGCAAACTTCTCCTTGAGACCCTTGAAGATCGACTTGAACAGGCCGTCGAGGACATCGAGAACCTCGTGGTAGTGCTCCTCGATGGCCATCTCGAGATCGAGACCCATAAACTCGGTCATGTGTCGGTGGGTGTTCGAGTCTTCGGCTCGGAAGACGGGGGCGATCTCGTACACTCGCTCCATGTCTCCGGCGATACACATCTGCTTGGCAAGTTGGGGGCTCTGAGCAAGGAACGCTTGGCCTGGAAGACTTAGATAGACCCAAGGAGAGAGATGTCTGCGGCTCACTGTTAAAGTATTGAACCTTGAAGACACTGGCTCCGGACTCGGTAGCGGCGCCTTGCAGCTTGGGGGTGTGGATCTCGATAAACCCTTGCGAGTTGAGGTAGTCACGGAAGAGGTTGCAGACGGCAGAGGACATGCGGAAGATGGCTTGGTTGGTAGGGGTCTACCGTGAGCTCCCGTGCCGGGGTCATGGGAGGGGGAAACTCACTCGGAGGTCCAAGACACGGTTGTCGAGTCGGGTAGGCAAGCTGACTCGAGAGAATTGAACGTCCTCGGTCTCCATCTGCTGATAAGCTTTGGGAGAGAAACTGAGCAAGGACGACTGACTCGCTGGAAGTCGGACTCGGGTCGCGAGGCATCGTCGATGGAGAAGGGAAGCTCTCCGACCTCGACAGCGGTGTAAAGCTTCTGAACTCCGATCTCAAAGTTCTGGACCGTGCAAGACTTGACGTCGGCCTCCTTGATCACACCCTCGACCATGACGAGGGATTCGGACTAGCCGTCAGTTTGCGCTTCGACTCACGGGGGCTTGATGACGACTCACAGGGATGGTCTGCGCGTACTTGAGCATCTGCTTGGACACTTGGTGCTCGTCCTTCTCGCCCGAGACGACCAAGACACCTTGGAGAGTGTGAGTTTGTTGTCGGAAAGTGAGGAAGACAATCTTGGCCCCTGCTGTGAGTGCAGGAACGACACACTACGTCCGCTTGATGCTCACCTTGAGGTCGCATGTTGTGCATTCGCGCTCGGAAGATGACCTGCTGTCCGACAGACGCCTTGTCAAGCCCGTCAAACTTCAAGAACTTGCGACCTGTCATGAGTCACGGTCCCCTTTTGTCACGATCATGGTGAATCCCCTTTGTCACTATATAGTGTAGTGACCGAAGAGAGTGAGTAGGTGAACGAGTACCAACCAGTACGCTCTTGCGATTGATGCAAGGGGAGCTTTCCGTAGTTCTGCGAAGCATTGTCAACGGCCGCAGCGGCCTCTCTCTTCTTCCTCTCCTCCTCTTCCCTCGCGGCTCGCTCCGCGGCCTTTTTCGCCTTCTCAGCCTCCTTGGCCCGACGCTTCAGCTCTCCCTTGGTGGGACCGGTCGAAGCGCCGGCCTCGGCGGCCTCGGTGGTGGTAGCCGGGTTGGCGGGGGTGGGTACGGCAGCTGCCTGGGCGTCGGTAGGGACGGGTTGGTTCTCTGCCATGGTGGTGTGGTGTCGAATATGGGACAGGACTGAGAGTTATCAGAAAGTGCGACTGGTGAGTCGGGAGCCCGGGACAATTTGGTCCCGCTCGCTGGACGGAGAGGGAGGGTGGTGGTGGAATGTGATGGAGGGTGAGGGATTAGACGAGGCGGTATGGGTGGATTACAAATTGTTGTAATCGGGGGGTGGGCGGTTACCTGGGGGTTTTCTAATTCATCCCAATATTGCGACTCGACGCGCGGATATGCCCGCAGTCTCCACTCGGCACGAGTTTCCACTTTCTACTCGACCTCAGCGAACCTTTGACTTTTCCTCAACCCCGCTTCTTCCATCTCCCCCCTACCCACACCTCCTCACACAATGTCCGCCGTCGACCAGACTACCGCCCAGAACCCCTCCTCCGCCTCGGCCGGCACCTCCGCCGAGACCCAGCCCCGACAGCCCCTCTGGCTCCGATGCGAGAAGAAGCCGTTCGAGCACCGTTCCGCTTTGACCCCTACGACCGCCAAGACTCTGTTGGACAACAACTTTGAGATCTTCGTCGAGCGGGACCCTCAGCGAATCTTTGACGACGAGGAGTTTGAGGCGTGAGTCGACATCTGGCGTCTGTGGATAGGAGTCAAGCTGACCGTAGCGTTGGATGCAAGCTTGTGCCCCACAACGAGTGGCCTAGCGCTCCGGTCGAGATCCCCATCATTGGTCTCAAGGAGCTGCCGGAGTCGACGTGAGTGCAGCTGCACAGCTCCTCCTCCATTCCCTAACTCATACCAGCGACCCGCTGCCCCACACCCACATCCAGTTCGCCCACTGTTACAAGCAACAAGCCGGATGGTCCGACGTGCTTCGACGATTCGCCCAGGGCAAGGGTACGCTGTACGACCTCGAGTTCCTCGAGGACCCCGAGACCAAGCGCCGAGTCGCTGCCTTTGGCTTCCACGCCGGTTTCGCTGGAGCGGCCGCCGGCGCTCTGGCCTTTGCCGCGCAGCAGCAAAACGGCGGACAGGGCAAGTTGACCGGCTTGAAGCCGTACCCGAACGAGGACGCTATGGTCAAGCACGTCCGTGACGGTCTTGACAGCGTTCCCGGAGGCGTCAAGGACGTCAAGGTCTTGGTCATCGGCGCTCTGGGTCGATGTGGTAGCGGTGCCGTTGACCTCTTCCGCAAGGCTGGCATCCCCGAGTAAGCGCTCACCCCGCATGACGGGCAGTGCCGGGAGAGCTGACACTATTAGGGAGAACATTATCAAGTGGGACATGGCTGAGACTGCCAAGGGTGGACCGTTCAAGGAGATCCTCGATGGTGAGTGGACTCTCCCCAACGAGCACCCCCTGACCTCCAGTCGACATCTTTGTCAACTGCATCTACCTCTCCCAACCCATCCCCAAATTTATCACCTCCGAGTTCATGGCCGAGGCCGGTGAGGACCGACGATTGGCCGTCGTTGTCGACGTCTCGTGCGAGTGAGTCTGCACGTAACGCTCGTCAAAGTTGGAAAGGCTGACGACAAGCACTACCAACCCGCACAACCCTATCCCCATTTACAACATCAACACCACCTTCCCCGAGCCCACCGTCGAGGTCGACACCAAGGGCGTTGGAAAGCGATGCACCGTCATCTCGATTGACCACCTCCCCACCCTTGTAAGTCGCCGAGTCGCACGGTCTATGGCAAGAGCTCACAACTAGCTTCCGCGAGAGTCCTCCGAGCAGTTCTCCAAGGACTTGCTGCCGTCTTTGTTGCAATTGCCCCAGAGGGCCACTGCGCCCGTTTGGGTCAACGCCGAGAAGCTGTTCAGACAGAAGCTCGAGGAGGCGAGGAAGGATGACGAGGCGAAGGGCATCAAGGCTTGATGAGAGGGAGTTTGCACGCTTGTATTGAACAGTAAAATAGACCATGCAAACGGAGGAATGACACGGATCTGATGGTTTCGAAGGTGGATTCGGATCGGAAGGGGCGATGTGGCCGTCTTGGAGCATGAGTTGGTTTGACAATGTCGAGTCGATTGCTGCCTGGCTTTGAGCCGATTGGTGGATAAGCTGTCATCTCGTCTCGTAGTACACATGTGCGCAGGCGCATCGGTCAGCGTGGACATCTTAAAAGATCATCAGTATTCCCCCCGTTTTCTCAATCGATGCGAGCCCGGGCGTGAATATGCGATCGATCTCATCACTGAGTAGAAAAGCGTCTAACCCATACATCTCCTGCGCCGCGCCAATTCTCCTTTAAACCGTCGTGAACAGCAGCTTATCGGAGTCGTCTGCAAAGAGTCAGCGACGTGAAAGTACAGATGAATCAACAACAAGACGTACCGGGCCTCTCGCTCAGACTCCAGCAAGGCAAGGATGTCGTTGACTCGGACGGGGCCCTTGACGTTTCGGATGATGGATCGGGAAGTGTCGTCCATGAACTCGACTCGGACTTGGGTGACACCTCCTCGGGAACCGGTTCGGCCGAGGACCTGGTGGGGTTAGCTCTGCCTGGGGGATGGGTACGCGATCCAAGAGTCGAGGGCGAGCAGGGCTGGTCAAGGTCATGGTCATGGTCATGGTCTTGGGCGTGATTGTCGATTCTCCGGTAATTTTATCCCCCACACCTCCGTGCGCCCCTTCGACGACCGTGAGTTGGCCACTCTGTGGTCTGGCGGCATTGACCAGGGCGAGATGCGATGGCTGAAGTTCGAGGCAAAAGCGGGGTTGTTCGATGTCGTTGCCGAATAAAATTGTCCATTCGTCACCAGACACACCACCCATCTGTCTCCTATCCTCCATCCTTGGTCCAGCGATCCCTGCCTCCATGATATGCGTTGCTGTCCGATACTCCCAGACCCTTTTTGAAGACCATGACCTGCTTGACTACCCCTGCTCACGCCTTCCTCCAGGTCAGACACGACGAGATCGACCTACCTTAAGGACACGAGCGAGCTTGACGGGTTGCTTAGCGGACTCCTGATCTCATCAGCCCTCTGTCCTGTTGTGTACCGCGCAAGTGGGGCGTGTAAGAGGGCAGTGTACGCACCATTGTGTTTTTGAGGGATGATTGGGTTGTCGAGAAGAGGTGTTATGGATGGCCTGGGAGCGTGCAGCAGCGAGCAGCAACGATGCGAGGGGGCAGAGAGCGCAGGGGGGAGACCGCGAGGGGAGGGGAGGGGGAGGCCAAGCGGCAGGCCAGAGGCGAGGTGTGGGTACGAGTGTGGCACTTGGGTGAGGAAAAGTGGACGGAAGCAAATTTCATAATGACCCACTGGAATTTCGGACATTTCTCTTAACGCCGATAGACACGATCGGTCTTAAGCCGTATATACTTCCGTCTCGGAGCCAGTCACCCCCTCGTCACCTTGACAGAGAGCAAGAGAGCAGAGTGCCCCGCGGCTGCTTGACTCAACACTCACTGCCAAGCAGATGCTACCAATCGCATGGATGAGGAATTACAATGAAATGGTATCTCTAACAACATGTAAAATGACAAAATAATCTCGATATATCCCCTCTTCTGCGCCTGACCTCCAACGCAAGACCCCGCCGACCCTCTCCCTCCTCCCTGTTCTCCGCCGAGAGACTCTACCGCGTCTGCTGACCTGTCCGCCCAGCTCCTAGCCCAACACTGACTCGAGGATTAGCGCCGGATCCTCATACTTCCAATGAAGACTGTGCTTCTTATCCTTCCTCTCCTCCTTTGTCGCGTCCACCTTGATCATCCCGTTCTCAAGATACCTCTGCAACCTCTCGCTCTTCCTCTCCTTCACAGCGTCTCCACCCCGGGCAGACCGCGGGTATCCATTCGCCACGCCCACAAGCTCGTGCTTCACAGGAGGTGCGTTGTACTCTGCCTCGGCGCACGTCACACCCGAACTTAGGCGGTACAGCGCGGGGGACGTGTTGGCATGCAAGGCAGGGTTCAATGTCAATAGGCTGCGAAGCGAATCGAGAGTGGGTTTCGGAACCTCCCCGTCGTCTTCGTCGTACGCGCCTGTGGAGCCAGAGAGACCACCCTCCTCACCGTCGTGATGTCTCGTTCCATGGGGGATACGAACGGTCTTGTTCCCAGGTCGGTCTCGGCCGACGAGATGAACGTGGGCATGGAGCAGATCGCTGAGATGGGCATCCATGCCTACAGCGAGGAACTCGCCGATATCGCCCATGGAATCGGCCGCAATGTTGAGGTCGTATCCTTTGGCCAACTGGCTGAGCCGGTGAGCCAGCTGCTGCGACGACGGCAGCAGCCTCGCTGTGCTGGCCAATGGCGGTAGCGTGTTTCCTGAGGGTCAGCAATGCGAAGGCGAGATCGGATGTGAGAGTACAGATGCGGGAGGTGAAACGAGGCGCGTAAGATTACTCGCGGAAGATGTGGAAAGGGCAGACAACAGAACTCGTCCAACTTACCAGGCTGCATCTGCGCGCCGTATTTTCGCCGGTCGTGACCCCACGTCGGATCGTCCGGTCCAGCTTCCTGCTCGGCTTGCAAGCTCTTTGTCCACGCCCTCTTGACTCTGGTCCGATCCTTCGTCGTCAAGATGCCAGAAGCCCAGTGCAACACCCGAGATTTCGGCTCGATGATCGCCTCGTCCGTGTCAAAGTCCGGATCGTCCGGCGAGACCCTCTTTCTCTTGCGCAGGCTGACGGGCGAGGCCGGCGTAATGGTGTGAGTCGGTATGGATGCGTTGTGCAGCAGAGACAATAGCAGCTTGTTGTGCAGTTCGACTGGACTTGAGCATTCGAGTTGGGTGATCCGCCCTTAAGCGGGGCGGAGTCGGGCTGCAACGTACCTTTTGAACCCTTGAGCCAGCCTCTGACGAGACTTTCCATCTCTCCGCGACTGATCTGGCCCAACAGATACGCATTCAGAGCCTTCCAGTACGGCAGGCCGTCCTCGCCGAGAACATCATGGAGCTCCTGCTTGATCCGTCCGATGTCGGCTCGGACAGGAGGCCGAGATAGCGACGAGGGGTGAAGTGACAATCCAGAGTTGGGTGAATGGCCATTCACACCATTAGGACGGCTCATGGCGGGCGGATGGGCGATTGCCGAGCCGTTGAAGTGAGGTGTAGCCGGGGCGGACATGATGGTAGTAGAGGTGACCAACCCACAAGCGTATCTCGAGACCTAGACGACCGTTTTCAACGCTCTTTGCGCAGGGAGATAGGTATTCTCAGCCGTCTTTTGAATACAGACCCCCGGACGATGGATGGATGGATACAAAGTGCGAGTAAAGGGACAAAGAGGGCCAAGGGGGATCGAAGGAGACCTTTGGAGTGGGAAGGAGCGGAATCAAATATCCGGTGGGTACCTGATACAACCGTCCAGCCTGAAACGCGTCAACCGCGACACCCAGAACGCGGGCAATGGTTGATAATATTACACTCATCATTCCGTACGGTCAACTCGATTAGAACCTCGCAGATCTTTACTCGGCTTCTGCACAGTAGGATGGGTCGGAGAGACTCGCCCGAAGCGGGCCCGTCGAGAAGACGCCGGATGACGACTTCTGATTCTGAAGAGGAAGTCGTGCGGCGAAGCAAGCGCCGCAAGACCCCTCAGAAGATCATCGATGAGACCCCGGACGGCGACTCTGATCTGGAGGATCTGAACAGTGACCCAGATACGGGCAATGTCGTCGACAGCCAACAGTCCCCCGAACGGCACAAAGCGCAAGAGAGAGATCGCCAAAGACGCGCCAATGTTCAACATCACCACGGCGAGCGAGACTCTGATCTGGAGGGGGACGGAGAGGTCGACGGTCAGGAGGAGGAGGACGATGAGATTCCGACTGGAGGAACAATCGGTCAAGTGGAGTTTAGGCCTGAATACGATCGCGACGAAGACGGGTACGCCATTCCACATCTCAGAGACAGTACAGCCGCGATCTGACTTGCCAGCTTTGTTGCGGGTTCCATCACGAGGATCAAATGCAAAGGTTTCATGACATATGACTTCATCGAGTTTGCCCCTGGGCCGCATCTCAACATGATCCTAGGACCCAATGGTACGGGGAAGAGTACCATTGCAGCGGCCATTGCCATCGGGCTCGGTTTTCCTCCAAAGGTGCTTAGCTTAGCCGATATAGGAATTTGCAGCGCAGCTGACAATGGCAGGTCATGGGACGCGCAAACGATCTCAAGAGCTATGTCAAACAGGGAACGGAGCAAGCCGAGACAGAGATCGAGTTGAAAAACACGAGAGGGAAGAGGAATATTGTCATCAAGCGAAGATTCACGCGGGACGACGACAAGTCGGAGTGGTTCTTGAATGGTGAGGGACCTCACGGCTTTTCTTGATCATCGCATAGCGGAAGAGGTCCTGACGTGGAACCTGGCTCATCTCAGGCATTCCCTCTACCAAACGAGCGATAGTGGAGATCGTCGCCGACTTTGGTGTTCAAGCGAATAACCTTTGGCAAGTCTCCCAGGCATCCAGCGTACTACTCCAAAGTCTAATGACAGCTCGTTCCTGGCCCAGGACAAGGTCGCGGACTTTGCAAAGATGGCACCTGAAAAGGTCCTCGAGGAGACTATCAAGGCTGCCGGAGATCCTCGCTTGACCAAGTGGCATAGGGCGCTCATCGACAAGGGCGAAAAGGCGCGAATGCTCGAATCCGTAAGGCTCTTTCTTGGCCGATGTAATGCGAGCTTCCACCTGTGTTTCGATGCTCACTTGACAGACCCTCGAGACTGAGACTGCGACTCGAGACAATCTGCAAGTCAAAGTCGACCAGATGGCTCCGGAAGTAGCCCATTTCCACCAGCGAAAAGAACAGGAGCTGCAGGTTCGTGTTGATCGCTTCGGTCCGGGTGTACATAGTGCAAAGGCTTACATGACAGCGAGAGATTCTAGAGTGCCTGGTCTGGGTGGCCGAGGTGACCGCGCTGCAAAAGGAATATACATCGCGACGGACGTATCGATCGGAGCTGAAAGAGAGAAAGAGGAGGGTCACCATGAAGCGAAAGCCATTATATGACCTTCAGACGTGAGTGGCATAGATTGCTCTAGACCATTCCGCTTTAGCTTCACGTGGCGATGGAAGCTGAAAAGGCCAGACGGCAGCAAAACGTCCAGAAAGAAGTGGAGACTAGAGCGAGAGATGCGGAAGACAGACTCAAAGGCTACCAAAGACATTTCTCGAATGCGAAGAGACGCTTCGACGATGCTGTGAGTGACAGATTGCGCTTGTGGCTGAGGTGACGCTGATATGTAGATAAGAGAGACAAACCAGGTCACGGAAGACCTGAAGGAGCTGAAAAAGAAGTTGAAGAAGATCGAGACCGAGAAGGAGGACTGCAGGCGGCGGATCGAGACTGCAAAGAGGATTTTGGAGGCCCCTCGGGAGGAGCTCGATGAGCAAATTGCCATGAAGCGAAGGGAGAAAGTGGGCCGTTCAGCCTGATCGAGCAGAAACTATGGCTCATGTTTCAGCGCGATCTGCAAGAGAGACAGCGAGCTGCCGAAAGAGACTACATCACACTCCAGACGGAAAACCGAGAGAGTGAAGACAGGCTCAAGGATATTCGAAGCCAAATTGAGATCCGGGCGACCAAGTGAGCGACCGTGCCGGGAGGGCTACCTGCATCAACACACCCTCGATGGCCTTGATTTCGCTGACACCCAGGCTGGCACAGCTCGACAGTCTTGAGTTGTTGAAAGAGCAGATTGCACGGGATCAGGACGGCTCGATCAATTGGCTGCTCGACTGGCTCGAGAAGAACGAGCACAAGCTTGAAGCTAAGGTTCACAAGCCACCGATGATCTCTGTCAACGTTCGAGACAGGGATTTGGCTTGGCAGATAGAAGCTTGCACCAGTCTCGCTCAACGAAAAGTCAGTAGACTGTTTCAGCCGAGCCTCTAGATCATGTCGAGGGGGAGATTGACGAAACAGACATTCATCTGCGAGAGCAAGAGAGATTATGACGTCTTGGTCAGGCTCCTGAATGGTCAATATGGCCCACGCAGGGATAGCAAAAATCGACAACAGCGTGCAGGCCAAATCCGATTCAATGTGCAACACGTCGAGGTTTCGGATGAGACGGTCAATCCTCGACGACCCTGCACCACCGAGCAGGTCAGTCTGCGTTCACGATGCTAGGGGCTTGGGCATAACTCACCATCAGTTGGCGCGATTGGGTTTCAACGGGTTCGCCGTCGACCTGGTCGATGCCGCCCCCGCTGTCATCGCTTACCTCAATGGGGCTGCCAAGCTCCACATGGCGGTAAGCTGGATTTAACTGGCTTCAGAGCTGGCCGCAAAAGTGCAGAATGAAACGCTGACATCCAGGCCATCTCACGCCAGCCAGGCAATAAGATTGATTCAGATGAGGTCGCCAAGTACAACATCCCTACTTATGTCACGTCGACCGATATCAACCGTGTCAACAAGTCCAACTACGGAAAGCGAGATGCTCAGATTACGTCCTTCCCGCCAGTCCCGGCTAGAGCGTTCCACCATGTCGTGGACAAGGCGGCCATCGAACAGATTGCGAAGGAGAAGGGCGAGCTGATGACGCGATTACAAGAGGAGGAGGGACCGGGCCTGGAGAGGAAGCAAAGGATGGAGAAGGCGTTAAAAAAGTCGAGCGAGATGAAAAAAGAGATGGTCAGTAGGATTGACCGTACTAGATATATGACGCCGGCTTTGGGCTGAGAAGCCTCGCTGATGTGCAGGAGACTCTGGAAACAGAACATCGAGCATTGACGAGTCAGCTGTCAAAGTACCACTCGGCCCAGCAAGACTATGGTGAGCTTCACCGATTCCGTCGATGCCGTGCGTCTCACGCACAGACATGTCGACGAAAAAGTTGGAAGAGCTCGAAAAGAGAAAGTCAAGCGAAGAGCAAATCGCGAAATTGCGCGCAGAGCGAGTCAAACTGGCTCAAAAGGTTCTTAAACCTATACAAGATTTCTCGGTAGGCGTCCTCAATCATCATCGAGCTTGGACAGCGTTGAAACTTCAGGCCGCTGGAAAGGAGTCCGTTGACACGATGGACGAGCTCATTGTCAACGGCTTTGGACAGTTGCAGGCGCAGATCAATTGCTCTGCGATATCTGAAAAGGTCGACCAGGGGGATATCGAGATCGAAGAAGTGGACAGAGAGATCCATGACGGTGCGTCGAGAATCTTAGTCATCGCGGCGCAAAACTTCCCGCTCTCAATTCTGCAGCGCCAATGTGCTCATGCTGACTTTTAGTCGATCAAGAGGTCGATAGGTTGAAGCACAAGCACAACCAGGCTCTTGTGAGGTCCCAAGAAGCTGTCCGAGGTCGGCCTCGTGAGATTCTTTCCATCGTCAAGGAGAGATCCAAAGTAAGCATCTGTCGCACATTTCCCATGCGTCTCTGTATCTCCCAAGTCGCCAGCTGAACGATCCAGGATGTTGGGACGCCACAGGAGGTCCGCACTCAACTCGACGCGGTCATTGCCGACCTGGAGATGTCTGCCGGCGTGGACCACAACTTTGTCGCGCGCTATGAACGGCTGCAGAAGGACCTTGAGCGGTCTGTCGAACTCGTCAAGAAGCAGGAGAGAGACCTTTCGACCTTGAAGGCGCAGATCAACAAGATTTTGAGCCAATTTGACCCGGCCCTCAACTGCCTGGTCGATGTGGTCAGCGCCAAATTCAGCGCGGCGTTTGAAAAAGTGGGATGCTCGGGGGAAGTCAAGATTGACCGACGCGATCTCGATTTTGCCAATTGGGGAATCCGAATTTTGGTCTCTTACCGTGATGGGGAGGGTCTGCAGGTGTTGACTGCGTCCAGGCAGTCGGGTGGTGTGAGTGATCGCCGAAACGCGCGATAACAACGCTGATGGGCAGGAACGGGCGTTGGCCACTGTGACGTATATCATGAGTCTGTCCGAGATGGCCAGGACGCCATTCTCCCTTGTCGACGAGATCAACCAGGTGCGAGCGTCCAATCGATCCTTGCTGTTGTACTAACAATCCCAGGGGATGGACCAGATCGCCGAGCGAAACGTCCACAACCAACTCGTCGAGGTGACCTGCGCTCCTGACGCGGGACAGTACTTCCTCATCACGCCTAAACTGTTGACCGACCTGAGATACAATGAGCGGATGAAGGTGTTGATCGTCAACAACGGATCGTGGCGTGAGTTTTTGATTCCCTTCGTGACAGACGCGGGTGGCTGATGCGGCAGTCCCTGATGGGATGAACAGAAAGATGCAATGGGGCAACCTCGCCTCGTGTCTCAAGAAGTACCGAAACTCCATAGCGGCTCATTAGCGTGTAGAGACGAACGATTATGGTCCAGAGAGCCCGAGTCGTGAAACTTGAGGAAGGGGGTGTGAAGGGGGTGTGACAAGATCCGAGGATGCCGTGTTGTATACAAGACAATGTCGATTGACAAAAGTCGATTCGGGAGAGAGTGTGTATGTGCAATGCATTTAATGGTACATAATGCTAGATATCCCGCTGCACCGCATACAGTACAACACACGACAAGATGCCCGACTCGCACAGTCGCGTTTACTCCACCTCGACCCGAAGCAATGGCGAGAACCTCACGGGGTTATCCTCTCCATGCGCATCTCGTCCCAGATGCACAGCGACCTCCTCGACGGCGGCTCTGAACCCAAACAATCCATTGGCGAGGAAAACAACTCCGACGCGGTGCTCGATCAATTCGCCCGGCTGGACCGTGTCGAGCACAGTGGCGAGGGTCCCATCGAAAACGACGTTTTTCATAGCGGCGGGTAAAGTCGATTGAGATCTTCTAGAAGGCGCAGTGTGCGGCGCAGCCCAAGACGCATCAAGGGAAGAAGAGGGCAGAGGCTCGATCCGCACAAACGGCTTCATAGGCCGGTCTGAGGATCAGTCTGTGTGCCCTTGTGCGATTCCCTGATCGGCATACCTAAGCGATTTGTAATGGTGATGGAGATATCATTGAACTCTGTTGACTTGACCGTCGAGCCGGACCTCGGTCGGCAGGCAAGATCGATCTCAAGATCGTCGAGGCGGAGCACAGCAAGATGAGCTGGCGACAGGTACTGGTCTCGTAGAGACAACGTTCCTGATCGTCTAGACCCCGGCTGACTGTAAGCTGGATTCCTCACAACTTTTCCCGCACTGTTGACGACTCACTTCAACCCAAGTCGCCTCTAGGAGCGAGAAGAGCTTCTCCCGGTACCAGAACAGTTCTCGTTCCAAGGCGACCTGTTCCGTCGTCTTCTTCGTCTTGTCGACGACATATTGTCGCTCGGAAAGAGTCGGAATAGGCTTGGAGGACTCTTCCCGCGTCAAAGACAAACGTGAGATGGGTAAGAAGATGCTGCTTGGTCAGACACCTTCAAACAACGGTCCTTGTCTCTGCAATGCTCACCGCTCCGTAGCACCAGGTGGCACCAGCCGGTTTGCTGTGACCGGCTCCCCTTGTCCTTTTCGCGAGAGAGACACTTCGAAAGGCACGCCGTATACATTGCGCACGCTGAGACCCACGAGGCAGTGATCATTGTCCATTTCCTCCCGCAGCGTGTCCGTAAGTAGCGCGTCGCCGATGGTCTGGAAGGACGACGAGCGAGGAGTCAGGCCAGACGACGTGCGTCTTGACGGGCCGGAGGGCACAGGGAGTAGAGCATCTTTCGCAGATGATCCGTCTTTGTATGTCCTTGCGGGGTCGGGCAAGAGGCGCACGAGATCAAACGAGTGGGGTTCAAGCGTATGGTAGACGGTGAAGAGTACCGGGAAGGTGATCTGCCGGGTCTGGAAAGACTTGGCACTATCATCCGCGGCCGTCGATTCCAAAGACCTCTTCAAGCAGCCGTAATCAATCCGTATAGATCCGTCAGTACTAGACATCAGCTTTCACTTGGTTCGGTGATTGCGCGCTCACCAGCCGACTTTGCCGAGGCAAGTCACTACGATGGTCGTGCGACCTCCAGGAGGGATGACCGTTTCTCCCTCGGCACTCCAGCTGAACACGGGCCGCTTGATCATGTCGTATTCGAGGTCGTGCGCCTGCTGTCCGCTCAAATCCCCTTCTGCCAGTATCGCTTGGATCTCCTTCGAGGCTGAATCCTCAAAGGACAACTTGACAAAGTCCACCTGGGTCGAGGAGGAGTTTTCCAAAGTGATCTTGATCGTGGATCTGATGCTTAGTCGTGTCACTAATTGAGTCTGCCACACGCACGCTTCGCCATTGAATAGCATGACAGTACCGTGGGTCAGACTGCTCTTCTTGATCCAGACCAAGGGTTGCTCCTCGACGATTTTGCACTCGAGCCACTTCTGCGGCGCCTCATCGAGCTCAGGAGCCGATGCAATGATGGCGAACCAGCGGGCATCCATACCTTGTCTCTTGCTCTTCGACAGATCAACGGCAAGGCGAGATTTGCGCTTTTCTCGCGCCTGCTTTTCCCGGTCACTCAACAGAGGTAACAAGAATTCGTTGGAGGAGCCGTCTGGCAGGCGGAGAGTCACTCCGCGTATCTGCATAGCGCCCGCGGTCGGAGCGACGCCGGTGATGCGCACCGTTTGGACCGAATTCGGCGGCAAAAATATCGGGAGAGGATTAGTAATGAATGGGACTCCAACGGTTCTGGGCAATGAGTTTTCGACAAAGGTATGTTTTGACTCCGAATACTGACGAGAGCGAGACATCTTGTATGTCCAGGTCGAAAGCAAAGGGGTTTTGTAGGGTGACGAAGACATCCGCCGGCTCATTGGCAACGAGCACAGTCTAGGATGAGCTCGAGTCCAAAGGGCTGTGGTGAAATCTAAACCTACCTTGCCGACTTCAGTAGCCCTCAGTCTAGGGTTGTACAGGAAAGGGTCCCGCTTTCCTTCCGATGGTTGGATCTCTTGCACCGAATGCTCAATAGGCAGTCGGTTGGGTGGTAAACTGCCATCAGATCCTCATCCTGCACGCACATCTCGTCCACTCACCTGGCCAGCTCGATGCTCATGACCACCTTGCCTGGAATCCACCAAGGCAGCGTGCCGAGCTCCATACCTCTCCTTCTGACGACGGACAGAGCCGCAGGCAACATCTTTGCCACGTGCGCCTGACTCGGCGGGTTTAGATAGGTGTGCAAACCATTCAACGCGGATATGCAGAGACGCACCACGGCGAGATGGTCAGGTAGGGCTTCCGCCACGGCGATCCCCTCTTTCATCATCTCCACCTGGAGCTCTGGCCATCCGAATCTAGGGTTATTCGACTCCATCGCGTCGACAGCAAGGTGAGAAGACGCATCCGAATCGATGTCCAGCATGTCGACTCCCATCAGCGTAAGCGCTCGCTCGAACAACGCAACAACGCCTGCATTCCCGTCGGTCGACTCTTTGCGCCGAACAGCGACTGCTTGGCTTGACACCGCCATGCCCAAGCCGAGGCCGACAGAGGCATCGGAGAATGCAGATGTCGGGGTGTTGGCCTTGGTATGGCTCGTAGAAGGTCCCCGGCGGCTCTCTTCTCTTGCCTCGACTACCATCACCGCGATCCGCTTGACCACCTCTCGCGTGACACACGCTTCCTTTCGGGGCAGATCGAGCCACCTAGCTAGCCATGCGACTTCAACATGCAGAGCGAGCTGCTCCGGCTTGGTCATGGCTCGATGGTGCGGACCCAAGGCTGACTCGGCATGGTCGAAGATCGAGTGCCTCGACAACAAGGACTTGATCCCGAGCTGACGAATACTTCGGTTCCGACGTCTTCGCAGTTCAGGATCTCGAGCTGCCTGCGTGGAAAGGGGGCCGGGGAAGGAGCGAGGAAGGGCATGTGCGAGCAAGGCGGAGAGTGCGATTGAGCCCCAACCGCCAGACGCCCAGATGATCAGCAAAAAGTGGCTGATCCGGAGCGCCAGTCCGGTGTGCAGGTACGCCAGCAGTCCTTCTCCTGTACCTACGGCACCCGGCTTCGCAGGCTCGGAGCCAGGGAAGGATATTCTGCCAGAGACCGCTTGAGGCGACGGGGACAGGATCGTCGGTGGGTAGGGCAGAGGAGCTCGAGACAGACAGGCAAGAGCCGAGAGGAAGTGAGCCAGGATCTCCACGGGGATTGGCGAGCCTGGGAATGCTTGAGTCATAGTCTGTGGGTTCAGCGGGGCAACGCAGACCGGACATCTTGCGGTAAGACTTACCGAGCCATCCCTCCCTTCCCATGCTTCTCCGATACCAGCGACGGCTCTCCCTTCTCTCGCCAGAGCTTCCCAAAGCACATCTCCTACAGATCTGCATCGTTCCGCGCCATCGTCGAAACACTTGATCGCATCGCTGTACATCCCTGCGAGGAGATACATGTCGCCCAGGAGCTTGAGGAGTCGACCCCCGGCCAAACCATGCAAGGGTGCAGAAGTGTATTTCGTCCCCGTCGCAGAGGAGGGCGGAGCATTTGCGTTGGATGCGGACGATGCGAGTGAGTTGGAAGAGGAGGATCGCGTGAACGGGCTGGACAGAGCGCTAGATCGTCGAAAGGGGTTGGAAGAGGCTGGTGTTGGAGCGGAAGGGGGTGCGGGAGATACGACCGAAGTCTGTATGGGAGGTAGCGAAGGTGGGCCAACAGAGGTAGGCCGTCCACCCGGAGTGAGGGCGCGAGTGAGCGATATGCCCATACTGCTTTGTATGGAGAGTGCCTCTGCCGACTGAGTTGGGTGAACAGAGACCGGTGTGGTGCTACGGGGTCGAGAGGGGTCGTTTGTCGGTGTGACCGACTTGGAAGGGGTCGGGAGCAATGTGTCCATGTGTGGATGAGGTAGTGAAGAAGTCAACGACGGGAGAAGGGTGGACGAGAGCGTCTTGAGCCCTGCTGGCGTCTCTAATGCTGTGGCCTTGAAGTCAGCTTGGTTCCATTCGACACGCCTACCAAATCGCCGAGCTCTCCCAAGACGCCCCCGACCACTTCGCCCAACAGGCGCCCCAGCCATACTTCGACGCCTTTTGTGGGTGCGTACAGCACGTCTGTCATCTTCGCCTTGCCCGTAGACCGACTTGATGCCGAGCCGGGCCGACTATTCTTTGCAGATGGAGTGCTAGGGGTGGGCGAGGTGGGCGGGACAACGATCAAGCGTTTGACGAGGGGGAATGGGGATGTGGGAGGGAAGATTTCGGCCAAAGCGTTCGCAAAGCTATCTGATAAGGACGGCTTGAATTCCCGGTCCTGGAACGTAGCAACAGTTGGGGTGGTGGATGGTCCAGCACTGATATCCCCTTCATTCTCCTCCTCGATTCCATTTACGGCGTACCCCTCGACATGGTCTTCGTCGACGGCTATGCCGAGGACTATCAGGGGGAACGCGGCCAAACGGAGCAGCGAGAGGTTGCCAAGGTGCCGAGCGGGAGGGTGGGAGGGGTAAGTGAGATGGACATGGTTGGGTGCGCCTCCTCTGGAGATGGACGTGGAGCTAGAAGCAGGGAGGAACCTCGCTCGGGGGTTGGAGGCTGATCCTCGTGTATGCGAGTTTACAGTTGGGGTGGGTCGGGATAGCTCATCGCCCCGGAGGATCGTATGTCGCTTGATGAGCGACGACCAGTGCGCGTAGGTCTGGTTGGGTAGGTGGGACGACTCGGAGTGGACGGGTACGAGGAGGATTTGTAGTTTGCATAGGGATCCCGGGTCGGCGAGCGGGGAGAGTGATTGGGGTAGGGCCATGTGGGGAGGGGGGTGGGTCGAGTGAGAGAGGTGTCGTCGTGGTGGGTATAGAGGTGGTGACTATGGTAGTGGTCGTGGTTGAGATGATCATGAGAGAGGTTGAACGCGTCGTGGGGTAAATGTATTCATTCCACCCTTTTTAGATTTTGACTTTTCAAAAGGTCATAACAATCTTCACTCCTCGTACTGCTTAGGTCGCTACCACCACCTCTCACCACCACACTCGCAGTCATGGGAAACAGAAAGATCACCAGCAAGACCATCAAGGGCAAGGAAGGGCTCCATCCCGGGTCAAGAAAAGGTGATTGCCATCAATTTAACATTCACCGCATGGCCCCACTGACATGTCCAGCCGGACAGCTCAACCGAGTCCACCTCCGAGTCTCCAAGCTCCAAGGCCAGGCCAAGTTGCGCAAAGGCTCGCATTCCCTCAAACGTCAGTATCCAACTCACCAGCCCCACTGAGACCCCCAACACTGACGTTTCCTCAGTCCAACGACCGTTATTCTTCCTCCACTCGTTGACTTCTCCCCACCCTCTCACCCTCCCTTCCCTGCGCGCCTTGATCTCCACCGTCTACCTCGCCCGACACGACGCCCGTATAGCCGAACTCGAGGCTGAGCGCCGCGCCGGCCGACCCAAGCAGAAAGAGCTGCTGGAGCTCGAGGCGGCGAAAAAGCGCGATATCGCAGAGTACGAGACTGGAATGGGTGGGTTGGATCTCTTCCGCCAGTAGTCATATATCCAAGTCGCCCAAGCAACTAACGCCCAGAGGTCCCTGACCTGACTCACGCCCCGACTGTCAAGCTGCTGTACAGCTTGCTCGAGTCGGACACGACGCTGCAACCTTCGCATGTCGACTTGCTGCGTCAGATCAGGTTGTTCAAGAACTCACCCGGAGAGGTCATTGTGTCCAAGCCGGGCCGAACGGCGAATATGGGGTTGATGACTGGCGGAGAGGTAGGCGTAGGCGAGGACTGGACGAACGGGGAGGAAGAGGTCCCCTCGATGGAGGTGGAGAAGTAGTGCGAAAGCGCGGCTCTGATGTCAAGCGACGTGTGACCGCTACGTTCACTGGACGTAACGTGCAAGCAGTTCTGCCAGAGATTATTACCCAGCATGCTTATACCCATTCATGTATTGTACCGTGCGACCGACTGCCTCAAAAATGGCAATATGCCAGGGCCCCAGTGACAAATGCGGCGTCCTCAAGTACAGCAGTGCCCTACGACCCTTGTCCAAACACAACACCCTCTGCATTCCGACTAACGACTACTCAAGCTGAACTAAATTGAACTGAACTGGTAGCCCCCGGCTCCAATCAAACTCCCATAGGCATCCGCCCAACCCCCCTACTTCGACTCGGTGACCTGGATCGGCGCTCCCTCGTCCCGCTTGGGAACCTCGTACATCCCAGGCGTGCTAGACGGGACGTGCTCACACGTGCACCGCTCTCCCTGCGGCACATCCGCAAGCGCCTACGCGTCAGCATCATCATCACTCTCGATGACGAGTGTCGCATGCCAATGCAAGGGGGACAAAGGGGTATACTCACAATCTCAATGTGGTTTCCTGCGCAGTCAGCGTGTCGGCCCTCTAACGGGGGAATAAGCGGTCACGCACCACATCCCCACCAGGTGGGTTTGCCATCGTTGGGACAGGTCGTCTTCTTGCACATGTTGTGGTTGGGGATGGATATCGGGGCTAGCTGGTGCTGTTGCTTCAATCGGGATGAGGGTGTAAATTCAAGCGCAAATGAGAGACTGTGTCTATCCCCAATGACGACAGTCCCTTCGGCGTCTTCAGCTGGGTCACATTACCGATTCACCCGTTCCGTAATATTCCTCCCTCATGGCACCCGTCTTCATTCTCCCATACACACCCAAATAGGCCATGCCATCAGTCCAGGTAAGCCGTCAACTCGTCGCCGTCACAACTCCTCCACGCCATGCATGTGGTATTCGTCAAAAGCACAATACAGGTCGGTCCGCGCCTATTCACAACTATAAACACCTGCCTCCTCGGTCGTACCTTCCTTCAAACCCAATCGGCCGCTGCTCCTACTTCCACATCTCCTGGACTTACCTCTCGTCTCCATTCACTGCGCGCTTTGAGCCGTGAGTCACTGTTCCGCCTGTCCAAGCAGACGAACAGGCCCCCTTGGATGGAGGAGGTCCTCCTTATTGAGGCCCTTCTCCCGGCAGTACACCTCAAATTCGGTCCTGTCGTAGAACGCGGTATACGTTCCATTGATTTCGACGCAGTGTCGCGGCCTCAGCTCGATGGTTGCGGTCGGACCGCTTGAAGGTTTCCTCTCCCCTCCGCTGGTGTCTTGCGGGGGCGTCAGAGGTCGCTGTGCGGCGGAGGGCAGATTTGGCATGGCAGGGTCGACAGCCATGGCGCGCGGCTGGGCCACACCCATCGACGGGTATCGTGGCATCATCGCTGGCACGTGACCGTACGAGATGCCAAATGTGTGGAGCTGGGCAGGGTCAGCTCAAGCTCTTGTTTGCGACGTACAGGGAGAGGACTTGCGGGATACACCGGAGGCCCGGCAGTCGGCGGGTGAGCTGTCTGAGTGAACGGCGTCGATCCCTGTCCTCGAAAAGCCACGGGCGCACTTGCCACAGGAAGCAGAGGAGGGGTGAGTGGATAAGGAGTTTGAAAACCGCCCCATGGGCCTAAGAGGGTCGCCGAGGGAATGGTAATCGAGGCAACAATGTGACCGGGCTGAGGGTATGGCGGGTAGAAGGCGGTCATGCCTTGGCTAGCATGTTGCGGGAGGATGGGGACCGTCGCAGAAGAGCTAGTGCCTGCGACATATTGAGGGTGTTGAGGGCCGGGAGGCTCCCGGTGGGATGTGTCAGCTCCAATTGGAGTCGGCAGTTCGGACGCGGGAGTGAGTTGCTGCCAGTCGCCTTGCGGAGGGGTGGGCGGGGTCCATTGAGCAGCGGCCTCGGGCGTGATGATTCTATGAGCAGGTGTGAGATACATTTCGAGAACCTGAAAGTCAGCTGAAAGCAAGACTCGCCAGCTTTAGACTCGCCTGGACATCCGACGCCTGGACGATGCGTTCGACCACCTTGATGGCAGACCCATTATAGACCTGACCATGCTGTGGTTCAGCTTCAGGCAGATGGCAGCCATCCAACCGCTCACCTCGTGCTCCATGGCCCTGATGGCTGCACCACGTTCGTGAAAGAGAACTCGAGCAGTGGCGTAGTCGCCAGTGACATTCTGCGGACTGTATTCGACGCTTGCCTGAACAGTCAATGCGGAACCACTCTTCGTCGCGCCTCGCAAACTCACGATCGTGCCATATCGCGAGAAACGTTTATTCAGACTCATCTTGTCTTCTTGTCGCTTGACGAGGCGGCTGATGTGAATTGCACATTCGTCCACCCAACCTTCTCGGTCCCCAACTTTCTTCCACACTACCGCTCTGCCATCTTTGTAGCAGTGTACCAGTCCCCGTCGCAATGCCGGGTGATGAGGATGCTCATGGCAAGCCGGTGCAGGTAGGTGCTGGTAGAAGGGAGTTGTGTCGGGGGACGAGGGCGTCGATGGACTTCGGGGCACGATGGTCGAGGTCCGGGAATCAGGGGGATTCTCCATTGGGAAAGTTGCCATGGGGGGGAGGGGAGACGTTGCACCATGCATTGAAAGCGTTTTGCTGGGGAAAGCTGCCGGGGCTCCCGGAGAAGAATCTTCTGGACGGCGGGTGGTGCTTGAGAGGTAGCGCTCGAACGCGGTCAATGGATCCACGCGCTCGGCTGGGTTGCATAGATTGATAGGGTTTGCGCGCGCTGAGTCGATCGACGTTGCATAACGCACACTCAAGCCCGGAACATTTTGCAACTCCTCGGATGTCAGCAGGGTTCATTCCTCGGACTATGCAACCCCTACTTTGACGAGTCGGCGAGCGTCGGGAGGTCCACCGACCACGAATACCCATCCCGCCGAAGGGAATACTGGAGGAGTAACTCCTATGATCTCGGCGAAACACCCCACCAAGTCAATGACAACCTTGATGTGAGTGCGATGGAATTGGCAAGATCTCACTCACCCGATGTTCTGGGACTTCCGGGCTGCAATTGACCACGTGAACAGGCTTGGCTTGCTTGCCAGCGCTCACCATGGACATGCGATTGAGTTCGTCCAGACCTTTTCCTGGCGGTATTATGCTCGGCCAGAATCGGATCTTCCCATGTGGACCTATGGAGGGTCTCGCCGCGATGGTGAGGCTGTGTGGCAGGGCTCCAGCCCCCTCCCCTCGTACGTCCCTCCTGTCGAGCCAAATCCACACACGTTGGACGTGCTCGAAGATGGGGCACCGCTGAATCTTTATGATGCCGGACGTCCGCGACACAAGCGGACCGCTCTGGTAAGAGAATTCATGTCGCTTCGGATCTTCGAAGCAGCGTTGGACCGAGAAGACGTCCTGTTTTGAGCTCCGTGCTATATGGGGCTGACGGGTTCACTCACTTTAAACACCACCGCACCTTTATCGGCGACTCCCTTGTGATCACCTACGAAATACACACGTTGAATGGTACCGTACCGCGCGAAATGCTGATTGAGGGCTTGAGGGATGTGATCGACCCGCATCGGGAATGGCAGGCTGGCGTCAGGAGTCCCACGAAGGGCATCAAATGGTGGTCACTCAGACTCACATGACCAAGAGTCTTCTCTCAGCATAGGTGGGACTGTACAACGGATGCGGGCTAATTCGCCACCAGTCTTGACGCCGGCGGCGCGCGCTCGAATTTTGACTGTTGACACTGTGGCGTCGGTGTGGTGTATGATCCTCGATGAATGATGCATCAGCGTCGGGAGACGCCCAAGGGTTCTCGTCTGTCGCTTCATCATGGTTATCCTCCCCGTAACTGCCGACTAGGTTGACAGAGACGACTTCCGGAATACGGGATCTGGGTCCCGAAGTGGGGGGAGTGGGGGGAGTGGCGGGAGTGGGGGGAGTGGCGGGAGTGGGGGGAGTGGCGGGATCGTCGTCCGAATTGTTGCCTTCGTCGTCTGAAATGAACAGCGTGACAGGAGGGTGAAGCGCCTTGGCGCTATCTGGTCGACTGGGGATCTCGATTGAATCATGCGAAGTGCGTCGCTTGGGCAGATGCGGATGATCACCGGGGGGAGATGCTATGTCCGCCGCCCACTGCTGAACGTCTTGTGTCTTGGACCAAGTTTGGGAAAGGAAAGCGGAGGAGGCAGCTGATGCGTTTGGTCTTTCATCGCTCCCCCAATGACGAGAGGAAGAAGGGTGGGCTCGGGTGGTGTAGGACGGCAGGGCGTGGTCAACGCCGAATGTTCCGTCAGGAGTCGCAACGCGGTGTCCCTCCCGCTGGTCTGCCATGGCAGGGCGACTGTTAGTGCTAGACATCCTCTGTGGCATCAGTATATGCCTCGATCTAGGATCACATCTTGGGTAGGGGTTGAATAACCAAGGCCCGGCACGAGAAGTTCGTTATCGCAGGATTACAAGGGCGGCGAAATGCACAACGTGGGAAGATGTGAGGACAAGGTGGGTGTAACACAATGAAGGGGCTGGGCTGGGGGCGAGGAGCACGGCGCCGCGCAACGTCCGACTTACCGGTTCTCCCTTGCCCTCTGCATTGCTTTCATGGCGTGACCACGAACCGCGCCCCGGCCGCATCTCTATATCGTTCGGAGAGGAGAGGGGAAGGGTGTTGACTTTCCCTCCAGAGGCGATGCTCAGTTGCTGGAGTGGGCGAGCCATGAGGTGAAGAAGGCGAGGGTCCCCTTTTGGAGGTACTATTGGAGGAGGAGAGGGGTTTAGGGGGTTGGATGTCTCGTCAGACATCAAGCGATGCAGTGTGAGAGCAGGTCTCTCGGAGGACTGGCTCCACAAAGGGGCGGGGAGGAGGGGACGGGATGTTAAAAGATCGGCTGTAATGAGGGAGACGAAGAGAGGAGAGTTCGGGCGAGGGGTGACGGTGTCTTGGAGGATGGTTTTAACCTTTTCCTGTACTCGTCAAAAGGGCGATGACTGTTCTTACGCCCCGTTCAACATTCTCTACTCGCTAATAAGCCCCGCGCTTCGTTGTGATCTCTGATGTCGCGCACCATCGGCAATCACAGGGATATCACGGAGATCTGCAAAAGACGGGACTCACTGTCGTTAGTGTACATCTCAGACGCTGGGTGAGACATCCTTTGAACGAGTCTGACCCACCGTTCCCTCGTCGTTGCCGAGTTTCAAGCGCCCCCACAGAGCGGGTCGAGGAGATTTGAGGAGGTGACTGGCTTTGTAGTGTTTCTGTGTATCACTATACGCGCGTCTGAGCGACTCGATCACCTCGCCACATAGTCGTGTCTGTGTCCGAATCGCAGGAAGCACGTCAAAGCTGCTCAATCTCCACCCCTTCCCTCACTTCCGGGGAAAAGGCTCAGATACGCTCCTCGTGTTTACTTCCGCGGCGCGATGATAGAGTTCCGCACACCATCAGCCAACGCAGGCACCAACCTTCATGCCTAAATCGGATCCTCCTTTGGATCGCGTTCCAGAATCACAGCGTGGCTCGCGCACAACTCCCTTTGGGGGTCTGCCTCCAAGTTCCCCGACGCCTCAAGTGGATAGGAGCTGATGTATTGGCTGGACGGCCATCCTCCGCCCATGCCTCTTTAATCTTTTCTTGTCAGTGGCTGTCACGTCATCCCACAGAGGATAGATGGCAGCGACGTGCATGCGTGCCTCGTCCTCGAGAGTTTGTTCTTCTCCCCACCTTTCTCTCCCGCATCAGCTTCCGGTGTGATTCTCCGCAGAGAACAGATGTCAAGAGACCCAGACTGTCGTGAGAGGCTTGTCTGGCATGTGAGATGCTCCCCGTCGAGTTGCCCGGAATTGCGACATGGCGACAACGTGGACAGTCACCGACAAACCCCACGCAACACGCTAGTTTTACGTTCTTCACAATCTGACAGACATGTCGCGATGTGATGTGATGTGACTAGGTGCCTCGGTTGCTGAGATCTCGCCCTACGATACACGGGGTCGTGGCGACCAAGCATCCTTTCGACATGGCCTTATCTCCTTGCATCCTTTCGATGGAGAGCCAGCAACCGGCGATCGGGCTTGATCCGATCGCTGATTTGGCTGCATGATCCGGAGGATGAAGTATACGGTCCGAGAGGGGCTGGGACTGTAATTGTTAATGTCCACCTGGGCGAGGCGAGTCTGGAAGTCGTCATGGATGTCCGTTGAGGAGGGCTTCTCCCCGTCTGCGTCTTGTCTCGAGAGGTCAAAAGTAATGATGAAGCGCGAGCATCAAACATAAATCAGCAGCTGCCAGAAGCTGAACGGCGTGAGAGGAGGTTAGGGCTTGTCGTCGCGATCTCCAACCCCCGTCAAGAACTCAAATCGCTGTTGTCCCACTCGATGCGACTGTTCCTCGACAACGCGAGGAGTGTTCGCAGGCGATCCGGCTCGCTTGCCGCGTCCATTGCTTTCCGACAGCGATGGATAGGTCCCTTGACTGAAAGATCGGCCCATGGCGGACATCCTGCTCGGTGGAAGGTCAGAGTTGGGAGATAGTGCCTCGCTCGGGCGAGAGAGGACTTCACCCAACTTGGGCGCACCTAGGCTGTGCGGTGCGACAAATCAACGTACCATCCTGGGTCATCCACGAGATCCAGGCATCTGTACATTGCGCTGTCCCTCGCATCATCTGTATGTGTTGGTGAGTAAGAGGTGGTGAGCAGATGCCGGTGGGATTATTTATTGCCATTGGGGTGCACATCTCCACGCGTTTTGTATGGGATTCCAGGCACGGCCGCGTCTCATCCACGAAAACTCGTCCCATTCCTCGTTGGCTCTTTCACCACTACCCTCTCTTGCAGTCCACAACCACCTCTTCTTCCTCTCCCTAGACTCCTCGACCGACCCAGACGTATCAACATGGTCTACGAAGCCACCGTTTCCGCCCCGGTCAACATTGCCGTGATCAAGTGCGTTGCGTCGATCACATCCCCCGCCATTTCTAAACCCCCCTCGCAACATGGCGCACTGTTCACCTATCCTATCCCCGTTTAACCACTTGATAAGTGTACTCATGCCCAGGTATTGGGGAAAGCGCAACACCAAGCTCATCCTCCCCACCAACTCTTCCCTCTCGGTCACCCTTTCTCAGAACCACCTCGCCTCGACGACGACTTCCCAAGCCGACGCGAGCTTTGACGGCGCCGACCGTCTCTGGCTGAACGGCAAAGAGGAGGAGGTCAAGGAGGGCGGCCGTCTGTGGGTCTGCATCAAGGAGCTCCGAGGATTCCGTGCAGAGCTCGAAGCCCAGGACAGCTCCTTGCCCAAGGTACGTACGCTGGTCATCGTTCAACGTGCTCATCTCCCCAGCTCTCCACCTTCCCCCTCCGAATCGCCTCTAGGAACAACTTCCCCACGGCGGCTGGTCTCGCCTCGTCGGCTTCTGGTCTTGCCGCTCTCGTTGCCTCCCTCTCCACTCTCTACGCCCTCCCTCAATCCCCCTCTGAGCTCTCGCGCATCGCCCGTCAAGGTTCCGGCTCTGCCTGCCGATCCCTCTTCGGTGGCTTTGTCGCCTGGCGAGAAGGTACCGCGGCCGACGGATCCGACTCTCTCGCCGAGGAGGTCGCTCCTCAGAGCCACTGGCCCGAGATGCAGGCGTTGATCTGCGTCGTTTCGGACAAGAAGAAGGGCACTTCGTCGACCTCGGGCATGCAACGGACCGTTGAGACCTCGCCGCTCTTACAAGAACGACTCCGGATCGTCCCGGGACGAATGGAGGCGATCGAGAAGGCTATCCAGGAGAGGGATTTCTCGACGTTTGCCAAGATCACCATGATCGACTCGAACCAATTCCACGCCGTCTGTCTCGACACCTGCCCGCCCATCTTCTACCTCAACGACGTCTCGAGATCGATCATCGCGCTTGTCGAGGAGCTCAACCGCGCGGCTGGAGAGCCCATCGCTGCGTACACCTTTGACGCCGGACCCAACGCGGTCATCTACGCGCTCGAGAAGAACATGCCCAAGATCATCAAGGCCGTGCAACAGTTCTTCCCCACCGAGGAGGACTTTAACGACCGACTCGCCGTCTCTGCCAAGGTCTCTGAGGCTGCTTTGCCAGAGGGATTCCAGGAAGTCATCCCGAAGTGGGAGAAGGGCGCGGTCAAGAGCTTGATACATACCAACGTTGGCGATGGACCGAGGAAGCTCGACAGCGCGAAAGGTTTGCTCAAGGAGGATGGGACGCCGAAGGAGCTCGCTTAGAGGTGTGAATAGAGATTAAACACGGTGATAATGCAACAGGATCAGCAATAGATGAACCTCTTCGCATCTTGGACACCGCAGCGCTCAGCCGAAAAGTCGTATACATACATGACATTGAGACTATGATCGACACAGGTACTATACAATACATTTACACCTCTGATGATTCCTCCTAATGCGCGAATCTCTCATCTCCACTCGCTCCTCGCGATTCGTGCTTCTTATCAAAACAAGCTCCTCCTGGCCTCCCACAAGCAGACCCAAAATGGTCTATCGCTTGAAGACGAGATGAGTGGTCCTCCCCTCGACCTTGGCCAAGCGACACCTTTCAATCTTGGTGCGCAGGCTGGCCTCGGAGAAAGCCTTGGGATGAGTGAACATGAACATGGTCGTCTCGTGGCCCTGAGTATTCCTCAATGGCACCTCGGTGCACGCGGTGGACAATCCAGCTCTGTGGGGGCTGCAAGTCAGCTCGACGCTCCTGGGGTAGCGCGCCGGCGGGGGCGGTCTCACAAACTCACGCTTGCTTCACGAGACCGGTGAGTCGGCGAAGGGTGAAGGTAGCAGGTGCAAACGTGATCATCCTGGTGTACGGTACGAAGCGAGGTGGACTTGCAAAGTCGATGATGACGGGGTGGTAGCTCAGCTGAAGCGGTCGCGGACCACGAACGGGGGAGGGGGAGTGGGAGAGTAGGACCGGTTATATAGGTCTGTTTGCCCCGTCGCCTCGCCATCGCACTGCGGGATCCTTTCAGAGCGATGGGAGCGAGTGGTCAAGGGATCGAAGAGGGGGTTTGAGGCATCTAGACGCGTCAGCCGTGGTATCTCCTTTCTGAAAATGTCGTCAGGGATCGATAGCAAGTTGCCAAGTGTCGAAGGGTTGTCTCTGGGCCAAACGTGCCCCGTAAACACGGGGACGGGGAGGTGGGGTGACAAGGGAGGTGCTTTTGCGATGAATGGTGTGTCGACAGACTTGTCTCGATCATGCTGTGCCCCACATCCCCTGGAAGCTGTGACAAGATGTGCCACTTTGGGGAAGCGACTTGGTAAGGGGCAAGTAGAAGAGTCGAAGGAGCAGAGGGAGGGTCACAGGGGTGGAGGAAGCTGTCTCCAATATCCTGCTTCTCACCTAGTCGAAACGACTTCTCAATGCATCGATCACGGGAGATTTCGACCATGTTCCACGCCACCAAGTGGTCGATCTTATGCATAACACCTGGAAGAGCTCTGAATCGCCGAGGCTCCAGACAAGGTATCGAGGTAAGAGGCCAAACCCGCCACGCGAGCTTTACTAGCCACTGAAGTCTAGCTCGACCGGACACTTTACGTTGATTTGTTTGACTTCCAACTTTCCTCGCTCGACTTTCTCCCCTTGCTCCCCGCCCACGCCAATCTCCGGGCCTCTGGCGATCTCCCTGCTCGTACTCCAGCGTCAGTACTGATCGCACGAGCGAAAAGGATCCCGCGACAATGTCGTCAGTAGCTCAACGTTCGGCTGCCATCCCTGTAAGCGCCCCCCCTCCGCCCCGTCTAGTCGACTGGATCACTCTGACCCTCGTAGGCATATGCAAAGGTCGAGAAGCAGTACAAGGTGTGTTTACTCCGACTCGTACACAAGGCGAATGTCTCATGGTAGTTCAGCTTGGTCCGCAGATGGTTCGACTTTGTGTGGAGGACAGCCGTCTTTAGCGGTTTCGTCACTGCCGTTTCAACCTTCTCCATCACTTGTAAGCTCGCAGACTGCGCGTAAATGTCACAGGCTAACGGCTAGGGAAAGGCTCTACGTTACTCTTCGGCCTCCTCGGAGGCATCTTTGCTTTCCCTTTCACCCTCTACCCGATTCTAGCGGCGCGAAGAGCATATATTACTGGTGGGTTTCAATCTGCTGCCCGAGCTTACCTTAGCTCCTAGCAAGTCCGTGGCTAAAGCCTCCCCTATCTCTTTGTTCACTTCGAGCGTCACCGCCTCTCGATCGGTGTGGTACTTGGCGACCCACGCGATCTTTGCGGCTGGTTTCGCCCTCGTCTACACACAAATCATCAGCTGGACCAATGATTCGGTCGACTTTGGCATCCTTCGACCTACACCGTGAGCTGCAGCCACCTGTGTGCCTCTTACCTTTGCTGACTGCCAGCCGACACCCTCTCCACCTGAACGAACGTGTAGCTTTCCTCCTCTGGGGGAACGTCTGTTTCTTCACTCTGCTCGGCCTCGTCGATATTGTGAAATCCCGTACAACCGGACAATGGCCCAAGAAACGAGTAGGTCTGCATCACATTGTCGCAACAACACCGAGGCTCACGATAGACCCCGTTGTTCGTCGCGGCGCAAAAGGGACTGGACGAGGGGCTTGGCAAGCTCTTAGAACTCATCCCCATCTTTGGACTTTCGTCGTGGTCATTCACAATCTTCCCTCCGGCCTTCTCCATCCTCTACTGGCAACTCCGAAGGAGACTGTGGTACTTTGCAGCCAAATGGGGCCTGAGGTGAGATGCCTGATCATGTTGCATGAGTCACTGGAGCTAAGACATAGCTCGTTTGTGATCAACTGGGCGAGATCTAGCAAGACCAACCTGTCTGTCGGATTGATGGCGTACCTCTACGCACTCATCCTCGCGTCGCTCGTCCTCTTCAGACTCCCCACGGCCATCATGAACGCCTACATCACACAAGTATGCTGAACGTTGCTGTTCCGCGAATCTAGCTGATCAGACTAGCCACTATCATTCGCCAACATCAAGAGCCCGCTGACCCCGGATCGATACCTGCTCGAAGCGCTCAAATCGAAAGACCCTTATCTCCTTGTGAGCCATAAACCTGCGCAGAGCCCGACATTGGGCATTGCTGATGAGCCAGCACTTCACCCTGATGGAGTTGCTGCGGGTATCTTATGACCCGACGCGACGGTCAAAGATATTCAACGAGCCTGCAGCTTCCCCCAATGCTCGCACCGTTCTCGTCTTGGAGATTTGGCAGGAACTGCTTTTGCATTTCGGAGCCGCCTACAAGACACTCGCCACGCGTAATGGAGCTGTCGTGACTCGCGGGGCGCCCTTACCCGCCCGACCATCCGGCCCCGATCCACGAGCCATCCAAGTCAAGCAGGCCGATGTCTTCCGACCGGTTGTGAAGCAGAAGTCGACCATCGGCCTTGCCCTGCAAAACGTCTTGGACGGACCGGTCAAACCGACTCCGCCTGCTGTGATCAATGCCGAGCAAGCGGTCATTGCTGCGGAAAGCAAAGCGTTGAAACAGGTCGAAGGCGTCGCCAAGGAGGCTGTAAAGAGGTTGGAAGGGTATGAGCGGGGCAAGGTGGTTGTCAAGGAGACTCAAGGGATCATCGAGTCGATATTCACCTGGAGCGGACAGCAATGGGCGAGGAAGAGCGTCCGGACCAGTGTGCCGGAGCCCATGGTCGTAGAGTGGATCCTTGACAGTGAGTTTGGCATACTCGGCGTGAGTCCACAGCGTTGTGCTAAATGCCAGTCTTCGCGACGCTCGCCGTGGCTTCGGCAGATGAGGATCAGTTTGGCTACGTTCAATCCGTGATGCCTGCCACGCTCGAGGCAATCGTGCGGTATCGATCTGCACTTTTGAGCTTGGAGAGCGAACTGCTAGCTCGCGCCCGTACCATTGGACGAGGCGGAGAGCCCGCAGCGACCGAGGTGAGGAGGCTGATTGGGGAGACTTTTGGTGGTGAGTTTTCTGTTGCGCTGTTGTGATTCATATTCATGTTTCAGCGTGTGATCGAGCCGTCCTTCGCATTGGCGAGAGATTCGGAAAGAGTCTCTCGGCCTTCAAGTTCCCTCCGGGTGTGGCTGGCCAGCTGGGGGAGATATGTAGACCGCTCGAGACGGTAGAAGAGGAGTAGCATGCACCTCGATGTTAGAAGCGGAATGGCTTGTCAGGACTTGACAAGGAGAGGGCAAAGGGAATGTTGGGGAATGGGCATCTCTACGACCGTTGGATCGGTTGCAGCCGGTGCGTGATCGCTCAAATCCGAACGGCCATGTGGCGAGTGTTGCAGCTCGTTTGGCATTGAGCACGGACGTGTGCCTCAGCAGTCTTCCCGCTTGTCAAACGAAGCGTCTGTCGTGATATTGACCTCGCATGCCCCGGTTCGAAAGACAGCAGGTAAGTCTCGGCAGGACCGATCTGTAGTTTCATCCCGCAAGTGTGCAGAATGGCAAATGAGTCCGTCCGTGGCGTTCCCCTTGCGCGCTCGATTAGCCCGCACAGGAGGCGTATGCACGCCTCGGTTGCCCCGGAAATGAGGAGTCGGGGGTGAGGTACGATCGGCAAGGCATGTGGATGAGAATTATTCTCCGGGACGCACTAGTGCCGAAAATGTTCGAGACCAGGAGGGAGAGGGACCCGCATAGTAGTGTCCGAAAATACGACCGAAGGGGGGAGACGGGGATTTTGGCGGGATAAGCGAGGCAAGTCTGGTGGGTTTGGTCTGTCGGTCTCAAAAGCTACCCCTCGCTTGGTATCGCGACACGCAACTCCTGTAGCAAGTCTTACGTCCTCTCAGACGTGGGAAGTGTTTTCTCGTGAGTGTAAATATCCGCCACCGGTGCGAATCGCTCCGGGCTGCATATAGCGTGGGAGGACTAGATGCTTAAGCGAGGTAAGAGCTGAGACGGATGCATGGTCCGTGCCGCCGGTTGTGTGATCCCGGGACGGTGGGTGGGAGGTTGAGATAGTGGTCTGGACAACAAGCGAGGGCGGGGGTTATGGTGGGGGGAACGAGAAGGGGGATGGGAATATTTTAAACGAGCGTCGAGAGGGGTCCTAGGACGAGGTGGTGGTAAGTTAGACGAGATGGAAAAGTCTAATTGGAATGACGTCGGTTGGGAATAGACGGTTAAAGGTGGCGGCAGGTTTTCAATAAGAAAATGTTCCCTCTTAATTGTAATAGTCTCGTGGTGGTGGTGGAAGGACTGATAACGCATACCGCCGCCACCCGTCCTCACGGTGCACCCCCCCCCCGTTGGTGGTGACAGTCAGTCAACCAGGCTTATCTCCCACACTCCGCTTATACCGGCCCAAAGTCACGCTCCCCTCTCTCACCCCCAATCTACACGCTCCATCACCCCCCCCCCCTCTCCTGCCCCCGCCCGCCTCCGCCTTGCGGGCCAATGAGACCCCACCCTCCCATCTCGTCCCAACAAGGTTCACCGATTGATGCATGACGACGCCCCCTCCCTGGACAGTTACAGTGATCAGCATACAGCCAAACCCGTCAACAGCGATTCTTCCCGGGCGGGGGCGCATTGATAGCGAGAGAGAGAGAGAGAGATAGAGTCGTAGTTGCTCTCTCGTTAACCCCCTCAACACCCCCTCCCTCTCACCCCTTCCAACCCACCACTGCGATCCTTTCACGACCCACTCGACAAGGGTGCGACTCTCTTTGCAACTCTCGAGCACAGTACCAGATCCCATAGACCTCTTCATTGCCTCATGTCTGCATCTCAATGACCCGCACCGTTTCGAGCTTGTCGAGGGATCGGCCGCGCGAGGCGAGCAGCACGATGAGAGACAGGTCGAGGAGCAAGAGCAGGAAGAAACATCAAGATATAGGACCCCCTGGCGCCGGGACATTCTTCGTTCATGGGAGAGCCGACCGCGACACCTCGTCCTCCCGATCCCCTCGGCGTAAGAGGGTGTCGAGGGATAGGGCTTGTGTGTCGAGAAAACTATCATTGAGCTGGGAGGAACTTGCACAGGTGAGAGAATCTAGCGCCTCGTCCTCATGCCACAAGACTTCATCTGCTCACTCACATGCAGCACCCATACGAGCCTTGCCGTGCAAAGTCCCCCGACCGCCTGCTCGAGGGCGGAATCGACGGCTACACGTTCATTCCAGAGTCGCAGGGCGGTGTGCTTGGACGAGGCAAATTCAGCACCGTCTACAAGGTCACAGGCAATGACGGCCTCGAGGTGAGCTTGGACGCCCGGACAGTGGCTCCTTTCACACAGCTCACACGGCCAGTATGCACTCAAACACACTCCATTACACCCCCACCACCCTCTCATCGCAGCAAGGCTTCTCCGCGAGCCGACTCTTCTCGCCTCACTGCCCACGCACCCATGTCTGATCGGCGTGCATGGGTCGATTCGCACACCCGGCCACTTCTACCTGATAGGTGAGGCGGATCCTACCGAGTCTGTGGAAAATCTGTAGCTGACACTCGCAGAACAATACGCCGCAAACCACGTACCATTGTCAGCCCACCCCACACCCCTCAAGCCCTCGCGAGCGGCATACATCCTCGACCAACTCGTCTCTGTCGTCAGGGACTGCTTGCACACCGGCGGCAAGGTCGTCCACCGTGATCTGAAAGGAGAGAATATCCTGGTGGACGTCGATACCGGCAACGTCCTCCTCCTGGATCTTGGCCTCGGCACACATTTCTCCGCGAGCGAGCCAAAGTTGACGACATGCTGCGGCAGCCCAGCCTTCCATGTGAGTACAGTTGCCAGTCGAAAGTCCCTCACTCTGACATCCCAGAGCCCTGAAGTGGTGAACGCCCTTAACCATCGGCCGGGCGATGTCAGCTATTACGGGTATGCTCCATCCTCTGCAATAGACGCATCATCTAACTTGCAGACCCGAGCTGGACATCTGGTGTATCGCGCTTACAATGCTGTCTCTGCTCCTCGACATCCGCTTCCCCATCGGCACGACCCACCGGTCGATACACGTCATGCGTGATCGTGTGCTGGATCGACTTCAAGAGCTCGACGAGGTCTACCCGCCGTCCGCACCATGGCTCGGTTACTGCAGATCGGAAGACCTGACAGAAGAGGAAAAGCGGGTGGAACTGCGTGAATGGAAGACGGTCAGAAAGGCGCTGCGAGACTTTCTCGATGTGAACGGTATACGGCGCATGGCGAGCTTCGAGTCGTACGAGCTAGGTCCGTCGGTCGTGGATCGAGTGGACCAACATAATCGAGATACGCCAGCAGAGACTTTCCGCGAGGTATCGTTCATTCCGACCGACATAAAGCATACCCTCCCGCTGTACCTCGAGAGCGATCGCGATAGCTCGGACACGATTGTGCTGTCCAATCCATGCGGACTGAGCGAGCGCAAGATCCTGAGTTACCTCAAGTACATCCTCCGCTCTCGCGGGATCTTGTACCATTGCATGTCGACCAAGACGCATTTCCTCGATATCACATCGCACCTCGACGCCGGGACCATGGTCTCTCAGCTCGTCCTCCCGTTTCCTGCCCCGCAACCGGGCTCCTCGACGCACTCGCCACATCGCGGCCAGGACGGCAAGAAGGAATCATGGGTTTCGTCCCTGTTCACCTCTGCGCCTAAGCGAGCCTCCTCTGTCCCGCCCCAGCAGGTCCGACAGCCGTCTCCGGCTGGAGAGGGAAAGAACAAGGAGCAAGAATGGTACCTGCAGTGCTGGGCCAAGATCGACGTGGAAAAGCCGGCCAAACCCAGCGGGTCCAGAGCGCCTTCTCGCACCCCCTCGAGCGAGGCAGTCTCCCAGGTCACCGCCGTCAGCCCCGTTCTGAGCCTTGCCCCCGTCTCCCCGGTCTCGCCCTTGTTGACGATCTCGGATTTACAACCCATCTCGCCCTTGACGACACTACGAGAGGGCGTGCCGACTGACATTCCCTCGGCCCGTGCGCGATCGGTCGATGGCAGGTCCCCCACCTCGCGCGACCGGCCCGTCATGCCCAATCGCACGTCTTCGACATCCCGCCTCCCACGCCGACCTCACCCTCTGTCACGGCAAGTGTCGGCTGAGTCGCGCACCGCCTCGCGGATCGGCAGTCACCCGTGCCCGACCAAGGTCACCATCAGATTGTCCGACCCAAGGGGCTATGGCGTCATGCGCAGGGTGCTCAATGTGAAACACGGCGCGTACGTCGATTCCCCCGTTTCAGCCTCCTCCACCGCCTTTGTCTCCCCGAGCGACGAGACGGCCGTGGATCGCATTGACGGGGAGGACGGGGAGATTGTAGAGGAGGAGGAGGAAGAGAGAGGACGACCGAGATCAAAGGAAGACTCCAAAGTTATCGTCATGACCCGCGTGACGCAGCCGGTCCAGATTGTCGCTCCTGTCCCTCGGACCGCACGAGCCACGAGTCGAGGTAGGAAGATAGGCTTCTTGGAGGGGTGGTTTGGGTTTGGAAGCGGCAATGGTGCGAGAGACGAGCACGCTCGCTCGGCCAGCAGCCCGCCTAGCACGACGACAGCCTCGATACCCGTTTGGAGAGCGTGAGACCTGTAGAGGTCGTGTGTAGTTGTACCGGCGCTAACCACTTGTCACGAGAAATACAAGTTGTAAGGAATAGACAGATCTATCCAATACTTATCACCGATGTAATCTCTCAATGCACCGTGTACACGTCACTGCATGATATATATATCAGTAGTAACTGAGTGACTGACTGCTCTTCACACTACACGACCCTTTCAACCTAAAATCCCCCTTCACATTTAGCATGCCCATACTCACCACGTCCAAAGCACACACAGCTAGACACACAGCTAGGTTAGTACCTGGGTCGCTCATCGTATCGGGGAGCAGGAGCTCGGTCGTCCCGACGTTCGTATCCACCTCGGTCGTGGCTACGGTAGTAAGGATCGCTTCAAAGCGTTAAGCCTTCCCCGGGTATTTATGACGATGATTGTCAAAGTGAAGTGTGTCATGCTTACCGGTCAGCCGGGGGCGGTCCTCGGTCGTCGTATCGGGGTCGGTAGTCTCGTCGGTCGTAGTAGTCCCTTCGGTCATCGTAGCGACGGTCGTCGTATCGACGATCATCGTCTAAAGAGTCAGTCAAGCTTGGGGACGCGTAGATGCTGCTACTCACAGCCACGAGGAGGAGGGGGTCCGCGGTCAGAGTATCGCGAGTCGTACGATCGCGGCTGGTACGGTCGGTCTAACGTGAGCCGGTGGTTCAAAGCCGGCAGTATGACTAACCTCCACCGTATCCTCCGCCGTAGCCTCCACCGCCGTATCGAGGGGGTCCTCCGAGGTCAACCTTGACACCGTGGTATCGTCCAGGAGTCGGGGTTCGAGCTCGTCCTCGACGGGCCTAGAGTATGAGACACTGATCGTTGTACGGGCCGATCAGACTTACATGGGCAACAGAGATGGTCTTGCCCTCGATGGTAGTGCCGTGCAAAGCGGCAATGGCGGCCTCGGCATCGTCGGGGCTGTTCATCTTGACGAATCCGAAACCTCGGGACTCCTCTGTCTTGTCAATATGCTTCCAGATGGCAAAGCCGAGACGAGACATACTGGTGTGGGGGTCGGTCATGAGCTCAGCCTTGTAAACCTTTCCGTGGACGCTGAAGATCTCATCGAGCATTCGTTCAGTGACCGATCGAGCGAGACCCGAGACGTGAAGGTTGTCCCCTCGGTTTCCCTGCTCAGGCTCTCTGCGAATGAGCTCGGATCCTCCTCCGGACTTGCCCAAAACACTCACCGTCCAGGTCTCTCGTCTCCTCCTCCGTTTCGGGTGGCTCCCGGAGACCGCGATCGGTTTCGCGGGGCAGGAGGAGGAGATCGCTCTCGTCGAGGAGATCGCTCGTAGTTGTCGCCTCCCGGGGCAGGGGCAGAGTTGTTCCAGGCTGTGCATTGTCAAGAGAACAAGGAGAGAAAAACAGCGTCAGTCGGAGGTCGATCATGGGTTCGAAAAGTGACAGAGTGATGGAGCAATTCGACAACGAGAAAGGCGGAGAGACAAGGAGAGGTGGATGGAGATGGATGGAATGCCGCGCGATCAACACATCGGACAGTCCCGCAGCCGCCTACCGCCAAAACGAGCGCGTCAATGCTAGGCGCGTGAATCGGCGTGAACGTGCGCAACGAGGACCGCCGCAAGAGCGTCTGATGCTGCCTTGTGATGATAGCTTGGGATCTCGGTACAGCTGAGGAGTGGGGGGGAAGAGCGTGAGGGCCCATGGAAGACGAGATTGAACGTGTTCAAGACGTGTTCAAGTTGCGACCGGGTGGGTCGAGCTGAGCCACGGATTTTGGTAGTGACATTGATTCTGAGACAATTTCCACGCGAGGGCGACATGTGGTGGTGAGACTGGAGCGGAAAGCGGACATACCGTCGTTGGGGTCGGACATTGTTTAAAGTGTTGTTGTGTATGAATAGGAGAGGTATAGTCAACAACAGCACCACCATCCCACCACCTGGAGGTGAAGAGGGTCTGAGGGGGATGGAAGGGGATTCGGCGATAACCGGTGATTCGTTCAAAGTGGCACTTTTTGCTCCCGTGACGCGTCATAACCCCCTCCCCGGATGGATCACTACCCGACAGGTTCACCCAAGTCGTCCCTTTCAGTGATCTCTAGAGTTCAAGAGTCGATTCCTTCCACCCTTGTATCAACAGTCATGGACAGCACGAGGCTATCGGTCACAGAGCAGCGCCCTGCTATCCAATCGATACTATGGGCTTGCATGTATGTCATCCCATGCAAGACGTGTGTGCCAGTCTGACCCCCAGTTCGTCTTGGTACTACGGCTACCACCTCTCAGAGCTAAACTACCCCGCGGAATCGCTCACCTGCCTCCCTCGAGCCCATCTACCTCCCTCAAAGCTCCCCTTATGCATAGGAATCGATAGCGATAAATATGGTTTCGTCACTGCGATATACACCGTCGGGGGGCTCGTGGGTAGTCTGATAAGTTCTTGGATGGTCGAACACCATGGTGTCAAAGGTGGTTTGACCTGGACCGCGTACTTGAACCTGTTCGGCGCAATCGTCATGACCATGGCGACTCGATGGTGGATTTTGGCTTTTGGGCGGTACGTCGAAGTAGACTCATCCCTCCATCGGTCTGATCTCGCAGCCTGCTTGCGGGAGTGTCTTCCGGCATAGCCATCTGCCTCGTGCCCCCGTTCCTCAGCTCTATTGCTCGCGCGTCCCCGCAGTTATCTACGCGGTCTGGTCAGGTCGGAACACTGCATCAAATGGCTATCGTCATTGGGCTATTCACCGCCCAAGCGGCTGGAATGATCTTCACAGGCGCGGTGAGTGCATCTCCCCGCTGTTTAACCGCGGCCCTTCTGATTCCGCAGAAAGGGGACATTGAGGGGAATTGGCGATACGTGACGGCTCTGTCGGGTCTTGTTTCCTTCGTGCAGATCGGATTCGCTTCCAGCATCTACTCACCACCCGCTGGCGACGATAAAGCTGCGAGAGTTTCCAGGCGCGACGCAGAGGACGGGCTGTCCCCCGTACCTGAAGGCGACGAGGGTGCGTACTGACTCTCTGTCCCAGTGTCAAGCTCACCATATGCATCCAGCAGGCTCACCACTCTTGCCTGAGGCGCGTGACGGTCACCATGTAGAGAACCAACTTACATTGCGGGAACTCCTCTCCAACTCGTCGATGCGCGGGCCCACCTTGTTGTGCGCGGCAATTTTAGCACTACAGCAACTGTGCGGAGTCAACGCCGTGATGTTTTATTCTGCGCCTGTTCTCAAGCCCCTGTTGCCCAGTCTTGCCGGAGCCATTGGCATCGGTATCACCTTCATCAATGCACTGATGACCGTCGTCGCGATCTTTCTCGTCGATGTGAGTACAAGCTGCTACCACCCTCCCCGTTACTAATCCCTCAGCGTCTGGGCAGAAAGCCACTCCTGCTCGCTTCGATTGGCGGGATGACGGTGATGAGCGCGCTATTGGCGTACGGGCTGAACAACGGCGTTAGCTGGCTGAGTGCGACGGCGATCATCCTGTTCATCGTGAGTGGTTCTCGACGGACATGATTGGCCGGCAGCTCATCTCAGGTCGCATACTCGGTCGGACTTGGACCCATCCCATTCCTGCTCGTCTCAGAGACGGTCCCAGCCCCTGTGAGCGGAGGGTATACCGATCAGAACTCTGCTGACGCCCAGGGTATACCTGCACTGGCGTCTTTGGCTCTTTCCCTATCGTGGATCTCGGCATTCCTGATTGCGATTCTGTTCTTGAAACTGCGAGATGCCTTGTCGACGCCGATAGACCCGAGGGATCCGCTCAGCGATCGGAAGGGTGAAGGACGGGTGTTTTATGTTTTCACAGGGATGTGTCTGCTCACTGCGCTGCTTGTGTCACGGGGGCTGCGTCAGAAGAACTAACAGGACCAGGAGGGATGATACCCTCGACGGACTCGACGGACAATTCTTGTTTTACAATTGTATGACGTGCATGTGTGAGCCATGCAAGGGATAGTAACAGCACGGTCGCTTCCACGGATCCAGATTTGGATGTGACCAACATGATAGTATCTGACGAACGTATCTACACCCTGAACGCAATGCGGTCGGGCTTGACTTCTGCGCCGCCAGCTGCGGCAAACCCAGTCCCTGGCAATGAGCGTTGTGTGACGTAGAACAGACGAGACGGAGACTAACCCTCTTTACCCACGGGTATGCGACCTGCCTCGTCGACCTCGGCTTCGCAGACGCAACACCTTCCGCTCGGCTTGACGATCGTCTCTGCGCAAGTCTTGCAAACGACGTGTCCACACACGAACGGCGCCTCGTCCTTCTTCCCCTTTTTCTTCTTTTTCGCAGGAGGCTCATCGGCCTCGCCATTCGTCTTTGTCTCGTCGGAGGCTGGGACGGCGGGTTTGCGGGAGGAGAGGAGGATGGAAGAGGAGGCGTTGGAGAGTTCTTTAGTGCACGAGGGACAGGTTGGGGTGGTGCTTTTCGGGGTGGGGTAGTGGAGTATAACGGGTAGGAGGGTTTTGCGCCTGTGATTTAGCGCGTGAGAGGGGGGGGGGGGGGGGAGGAAGGGGGAGGAAGAGAGAGATGTTTCGGAGACACGCACGAGATCGGATGAGGGTGCGTCCCAGCCTGACAGACCGTCTCGAGCTTGACGTCTTTGATCGGGGTCAGTCTCCCTTCCGGCGCGAGGGAGGGTAACCAGAACGCGGCGAGTTTTGACTTTCTCGCTTCCTGCTGCTCGGCCTCTATCGCTCTCATCGCCTTTTCCTCCGCCTGACTCGCCAACGACTCGATCGTCTCCTTCTCCCCCTCCCCAACTTTGCCCAACGACCCACCGCTGCCATTGCTGATCTCTCTCTCGCCAATCCTGATGCCCGTACCTCCTCCGCTCAACCCCATCCCCCGCTCGAAATCCGTGATCACTCGCTCTCTCGCCCGCTGACGCGCTTCGGCCCTCTCCCGCTCTTCTCGCTGTCCCCAAGCCTCGAGCTCGCGCTTTGCGCTCTCGATCCCGGCCTTTTGCGTGATCAAGTTGGATATCGCACACTCGCGACAGAACAGGTGGCCGTGCGAGCACGCGACCGGGTCGTTGAGCCGTGATAGGCAGAGATAACAGTGATCCAACGGTTTGAAGCTGTCCCCGCCGAGTCGCTTTGCGGCGGTCTCTTTGCGCAAGAGCGACCGCTCATAGTAGGTCAAGTTGGCTTGCGTCGTGTTGGTCTTGGCGTCTGCGCGTCAGCCAATGCCCCCGTACAGCGCTGCACTTGCGCGTGCGGTTCTGTACAGCTGGACGTACGTGATCTGACCATGGTGCGCGAGTTGACGGGTGTACGATCGTGAAAATGGGGACAGAGATGTAGTGTCTATGACTGAAGCAGAGTCATCTCCAGTGAGTCTCCGCGTGCTGTTTTGAATTTACTCCCGTCACCGATTCAGTCTTTCAGTTTCAGCGTGAAAACAATCACCTAGACCTTAGATTAGGCAACGACGGGACGCGCAAGGTAGACCATATGCATGGAGACAGACAAGACTCCAGACATCACACGCATTGTCCACCCGCAATCTCCTCCAAGCACACATGCACCACCACCATCACCACCACCATCACCACCACCATCACCACCATCACATCCCCTACTCAGCCGCAACCTCGCTCGGCTGCACCTCCGCCTCGACCTCCGGCTCCGGCAGACCCTCGGCCGCCTGGCGTCCCCACTCTAACCCCTTCCAGCACTTCTCATCCCACGGGCACAGCTTCACAGCTGCCATCAGATCGCTCAACCCTCTCCTGTCATCCAGCAGAATCCGGGCGCTGCCCTTCAACTTTGCCATTTCAGCCATCAGGCTCGCCGCAACGCCCGGTCCCGTCTCCACATTGAGCAGGTCCACCGCCTCCTCATACTTCTCATCATCGAGCAACAGCCTCGCCAGTCGGTTTCGCGTCTTCCAATCCGTCGGTACGAACTGCAAAGCAGTCTCGTAAGCTCGGACCGCGTCTTCGGGCTTGTCATCGATGAGGGCGTGTGTGGACAAGACAAGGGGCACGTGCGACTCTGGGTCTTCAAGGATGACTCTCTGAGGGGAGATGTTGGCAAGTTCACTAATCGCCGCGTCGAGGAGATCGCTGTCGGAGGACACGAGAGCGACGGCGGCGAGCGTGTAAATAACCTTGACAGGCGCCGCGTCCTGCGAAAGACTGCGAAAGTCAGCGTTACCCACGACGGTACTCAAGTTGGACTGACCATTCGAGGAGATGATTCTTCGCTGTCTCTCTCGCTTCTTCCCCGCCCAGACCCCATAGCGTACGAGCGAGGAGAACCGCCACATCGCTCTTGATCGCCTCGGACGAGGCAATATCCAATGCGGCCTGGAACCCTTCCAGCGATTTGTCCACATCCTCCAACCAAGAATACGCGAGAGCCTGTCCAAGACGGCTTTGTATCTTCAAGCGGCCAGTGAGTCCTTCGGAGCCTTCCAAAGACCCTACTAGTCCCCAGACATTTGTATACGCATCCAGCGCCAAGGCATACTGGCCGGCAGAGAGGCGAACCCTGCCGAGGTTGGACAAGGCGATACAATACGCTTCTTCGATCTCGGTCGATTCCGATGCTTCGAACTCTTCTTCGAGCAGGTTTGCAGCGTGTTCGAGCGACGCAGACGCTTCGTCGACCAGGCCGAGCCGCTCACAAATGAGAGCGTAGAGGTGTAATGCAGCAGCATCTTTGGGCTTTTGGTGCGTATAGTGTTTGAGGGCAAAGGCGGGGGCGTGCAATAACGCTGGATCAGCTGCAGCGTTGACGAGGGGCAAAAACGCAGAGACCGCTTGAGCAAGGTCTGCTTCGAGCTGTACACTCAGCACTTGTCACGATGCGTTGCGCGCTGAGACTCACCAGAGACCCCGCCGACAGCGTGACAGAATGCGCGTACAATGCTCGAGCATGATCCCTGTCGCCATTCTTGTCCGCCAAGAGACCCTGACCGAGCCAAGCTTTAGCGCAATCAGGGTCCATAATTTGCGCCTTGAGGAAGCACTCTCCAGCAAGCTCAAAGTCTTCGAGCTTCAAGTACAAGTAACCGAGGTTGACCCAAACGATCGGATCCTGGGTGTCAGTGTGACTCGCATCGAGATCGGTCATGAACTAACCTTTGAGTACAGCTCAAGAGACACCACAAACGCGTGTTGAGCGACCTCTTCGCCTCCGTCCGCACAGATAACACCGAGCGCATTCCACAATCGCTCGTCGCCGGGATCACGTTCCAACGCGAGTCGAATAGCACCAATGGCGGCTTTGACACACGCCTTCTTCTCATCATCTCCAAGACGTCCAGCGAGTGCGTGTAGGGCGGATGCGAGATCGTAGAGAGCCGGATCGGCGACACGAGTCTCGTTTTTCAGCAGGTAGGCACGGTAGGCAAAGGCGAAAACACTGGATCTGAGCGTCGTGTTGGTGTCCACTGGACTCTGCAGCAAATTGGCAGCATGTCCCAGCCCATCCACAGTAGAGCGTCGATCCGTGTCGTCATCGATCAAGAGCTGCAACACAGGCAAGATGAATTCAGACGAGAGACCCGCATCGGTGATAGACGTCTCATGAGTTGCGAGCTCGAAAGCCGCATCACCAATCACCTTCCACGCCCACGGTCGATGTCCGACTCCGAGTCTCAAGACGTCACCGGCGATGCGGATAGCGCCATGAAAAGCGTTTCGAGATCGTTCTCTGAACCCTCCAGCGGCATTGTGCCGACCTTGGCTGAGCATCGTGTCGGACAACTTGGCCATAAGCCCGACTTGTCCGGGACCGGCGACCTCGATGACCTTTTCGAATGTCTCCACGGCTTGGTCAAAGGATCCCAACTGTAGGTAGATCTCGCCAATGTCGTACATGGCGATCCAGTTCTTCGGATCCAGCTCGAGGGCGTGTTGGAGTGTCTTCAAACCAGCCGTGTGCCGTCCAGCTCGAACGTAAGATTCACCAAGCTGCACCAGCATCGAGACATCCTCGGGCTCTGCACGAAGCGCAATCTGGAAAGCCTGGGCGGCCTTGGCCCATTGCTTGTAGTGCTACCTGTCAGCGTGTTCCGTATCGAAGCGTTTGACACTAACCATTTCTGTCGAGCCCAGAGCCTTCCACGCCCATCCGTTCTTCGGCGCGAACCGGCCTTTAGCGTTGACATTGTCGCCACCCGCCACACCTTCCACACCGCCCTCTCCCTCCATGACTCGAGTGGCGACCTCCCGTACCCTCGCCCATTCGTCATCGTCGGCATAGCCCTGCGCAAGACGTCGGGCTGCGTCAGTCTCGGTAGGATCCAGCTCGAAAGCCTTCTGGAAGCATTTGAGTGCGCGGTCCATGTCGGGAGGTGAGGCGTCCAGGTAGCACATTCCCAAGGCCGAATAAGGCGGTGCGAAAGAGGGCAATGCTCTGATCGAGGCCATGAACCAGTCCTGGGCATTCTGCTTGCTTTCTTCATCTGCTCGTCAGAAAATGGGGTGTAAGGACTCTGACAGGATCACTCACCGCCGATTGCCCACTCCGTCTTGCCGAGCCGCCACCAAGCTCTCGCTCGAGGGAAAGCCTCGTCCTCTTTTCCGGTCTGCTCCCATCGGCTATCCCGAATGCCTACAACTTCCTCGAGGATGTCTCGTCCTTCTCCAAGCTTCCCCTCGTTGACCAAACACCACCCAAGCTCTTCCCTGGCAGCTACCATCTCCTTTTCGTCTCCGCCTTGATCGAGGATAATCTGGAAATGACTTCTCGCCTCGGCCCACATATCGGACGTTTCAAGGATTTGAGCTCGAGCGAATCGGGCTTCAGCGTTGGTCGTCTCAGCTCTCAGGACACCATCGAGAAGTCGAGCGGCTCGGACATGATGCTTGGGCGGGAAATAAGGCACAAGAGCGATACCGAGAGCCGCGTCGAGAGAGATTTGCACTCTGGCAATGTCAGCTGGCAGCAGACATCGTAGAAAACAGGCCATACCCAGCCATGGACGTTCCCCTCTCCCCTTCGACAGCCTTCACCAGCTTTCGTCCTTGTTCGGCATAGGCGATAGCATTTGCCCAATCTTCCTCTTGTATGGATATCCGGGCCATGACGCGGTTGGCAAAGATCGATTTCGGCAATTTGTCTATGAGTTTCTGCGGCGTCAGTCTGTGCCATCGGTCAGAGCGGATGTATCTCACAGACATGGACGCGACGAGCTCGTCCCTCTCTTCTTGGTCAATATCCTCCACCAAAGTCCCATCTCGCTTGGCCAATCTTCTCGCCTTTCGTCTCTCCCTAGCGTTCAAAGCCGCTTTGCTCTTCTTCCAACTCCTCTTCTTAGGCTTTCCAGCCTCCTCCGTGGGTTTCTGCGCTGTGACTTCTTCGTCCTCCTCGTCTGGATCGGGCAAGGGAAGTTTAAACCATCGACAATAGTCATCGATAAAGTCGGTCAATGGAGATGCCGGGAATGCTCGAGCGAATTTGTGCAGTAATTCAAGATCATAGACTGCTTGTTAGACTCAGACCGTATAAACCGCTCGGGTCATACACACAGATCGATGGCTCATCTCGCCCTTCAATGACCCAAGACCAGGCTTCTTCGGCTCCTTTCGATGCTACGTCCAAGAGGACGAAACCGCTGGCCAGCCCGTCGGTCCGCTTCAACGCCTCCTCTCGAGTCGGTCGAGTGTACGATCTGGGTCTAAAAAGTTCCGGGATATCCGCCAGATCTTCCGCACTTGGCTTCTTGACCTTGGGAGCGGAACTGGAGATCATGGACCCGGTCGAGATCATTCCTCCAGCTTTCGGAGCAGGTTTAGCGACCTTGGGCTTCTTCTCCTCCGGTCTGAATGTAAGCGAGAGGCACTCCTCCACGACTCCAGTCAGCTCACTTGAGACTGGCAACGAGCTTCCTCCAGAAGTTGAACTCTTGCACCTCGACGTCCCGTCTTACAGCCTCATCGACGCCAGGGTGCCCACTGACCTCCCGCAAGAGGTCCACCATGGTCATGCCGAGCTCGCCGCCCAACACCTGACCATCTGTTTTCCTCCGAACCTCATGCTCAGGCCCGGCTCCTAATCTCTGCCTTCCGGCCTTGACGGTCGACTCGACCTCTTGATGTACCAGGACTTGAGCCCGAATGAGGAGATGTAGAAGAAGAGGCAAGGACGAGAGGAGATGGAGCACGTGCGGTAAGGGCGAGGGAAGCGTAGGGAGGGTGTTCAATGATTCGGGCGGATACTTGGGTGTTACCAAGGGCGTGTATGAACCTTGAGGAGGGGGCAGGGTCTGCAAAAGCGGGACAAGGGGTGAAGACGGGAGCAGGAGGTGGAGCGCTCGGTACAGCTATGAATTAGACGATGTTTCGTATGTGTAGAGCTCGCACGACGTACTGCGTCTTGCGGACCGTGAGCAGATCGGACAGTCAAGAGGTCTTGCAAAGCAGAAGAGCACCGCTCGGCATCCGAGCTGGAAGTTAGAATTCTGTCAAATGACGTCGGTACCGATGCTCAGAATGCTCACCGGTCGAAAGCTGCCTGAACGATTCGCTCCAGTAAGTCTCCAAGCTTGTCCCAGTGATTTCCCCTTTCGTACAACTTTCGCAAAGCTTGCTCAGCAAGAGGGTGGGTCGGGTCGAGCTTGAATGCATGCAAGTAGCTCTGGATCGTCAGCGTCGACACAGAAGAGAGGTGACGACAAAAGCACCTTTTCGGCCTCATCCTTCCTGTCGGTCTGGTTGAGCGCTAGACCCCGAAAGCATAGCCTGGTGGGTGAGCTCCTTGTACAGGTGCCCCGATGGAGAAGAGTCGATCGAGGGACAAGCGGTGTCGAAAGCGACGTACACTGATATAGCCTCTGGGGATTTCGGATCGATGGATTTGAGGAGCTCTGTACACTCGAACAAGGCCGCTTCGGGCTCCTGAGCTTCAAGCTTTGACTTGATGCTCTTGAGAGCCTTTTTTATAGTGGCCATGGGCGCGAGTCCAGGCTGTTGTGGGGGGTCGTATAACCTGGTTGATGTGAGAGAAGAGAGAGAGGATTGGGATGACTTCACCACTACTATACGATCGAGATGGGTTTAAGCTGCAATAAAGCGGGGGCAGCCTTTTGGACCCTGGTGAGCCATTCAGCTTTCACCTCTAGTCTACCCTCGCTCTCACTCCCGTACATATCTTCCGAACACTCACTCTTGCTTTCGTTCAGGCCAGATTAAAGAGATCATCACGAGGTGGTAGACGACTGCAGCAGTGAGACTCGAACCCCTTTTGTTTCACTGTCAGCCAAACCATCGTTCAGGTGATAATCTACCCGCGCCGATCAACCCAATCAACCGATCCCATCTACTCGAGACGTCCCATCTCATCGAAACGACACCCCGCGGTATCGTCGACCACTGCATCTCTCTCAATCATCATACGACGTGGACCGTCATCGCTCTGATACGATAGATCAATCCGTCCCGAGCTGTCAATCGAGACAGACCGTCTTGGTCATCGATCCTTTTATCCACCCCGCTCGACTGGGTGTGTACACACCTTTGATTACCCCCCCACCTTGTGAAAATCCTATCCCTCACCTCGGTCGAGACCCTCGCCGTTCTCTCGCGCACAACATCACCTCGGGCTCGTGGTTCGAAACAAGTCACGCCGCTAGTCGTGTCGTCTACCGGACCATCTACCGGCTGACACATGCATAGCTGAACGTCGACGAACGAATCTGCGGGGGCTTACCACCACGTTCTTAGGATCTCTCACACCCGTCGACGCCAAGAACGATAACGATCCTGGCTAGCAGGAGTCTCGACTCTTTTGACCCGAGGCGGAGACGATGGCATCGTTGGGATCCTCTCGACGCCCGGTAGCACTCGGGTTGGATATCCCCCAACGAGATGATCCAAAAACCGTCGACCTTTCACATGAACCCAATCAACCCAGTGGACATGCAGCATCGACAAGCAAAGACTCTGGAATCGCCTTCCAACCCCCCACGCCCCTCAGCCCTCTGTCGGCTATCACCCCGTCGAGCGCTCAACCCTCGCGGCACTCCCGGGAGACTAGTGGGGACCATGGCGAGGCGACATTAGATCTGCCGGTTGCGGGTCCCTCGCATTCCCATGGGATAACCACTGGCAGTGTACCCATCCCTCCGCCACCTAACCCAAGGAGACATCGCTCGGGCGTACTCATGTCTCGTGTACGGGCCAATTCATCGGGGACGAATTTCAAGCCGGGCGGACATGTCGTCGGCAGCAGAAGTTTTGGGGACCTCAACCTGAGCATGTCGATGTCGTCGATAGATCCGCAGGTCCCAGAGAGGAGCCGGAGCCGAGATCGGCCCGCGGTCCCAGGAGATGACGAAAACGAGGGGATGAACCGGGGCAAGAGGATTGTCAGTGAAGGTCAGGGACGAGCGAGTGATGACGAAGGGTCCATGTGGGATAACAGGTGAGTCTGTCATTGAGCCTTTCGCCTCGGTGTATTGACCCCAGCGCTCGTTTCTACCATCATCTGCATTCTCGGCCAGCTTCACGAGCAGCTTCCAGAACAGCGTCCCCGACCCAATCACCCAGCTCGCTCTCCCTCACAACCTCCCCTTCCACTTCCACCTCGACCTCTCCGATTTACGTCCGTCGCGCCCTCACCCAACCCCTTAACCAGGACGTATCAGGACCTCATGCCCTCGGACTGTCCGCTTCTCTATCCCCTAACCATCATTTCCTCCAGCAACATCTCCCGCCCACCTTCCCTTCGCCGACTGACAATCTGGCCACCGATCATGTACACCATCATTGTCATGCGCATCCTCATCCCTCTATGGTCATCCTGACTCCGACCACTCAGGAGTGGAGAGAGTTGAAAGAGATCCGACGGCTAGAGGGAGAAGATGTGGACTCGTCAGAGGAGATGACATCGAGTCTGACCTCGGCAAGTGACGAGTCTAGAAGGTCTAGCGTGTTAGACGACGGATCTCTGGAGTCAAGCGTGCTGTTTGGGCGGAATCAAGGATCGTCTGCATATCCGCAGGCACCGAGATTGAGGACTACGACATCGGTCGATTACCTCCCAGAAGAGGCGATTCATACCCCGGATCCCGGCTCTCCCGTGCTGACCGCGGCTCAGGACCCGTCTCCTGAACGACCAGTCTTCAACCCGGTCATCATCGCCCCGAGCCCCCATCCGGCAGGAGAATACTCGGTCCCCGCCACCCCGGACACTCCCACCGCTGAGCGTCATGCTCGCAAGCTGCTCAACGCCGACGGCGCTGAGGACGGTGGGACTGGCGACGAACGGGCCCCGCAAAGCTCGCCTGAAATCGACGATGGAGAAACCATAGCCTTCCCAGGGGACCATGGTGCTCCCGCGCGCTTCAATTCGATCGGCCGTAGAGAATCACTCCGGGCCATCAAGCCGTCTGGTGATCGGCCAGGGATGCCCCGCGTCAAAACTAAGCGCGAGCGGGAGCGCGAGAAGCTGTTCAAGGAGATCGACGAGGAGCTCGAATCCGATGCCAAGAACGAATTTGAGATCGAACGACCGCGTAGCGGTAGCACAGTGCAAGAATTCGGCATGGGCGCCGGCCTAATATCCAGACCCAGTTCAGTGAACAGGCCGGTATCTTCCTTGTCCGACCGTCTAGACTTCGACGATAAGCCAGCCGAAGCTAATCTGGTGGAGACAAAAACCGACATCTTCGATCGGACCTTTGAAAAGAAAGTCGCGGAAGCTCATCCGATTAGCCCCCCCACCATCTCGTCGTCCATCTTTAGAGCACATCCAAGTCTGTCGCCCACCCAACCTCTCAAGCCGTCACCACTCCACGCGTCTCCGGTAAATGCTCCGTCCGGTCTGCCCACTCCGGAGACCCCAATGGACAATGAGCCACCCATGATGGAGCTGCCATCGCCGCAACAGCCTACCACTGCGGGCTCGAATGGGCAAACCGCCAATCTCGACACGATCCGGGATTATGCGAGGGCGCTGGCCTCTCCGCGGGTTGACTCCAATCATCTGCGCGCCGCGACAGGGTCGCCAAACCCTTCGCCTCCCATGTCACCTCGGCAGCCGAGATCCCGGAGACGTGATACCAATCGAGTGTCCTTGGTCGCAGGTCGAGTTGTTCAGCCTTTCGCCATTCCGCCTTCCACGGCCCTGCCGCCCCCTGAGCGACCCGCACTCAATCCGATCGCCTCTAATTCGTCCCTGCAATCATTCTCGCCTTTCCGTTCGCCTGGACTGAATCCCGTGAAAAGTCCCCCCTCTGTGCCGCCCGTGTTCACTCGTCTAGACTCGACATTGTCCATGGCACCGAGCACAGGTGCACCCAGCGAGTGTGGCACCCCAACGAGCGAGACTGCAGGAGGTATCGGCGGCAGAGGTATTGAGGATTATGTGATTCTGAAAGAGGCTGGTAAAGGAGCATATGGTCTGGTCATGCGTGCCAAAGTCAAGGGTCCTAACGGTGAACCTGTAGGAGTGAGTGCTTGATCTGTCGAAGGACGCTGTCTGACCGATAGGATGAAGTCATCATCAAATACATCATCAAGGCTCGGATTTTGGCGGACTGCTGGAAGAAGTAAGTCAAATTGCTGATTGATCGGTGGACATGGCTCACAGATCGCAGACACAAACAGCTTGGTCCGATTCCAGTAGAAAGTGCGTTTTTAGACGGAGTTCTAATGCCGGAGTCATGCTAATCCTCAGTCCACGTAATGGATCAGCTGCGTCACTTGCTGTATCACCCGCCCCCTCGACCTCATCCTTGGGACCCTTCCAGACCTCGCCCGGATGGACGATTGACAAAACGAGATTCGGTCGAGAGCAGGTCGGAAACACCCGACAGCCCTCGATCCGATGCCTCTGGTAGTATCAGCGGGGCAGTAACGACCCAGAAGTACATTGCGAGTGAGATCAAACACGCGCCGGAACGCGGTCACCCAAACATCTGCAAACTCCTCGACTTTTTCGAAGACCGAGAGTTTTACTATCGTGCGTGTGTCTGGATTGCTGTCATTACCAAACTCACGACAGTGGTGATGCCCCGGTTCGGAGAAGGAGTCGACTTGTTTGATTATGTCGAGTCGAAGCCTGACGGGCTTGATCCTTTCGAAGTCCGATCTCTTCTGGGTCAACTCGCCGATGCCGTCCGATTCCTCCATTCGAACGGAATCGTGCATCGAGACATCAAGGACGAGAATGTCATTCTCGATGGCAAAGGACGCTGTCAGCTGATCGACTTTGGCTCCGCTGCGCATTGGAGACCTGGCAAGCGTTGGGATACCTTCTCGGGGACGCTTCATTACGCCTCACCCGAAATCCTTCGTGGTGTTGCCTATGGCGGTAAAGAGCAGGACGTATGGGCGCTCGGCGTTGTGGGATATGTCCTGCTTGTCGGCGAGACACCCTTTGCGGATCTCCCGGACGAGGTATTGGAAGGGTTGACTCCGGACAGTCGTGCCGAGCGAGCCTTGGAGGAACGATGCGGGAACGGACACGAGGACGAAGGCAGAGAAGCGGACGGCGGGGGCCGATTGGAGGATGCCGGGGACTTTGTGAGGAGATGCTTGGAGATGGACCCCAGCGAAAGACCGAGCTCTGAAGTGCTTTGTCAGCATCGATATCTACGAGGAGCGGATGGCTGGACTGGGAAGAAAGGGTGGATCGCCAAAGGGTGGAAATAGATATGCGGCGATTGGAGTTTCTCTTCTTGGGCTTGACGCTATCTACGAATGACTTGGGGAACGGGTGTCTTGTCAGCATCATCATCATCAACGGATGGATATGCAATGAATCTGATATGCTCTCGGCCTCTTCAGATGTTGGCTTGTAGGCATGGTAGACTGGGGATTCAAGGAGGTACTACTAAAAGTGAGTAGAGTATGGTGACCTTGGTTTCCGACGGGATTTGTACTAGAACCCCCTGGTACGCGTCCATCATGTTTGGACGTGTTTCAGTTTCAGATGGTGAGCCTTGTCCACACTTCTCTCTGTATTGTGACCTTTTCTTTCGTACCGTGACGACTCGCAGGAGCGTTTCGAGGCCAACGGACCTTGCACAATCGATCCATAGACGACTCGAGTCAGCCGCCAGCATACGACACCCCCAACCCCCGGCCCTGCGGTGGAAACATCAACAAACAACACTCGCCGACCGGTCACTACTCCCGCCCGCCAGAGACAGAGCACACCATGCGCCATGGCTGCCGCCGCGGCCATCTCGAATTACTCGCTCGGCGACATGCTGGGCAAAGGCGCCAGCGCGCAGGTCTACCGGGCGCTCAACTTTCTCACCGGTGAGACGGTCGCCATCAAAGCCATCTCGCTCGCTTCCCTCGCCCCCTCGGCCCTCCCGGACATCATGGCCGAGATTGACCTCTTGAAGAACCTCAACCACCCGAACATTGTCAAGTACAAGGGCTTTGCTCGCGACAAAGAGTCCTTGTTCATCATCCTCGAATACTGCGAGAACGGCTCTTTGCAGACAATCTTGAAGAAGTTTGGAAAGTTTCCGGAATCGCTCGTGGCGGTGTACATCAGCCAGGTGCTTGAAGGGTTGATATACCTCCACGAGCAGGGTGTGATACACAGGGATATCAAAGGTGCGAACATCCTGACGAACAAGGATGGAAGTGTCAAGCTGGCCGATTTCGGCGTGTCCAGTCGGAGCGCCGGACCAAACCTGCAAGGAAACGACAATGAGGTGGTGGGATCGCCGTATTGGATGGCGCCCGAGGTCATCGAGCAGAGCGGTGCGAGCACCGCCAGTGATATATGGAGCTTGGGGTGTGTCGTGGTTGAGCTGTTGGAAGGCAAACCGCCCTACGGGGATCTTGCACCCATGCAGGCTTTGTGGAGGATCGTCCAAGACGAATCGATGAGAGTGCCAGAAGGCGCTAGCCCAGTACGTCTTGATTTCGCTGAGGGCATGTCGACAGGCGCACGTTGCCATTGTCTCTTTGCCCACACGCAACATGCCATGCTGACTGACCTCCAGGTGGTTAAGGACTTTCTCTACCATTGCTTCCAAAAAGACCCAAACCTTCGCATCTCCGCAAAGAAGCTTCTGCGCCATCCATGGATGCAATCGGTCCGCAAAGATAAGGCCACACAGCAGTCGGCCGCGACTTCATCTCAAAGTGACCAGCCTAACCTCCGCCCCAGTACTCCCAGCCGCGCAGTGTCTTCCCGACCCAGCAGTGTGCGGTCGTCCGATTCGAGCCTCGAGCGCAAGATTGTGCCGCCCCATCACGGCGCTGGGGAGATCACAGTGAGGCCCACCAAACCAACGACGGTGTATGACGAAGCGGTGCAGCAAGTGCAGAAGTGGAACGAGGCGCTGAACGGTGTGTCCTTGTGTTCTCCTACCTTATCATCGCTCAAGACAGCCTCTCCCAAGAGCATGGGCACTATTCGACGTATATCACCTTCTCACACATCGAATCGACAGACTCGCTACCGTCTGCCCAATTTGGCCCCGTTGCCCGCTGGCAATGTTGGCAAGTCTGCCCTTGACCCTTCCGCACTTCCCGACTCGAAGTCCGTACCGCAGAGCGGCCTCGCGATGGCAGGAGGCCTCTTGCAGAAGAATATCCGCGTTAAACATGTTCTGCAACGGGCCCGAGAGCAAACAGACGATGCGTGGGACGACGATTTCGCGTCCGACATTTCCCTATCCCGTCCGAACCGGCACGCGCATGGAGTCACGGCTAGTGCAAAGGCGGACTCGGAGAAGAAGCTCGAGACGACCGTCGACGATCAGGACCAAAAGACGCTCCGACCGAAACAGTCCCCCATCATACTGTCGAGACCCTTGCCGAGTCCTCGCGATACTTCAATGTCGCAGAGCACATCGAGACCATCGGCAGAGGAGGATTACTCGGATCTAGGAGCTGGAAGTGAAGCTGGAGATCTGGAGACGAAATTGGCGAATCTCAAGGTGAGGCCCCGAGTCTTCTGACGTCGTCCCATACCGGACACCTGATTATGCAGTTGAGAAACAAGACCCGACGAGCTATAATGCATCCCGACGATCTGCGCAAAAGCCGGGTGCTCAAGGCCCTTGCTCCTGCCACCTCATCGACCCCTTCAACTCCAATGGGTCCACCCCCTGTGCCTCAACGAAGCCTGTCGACGCCTCTCAAGGCGGATTCTGTGTCTAGTAACAAAGCGGTACATTCCACACCCCGCAAGAGCGACGCCTCCTCGTCTCTAGGTCTGCCTCAGTCTCCGCAAGCGGCTCCGATATCGCCATCAGGCTCTCGGCAGAGCTCGCTCCGAGGGGCTCGTGGCGACTCCAGCGAGTCGCAGAAGGATTTGCAGAAATACACAGAAAAGGGCGAGGACGATTATAATGATATGTTTGGCGACCAGACAGGGTCATCCTCGCTCGGTGAGTGAAAATCCAGAAGCGGGAGGAAATCTCACTGACACACAGGGTCGATAAAGCGGCAATCTATGCAGCTGACAAGGAGGTCAAACAGGTCGTGTGCTTCAGACCAGGACGACCCTTTTGCGGAGATTGAGGATGATTTCTCACTCCATGAAGATCTCGAATCGCAGCTGCTAAGGGACAAGCGTGCAACTTTGTGCGCAACCGTCAGTCGCAATGTCGATCTGCTCGATCCGGAGACTTCGACTGCCGAGCTCAGGGACGCCTGCGACGCTCTGGTGAGTGTCGTCGCGTGGTCGGCGGTCTGTTGCGATCGCTAATGAAAGCTTGAGATGTTTGAAAGCGCACCTGAAATGGGCTTGGAAGCGCATTTTCTATCGAGTCGGGGAATGCTAGCGTGAGTGAGCTGACCTTGGACTGAGCCGGTACTGAGGGATAGTGTCTTGGAGCTGCTCGAATCGAGACTCAGTCGTAGTGTCGCGGTTAGGCTCCTGAAGATTGTGAACATCGTGAGCCGGTCGTCATTCTTTGTAACGATTTCCCCTCAACCCAGATTGTCACTAGGGACATGGATGCTCTCGAGTCGTTCTGCTTGATCGGCGGCATCCCGGTCATCATCGTCAGTACTGCCCGCTTGCGTAAGGAGCGTTAGCTCACCGCACAGCCTTTCACTTCGAAGAAGCACCCCTTGGAAAGCCGCCTCGAGGCTTCGATCTTCATACAGCAATTGACCAAGTCTGCTCTGACATTGCAGATGTTCATCTCGTACGAGATCTTCCAGCTACCAAATTCGCGCTAACAGCAGATGCCGTGGTCTGAGAATCTTGGTGGAAATGCTTGATGAGGATTATTCCGAGAACAAGACGTTGATACTGTCCTCCCTCGAGGGCATCGGCAGTGTCTTTGATCTACAGGTGAGACGGAACGTCTCTGGACGTGACTTGGTGTGCTGACCTCAGACCTCTACCCCACGGAACGACTTCTGTAGCATGTTCGTTCGCGAAGGGATTTTGGACCCTTTGTCGACGGCTCTGTTGGCCATCTTGGACGACGATAAGGAAGAACCTTACGAGCCCACGTCGAGGGCTGTTCAGGTGTTGCTGCTCTTCTGCCAGGCTGCGCAGGCGGATCACCGTGTCAGAGAAGCCTTTGCAACGCGGATGATCATGACCCGTGAGTCAGCTTTTCTCCAAAGACGCCGGAAGCTGACACGACAGGCATTCTCAAAGCGTGCCAGGTCTTGCCTCGTAGACTGCTCGTGACGATCATCAAAGCTATCAAGCACCTCTCGACCAATCCTCGACTCATCGAGGTGCTTCAGAACTCGAACGCCATGGAGGTCCTCGTCGGTGTGCTTGCAAAGTGCATCAAGGGTACACATGCCAATGTAAGCGATCTGTTAAAATCTGAGTGCAGGGCTGAACAAGCAGGAAATCTGTTCGCACATCTTCCAGACGATCTACAGCATGACTCGGTTGTCCAAAGCTAGACAAGAAGAGGCGTCGGCTAGTGGAATCATTCCCTTGTTGAAAGAGGTCATTCAGACAAAAAGTCCATTGAAGCAGTTTGCGCTGCCGATACTATGCGACGTTGCGAATGCTGGTAAAGCTTCCCGCCGACAGCTGTGGCAGAATGACGGGATGAAAAGTGAGTTGGACCTCTGGTGAAGATGCCGAATTAAAGCTCATGATAGTGTTCCTAGACCTGCTCGAGGATGAGTACTGGCGAGTTAGCGCTCTTGATGCGATCCTAGCTTGGTGAGTATTCGCATTTGAAACCTCGTCGGCGGGCTGAGACATAGGATGTCGGACGAGACTGCACGAGTAGAAGATGTCTTACTGGAAAAGTCGGCGTCTGAGAGCCTGGTCAAGGCCTTTGTGCAAGCGTCAGGAGTCTCATTCGAGGGCATACTAGACCCGTACGTTCTAGCCAATCTGCGGCAATAGACAGGGCGGAGCACTTATCTCAGCCTGCTGAAGATCCTTCGGTTATCGACTAGTGTAACCTCGAGCATCTCGACGATCCCCTTCTTCCGCCGTCTATCGGAATCGTTGTCGCGGCAACACAAGGCGGTGGTCAAGCTCAACCTATTGCGTCTGACGCGTGTGGTGTGCGACAATCACCCGGACCGCGCGACGCTCATCTCTCGCTTTGACCTCGCGAAGATTGTCGACAGGCTGGCCAAGCAGGACGAGGCGATTCTCGTGCGGGAGCTCGCCAAGGAGATATACCCGTCTTTGCTCTTTGATACTGAACAGTCGGCTTACAGGCCTCTCAGCACTCGAAGCTTGGATATCCCGCACGAGAGCGCCGCGGTCGTCTCGGACAAGAGAGCCTTGGAGCCCGTCAAGCGATCTGCGAGTGATAACGCCGCCGCAGTCGGCGTCTCAGCCTTGGCGGAACGGGCTTATCAACGATCGGAGAGAGTGGAGAGACACGATAGGCAGGAAAAGTTGGAGTCTGATGTCAGGGACAGCGAAAAGGCCGGAAATCGTGTCGGCGAGAGCGAGGTGAAGAAGGCGAGAGAAGGCAAGTACCTCGTCGATGTAGTCAGGGTGCCGCGTGGTGGGGAGGAAGACAAGTCGCGGCACAAGCGCAAGATCTCGAGAAGTCATTTAAAGTGAGTGGTTTGCTGCTCGTCCGTCTGAGCAGGACCTCGTGGAGCTTATACGCAGGGATGTGCATTGGCAGCTGGACGAGAATGGGAGGTTGAGGAGCGTGCGATCGCCTTCGCATCCGGCTTGATTGATGAGTAGAAGAAGGGATACCTCGCATATACCATATACCCTCTTTGTATAATCTGTACTCGCTCTGAGTCTCACGGTCCTTCGGCGAAAACGATCTGTTGATGAAGACTGGTGCGATGCATGTGAATGATGATGATCCGATTGTGGCCTCATGCAGATATGTATGTAGGTATAATGGCCATAGGGCATGCAATTCGTCGCGTTGCACAGCGACCTTTCAACCCTCCACTCAACTCTTCGTCTTCTCCTTCCCCTCGCTCTCCTCCTTGACTTCTTGCTCTTGCTTCTTGCCCACTCCCTTGCCTTTGCGACTCTTCTTCCGCTTCTGAGACTCCACCCCGCTCTCTTCCCTCACTCTGAGGGCTACACGCCTGATCCTCTCTTCCCTCTCCATCTTCTCTGCCGCTCTCGTCTTCCCATTCCTCTCCCTAGTCACCCCACCCGCTCTCCTGCGGTACGTACGTCCCGGAAGCGCTTCAGCGCCAAGTGGCAGACCTGCAGCTTGAGAGACGGCATCTCGAGTCGGGAGCACGGGGAGAATCCCATCATCTCGGATGATGCCACCGGAAACAGCCTCCACACCTCGATCCGCTTTCGGACCCAGGCGACTGGGCTGAGCGCGCACGATCGCCGCTGTGCGCCTGGCAAGCCGCTTCTCAGCGGCGTGGTGCGTCCTCACCGCGACGTCCACCCGTCCATCAGGGTTGGGCGGTTTGACACGAGCCGAATGGAGTTTGGGACGGATGGACCGCTTCTTCCTCCCCGCCTGCTTGGACCCGTTGCGCGCCGTTTTCGACTCGACCATCTTTTCCAGATGACGCATCAGGGTCTCCTCGTATCGCTCCATCTCCTTGTCCACCATCGCGCTCTCGACGTCTGTCAGGGTATCCGACTGGATCGCTGCACCAACAGGCCGTACCGATCGGATCTCATTCTCGAGCGCCTGGCGATGCTCATCCAGTATTCTCTGAACCTCTTGGATGGTCTCGGCGGAAGGCGCGCTCGTTGTCGTGGGATCCAGCATCGTGTAGAGCGATTGCAGCGTCTTTGTCGAGATACGAACAGGAGGTCGGGCCGAGACCATGTCTGCAATCTGGCCCGTCCGATCAAGCGGGTCGGTCGGGTATAACCGAGGTTTCAAAGACTTGGCATTGTAGAATCGAGGCACCCTGTCGTGAGGTGGTTTCGTGAACAGGCTACCCTGCGCAATGTACGGTCGCGCGTGTACGTCCTTGTCCAAGATTTCCTGCACGCGCGCCATAGTTGCCGATTCCCGATCTGTCGCTCGGCCCTCTCGCAACTTCCGATCCAGGTGCACTCGGATCCGTCGCACGGCGACTCGAAGGAAAAAATTGAGGCAGGGCACAATGCGTCTTTCCAGTAGATCTATCGCGCCGACCTCGTCGCCCGCCCATCGAAGCGCAGTCATGCCCACCAGAATCGCCTTGTCGCTCAGCCCGGAACGAGGAGCAAGATCCTCTCGCACGAGCTCGGCTGCAGTGTGCCACATGCGGTTCCGGTAGTACACCTGAACCATGGCCGCCACAGCGACCGTGTCGAGACCCACGTTCTTGCTCGCAGCAAGTTCCGATTTGATCGCGTCGTAGGCTCGTCGTGCTTTATCCACTCCCACACCGCCCATCTTGCCCCACCCGATGAGGAGGACCATGTACATGCCGACCGTTGGCTCGATGCCCATCTGTCCGGCGAGAGTCTTGGCCCGCTCGGCTTGGTTCATCTCCCCCGCGTCGGCGTATCCTTGCATGAGCGCGAGGATATGTCGCTTGTCAGGCTTGTAACCCATTTCTATAAATTCGTTCCACACTTTCTCGGCGGCCGGCACCTCGTCACCTGGATTCCCGATGAGAGCCTCGAAACGAAGTCGCGTGGCCGCTGACATGGAATCTGAGCCGATGGCCCGCTCGCGCAACGATTCCAAGACTTGCTCGATCGTCTCTGCGAATTTCCCGGTAGGGACGAGACCCCCGGTAGGGTCTTGGAACGGGAGCGTCGCATTGGTGGATAGCGTTGGCGGGAACGTTGGAGATGCCGATGCCAGTCGGACCGCTTCTGCCATGATCGAATCGACGTGTCCGATCTGTGCCCGGACATTGTTGGCGCGTTCCAACATGACTTGCAGCAGCCCGGCCAAGTCTTCTGGCCGCACGGTCATCTCCCTTCGGACCGCGTCGAGGATCACTTTGAGCGTATTCGCATCTGCACTGATGTGTGCTTGTCGCATGAGGTCGGTCGTGCGTTGGAGACCTTTGAGACCGATGGATTTCGACATGCAGTCGGAAAGGGTGTTCAGGGTTACAATACCGACTTCGGCCTGGAGGGGTAGACACCACAATGGCGACAGGGGCCGGAACTTGAACAATCTTGCGCGGACCATCTGATAGGCCTCCTCGGTCAGACCGGCCGATGACATGGCCCGAACCACCGAAGCCACGGCGCGATCGTCCAACATACCAGGCTTGGTCAAGAGATATCTCCACCAAGTCTCGCAGTGCTCCAGATCGGCTTTGTAACTGACAATGCCGAAAGCGAGGGAGACGGTCCGAGCGGTCGGTGTCAATCCGCCGGGAGCGGACGTCGACTTGGGTCTGATTGGGGCGGATAGATCGAATCTGTCCAGCAGGCGCTTAGCACCTGCCGTGTCCTGGTTCTTCAGACGAAGCTCGATGAGCCGATGCAAAAGCTGCGAGGCATGGTCGGGTCGAGCCGGTAGATCTTTCAGGATCCGCTCCTCCAGCTGCTGGTCAAAGCCAAGGGTCGATTGACCACGGATGATCGCCATCTGAATGGTAAAGTCCGTCTCTTCCGAATCATCCCCTCTCTTCCGGGCTTCCGCGCGCATGATCTTGGCTTCTTGATGGTTTCCGGTAGCGACAGCTGCCTGCAGGAGAATGGTGTATACCGCAGGAGGAATGGGCTGCTTGTTTTGCGCAGCGAGACTGCGGAATCGCTTGCCGAGCTCCAGGAGGGCCTCTCCTCGGCGCATCGTCATGAATGCCTGGCCCACGATGCAGAAAAGTTTCGGAGTCCAGCATGCCAACGGAAGATGGGGTTCGTGAGCGGGGAAGCAAGGATGAGTGAAGGTCTCGATGATGAGGTTGGACCGTTTCCGCAGGGAAAGGGATAGCAGGTAAGCTTCCAACTCTGTAATCTGACAGAGTCCTTGTCGTATTTGTTCCGGGAAATGGGCGACAAATACCTCGCGAGCGAGGTTTTCCGCTCCAAACAGGACGCAGACCTCGAGGAACTGTCGCAATCGACGGCCACGGAACCGCGTCCCGGGTTGGTATTCTGGTCGGTGTTTCGTCACTTCCCTCGACCTTGGGGCGAGTCGTTCCAAGTGAGCCTTGATTCGCTCGAGAATGGCCAGGGCGATCTCGGGGTTGAGGCGAGCGAGATCTCGCTGTTCATGCATTGGGAGGTTGAGGAACCGCCGTAAGAGGAGGTCGATATGTTCCGCCGTCAACAGGCTGAAACTCTGATCGGAGATATCCCTGAGGGAGAGAAACGCGAGGAGAGGTCGTGTGCGTGCGATCTCTTGAAAGGTGGACCGGAAAGCGTAGGCGTTTTCAAAAGGCTTTGAAGCGAGAGCGATGAGAGGGTTTTCCTCGATTGTAGGGACGGCAACTTGCGCGGATCCAAGATGGGGATCCGGATCGGTCACTTCGGGCAGCGACAAACGAGCATGGAACGGTTGACTAGAGTCCACCGGCCAATTCCGAGCGATAGATGGATCTCCTCCGCCTTGTTCTTCGATGCTCCTCCCTGTCCTCGCTTCCCGGGATCTGCGTGCCATCGTCTCCTCTGCACCCTCCCCACTGTCCTTCGTCATCGCTGCCGCGGTAGAATACCCCGCGTGAACCGCATGCGACGCCAAGCCATCAGTGATCTTGCCCTTTCGCCTGCGGGAGATCGGATCCGTGGTCAAAAGCCGTTGTTGCCTCTGTAGCATTACAGAACGCCGGATCGCGTGCATCGATGATTCGGCGTGAGGTATGCAGCTGACCAGCGAGGATATCGACAGGACATTGCTCGAGCTGAGAGCTCGGGCACATCCTTGCCGAGTGGATTGTATCATGAGAGATGGTCATCTGCGGGTTAGCCAGTGCCGGGGTAGGGATTCGAATGAAGGTGTGGAGGTAGCTCACCGACGCAGCTGCAGAGACATGACACGGTGATTGGTCTGGTCAGACTTGTGCGAGCGGGCGTCTTGATAGGTGCCGGGGTGTATGTCCTTGATGATACGATGTGGGAGATAGTCGACCTCTAGGTTATAGCTGTGACTTTGATAGGTGTGATTCCCAACTTTCCTGTCCGCCGTTGTTGGGTGATTAACAGGGGGGAGTAGATATAATTTGCCATCATCCCTCTCTATCACTCGCCACGTGGCGATTCGACGCTGCTGCTACGCGGGTGGAGGTCGATCGCTCCATTCCGAGATTAGGACAATTCCACAAGCTGACCTTTGACTCGACTATATCACTGGTCTCACTTCACTCTTTCACCATAAAAGCCCACTGGGTCGCACGAGAGACAAAACTATCATCATGACAGGACACTTTGAGCTACCCCCAGAAGAGGTCGATATCCCCTTTTCCATCCTCGACACGGACCTGTACAAGGTGAGTGATACCCGCTGACCCCCTTCCGCCCAACCAAGAGCCTATCGCTCATCTCCCATAGCTCACCATGCAAAATGCCGTGCTGCATCATTTCCACGATGCAGTGGTCACCATCAAGTTCACCAACCGGTCTCCCCAGATGCTCTTCTCGCGAGCGTGTTTCGAATGGGTGCAGGAACACATAAACAGTGCGTCTCAGGAAAGGAGCTCCTTATCTGACAGCATCAAGCTCATTCCCTTTAGAACTGGAGACTGTCAGGTTGACCGACGAAGAGCGCGTCGCGCTTGCGAAAGCTTGTCCGTACTTTTCGGACAAGTATCTCGACTACCTCGCCTCGATTCGGTTGAACCCCAGGGAGCAGGTCCAATTGACCTTTGTGCCCAAGGAGGGGGAAGACATGGGCGAGATTGCATGCGTGATACATGGTTTATGGAGGGATTGCATCTTGTACGAGGTGCCTATCATGTCGATCAGTAAGCCCGCCCCTTGGTTTTTGCTCACACGCGCTGACGACAAGTGAGCGAGGGCTACTTCAAGATTGTCGACACCGACTGGAACTATGACGGGCAGCAAGGTCAGTCATACCCCATGTCTATATCCCTGACAAACAATGCTCACCCTCAGAGAAAGCCAAGGAGAAAGCGCTGGCTCTGCTCAACTCTTCCGCGCCGACCCGGTCTCTCCTCTTTTCCGAGTTTGGCACGCGCCGACGGAGAAGCTTCAGAGCACACGACATGGTCATGCGAGGCTTGATCGAAGGGCATAACGAGTGGAAAGCCAACGGGGGTACAGGAGGTGGACTTGCGGGAACGAGCAATGTGCGTTTGCTCCTTGTACCCAACGGTGTACTGGCGCTGACAACAGGTCTACCTGGCTCTCAAATACGGTATCAAGCCTTCGGGGACCATTGCGCACGAGTGGATCATGGCGATTGGCGCGATTCACGGCTACAAAGGTGCCAACGGCCGGGCAATGGACATGTGGGAGCAAGGTGAGCTCATCGTTCCGACCTCACATCTGTTACACCCAAGCTCACCTCAGTCTACCCGCCTGGTCCCAATGCCCCGCCCTTGACGATGCTCACCGATACGTTCACCGCCCAGGCCTTCTTCGTCGACTTCATCTCGAACCCCGAGCGAGCCCTCCGTTGGGGCAGTCTGCGACAGGACTCGGGCGACCCGTTCAAGTTTGTGAGAGAGGCCAAAGAGGCGTACCGAAAGGTGGAAGATGCCGCGGGAGTGAAGCGAGAAGACGACATTGTTGCCAAGGGCAAACGCATTATTTTCAGCGATGGCCTCGACGTCGATTCTGCGGTCGCCTTGCAAAAAGGCTGCGATGAGATTGGAATGGCCGGTGGGTACCTAGTGTTAAGGGCGCGACAGGCTTATTGACGCAACCAGCTGCGTTTGGAATCGGGACATTCCTGTCGAACGATTTCAGGAAAGCGTCGGATCCGGACCAAGTGTCCAAACCGCTGAATATTGTGATCAAGTTGAACAAGATCAATGGGAAGGACGCCGTCAAGCTGTCAGACGACAAGGGCAAGGTTAGTTTGCCAGGCGGCTTGTCTTTCGGCACTGACCCATCAGTACACTGGTAACGTTGAGGAGGTCAAGCGAGTCCAGGAAGAGCTGGGATTGCCTCATGAGCATGAAGATACGCGACGGGGATAGATCAAATACATGGTGTCGAGCCTGCAGTCACGAATAGAGAAAATGTAGCATTCAATGTACATATTGCATCGCTTCAAAATCATAGATCAATCCTCTCGCCGTGCTCCACGAGCACCTCTGCCGCATGCTCCTTGGCCTCTTCCGAGGAGTTCGGGTTGGATAACGTTCTGTCATTCAGCAAGAGCAACGCAGAGAGTACAGCTTTAAATGCTCACGCCTTGAAACCGCCAAGGACTCTGTGGTCGTGCTCCCCTCCCTCCCCTTTATCCGCCACGGGGGCATCTTTCCACCCATCGGCGTGGTGCGAGACGTGATGCTGCACGCCGTGATGGCTGTGTCCCTCGGGTCCTGCGTGCTTCAGATGCGCCGCGTCTTGCTGCGAGAGCGTCTCGCCATGCGCTTGCAGCAGCTCAGCGGCGTGGTGCTTGGCGCCTTCAGAGGTCTTGTGGTTAGTGGTGCAACCCTGACGTGTGACATGCTCAGCGAGCGTACATTGGGATTGTGTAATGTTCTGCAATCGTCAGCCGGTCCGGTCGGAATCAGAGCTTACGCCTTGTAGCCCCCCAAGGTCCTGTTCTCGTTCTGGTCAGTCATTGGGTGTTGAGTGGTAGTAGGTCGAGATGGGGAAAGTCAAAAACGGCGAGAGGCTTGGATAGGAGTGGTATGCATGTCTGCTGGAATCGACTTTGATGCGAAGAGACTGGGCGGGGGCGGGCGGCGTAGGTCAACGACGTCATCTTTGTTTATGCAGGTTGTCTATATTGTGCTTGGTACGAGATGACGTGAGCATAATTGTACAGTCCACTCGACCAGTCCTTCCACTAGCTCCCCTGTCTCGAGCGGAAACATCCTGCATACACACATACAACACCATCATGACTCGTATGGAAAACCCCCATCACAACAGACGTCAAGAACCCTGCTCGACCCCGCCGCCTCAGACGTGCTCGCCGTGCGCTTTGAGGTACTCCCTCGCGTGGACTTTTGCTTCCTCCGAGACGTTCGGGTTGGAAAGGGTCCTACCGATCAGACAAAGCTCCGCGTGGAGCTCCACTCACGCCTTGTAACCCCTCATCACATGCTCTTCGTGCTCCTTGTCCCGCGTGTCTCCCCCGACACCCTGCTCAGCCTTTGCGAGCATCTCTCGCGCGTGCGCCTTGGCCTCGTCGGAGGTATTCGGGTTAGCTAGCGTCCTACGCGTCAGAAACGCTTGTCGTTTCACCGCAGCTCACGCCTTGTAACCGCCTAAGACGTGGTGCTCATGCTGGGCTTCGGGCACATGGTGTCCTGGGGTATGGACGTGCGGACGTGGATGGTGCTCGTGAGAATGACCTTGGTGTTGATGGGGTTCATGGTTGCCCTCATGGACCTCTTCTTTGATCCCGAGCTCGGCGAGTTTCGCCCGAGCATGAGCTTTCGCCTCGTCGGATGTATTCGGATTGGTCAGCGTGCTGCCCGTCAACCACACGTCGAACCGCCACGAACGGTAGGTGTGTGGGGGGGGGGGTTGAGGAATGGGGAATCAGGCCAAACAGGACGCACGCTTTGTACCCTCGGATCACATGGTTCTGATGCGCGTCTCCAGCCGGGGCGGCCTGTTCAGCCTGCGCCGTAGCTGCCGCATGGGCCGCAATCACCTACTCATCAACATCTGTTACAGGCAATCTCCGCGGGCGACCGAGCACCCTTCGGTTTGACTCACCTGCGCAGCGTGGTGCTTCGCCTCGTCCGAGACCTTTCCGTCAGTTTCTCGACACATCCTAGAGCTCTTGCCAGCCTGACATTGGGGTTATGGAGCGCCCTGGAGGGTCAGTCAGTTTTCCCTTTCCCGCCAAAAGCACTCACGCCTTGTACCCGCCTATCGTCCTGTTCTCGTGTTCCTGTTCGGTGGCCATTTGTCAGGTGGATGATCGAGGCGATTGGGTTGGTGATAGATATGCGCTGATAGGTGTGGCGAGGGGTTTGATTGTCGCGATAGAGGAACAGGAGGTTGAAGGGGGAGGCCGGGGAGGGATTTATAGGGGGTTTGGGAGTGCGGAAGGGCGAGGAAGTGATCGGCGGAAGAGCTCGCTCTAGCTACTGTAGCCTGTTGCCCCGACCCCCACCCCCCACCCCCCCGCACGGACTGTCCCTTGCGTCATATGGCCATGAGCCCGGAAGGTTCCCTCACACGACCCTCATGACGTGTCCGCCCTCAATCAATCATCAATCATCGCCATCCTCTCACTCGTCGTCATCCACCCGACCTCCACGTCGTACTCTTCATCTTCGTCGCATCCGTCGCATCTCAGGAACCATCCTGGGTTCTGATAAAAACTCCCCGACTCGGTACTTGTACTACAACCGCCAACCCCAACCCCAGCTTCGTACAACTTCCAGACTCCGGATCCCGCACCTTCTCGCCCACCTGGTACGGGAGTACGACACTATCCGAAGCTCGTGATCCCGCTCCGAGTTTCTCTGCCGACCTTGTCCGAGATCACCCTTCTATTAAGTAAATCCAATTGCGACGTCAGCCCGTCCAAAGCTTGGTATTGCTTCCGAGCTTCCGCGTGGCTGCGGGTCAGCCTTGGCGCCTGCCACGATGAAACGTATATCCCCTCACAATCTATCAAGCACAAGAAGACCGTTCACTTGGTCAATCTTCCCCTTGATCTTCTTGTCCAGTATCAAGGACACGACCAAGCTCTCAGCTTCTTTGGTCGAGATGTTAAGAGTCTGACGTCAACCACTGCTAACGCCTCGAGGGCAGAAGTTCGCACCTTGCCTATGTAGTCCAGCTCGAGACGAGTGTACGGTTTGATGATATCTATGATGTATTGGGTCCGCAGCGATCGCAGGAGATCGTCGATGAAGTACTGGATAAACGGATCCCCCGTGATGGTATCACGGTTCGCTGCTGGTGAGCTGCGAATCCGGAGGGTCAGCCCACCTTTGAGAATCTTCTCCGCAGCCTGCACGTCTCTCGCTTGATAGGCGGAGACTAGGCCAGTCATGGCTACGATCTGCGGATCGTTCTTGTACCTAGCAATCAGTCTCCTCTGGCGTCGTCCGCCCATCTTCAGACTGACGGCTTGGTCTCTTGTGAGTCGAACGGGTTAATGTCCGAGCCCATGAGCATGTATGTAAGGACAAGATACTTGAGCACCTGGATCCGTTGAGGCGATCCAGACTCGTCGTACTGTCGGAAGGACTCGAATAGATCGGTGGAAGCCTTCTCCCAAGCCTCTGCGAGTGTCAGCGAGTCAAAGGGTATGCTCATGGGCGCAGACGCACTCTCCATCATCCACATCTTCCCTCCGCACTCGCGAATGACTCCCATGATACGAGGATGAGGGATGGCGTTTTTCACCTGCATCGAGGCGCCGTATATCTCCTGGGCCGTTAATTATTGCCTTCAAAAGACAAAGAGTGCGCTGACTTTGAGCTTTCGCGTTTCCTTCAGATCGCTGTACATCTGTATCTCAATCGCATATAGCTCCAGCACTAGCGTCAGCGCCGACCAAAATCGACCAGTCAGCTTACACAAGGAGCCCTTGGTCTGGTCCTCTGATGAGCTGGACACGGCCCCAGGCGCACACGTAGCGTGCAGTGAGGCGAGAATCTCTCGTCAGTGAGGCCGGAGGGAATGATCCTACAGGATGGAGACGGCCATATTCCTTGCGATCCAACCACAACTTTGCCAATTTTAAGTTACACTTGGTCGACAGTCTCTGCCCGATGAGCTATATCCCTCGACTTGCGCGCCTGTAAACCTGCCTCATTCTTGGCCTCGTCACATGCGACTTTGGTGGCCGAGTAGAACGCCTCGAGAGTGTCTAACGGGACTTTCGGAGAGATATTCGCGTGCTATCGATCAACGCGATGTCCCCCGGTCGTACTCACTTTACCCTCCCCGCCGACATAATCCAAAATATTGTTGATCGATTTCTCGGCATAGTTCCTCGTCACATTGCTCTGCGAGTAAGATGAGGAGAACGCGAGGAGGATGACAAGCCGACAGACCTTGGTATAGCTCAGCAGCTCTTTGTAAGTCTCCAAAGCGGCCTCGGGTCGGTGCAGGAAGAGATAGTTCATCTTGGTCATCTGCTTCAACGCTTTGAACCCCCTTGTTGTGAGCAATTCGTCTCAACGAGTATGCTGCCAGCCCACCATTCCCCTTTCTCCGCTTGCTCATCGACTATCGCCCGAAATGCCTTGAGAGCTGCCTCGGCATCGTCCTCTTTGAGTGCTGCAAGTCAGTGCGAGGTCCAACACGGCCGGCGATGGACGGAGGGGGGATCTTGCCGCGACTTCCAGTCTGACGAATCCGCCGCAGGACGCAGCGGTCCCAAACGCGCGAAGGAAGGACTCACCTTTCGCCTTGTAATACTGGTTCTCGACATCGCCTGCCACATCGTCCATCTCCTCGTCATCATCGTCATAGTCGAAATCGTACTCCTGCAATGTCAGATCCGTCGCACACATGTCAAGATCTGACCTCGTCGTCGGCCGCGTCCTGTTGGTCAGCGCGCATAGTTGAGGTATCTCTTGGGAGAACTCGCCTCCATCATGAATTCGTCGTCGGACATTTTGAGCAGGCTAGATCACTCGTGCGAGACTCCTCGGTCACACCGAGATGGAAGAGCTGGCTTTCGGATAGATTGGCTGTGTTGTGTCTTCGATGCGTTTCGCCGTGTCGTCCCGATCGCCTGGACTATAGGTGCTTGACTGTTCGGTATATGGCTTCCGGTTGGACTATGATGCGCACTTGGTGGTCGAGGATGACTATGGTTGCCGCCCCCGGTGCCGCTCCTCCTGTACCGGAGATTGAATGATACTCCGTAAAATACTTCCGTTCGGTTACACCCAGCGAGCCCCGCACCTATCGTGAGCATATCCCTGCTACTCGTTCGCCCCTCCATCCTCATCGCATATAATCCTCATCCATCGACCCATCTCGCCTGGCCTAAACCCCCATCTGTCCACGACCTCACGCATGTCTCGACACCTCTATCATCTCTAACTTCGCATAACACCCCATGGCAGCCGTCCAAGCCCCCTCCCTCCCTTATGTCCGGGACGAAGCCTCAACGTCCCAGCTCCTCTCGTCCTATCATGCCCACCAACAAGCCGCCCAAGGCCAGTTCTACAACAATGTGCAAGCAGCATATGTCGGCGGCGCCGGCGCTCCCATGTACGACAACTACGCGTTGACATCAAATGGGACGGACGATCTGGATGATATGTATGACGAGGAGGCTATCGACGACCAACCAGACGAGGAGATGGGTGCAGGCGATGGAAGCGCCTTGCAATATTGGGCCGCCAAGCGGCATATGACGACGAAAAAGGCAGACAAGGCGGAGGAAGAGTACGGTAGGTGTTATTCACTCGTCCCGTCCACAACGATCTTGCCCGTGGAAGCACCCACACCGGGAAGCGCTCCCGGGCGGACCGGCGAACTCTAGCTCATAGCAGTGGGATGGCGATTGCGTTCGAGAATGAAGACGTTCAATGCGGGCCTGTTCATCTGCTTAAACTTGGGTGTCGACCCACCCGATATTGTCAAGACGAATCCATGCGCCAAGCTGGAATGCTGGTTGGACCCGACCGCTCTTCCCGCGTCGAAAGCAATAGAGGCTATTGGTAGAAGTAAGCCGGCCCATCGCTGCCATCCGGGGGCTCAGGTGGCTGACTATAGATCTGTCACAGCAATTCGAGACGCTGAACCCGAAAGTCAAGTACAAAGCGGTGAGCCTGATCTCTGCTACCTCTTCTACCGGCTCTCATCCCGCAGTACCTTGACCCTTCCATCGAGGAAACAAAGAAACAATGCGTGAGCTTGCGAAGGGCGGCGAGGGATGAGCGGGTCGTGTTCTACTACAACGGACATGGGGTTCCGAAACCCACGCCGTCCGGGGAGATCTGGGTGTTCAACAAGAGTAAGCACATATCTATCCCTGCATCTGATCATCACTCACTGCTAGACTACACTCAATACATCCCGGTCAGTCTGTATGATCTACAGGATTGGTTGGGAAGGTGAGAAGATTGATTGAGACTACGTTGTGTATGCTGACAATAGTCCCTGTATCTATGTCTGGGAATGCTCAGGCGCGGGAAACATCCTGTCCAACTTCGGGAAGCAGGCGGAAAGGAAGGACAGCGAAGCTCGAGCTGCTGCAGCTCACCACGGCTCAACGGCCCAGCCCAATGTCGACCTTCCTGGATCTGCCTATTCCGACGCAATCCACCTTGCTGCCTGCACCGCCAATCAAGTCTTGCCCATGTCCCCAGACCTTCCAGCCGACCTCTTCACCAGTTGTCTCACATCACCAATCGAGACTTCTTTGCGACATTTCGTTTTGCAAGACCCGCTGAAGAGGAATATCTCCACTGCGAGCGACGACCCCCGATCGAGAATCACTGTGGATATGGTGATGCGGATACCTGGAGACCTGAAAGATCGAAGGACCCCACTAGGAGAGCTCAACTGGATCTTCACCGCCGTTACAGACACCATCGCGTGGTCTTCATTCCCACGTGAGATCTTCAATCGACTCTTCCGACAGGATCTGCTGGTGGCCGCTTTATTCCGAAACTTCCTTCTCGCGCAAAGGATCATGACGACTTATCATTGCACACCGATGTCGACGCCGGAGCTTCCCTCGACGCATAACCATCCCTTGTGGAACTCGTGGGACCTGGCAGTGGACGCCTGTCTTGCTCAGCTGCCGGATCTACTGGATTTGGAGCAAAAGCGAGAAGCTGGTCTGTCCTCTCTGCCGCCACTGAGCACATACCGGCCCTCGACTTTTTTCGCGCAACACCTTCAAGCGTTCGAAGTCTGGTTGCAGCACGGCGGCTCTTTGCCCAACCATCTCACCCTGGCTGCTCGCCGAAAAGGTGTCACTCATCGACCTCCACCAGAGCAGCTCCCGATTGTGCTGCAGGTGCTCCTATCCCAGGCTCATCGATTACGCGCATTGATCCTGTTGTCTCGGTTCGTCGACCTCGGTCCTTGGGCCGTCCATCTGTCGCTGTCGATCGGTATCTTTCCTTATGTTCAAAAGCTCTTGCAATCTCCGGCTGTGGAGCTCAAACCTGTCCTCATTTTCATCTGGGCTCGTATCCTTGCGGTTGACAAGTCGTGCCAGGTCGATCTGCTCCGAGATAACGGCTACAGCTATTTCGCGCAGATCCTGTCGCCCTATGCAGCTTCGGGCCCGCCATTGGTGATCCCAAATGCGAACGAGCACCGAGCGATGTGCGCGTTCATCCTCTCGATACTCTGCCGGAACTTCCGACCGGGTCAAAGCGCTTGTCTGGCAATCAACGTCTTCGACGCCTGCGTTGCTCGACTACACGAAGACGACTGGTTGCTGAAGACGTGGTGTCTCTTGTGCATCGGTCAGATGTGGGCGGACAACGATGACGCCAAGGCGCTTTTCATGCAGCAAGGACCAAAGCAGACAGACCTGATTGCTCAGCTCAAGTCGACCGCAGTCGAGGTACGCGCAGCAGCGTTATACGCCTTTGGAACGCTACTGGGAGCATCAAGCGCACCGCCAGATGTGACCGATGTCAAAGGTGGAGGAGGCACCGGAGCCCAGATGGGAATCTCGGAAAGCGCGCAACTCGAAGTAGAGGCTGGACTCGCCTTTGCGTGCATGATGTCGGTCAAGGAAGATGCGAGCCCTCTTGTCAGGAAGGAGCTCGTGGTCGTCATCAGCTGCGTCGTTCGAGAATGGAGAGGATGGCTAGTCTGTGCGGCGTGGGCCTACTACGAACAGGAAGCGGCATTGGCGAATATCGACGCGGGAAAGGATGACGATGGCGATGTCGTCAAAGACGCGCTGGAAGCTTGGATCGATATGCACGACGACCGGACGGCAGTCGAGAACCAACAAGCGCTCACTCTGCTTAGCAGCTTCAAGGTGTTGTTCGAGACGCTGTTGGACCTGTCGGTCGACCCAAGCACCGAGGTTGCATTGATGGCCTCTACAGTGGTAGACTACGTTGTTGCACTTCTTCTCGATTCGGCATTCACAAGGGTTCGAGGCTCCGCAACCCAGAAACTACTGCTCGGCTCGAACAAGAGACCAGTGTTGTCCGCCAGACAAACGACCGCCGGGGTCTCGGACTCTGCGGGTCGACATAACGCCCACCTGGCTCATCCTGCCAATACCCCTCGCCCGCCTCCTATCTCTCGAACGGACACCGAAAACTCGACTGGTTCCGGTAGCGGGATCAAACGTAACAGCTCTGTGGCCAACGCGCTGCGGTCTCTCGCTTCTATGACCGGATTCTATCCTCAAGAATCACCGGAAGCGGCACCACCACCGCCTGATCCCGAGACCAACACCCTTCCACCGCCATCGGTGACCACCTCGTATCGATCTCCTTACCCTGACGCGTCCCATAGTCGTGTCATGCCCGAGTCTGCTCAGCCTTCCAACCACAATTCTGGAGGACCCACCCCGGGCATGTCGCGATCGACGTCGATGAATGCTATCAACTCAGCTGCGTTGCGCGCACGAACAGCCAGGGTGTCTAGCATCGTGGACCAGCTTCCCGTCGACCCTGCGAGCGTGCTGGAAGCGCTGACCGAGGAGGATATGGAAAGACTAAGAATCCGACGGCTGAAAGGCACACAGGCGGGCGGAGATAGCGATGGGAGATTCGCGAATAACGGGCTTCCACGGGACGATGATCTGGGATTGGGCATGGTCGCCAAGGAAGTCAAGGATGATGTTTTGCCCCTGAAAAGCGGATTCTTCGACTGGGCGATCGAGTACTTCCGGGAGCCCCAGATGAAGGTGAGAAGAGCGGTCTTCGTCGTCGCCGCAAAGGCTAACTATAGGCCCCGGACGCTGATGAGCCCGGAAGCCGGACGTACAATCAACAAGCTTGGAGACATCTGCGGAATGAAGATCTCGTCGAGAAGAGCCGAGCGAATGAGATCTATGCCGGTATGCCGTTTGTGTCACGGGACCGACCGTCGTGCTAATGACAGCTGAGCATGGCTGGGAGAAGGAGGAAGGGACGCTGCACAATGATGCTTGGCCATTGCAATTAGCATTCCATTCCTACGACCCTGTCATGGCTGTGACGGACGACGCGGACAACATTTGGTGAGTCCGCTTCACGAGGTATTCTATCGAGCGGGTCGGCTGATCGAAAGCATCTGGAACTGGAAATACCGGGCAAAGATGAACAAGTTCAGTAACAACAATGTCATCGGAAGCAGCATATCTCGGGTTCACTTCATCAACGAGATGGCGACCTCGCTCATGCTCACTGCGTCTAGTGAGTGACTAATTGAGCACCAGTTGCCGGGCCCAGGCTGACGTGTAGCCGATGGAGCCGTCAGAATATGGCGAGACTACGATCAGCCCGGAGAGACTCAACTGGCGAGCACGTTCCGTGCCGTGTCCGAAACCTTCCCTGTCGGGCATTCCTCTGGGGTCTTGACAGCTTGGCAGCAGAACCAAGGTCACTTGCTCGTCGGTGGAGACATGAAGGTGGTGAGATTATGGGATGCGACGGTCGAGAGGCATCTGAGGGTAAGTCGGTGATCGGAGTGTCTGTGTGATTTGCCTGCTGACATGACAGGACATGCCGACTCAGGCCGGGGCCAATCTCACTGCTTTGGCGTCTGATGAGCCTGATGGCAATGTGTACATCGCTGGATTCGGCGACGGAGTCGTTAGACTGTTCGATAAGCGAAGCGCGACTGCCGAGGAAGCAATTCTGCATATATGGCGAAAACACCATACCTGGATTCAGAGCGTGCATATCCAGCGATCAGGTCTGAAGGAAATCATCACTGGCAGGTGAGCTGCGACTTCCCTGCAAAATTGGGGTTCACGAAACTCATGTTCAGTATGAATGGCGAGGTCCGCATATGGGATGCCCGAAAGTCGGATGTGCCGTTGTATGAAGAGATTGTACAGCCCCACGGTCTCATGGCTTTGGCTGTGCACTCTGGTGCGCCAGTGATAGCCAGGTAGGGCGTCCACCCTCCCGTCGTACCTCGCTGATCAGTCAGTACCTCTGCGCCCAACGGTCATTCGACGAGACAACGTCTAGTCATTCAAGGCTTCTCTCGTTCTGATCGACCCAAGACCTTGTCGACGATTGGCATACCGCTAGCGACGAACCAACACAACCCCATGAGACCGTCCGGTTTCATGCCGTCCGCGTCGAGTTTGGTATTCCACCCGGTAAGCTGGGATCATGTCTTGCACGGTCAGATCTGACGGGCAGAACGAGATGGTCGTCGCGGCGGGAGGATTTGATACTTCCGGAACGGTCAAGCTGTATCGATGCGACACGCCCGACCCGGCGATCACGTGGGACGGGCCGAATGGCTTGTTGAGCCATCAGTACGATTAAAGTAGGGTGTAGAGAGTGAATCGTGTGTCGATGGGTAGGGGCTGTGGACGAGGTTTGTTTAGCTGCGCCAGTCGAGTCGCGTTGTACAGTGTGTCATTGGAAGTAGATTAGCGGTTCAATAAGTGTCTGGTATGCATTGGATAAGATTGGATTTGGGTGGTGTCGTGGGTCCATACGCGGGGTATGGAGGTGAAGGGTTGATGAGTAAAGCAGTATGTAGACTTGGACGCGGTCGTAGGGCATCGACCAACCCAAAGCGGTCCGTTTCTGGAGGATTGGGAGTAATCAAGTGGCAACACTGCGCCGTGTTCTCTGTCAACTAACGCGGCCGTCGGGACGACGAGCACGAGACACGGTGAAGACCAAAGTATCAGAAGTAACATATGTCCAAGCGGCACAAGCTAGTGCATGCATCATGTCTGACAGTCTGGACCCACACCAGCTCACCCTCTCACCCGACTATTCCAGTACGCCAGATCCGCGCCTCCCCTGGCTCGCACAGCCGCGTCCACGGCGTTGCGCAACGCCCCGCCATCCCACGTCAGCCACGTGATCGCGACGTCGAGTCCGAGCCTCCTCGTGCTGAGATCGCCCATACGGGTCCACGGGCCCATAGTGCTGCCCTTGACGGGATGGACGAGGTGGAAGAACACGGCGAGTTTGCCCGCGAGCGCCTCGAACGACTAGAAGCGGTATCAGCATGCCTGTCGCGCGAAAGGGATATCTCATTTTCAAGTCCAACGTGGGAAAAAAAAATACGTACAAGGCCCGAGAGCAAGGAATAAGGCTGCTGGAACGATTCTTTCCCCCGCAACGCGGTGTATAGCAAGAACCGAAGCAACACACCCGTCGCCTCGGGGTCTTTCGTCCCAATCTCCCATATCGTCTTTGGCACGTTCTCCGCCCATTGAGTGATCAGGCCACGGACAGGCGAGAACGGGACAATGAAGAATGGTAAGGTCGGATGACGTTGTTCGTGCACTTGCAGCAGGTTGATCGTGAATCTATCGCCGAGAGCCCGTGTGTGCGAGGACGAACCTTGTCGAAGGAGATGGGCGAAAAACGCCTGGCCAACGACTGTCGGCGTGTCGTCCCTTGTCGGCGGGCTCGAGGGTGGCTGGACAAGAAGGGACCAGACAATGGGAAGGAGCGCGGCGTATGTCGTCGGGGTGAGTACCGGGGCCAAGGCGTCTTTCGAGGGAGCCTGTGGGGGTTAGATACCGACTTCAAGCGGAACCCCGGGGGGTTATCTCTTACCAAAGCCTCAATGACCCATTCGGCCACTTCGCCCATTGCCCATCCATCCGACTTTTTCTTCCCTCTACTTCCCGCCTGTCCCTCGCGCATCCCCTTCCACGCCTCCTCGACCGCCTTGACGCGCTCTCGCCATCCCGCCTCCTTCCTGCCGTTCCGCAAGGTCAACGGGGGTACAGGCGGAGCAAGAAGAATGGCCAGGTTCGAATACACCAGGTTCAGCTCGAGCGCCGGGGTCAGACCGGTGGGTGAAGGGCCGGACTGAGCTCTGAAGGGGAAGTACGGGGCCATGCGACGGAGGAAGTCTGAGACGGCGTTCCGGACATCTGCGCGGGGCGTCGAGCGGAGGATCGGTCGGGCGAGAGTGAGGGTCAAGCTGGCGGTGGTGAGACACAGGGCGATGGGAGTGTCTAGCGTGGTGTTGACGGTCGCCGACGGGGCAAAGGCAGTGGGAGCAGCTTCGAGAAACGTCGAGAGGAGTAGAGGAGCGAGTTGGAGGTACAACTCCTATCCTGTCAGCTCGACTTTTCTCTCACCCACATCATCAATACGCACCACCAAAACATCATTGGTCGCTTGATCGTCTCCTGGTCCACCGGTCCCCAACCGTCCAATCTCCCAGCAATCCGATTCCACCCCCCATTCACCCACACCCATCAAGGATCCAGAGACCAGCACAATATCAGGGCTGACCACCACTTCCCTGCCTTTCCCCTTATCCCTCCCTCCCGCCTCGCCCGACGCAAGCTCCTCCATCCACCCATCGAATGCCGCGCGCGTATCGTCTCCTCCGAGCGCGGCCTTGACAAACTCCAAGAGCGTCTGCAGACCAGTAAGTCTGCCTGCAAGACCCAATTTACCCATCTGAGCATTCTGCCCGGCCTCGCCGCCGAGTCCGACTGCCAATCGCAGCCCCTCGAGGATATTATTCCCGCTGTCGAGCGTTGTCTTTGAGCTCGAGGCGGCAGGGGCGGATGTCCGGGGCCATGACCCCGTGACATGCCTTGGGACGTGGTCCAGGAGGAGCGAGACGAGCTTGGAGGCGTCGAGGCGGATCTCGGGGAAGATGTGGGAGAGAGCGGACGAAGTCTGCAAAAGGAGCAGTGGGAGGTGAGGGGTGAGCATCGACTGGGGCGGTCAGTGATGCTCTTGGCGTCTATGCTCTATGTTGGCATCATACGTACTTCCGGCAGTGAGGGGATGTACCAGCCCAAGAAATTCAACAACGCCTTTCTCACTCCAGCGTCCTTGGCGTCAGCTCCCTTTCTCAGATATTGACACAGCGGTGAAAGTCCTCTCACATCGTCAGACACCAGCCCTCCAATGGCCCTGACCACCTTGCCGACTTCCCTTGAGACCCCAACGTTCAGGATATCCTTCAATCCGCCGAGAGACTCCTTCCTGACTCCTCCATTCGGATGCCGGAACCGCAAGAGAACCTCGTCCAGCGTCAACCCCCCGTTGGTCACCGGCTCATCCGTGTTCGCCAGCACCCGGTCCAAGTTGCTCTGACCGGGCAGCGCGATGGCTAGAAAGTTCAGCCATGACTCTGGGTATCATAGATGAGTCAGGTCCGCAGCACCATGTCCCATTGCCGAGTCACACTCACATCGCGCTTTGAAGGACGTGTCCGTAGCATTCGAAGCCTGCTTCTTGCCCTTTCCAAGCTTCAACTTGGCTTTCTGATAGACACCGTCAGCTCGGCAAGGGCAGACTACACTATAGCTTACCGAGAAGTCCGCGTGCTTCTCCTTCTTCTTCTTGTTCGCTTTGGGCATGATGGATGGGAGAGGGTGTGCAGGTCGATACAGTCCAGATATGTTCAAAATAAATCCAGAGTGAGAGTGAACCAAGGCTGCATCAGAAGTTTTGGTTCCGGCCAACCCGGCTCCCTTTCCGTCGGAAACCTACCCTCGTCTCTGTGAACACCTCTTACGACTCGAGAGACCACCATGCATCGTACGGGGGGATCATCTTCGAGCTTGCGCTCCGTCTACAGAGCTCTACTAAGCTGCAACAACTCTCGCAAATCCCTTGTACAATTCCTTCCTGACAATATCGTACGTTCGTCCGACCGCGCCTTCCAGGACGATCTCCCCAGCAGCCAACTTTCGCACAGCAACAATACTCCCTCCACTCGCTTTCGAGCCCTTGTGGACTCCAGCTCCGCAGATCAATATACCCTCGCCGGCGAATTCCGCCGAGATAGGCGGATCCAGTGTCGACAGGCGGTGCTTCAAGTTGGCTAGTCGCAAATCGCCAACGAACAGCGAGCCGGGAAGTGTAGATTGATGCAGCTCGGCTTTCTTCCGCGGCGCAGCGATGGTTGTGATCTCGGGCATAGGTTCCTCGGGCTCCGACTTGACATTGACTTCTCCGTCGGTGACTTCTGTGTCTGCCGTGCCGTCGACCGATGGCTTAACCCCTTCGTGCTGTTCCTCCGCCGGAGCTGCTGGTTCCTCTGACACAGGCTCGATCTCAGGTTCAGGCTTGACCTCTCTCGGCGGGAGCTTGACGCTGAGCGATTCGACAGTGGGCACTGTCGACCCAGCTGAGAATGCGATCTGACCGTCCACCATGGCAACCTCGTACCCTTCAAACTGGATCATTAGCCTTGCGTCATACCAAAATGCTCCTGTCCTCACCTTGGACCACTTGGCCGCGAGGCGGGATGTGATACTATCTCCAAGCATGATAGAGTAAGAGGCAATATGCTCTCCGATCTTCACCTCCTCCCCAGTAGCTGGAGTGAAAACATCCTTGGTCACGTTGGTCGTCTTGAAGTGGACCAGAAGGGCCTCCGTGGCGTCTGGCGTTGACCGAACCAGGATCTTTGCGTCAGCGGAGTCCCCCGTTTATCAATCTCGAACGTACCATTTTCCGCGGTTGCAGATCGGAAATGATCCTTTTGATTGCTTCGCCATCATGCACTCCTTCCATGCCGACGTAAAAAATCGATGCCTTGAGATTCACATCCACTTCTTGGCTAACGAATTTGGATGGAACTTCGGGTGCTGCTTTCTGTCTGGTCAGTGTTGACTGGGCGGACAATATCGATCTGACACACCTGTTTCTCCTCTTCCTCCTGCTTCCTCCGCTTCTTCTCGCGGACCTCTTCAGTCTCCCCTTCCTCCTCAATCTCCCTTCCCCGTCTGATCCACAATCCCAGATCGATGCTTTCTCCATATTCGTCGATCTTTCTCCTCTTGCCCTCGATGAACGGGAACATTCGGAACCTGGCCATCTCTCCCGCGACTCCGGTCCTGCCGACACGCGTCTGCTGTCCCTTGACGTAGATATCGAAGGACATTTGCAACCGTTCCTCCGGATCAGGTTCCGCTTGAGCCATAATGATCCCGTCGGCGACGTCTGACCCAGCGTCTGAACCTGATTCAGAATCGGTATCGAGGTCGTCTGCTTCGAGCATTCGCCGTGATCGGTCAAGAGCTGCTTGGTGCGCTTGATCCTTTTCCTTCTGGAATCTCTCCGCTTCGAGGTGCGCTTCGAGCTCGGCTCCTTCCAGCGGCACTTTGGTATTCATCTGTACAATTAGCACTCTCCGCGTCGATCAAGGGAGACCACTCTGTGAGCAAGAAAGGGATGACACCCACCTCTATTTGAAGATGCCCTTCGAGGTCTTGCATGTGGCCAATTCTCCCTTTGCCCCATTTCGCACTATCATCTTGCTGCGATTCCCATCGGTCGTACAGATCTCGCGCCAGCGTCCCATCCTCTCCACGGTTCGTCAAGAGCACGACATTGCCTTCGCGGTTCGCCAGGGACGTAAAAAGCCATCGGGAAGGTCCATGCGAGAGCGAAGGGGGGATGGCCAAGATCAGTTTCGGCATGTCTACCGAGTACGCCTTGGCGAGCTCTTCAGGTGATGAGAAGAACTTCACGTGTCTATGTTTGAGCACGAGTCGAGTCAAGAGGAGGGACTTAGAGAGCTCACCTAAAGTCCAGTGCTCCATACTCCGATCCCAACGCTCCTCCCGTCTTTCGTCCCTTCCTCCCTTTTCTTCCGCGTCGACTCTCGAGCACTTCGTCCTCTCCGCTATCTCGCACAACACCACCCATCCATTCGATCAAACTTCTCGCAAAGTTGACCATGTCCTGCGCCGTCCTACTGACGAGGCACAGGGGGAACGGCCAGATCTCCTCTGGGCGCAACGGCGAGAGGGCGTTGGGTTGGAGCTTAAACGTCCAATGCTGGTCGAGTAGCACGAGCAGCTCGAGAAGTCGCGGGGCAGGGTCCACGGGTAGAAGTACGGAATGGGTAGAGTTGAGAGTGGATGTGATGAGGTCTGCGGTTAGTCGATGACCCCGGAATGCGCAGGATCAACTTGCCTAATAGAGCTGTCTCTCGGTCTCGACGCTTCGCGTTGACGACCTGGCTTCTGCCTCCTTCGACAATCAACAGATCAGGCCTCAAGATCTCCTCCGCGTAACCAGATGCACCACCTTGGCCTGGATATTAAGTCTTGGGTATAAGTCAGGGTGAACGACTACACTCACCACCGATCATTCCGTCCAAATGCCTCTCGCCCGTGTGGTTGATGCCGACAGCGTACAATACTGTTCCCGAAGTGGGGGATCGGATCTTGAACAGCGTTCCTCCCAGGGTATGACCCGAAGGGAATGGAGTCAGAAGCAGATGCGAGAGTTCCCCTGTCGTGTCAGCTTGCTTGGAATTAAAACGAAGGCGCTTCTCACCTCCAAGGTGTAAAGGTTGATTGTATCGGATAGCCTTTACCCAATCAAACGCTTCATGGACCTCCTCCACAGTCGGCACAAACGGCCCTCTGAGCGGCTTCTTCCCCTTGTCGAGCTTCACCACCTTGCCCTCTTCCTCCCCATCGTTCATCTCGTCGTCACCATCCGCCGCCTTGATTGCAGGCGATGCAGGTATGTCTTCGATAGCATGTTCTGCGCGCCATGATTCGACTTCGGCGAGACAAACGACCCTTCCCATTTCTACAGTCGGTTGAGTCGCGTAAACCGGGCACGTCAGGCCCCAATGAGCCCTAGCATAAGGGTACAGGGAGAGGTAGGTTGAAGGCGAATGCGACAGCAGGACGAGGGAGAGAGTCGGCGCGAGTCTGATTGTCAATCATAGGCTCCCTAGAGTCAGAATACAGAGTCACTCACTCCCTGACCTTCTCCTCATACTCCCATGATGTCTGTTGAGCACTCGCTCTGTAATCTCTCTGGCCGAGGTCGAGCAAGATTCTCGCTTCGTCTAGCTCGAGGAGGAAGCAGACTGGCTCTGAGCTGCTGGACGAAGCGGCGGAGGATGAGAGTGGGGTGAGGGTGATCATCCTTCGGGTCTACACGCCGATGATATAGCCCCTGTGGTTGTGTATCTGACCCTATGACTTGGAAAGAGTGGTCACAGATGGAGACGTCCGAAGGTGAGAGAGAAAGGTGTAGACGGGGTGGGATGAGCGGGATCAAATCCGCCCGTTGTTACTCTTTGCTGGGTGCCTGACGCGACCAAGCGGGCGGGACTGAAAGTACGAGGAGGCCGTTTCAAAGGTAAGAGGAAGTGGTATTCATGCTCGCATTCACTCTTGCTACTCGGCGTATACTATCTCTACTCCCTTCCCAATCGACAAGGAACACGGCCGACACCAATCCTGCATCCCGAGATGCAGTGAGAAACACCCGATACCACCTCGGTCGATCACGACTACCACTCCCATCAACCGGCACTCTTCCCATCCCATTCACTCAACCCTCCCACCATGTCCACCTCGCCGCCCCGCTTCTACGCCTCGCGGAGGAACTCGAAAGACGCATCAAGACCCACCTCTCCACCCGATAGGAATGCCGAGGTCCGCTCACAAGCTGTCGCAATGCTCAAACGGGCCGCTTCATTGCCTCGTAACTCGGCTGGACGACGCCCTCCTCCATTGATCACGGATAATGTTGCCGCAGCAGCAGCTATCGATCAAGGTGTTGGATCGACACCATCTACTACAGATGAAGCCGTCTTTCCTACTCTCGCCAGTTCGCACGCCCCTCGGTCCCCTGCAGAACTCCAGGAAGTCCTGAGCCCGAGCCCGACCAACGAAGGGTTTGGCCGTGCCGCATTGTACGACAACTACGCCTCGCCTCCCCCGTCGGCGTTCCTCATGCAGAGATCGGCGTCAGCAGCATCAAGCTATCACATGCCGACACCGCCCGGTATGGGCGCGTTTGCGTCCAACATGAGCTCGCCGTACTTTGGCGCCCATCCCGCGACTCACACGCCAGACTGGGCCGCGATGCATCTGGCCCAGACGTATCTCCCGTCGCTATCGCCCGCGGGCATCCACCAGCCCGCGTTTCCTCCTCCAGGATCTCAGAGTGGAGCGATCGGCAGAAACACGCCCAGCCCGTTGCCGACTCTAGGCGAGTTGAGGACGTTACAGCGGTCCAACTCGGCCATGGCGAGGGCCCATGCCATGAACAAGCTCACCGGCGGCTCGAGTGGCGGCACCAACACGCCTGCAGACGAGGATGATGAGGCACAAGGCGAAACGCGCACGCGATTGCAAAGATCAGGCACAGTCGGAGCACATAGGCTAGTCGAGAGGGTCAGTCCCACAGCCCAGGTCGAGCAGGAGAAGGAAACACCAGACGAAACGTTCGCGTTGCCACGGCCCAGGCTGCAAAGAAGTTTCACGGTGTCGAGCTCCAATATGGGCGAAGAGAGGCGTAGCGCGGTGGGCAGGCGGATGGTGGCCAGGTTGGGGGAGAGGAGGGCCGCCAGGCAAAAGGAGGAGGAAGAGGTCAGGCAGCTGTGGGAGGAGCGACGTGCTGCCGCCGAACAGTCTCATCAGGCCGATATCGGAGCAAGAGGTGACGACCACTTGCGCCACGACAACAGAGGACAGGACCTAGAAGAGCCAGACGACCACGAGCCAGAAGAACGCTTCGAGGTGCCCACGATGCACCGGATCTACCCCTCGGATAGCCCTCGGGCGCCGCCAATGCAGGAATCGACTTCAGAAGGCGCTCTCGGAGTGCCGTTCGAGCCGGAAAGACCCATATCTGGCACGACCATGCGCTCGGAAGCCTTCGAGTTCGACAGCAACCTGCACCGGAGCTTATCGAGCCGGACGGCGCGCGAGAATATGGGCACTGTCAACGTATCGATGCCTCCAGTCCTGAAACCAGCATTGTCCACACTGGATGGCGATTCGGAAGACATGGAGGAGAAAATGCAGGAATATCAAGGCTACTACGAAGCCATAGGAGCGCCCTTGGGTCTTCCTCGGCCTGCATTTGCGACCCCGTCGAGGCACACGCCCCACGGATCGACTTCTACCGAAAGCACGATACAAGGCAGTCAGTCGCCGGGAGAGAGCATCATGTCCAGAGACCCTCTAGGATCCATGATGTTTGTCATGGGCGGCAGTGCTACTGCGGCTGCGAGTGAACGGTCTGGCGAATACTGGCCGAGCGAGGTCGAAGAGCATAACGGAAGCGATTGGGGAACTCCTGCGCGTGCCTCGCATCGTAAGTCGTTCGGTCGTTTGGGAGGCGAAACTGACGCTCAGAGCCAATATTTCCAAGTGAATCGCCTGCCGCACGGAGTCCGCTTATCCGCACTGATAGTCAAGCGGTGTCGCCGTCAAGCCAGCATTTGTCACCCCTCGCATCTCACCGACAGTCGCCCGATACCTCTCAGGGCGAGCTGACTCCCCCTGGAGCGTCACAACGGACCAGCGTCATGTCGTGGGAGGAGGTCGGTGGCGCTGAAGACCAAGCCGTGCCGACCGATCCGCAGTATCATCATAAACGTAAAAAGCCTGGGAGTATCTCTGCCAAAGTCGGAAGAAACATCCGCACCGTTATGCGCAACCGCTCTCACTCCTCTTCTGTATCCTCCTCGACTGACATACCTCCTACCAGTCCGAAAAGGCTGTCTGTCGCTGTGCAGAACTTCAGCCGCCGCGGCTCACAGTCTTCGAACTCGCCTTCGCAGAACAGCGCTTCGAGGTCTGGGGCTCGTCACTCGCCCAGTGTCCCGCAAAGCGACTTTGTCCGGCATCAACCGTCCATGAGCTCGCTCTCTCCCAGCCTTGCAGGTCAAACGGAATCTTCCGCAAACAGCATGCTTCTCCAGCACCAATTACAGGTGGAATCGCCTCCACTCCAGTTGGTGCCACGAGCAGACTTGCATGACCCCCGGATCCACAGCGAGAAGCTATCACCATTTCCTGGCATCGCCCAGCTGGGGAAGAAGGGGACTGGGGATGCTGCTCCAGGGGACAAGCCGAGATTGATTCAGCAGACTTCCGACTCGGCCGTGCCCAGTCAACATCGCGTCGCAGCGGAGGCGCCAGCAGGGGAATCGATCTATTCGTTGCCGTTACCGCTGCAGTCGCCCGGCGGCTCACGAAGGGCCTCGGACGACAGTGTCGGGAAACGAAGCTGGCTTGCAAAGGCTTTCGGTCAGGCCACCTCACCGCGGTCTTCGGGCGCCAACACTGTTTCCCGACATAACAGCGCAACGGACGTTCCTTCTATTGTCGCTTCTCGGAAATCCTCTGTCGACGGCAGCCCCCAATCGGAGGCTGATCCCTTCGCGGGACCTCCAGCCCCCCCACCCAAAATGGGTCGACATCGATCAGCCTCGCCTTCGGTATCCGTCGTCCCAGAAGTCAGCGAAGAAGGCAGTCGGCTGACGAGATTCACCGCCCACACTCGACTGGACAACGCTTCCCCTGCTATACCCGAAGTCGACTCACATGCGAAAGAATTGCCCCCGAAGACCAAGGAGATACTGAATAGAATGGACGACTTGCTGAGCTTGGGACCGGACGATCCGGCGCGGCCAGACATCCTGGATGACCCGCCGCGGAAACTTTTGCTTGCGACGCAGGTGTTGCAAGTGGTCAATGTTCATGTGAGTGAGATCCTGTGATCGCAGGATCATACTGATTTTCAGACTGCCAAGGACCGTTTTCTCTTCTTATTCAACGACCTGCTCGTCGTTACGAAACCTCTCATCACTCAGGGACACACGGCTACGCTGGACATGAAGTTTCTCGTCAAATCCATCGTCTCACTCGATAAGATACAGGTATCGGGATTCGAAGAGGAGCCCACGGTCGAACCGCCGAAACACGCGGTGGTTCAGAAATTCATTCGGCACTTCGCTGAAGACCCCAAGGCTGCATGCCAGTTCCTTGTGGAAATATCAAACCCCAAGGTTGACAGCTCGACACTGGCTAGTCTCATCTTCAAAACACCCGAGTTGGACCGCACGCAGGTTGGCATTCTGCTCGCCAGCAACGATCATCTCATGCGAGCGTTCATCGATCGATTCCACTTTTCTGGGATTCGCATAGACGATGCTCTGCGCATGTTCCTGCTCGCGGTGCGTCTGCCTTCCGACGCGATGGCTGCGGAAGCGCTGCTCCGAGGGTTCGCGCATCGATACTTTGAGGCGAATCGTGATGTCATATCCTTCTCACGCGAGCTGGCCGAGGACCTCGTTCTGTGGATCATGCAGCTCAACGACACGCTCTACGGGATGTATGGGTTCGCGCTCCCCAACCCGGCCATCAACCTTGACGTTGTCATTGCCGCCTTTCAATCCAAGGACCCTCACCATCTCGTTCATCCGAGCCTGCTGTCAGACATCTACACTTCGCTCGAGCAGGCTCGCATCGATCCCGCTCTGACTTCGGATCAAGAGCGAAAGTACGGAAGAAAGGTGACCATGACGCCGTCAAGGTTGCCGTCCAAGTTGACTTATAACGTCTGGTCGGATCCTGTCACGATTGCCATCCCGGAGCGAGACGACCATTTCGTGATTCGGTTGCTGGGCGAGGGACTGGAGTTTGATCCGCCGGTCTTGGACTTTGGAGCGGGACGAGAGCAGTCGTTCAGGTACAAGGGAATGTCCTTGGGCACCAAGTCGATCTTGTTTGACCGGACCGGAGCGAATGCGTGAGTCGCGATGGTTTGTTCGGCCGATCGGACCGCTGATGGGCAGAGCGCTGTATGCGAGCATTGGCAACACGCGGACAGTCTCAGTAGAGCGTGCGTTCATGCGTCACACTTTCCACGTCGCGTTCACCTCGCACACGGGGCTGAAACGGAGGTATTGCTTTTCGGTGCCGGATGCGACTACGCGAGCAAAATGGGCGGCTCACCTACAACGTCAAATCACGAGGACTGCCGCATCGAAGCGCGTGCAGCCGGTGAGCGACCGCGAGAAGATCCGACATGCCGCGGAGGTTGTCTCGCTCCAGGTGCTGCGGGATGCGCTCATCCCGGCGGAGGATACGGACAAGGATGCGATTGGAGGGAAGCCGACGGGTCGTCCCGATCGTCCCCAACGCGCGGGGTCGGTCAGCGTGGCGTATGCTGTGGAACAAGGGAGAGACGAGGTTGATCTCGGGCCGCTTGTTCCTGGTCGACCTGGTCAGCGTACGTTGGGGAATGATGGGATTGCCGAGGTGAAGAACGGCAAAGAGCTGGTGTTGCTCTGTAGGCAGAACAGCCTTTTACCGGGTGTGTTGGAGTTGCTGCAGGCGGGCATGCCTGGAGGGGGTCGGGGGCTGGAGGGTGATGTGCTCCGGAGTGGACACGGTCGCGTGAATGATGGCAGCGGCGTTGGCGGCGGAGGTGTGAGAGGAGGTGTTGAGCGGGCGGGGAGTAGACGAGGGGTGAGGTTGTAACGGGTTGAGTTAGGTGCGGGGAGTAACGAACATTTCATCATGATCTTTTATGTGCATAAACGAGGATATGGTATTGTACGGTTTTTCACTTGTCGCCATGTGCATGCAACGCCTTTTACCACCGTGCAGAAGGGCGAGAAGAGTCGAACGAGTGGTGAGCAAGTCGCCAGGGAATGGGATGATTTCTGAAACGCGTCGTCGGAGACATTTCAATGCGTTTGACCTTGTTTTGGAACGAGTCACACCTGTAGGCCATGACCACCAGCATCACCGTATGTCCACCGTCCGCTCTCATCTCGCCCAGACGACACTAGCAAGCGCTGTGCTGAGATGTAGGATGCGCGCTATACTTCCCTGCATTTCACCCCCGGGATGCTCATCTCGCTCGACATTGACGAGCCGCCCGAGACCGGGTGGTCGGTCATGCCCGGGTTTGACCAGGACATTCCCATCCCATTAGAGCACGAGCCGCCGAGGTTGGACGCGGACGAGACGCTGCCCAACATGCTTCACCCGAGTTACCCGTATGGCCGCCCGGCGACGCTGGGCAGGGGGTCTGGGAGGGCGGGACGAGGTGGGCGGGGCGGGCCGGGGAATCTGCTAGGGACGGTCGGAGGGTCTCAGCTGGACAATGGGGTGCGAGGGGACTGGAGAGGCGAAGAGCAGTGGGGGGAGCTTGCGCTGGGTGACTTTGTGGAAGCGAGCGTGAAGAAGGAAGTCCCACCTGGAATGGCCGTATGTCCTTTGGCTCCTTGACCTTGGGGGTTTGCTCCTCGTTCATCGAGAGGTGTGAATCGAGGGGTAAACCCCACTACCACCACCACCACCCCTGCGCTTGTGCTTTGCTGATCGCTCATGGTTAGGGAGCGAAACGACCCCCTTCTCCCCCTTCACCCGCGCTACAACGGCATCAAGCCCCACAACCACGCTCAGAGCACCTGCGAAACTTGTACGCTCGGCAACGACAGCTCACCCCGCCATTGAACACCGACGCGTTTGACGCGCCCGTGCCGAACGAGACGTACCCGGACCAACAGCCTGATGACAGCGGGATGACCAGTGTGAACGGGATAGCACCGCCGGGAGGGGGTGTCCCGGGCCTAGCGGGTGCGGGCGAGGGAGGGGGGGAAGGGGAGCAGGGCGAGCGGGGCGCAGAGGGGAATACCTCGCGCGAGGGGATGATGCGGTAGCCCTGGAATCTCATCGATCAAGCTGGGACTGCTTGATTCCATGCTGGAGGACGAATGTATCAAAAGGCGTAGTTGTATGGCTCGATGCATCATGATGTGACGTCTCAGCAAGGTACAAGTCATCTAAACCCCCCAAACCCCCTATGCGACCGCCTTGCGGACCATCTCGCTCGCAGCCTGGACCTTCTTCGCATCGGCAGCCATCGACACGGTCGGGTTCAACGCCATCTGCCAGGCAAACGTCGCTTGAGCCATCGCGGCGGGTTTGCCCTTCGCGGCCCGGTCCGAAGGGAACGGGACGGACGGGAGGACAGTCTCATAGCTGCCCATACGCCTCTCGGCCTGCTTCTTGGCCACTGAGCGTTAACGCGGATCCGGGGGAGGGGGTTCGGGAACACGAGCTGGAGACGATGACTTACATTCTTGTGGGGAAAGCCCCGTCGCCCAGAGAGGCTGTTGCGAGGTGTTTGGCACAGGCGCAAAGGCCCCGACCACAGTGTTCTTCCCAAACAGAGATGCCGGGGTCACATCGGCAGTAGGAGCCGGGGGCATCGGCGCGCCCTCCCATTGTTCTCTCATGGCTTGCAACTGCACCTCGCCGAGGTTGAAGTTGGATCGACCGTCTCTCGGTTTCTTGGCCACTTGCTTCTTGGCACCTCCGGTCCTTCTCTGTCCGCCTTGACCCCGCGGACCACCCGGCCCGGCCCTCGCACCTCCCGGTCCACCCGCGCCTTGCCCGCCCGATCTGTAACCTCCTGGAGGTCCGCCCGGACGTCGTGGTGGTCCTCGAGGCGGCATCGACCCGGCAGCCCGTTGCGGCGCCTTGCCCGCTGGCGTGCCCGCTGACGCGCTTTCGATCGTCGGGATCTCCATGTCGTCAATCTCGACTCGGGCCAACGACGCTCGTCGACGCGCTCCGTTGGCCGACGATCCATCGCTCGAGGCGGCGACTTCAGAGTGCTCGAAAAAGTCGGTCGCAGGTTGGCTCGACGCGACGTTGACCTTGGGCTTTGAGGCGTATGCGTCGCGTCGCTGGGCCTGGTATGTCAGTCTTGTCTCGCACGGCCAGGCGCGGCTGGCATGATTTGCTCTTGTGGACATACGCGGGGAGGTGGCCTTGGACCGGAGCGCGTGCGCGAGGCAGGGTCGGCTGATCGAGATTTTCCAGTAGAGTCCAGGCTCAGGTCAATGTTCCCTCCTCCTCGGGTCGGCAGGTCTATCTTGCCCAAGTCTCTGACTCTTGTAGCATTCCGGTTTCCGAATCCGAGATCGACGGCCGAGCGGGGTTTAGGAGGCGCTGGGGAGGTGGCATCGGCCTGCCGTCGAGAGGTGGAGGAGTGCATGGACCTGACTCCGAGGATGGATCGGATGGGACGTATTCGTAAGGACATTGTGCGAGAGGTGTAGGTGGTGGTATGGCCAGGTGCGAGTTGGAAATGTCCAGGCCGGAGGAGAGACGACGAGGTAGAGGGCGAGTGAGGGCGAGTGAGGGTGAGTTCGGACGGTGACTTTGTGGGATAAAATGATTAAATGGATATTAGATTTATTATTATCATACCACTCTCTACACCATCAGCACTCGCTCCTCTTCCACCTACAACCTCTATACATCTCCTAGTAGACCTCACCTACACCCCGGGTTGTCGACATTCATCTACACACCCGGTACCTCTCTCCTCTCACCAAACACCCCCCCCCCCACCCCCGCCCCTTACCGAACCCCAAAATGTCGACAGAAGATTACGACGGTCAGTCATCCCGGGACCTCAGCTCAACGCGTCACCAGCTGACCCCGCAGAGTTCGGAAACTACATCGGAGGCGACCTGGAATCTGACGACGAGTCGGACTACGATGTCGCCCCCTCGGCACCGGCCCCTGCGCCTTCCGCTCCAGGCCCATCTCAACCGAGCGCAGCTTACGCCCCGCTGGAAGGCTTGGAGGAGGAGGACGAGGCGATGGAGGATGAGGAACCGGGATTGGAGATGACTCTTCACGGCGTGGACGGTTAGCATCGCGCATCGCGCTTTTGACTTTACAGTAGGCTCTGGTGACTGATGATCCAGGGACGGCTGGGAACCAAGTGGTTCTGCACGAAGACAAACGGTACTATGCTTCGGCAGCGGAAGTCTACGGGGAGGACGTCGAGGCGATGGTCCAAGAGGAGGACGCCCAGCTGCTCTCAGAGCCCATCGTCGCGCCCATCAAGGTCCGCAACTTTACAGTGCAAGAAAAGGGTCTCCCGACTACCCGGTTCGACCGAAAGTGAGTCACTGCCGACGCCTCATTGCGAATGCAGACTCATTGGACAGCTTCATGATCGACATGATGGCTTACCCTTCCATGATCCGAAACGTCATGGTCGCTGGACATATCCACCACGGAAAGACCTCGCTGCTGGACATGCTAGTGTTTGAGACTCATCAACTGACTTATGATGCCGACCAACCTGTAAGCTTCGATTGCCCTCCCATTGCTAATCTGCCAGACCCGATACACCGACACTCACACCCTGGCCCGCCAACGAGGCGTCTCGATAAAAGCCGGCCCCATGTCTTTGATCCTGCCCAACTCGAAGGGCAAGTCGACACTGGTCAACATGATCGACACGCCCGGTCACGTCAACTTTGTGGACGAGGTCGCATCGGTCGCCCGGTTGGTGGACGGTGTGGTGGTCGTGGTGGACGTGGTGGAGGGTGTGATGCACGGCACGGAAGCTGTCATCCGACACGCCATGCAGGAAAAGCTGAAGATTGTCTTGGTCGTCAACAAGATGGACCGGTTGATCCTGGAGTTGCGTCTGCCTCCGAGCGAAGCGTTTTTCAAAATCAAGCATACCATTGAAGAGGTCAACTCGTTTATTGCGTGAGTGTCGACTTTGTCTGCCCCCCCGAGGCTCCAGCTGAAGCCCCAGCTCGATCGATCCCGACGACTCGTACCGCCTCTCTCCTGAACGGGGCAACGTCGCTTTCGCTTCGACTCAGATGGGTTGGTGCTTTACTCTGCGCACCTTTGCCTCGATGTACTCGGATACCTATGGCTCTTTCGACGTCGACGAGTTTGCCGTGAGATTATGGGGCAACATCTTCTTCGACGCCGAGCGAAGAAAGTTCACCCGAAAGCCGGCCGATGTGGAAACGAAACGATCGTTTGTCCACTTTATCCTGGAGCCTCTGTACAAGCTCTACACTCAGGTGTGTGCCTTTCCACATCACCCGGCGACTTTTCACTGACCCCACCAGGTGTTGAGTGAAGACTCGGCCACGCTGAAAGAGACTCTGGCGGACCTGCGCATCACCCTCAAACCTGCTGTTTACAAAATGGACACGAGACCTTTGCTCAAGGTCGTCCTCGAGGCGTTCTTCGGACCCTCGCTTGGTCTGGTCGACATGATCACCGAGTTTATCCCGTCTCCAGTGGACAATGCGGCTGAAAAGGTGAGATTGCATCAGACGGCATGGACGCTTACGATCAGATCCGAGGAACTTACACCGGACCTTTGACTTCCGACTTGGCCGACTCGATGGTCAAGTGCGACCCAGAGGGACCCACTGTCGTCCACGTCACCAAGCTGTTCCACACGAGCGACGCGCAAGACTTTAGGGCATTTGGAAGGGTGATGAGCGGAACGGTCCGGCGGGGTCAGAGCGTCAAGGTCTTGGGAGAGGGATACTCGTTGGAGGACGAGGAGGATATGGTCAACGCGGTGGTAGAGTCTCTGCTGATCGACGAGTCGAGGTGAGCGACATGGGTCTTTGAAGTTTCTCAGCAGTCGCTGAGATCAGGTACACTGTCGACATTGAGCGAGCGGGCGCCGGTAACCTCGTGCTCTTGTCTGGTGTCGACGCGTCGATAACGAAAACCGCTACGATTGTCGCCAAGGACATTGAGGACGACTTGTACATCTTCCGACCGATCAAGCACATGACCGCGCCGGTCCTCAAGGTCGCGGTGGAGCCGATCACCCCGTCTGAACTGCCGAAAATGCTCGATGGCTTGCGGAAAATCAACAAGTCGTACCCCCTGGTCACCACCAAGGTTGAAGAGTCGGGTGAACACATCATCTTGGGCACTGGCGAGCTGTACATGGACTGTGTCTTGCACGATCTGCGAAGGTTGTTTTCGGAGATTGAAATCAAGGTGTCTGACCCCGTCACCAAGTTCTGCGAGACGGTCGTCGAGACCTCGGCGTTGAAGTGTTACGCCGAGACCCCTAACAAAAAGTGGGTTGACCTTACCCAGAGCCGTGTGCTGATCGTCTTTAGGAACAGGATCACCATGATCTCTGAGCCTTTGGAAAACGGAATTGCCAATGATATCGAAGCGGGTCGGGTCACCATGCGTATGACCAACAAGGAGCGAGGAAAGGTTTTCGAAAACAAGTATCAATGGGATTTGCTTGCGTCGAGGAACATCTGGGCGTTTGGGCCGGACGACAGCGGCCCGAACGTCTTGGTCAACGACACTTTGCCCTCCGAGGTGAGCCGCCACTTTCGATCAGGAGCGATCGAGCTGACAGTCAGGTCGACACGAAACTGCTGGGAGCGACGCGAGAGTCGATCAAGCAAGGTTTCCAATGGGGCACCCGCGAGGGTCCGTTGTGTGACGAGCGTAAGTGTTGCTACAGACGCAGCACGGACAAGGACTAATGACAAGCGATCCGGGGTGTCAAGTTTAGAATACTAGATGCCAGTCTGGCCCAGGAGCCAATATACCGAGGCGGTGGACAAATCATCCCCACCGCCCGACGAGTCTGCTACTCTTCCTTCCTTTTGGTACGTGGACCCGGTGTGAGTTCGCACAAAAAGCTAACCGCGCAGGCCACACCGAGATTGCTCGAGCCCGTCTACTACGTCGAGGTCCAGGCGCCCGCCGATTGCGTCGCTGCCGTCTACACCGTCCTCTCCCGTCGTCGAGGTCACGTCACGCGGGATCTCCCGAAACCCGGCTCCCCGCTGTACACTGTCAAGGCGTTTATTCCGGTCCTCGATGCGAATGGGTTTGAGACGGACCTTCGTACGGCCACGCTCGGTCAAGCCTTTTGTCAGATGAGCTTTGACCACTGGTCGACAGTGCCGGGCGACCCGACTGACACGTCGATCCAACTGCGACCGCTCGAGCCGGCGCCGGCGCAGCATCTCGCGAGGGATCTGGTGTTGAAGACGAGGAGACGCAAGGGACTGAGCGATTCGATCGCCGTGAGCAAGTACCTGGAGGACGAGACGATTATCGCGATTAGCGCGTCGGGCAACGCGGATCTGCTGGGTTAGGGTCGGCACGGGAGAGGGGACGTTGCGCAGAAGAGCATGGGTGGATTAGCATAGTGACTTTTCTGCATGCGAATTGTAATCCTCCGAGGGGAGAGAAGCACGTCCAGCGAGGCCCGCGTGGTGGGCGAGATTTTGGTCATCAGATAGGTCCAGCACTGACTGCGGAGCACAAAGCAGTACAGCGTTACCAAGGCACGAGGTATGACTCAAGGACAGTTGTTATGCAGACGCCTCCCCCCGCGTTGCCGGGTCGTCCAGGTGATCAGACGTGCTCCACTTGCAATGTTGCCGACCAGCGCCCACCCCGGGCTTCCCAGATCCAAGGCGCGCGCAAAAGGACCAAAAAGTAACTTCTGGATCTGGATTTCGAACCCGGGAGAAAGATCTCCCGGCCCAGCAAAAAGGTAGTTCTGGATCGGGGAATCGAACCCCGCTCTACCGCGTGAGAGGCGGTTATACTAGCCGATATACTAATCCAGATGATACTGGAGTTGTTGAGTACTACATTCGAACACGAATATATACCCTATTCAGCCAGGGTGGCGATTGTGCAAAAACTCATGACGTGGCCGTTAAGTCGCGCCGAACCGCTGACCCGCCCAGATCGACCCCGCCGAGAGTCAAGACCGTCATCCAGCAAAAAAGAGATGTTGTGTTCGATCGTACTGATCGCATGGCATTGTAAGAACAGCCACAGGGGATTGAACCCTGGATCTACAGATTGTCTCTGAACAAACGTCGAAGTCTGTCGCCTTACCACTGGGCCATGGCTGCTATCTTGTTGTATGATTTCAGAAATCTTGTCAAAATTATGAACCCTGCGGCAGAAGCGAAAATCCCTGAGGGATCGTTTACGCACCCGATCTGTCGGCGCCCACCATTGGCTCGTACAAGATCTGTCTAGGGCGAGGGACGCAGCAGATCCCTAAGGGGGGTTAAGGTGGGTGCATGCGTGGGTTCATGACAGCTTCAGGACATGCCAGAGCCGCGGCACCGGAACCCACCGAGCCCATCGTCTTCACGCGGCTGTTTTTCTCCCATAATCGAGCTTCCACTTAAGCGCCTGTCGACTGATAGCCGGTGTTTTAATGATACACTCCTCCTTCTGCTCCTGCTTCTCCATCACCTTAAGCCAACTCGATGTACCATGCTTAGCATCAGGACGCTTCTGGTGCAGGGCAACGACTCGGCATCATACCTCGCCCGCACACAGTCCCGTCGTGAACGTTGACCTCGGCGATGACCGCTCCCACTCCGCTCGCTGCTCGCTCGTAGCTTGTTCGGATGATCCCCCACTCTCCTTGCGCATTGCACATTCCCCCACCCGACTTCCTCAATGGGTCTGCCTCGCCTCGTACGACTCTGTCCGCTATTCGCTCCCCGAGGGTTTCCCTCAGCATCCCGCGCTTACAACTTTCGTCATCAGTGAGACCCTTCGCGCGAACCCACGGGCGGGCAGGATTGACAGCGGAAAAGATCGAGACGGGCCATTCTCTGCCTCTGAAAGGCAGCGATGGCTATGTGCACGTTCTACAGCATTCACATATCATTCCAGCACTTGTGAATACGACCATCAACGTCTTGCTTGGGACACGGGTCGAACCGCTGACCGTCCTCATCATCCAACCCCTCCTTTCGCCTCGCGATGCGCGTACGCTAGCCGATCCGTCACACAATAGTCGTCCCAGCTCGACCTGATGACGTACAGCCACTCTCTCACCCTCTCCCGCTAATTGAAAATCGGTTCAAACACGGCTGTCGAGCTGAGCAAAGGCGCAAGGCTTCACCACCTATTCAACACTTTGATCCACGACGTAATCCGCTTACCCCCCTTCGGCATCGCAGCCGAACAGATCGCTATCGTCGCACATTTCTATTCACAGCTTCGTGCTTCCCCGAGACCAGTCACGGGAACCGAGAAGCATACAATAACGGCGGGAGCCCAGCGATTACTCCTCCCCCTTCGCTCCACCATGTCCTTTCGTCGCATCCGCCATGGTTCAATCAATCACGGTCGACGTGGGCGCGGGATCGCGTTTTTCACATCCCCAAGGATTTCACAGCCCCAAAGACGTGCTCAAAACCCCTCGCCGAGGTCCCAGGTTCGCCCTATTTAAACAGCCATTCCGGGACCCAAATCCCAACATCCAACCTCTTCTTTCTCAACTCGAATCCCCCCCCCCAAACTTGGAATTCGACCTTGGTCGTCTCTCTCGACCAACTCCATCTTGACCCACCCCCCTCTTGACGACCGACCAACCTTGACGACAACCCCAACCTACCTTGGCCGTCAACAACCTCCCCTGTCGCCACTACCCTCTCGTCGTCGACCCAACCTCTGTCGACATCACTCTCTCGTCAATCATCATGGGAGTGGGGACACCTTGACCCTCGGGGCCTCATGGGTGGACGAAGCATCGGTAAGTAACATACCTTTACCACACTGCACATCGGACCCTAACATCATCAGTCAAACACACAAAAACCAAACACGCTCGTCGTCGTCGATCCAATCAAAACACTCATGGTCCACGTCCCTCGAGCCGACAATCCCGCTTCCCCATCCTCGATCGATCGAATCTTCCTCGTCGCCGCCGACAGGTGAAATAAAAAACACGACCATCCTCGTCGCCGCCGATCGAGCCGACCGATCAACCCTCCCTCGTCACGCTCAGCGCAGGGAGTGGTGGCTCGGATGAGCACAGCGTCGGTGAGTACATTGACAAGTGTCCATCAGTACTAGCTGACATCCCCCTCAGTCTTCGGCGGCCCTCGGGAGGGAAACCAAAACAACAACTCCCCTGTCGCCACCGGTCGTTCAGACTTGCGCTCGTAGCCGACTCATGTGTGTACAACACCCCATCTACAAACAGGCAAGCCGATCGAGTCTCCTTCGTCGCATTGGACCTCGGAGCGGACACGCTGTTCCCCCCATGGGGGTGCTAGGTTTATCGAAGCGTCGGGTAAGTACTTGCCCTTGCCATCAATGATCAGACACTGACGCGATCAGTCATCGGGGTAATCCTCACCCTTCGAGCTCTTGTCGCTGGGACTCCCGATGCCCCCCGCCCCTCATCGGGGCGGCACTCGCTCGATAACGTAACGCTACTGGTAAAGGAGGCGTTGGTGAGTCCTGCGCCCTGGTCTCTAGTATCGAAGACTGATGTCAGTCATTGGGGTCGAGCCTCCCTGCAGCCTTTGGTTCGCAGGTTGAGGCTCCTCCAGCCCTTCCAGGGGAGGGGGTTTGACACGCTGGAATTTTCTCGGTTCCCCTCTAGGGCCGAGCTGGTATTTACAAAGGGTATACTTGTCGGTGGGGTCGTTAGCCAATCCCGGGCCTTTGGGACCGCATGGACAGGCTCCCCCATTGTACAGTGTCCTTTTGGATTGGTATTTACAAAGGGTATACTCGTCGGTGGGGTCGTTAGCCAATCCCGGGCCTTCGGGACCGCATGGACAGGCTCCCCCATTGTACAGTGTCCCTTTGGATTGGTATTTACAAAGGGTCCACCGCCCAGCGGCTCTTTGGATCATTGTCGCTCTCTCTGAGATGCGCCGGGCGGAAAGTTTTTAGTGGGTATGGCCGCCCGCGGTCGAGTCCCACATTGGGGCATTCATGCTTTGCGTGGGTGTCTGCATGCGTAACAGCATTTTCTTTCCTTAAAAAAAAAAAAAAAAAAGAAAGAACTAGGGCCTATCTGTATACTAAAGTGCTCGCGGAGCTACAACACTCGTTGAAAGCGATCCTACCGAAACGGAACACCACGTAGGATCGCTAGCATCGGTAGATACTTGTGATACTCTGAATCGGACGTCATAGACTAACCAGCGGCGACCGAGTCAGTGTCTCTGATGCGGTACCCGGAGCCCAGCGAGATCGATCAAGTATCGTCCAAGACATCGTCCTCTGATGCGTGCTGACCATTGCTGCGCCCCGGGGACCGACATCCCGACCGCAGGGGTCTGGCCGCAACACGAAGCATTGGTTGTCTAAGACCGGGTCAATGATCTTACGCTTGACGTCTTCATCGTCTATGAACGTCTTCCCCCTCGCGCTATGGAGCGGAAGACGGACGTCGAGCGGCAAGGGCAACCTCGGACGAGGCTTGCCGATTGCGGCTTCAGTCCACTCCTGATCGCAGAGCTGGAGTATATGTCACGACGAGGCATGCACGTTCGTCGGGCGAGAGAGACCACCGGCGTAGTGAGCCTGGTGTCAAGATCAGTACGGGAAGATCGACTCTGGGGGCTCGCTGGCCGATGACAGGGTGCGGGCCGTAGGGGGGCAGGACACTGCGGGGCAAGAGTCTGGCAAGGACAGCGACAGAGTCGCGCGAGCCTAGACACCGGGCCTATATGCGCGCGAAGATGAGACACCGAGTCGCATGAGGACCGACACGTGCGAGGCAGCTAGTCGTTCCACAGCTTCCAACCCGTGCTTCCCCTTCCCTCGCTATGCAGATCAGCAGTGTCCTCCAGCCATATCTCATGTACCACGCATGTCCCAGGTCCGGTCAGTCGTAGCCGAACACCGACATGGTCGGGGAATATGCAATGTCACTCACTATGTTTAGCGAAGTCCGACCCTGGGTCGAAATGCGGAGAACCCACTCGCCTCGCTTCTCCTCTTAATCTTCCGTGAGCCAAAAACATATCCAAAACATGACACAGATGGACTCTGCGCAGGACTCGGACAGCAAAGCTAGGCTGCAGTAGACGGGAGTGCATCTCAGAATGCATGCAGTCCATCAGGACGCGCGACTCGACGCCTCGGCGCCGTTTGACCACACCCCTTCCCCCCCGTCCCTACTCTCCCCTCGCTACGATAGCGAGCACGCCTTTCAACCCCCAAAAAGCAAGGTATAGCTGCCCCGTGCGGGATCGAACCGCAGACCTTTCGATGCACTACGTTACCGCAATAACAGTCGAACGCTCTACCAACGGAGCTCCAAGGCAAGGACCGTTTAAACAACGATTGGAGACAAATCGGCGACGACGAATTTCGGCTTCGAGCGCAGGATTGTAACCCGACAGCGTCGACAGAGCGTTCATCTATCGATTTTGAGGCGATCATGCGTGGGTACAGAACCCGTCAGATGGCAACGAGACTGGTCCCAAGACTGAGCGAGCCGGTGACTTTGACTTGTTACGGAGATGGCATGTGCATTGGCATCGCGCGATAAAGACATACAAGCTCGTGCCTGACACCCGAGCCGGTTGTGACTTCTTGATGTCACGCGCTGTCGGTTGAAGGACGGGTTGTGTCGCAAGTACTGCAAGGAAGGACAGAGACGTGCAAATGCATGTCAATACTCGGGGGATGAGAGAGAAAAAAGATTTGGGGCGGGATGATCGAAGAAAGCACAAAAAAAACACAAAAAAGGTTTACTGCCCCGTGCGGGATCGAACCGCAGACCTTTCGATGTACCACGTAAACGTAATAACAGTCGAACGCTCTACCGACGGAGCTCCAAGGCATGACCCGTTGATACAACGGTTGGAGATGTCGATGTCGAAGTGATTTCGCGTCTAATATATAGCCAAGAGCACACTGGACTCCTCTTCGTATCTGTGGCCCGCCGAGCTTGCTATTCTCTATGGTGCGGGCCGCTAATCAGTCTCATGTGAAACCTTGTACCGGCTCCTGGCTTGGTGCATATGAGCGATGGCGAGGACTTGAGGTACAGAGCCGTTCCTCGCTTGACAGCGAGTGATGGAACGACGAGTACTCCGTCGTGCGAATAGGATCTCTGAAGCAAGAGGATCAGTACCCTGTCTCTCCCATCGACATGGAGAAAGATCGTGGTGCTCTCAATTGATTGGACTTCCCTCTCCCCCTCTCCCCCTCCCCCTCCCCTCCCTCTCCCGGCCCCACGTACAAGAGAGGATTTGCGTTGTCTTGCCTTTTGGACGGCAAATCCTTGGGACCTCAATTTCCACCTGTGACACCCACCTGTGACAGGGGGAAGAGACGACTGCTCGGATAGGGTATCCTTGGACCAAGAACTGATCCCACAAATGGAGCAAATACCTCGAACTCTCGGTTGGATTCCAGGACAGCTAAGGGCGTGACCGCTTCGTCAGGAGTGGAAGGGCGGGTAGCTGTGCCCTTGTCCCGCCTGAAGAAAAGTCTGCGTGGGGCGGCCAAGCCCATGTCACAGCCTCCCCTGTTCCAGCCCATGACCTACTGCTCTGGCATGCCCAAGCTGCTCACGCCGAGCCTCGGACCGTATACAACCTGCTCCTTCCTCTCGCCACAGGCCGTCTCCATGCGGGGCGAGACTGCCGAGTCCCCTCAGCGCGTGCAAACGCTTACGCCGACTCCTTTCTCTGACAACCCGCATTGATCCACCACTCTGATGCTGAACGCGCCGGGAGTGTGGATGTTGACGAATGCATTGCAAATATATGTGCACGAAAATGACCCCTACCTTGACAGCTTGATCTTCTGCAGACCCTCCGCCAGCCTCTTCATCTCGTCCTGCAGCGCCGCGACGCCGACCTGCACACTCTTTTCATCCTTCTCCACACCGTCCTTGGCCGCGGCCACCACTCGATCCAACAAGTTCCAAGGGGTATCACTCGCGTCGGCCTTCTTTGGCAACAGCTCTGGGGGTGTTTGCTGTTGGATGTCAGCGGTTGATCTGCCAACTTTTGATCGCCTGCAAATCACCTTTCGAAGCAGATCCAAAGACCACTCCACAGCTTCCTTGACCCAGCCCCACCTCAAAGCTCTCGATATCCACCCGGCAGGATCCCGCTCCATCTCCCATTCCACCAGCCACCCGGGCATCTTCCATCCCGAGTGCATATCCTTGTTCTGGGAGAACAGCTCGTCGGCGACGATCTCTCTATACTTGAAATTGGTCTGCGCCGAATCGTGACGTTCCAGTGCGTTCTGCAGATACCGCATCGCCAAAGCCGAGGGCGGGCCTTGGAGATGAGCCGTGACCGACGATTTGTACAGCCACGAGGAGGACGGGGCGTCGATATCCCTGTCATTGTCCGGTTGCGTGAGCCGCACACATCGGTCGGAGAGGACAGTGAAGAATCCAGAGAGATCGACGTTGGCACCGGCGGCCGAAGCTTGAGCCTCGTCAAACATCCCTCGCTGGACAAACAACCCGACCAGCTCTTCGGCTTCCAGCGGCACACCACCTGGACTGTCAGCGTCGGGAACGACGAGTAGCCTATGTACTCACTGATGTCGAAGAACCCTGGGAGGACACTGGCTAGTTGCAACCTGGCGAGCACGGCTGCGTATTCTGCTCGCACGTCTGCGAGCGTGACAATTTCCATAACCCCTTTATCTTGCTCGAATTCCTCCTCGGGTATATACGAAGTCACTCTTCGACGCTTGGCTCCCTAGTCGTCAGATTTGGACGGACAGACAAGTGATAGGCCGTACCCTTGTATGCGCTTCGCGAGGCAGAGGGTTCGCCAACCACGCTTGTCGCTTATCAAGCAGAGACAAGGCGTTGATAGCCGCGAGATAGCTGCTGGCCTGCTTGATCCCCACGTCATACGGCGAAAAGTCCTTGCTCTTTCGCGATCCCTCTAGTCGCTTTGCCTGCTGATACATCACGTCCGCAGCTTGCATAAGCGTAATGCGACAAGAGGCTTAGAGACCACTGACCACTTCGATAATCGCCACGGGTGACGTGCCACGAGTACAACACTTGGTGATAATGCGGCGGTCGCAACGGGTCAGAGTGTCTCGCCTTGAACTGCAAGAGGCTCTCGACTTCTTTCTGGAATCCGACGAAACCAAACTTGAGCAGCTCGCCAACCTGGTTCGCCTCGCACATGGTCGAGATGAGCTGACCCAGGAAATCCCGTTTTCTGCAATGTCAGCCACGCAAGCTCACGCTCACCCGCCACAGGTGCTTACAATTCAGGATGAGGGGTGCTCGTGAGCGTGACATAGGCCTCGTCGAACGCTCCAGTCGACATGGAAGCGAGGAACACTTTTGTCCAGATATCTTTGACCGACTCGTCGCCTTCTGAGGTCGACTGAAGCGCGAGCTTGCCGAAACGGACGATGGGTTCCTCGACGCCTCGGTCCTCGAAGAGCTTCGCAACGTGCCGGTAATACAGCGCCAAGGCGGCCGGCGTTCCCATGCCCGGGATGATCGACGCCAGAGTCTTGTCTCGGTATCCCGAAGCCGCCTTTTCAAAGTGCGCAACGGCCTCTTCAATGTCTCCCAGGTCGAGGTAAGCCCTGGCTCGCACGTAGAACATCCCTGCAGAGTCGGGGTAGAAAGTGGTCATCGTTCCGGCAACCGTCGGATGGCCATCGTCGAGAACATCAAAGGCTAATCGTACGTCCTTCTCCAGCGGGACGTTGTCCCATAAACCATTATACAGCGACAGGATCGAGGAGAGGAATGCGGTGGTCGCACCCGCGATTTCTCCCAGTGAACTCTCTTGTACGTCTTGCGCCAGATTATGGGACAACAGCGAGTGAAGCAGGGAGTATGCCGTCTCGTAGTCGTCGGAATCGACACCATCCTCTCCAGCCCGAGATTTGGCGGAGACCGTCCCCTCAGACACGGTGTCATCACCTCGCCTCTTGCCTGCCTTTGATCCTTTCCGGTTACGGGCTTCGTCTGCTGCTTGCTCCGAGACAAAGTCGAGGACGCGATATCGCTGGTACGTCGTGAACGCTCGGTAGAGTAGGTGTATGCAGTCCTCGCTGTCCTGCGTGACGCCGTGCACATCTCCCGACTCGATCAGGTTGAGGATGGCAATCAAGAGTATATTGCGCGCGAGACGGTATCGGCTCTGGATCGCGGAGGCGATGCTCGCTGCAAGCAGTGCGTTGCCCATTCCGGAGAACCGAAGGCGGTCATCGGCAGCTTGCAACAGCGCGCTGTGAGTGCTGGCGAGCAGGTCGAGCAAGTCAGACAGGCCCTGAGGAAGGTGACAGCATTCGGACAAGAGTCGCCTTGTTGCCGCTTGATCGTCCTCTGAGAGGTATGGGGCGATATCGTTGTCCCACAGCTCCGTGGCAAACGATTCGGCTCCCTGAGAGAACGGCCGAGCGACGTATCCATTGACGTGGTCCACGATCACCTCGAGTGCCGAGCCGTCATGTTCATTGTGACCGGTTTTGGATAGTACCCCGGCAAGATGGGTTCCAGCGGCGGAGATGGCAACGGAGCTAGATCGGCTTGACGGCGCGGCGAGGGCGGGGAACAAATGCTGAAGCGATGCCTGAGGAAGCTCCAAGAAGCGCTCAGCTTCGTCTCCCAGTTGGCCCAGACGATCAACCACTGCACAAGCGTCTTGAGGCACGAGAGCGGAGACGCCTTCACGTGTCACAACGACTAATTGGTCCTCCACAACGACGGTACCCAACGGCCATCTGGCCCCAGTGTCGAGATTCCTCACACGGGCCCAGATTCCAAGCCACTGCAATTTAAGCTTGTTTCGGTATTCCTGCACTTCCGGTGCGCCCGTCTGCGGGTTCTCGTCCATCTCCAAGTCGCAGCCGATGATTCTTTCATACTTCTTGGCGAGGGATGCAAACGACTGACCAATCTCAGCGTAGGCCTTGTTGCGCGGTAATTGTCCGATATACTCCTCCAGCGCGGTCGTCAAGCTCAGGACAGAGAAGCGGCCCGGATAGAACAGATGACTGATGAATGTCTGGCCGATATCACCATTCTCCATGGGCGCCGTCGCATCTGGAGGGTCGAGGCTGAGGAGATTGTCAAAGTACGCAGTGTCGAACGTCGTCGTCTCGAGATTGGTCGCCGCGACGTGCCATTCTTGCAACAAGGCCGGGATGGGCTGATGGTGCTCGAAGACAGTGGTGAATTGGAAAATGTCGTCCATGGCGATCGACTCGACAGCGATGGCTCCTTTTTGGTCCCAGGCCGCGCACAATCTCCACCCCGAATTGAAACCCTCTCGAAAGACCGGTGCGAGGACCTCGAAGCCTCGGAGTTCGGCACCGATCGAAGCCGCACTGCAGGGTCTTTCTCCTGCCAGAGAGATATCACTCGATCCTGAATAAGATCGGCCGATCCGGTAGACGAGGAAAGAGCCTGACGATGACGAGTTCTGGGCTGGAGGAGCGAATACGACCACAATGTGGGACGTCTTTGAGGAAGGGTTGGGGTGGGAGATCACGCGAACCAGCGAGGCTGTGGAAAAGTCAGGCAGGGATGATTGGGAGCTCCCCGCCGCAACCTGCGAGCCTCTCAGCGCCACCTCCCGCGACACCGAGGTTGCTTTGACATCGACAGTCTTGAGGAGATGACCGGTGAAACCGTTCCATACGCGGAGTTTTCTGTCCCGAGAGAACGCGTACAGCAGGGTCAAATCCTCCTCGACTTGATACGAGGCGAACGACAAGACTTGCTCGTCGGAACTGGCCGAGGAGAAGAGCGAGGGAAGGCGGAATCGGGAGGAGATTCGATGTTGGTGTGCAGACCAAGAGCCTGACGTCAATGATCTGCAGACAAGGAAGTATACTCGCGACGCACCATTGATTCCACGCGAAGACCGTGCGAGGCGTATGATCCCACCATCTCCACATCCCAGCACCACGTTCAATTCGTCCAAAGCGTGCCAAACGCCAACTCCCCCTGATGCAGCAACCATATCCTGCGGGACCTGCCATTCTTCCACCCAGTCGTCATTGCCCCGCACCGTAAAACCAGATCTGCTGCCCCTGCCCGAGGCAGAGGATCCCAAATGAAAGTTGAGGCGGTAGAGGACGTCTGCCTCGGTGTAGACCAAAATGTACACACGCCGATCCAGCGTCGACACAATCAAACAACCCTCCGATAAGCTGGCTATTCTGTCGGGGAAGACAATACGGATCGTCTCGGAGGTGTTGCTATCTCTAGACGGGGGCGGAGAGGACGAGCTGTGGACCGTGTCGAACGCTCGCAGCTCGAGGACGTAGCCGTTGTGCGTCGCCCTGGCGAGGACATTTAAGTCAGGATTGTAGCTGAACGACAAGGCGTGCTCGTGGAAAAGCCCGTCTTCCGGGTCGAGATCGGGAAAATCTCTGTCGGTGGGGATGCGTAGCTCTGGTATAGTGTTGGGTATGGTTGGTGGGCAAGGGAGGTGGGCGTGCACCAGTGTTTGAGGGATACATGCGAGAGACATGGTGACGAGGGGGTAAGATGTTTGCTTTCCTCTCTTCGAGGTCGGAATTATCCCAGTCGCCCGTACCGAGACTCTCGTTGGTCACAGTTCTAGCCTTGCGGCACTCGGGGTGAGCGATCGAGAGGGAGGGAGAGAGGGGTATTGGAGAAACTGGAGAGAAAAGAAGGGATGATCGAGTTGATTGTCGAAAGCTCAAAACACCCACTCCCAACCAAAGATTGTAACTCGCTCACTCCTCAACCCGACCTCCTTGTTCGTCAATACTTCTGACATTTCATCATTCCAACATACATGCCAAGATAACATCAATCCAAAACAGCAATAATGGATCCTAGAAGACGAGGCTATCCCCCTGCTCAACAGCAATACCCTCCTCACCAACCTCAACAGCCTTACGGAGGTCAACAACCCAACGCCCAGTATTCAACCTCGTCATACCCGTCTGATCCTCGATTAGCCCGTCCTCCGCCTGCTCGACCACCTTTCCCACCCAATGGCCAGCCACAGGGATACAACCAGGATGCTAGAGACCCGCGAGATCCGAGAGACCCCCGTCATCGACCTGCTGATCCCCGTCAATTCGGCAACAATGGTTATGGAACCCCTCCTCAAGGCTACTCAACCCCTCCTCAAGCCTACGGCACCCCTCCCCCTCAATCGTTTCCTCCCCCTCCCACCGCTCTCGCCCGTGCTCCGCCAGTCATGCAGCAACCGCCAGCTATGCCCTCCACCGAGGCCAAACCGAACACCGACGAGACATCCGGCCCTGTAGTCAAGAACCGCCCATTGTTCTGCGTCGTCTGCGCAAGCAACAATGTGCGTTGTCAGACAACGAGGACGACAGAGACTTGTCGCTGATGCCAGAACCGATCGATGGAGGCGCACATGGTGTTGGAGTGAGTCACAGGTGAGAGCTGCGTTCTGATGGGCAGAAAAGCCGCCTTTCGAGTCATCTCAGCAGGGACAGGATCGGCGGTCCGTCTGCCCGGTCCCGCTATCGATCGACCAAACGTGTACCGCTTTGGTACACCATACGACGAGATGTACAAGGATCTCGAGAGACAGGACAAGGCGCTGTAAGTGATTGATCAACGCTGTTCCCGGGGAGGGGGGTCGCAGTCCGGGACTCGGAACTTTCGGAGGCACAGCTGAAGCTCAGGTACACGCGCAATGGGATATTGACCATGCTGGACCGAAATCGAAGAGTGAAGCGAGCGCCAGAGAAGTGGCAGGAGCAAAAGGTCGTGCGAGCCGATGTGGTGATCACATGCGAGGAGCGATGCTACGATGCTGTCTGCGACGGTGAGTCCACTTTCGGGCGTACCTCTCGCTTTCATCAATCCTTCCACCTCCCTCGCTCGACACTGGGATCGTTTGGAGAATACATCAGAGTGGCAGACCCGCTGAGACGCAGACTTGCTGGCTCGGGGAGGCGAGTACAACCGCCCAATACACGTCATCAACTTTGAGATCAAAGACAACGCCGAAGAAGCAGCCATAGCCGGCCAATCGATCCTGGAGCTCGCGCGGGCGGTAAGTGATTGGGATTTTTCCAGAGAAGACCCACGTGGGGGATGTCGCGGTGATGGATGCTGACGCTGTGCAGATTGAGAGGGCCAATGACCTCGACGAAGAGATCGATGATATCCTCCTGGCGCATAGTGAAAAGCACCCACACGTGCTGCTCCACACCGTAGCTTTCTATTAGCATATGCACATTTGAGTTGTAGCGCCATAAAGTGGCTCTCACCTTACGGGTATGCACTGCGTCTTTGGAAAGACAACGTCCACGCTGGCACGGCTGAGCAGAGCGTCACTGGGTCACTGATGAGGCGCCGGCATCCTTTAGTCTCGCGAGTTGCAGCACAGAGCGACGAGCGACGTCAAAGAGGGAAGTAACGTGACAAAACAAGACGCTGCATACCCCGGGCAGGCCAATTGCATGAGATCCGCAAAGGGTCCCTCGCATACGTACCAGGCAAAAAGATAACCCTCGGGAGAGGACAAAGGCAAAAAGGTAATCTTTGAACAGCCAGAGGGGATCGAACCCCCGATCTACAGATTGTAACGATCAAACGTCGAAGTCTGTCGCCTTACCACTGGGCCATGGCTGCGTTACTGATTACGTAACAGAAGGAGCAATCGCTCCCATGGCCCGCAAACGCGGTTGGATGTCTGAATGGTTTAATTTGGTATATATACCCATCAGCAATCTGGGTGTGTTGACGCTCTCGCTTTGCTGGAACTCGAACATCGCGACGTGGTGCACACTCTTCGTCGTCGGCTCGCTTCTCCGCTTCATATCCCATATCCCATATACATATATATCCATCCACACCCCGGTCCGCCACCTTCATACGACCATGTGGCTCAGCGATACCCAGAGTACGTGCTGTCCCATCCCATCCGATATCCGCATGCAAGGCGACACACCGCTAATACCGCAGAAATCGGCATCGCGCTCGTCGCGTTCGGGATCTTCTTCCAGTTTCTCGGTAAGTCACCTGCGCGTCCACACGACTCTCCCACGGGTCACCCTACGCGGCGACATGTCTTTCCAGACCTGGGTTTGAACTTACTCCAGGGATTGTTCTGCTCTTTGACGGGCCATTGCTCGCTCTCGGAAACGTATGACATAAAAGCTCTGCGAGTCCTGCAGCGGAATACTCATCCGCAGATCCTCTTCCTCTCCGGCTTGCCCCTTATCATCGGCCCCACCAAGACGTTCTACTTCTTCTCGAGGAGGGAGAAATGGCGAGGTACCCTGTGTTTCTTTGGAGGAATGTGAGTTCGGCTTGCGGTTGGAACAACTATCCCCACTGTCCTCCCGGCGGAATCGCCCTCGATCCCGCTCCCTCGTCCAGCATCATCGCTCTTGCGCTCCAGACGCGTTCATGATCTTCGCAACCCCTTGAGCTTCGTCTGATCGCAGCATCCTGGTCTTCTTCAAGTGGCCTGTCACGGGCATTATCGTGGAATTCGTCGGCTTCGTCGGTCTCTTCGGGTACGTCCCAGTCTCCATTTTCCCGCCTCTCTCGAAGACCTCTACTCACTCTTAGCTCCTTCTTCCCGGTCATTCTCCAGGCACTCCGACAGACTCCCATTATTGGCACATTCCTCTCGCTCCCATACATCCGTCAAGTAAGTCGAGATCATTCCCCCTGCCGAGTGCTTCCTTCCGGCGCAAGGCTGATGCCGTAGGCCGCTGACAAGCTCGCTGGTGTCCGCCAGAGCGCTGTGTAGAGCGGAGCGCGTGGGAGTAGTCGAACATGAGCATATATCTCACCGATGCAACGATGCAAAGACATGACTATGCTTGGAATGTCGCGCGGTGGCATCTTCATTCAGCCGGTGTCATCTCCACCGAGCCAATCTGATAGCGTCTGACACCCTCCCGGTCTCCGCTCGGGTGGCTACACAAGCCGATGAACAACCTCATGCACGCGGCCAGAGTCACACACGGCAAGCAAGGGAGCGAGGGAGCAGGGAGCAAGGGAGCGAGGGAGCAAGGGAGCGAGGGAGCAAGGGAGCGAGGGAGCAAGGGAGCGAGGGAGCAAGGGAGCGAGGGAGCAAGGGAGCGACGAATTGTGCCGAGGCGGCACGTGGAGGTGGACGATAGTCCTTAACGTGTCAGAACCCAGCCCGCAAATCCAAAACCCACGAACATGGCTCGTACAACTGCATAGCAAAGCATCTATAAATGGTCTAGCGCATCAAATGAGGTATACAAAGACAGCAGCGAAACATGTGAAATGGGATTTGACGTTGGAATCTGTCATCGAGCTCGAGTCGTAAGGAGCGGAGAGTGGTCTGGTCGGGGGGGAAGAAACGTGAATGGTGGTGTTGATGGGTTGGAAATATCGCTTCGTCGCACGCGAATTATCCCGACCAGAGGCGTCGGAAAGCGGTGAATGGTCCTTTTGGTGTGTTTTTGTGGTTCTCGCAAGTCGTCCTCTGCTATCGCGGCCGCCGCCTTCCTTGTCTGATTCTGCTATAAAACGTCCGTACACGCCATATCTTGTGCCGGGCGCGTCAAAACGCCCATCAAAGCCCCCTCTGAAGCTGAAGGTCGGCGCAAGAATCACTACTTGCCATCCTTGAAACCCTTTTGCTTCTGTGCCGAGCCCTCCCAGAGGGGCTTGAACGCGTCGTCTGCAAAGCCTCCTGTCTCTTTCGGGCTCGCCTTGACGGGCAGCACGTTCGCATGGTAAGGGATCTGGTCGTCCGGACTTTGATTCTGGGTTTGGTGTTTCGGGGGTGGGATCGAGAATCCAGTCTCACGTTGACCGGCAAACATGGCCGCTCCCTGTCTCGGTGAATTGCCCATACCTCCCCAGGCGTTTTGCGCGTTCTGCGCCGAGGAAGGGAACGACTCGTTCCACGAGGATGCAGGTGCTGGCGGGGGTAACGGGCCGGCGGCGAGGTTCGGCGAGAGCGCAGTGGACGGTGGTGGGATGGGTCGGAAGGGGGCTTTAGTCGGATGCAATGTTTGCGCCAGCTTGGCCTAGCACGATGTCAGCTGCCTGTTGCAACACTTTCGAGGGGCTTGTCCTGGGCCGGGTTTCCAACTCACGTGTAGATCCTTCAGATCGTTGCCTTGCTGTCCGGCGTGCAGGTTCCCGGAGATTGTCGCGATCAGATCATCCATAGACGCCATGGCGGAGAGACGTGGAACGATAAGACGATAAGACGATAGGGTTGGAAGAAGAGGGGAGTTGAGGGCGCAGATAGGCGAGCCTCGGACAATCGTACTGTTGGGATCGATAACAACGAGGTCGTGATACAAGATCAGTCGTCGCAAGCGGGGTGACAGGGGGGTCCTGGGGGCTAGTGTCTAGAACTGGCTTGTTACGACGTCGACACGTCCTTTAGCTCCTTTCTCCGCGTGGGGCAACGGTATGGGCCCGGGGGTGGAGATATCTCTGACGACTCCTTTCGGGGTCGGTAGCTGCGGAAGGTCTGTGGGGGAGCCGTTTGTCCACTGGAATGGGGGGGCTGTTCAAAGGGTGCTCGGAGGGTGATGAGGGCGAGTTTGGCAGTGATGATCCGTTTGAAAGGCGTCGAAAACGTGTCCAAGGTGTGTGCTGCTTCGGATTTCGAGGCCGAGTGGGTTATGCACAAAGGAGCAAGGAATGATCTCGACTGTTCGACCGGATGGGGGTCAATGTATCTATGGTCGATGAAGAGTGGGCGATGGAATGCGATGGTGTGACAAGATGTGAGAGAAGAGCGCAAGCGGGTCCGGGCCGTTTGAACAGGTAACTACTGTGTATGGTCGACCACCCGGTGGCGAGGGGTAATGGAAATGGGATCAATCCATCGCCAACCCACTTTATCCATCCCCCGGGCCTACTGCTACTACCACTGTGGGATATCCGGGACAACTACCGACCCGGTTCTTACCGATATCCCCGCACAGTACAAACCTTTCGATAAACCATCATCGACTTGGATGCATTCCATCGCATTCCCGTCAACAGACCAACGACTCGAGCTGACCCTGACCCCCTGCAGGTCCCACATGACACCCTCAACGCGCTAGACCTCGTCCAGCTGACCGGCCCCGTTGGCAGCCAAGAAAAGGATCGGATCGAAATCGCCACGTGCGAGCGAGCGACAGCCACAACGCGGTGGGAGGTGGAGGCAAGGGTCAGGAGGGAAGGGAGCGGGATCAAATATTTCCAAGCACACCCCTCGCCGCGTCCTCCGGTCCTCCGGCACAGTGAACGCATATTTACTCGAGGTCTATCACCCTAGTCAACACCTATTCAAGTCCTCACCCCACCATGCCCAGTGAGTCACACTCTCCAGTCATAGCCCACTCTTGCTCACAAGCAGAATCAGCCCCACCCGAAGTCGCTGCTCAGCTGTCCAACCTCCAAGCTCGAGCGCAGACGCAACACAAAGATGCTACCGCCTCGACTCCCTCCACCTCCACTGCCCTGCCCGCCAAATTGGCCAAGAACAAGCGTCTCCCAGCGACGATGATCACCCCGGCAGGTAGCGTCGACAGCAAGAAGAAAGGCGGGAAGCGTGTGGGAAAGAAGCAGAGGAAGAGGACAGAGGAAGGGAAGGAGAAGGCGTTGGAGAGGAGTGGAAAGTTGGAGGAGAAGGTCAAGGGTAGGGAGGAGCGCAAGGTGCGTGTGGGCCAGCGATGACGACGCATACTCCGCGCAAGACTAACCCTACAGGCAAAGCGACAGAAGGCTAAGAACGCATGGGAGTGAGCGGGGGGAGAGGACGGGGCGGAGGCGGCGATGTCAAGACGAGCGTGCGGATGGACCATGCTAGTCGGTCTCTACTGTAACATTGACGAAATGCAACGAAATGACGAGGTCTCATTGCGACGCGACATGACAGTGCGGTCGGGGCGCATTGGAGCTCAATGGCGAGTCCAGCTCGGCAACCTGGACCTCGCAATCCTACGCACCACAGCGCACAAATGCCCAGTGAGAAGGCTGGTTGGCGTTCACTAACCCCTGGCACGTCCAGCGTTTGCAACTGACTGTATGCTCCGCGCCGCTCAGGCAGAACAATCCAAAGCATCCAGACGCAACACCTCCAGCTCGAGTCTATGCAGACATGCCCACACACCAAGCGCACATTTCGGTCATGTAATCCATCTCAACGTACAAAGCCTGAACCCTAAGCACGTCCAGCACCGGGGACGTATCGTCCCTTCCTCTCTCGGGGAACGAACGAGGTGACGTTGGTGACAGTGACGGGGAGAGAGTCCATGCCGAGGGACTTGAGGAGGTCCTTGGTCTCGGCGTCGACCTCGGTGGGCGAGTCGGGGTTGGCGGCAAGGGCAGAGACCTCGGGGACGTATCTGATGGGTTAGCGTGGGTGTGTCATTTTGACAAATGTAGATGATTGCGACTCACTGGTCCTTTCGCTCTCGCTCCTCCTCCTGCAGTCGGAAAGAGATACCTCGGACGGGACCCTTCTGGATTCGCTTCATCAAGTGGGTGGTGACTGGGAATCAGCGGGGGGGTGCCATGCCAAACAAAAGACAGGCAAGCAAGCTCACATCCGGAGATCTTGTTCCTCAACCGCTTGGAAGGGACCGAGGCGACCTCATCGAGGAGACGCTTGTTGGTGCTGAATGTCAGTGGTGGGTTCTTTCCGTGTCGTTGTGGTTTCTCCCTCCGGCTCTGCGCATCCAACCGCCCTATCCTCCACCATCCCAGTACATTTTCCTGCGCCATCCACCCCAGCCCCATTCTCCCTGATATCCACATCCCCACTTCGTTGACAATCCCCCTGCCCCCTCACTCCTCCCCACCTCCCCCGAGTTTGGCCAAGGTCAAGGTCGAAGCGCGACTTACTGGAAGTCAAGGGTGAGTCGGGGGTAGTACTTCTCAATGAGAACTCGCGAAGCTCGCTTGACGGTTTTTGTCCTAACTCGACCCTACAGTGCGTGATCCATCAAGAGAGCGAGAGGTATACGGGGAGGCAGTTGAGCGGGTTGGTATGGCGAGAATTTGAGGATGGTCCGGAAAAAAGGGATATGGTGCGTGCGGACAGACGAGGCATAGGCGGGGAGGACGATCAAGGCGATAGCGCAGAGACGAATGGGAGAGCGTTGGGGAAGGGGGGCGCATGGTCAGCGACGTGTTCTTCTTGGTCTATAGGTCGAGGCTTGCTCACCATGTTGAATGTTCCCTACAACGTCAGTTGATGTGAACCTTTGTATATCTCTGAATATCCCTCTTGCCGTGCACCGAGACTGAGCGAGGGGGAGGGGGGGGGGTGGTTGGCAGAGAGACGGAACCAAGGAGAATGGGGGATATCGCCGTATCTCCGAAAGAAAGGGGGTGTGGCACTTGCCATACGGTCCTGCTGATCCCTTATCGCCGATGATGGCGAGTGTGTCTTGTCCGAGGGACTTCTTCCCCATTTTGATCCCGCTTTCCCACCTCTCCCACTGTGGAGTCTCCATGCAGCTGTGACGTCTGACGGTGTCTGCGTCGAGTACTCACTCACTCGACTGGACTCAGTCGCTATACACACCCAACCCCATTCGTTTCCTCCCACGGCCATCGCGTTGGGATAGGACACAGAACATCTCAGTAGCAATAACACCAGGCCCTCATCGCCTTTCATCATGGCCAACGTCACTACGAGGCGAATACAAAAGGTACCTCAAACGCGCTACACCTCCCTCCCTCCCCTTGTCCTCTTGGCACGGTCGCATAGCGTCTTCCCACCCACGCACCATTCCTGTCGATCAGACCAGTCCGGCATATAGCTTTTCAACACCATACCCCATCCCTTCCCGACTCATCGTCCCTGTCCAGACCCCACCCCCGCTGACACCCAGGAACTCGGCGAGCTCATGAGCCAGCCCCTTGACAACATCACCGTCATCCCCAACGAGGCCAACGTCCGCTCCTGGCAGGTCATCATGCACGGTCCAGTACGCCTTCATACTCCATATCTAATGTTTGCAACTCACGAGCGCAGCCCGGCTCGCCTTTTGCCGGGGGCAAGTTCAAGCTCAACACCGACTTCACCCTCGAGTTCCCCTTCAAGCCGCCCACAGTGAGAAACCCCTCTCTGTGCTCTTTCCCTTAGCGCCATTGTCGTCCCCGCGGGATAGGCGCTGAGTACAGATCAAATTCACGACAAAGATGTACCACCCGAACATTGACAGCGATGGGAAGTGAGTATTCTCCCCCTTATTTGCGCGTTTGGATGCGAGCAGGAGCGATAGCAGGTACTGACGCCACATCTAGCTTGTGTTTGGGCATCTTGAAAGTCGATCAGTGGAAACCATCGACCAAAATGTCCAGTGGTAAGTACTGTCTACCACTAGCCTTCTATGCGCTCGACTCACCATCACTAGTCTTCATGTCGATATACGACCTGCTCGAGTCGCCCAACCCGGACGACCCGCTCGTCTCGTCCATTGTAAGTCGCGCGCTCTCCTCACCGTCCTCGCGCTGACACCCAGGCCGACCAGTACCGGCAAGACCGTGCGGCATTTGACAAAAAGGCCGCAGAGTACACCAGCAAGGTGAGTCATCCCGCTAATCCACCCTCCATGGGTCCCTTGCTGATGGACAGTACGCAAGCTAATACTGCCACACCCGCGGGCAGACCAATACCATAGACTCTCGGGCTACTCGTTGTCATAGTGCTGTACCATCAATCACCGCGCCCCTTGGAAGCGCAAATCCCATCCTCGCCGCGACTGTTGGCACCATGGCACATGTCTATGCAGTCTCGTTGCGAGCGTCCTTCATGTTCGTTATTCATAGAGATCATCTCTGGAAAAGATACAAATACAAAAAAGGGTCGTCTCGTCGACTTTGAAATCGCAGACTACCGTCCGAGCAACCTCGTCCGAGCCTTCAAACGCTCGACTCGACGCTCCAGCTCCTTCTCCTGCGCCTGCCACGCGTGTAACTGCTCTTCTGGCCCATTCCTCTTCCTCACCCACCCACTCGTAGCGATTTTCGACACGTCTACAATCTTCGGGACAGCTGTCCATTCGCTCACTTCTCTCCACAAGAGCCGAGACTCCATCTCGACAGTATGCCGCGACGGCGTGACCGGACCGACCGAATCATCGTCATCCGACGAGATGGACGAGGCCGAATCGAGCCCGCTGGTATCCAGCTCGGGCACAGCCTCGAGTTCGGCTGAGGCGGTAAAAGCCAATTTCGGCAAGAGATGTAAATCCTTGTAGAGCTCTTTGCTTTTGAGCAGCGCATTCTCCCGCCGCAAGAAACGGAGGGCGGTGCGCAGGTTCTCCACCTGTTCCGAAACCAACCCGGAATCCACAACAGTCGTCGAGATCGGTACTTCCACTCCTGTTGAAGAAGCCTGTCGGTCGCCCTTGCCGAGCTTCGCGTTCTCCGCTTCCAGCGCATCCAGGTCCCTTTGCAACTGCTCGATCGCTTCTTCGTACACTTTCTCCTGCTTCTTCGCCTTGGCCACGTCGTTTTCCAGCTCGACAATCTGGTCTGCCTGCTTGCGAGTAGCTTCGAGACGTCTCTCCAGCGTCTCCACCTTGACACCAGACTCTTGGAGCGATTGGTCCTGTTGATCAGCAATGCCCATCGAAGGCAGCAAAATCCAACTCACTCTGATTTTAATCTCGCGCAACATATCCTTAAGCTCTTCTGACAATGCGACAACTTTCCTCTCCGTGTCGGCGTTGTATGATGCCGCAGCTTTGATCTCGGTGACGCGGGCGAGCCACGGTGGAGGCACTGCCACTGAAACGTCAGAGAGTCACCCAGTGCCAAAAGAACGAAAACTCACTAGGCACAATCTGGCCAGCCTTCGCGGCGCCCTTAACCTTAGGTAGGATCGCGCCCATCTCTGCTCCAAGTCGCTGCACAAACATCCCTATCAGCTCCCATGGCGGCGCCTCATACGCGTGCGCGCTCTCAGCGGTGACTTGATCGAGGAATGCTTCAATGTCGGACAATCGCAGCGGCGCTTTGGAAACACGAAGCGAGGCGACGTGGGCCGAGATTCGCTGCGCAAGCTGCACAGCGAGATCCACGGCGTTGGAGACGGACGTCGTCAGGTCTGACAAGGCAATTGTGGTGTCGGGCAGCAGGGCCGAGTTCGAGTTCACAACCGATTCCACCTCAGCCACTAGTTTGCTGTACGTCAGTCGGACTCTCGAATAGCGACTGACCCTGCCGGTATCTTGACGGTGCGGACCAGGTCCAAAATTCTTTGCACGGGCTCATAGACCCCTTCCTCAAGACTGGACTCTCCCACATCCACTTCGATGTCTTTTGGTAAGCCCAGTTCTAAATATCGGGTCACGGAGCCTCCACGTACCTTCATCCTTGATCAGACCGACGATCGCCTGGCGGGCATATCCAACCGCAGCCGCGAAGTTGTCCAGATCATATTCGAACGCGTACGCGAATCCGAGCTGTTGTTCCCCAACGTCCAACTCTGGACGGTCGAAGACGGTCGCACACAGGTGGTCGAATTGAGCGATCAAGCTGCCGAGTTCCCTTACACAATCACCCTCGTTGAACGCTTCATTCCTTATCCCGTTTATCCATCCGTCCACCTTGTTCTCCACCCCTCCGACCTCGACCAGCGTCTTGCCATACGACACCCAGTCATCAGGGGAGCAGCGGGACATTATTCCACCAAAGCGCTTGTTGAGAGTAGAAAAGTGGCGGAGCTTGCCACGAAGCTCGCAGATGCCGACGAGAGGTTCGGCACTAGCTGATTGGAGTGATGAAGGGAGACCATGGAGTGAAGAGACAGTGTTGATGAGCGTGTCGACCTTGGAGCTGATGCGCTTGAAGAAGAGGAACAGGGTCGTGGGGTCCGCCTCTGTCTCGTGATATTTGTCCGGCAAGTATGCCTAGACGATCAGTCCGGTCTCTTTCCGACACAGAGGCGAGACTGACCGTGACAATGTCTAAATGCTCGGCCAGCTGAGCCACTTGCAATCGCTTGAGATCAAAGTCGATAGTCTTGCCCTGCGCTTTGGCGGCGCTCGACTGGAGCTTGAGATTCAGGTTCAATATCGCTTGGGCATCTTTCGAGTTGGTAGCGGATTCAGTGTCTTGCGTAGCCTGTCGCATTCGGAGATCATCAATCTCGCTGGATAAAGTCAGAGTCGCTCGAGCTGTCGCACCCACCTCTGGAGGTCGCTGACGAGATTTCGGAACTGGTTCAAGGTCGTCTCCATGTCCAGTATCACGGCGTCAAGGTCATTGGACCTTGCTCTTTCTTCGCGCAGCTGCAGAGATATTTTGTCTGGTGTGTCAGCTGAGCTGACATGTTGAAAGTGGGGGAGATCACGCACCGATCTCCTCGTTCAACTGCTTCTCAGCCTCAACATGTCCCTCCTCCAGCTCATCGTTGAGCTCTTTCAGTGCTTCGAGATCCTCGATGGTCACCCGCATCTCCTCAATGCGCTGGAGTATTCAGCATCGGTCCAATCAGGCAGCTGAATCATCTCACCTCTCCCATCTGGAGGTTCCTCTCCGTGAGCTGCTCCAGCATGTCTTCGGCTCCCAACGCATCGTCCAGCTGGACTTTCAGGTCCTCAATCTGCGCTTCGGCATTCGCAAGTTTCGCCTCTGCCAGCTCGTATCGGCCTGCCGTGAGCATGGGCGCTAAGGGAACTAGTCAGTGACGAACTTTGCAGATCCTCTTGTGACGACAGCTCTTTCTCCAAGTCGGTTATCTTGGCTTTGTACTCCTTTTCCGCATCGCTCGACACGTCACGCAATCTGATGGTCAGCTCGGTCTGCAGCGATGTTTCTGGTCGAGCTGACCTGATCAGAGCCTCCTTTAGTCGTTCGTTGTGCTTTTCAAGTTGCACAAAAGCCAAAGAGCTCCGTTCCCCATCCAGGCCTGCGGGCTTTTCATACTCCACTGGATGTTAGTCTTGATGCACAACCTCCCACGTAGATGTAAACAAACCATTCTCCTCCTTCAACACCGCCATCTCCATCTCCAGTTCGGCGATCTTCTCATTCAGCTTCTCCAGTTCAATCTCCGACGCCTCTGCCTTTTCTTCGGCTACTTCACGATCCAAAGTCGCCATCTCGAGGTTCTCCATCGCCTCTAAGGCTTTGTTTTGCAGGTGAGCATTTTCGGACTGCAAGTCCTTGGCAGATCGCTGAGCCGCGACGAGGGAGGATTGTAGTTCTTGAAATTTCGCTGACGCGTATTAGCACTAGTTGATACACACCAATCAGTCCGACATGATGCTCACCCTGCAGCTTGACCCTGGCAGCGCGCAAGGCATCGGCCTCTCCGACTTTGCTCTCTAGCGACTTGATTCTCTCCTGATCCTCGGCTCTTCTGCTCTCGAGTATCCGCATTTTGATCTTCATCTCTTCCATCTCTCTCTTCTGAGCGAACAATGCGGCCGTGGTCGCCTCTTTATCTGGAGTAGGGGCTCTTCGGCTGTCCGTCGGAGGAATTGGGACACTGGGAGCGCCGGAGAATGAGGTCCGGGAAGCTTGTTTCTCCCGTATTGGCGAGGCGGTCCGGGAGAGCGGGACAGGAGGAGGAGGCATTGCTCTTGCATCCTCGTCGTTGGGGTGCTGGGACGATGGTGTCTCTGCCCGCGAGGCGATGGATTCTGCGACAGACGGAGGACGGCGGAAAGAGGTGGTACGTGGGATGCCTCCGGTAGATGTGGCCGAGGTCACTCGAGACGGGGTCGGACGGGGCGATGAAGGGGGTGGAATGGACGTTGAGCTGGATGAGACTTTACGAGGGGGTGGGCTAGAGCTGGAGTCCAAGCCAGCAGATGTAGACGAGTTTGAGGGCTTGATCGGTGCGCTTGTTCGTGCTGGTGTGGCCGAGGAGACTCTGGAACCAGAGGGCGTAGGGGGAAGCTGTTTTGCCGGGGTCGATTGCGCCTGACAGGTGAGATACTGTAGATTGAACGAGTGAGAGCCTCGACTGACCACTGTCGGGAGCTCAAGTATCTGTACTTGAGACGGCCGGACAAATACTCCGTACTTTGGCGCGCAGTCAAAGTACCGCTGACCTTGTACTGACCCGTCGTTCTTCCCATTCGGCTCGAGACTGGCATGAGCGCGTGCTGTCTCTGGACTCAGGCATGAGGTCGTGCTGCCCTCCTCCTCGGGAAGGGACAGAAGCACCAGACACCACTGAGACGTACAGCTCTACGCCGACCCATTTCCCCGCTGCAAACTTGGCATTGCTACCCGTCCACCTGACGATCCCCACTCCGGCCGAGACCGAGACTTTTGCGCCTAAGGGCACTTCGGTCGATGTCATTGTGCTGTGCGCGTGCGGCTCATAATCCCGTGACAAGAGATGAATCAAAAGAGTCAAATGATACACTGCAGACAAGGCCGTAGGTGTATCTGAAACGTCTCAGCCCGTGAACCAAGACGCGTCGATACGTCAACAGTGACACGTCAGAAAGGCTCACTCGTGGTGATAACTTTACCTCCGCCTTTCTTTTCGAGCATCTCTCACTTGCATGGCCTTCTGTTCAATATAATCTCACCTACTTCACCAGATCCATATTCAAAACCATGTCGCAAACACTCCCCGTCCCCCTCAAGTCGCTCGAGCAATGGCACTCGCCTTCCTCCCGAACCGACGTGATCAACGAGCTCATTCACGGTGTCGGTATGTCGGCCTATCCTCCCCCTTCCTCCGACTTTCCAGGCGGATTCTGTTGGGCGTCTGCCGCGGAGATTGCGATGGATTTTGGGCGCGAACACAACGAATGTGACTGACATTAGACCGATATAACCCGACCAACTTGTCGTGGATGGAGGAGTACCTCGGAACTCAGGTCAGAGACGGAGAGTACGATCTCCTGGCCAACCTCGCTATCCTTAAATTGTATGTCGCGCTTGGGTCGCCTCGACCCGTCTCGGCAGCCCAATCCCACCTCATACCATACCCTATCAAGGCGCTTTTGGGCTAGTCGTGATCACAATGCTCATACCAGGTACCAATTCAACCCCCAATTGTCCAACCCGGACGTCATCATCAACATCCTCCTCAAATCCCTCGCCGCCACGGTCCACGGACCCGACTTCAACCTCTGCCTCTCTCTCCTCCGTGAGCCCGCCGTAAGTCTTTTCACTTCCAGAAACAGAGTCGATCGTCGGCTCATCCCCAGGCGATATTGCACGACATCGACTCGGAGGAGCAGAGTCTGGCTGTCGTCATGCCATTCCTGCAACATCTGCACGACCTGATCCGACAATGCCAATTCACCAACTTCTGGAAGGAGCTCAACGGATCATCAGAAGGCGCGACCAGTATGTGATTTCCTCACCATTACCCCATCGCACGATAATGGCCCACACGCGAACCTTTTGTGTCACTTGAGAGCTACACTCACTCACACCCAGTCTTGAAAGAAGCGTACATCCCCCAACACTCCAACTTCATCTCTTCCCTCCGAACCCTCTTCGCCACCTCGATCGCCTCCTCTTTCTCCCGAATCCAAACCAAGCGACTCGTCAACTGGTTGGACCTCTCCGAGGACGAGGTCAAGCAATGGGCCGAGAGCGCGCAATGGAAGGTTGAGGGCGATCTGGTCGAGATTCCCGGTAACGGAGACAACGACGTCAAGGCTGGTGTCGTCAAGGAGAACGTCGAGTTGAGCCGTGAGTTGAGAGATTTGTGCATTATGCGGTCGATGGAGGGCGCTGTCGTACGTGAAGTTGGACCATGTGCTGATGCCAGAATTGGCAAAATTGATCGCGAACGCCGGATACTAGATGTGATAGTAGAGACATGCACGATTTCACTTCCCCGCGGAAAGGCGCTTGATCTTGACGAGCGTGCTTCTTAAGGTTTAGAGGTCGTGGCAGAGGATCTCGGAAGGGCTTCGTCGGTCTCGACGTGATACAGCTCGTCCTCGACAGCCTTGTTGCTTGAAGCTGACTAGACGGCTCGTCCAGTAATTTCCGTTAGGAGAGGATTGCGCGCGAGAACAGCAGGTCACACCACTTGGACCAGGTCCAGCCTGGAGACTGCAATGAGGTCGTCCTGGGCGATGTACAGCCTCGCCATGGCCGGCTTGTGGATTGCACAGAACGCTGGTTCGCGATATGGGAGCCGTGAATGGGGTATCAACTCAACCTTTGCTAACGCCCATACCCCATCCGTTCTCGGGGCAGCTTGCAACGTAGACGGGGAGCAGATCAGGCGCAATACCTTGGATGACACTCAGACTGGGCGTAATGTGCTGTGAATCGGCACAACAAGCCCGTCTAGTCAGGGAGGGTCTGCATGCCCTTAGGACTATTTCACAATATCGTAAGAAAACGATCCGCGCGAACCGGACACTAACAAGCCATGGAGGGCAAGGCGTCAAGGTCTTCGTCATGCTTGATCTGCTGTGGAGCGGTCGCTCGTCAGGCGAAGCTGTCGATGGTGTCGACGAGCGGCTAGCTAGAGTTAGGTGCGGTGTTGTTGTCAGATGGCACTCCACGCAACTCGTCATGCATAGAAAGGATGTGGGATGGCGGTGCATGGCGGATGTGTAAGACTCTGTCGGAGACAACTTTCTTTGAGTGTGCTGAGTGCGTGAAGAGACCTCAGTGATTTTTGTGTGCAGCCTAGCCCTCTTGTCAAAGCCTTCTTCACGACTCTGTCTCTGTCGGGTGTCTCTGCAGCACCATAGCGACACGTGGGTGGTGTCCGAACAGGTCGACTAGCCAGCACATGGCATGGTGAGTTTCTGGGACTGCTGAGTAACTAGCACTGCAGGATATCAGCCCAAGAAGTGTATTGCTCATCTAGGAACGTCCGATGTGGGGAGCAACCGCGCCAGACGAGAGACGCCTTTTAGGACGCGTAGTTGAGTAACGAGCTGAAGGGGTAGCGGGGGGAGGGAACGAGGGTGAGTGAATAAACGCTGTCTCAGGGTTTCTGGTATGATTTTCTATTTACCTTTTTGGAACCCGTAGAGTCAGTTTACAATAGCTGGCAGCTTCCGACCCGGTAACCACCAAACGCCACCCGGAACAGAAGGAACCAACCCACGACGCGTCGGGTACGCCCAGGGGTATACGACCACAAATCATCACTACCACCTCGACGACGACGACGACCACCACCACCCACGACCAGTGCTACGACCATCTTTAGAGTTCACAGACGCGCACAAAGCATTCTCGAACATTACATTGATACTTGATACCCCTGCAAAGGTCATCCATAACGGCAGCAGGTCATTCTCGCCATCCGAAACACAAACACAAACACGCACACCGCGAAAGGCTCGATCGCCCACGCGACGCTTCGCATTGTCACTCCCGCACACGACCCTCCTACCCGTCTTGTTCCGCCACATCAGTCTAGACAGACTATTCACTCTATCCTCGCCAAGAACAACGACGACTTGTGCGAAGACGCGGTAGATAGATAGAGGGTGCTGTGGTGTGACTCTGGATCGGAAAGGGTTTGTTGATTGTGATCTTGTTATTGTTCAGAGACGCACACTCGACTCGCATACACACATCTTTGAACATCACGGAGAGTGAGGTGGAAAAGGGGAACGACGTCACGAAACAGTGGACACCCGCCCCCCTCCCCATGACCTATTGACATCTTCCTCGATCAATCACCATCCCCACATCTCATCATCAACAACAACAACACAAAATCATCCTTCAACATCAACCTCTAACTCTCTCGCATCTACTCTTCTTCTCAGCTCCACCCATCACCGCCAAAGGCCTTCGACACGCCCACACGCTCTTTCCCACCCACGCTCTTTACCTATATCACCGTAGAATCATCACCTTAATCACGCTCAACTCTTGACACCGAAAGGGACTCGCACCTCGACGTTGGTCTTCTACCCTTACTACCACCATCCCCTTGGACCGCGCAGCCCGCATGTCCACTCTCGTCTCCGAGCCGGTCTCAGCGATGGGAATGGACGACGATTCTCTCCGTGCACAGAAACTAGCCAATGCAAAGAAAAAGGTGAGGCGTCCGGCGACGTGCCCTACCGAGGAGTCCACTGACAGCCAGTTGAAGACATTTCGAGCAAACAGGTCGATTGACACTGAGCCATCTCTTGCCCCGTCGACCGGCACCTTCCTCTTCCCCTCTGCTTCTCTCTCCGCGAGTCCAATCCCTCTCGTCACTGATATCGGCGGCAACGCGGCCTGGCGTCACTCGCGCGAGATGAAGGAGAAAGACTTGGATCTACCGCCTTTCCCAGCCAGCACGATACCGGCCTCTCAGTCTCCAGGCAAACTCCGGAAACCTCGCAGCAAAGGTAGCATGAGCCATCGACGACAGGCTTCGAGTGTGACCCTCGGTGGTAGTTCTGGAGGGCTGAATCGAGGGAGCGTGATGGGGCTGTTTGAGAGCGAAGAATTGGAAGCCCGACCTTTACGCGGTCCTGTACCGCGTCTCGCTCCGAGCGAAATCATCACCACACCTGCGACGCCTTTGCCGGATGACCCGGAGGCCGGAACCTTGACGACGGGGGAAGACCCCATCGCCGTGAAAGAAAGGTTGACGACGTTTTCCTTCGGAGCCAAACCGCCAACAAACCCCAGATCAGACTCGCGCGAACGCCGAGTAGGTCAGCCGCTCCTGCCTTCCCAGCTCCTCCCGTCTGAAGACTTTCCCTCGCCCAATGCCTCCCCCTCGAAGCGACTCTCCACGCCAGTCTCTCGACCGCCGAGCTTGCTCTTGACGCGGCCGACACCCCTTGCCTTTGGCTCGCCGTCCCCTTCGGGCGCTTCGAACCGATTGATGGACATCCCACAAACCCCTCCTACCCCGGCGAGATCCAAACGGCACTCACACACCCGGTCCAACTCGATCTCACTCCCCAACCTCAAGCTCAACTCTCGACCGGCATCCCTCGGAGTCCCCTCTTCGCCCTCGTTCCCGTCGTCGCCGTCATCCCCTGCTACGTCACGACCCACCACGCTAGGGGCGAGCGCTCGACTCAAGTTTGAACCCAGCGGACGAGGCGCTGAAGCGGAGCTAGGGAAGGATGAGTCTCGCCGCAAGGCTCTGGAGAAGCTGACCGGATCGCCCTCACTCGACATCCCTGATAGTCCTCGGCATGAGATAGCACTTCCGGATCTGGACGATGAGGATCTTTCGTCGGTCGCATCGTCCGCCAGGCCTCACTCCGGCTTCGGATCCTTCACATTTGGCCGACCAGCCTCGACCTCGTCGACTCCTTCCGTGTTCTCCTGGACTAACGGGGAAAGCAGCCCGCCGCCGGAACAATGGTCCGCCGATCCCAATGGCAAGTCGGACGAGAAAGACGATATTCTGGGCTTTGGATTCACTTTCTCGGGCAATGGGTCAGGATCTTTCAGCTTTGGCAGCGCGGCTCCAGCGTCGGCTTTGCCGAATCACGATACGGGTCTCGGCATGGGTCTACCTTCGACTATGCCCGTGCGACCTGCCATCTCCAGAAACCTGTCCGTGCTCGCAGAAGTCGACGAGCCGGAAGATGGGGACGCCGAGCAAGACCTCCCCACTGCCTTTGTCCCGGGGATCCAAGATCATCAGGCCATGCCCCTATCTCCCACCGCAGAAGAGATTGCCGAGAACCAAGACACGATCCCGTTTGTCCCGATCGCAGCTCCTGCCCCTTTGCGCTTGCGTGAGCTGCATCTCGTCTCGTCTAGCTCCCCCGCGTCTACTGGTTCCGGCGGTGCTTCGAACACTCCGTCGAGACTGGGATCCCCGACCAAAGGTTACGGAGCTATTGGGAGAGGACGCCCCGGACCACTCGCCAACGTGTCGACCGACTCGCCCGCTTCGACCAGTAGCATCGTTTCGACTCCGAAAAGCGCAGGCAGCGTAAGGAGAAGAGCAGGACCCGGCTCCGGATCAAGGGGAAGCTCGATCTCTTACAAAAGGGATGGCGAGTCGACTTCGTCGAGAGATTGGGGGATGGGCAACAAAATGCCCTTTTCACCTACGGATCTCTCAGATACCAGCTCGCCATCGCAGACGTTCTCGCCTCATTACTCTGGATGGGGCTCTGTGCCTCGTTCCGGTTCGTCTCGGCCTTGCCCTCGTCCCAAGTCGCTCGCCAGTGTTGGACATGACAACCGAGGTGCTGGACGGGTGCTGGGGGAAGTGGAAGAGGTGGATGAGGATGCTTTGTCATCTCGAAACCCGTCGTATCGCTTGTCTTCGGCCGAGAGCAACTCTGATCAAGCAAAGAGCGAGCATTCAAGAGACTCTTTCGGAGTGTTCGGGTGGAGGGATCCCCAATTGGAGCTGGAACTGGAGAGGGATGAGCTGCGAGAGGATGTGGAGCTGTGGAGGCAGCGTTGTGCCGGCTTGGAGGATAAGCTTGATCTCGAGAAGAAGGAGAATGTTGTGTTGAGGGACCGGCTTAGAAAACGTGAGTGCTTGGTGTGTCGGACATTGTAGCTGACGCATAGTCGGCGACAGGGTGTCTTCGATGTCTTCGTACCCGGACACAAACCGCGACACTTCACTCGTTGCTGATCTCCGCACTCAGCTTTTCGGCGTCAAGGCTCAAATGGAGAGAGAACGGACGCAAAAGCTGTCGGCCTTGGACCGCGTCGCTGAACTTGAAGCCCGACTCAAGGCGATCACGGGTTCGAACGAAGCGACGGGAGGGCAGTCCTTCCTTGGTCATGTCTTCTCGCCCGCGCCTTTGCTGCCAGCCGCGCCGTCTCCCAAAGTCCTGGACGACCCGTCCAGTCCGAAGGAGACTGCGTCGAGATTCGACCCTGTCGGCCGGATGCGAGCTTGGGGATTCCCGCGGGAACCCGTCCAGCCGGCTCAGTCAACGCGGAGCAAGAGGGAGAGCTTCTTTGGCCTTTCGCAGGTGCTTCAGAGAGGGTCGGATGAGCATGAGAGAGGGGAGATGGGCGTCGACCTCCCGCCCTTTGTGCTCCCTACCGAAACGCTTTCCGCGGGGAACGCACAACCGCTTCGGGTCGTCTCGGACCCGATCCCGGTTACGTCGGCTGGCGTTGGTACACACGGTTCTTTCACCGAGGATGGGTCGAGGTCGATTTCGCTCACTGCGTCGGCGTCGACTGCCTTGTCGTTCTTGTCGGACTACCTGCCAAAGTACTCGAAGCCGACGTCTCTGCCACCGTTGACCGAGGGGCCGTTGACGCGCGAGCCTAGAGCAGCGGTCAAGCAGCCTCCTGGCTCAGAGCACAAGGGGGTGTTGGATTTCCGAAAAGCATGCAGATGCTGCGTTGGGGAGGTGTTGGAGGTGTAGAATCTTAGAGGAAGGAGGTGGTCGGGCGTGTGCATGATTATCATCAATTATCTTGGGATTGTTTGTAACTTGGCTGTACAACTCGAAGAAACACAATGCATATAGGCTGTGATATCCCCCACCACCGACCTGAGCTGGCTGTGTACCTGGCTGTTACCAGGCGAGGACTCAGCCTGGCCGTCATGGTCATAGTGTCTTGACGATTGAGGGTAAAATGACACTGACTGACAGGGGCTTGGGGTGCCTCGGAGTGATGACGTACATGGACCGATTCCTAGGAATCTCCGGCCCCCACCTGACGACAGACGATACAAGGACCCGCATCTCTCCCTGCTCTCTTTCGCCTGGGCAGCTTACGTCTAAAGCGCCCCTTGGACACTGACATGTACGGCCTGTAACCGACCAATCAAGTCCATTGACGTCAGACCCAACAGGGCAGTCGGCCCTGGCCAGCCTGGGCCCTTTATCATGGTGGTGCGAGCAAGGGGCTTGGGTGGGTACGTACAGAGTCACTCTGCAGCAACCTCTCTGGGATAAAAAGGCTGGGAAGTGAGAGTCAGCCCAACCATGCGTTTGCTTCTTACCTCTACCTTTCGATTACTCGCCCGCCCAACTATCACTCTCCCACCTCGTAGCACGTTCAGTACCAGCCTTCGTATCATGTCTGACCAGAAGATCCTCACCGCCTACAAGGTGTGTCTCCCTGCCCCTTTGCCTCGCCTCGATGCACTGAGACCTCCCCGCTGACAAGGCGCTAGGGCATCGACGAGATCCCGAAGCAGCAGCAGACTCTCCCGGGCAAGGATGTGGATATGGCCCCGCTCGCCGAGTTTACCAAACTCGAATGCTGGGACAATGACGGAAAGCCGTACCTCAAGGAGGTGAGTCGGATTGAGTCGGACTCGCCGTGCATCGTGATCATATAGACACGCGCATACTTTCACTCTCTCAGGACCGCCCGCTGACAGCAGTACGTCGGCTCCGGCAAGCTCAAGGGCAAGACGGCGATTGTCACCGGGGGTGACTCGGGTATTGGCCGTGCTGCCGCCCAGCAATTCGCTCGTGAAGGCGCAGACGTCACGATCGTGTACCTCCCCGAAGAGGAGGAGGAGTGAGTGCAAGCGTGCAAGCGTGCAAGCCCGCGAGCGTGGTGTCCACCGGACGACGACGACGGTACCGGGGCTGAGGGCTGACTGGCAGTGCGCAAAACGTGAAAAAGGCGATCGAGGCGGACGGACAGCGTTGCCTGACCATTGCGCACGACTTGATGGATGCGGACAAGGCGTTCAGCGTCGTCGAGAAGCACTTGAAGGAGTTTGGCCGATTGGACATTCTCGTCAACAACGCCAGCAAGCAGATCATGTGCGAGAACATTGCGGATATCGATGTACGTTCTGGAAAATCCGTTACAGTGTGGGAAGATTGTATTGACAAATAGCTCAACAACGTCGAGAGCACCTTCCGAAGCAACATCCTCGCCATGTTTGCCATCACCAAGTGAGTTCCCCGCTTTCCCCTCACTCACTACCCCTTGGACGGCCACTCACCATCAGAGCCGCCGTGCCCCACCTCAAACCCGGCGCGTCCATCATCAACACCACCTCGGTCACCGCGTGGAAGGGATCCCCTTCGATGGTCGACTACAGCTCCACCAAAGGTGCCATTGTCACTTTTACCCGCTCCCTCGCCATGCAGCTTGCCCCCAAGCACATCCGTGTCAACGCCAGTAAGTCCCTTTGTCCATCAATAACACCAATGCTCTGAGGCTGACTCGCAGTCGCGCCCGGACCTGTCCACACCCCTCTCCAGCCCGCCAGTCGGCCCGCTGAGCAGATGGAGGGCTTCCAAGTCGGCTCGCTCCCGCTCCACGGTCGAGCCAACATGCCCGCGGAAATGGGACCTGCTTATGGTGAAGTTTTGGAGCCGGGGGAGAAAACAACCAGCTCATGTCAGTCTACCTCGCTTCGGCCGACTCGAACGCCATGACTGGACAGATCATGCACCTTGTGAGAGGAGCTTGTCGCGAATGTTTCCCCAGTGCTGACGACAGAACAACGCTCAATGGATCGGTTAAATCACCGCCGAGCCGCGAAAGCGACGACCACGGTGTGCGTGTGTGTGAGAGAGAGAGACTCGAAAATTGCCTGTAGCCCTGTATCGTGTAGCCGAGACGAGACGTATCGTGAGATGTTCAGATGCATGATGTGTATGCGCTTGAAGGGTGATCATAAGCGTCGATGCGTGGTTGTACAACAGGAGTGAATGTCCAGCGGTAAGGCGGGTACGTCCCAAGCCCTTACGCCTCGCCGCACTTGCGTCTGTTCCGGTTGGGGAAAGGGGTCGTAGGGAGTTTGGGAGGGTCGCGGACCGAAGCGTTGTCACCGAGCTCAGTGTCGGGCGTCACGCGCAATCCTGCAGTTGAGCTCAAGTCGTCATCAAGTGGAGAAGGGCGGTGTGTGTGGAGAGAGAGAGAGAGAGAGAGAGCACGAAAAACTCACGATACGCCCCCGTCTCATCCAACTGACCCTGCACGACGTTTTTCCTCAAAAACGCGGCAACCTCCTTCCACTCTCCGATCCGCTTCTCCACTTCCTCCGGCGAGACCTGCTCGGCCGCCTCGGACCCTTGGGCCTGCTTGGCGGCCGGGGCAGAAGGTGAAGGTGGGGGGGTGAGAGTCGGGCTGGAGAATGTCTGTCTGACTGTCGAGTTGAGCGCGACGCGCCTGGCCTGGTCGCCTTGGAAGGTGATGCGGGATGCGCGGAGGACGGCACGGTACGCCGACCTGGCTGCGGGGACGAGGTGGGCGGGGAAGGATGCCATGGCGGGAGAAGAGGAGTGGTCGGGAGGGTGGGGGGGGGGCAATGCACGGAGAGGGATCAAAAAAACGGGGGCACGGAGTGGGAGGCGTAAGGAAGGATGGGCTGGCTGGGATGTCGAATCAGACACTGGTTTCTCTTTCCTCTATATTCCGGGTTCCGGACGTGGTGATGACGCGGAGTAGGTGAGGGGTTCCAATGGTACGATCTGTTTGCTTGTCGGTGTCTCGTGTCTCGTGTCGGCAAGAGGCGTACTCTTGGGGTCTCGGTTGAGATGCGGTGTCAATGGTGGACAAGTGAAGAAAACGGTCGAGAATAGAAATAATTGAAATGACTCTGAAAAGCCTCCATTGGCCCCGCCCGTCCCGGCTAGCCAGCCAGCCTTTACGTCCCAACCTCCTCTCACCTCACACCTGTTCACTGCCCCCCCCTCTCTCTTCGTGCACATTCCCGCTCCCGGCCGCATTGTATTCATGGTCACCTATGAATCCCCGTGTGCCTGACTCTGCCTACGGCTGTGGATGTGGAACGCTAATAACTGACGCTAATGATCGTCACTGAACCCATCGTCCCATCATTGTGATCTCGATCGCCTCCAGGGGGGTTCCGCAGCTGATACTGCGCATTCCAGGCCATATCGACCACCCCCACATCGCGTCAATTACATCCTACCTCATTGGCCAAAGGCCTGTGAATAAATATATATATATAAACACACGTTGCCTTTGAGATCGACACAGACCCCTTTGTACCCCCCCGAAACCAGTCGGAACCTCACCTAGACCTACTTGACGGTGTGTGAGAACCGTTCGATCCGACGACACGATGAGAATCTACCTCGCGGTAATGGTAGTGGCCGGATGGGCCGCTGTGACTCACGGCCTGATCACTGGAAGCCAGCGATGTAACAAGGTGAGTTGCAGCCCCGATCGAGTTGGTGCAAAACCCCGTCTGACCCCTTGCAGAACATTTGCGTCACAGGCTTGCACGACGACCAGGCCAAGACGGACACTTGTGAGCTCGCCATCGTCATCGCTCGAATACTTGAACTCATCCCAGACACCCTCGCGCCCCCGAAGGGCAAGACGATTCCCAGCGACCAATTCGGCTGGATGTCCATGTGAGTATATAGCACCGCCTCAATCGGGACTCAGCTGATGGCTTCAGCGGGTTCGGAAACAAGATGGGTGAGCGCGACGCTCATGGAAGCAAAAGCTCTTGACCCTGTACTCACGCCCAGCTGGCTCGCCGATGATCATCGTCTGGCCCAACTCTGATGGAACTGTAACTCTGTCCCAGAGAAGCGCACCAGGCAACGTCGAGCCTTCGAGTAAGTCCCTCGGCAGAGTACCCCTCCTCGTGCCCCGTAGATGTCCAGCGCAATCAACTCACCCCTCAGTCACTTCGAACCCCGCGCGGACCGCCTCCCTCGTCGCCGCTTCTACGTTTGCCAACAGCACCTCCACCTCGATCACCTTCACCCTCCCGTCAGACTCTGGCGCGAGCGCCACATCCCTCAACCAGACGCAACTGATCTGGGCGTATTCCAAGAACAACCCGGGTTCATCGCAGAACACAGCAGGGATCGTCCAACACGACTCGGCCGGCACGATGACACTGCCGCTGCTCGCGACTTGGAACCCTCAATCGTCCAATTCCACCAGCTCCTCGGGCAACTCTGGTTCGAGCGACTCGGGAGACTCTGGAGACTCTGGCTCTAGTAGCAAAACGGCCTTGCTCGCGCATGCGATCTGTGGCTCCCTCGCCGTCTTGCTCTTCCTGCCCATCGGCACGCTCGTCCCGCGCATCGCCCGTGGGTTCAGCTTGCACCGATGGTGGTTCCCGACCCATGGTATTGTCAATGGTGTCATTGGCTCCCTCCTCGTCGCCGCCGCTTTCATCATTTCCAAAGTCTCGTTCGACGGCGGCGATGGCGGCGGTTCCTCTCATCCTGTGAGCTTCCGCATTGGCTACATTCACATCTTGCCCAGAAGACTAATTCTCCAGGCGCTTGGGACGATCCTGTTCATCGCGATCATCGCCCAAGTGGCTCTCGGCATCTTTGTGCATTGGTACAAATCGAGCTTTCACAGATTCCAAACGAAGTCAGGCCGAGGACCATCCAACTTTATTCATATGGTGCTCGGCGTGGCCATCGTCATTGTCGGCTGGGCAACGGCTTGGACGGGTGAGTCGACGTCACATCTCCTGCCGCATCTCCCGCTGTCCGATGGGATCGCGGCGGAAAACGCGTAAACCACCAAGACGCCATGGCTAATTATAGGTATTGACGATGAATGGCCGCAGTTTTACGCGCCCGGCAATGTGGTGTGGTACAAGGTCATCCTGGGCGTCGTGATCGGCGTGACGGGTTTGTCATATCTCGCCGGCCTCGCTTTCCTCCTCCCCCGGCAGATCCGGATGGAGCGACAGGCGAGATCACAACGAGAAAGCCAATATCAGCTCGATAAGCGGGCTCAACGATCAGACGAGATCGAGATGGCGGATACCCGATCGGACTAGTAGACGACCTCATCGATCGGCATCCAACGGGTGATTAGTCCAACCAATCCCAGATGCCCGATTACGCAACAACAGATCTGGCACGTGTACGTATGCTGCGCATACAATGAGATGATGTGCATAGATGGTGATGATCGCCTTGCCCCCCTCTTGTCCCACTCTTGCCCCCCTTTCTCGTCATCGAGAGGATGCTCGATGACAGGTCTTACCCTCTCTTTTCGTCTGTAATGATACCACTAGAGGCTAGAGGGAACCGATTGTAGCCTTGTAGCTTTTATGTCATTTTCGTCATGATCAATGTAATCTGCCAGATAATGAAACGCCGTGCCTGAGCAGGTATCCGCACTATCCGCCAGACGCTGCCGATATCACTTGGCTCATCACGACGAACCTCGAGTAACGCTGCCAGGTGTTCGATGAGAGCGGTAGCTGCCAGATCCGCGCGGTCACCAAGACACACTACCGTAGTTAGCAGAACGGGCGCTGCGCACTTGCCACCCATTCCAAGGCTCGACAGAGTGTGGCACCCCGTTGTCCTAGATGAACAAAGGCCGTCAATACCCACGCCCTTGACACGATGGATGGCGAAGTTCACCTTTCATGCACCACCAGGCTGACACGGACAAGTCACCTCGGTCAATGGATGGCGCGACCAATTGCTCCCTCCCCCTGCCTCAAACGAGTTTCACTTCCCCTCGTTCAATGGAAGGTACGACCCCTTGCCCCTATCTTTCCTCAGACGGGTTTGACTTTCTTTTATCTCGAGATGCAACAGGACAAGCGCTGATACAAAATCGTCTTTCATCGCCCAGCTGTCTCTGAATTGCGGTACAGGAAGGATTACAAGCCGACTGCGCCCTCTGGGACATGCGAGTCACGGTCACATAAAGACGCGGCTCGTCACACCCTCCTCCCCCGCGTCTCAAAACGTTACATCGCTTTGACACTCCCTCTCTACCCACACCAGTTTCGCCTCTATCTTTCAGATTTCAGTCCATTTTATTGCTCTACATGGTCGCCATAACGCGAGCGAAGGCCCGGGCACAGCTTCCGGAGAGGAAATTCACTCACACGGCTACTGTCGGGACCGATGATACCTCGGATCAGCAAACCCAAGTTGAAGCAGAGATTCGTGAGATCTTGGAGAAGCATCATGACAAGCTGCCACCGACATATGCGTGAGTTGATGCAAGAATCCGTACAGGCGCCTTGATCGTCCGTGTCCGGCAACGGAATAACGTACAGACAGGAGTATGCAGCTTTCAAAGACGATCCGAATGTACAGTTCGGAGACGTCTTTCTCTTCCATAGCCAAAGGTCAGTCTTCCGATGATCGCACGAAACTGATGCCAGAACTCTCGACATGCCCCCCACGACGAAGAGTGCGACAACTGCCGTTCTTGAGAGCCTGCACCAACAGGCCTGGAAGAACGCTCACTTCAACACAGCGCTCCCGTCCTCTCCGCAACACGCTTCTACCAAAGCTACCCCCCTTCGCCATATTCTGGCTTCCAAGGGCTTGGACACTCAAGGTTGGGATGCACAGTCCAATGATCTCACTGTCAGAGTCGCTCGTCAGATACCGCGAGTGGTCGCGTACATGCTCGATCCCTCTGTCACGGCGGACCAGTACAGGTTGGTCTCTCGCAGGAACTTGCACTTGTGGCCAGAGAAACTCATGATTCGCAGTTTCCCTGCAAAGCTTCCGCTGGCAGACACTGGGTTGGCCCGCCTTCTTGGTTCCGCGCAATTGACAGACGAGGAGATGGAGACTTTGTGAGTGAGCGCTGCCAAAGGTGTGCTGGGGTTCTGACCTGCTCAGTCTTGCAACGGAGCTCCCGGAAGGACTGGAACCCATCAGGCTTGCTGAGCCAAAAGAACCATACGTTTTCCTCATCAGTCCAAGCGGCTACAGGGACTTTGGAGGGCTTGAGGTCTTACGTATAGGTTTTACGCCACCGCCCGTGAGTATCGTGGGAAATTTTCGGAGCCCATGACGAGGGCAGCACACCCAAACAGTTCGCGGCCGCGTCTACGACCGACGGATCGACCTCAGACCCATCACTTACGTCGCGGCGGGGTCAAGGAACCGGACAAGAGTCGTCAGATCAAGCGAGTGAGACATGGCGGAAGGCGTATAACACGCTCATGACCTTCATGAGGATCGCTCCAAGTCTTGAACTGGCAACTCGACTTTCGGTGGGCAAGCCGACAGATGGACGAGTTTCGACAACGATGAGTGGTGCTCATACAGGAGACTCCAGGTTTTGAAGCGGATTTACATGTATCGTAAACGCTGAAATATCACCACTTCATTACTGCATGTTCGACCAGTGGCCAGAAGGCGGGCGGGGGGATTGTATTTACCATCAGACCTAGGCATTGACACGAGTGACGTTTTCTTTCTTTGATGAGCATTTCAGTGCACAACACATGTCAGTGGGCTGCTCATGTTCCGCTACGTAAAGCCCAAGGGCGGGTCTGGCCTGAGGTGGAGCTTTAGATTCATAGAGGCCAACGGGGTGTCCGTTTAGGAGGCCTAAGTTGTGCACATACAAATTCATCGCCGTCGGGAAAGGCATCGGCAAGCGGCCTTGTTATAATGCATCGTCCTCGATCGAAGAGAACGCGCCTCTGAGACGATACGCTTAAATTGGCAGATTCCTGCCCCTGAGAAGGGTCGATTGGGCTGAATGAGGGGTCGAAACCCCTAAGCAACGTGGTTTCAGACCCGCCTGACACTTGAGAAATCTGGCGCGCTATATTTTCAAAAAGTCGATCGAGCCTGTGGTCGCTACCTGCCTGTTGTCAGGCTTGTGCCACATGATCCTCAAAATGCGCCGTCCATTGTCCTCGCGCCACCCTATCACCTCGGACGAGCCCATACAAGCCGAGGTGAGCACGCCATCACTCCGTCCTTTCTATTCCCTCCATTCATAATGGTTGGATAGAAAGGATCACGAGCTTGCTAAAGAGGACGTTCGTCCTTGCTGTCGGGCTATAAATGCGAGAGGAGTGCTTTGTCTCCCCAAGCTATACCCTCACTCATCATTGATTTGCCACCCATTCACCGCGCTTTCGCCAGTCGCTCTCCATCCAACTATCGATCCTGTGTGGAACATGCCAATAGCCCTCTCAAGAGCAGCTTCTCCCGCCTCATCCATATCCGTGGGCACAGACATCTCTGCTTCCCCCGGGCCATCAGCTGCTACGCGCACGCAGGAATGACACAATTTTGTCGGGCGTGAAATGGGTCCCCTACTTCACCTCTGGCAGACTCTTGTCGAACGCGATTCTCTTCAGGCAAATGGCCAGAGCTCAAAAGCAGCTGTCCAGAAGTCACGGGCAGGATCGTATGTCCCAAGAAGGGTATTCCAAAGAATCGTACTTCAGAAAGAAGATCCAAGAACAGATGTGAGTTCTTGTTCGTCCCCGCTTTGGTGCTAATCACCAGGTCCAGAGAGGCGGAACGAGAACGACTATATGCTCATACGTCGACTACACACAACCTTCATGCCCACGTTCATGACGACAGGATGTCAAAGCCGGAGGAGAACGAACAGGGCAGACGGCCCGTTGGCGAGCAGTCTGATCTGCGACCACTGGCGGAAGACCTGTCTTTCTTTCTTGAGCCAGTACAAGAGTCCGCTCACCTACTTGCGCGGGTCTCTCGCTCAGTTCTCACAGGGCTGAGGGTGTTGTTGAATACTGACTTCGCTGCATCTCTCCACACACAGTTTGGAAGCAAGGAGGGAGAGCAGGGGGCCGGGGCTGAGGAGATCATGAATGGCGATGGGAACCCTGAAGAACAAGGGGCGGATTCGCCGAGGGTCTGGGAGCTTTCTCTGGGCACCCTGTTAGGGTTCTCTCAGCTTTCAGATGACGAAATTGAGACACTGTACGTGATGTCTCTAATCAGCGTCATCTTTGCCGGGTCGTCTCAGCTGAGTTTGACAGCCGCGATGGGATTGAAGACACGTGGCGAGGGTACAAGGAGGGACGGACAGAGACGTAAGGGAGCCATCCTGTTGCCTAGTGTGCTCACAACGCAGGCTCCGGCAGGCTGTGTCCGCCGCACGCGAAGCTGAGGAGAAGACGGCCCCCATGGTAGGGAAGAGATGGGACATGAGCCACGAGGGGGATGCCTCCATAGGGTCATGGGAAGAAGAGGTCGATTCTGAGGTTGTGACAGCGGCTACGTAAATCATCGAAACGTGGCTCGAGAATCTCCCAACTATCGCGAAAGTGATATCAGAGATGAGAGCACAGGGCATGCAGCACGAGGCGGAGGGTCCAAGCAATTCACAAAATCAGCCAAGCTTAGTGGAATGGAAACCCCCCAGGACAGTGGACTGGACTGCTTTCTTGGCTGAATTATACCCAGAGGGTCTGCCACCGTCGTGAATCAACACCCCGGGCGACATGCCAAACGTTGAAGCGAAACAAGATGATTCCAGTGACTGAGGGTTAGGACTGGTGATGGGTTGGTGGAGGACAGGTGTGGCAGTGTTTTGAGTGTGAGATTATGCATGTTGGCGAAGCTGTACTCATTGCCGCGCCAGGCGGAGCCTACGCAGCAAACTCCTTGACCGCTCGATCCAACTCTCCTTTCGTGATGCCGAACTGCCCCTCGTCGACACCCTCCAGCACTCGTTTCAACGCTATCGTCTCGCTGATTGAGGGCGACTTTATCCAGACCTTGCCGTTGATACCAATAGCAATCTCGAAGGGTATAGAGCTTGCCAGGGTTTGGAGGAGGGTGAACTTCGGGTTGAGCAGTCTGGGATCAGTGTACTGGCCGAACAGTTTGTGTCGTGAATGATCCAGGCGATGGAGGTTTAGGCGTTGATTTACGCAGGAGGAAAGATTTGACGTACTGCCTTGCCAGTTGTAATGAGACGGTCACGACGCAGCCGCCTTTGAGCTCCCCAAAACCGTCCGACTTGCCCGTAGCCGCGTCGAAGCACTCCAACTCGGGCTCCATGTCTCGACTCGCGATGGTGACCCGCGCATAGACCAATGTTCCCACCTGGCGTCAGCAGGTGTCTTCCAGATATATCCCTGTTGCTAGAGAATCCGGGAACGCCCAGAACGAACTACTCACTTTCAAGTTCGGTTTACTTCTCTTCGTCGCCCCCTCAAAGGCCAACGCGTCCAGACTGGCCATCTGAGCACTCCCAAGGTCCACCCTGTACCCTTCTGAGTGTCGGTGGATAATCGTCCCCAGGACCAAATCCTTTGGCGCGGGTATATACTGCCCATGAGCGTCATGCTTTCCCGCACACGCAACCTCCATATGATCTCGTACTTACCCGCTTGGAAGAGCTCTCGACGATCACACTGTCCACAGGAGCGTTATCCGCCTTTCCCTTGCCCTTTTCAGAGATCAAGTGCCCCGCCTTGATCGCTATCAGGTTGGGCGTTTGCGAAGATCTGGAGAGGGAGGATGTGATGCCTGGTCCGACTGTTAATGACGAGGACGAGGTAGGGATGGCGTCTCCGGGGATGACTAGGGTTGTCATGGTAGGTACGTGTGTTCTTTGGGGTATGGGTATAGCTGGGGAATGCTCTGTTGCTGACGATGCAAGTGGTATGGCGAAGATATATGGAGATGTGTGAAGATGAAACCTACTGGACCGTCATGAACGATTGATTTGGATCTTGAATCTTTCAACCGCTCATTTACGTAATGACCGGATTCACTCGATGTTCTCGTCGTCGTCGCATACAGTCAATCCCTCTGTCACGAAGCGACGTCGCGTAGAAGCTGGAGGCAGTGCACAAGAGTGTGGTGAGACACAGGCATATGCATATCTCCAAATCGAGCCATCTACGTTCGCTCCCTCGCTCACTTTTCCAACCCCTCAATCTCCTCCCTCAGCCACTTGGCCACCTCTTCCCAGTACCCCCTCGCCAGGAACGTATCATTATGCTCCCCATCAAACTCCCTCCATCTAGACTTGCCATCCGCTCGCAGCTCCAACAGCGCCTTCATCTGGCTGGGCGGGACAAGTTGATCCCGCTTTCCGCTGAGGAAGAGGATCGGGGTCGAAGCGGGAATATGCGGCATCGTCTTGGCGGCGTCCCATTTCTCCGTCAACAGGAGCGGGAGCACGGCTTTGGGAAGCTGTGGGAGGATGAACGGGATGAGCGATGAGAGCGAGACAAAGGTGTTCTCGATGATGACGCCTGAGATTTTGTCGGAAAACTTCGCGGCGGCGTAAAGGCATACTGCCCCGCCTATCGATTGTCCGTAGACCTCCATGTCAGCAAAGGTCGATCGAGACGGGCAGAAGGTTGCTCACGACGAGTTTCGTGCCTTCGAGCAAAGGGTGTGAAGTGACATATTCGATAGCAGCCTGAAGTCAACAAAGTGTCAGAGTTCGAGGAAGAGGCGTGACGCACATCGACATCTTTGCGCATCCCATGCTCCGTCGGCGTGCCTTCCGATAAGCCGTATCTGATCATCAGCTCCCTGACACTCACTAGCAATCGCCAACTCACCCTCTATAAGACAGCATGAAGACGTTGCATCGCAGATCCGTATTGAACTTTCGGGCAATGGGTACTCGATGCCCCATGTTACCCGCGTTTGCGTGGAAAATGATGACAGTCGGCCTCGACTTGACGAACTGCTCTCAGCGAAAGGAGTCCATGGAGTGCCGGGCCCGTTTGTGGGAGCATGGGTCAACACACACCTTGATGGCCTCCTCTGTACCTATCTCTTCGGCCCATTTCTGCGTTTCCAGCTCTGCCTTCTCCTTGCGCTCTGCAGGGGACATCTTTTGGATCTCAGGGGTCGATATGTACGTCCGTCTGGCGGGAATCACATATCCTTTGACCTTGAGGTTGTCGGACGTGGTGATGGTCACGTCTTCGTACGGCAGCCCAACGTCGGCGGGGGTGGGTACAACTACCATCAGAGGATGCTCTATCAAGTGGCTGAAAGTGGACTGACTTTGGCGAGAGCCTTGTGGTATGTTTGCTGGGTAGATAATCTTGCATTGAAAGTACCACAACCCGGTCGCTGCGAGAGTTGCACCGACGACGCCGGCTCCTGCGGTGTACTACGACTGAGCTTGATCTAGTACAGTAAGATGAGGTTCGCTCACCTTGATGACGGTGTATACGGTGTTTATGGACACCCAAGAGTACCCGGACGACATGGCCGTAGTCTATGCTACCTTTGTGGAAGCTATGATGACTTTTGCTGGACGATATCCAAGCTGGGTGTATCGCCAGAGTGAGACGCACCCCCCCCTGGTAGTCATTGTGGGGCCCCAGGTCGGTATCCCCCGCCACAATCGCTTTTCGCCGCCAACTAGTCATCACCCCTTTCGCCACCTCCCTCACAACCCGTTGGACACCATCATTTCACTCATCTTCTCGTCGATCCCACCTATTCACACTCGCTCAACCACCTCGGCGAGTAGAGTCATCTCGACAACTGATACTCTTTCACACCGACAAACACAAAAGACTTATTCAAGATGGGAGGTGGAGATCTGAACATGAAAAAGTCCTGGCACCCCGTGCTCTTGGTCAACCAGGAGCGCGTGTGGAAGGCCGAAAAGGCAGCGGTAAGTGTCTTTTTTGCTTTCTCTCACAACCCGTCCTCAGGTAACGCAACGTCGCTGACAAACAGAATGAGGAGAAAAAGGCGCTGGCTCAGTTGCGAAAGGAGCGAGAGGAGGAGCGTCAGCTGGCCGAATTGCAGCGCATGCAGGAAGCATCCACCGGTCGGAAACGGGTCGAGAAGCTCGATTGGATGTACGCCGCTTCTGGGAACGAGGGAGGAGCTCTCGGTGGCGCGAGGATTAGCGAGACGATGATGGAGGATTATCTTTTGGGAAAGAGGCGGGTGGACGAGGTCCTCGCTGCGAGCGACAAATATGTACGTTGAGGCATGGTGGTTCGAGGTAGTGGTCGCTGATGGCCAGGTCGGAAACACACACAAAGACTTTATCGCCGTCCAGAACGCCAACACGGCGAGAGATACCGCTGCGAAGATCCGTGAGGACCCGTTGCTCGCGATCAGGAAGCAAGAGGAGGCGGCGTTGCGCGCTATGGCCAATCGCCCGGATATCCGACGGCAGCTCAAGGCGATCAAGCGGGGTGGGTCGGTCGAAGAGAGCAAGGAGGAGAGAAAGGCGAGGAAAAGAGCGGAAAAGGAGGAGAGACGGAAGGACAGGCACGAGCGACGGGAAAGGAGAAGGGATAGGGATGATTCGCCGCGATCTGACTACTCGGACGACCGTGATAGGCGAAGAAGTCATGGGCGGGACAGCGAGGGACGGGTGAAGGAAGAGAGCAAGAGGTACCGCTCGCGCTCTCGGTCGAGCAGCCCGTACGCGCGACGAAGGGACGAATCGCCGAGGCGTCGCGATCGGGACGACAGGGATGGTTATTCCCGCCGTCACCGCGACGATTCCCCGAGAAGGGACCGCAAGAGCGATCCACGCGATGATCGGGCCGACCGTCATGATCGTGACTATCGCAGAAGTCGAGACAGAGACGACCATCGCGAGCCTCGTGTCCCACCTCCGCGACAGTACGCCAACGGACACTCGCACAGTCACGCCAGCCCACACTCGAACGGTCATGCGAATGGTGGTCGCGACGCCCCTCATCGTCCCTCACACGCTGGTCGACCGAGCGCGATGGACATGTCTGATCGCCCGACATCGTCCCGGCCACCGCCACCGCCTCCGGCGTCAAACACGGCCAGTGCTAATCCCAACGGCCAATCGTTGGACGAGCAGCGCGCAGCTCGATTGGCTGCCATGTCTCAAAACGCGCACAGCATGCAAGATCAACGCACGCAGTCATTGGCCGCTCGAGCGGAAAAGCTGCGAAAGGAAGAGGAGAGGGATATGAAGATGCGGGCGAGGTATGGGAAGGAGGCTGCGAATGCGGGATTTTTCAACCAGCAACGCGATCTCGGTCTGAGCGAGGCACTTTCGAGACGGGGCGGCCAGGGACTGCAAAAGGATATCTAGGGAGGGAGGTGATTGATTGGTCATGAGGGGTTTATGTACGAGGGATGGTTTGTTATATGAGATGGTTACTTGGATATGTACATGTAGAGTGCACCTCGGCGTGTTGGTGGATCCCAGAAGCGAACACGGGGGATGTGTGTTTTGATATCGGGCCGATGAAGAGAAGCTTCTTCGGTACGGTGGGTGGTGGTGGTCACGCCATACTCGAGTGACGTCAAATCGATCGGTTTCCGTTATCATCCCACGACCCACCCGCCAATTCAGTCACCGGCTACCTCGTGACCAGGGCTGCACACGACTCGCACTGTTACTGCGACTGTCACTGTCACTGGTATCACCACGACGACAACAACAGCTCGATACTCTCCCAACCATTGACACTTTGAACAACCGACCACGCCATGCCTCACTCTGGAAGTGTCATTCACAAAACAGCCGTCGCGGTTATCACTGGTGCCGCGTGAGTCGTCTAATCCGACCTGAGCCGGAGCTGCACCGCTCACTCAATATATACAGCTCAGGTATCGGTCTAGCCTGTGCTCATCGATACGCCAAAGAAGGCATGTCCTTGTTCCTCGTCGACATCTCCCAGTCGGCCCTGGAAAAGGCCGAGCAGGAACTCAAGGCCGTCAATGGCGTCGGCGAGGTCCACAGCATGCTCGTCGACGTCGGGGACGTCAAGCAAGTCCTCGCCCTCCGTGATAGAGTCTTGGATGTCTTTGGCGAGGTGAATTGGCATTTCCCACTTTCTTGGATGCAAAGGGATAGAAAGGCATTCCGATGCACGAGACTGACAACCCAGATCCACGTCCTTCAGAACAACGCCGGCACGTCTCGCCCTACCCCGGCTTACTCGCTCGACAAGTCGATCGAGGAGCTTCAGGCCGATTGGGATTATGTCATGAACACAAACTTCCGAGGCATCATGAACGTCGCCCAAGCCTTTGCGCCTCATATGGTCAGACAGGAGAACAGCAGTGTGATCATCAACACTGGGTCCAAGCAGGGAATCACTTGTCCACCGTGGGTCTTGTCGTGGTTCCGGTCGGATCACCACTGAGGTACAGGGGCAACGCCGGGTACAATGTCAGCAAAGCTGCCGTCAAGGTCTTTACCGAGCAGCGTGAGTTGTAGCAACCATCTGATCGGGGAGTGACTTGCATCTCGCTGACTATTAGTCGCCCACGAGTTGCGATCGGCGGCAGAGGGCAACTGCACCGCCCATCTCTTCGTGTACGTACCATCCGTCTTCCTCTCCGGCGAGATAATTGCTCCGCGAGACTGACGCGCAGTCCTGGATGGGTCCACACGGGGCTGACGGGTGCTGGATCTGGCAAGCCCAAGCCTTCAGGGGCTTGGACGCCCGAGCAGACTGTCGAGTACATGGTCGACAAGGTGTTCTCCGAGGGCGACTTCTACGTCATCTGTCCGGACAACGAGACTACCACAGTACTTGACTTCTCTCATTACGTTGATATGACGGTCGCTGACACGCAGCCAATGGACAAGGCGAGGATCATGTGGAGTCTTGGAGACATCATCGAGAACCGCCCAGCTCTCTCCAGGTGGCATCCGGAATGTATGCCGTCTGAAATTGACCGAGACGATGGCTGACTTGACAGACAAGGCCAAGTTTGAGGACTTTGTCTCGCAGCGACTGGGCTTGGATGGGAGGAGCAGGTCTCGAGGTCGACCGGCGGATCGAGTGCCCAATATCCCGACGCCTTTCCAATAGCGCGGTCGGGCTTGTACCCGCGGGCATGTTACTGAATTGCCGAGGAGGGTGTGTGATACTCCAGCAGAATGCATTTGTATGGGACGATCTAGCCCGCCTGCCCCCCGGGCTGCCATGACCGCTTAGACCTCCACCCCCTCCATCTCCTTCTCCCTCGCTCGGGCCTGCACAGCCTCAAAGATTCGGTTCTCCTCCGCCTCAATCTGCTGCAACCGCCTGTCCAGCCTCTCCTTCTCCTTCAACAGCCTCTCATACGCCTCCTCCCGCGAGAGCTTCTTGATGGGCGCAACGTACGTCATCACGTTCAAGACTTTACCGGCGAGGGTTTCGTCGCCGGGCACGTGGTCTAGTGTCTGGGTTGGGTTTTCCGAGCTGAACCGGATCTGCTGGGACAAGGACATCGTCGGGGTGGTCTCTTCTGGCTCTGTCTCAGCTGTCGAGCGGGCGAGGAAGTGTAGACGGGCGACGCGGGCGTAGTTGACGGCGTATTGCAACGACGCGGCGATGAGTCCTGCAGTGAAAGCGGCTTTTGGGACGACGGCAGCTCCGCCTGATATGCTCAGTCATGATCTTATGCGAAGAGGGAGGCGTAGGAGATCCAGGGGCATGTCCGTCTAGATATGTCAAGTGGACTTACGGGTGAACAGGGAGTACGTCCCGAACGATATACCGCCGGCCAGCGCCGAGTCCAAGACTCGTTGATGCTTCAAGTCGTCCATGGTCATAGGACCTTCAGGTAGCTTGCCCCGCTGCTTCTCGCTCAGCTCTTGGAACCGCCGCACGTGGTCTGGAGTCACTCCCAAGGCGAGTAAAGCGGGCGAGACGAGGTACTCCCTCGCTCCTGCCAATGAGCCGGGGATTCAGACCAAGGGGTGGGTGGACCAGACGCGACGTACCGAAGAACGTTGTGCCTAGTATGAAGTAGACTCTGCCGGTCTGCACACTGCTAACAACTGGCATCGCGTTCGCTTGGAACGCCGAACCGGCGCCAAACACCGATCCAAAGACAGCTGTAAGCAAGTCAGTGAATGACTCCCGATTCAAGAAGTGTTAGACGGCGACTGACTGGTTGCCAAGATGCCCTTGGCGACAAACAAGGGTGAATCCGGGTCGATGGCCTGGAAGAAAGGCGGGAGTGGTCTGTTGTACCTGTTGACAGAGCCTGAAGGGGAGGATGAGCTCGACATGGTGTATGTGGTGTATGTGGAAGTTGGTAGACAAAGGCTGGTCTGACATTTTCAGAGACTCGAGCGACGGGGAGAGAGAGGGAGGTTGTGTGGTGATGAACTGGTAAATTACCCGATTAGGTAATCAATTCCAACAGATACACAGCGGGAGAGAGAAAGAACACTCTCAACGCGAAATGTAAACACGCGACGAGGAGACTCGTTGTACTTTTGGGCAGGACTATAGCATACAACACTTGCTCAACACCCAGATAGCATAGGTAGAGCTGTCAACAGCATTGCAACCTACACTGCGCAGAAGCAACGCGTCGAAGCATGCGCAGGTGAACAGCCTCAACACCACCGACCATCGACCACCGGCGACACACCGACCACATATCGCATCATGCCACCCGTCTCCTCCTTGACCAACCTGCTACATTCGCCCGCCCCATCTTCCGACGCCTCCACTATCCATGGCCAGGGAAACACTCTCCCTGACATCTCCCTCGGCTCCCTCGGCTCGTCCTTTCGCTCAGAAGACCAGGAAGATGGGCGGAGAATCACTCGAACTCCCCTTTCCAGAGGTCTGTCGTCAACACTCCCTCCCTTGCTCTTACTCACCCCTCCAGCTCCCAATCTCCCCTCGATCATCTCCCCCGAGACATCGCAATCGCCCGAACTATCCACCCCACCTGCCTATGCCCCCGCATCAGCCTTACTGAACCTCTCGCCCCCTACGACCGTCCGCCGAGCATCCTCCCACTCGGCCCTCCCGGATATCGCACCTGGCTCCCAGGCGCCCCGACGGTCGAGGATCCTACGCAGGAACTCCGCTTCCTCGATCTCGTCGGAAGAGTCAGAAGCCCTCCGCGGACCTTACGGGCAAGATACAGAGGACGATGTCGTGTTGTCCGTCCTCTCTGTCAACATATCTCCTCGGGCCAATGGCGCCGACAGCCTGGGGAAGAGCTACAGCAGACCGAGCAAGCGAAGTGGGAGGCATAGCGTAGCTGCAGACGTCTCCACTACCGCACCGCTCACCCTACGTGACCAAGAGCAGGTGAGTAACTTGATCTGTCGCGCCAGATATAGTATATAGATCATGGGCTCACAGCAGCAACTCAATGCGGCCAAGAAGGACATCTTCAACTTGCAGCTGGAGAATCACTTCCTCAAGGAACGGCTCGCCAACATGGCTCCAGACCAGATCGAGGGGGCTTTGAACGAGAACGTCAAGCTCAAGTTGGAGATCCTCAACATCTCGAAGGAAATGAAGAAGCTCAAGAAGATCTTAACGCAACAGGATAAGGATCTTGCCGAGGCTCAGAAGGAACGGGAGAACCGACTGGGAAGAGGAGGAGCAGACCTTCGCGAGGTGGAGGCGCTCTACAGGGAAGAGAAGGAGCGCCGAAGAGCTATAGAACAGAAATTGGAAGAGGAGATCGAAGCGAGGGGACGTGTCGAGGAAGACTTGGAATCGGCCAAGGGGACCGTTCAAGATCATCTCGAGGAAGCTGAAAGGCTGAGAGACGCAGTGGACAGAGCGGAGGATGAGCTAGACAGGGTCAAGTCGGGCCTTGGGGATAACGCCGCAGACGAGAGGAACAGACAGGATGACATCGAAGAGCTGGAAGAGGTGAGTGCTGCAAAACCGCTATTTGCGATACGCATGCTCATCGTGCAGCAAGTCAACAGCCTCCGGGATCAGCTGGCTGCTGCCCAACTGGACGTCGACAGACGAGACGCGGAAATTGAGCAACTGAACGAGGAGCTTGATATCAAAGTCCGCGAGCACGAGAAGGAAATTACACAGGTGGAGGCGGAATGGCGGGACGAGGTCCTCGAAGCGCGAGCGCAGGTCGATGAGCTAAAGGATGTAAGTGTCGACCTTTGTCTACTTGATTAGTAGGTTTAATCCCTCAGGTGCTCGAGCAACGCGAGCAGGACATCAAGGATATGCGCGAGGCTCTGCTCGAACGCGAAGATGAGCTGGCCGCGGCGAACGATAAAGTCGCCGAGCTGCAGAACGACCAAGCAGAAACACACGATCGTCTGGAGGAGACTTTAGCGAACATTGAGCGAGACAATGCGGAAAAGGAGACGGACCTCATTGCTGCCAACCGCGAGATCGAAGCCGTAAGCGTGACCAGATTTCTTCTGTTGGCCGGTGCTGACTTGAAGCTTGGTCAAAGAGTGTATGAGCTCGAAGAGGCATGCGAGGAGTTGCGGGCGAAAGAGATCCAACTTGACTCGGAGCTCAGGTCCGCCGACGAGGCTTTCGATCAGGCAAAGACGCATTACGAGAGCTTAGTCGCTGCCTTGAAAGAGGCCAGAAAGAAGGTACAGGAAGAGCGGGACGAGGCGGTTACGGAGGCACGAGAAGCGGAAGCGAAGAGGCTTGCGGATTTGGAGACTGCAACGAGAGCGAGAGAGTACGAGGTTGAAAAACTCCGCAGAGCTTTGGCGGAACGCGAGCAGGTCAGTTGAGCCTAGCGGACGGCGGTTTGAGCGGCCGCTCACACCAGGTCAATGTCCGACTCCAGACAGAGCTCGATGCAGCGCGGGATAGGGTTGCCCAGAAGGACATGGACCTTGCGGCGGTCCAGACTTCGCTGCGAAGCTTGGAAACGGAGAGGAGGAAGTTGGGCGATGAGCGGTCCTCGGCTCGATATGGCTTGGAGCATGAGATTGAGCGGGTCAAGCGGGATCTAATTGCTGCGGAGGATGACCTGCAACGAGCACGAGACGAGCTCGACCGAAGCGAGGAGCGCCTGCGACAGAAGGACATGGAGGTATCCTCTATGGTGAGCCATTGTTCCCCTTAGTAGCTGATCTGATCGGCAGCTTGACACGCAACGCGAGTTGGAGAACCGGCTCGCTTCTGAAAGACAAGGGCGGCTCAATCTGTCAGACAAGCTTGACATGGCCAACAAGGTGAGCCTGAAGTCTGGGTTTGCCAGGCAAAGATCTCATGGCAGCACGCCAAGCAGTACGAGCGCGAGGCGAATAATCTCCGAGAACGCATCGAGGAGCTGGAGCCTATGCTTAGCAACACTCAACAAGAGCAATACAAGATTCAACGTCAATCGGAGGCTCAACGGCAAGAACGTAGCGAGCTTCTGGCACGTGTCTACAAAGACATTAGTCGTTTCTTGGGTAGCGAGGTGGGTGATGTGCGGGAGGGCAGCGCTGACAGGCAGGATGCGTCGGCTCCAGCCAACTTTAACGTTCTCCGGGACACGCTGTTGTCTCGGTTGCGCGCAATGTTGGCGGTCAGGTCGGACTTTGAGAAACGGATCAGAGAGACGGAGAACTCGATCGATCAGCGAATGGGGTAGGGACCAGATTGCTGGTCAAAAGACGTTCGACTGACCAGCAGGTCGCTCAAGAGGCAACTGGAGAGCAAATGGAAAGCGCTGGACAGCTTCGAGGCGTCTGTCAAAAAGCTCGAGTTGACGAGGATGCAATGGAAGAGCAAATATGCTCTGAAAGAAGGAGAGCTCGACGCTGCAAAGGTGAGGGAGAAGCGCAGCCTTCTGCAAGTACTGATTAGTAGGCGCGAAACGCCGAACTGTCCCAGCAATTATCCTCCCTGCGAGCCGGTTCTTCGTCGACCGATTCGTCGCAAATTCGATCGTTGACCGAACGAGCCTTGTCCGCTGAGAAACGCGCTTCAAACGCGGCGAGACAATTAGCCCTGCTCGAGGACAAGCTTGCCGAGCAGCAAGGTCGAGCCGGCCAGGTGGAGGATAAATGGGCGGCGAGGGTGAGAGAGTACGAGAACAGGCTGCGGATCGCTGGCGAGAAGATCAAGACGGAAAAGCAGGGCGGGAAGGAGCGGGCAAGGCATCTGGAAGAGCAAGTCAGGTGGGTTGTCTTACTGTGGCCGCTCTTTGGTTCGATGGCTGATTGACCAGGGAACTGGAGAGGCAGGTGGAAGCTGCGAGGAGGCGGAACCAGAGGGCAGAAGGTGTCGTTGCTTCGGCGCAGCACCTTTTGCCGCACTCACCGTAAGCATGGGCGTGCGTGCATAGTTCCTGATGGGACTGGGAGGGGCAGAGGGATATCTGCGAGCCTTAATGTCAGATGTATCTGTATTGCAGCTTTGGGTTGTCAGACTGGGTTCGTCCTGGGCTCAGGCCGCTGACATTGACATCGCCGAGGCGAGCGTGCATAGAATAGTCTGCTCACAGCCTGCCTGCTTTGGTAGAGGCTCAGGGTCGGAGGTGGGCTAGGGGGAAAATACTGCTGTGGGGAAGGGGATCCGCTTGGATGCATTCCCTTGAGCTGCGAAGCCGACTAAACTCTCCTCTCTTTCTGCCACATTGCTTTATGGCACCACAACTCGCCAATACACGTGCATACCTCTCCCATTGAGGTGGTGTCTTTTCAGCCGACAATGGCTCTCCTCATCACATGCATCATACGTCGAGTTGCGAGCACGCCTCGTGCCCGCCGGTTGTATACTCGAGCATGCAAGGCGGGGACCAAGCCCGCCAACAACGCAGAAAATGAAACTTACGTAATCATACGATCTTCCCTGGTTGGGCATCAACAAACGAACCGACGAGACTGACTTTGGGCGGTTGCTATTGCTGTTTATCTCTTCCAAACGCCTTTCCACCGCGACTACCTGATTTCACTGGGGACTCGATAAACATCATTGGAGAGATGGCGACCAAAGTGCAGAGAGCTGTGGCCATGTCCACCCCTCCTCGGAGCGCCAAGCCGCGCTCGGTCTACTCGGAGCAAGAGAAGCGATCGTTGTTGGAGAACTACGATCTAGAGGGTATGTTTGGTGACACCCCATCGTCCATGGTCATCCCACGCATCTTCTCCATCTCCCCATTCCTCCTCCCTTCGCCCGCCCCTTCACAGTGCTATAACATCCATCATGACACCCTTCGCCCCGCTGACCCCAGTCGAAGACAAGACACGGGCGTTCAACTCGGCCCTGGCGGCTACGCTCAGCTCGTTTATGCTTCGACAAGAAGCCGAGATCCTCAAGATACCCCGGGACCTGCGGTCGATGACGCTCGGACAGCTCGAGGCGCAATGGGGCGGGTCATGGGCGGGGACCGTGCAGCGTATAGCGCGGGAGAAGATGGAAGAGCGTGAGAGGGAGGAGGCGGCTCAGCGGGAAAAGGCGAGGTTGGAGGAGGAAGCCAAGGGCAAGCGGTGGGTCTGAATGCTCAGCGGTTCATGACCATACTGATGGGATAGAAAGAGAGCAGAGGACGAGGCGTCGGCGTCCAGCAGGACTAGTAAGAATGGTGGGTTTTGATCTTTCCGCCTCACCGCCATCGAGGCGGATGGGGTTCCAGGCAGTGCTGAGTGTAGCGCGCAAAGACGCCTCTGGATCAAACGCAAAGATCCCTTTGAGCGCTAGCAAACGCCGTCTGACGTCCAAGACGCCCCGGTCCAAACCCATCGCATCGGGCTCGTCCTCGGGTCCTAGTGTAAGCACTCTCCCATCCATCACCCGTAATCACCACCCCGGAATGGGGGAAAGCTTACGCCTTCAGGGCCTGCCGCAGAACCACATCTTCAACCCCCTTTTACCCACTACCCCTGGCTTTGCACGTCGTCCGCGACGCAACGAGTCGTTCTTCTCCGCCAACGGATCACCCATCGTCATCCTCGGATCGGCTGAATCGCCGTCATCCGATGCCCTTGCCAACGAAGCGGCATCGGACGACCGCATCACGGACGATTCAGACGACGACGACCTTCCTGACCCCGAAGCGATGGAGACGAAATTACTCGCTCAACGCGCAACCACCCCTCCCGACTCTAAACCTTCCAGACGGCCTAAACGCGCTCCATCGCTCTTCTTCCGACAATCTATCGCGCCCAACGACCTCGTTGCGCGCGATACCGTCGGAGAGGACGACGGTCCACCTCTTGAACCTGAGCTCGCAAGCATACCTCTCAGCGACGGCCGTACAGTCACCTTTAACCCGCTCGACCTCTCCCCCGGCCGCATCGACGCGGAGATGGAACAGGGCGGATTAGGGGAGAACGAAAAAGTCCGAGTCAAGAGCAAAGTCAAGGACGCGGTGTTTCAGGCTCTCACAGCTAAGATGGAGAAATGGAAGGTGCTGGGTTAGCCCCCCCCCACGATCTTCATCGTTTCCGACCCCCCAACCGCAACGAACACTGATACTTCACTGCTTGCCCATGCTCGCTCCAGCCTTGCCTACTGTAATCTGTACTCTGTCTGTATGCTACTACCACTAGACCCGAGCAGGATGCCTCACCCATGGCAAGCCTTTCTCCATGTGCATCAGCTCAAACACCTATCGCTATCACTGCATCCATTCGCGGCGATATAGACAAAGTAGACTACCGGCTGAAACTCGAACAGACACAAATACACAATCACGACTTCTCCATGCTTTCTGTATTCCCGCACATTCCCGCACATCCCGTTCCAATCACCTACAACGCCTCGATGAGCTGTATGAGGTGCGCAGAGTCCGCCGCGTAGTCAGGCGGGGCGGCTCGTCGGCACTGATATCGCACTCGTGGTTGGTCCTGCTGGTCAATCTGCGCGCCTCTCTTTCGTACGCCTGCGACTCACATTGTACGAGTCTTGCTTGGCTGTCATCTGGAAGGTGAACGTCTTGCCCATGGCTGCTTGGAAGTAGCTGTTGAGCTTGTTGTCCTCGCCCTCGTCCTGAGCGTCAGTCACGTCGCAAAATACCAGCCGTGCAACCCACCTTGAGCTTGTGCAGGTCGTTGGCAGTAACGCCCATAACCTGCTCCGCGACTTCGTTGAACGCGGTGACCCACAGAGTCCCAGCGTGGTCCATCAGGTTGATCTGAAGAATGTATCTAGCCATCAGCCCCAGCCAGGCGCGCGGGACATCAGGACACTTACCGCCAAATGGGCTGGGGGAATTTGAGGTTGCACTTTTCGCACAGCCATCCACTGCCATCGTCGACTACCTTCTTGTTGCATCCGTCGGGGTTCGCGCACGCAGGGTAGGCGAAGGTCTCTGATTTGATGAACGCAATCGTGGCCGAGGTCGTGAAAAAGTCGACCTTGTCGCTCATGCCCAGTTGCTCGTCCTTAACCTGACCCAATGTCTTCAGCTCGTCGGGCAGTATTTGAGCAGCATTGCCGTCCTTCGGGGCGTTTTGGTTGGAGTAAGCAGTGAATGCCCGATTTCGGCCATCGGCCTCGTACCTGACATCAGCTCTGTAAAGCAATTTTACAGACCACTCACCATCCTCGCAGAGAGTGAGCTTCGGGGATGTCTGGTTCCACGGCCATCGTGGCGCCACTGAACATCGACAGAGAACGCCCCCCGAAATCTCCAACCTTGACGCCCTTGAACGCAATAATCGGTTCCTTCTGATCCTCACTGAACGACTCTGCCTGTTTTCCCCAAAGGGTCAATCGGACAGCTTGTCCCGATTGGTCGACTAGCTGAAGGTCTCGTTTGGCGAACTGGCCTGTCAGTGGTGCTTTTCGACTTAACAGATATGACGCACTGGTTTTTGAGTGGCCTTGGATGTGACTGATCCCAACTCGTAGATCTCTTTGACCACTCCGATAACGTCTGCAATATGTGTCAGTAAGGGCAGCACAACAAGGCAGGAGACTCACCGCAAGTTTCGTCCTTCTGACGCTCGCCAAGGTCGCCGATCGACACAAAGTTGTACTTGACTTTTGGCACCGAGTCGTCGTCGCACTACACGGTCAGCGTCGCCTCGGACATTGACGTTGATTACTGACTGGCTCAATCTCAGTCTCGTTGCCGAATGTGAGCTCATACTCGTTGTTGACGTTGCTGTATTGCTTCTTGGCAATGTTGACACGGGCCCGCGTGATGAAGAACACCTTTAGGTCAGTAAGGTGATCTGCTGGATGCTATTCGACTCACTTTTCCTTCTTGCAAGAGCTCGTAAAATGCATCCACTTGGTCGTTGAACCCCGTCGCCCTGATTTCGCCCTATTTGTCAGCACGAGGCATGATATGGCAAGGAGCCACACGTACCGACTCATCCATCAAAGTCACGCTGAAGAGCTTGCCCTCGCCCTTGGCGTTCTGCCAGTGCTTGATATCCGATCGCTGGGTGACTCGCGCCTTGATCGTCCATCTACAATCAGCCATGACCTTGACTCGCTCCGCATGCCAGGCGCTCACTTATTCTGGTATGGGCTCAACCCTTCGATTGGATAAAGAGCGCCCATATCCTTGCCGGTGAGGGATTTGTTAGGTGGTCTTGCCCCTCCTCGAGCTCCGCCAGTCGGGGCCGCATTGGCAGCTGGTGCTCTAGATCCTCCGCCAGGGGCGGCACCGCCGTTCTGGCCGCCAGAGACTCCTTGCGCACCGGCTGCACGTTCCGTTGTGGCGTGTTGCTCCATGTTCTGAGGGTTGCCGACTTTCTCCTCGAGACGGGCGACGACTTCGATCTTAAGGATGATTACCAGTCTACGCGTCAGCGCTGTCGGCGCCTACTGCGGGAGTCGCGCCCGAAAGGATGCTTACTTTCGACCTTGCACGGCGTTTGTGACAAACTCGGTGAGCTTGACGACCACGTTCTTATCGAGGTCCTTGTTCGTTACAAGCTCATTGAGCTGAGTGGCAAGCATCGATTGGATGAAGAACTTTCCGTCCGAGAGGATCACTCTGCGCGGTCAGCGGGGGAGCTCTCGGCGCGATCCGCAATCCAAGCGACCATGGTGCCAATAGCTCCAATGATCTCACATCTCTGATCCACTCACCTGTATCGGTCCTGACCCGAGTTGTTCTGGGCGTTGATCTTTTTGATAGAGAGGATCTGGAGGACGGGCTGGACATCCTGAACATCCTCCTGAGCGTGAACGAGCTCGCAAAAGCCACTAGTGAGGTTTGCCATGATAGGTGTCTCTCTGAGTATGGATAACGATTGAGAGAGTGTGTGGTCGAGTGAGGGTGAGAGAGAGATGAGAGATGAGAGATGACCAAGAGAGAGGGAACGAGGTGAGTCAACTCGTCGACATTGACGGCGCGCGTCTCGGCGGCGACAAAGACGCGTTTGTCACGTGACGTCAATGTCCACTGTAAGGTAAGGTAATGTCTCATCCTCATCAACCTCTTATAGCATACGCATCTATACATACTCACCATGCCAGTCGCTACACAGAACGCCCAAGCAGGTCCATCGCGACATCGCAACAGGCAAGAACTGTCCCAGCAGCAAGATGGATCAGACGACGAACGGTTGCAGAAACCCCAAGTCCTAGCCGAGGAAGGTTGGACCATCGAGACATTCACCGACTTGCCCGTAGTCAAGACTCTGCCAACACTGGCTTTTGTGAGTCGAGACACGGATGATGGTGCGCAGTGACGAGTCATCTCACGTCCAGATCGCAGGCTTGGTGGGCAAATGCAAGGAACTCATCACGAGGATCGAGGAAGGGATGGAGAAGGCCATGGCAGCGGCGACGTTGATCGAAGAGGCTAGTCCGGACCACGAGGTGTGTGCAGCGTTGGCGCATCGTCATGCCATTGCAGAAGCTAATGGAGCAGATGCTGGAACAGTTTGAGAAAGAGTTTCGCAGTGGAATAGAGCGGAAACAGCAAATGTTGATCAAGATTCAAGTGCTCGAGTCGATGCACATGCAATTGCGCCAGAACCAAGATTTGGTGTGTTGAAACCCACGTAGCCCGCCCTATACATCCGGCTGATTCACAGGACAACCCTATGGGATTTTACAAGCAAGAAACGGCAAGGCGGGAACAAGAGTACCGGGGGAAGACACTGCGGCAGAAATGTAAGTGGCTACCGAGGACGATGCCCTTGGACAGTCGCGCCGAGGGAAACTAACGTGCAAGTCAAGGAAGACCAGGATTACATCAACTTTCGAACCGCAATATGGGTGAGCAATGGATCTCCGGTCCGTATGCACGTTGTCAGGCTGATCAATCAGGAGGTCAACCACGAGGGGACGGCTGGACCGCCTACGACCGCCTACCTCCCTCGGGAGGATGAAGACGGGTCGGACGACGAAGAGATCGAGGTCGGAATGCAGACTCAGAATTTCCGCTGCCCAATCACTCTACGGCCATACGTCAACGCGGTGACTTGGTGGGCCTCACGTTGCCCTGCGATCCAAGTGATAGAGTCTGACGATCGCAGCGTCGACTGTAAACACTCGTATTCGAAAGATGCTATCATGAGCATTCTCAGCAATGGCAGAAAAAGATCAGTGAAATGTCCCTTTTCGGGCTGCAATACCGCCGTCACAGCTACTAAGCTTCAGGTGAGGGGGACGCTTGATACTAGGAGGAAATCACTGAAGCCCAGCCGGACAAGGAACTGCAGCGAAAGACGGATGCATTTGTACGACGACAGGCGGAGAGAGAAGCGCGAGAAGCGGAAGATGATGAGGATTAGTGAGGGTTGGGTGGGTGCACAGTGGGCAGTGCGAATATAAGCTGCAGAAGACAGCGAGTGGGTCCGACGATGATAAGGAGACGTTTAACGATCAACGAGACGTGCCGCATGTGTTATAACGCATCGTAAATGTACATATACAAGATATTATACTCCAGCGGACGTGACCCCGCGAGACCTGTTTATGGATCTTCCCCACATATTTCACCGTCTCCGACTCGCAATCTCCTGATGCCGCTGAAATCTCTCATCAATGTCCCGTGTGACATCTCTCCACGACTCGCCATCGCCGGTGCGCACCCTTGCGCATGTGCTTCCGATTTCCAAAATGGGGAGGTACTCCGTATCGTCTGATAGCGTCTGCAGGACTGGATAATCGTCGAGATGAGGTGGTTTGGAGTAGGAGAGTGATGTACAGGATGACGACGCGGAGGGCGGGCCGAGCGCGCATGGCATGGCGATTAGGACCGACATGTCCAGTCTTCGCGTCGATGGCGAGTGAACGGGTAGGTCTGTCGATAAGGGGTCGGACAGTCGAGAAGCGTGATCCGGGATAGTAGCTGACAACGGCTACTAGTCAGCGCACATCATCGCACGACCGAAACCGCTTGCTCACCTTCCACTCCTCTCCCCACGACCCGTCCACGGACACCTCGTCCACCTCGTCCTTCTCCATCAATCGCCGATCCCTCCCACCCCGCTCCAACCCCTCAACAGGCAGGTACTCGTCTGCTTCTCGATTCCCCAACCCCACATCCCAGACTTGCGGCTGTCTCCCCACTTCCCCCTTTGCCTTGGTACGATCCCTCTGCCGGATCTGGACCAACCGTCCATCAGCCATCTCCACCCAGCCCCACCGTGACTCATCTCTCGCCGTCCGCGCTCTATTCACGTGTTCCAAGAACTGCGCTCTTCGCCTCCGACGCCATACGAGCGACATGAGCGCGATGACTAGAATCGCACCCGCGACGAGGGCGATAATGACCGCTTGGTACGTCGCGGCTCGGCCGAGTTGGTTTGGATTCGCATTGTAGGTGCTCATCGCTCGCCTGTGGGGCGTGGAAGGCTATGCTTCCTGAGGACCACCCAGGGCTGGCTGATGTGCTCCTACGAGTCGCTCGAAGCTGAGTGCGAGGAGGGGTAGATTGTTCGACCGAGGTTGATGGATGGGTCGTTGAGCTCGTATGATTGCCGTCGACAAGATCGAGAGCTGACTCGACGACTCGGTCGGGTGGACCACTTATCGCCGGTCGTCGTTGAGATCGGGCTACCCGCACACTTCAAATGGACACAAATATCACGACCGGATTCCCAATGCTCATGGGTCACCAGATGACAGTGAAAGATGAGGAATGAGATATGGTAAGAGTGGGAATACAATGGATGAGCGAACGATCTCATGTTCCGAATCGATGCCTCTACATTACGTTATCGTTTTGCCACCCAACTTTACCCGATCTCTAGATTCAGCAAGCCCTATTCATCCCCGTTTCAGCGCTCAGCACTCGTACAATCGATGCATACAGTAATCAGAAGCGGGCTCCCGCTATCACCTGGGTTCGCCTACGCTGCTTGCCCTCCCCCGCTCATCTCGTCTTTGCAGGTCGCGCAGGATACCCTCGGCTGACGTCCCTGGTGTGCCCTCTGCCTCCTTGTCATCCGATCTCGCGTCAGACGAGTCGTCATCTTGGCTCGTCTCCTCCGTTTCCGGCCGGAGCGATAGGAATGGCTCTTGTGACGGTTGAGGCCCCTTATCATCTATTGATCGATTCCTGCTATCCGGCCTTGTCGTGATCGCATCATCCCCATGCTTGGGACGTTTAGGCAGTTCGGGCGGTTCCGTTGCAGCCGCCGGCGCAGAGTCGGACCGCTTTAGCTGTAGCCCATTGTCGACCGCAGAGCCAGATGGTCCGTCACGAGAAGTCTCACTCTGAACCGTCGTGCAAGTCTCTGCCGCCTCTGGAAGGTCCATCGTCGACAGCTTGGGCGACGCCGCCGGCGTTTTTCTCCTCGCAGGTAACGGAGGGGGCACCACCTCATTTTTGGCCGCTGCGTCACTATCACTTGCACCCCCCACACCAGCAAATGAACTAGGCGGGACCCCCGCGTCTTTCCCTTTCAGTATGTCCTCTTCTCCCCTCGATATCCGCCTCGTGATCCCCGCCTCGGTCGATGCGATCGCTACGATCTCACCCGGACGTCTCGGTACCCTCGGGACGACCATGCTCTTCCCTCTCATCGGTTGCGTGATAACCGGAGTGGAAGATGAATTCCGCCTGTCGTGTTGTCTAGGGCTCGATTGCCTGGCGAGGCTGTTATCATCCGTTCTAGTTGAGGTCTGAGATCCTGGAGGAGTGGAACCGCTATGCCTCGCATTGGCACCGTCCTTGGCGAGCCCGGTGGTTGGTGCGGGGGCGGACAAGCTCCACTGAGGAGGGGATGTTCCGAGAGAGCTTGTGCTTGCGCTCGCCTTGCTAGGCGAGGGCTGTAGGATCGGGCGGACAGCTACCGACGTTCCAGGTGACGAGGATGAAACGCTGCCCGATTTCGGTCGGTTCGCCTGCGCCGCTGCCGCCGTCAAGCGTTCCTGGAGCGTCTTGTGCCCCTCGGACGACCTGGATAATCCACCGGCATACCCTGCGTTCACGTCGATATCCTCATCAGGTGGCCTATACACTGCGGCCGACCGATCCTCATCGGCATCGTCTCCCAAACCCCCAATGTTGGGCTTTCGCTTTGCGGCCCAATTGACCCCCCATTTCTTGACTGCGGCACGGGCCGAAGTCATTTGGGATTGAATGGCTGTCTTGTCGCCAGCTCGAAGCGAAGTGATCAAAGAGGCAGTGGATGCTGCTCCATGTGGGCGAGCGCCCGATCCAGCATCATCCGCGGTCGAATTGGGTGTGGACGCAGGTCTGGCAGTCTCGTGCGATGTCCGGCTGGACGATAGAGACGCTGCTTTCTCAGTCCCATTACCCTGGACAGCCTCGGAGCTGACAACGACGGTGGGTTCATCAAAGACGGTGATAAGAGCATCATCGCCAGAAGCTGGATTATTCTGTGGTGGCACTTCCCGGCCCGGTACCGTCTCCAAACTCCTCCTCTTGGGCTGACTGAGACTCTCTTTCGATGTGTTTTCTTTGGAGATACCGGCTAGCGAGGATATTGATGGGGGTCGACCATTATTTGCAAACCATTTCTTCGTGGCTTGTATGGTCGCTGACTTGTTGAGATTAGCAACAGAAGCCAAGTTTGCAGGAGCAGTGTCGGTGCGTGGCAATCGTGCTTCTCCTTCTCTATCCGCAGGGGCCGCGGCGAGAGATCGGTTAGTGTTGAGCGTCTGGGCCTTGCTCGGCTGCCGTTTTCGCAGTCCAGACGTTTCGGGAATAGCCGGAGATGGATCTTCCGCAGACTGGCTGATTCCCACGCTAGGCTGTGTGGCTGCATCTGTCCCGACCACAGGCGGGGTAGTGCCGAGGCTATGCACCACCTTGCCCGCAGAGGAGAAGATGCCGCCCCTGATATCAAGAGTGGAAGTGTCGAAGAACGCAATGTCATCCATGTTTGGCGCGACGACAGATTCGGCAATCTGGTAGAGGTCAGAGACAGGGATGTGAGATGCGTGATTAACTCACGACCTCGCGCAGTTGCTTCTCGATGGCCTTGAGCACCATTCCTATTTGAATCTTCCGTTCGCTGACGACCGGCTGGATCTCTATTTCCATCTTTGGCATCGTCGTGAACCCATACCAGAATCGATTGCTGGGCGGCTTTTTGATCTGGACGATCATGTTGCCTTCGAATGACTTGACAATGACAGCGAGGACGAGATCAACTACATATGGCTTGAATCCGGTAGGAATCGTAGCCGTGGTGGCTATTGTGATCCGAACTTCGGAGTTGGGCTGACTGGGTCTGGAGCGATAATTCAAATGGACTTCGAAGGAAGCAGTCCCTTCGGCAGTCAGATCTTTAAGCATGGGCTTGGAGAAACTGTCGGGTCAGCTTGTGCCAAATCTAGCTGCATGGACTTACATCGGTGGGAAGGTGCCGACGTTGACTTCACGGACGATGATAGGTCCTAGAAATGAGGGCCGAGGGACCTTTGACAGCTTTTTCATGATCTTGTCGATGATAGCCTGAGGATGTCAGCCAAAGGATTCACATAGCCTGGCTCGACAAGTTCGCTTACCTGCTCCAGAGCTTGCGTGCGGTAAACGCCAAAGAAGAGTCTTCCGATAATAGCATTCAGCCATCTCATGGGGATGGGATCCGGCTCGGTGTCAATGGTATCCACCAAGGCCTGCATGTCGCTTTTCGAGAAGATCCCATCAATGTCTGGGCGTAAAGCCGAGGCCTGGGTGAGAGCGAGGTACCAATCTTCCATTCTGCTTGTCAGTTAAGGATCTAATATCTTCCTCCACGGGCACTCACTTCGTGTTGGACTTCGAGAACAAGAACCAAGGCGCCTCCTCCACCTCCTTGGACTCCTCTTCCTCCTTCCCTTCCATGCCTTTCGCCAGATTGGGCATGCCGTCCTTGCCGTTCGACTGCTCCTTATCCTCCATACGCAGCACAATGGCGTTCCGCTTGGCGAACATTTCCGCGTCTTTCCCCACAAACTTGCCTCCTTCCTTGCCTTCTATCCCCACGACATACTTGTCCACGCCGATTGCCGCAACGCATTCGGACTGGGCCTCATCCTCGTACAGGAATAGCACCTGTCCTTTGAGCACGCAAAAGAGGAACTCCTTGGGAGGAGACTCTTTCTTCTGCCTTGTTTCCATCATCTGCCGGTATGTAGAGGCTATCCTAGCCGAATATGTAGTCGGCGGAGCATTGGTACCTCCTGCGGGGGACGAGGGAGTTTGAGAGCCGGTGGAAGCAGGGACCGGTGTCGATGTTGTAGATCTGATCGACACGTCGTCTCGCTCTTGCGGACTCTCTTCTGGCTCTGCACTTGCTGTCTCCGGCGTAGTCGTGTTGGGCAGAAAGATTGAGCTGGATGTGACATACGGGGCGAATTGTCGTCGGACGGTCAACCAGCCGGACAACGGCTTGACGAGGGGTGCTGTCTTAGCGGCATCCTTCTCTAGGATCTCTTCCCGCTCCGAACGAGATTGTATCTCCGCCTTGAGCCGTTTCGAAGGATCGGCATCCCCAATGGGCACTGATCCGTACTTGTACACATACCCTATTGGTTCAGCCCAGGTGTAGTCGAGGCGAGTGAGCAAGAACGTACCGATCCCAAGTATCAGGAGCAGTGGGATCAGGGTCAGACCGCCCAAGACGTATATGACCAGCCATTGGAACGGCCACCACATCTTGGCTCTCAGCTCTTTGGGTTCCTTGTGGTTCCCTTCTGTAGCAACAAAGTGAGGATGTAAGGAGGTAAGGATAGGTTACTGAACGTTGCGAGGATCAACGCATGTGAGGAGTCCCCGCACGCTCCCCGGTGTCCCATCCTACGTCACTGATATTTTTACCACTTTGGGTAAAAATCAATCACCAAGGCCAGAGACAGACTGACGGACACCGGGCAGTGTTACCTTCCGGACATTCAGCATCGCAGTGTATAGACGAGGAGTGCAAGATAGCTGGGTTGCCTTGACTGAGTCTCATCACAGCCCTCTGAGGGGCATACCTCGGACATGATGTGACAGCTCGAGACCAAATTGAGAGATCCAGTGTGGGTTCCGTTCATTCCACTTTCCACTCTCAAGCCATCCTATGCGACCTTCATCTCCTTGATGCGATGAAACATCGGTCCATCGAAAACCATATGATACATAGTATGTCACATTCCACCTCTAGGCGTCGGACTGAGGAATCTTCGAGATAGTATACAACGGAAAGCCAGCAAACAAGCCGCCCCGCCCCCGCCAGGCGCCAAGCACTTAACAAGCGCAGCAGCACTATGGTCAGCTTCAGAAATCACTCTTTCTCATGACGCGGTCCAAAAGCAAGCAGGTCACTCACACATCCCGTCAAGCAAGCTGCTAATGCGACGAATGGAGCGCAAACGACCGTCCAGAAGCAACCACAACACCCTCCGCCTCGTAGTCTTGCAACGTCATCCCCCTCGACTTGTTGTTCTTGTCTCTCCGAGTCTTTGGACGAGTCTTCGACAGCCAGTGGGACTGGAACATCAGTATGGTTTCCACACCCAAATCATCATGTCTACTCACCCATCATATGTCGAGCTGCAGGTTGGACCGCCGCGGTCGTCTCGGTCATTGGGACATTGTCAACGGTGGGTTGTATTTGGTTTTGCGCAGTCACCATTGTAGTATACAGCAAGGCAAGCGATCAAGTAGTGGGAGTATCAGGTGAAGGGAAAGAATTAATGGATAGAATCATCAGTCGGTCCAACCTTTATATCGACGCCGCACAGCCAGCAGTGCATCCCAAGACACACAACCAGTGTGTTGCACAGCACGCATTTCCCCGCTGGAGCAGGTCGGTTCGCCAAGTAACTCCATGCGACATGCGCGCAAAGTTTTGGTAGTGGTGTCGGCTTTTCCCCGTGATACGACTTCGCATACGGTTTCCACCCGACGATCTGACACGGCCCTGCCTGTTGCACGCAGTCTTGGCAAGTGCTGCTGGCCGTGAGTGTACAGCTTTCACGGTCATCTCCGCCTCGTTTCAGATTCGGCCGTATCAGCTGGGGTCGCTTTCATGCACAGCATAGTGCGATAAGACAGGAATCAGATATCCATAAATTGTTTGAGACGTATATACAACTGTATACTTCAGGTAACGACGCAGACTAAGAAGCCCAGCAGCACCCCCCTCTCGAGACGCTCACTTCATTCACCGTCCCTTCTTTCGACCACCTGTCCGAGGACTCGCTCCGATCCTCCTCAACAATTCCTTTGCATCCAGCAAAGCTTTCTCCGAGCCAGACGAGCTGGAGCAGTCTGTAGAGACGGGTCGCAGGGAGGACTTGGGCGGTTTGGGCGGGACAGCCGGTGTATCCATGGTTGAGGCCGACTTGGACCTCGAGTGGAAGAATCGCGTGAATGACGAGTTTGACCCGATCCTGCGTACGGGAGGACGGGGCGAGACAAGATCGACCTCTGGGGAGAAAGTCACTATTGGGCTCTTTGATGATTTCGGGACCATGTCCATTGTTGGCCGGCGGGCCATGTTGAGAAGGTCATAAGAAAGGGCCGTGGGTTCACCGAACGTTGTCATTTGCCTTCTCGCGATTGGCCGGTGAAACGGTTCAGCTTTCAACTGGACCGACTCCGCGCTCTTGACACGCCGCGCCCGAGGAGGCTGGGCAGTTGTCGCGACGTTTGCCGCGAACATATCGACCGCGCCGCGAGGGAACATTTCTCTTTCGCGGCCTGCAGTGACCGCGGGGCCTCCCAAACCTTGGTCAGCAGGGTTCCCTAACAGCTCGTCGACTGTCAGTGTTGGCACCGCTTTCCTTGCAATGAACGATTTCGGGCGAGCGGCGATGGGACGGCTCCCTTCCTCCATGGCCGGCATTGAGACTGAATTTATCACCGCATGTGGCGCGAGAGCGGGTATCGTGTCGCCCAATCCAGGCATCTCTGTCTCTTCGCCTTGGGGGTTTTGGAGAACCAAAAGGCCCTTGGTCGAAGCGAATCGGAGATGCTTGGGAGAAGAAAGCGGTCGCGGACGATCCGCCACAGTGCCTGCTGTCCGCTTCGGCGTCGTTTGGTCAAAGTACATGTTGTTTGTCTCAGATCTCGGTGTCCACAACGAGCCCGTCCCTGGGGTACTGCTGGTGGCAGGCGTCAAAGAAGGACTAGTCTCCGGAGCCGTACCCAGGAACGACTCCAGGGGATTGAATCTCGAAGCGCCAGACGGAGTAGTGACGGGTGAAGTGTCGGTCCATTTACAAGTCGGCAGAGCGATAGAGGTTGGGGCGTTGGGCCGTTTGAGTGGTGGGAGAGTGGGTTGGGTACCAAGAGGAGGGTGACCCGCGACGTGTGGCGACGTCACAGCTGACGCGGCGGAATCGACGACAATCTGAGGGGCCAGGTAGCCATACTCACCGAAACTCATCACACTGGATTTCCGGGACGCAAAAATCCCATTCCTGGAGACCGAACGCCTTCTGAATTCAGAGGAGCGGCTTCGGCTGTCACAAGACCCCCTCCGAATCTCCGCAGATAGCTTTCTAGAGCTTGTGGTTGGATGGGGGTCTCTGTCAAATGAGGCGAGAGAGCTTTTCCTCGAGATCACCGAGCTTGACAGGATCGAGGATCGACGGGGGCTGTACGATAGCGCTGAGGCCTCAAGAGACAGCCGATGAGCTTCGAGTGACTGCTTTCGGGACCCCGAAGAGCCATGAACGATTGACATTCGTCGTTCAGCAACAATACTCCCCCGCCTCGAGTCTATGGACATCCGCCTATCCTCAGATATCCTTCGCGCACCGTGGACAGACTGCCCCTCTCTCCATTGCTCAATCTTCACCATGCGGGTCGTGTGCATCGGAGATACCGATCGCAAGGGAGAGGAACCCAGTGGGGCAGGTCGAGCCAGAGGGAAGCAGCCCGTCGCTCTCTTCTCCAGTGACAGAGGGTCGCAGGAAAACCTCTCTCGCTGGCTCAGGAACGGTGCTGATGTCGCCCCATTATGACTCGGTCGAGGTGGACCAGCACCCACCGGCACGCCAACCGATCGAGGCGGGAACTGAAATTCCGAGAGCGTTCCTGCCAAAGTCTTCCGATGCTGTCCTGTGCGAATCGCAATCGGCTGGGAGAATGGAGGAGGCGTTGAGATACTCGTATCGTCCTCCGCTCTACCTCTAAGCCGCCTGCGGAATAGAGTCGGGGAGATTGAGCCGGAACGGTCCGAAGGGGTATCCAGCTGTTCCACCTCGCGCACTGCGGAAGGGAGAGGGTAGTTGGATAGCAGGGCGGGGCGCCTGAACGACATATCCGGGGTGGGGACGTATGGCGCAGTGTGGATCTCTGATTCTTCTTCCCCTTCGCTATCTTCACCTGGAGTCCAAGGGGTGTGCAGGAGCGCCGCTCTCGCCATCGATGTATGATCGCTCCAGGCTCCTTCATCGCTGGTCATCGTGACTTCGACGCATTCGGAGAATCTCCGTCGAAGCAGATCCATCCCGGCAATGTGACGCAGTCGGGCCGCCTCGGTAGGGTCGACGGAGCTGCCGATGGACTGCCCGCTGATGCGACGCAGCGATGGCGAGGATGAGCAGTTTCGTAGGCTCGCCGGCTTGGTTTGAGCCAAGTGGATGCCAAGCAGCGAAGTGTTGGAGTCACGTCTCGTATCACCCTCGTCGTGGCGTTTCGAGGGAGTCGAGGACCGCCTGCTAAATGAAGATCTCGGACCGAGTGAGCCCCGAGGAGATATTGACAAGAGGGACGCCCTCCCGCCGTAACCTCTGCCTGACGATGCCCAGCTGTGGTGACTGCCTACAGCCGTCTCTGACCATTCGCCCCATGCCGAACCCGCCCCGCCGACCTCAATAGGGGCGGACTCCATGATGGCTTCATAGTCATCCGCATCGCGCTCTTCCACCTCGAGCTCATCGTCCATGTCGTATTCGAAAGCATCATAGGTGAAGATGGGCGAGCCGGTGGAGTACAGAGACTCGGGGGACGCGGCAGCTGAGGGTACGTGTTGCTGGTCCCGATGAGATGAAAACTGGTCGACGAGAAGTTTCGCGGTTGCAGGAGACAACCTTGGACGGTTTGAGCGGATATCCTGGCGGGAGCTGTCGTCAGCATACGTCGATACGTCCTGAAGGAGGCGTCGGAGACTGGACCTACCGCGTCATGGTCGACATGCTCTCTCAAGAGCTAGAAGGAGACAGAGCGCAGAGAAGGGTTTACAAGTGAGACTGAAGATGCCTGAGGTCGATGAAGTTCTACAAGCAAAGGGTGTGATGGTTACAGCGTGGATGCGATCCAGCCGTGAAGGGGGTCGGGGATCGAGAGAACAAACGGGGACACCGAGGTTTATGAGAGCGAAGCATCACCACCGTCCTCCCAAACCGGGTCGTTCGTGTTGGGCCGCCTCATATTCGGGCAGAAGCGTCATGGCCAGCACCTGGTGAGAATGGGATTTTTCGTGCCCCGCGGATAATCTCCAGCCCTCCTCACATGCCATAAGCATGCCCTAATGGCCGAGATGGCGACACTGACTACACCTCGTTCGATGGCCGGTCCTTATTTCGGATCAACAGAAATTGGAGGGACCCCAGGCACGTTGGTCCTGAGAAGCTAAGCGTTTGTGTAGCAGTGACAGGCATCAGGCAAGAGGAGGGGGGCCAAGGGGGGGCTCTCATCTCGTTCCTCGGGTCAAACGATTGTTCCTGGATGATATGCAAGAAATGGCAAGAGCAAGGATGAGCGAGGTAAACCCCGGAGGAGGTCGAGATGGCTGTTCAAAAGTCGGGGCGAGATAGCGAGCTTGATATGCCGTATCCGACGGGCTCTGACGAGTCTTTTGGCAATGTTTCGGAGTAACCCTTACGTCTTGCCCTGCAGATCCATCTCCCTACAGCCCGTGTTTTCTTTGTTTTTTCGCTTGCTTACCGCGGTGTCCAGGAGCTTCTGTCACGCTTCATAACCAATCTCCTGAGATCCTAGACGTCCACGGTGGGCTTCAGAGCAAGCAGCTTTGCTCTTACGCAAGACGTTCGACAGCTTCCGTCCTTTCGGGACCGATCACGCAGGCAGGACAGGTCCCCGAAAATCGCAATCTGCGGCCGTAACGATAGCATGTAACGAAACTCGAGCGCGCGCGTCGTACGCCCATGAATACACACCATCCCGCTCATTCAACCCTCATCGCCGCAAGTCATTCACCGCGCCATGGCATCATCGAGGCTACTGCCAAATGATCGGATGTCAGGCGTGGAGGAAAGGACAGATGGCGATGCGTCCAAAAGAAACGCCCCTTTGGACGTGAGGAAAGCGAATACGCATAGAGGCGAGTGACTATCCTCGCGGCGGCGTCGAGTCGTGGCCTCTGGGCGTGACGGCTTGTTCGGCTGAGGGACGCCTCGTGCGTCACGCCCCAATGGAAACGGTGAGATCGCTTCCCCCCCTCTACCATTCCGCCACTGTCTTGGCCTGTGGCGGATGGTTTCCCAAGCACATGCAGAGGTATAGATAAACTCTCAACGCCCTGTGTGAAGCGCGAAATACGCTCGGAGAGTTGTTTTCCGATCTCATACTCGTCGGTTCCCGCCCTTTCCCTACTCTCCGGCCCTATCATGGCACCGAGCCACCTCTGCTCCTTCGAACAGAGTTATTCTAGTGCCTGGGCAGCCCCTCACCCGACTGACACCCATCGTCTGCAAAGCAAAATTTTACCGCTGCTCCTCCTGCCATCTCTCCAACCTTCTCCCGCAAACATCTCGCTGTTCGGCACCGTACATCCGGCTACCGGCCGACGTACACCGAAACCGCAAATGGTGGATGCCTGCCCGTTGCAGTTCCGTGTCACTGACCCATGGTATCTCGGCTCAGCAGGATGGCTTGGTCAGCTGAGAGGCGACACAGGCACAACAGGTTTCGAGAGAGTGCAAAGCCATGGCGAGCGGCAGCCCTAGGGTTGGCGCGTTTTGCCGGTCTGAGGCAATGGTGGCGACTGAGAGGACTATGACTCTTCTCTTGGCCGAGTTCTGAACCGGAAGGGTCAGCAAGAATCCGCGCAGCTATGGCCCAGTCTGAACATGATTTCACATAGGGGTGCTACATTGCTACCAGTCTCCCTCATTTCCGATACCACTCCCATCGAGAATCCCCCCTTATTGGTCCATGAGGTTGACCATGGGTTTGGCGGGGCGGAGAGGAGTCTCTCCCCGCATTCCGACGCCCCATTCCTGGCCTATCTTCGGGGTGAGAAGGTCTCCGTCAGGTTGTTCTTGGATTCAGACTGGTCTGTTGCGCTCCTCGAGACCCTGCTGGAGTCCCGGCGAGTCGGAGCCGGAAACCTCAACGTGATAAGTGCGACTGTCGGTGGAAGATCGTAATGGAACCCGTTCATCTTGATCGTCTCTCCTTCGCCATGTGAGCAATCCTTTGACCTTGCTGCATCCATGTTCTAGCCTCCCGGCGGAGCGGGTGACACTTTTCTCGATGCCAGATTTTCCTTCTCGCCGATATATCTCCAACGCATTTACAAGGACCGTGCATAGCGTGAGAAGCCCCAACACCCCTCCTGATCCAAGCGTTTCCGGTGTCGTCGGCGGTGGCTTGTCCCAGTCACCGTACCAGGGTATTGGCAATTTCGCGACAAAGCCTCTTCCACCGGCTTGCTGGTGGCTCAGCCCTCCTGTCTCGTCGATCGCGGCGGAAATACCCCGGGAACAGACGATCGAAGGGATACCGTGAGTGGAGGAGAGGACTTCTGCATGGCGAAGCACCTGCTTTGCGAGAATGGGATGAGAAGCCGCGGGAATGACTAAGAACGACGGGAGCGCGGTTCGTGTCGAAACGAGGTCAGGATGGAGAGCGTCCAGGCAGATCAATGGGGAGAATTCAACGTGTCGGATGAAAGGAGGAATCGTAGACCATTCGGGCTTCGTGATACCATGTGGACTTGACTTCAGCTACCCTCGCGAGCTGGGGCATGGACTCACTGTGACATGTTCAAGGTCCAGACGGGGGGAGGATCAGCGCCCTTATGAAACCGAACTGACTCTACCACTGCATGGGTGAGCCCAACGACTTTTAATTGTACCCACATGGGAAAAGGCTGCGTTTCGCGTATGAACCAACGATCCCGTGCGGACCGACCAAGGCGATTTCGTTCAAGTGTTTATGTCCAGCTGCTGGAGATTCCATACTGACCACCACCCATGTCTCATACTGCTCCGTAACCTCCTCAACGATCCGATCGAAGACAAACGCCCTTTCGCCCTCCCAGCGGAGCGACAGGGCAGTTTCCGGCAGAACGAGCAGTTGCGCCCTGGTCCCAAACTGGCGCAAAGTGAGGATGACTTGGTCGAGATCAGGGCGTGAAGATGGAGGTATCACACATGCGACTGACAAAGGGGTGACTTTGTTCACGGGATCAGAGAGTTGCCGAGTGGGACGAGAGGGGAAAGTTGTCAAGATGCCGAACACGGCCGTGAGGGCATACCCAAGCTTTCGGGGGCCTTTCCATGGCAGTCGAGAACGGCGCTGTTTGATAGTGTTGGCAGTAGCTCCCCGCATATCGTTGGCGACTTGGCCCCGCTCATCTTCGACACGTGGGTAAGGTGTGGGATCGCGAGAAGGACAGTCGATGTCGGCGCCCTGGCTTGGAGTTTCCCGTAGGCTCGTCGATGCGTCAGGCATTGTCAGCCGTTCCGCATCATTGTTTGGGTCATCAGCTGGGCTACCTCGAGTGATGATACGCTGGGATGCCTTGATGAAGCGCTCGGCTTGAAAGGTCCTCGAAGTAACATGCCCCGCTGTTCCAATCAGAAAATCCACTCCTGTCGGCCCCAGATGTGCCAACACTCTTCGGAACAGCTCGAGATCATCCGGACAGGGTACACCCTGCCATCAGCAACGTGACGCTGAACACGGTCGCTATACAGGGTCTGTTGAGGGGTGAGGAAAGTCACCAACATATCTGCCAAAAGGAGAGATTCTCGACCATATCAGCCAAGTGTCCGCCCAGAGCAGCCCGAAGAGAGGCGAGGCGAACCAGTCTTCAGGTGCTTCGACGATTCCGCCCTCCACGACTTTCGTTTGGATGAGCACGACGAGTCCGGTGATCAGAGCGATGATAAGGGAGAAGAAGGCTTGAGCCAAACCCTGCTCCGTGGCAGAGGGCAGGATACCTCGTGTTCCAAGTATGGAGCCCGCTGTCGATCCTGTCGCTAAAGCCAGTACCCGTTTCACAATATCAGATACTCCCGGCGGAGAGGTGCCGTGTGTGCCATGGTGAAGGACAGAGGGAAGAGTGAGCAAAGCGAAAAGAGGCGAAGAAGAAGGAGTCAGAGTGAGCAGAGAGGAGAGTCCGGCGATCAAGGCCGGGTGATCGAGATGAAGACGAGTCAGAAGGATCTGGAGTCTGTCTGCCATCTTCTCACTGGTGGACGGGCATGTATCACTACGAGAAGTCGGGAAGACAAGCGGAAAGAGGTGCAAAGAGGGACATAGCGACGAGCTGCCTGTCGCCCCTTCCTCCCCACTTCTCTCCCCCACCTCAACGACGATCAACGATGAGACGGTCCCAGCTCAGCGCATGTTGATGAGTCAGAGCCGGACATGTTCTGCAAGAGGCACACCATGCTGAAACTCACAATTAGGTCGAAACTCACACTCAGGTCCATGGACTGTGATGGAGAGCAGTCAGGGTGGAATGAGAACCCCTCGGGTCGACTCTCACAGCGCGATGCTCGGACGATCGCAGTCGTCAACGCCTTCGGCGACTGGAAAGGGCTAGGGACGGTCGCCGAAGCATATGATCGCATAGTGTTATACTCATGACGCAAAATCGCTCCTGAGGGCGGTGAGGGGATATGATATGCATAGGAAGAGACGCCTCCGACTGCTCTTGCCGTTCCGCAGATCACGGTCCAGAACCACGCAGCAATCGACCTGCGCCCAATACCTCGTTGAACCCTGACGGTCGCGCGCGTGAGCGTGAAAGCGCGTTCTACACTCTCAACTATATGACGAGTCACACAAGGAACAGCATAGTGACCTGCGAGAGGGCGGTCCTGCAGGTCCACGTTTGTGAACGGGTGGGGCAGTTTCATATACTGACGCTTTGGTGAATGGGGTAACTTATTTGCGTTTGAGGGTGTTCTGCAGACGCTTTGCCGGCGGCCAGAAGAGCCAAAGGGTCAGGGACCAAAGGACAGTAGTGATTAACCTCCGCGGGGGTGGAATGCAGGGAGGGTGGTTGCAAGAGAAAGGGGAGCGGATGAGAAGAGGGGGGGGGGGGGGGGGGTGACGCTGTCGATTTCCACGACGTCGTAATGATATCTATCTCACTGACAGCTGTAATCTTTTGCACCAATCTCAATCTCATCCTCCTTGGATCGACGCCGACATATCAATCGCCTCTAGGAGCACATCGTACTCTCCCCCACTCGCCAGCGGCTTCCATATACTTACCACTGTGACACCGCACACCTCTCGGTCCGAAAACGACGGTCTGGAGTGGAGGGATTTAGAGGGAATTTAAACTTTTGTTTTGGAGCGAGCTCATAGAGCCCTGAACGGCTCTTGTTCCCGTACAACGCTTGTCGCGATTCGACAAGACGTCTTTCTGGCTATCGACTTTCTACCCACACCTTGCTCTCCCTCGACTCCCAAGGCGAGCCCCAGCTCGTTCTGCATCTCGCCTCTTTTGCATCTGTATCTCACAACCCCCCCCTCCGATCTTTACCCCCACCGACATTTGAGAAACTTGTTCGCCCGGCGTATCCCCCCACTCCGGTCTCTTCGCGTGAATCAGGGTTGTCCCTGTGTTTGATTGCCCACAACCTAAGCGTCCGTCCCTTCCTACGCAAAGGTCGACAACAACGCCAAGCTCACTAGCCAGTTGTTCCATCGCCAACAAATTGCACTCTCCCCGCTATCCATAGCCTTGACGGCTTTCTTGATTGTATATACGCCTTCCCAGCCTTGACGGCCTACGACTCGCCATCATGTCCATCCCCGACGATCCCTTCACAAGAGACAGCGAGGGAAACCCCATTACTCAGGCAGAGCCGAATGAGGGAGAGGGAGCAGAGGTGTACAACCGACAGAATCATCCTACGCTAGACCTCGGCACCGTCTCTCCCGAATCTTCCGCTCCCATGTCAAGACCTCTCAATGCGATATTATCAACGTCAGCGCCCGCGTCGCCGAGGGAACTGGCGCACAACTCGCCACCATCCTCTACTCCTGGAGGCACACTTCTCGCTCCAGGATCCGCAGCGGGGGCAAAGACACCCCGTCGCGTCCAGTGGACCTCGGACTCGCACATTGTCTCGATGCACGAGATCGAAGGGATCGACTCTCAGACGGTCGACCCGTCGAATCTGAACCATCTGAACAACGCTCTCGAGAGACATCGCTCGCGGACTTCTGCTCGCAGACGCCCGCCCAGTATGCTCAGCAGCGCAGCCTCCTCGGTCGGAGATGAAAGCGAGGGAGAGGATTACGATTACCGGTTAGATGTCGACCCTCCGAGCCTGCGACAAGTCACTTCGGCAGGATCGCATGTGGATGGGGAACCGGAATCGGAAACTCTCCAACAGTTGCTCGGCAACAACATCAACGAACACGTCACTGAATACATCCCTCTCGGCGAGACCGACGGTCTGCCCAACGTCCAGAACCTTCCCAGTGACCAGACTTCGGCGGCGAAGAATCTCGTTCGCGCTCACACCGGTAAATGGGAGACTCTCAGGCGAAGGGTCAGAGGTGCTGGGGCTGTTCATCGGACTTTCGGTAAAGGCGGCGACAAAGAAAAACCATCCGCAGACAGCAGGGAGAAAGAGCAGGATGCTTTCGCAGCGAGGTATCCGGAACCCGAGAGTCGGGGTGATGATGATGAAGACGATTACGAGGATCGAGGTCGACCTAGGCGGTATGGTCCGACGGGAGGGTCCAATGCCATGCCGCAAGTGCCCGGAGGAGCTTCCGTCTTGTCTTCCTTGCTCGCTCTTTATGGGCAGCAGAATGGTGGGGACTCGGGAAACACCTCGGCCGCTTCCTCTCGACCCACTTCGGACGATGAGGGTGACTCGTCGGACGAGGAGAGGCGACGGAAAGCCGCGATCAACTCTCAGCAGAACCGAAAGGGATCGGTATTCTCAAGACTCACTCGCGACTCGTCGCCGTCTTCCACCCCACCGGACCGTGAGCCCCTCGAGACAAAGCCGGCACACATGTACAGCACCCATCACCGGTCAAAGTCGACCTCGTCACTTGTCGATCGTATGGACCGACCACCTCCTGAGCCTGGGTTCATGGCCACGCTGAAACGTGCCAAGCGTCAGCTGGAGGAAGCTGATCGCCCGAAATCCGCCCGCTCCGGCGCTGGTGTTTTTGGGGCGCTCTTGCAGAACACGGCTCATCTCTCCGGTGTCGCAACCCCCGCCGCGTCTGTTCTCACTCCGGCAGCCCGTCGACCAGGCTACCAGTTGAACCGCTTCTCCTTGCCGTCCGGAGATCCGCAGGTCAAGAACAAACCGTGGAGGCCTCCCTCGCGACCGAGTTCTCGCAGCGGATCTCGACCTGCGTCCGTTCATTCTTCCACCGCCGTATCGACTGGGTCGAGGGACGAGGACTCACAGAGAGACGGCGCACGACTTCAGAAGACGATCTCGTCGTACTCGACCGATGACATGTTGTCCATGAAAGAGGGAAAGAAGAAGACGCCCAAGACGTTGACACTGGATTCTCTGCATAAGTTACCGGGCGCGGCGTTGAAAGAAGGCGGACACGCGTTGAAGAGCGCCGAACGATGGATTGTGTCTGGGGGCAAGACGCCATTGTTGACTCCACCGGAGAAGGGCCTCACGGATTACTTCACCCGACCGCTCACGGAGGACGAGTTGAGGCGTCGTGAGAGGGAAAAGGAGAAGAAGCGAAGGAAGAAGGCGAGAGATGCTAGGAAGAAGCAAGAGATCTTTGTGAGACACCCATGATTGCCTCGCCTCGACAAGACTGACAATCAGATCATTCAGCACGTTGCTGCGCTACTGTCTCGTCAACAGTTCATCATGAAGCTGGCTCGAGCGCTCATGATGTTTGGATCTCCTTCGCATCGACTAGAAACGCAGATCCAAGCCACGGCCAAAGTGCTCGAAATCAACGCCCAGGTCGTCTACCTCCCTGGAACCATGCTCATCTCGTTTGGTGACGACGCTACTCATACTTCCGAGACAAAATTCTTGAAACAAGCCACGGGACTGGACCTCGGGAAACTCCTGGCAACCCACAACCTCTACTGGAACGTCGTCCACGATAGAATCTCTGTCGAAGTAGCCAGCAAGGAGCTCGATTTCCTCATGACCAGCCCGGTGTATTACAACTGGTGGCAGTCGCTCATCATCGGCGCTTTGTGTTCCGCTTTCATCACGGTTATTGGCTTCTCTGGGTGAGTCGGACTGAATCCTGCGGCATGGGAACTTTTATTGATATCAGGTCGTTCATTGACGCTCTCGTGGCCATGCCTCTGGGTATGCTCCTTGTCGCGATTCAGATGTTATCGGCCAGAAACGACATGTTCAGCAACGTGTTTGAAATCGCTGTTGCTACACTCATCTCGTTCTTGGCCGCTGCTCTTGCGTCGACGCAGAGACTGTGCTATACTGCATTGGTGTCGGGAGGAGTCGTACTTATCTTGCCGGTAAGTGGAGATGCCACCTCGCCGGGAACCTGAATTGACACCCCAGGGTTACATCGTTCTGACCGGTGCTTTAGAACTTGCTTCTAGGAATATCACGGCGGGATCAGTGCGAATCGGTTACAGTGCGTCGCGCCGAATGGTTACAGCCTTTCCAATGCTCATCGTCAGGTGTCATCTACTCGCTCTTCCTTGGTTTCGGTATATCCATAGGTGCCGAATTGTACCGAACTATTACCGGTCTTGAGGTTGTCGGCGCGGACGACAATGGAACGTGCTCAGCTACGCATTCAGGAGCTCCGTGGTACCAGAGCACGCCTTCCGGTCTTTGGTGTAAGCAATGCCCCTCGTACAGGCAAGATTGGGTGTTGATGAGACAGGGATTCTGTGTGCTCCGGGTTTCGCCATGGCCATCTCGATGCGAAACCAGCAGCCTCTGTTTGCGAAGGAACTTCCCGTCATGGTGCTGATTGCGTGTGCTGGATGGGCATCGAATCATTTCTCCGGATTGGCCTTCCCCAACCGGTCCGACATGACTTCAGCGATCGGTTCGTTTGTGGTCGGTACCCTGGGAAACATCTACGGTCGATTCTCCAACGGATCGAGCTTCCCAGTCACAGTCGCTGGTATCCTTTTCCAGCTTCCTTCGGGTCTGTCGAACGGCGGTTTGTTCAAGTGAGTTTTGGATATACGGCGTGAATAGTGGGACAGTGGGTGACAAGACAGCTTTGCCGCACAGTCGTCCAACTCGGACATCAACACGACGTACAGCCAAGGGTTCAGTGTGGCACAGCAGCTCGTCGCCGTCGCTATTGGCTTGACGGTCGGTCTGTTCGTCTCGGCGGTTGTGACGCATCCGTTCGGAGGTGGGAGGAAGAGAGGGTCCGGTATCTTTTCTTTCTAGATGTCGTTTTCAGATGGCGGGCCTGGCGGTGAGAAAGGCAGCTTGGGATAGAAGGATAGACATGTTACAGGTGGCGGGTTGCGAGAGATGTCGGACGAGGATTATAGAATTCCAACGATCCTACCATAACCATGTATCCATATTTTAACGCTATGTTTTGGTATCTAGCCTTCGAGTCTTCCTGGTCACAGTCTGCTTGAAACTATTCGCATCTGGTATTGTAGTTGGTTGATATTGTTGCGGCGCTCTGGCAAGTCATGCATCGACTCGTCAACGTGTTCTCAGGCCTGGTTCATGGGACGTCAGATCGGCTACGGCCTGGCGCTGCCCAACGTCCATTGGGTCACTGTATGACATATCGGTTATACAATACATGGTAATCAAATCCCAGTGCTTCTTTCTTTCATGTCGTTCACCCAGACTACTTCTTCTTGATGACCTCGGCCTCCTCGAGCGCTTGTTGCAAGAGCTTGGCAATGCTGGGGCTGACCTGCTCGACCTGCTTGACAAGATCTTGCGGGTCGTTGGGGAGGAACTTGGCAGCGGTTCTGAGCTTGTCCTCGACCTGCTTTCCCTGATGGGTTAGGTGCTGAAGTATTGGCAGAGGTAGAGACGACTTACAAGAGCCTCGGCGTCGACCTTCTTGTCCTCAGCCTTGGACTTGAGCCATCCCTCGATGGTGTCGGCGGGGAGACCGGCCTTCTTGGCGGCCTCCTTGATCTGCTTGACGAGGTCGTCGACGTCCTCAGGGGCGGCTGTCACCGTCAGCCGAGGGAACAATGAAAAGCGGCGACGAGTCACTCACCCTGCTTGAGACCAGCGAGGAAAGCGTTGGCCTGTCCTTTACCCTCCTTCTTGGCTTTCTCGACTTGCTCGAGGACCTTGCCAGCGGCCTTCTCGGCCGCCTTCAATTGCTCCCCACCGACCTCCTTCGCCTTGGCGATCAACTTCTCAAAGTCCTCCTTGTCGGGGAGCTTGCCAATCATGACATCGACGAGCTGTTGCTTGTCCTTGGGCAGCTCCTCCTTGAGCTCCTGGGCGAGCGACTTCCAGTCAATGTCCTGGTACTTTCCCTTGGCCTCCTTGACTCGCTTCTCGACCTTTTCGGTGATTCGCTTGACGTCATCTCCGCCGACCTTCTTCACCTCGTCCAGGACGCCTTGGAGGTCCTTGTCCTTGAGGGAAGAGAGGAAGCCGTTGACTCCGCCGGGTTGCGAGGCAATGGCAGTGTACAAGGAGAAGGCGCCGGGGGGCAAGACGCTCTTTGCGAGGGAGGAGGCGGTGTCAGTCTGTGACTGTCAGCCAATGTGTGAGACGAGTAGTCACTCGCTGCGAAGACTCACCAGACCAGAGGTGCTGTCTTGGGCGGTCTTGATCGCCGAGTTGGCGACCTGGGCGACCTCGACGGCGGGTTTGAGGAAGTAGTATCCTCCAGCGCCGAGGAGAGCGAAGAGGCCGACGATGAGGAGGGTCTGGTTGGAACCAGAGTTGTTGGAGGGAGGGGGTGGGGGAGGAGGGGGAGTGGTAGACTTGGCAGTGGTCTCGGTCGCGAAGGTCCTGGAAGGTCGGACGAGTTGTCGACGAGCAGGCTGGGCGTATTGTCTCTGAAAATGTGAGCGGGGGGAACGGGGGCCGGGAGAATTGGCGGAAGGGGTAAGGGGCATGGGAGCAGATGTCAGCGGATCGGTGACTCACGGTGCTAGCTCGGAGGGGAGCAGCGATGCGGGCAGCGGTGGTAGGCTTGAACATTGTGGTGGGGTGTGGGTGCGAAGGGACTGGGGAGGGTGAAGTTGAAGTTCGTAGTGGTGGTGGTAGTGTATTGCAAAGGAGGTTATGCACGTTGGGGTGGACGGTATATATACCTATGAGTATGGGCGGTAATAACTTCTTCCTCGTCTCCCGGCCCCCCTGTACTCCTCTCCTCCTCTGCTCCTCCGCCTGTGCCCTCTGAAAGCAGTAGGTAGCCAGTGACACCATAGTGAATGACACTCTGTCTCTCTCTCTCTCTCTCTCTCTCGGTTATGCTCTATGGGTTAGACAGGGGATGACAGGTGACGTCATGTTGACAATAAGGGGGGGGGAGACTACTCACCGACGCCTCGCTTTGATACCGTCATGACGCGTTTCGCCCCGGTCTGGATGGTCATGGCACAGTAGTCCGTCCCAAGCGTACCATAATATCCATAATAATACTATGACACTGTTACGCCATGCATTGGGTCGAGGTGCGGGGTGGGGGGGGGGGATGGATGTCACTTCATGCACTACCAGGAATGATCTACCTACACAGAGGATAACGACATGTAGAAGATCGTCTCGGTTTCACAGCTGCACTCGTACTGCTTGTATCAACCCGTGACCCACAGTCATCAGGCAAAAAGGCACTATCACAGCTCATCTACAGTATGCAGATCCCCCACCCTTCGGCGTACTCTCACCCCCGTTGTCCGTCGGTCCATACGCGCTATGCTCTCTTGCCCAGCCGTATGGTACACCTCGAAGTCCACTTTCCCAAAGCTTGGCATGCACTGCGCACTTGTGTTCACAAGCCATGACTCTGTGATCGGGTTGGAGCCGAGCGATGGCAGCGATGGCAGCGAGGCAATAAATCTCCAAATCATACAATTCCTCCACTCTTGACATCTCCGTCCCAACCTCCATGCCTGGGTATAAAGTCATCGCTGTGCGACCTCCCCGCCTCGACCCATCTTCCTTCTTCCCCCTTCACCCATCTATCTAACAGTCACGATGCAAGTCTCCGATATCACCTCGTCGGCGGAGAGCCAAGAGGCACTCGACATCCAGACGACTGCCTCCAACGACCGACTCGTCGTGGCTCATTTCATGGTCCGTCGTGCCAAGACTTCCTGTGTTGCCACATAGTAAAGCTGATGCGCAGCTCGGGAACACCTACCCGTTCACCGAGGCAGACTGGCAGAAGACCTTCACCCTTGCGTTTGACACTGCTCTGTAGGTACCCTAACCGCGCGACGCGTCGTTTCACATTTTCAATTTGCGTGCCGCTGACTTACTCAGCGATGGGTTTGCCTTGAACCTAGGCCCAGAGCCATGGCAACTCGCCCAAGCGCATTCCGCTTTCAATGTCCTCGAGAGGCAGCCGCCCCAGGCTCGACCTTTCAAGATGTTCCTGTCGATGGACATGAACGTTCTCGCCGCGGCGACTACGGCCGATGCGCAAAACCTGTTGGGAACCGTTGGCGGTCTGCTCAAACGCAAAGCATACTTGCGATTCCGCGGCCAGCTCTTGCTGAGCACTTTTGCCGGGCATGACAAGACGTTTGGCGGTTGGGGATGGCAAGGTTTCCTCGACCGACTGAACGGCTCGATTGGGGAGAAGGTGCGATACTGCTTGCAACTCTTGGTGACTGACGCCAGGTGCTCTTCATCCCGTCCTTCTTCATGCCTCCGAACGACTTTATCGGGCTCCCCTATGTGGATGGTTGCTATGCCTGGAACAACGCTTGGTACGCCGATATCTTCGTCCTCATATTGACTTTAGGCCGCAGGACAACCGGACGACCGATTTGAGTCAGGATCAGCCGTTCTTGCAGAGCGTAAGTTGGTCCGGTCTTCGTGGGGGATCTGGCGACTAATTACCAGGATAAGCTCTACATGGCTGCAGTGTCGCCCTTGTTCTTCACGCATTACGGGACGAGCGGCCAGTGGGCCTTTAACAAGTGAGACCGGTTTGACAGTCAATGATATCATGGGCATTGTGCTGACAAGATAGGAACTGGATTTGTAAGATCTGCGACTACTTCCTTCCCACATACCTCGCGCTGACTCCAGACCGCTCCGACGACCTGCTCTTGCCGACTCGGTTCGCCCAGCTGATGTCTCTCCCGGCCGACCGAGCTCCCGAGATCATCCAAGTGATCTCCTGGAACGACTACGGGGAATCCCACCACATCGCACCCGTCCTCGGCGCTGAACCGGGCTCGCAAGCGTGGACCGCCAATCTGAGCCACGAGGCCTTCCGCCTGATGGTCCGGTACTTTGCAAACCGCTGGCGATCAGACTCGGTCCCAGAGGTCGACTCGAGGCTGATCGTCTGGGCGTGGTACCGCACCCACCCTGCCAGCGCGAACGCGTCCAACGACCCGGTTGGTCGCCCCGCACATGCCGAATGGGTGAGTTTGCTCTACAACCTTGTATACCCAATGCTGACAGGTCCCCAGGCGGTCGATCAGATCAATCTGTTGATCCTTGTGCCGGCTTCTATGACCTGCTCGTCGGTCACTGTGAAGAACGGAGGGAGGGTGAATGTCAAGCCCCTCTATCCGGGGCGCGCCAACTCCATCATGGTCCCGTTCATCCCGGGTTCGGTGTCGTTCGAGATCCCTAAGCCCGATGGCAAGATTTGGGTGGGACAGGGTGTGCCGATCAATGAACGACCCAACTTGTACAATTTTAACATGTGGGGCGGATCGTGGGGCTACTGATCGGAGACGACGGCCCTCCTACGCCGGCCACAGCGTTTTGTTAGTTTGAGCAGTAACGATCTCTTTAATGACACACGTTTACATAGTCAAACACGATACTTTCTACAACCGTTTATGTATATCACTTGCGACGAGGCCAGCGTCGGCAGTTACTTATAACGGGGATAGTCCTTCAACACCCAAATGCGCCCCTGGATCACAACACTAATTCCGGAACGGATCGTCCATCTGCTGTACAGTCTCTGAATGCGTCGTCGAGGTCGAGTTGGTCGGGCTGGTCTGTCCTTGTCCATTACCCGTGCCCCAGCCCCTCCCGGCCCATGGATCCGGTACGGCTTTCCCAGACCCCCCGCGTGCGCCTGGAAAAGACTCCCAGCCCCGCTGGTCGTTGTCAAACAACCCTTGGTCGCGTTGAGAGGTTTGTTGTCCGGCAGGTCCGCCGTATGAGAGATGCTGAGTCTGGCGTGCCGGTCGTCTAGTCTCAAAGTCCAGCAGATCGTCATGGTCGTGGATCGAGTCGAAGGGGTTGTGGGAATGAGCCCGCTCTCGGCCTACCCCGGGTTTGACCTGTACAGCATTGTTGTAAGAGACCGAGCGGTGGTCGTACCGATCAGTAGGCTTCGGGGGAAGAGGAGGCGGGGTCTCGTCATCGTACGCGCGTTGAGAGCGAGGCTGGTCAAAGTACCCTCGAGATCGGTTCATGTACATCGGGTCCTCCTATCATTAGCTCGGCTCAAAAGGTATAACATGCTTCACGCGACGAAGAACCGAAAACTCACCTCCTCATCGATCAACCGGCCGTAATCCCCTTCGCCCAGTCCGGACATTTCGACCTCATTGGACCGCGTAGGCCCCGTCGTGGGCACTTCGACCAGGACCGTCTTGTGCCCGGACCATTCCACTGTCAGGACGTTCTGCAAAGCACCGCGCGCTCCCTGCTGTTAGCGACTGGGCGCGGGGCGGGGGAGGGGGGGGGGGGGGGGGTGCGGCGCTGGCGGTCAAGCAAGCGCGTGGACATATATGGAGAGACAATGGCGCGACGCTCACCTCGCCTGGCATGAGCGCGTTGAGTTTTTTCTTTATCCCGAACATCTCGGCGAAGGGTTATTATTTAAACGAGTACAGTAATGGGTCGAAGAGCGAGAGGAACAGAGCGATGACCTGCACCGCTGCAAGCGTCGATTGGTGTATTTGGATATGCGTGGAACGACGAGAAAGGAGATGTCGAAGAGTGCAAGACACGGGACTCGAACTGCCGTGATTCGCCATATGGCATCGGATAATAAAGACAAAAGGGAGCCACGCCACGTGAAGGTCACGTGGAGAGTGGGGGGTGGGGGACTCGGGGTGTGGCAGTATCGAGCGAGGAGAGTGGAGGCGGACCATGTATTCCATCGTTCATGACGTGAGGTATCGTTCAGACGATTCATACATGTCTCCAAGATCTGCCCATCTCCTTCGACCTCTCCAAGCTACCAGGACATTCAGCACATCTATCTCGTGAGTCACACGTCGTATGAGAAAGGCTTATAGCTGACACCCAGGCGCAACATGAAGGTGAAGTTGCAACTCCTAACCCCGCGACCCACCCATCTCTGCGTATCCCCCCCGTCAACTCACATCCCAGGTCATCCCTTACCAGGCTCGTTCGGACAACTGGATGTACCTCCTCGTTGACGATGCAACGCAGGAGGCCGCCGTGGTCGACCCTTACGATGCGGTCAAGATCTCCAACGGGGCGAAGGAACAAGGCGTGAAGGTGAGACCACCACATCCTGGGAACGAGGGGAATTCAACACTCATATTAGGTCAAATCGCTAATCACGACTCATCACCACGAGGATCACTCGGGTGGGAACGAGCATTTCGTGCGTGCCTTTGGAACGTGACTGCTGCGATCGTTCGACTAAACCCCCAGCTGTCCCTTCATCCTGGCCTTAAGGCGTATGGTGGATCCCACCAGGCTCCGGGGACCAACACGATCGTCAAGGAAGGATCGACCTTTAAGATTGGGCGGGACATTGACGTAAAGTGAGCTGGTAGCCTACGTCGTCCGCCACAGTGTCACTCATGTCAGATGCTTGCACACACCTTGTCATACCCAAGACTCGATCTGTTTCTTCGTCGAGGACAAGAAGACCAACCAGCGCGGCGTCTTCACCGGGTAAGCCGGTTTGAGTGCTTCATACTACGTGCACGGCTGACCCCACAGCGACACCCTCTTCCTCGCGGGCTGCGGACGATTCTTCGAAGGGACGGCTCATGAGATGCACACCGCGTTGACCAAACTGGGCACACTGCCCGACGACACGGTCGTGTACAACGGCCACGAGTACACAAAGGGCAGCGCCAAGTTTGGCCTCAAGGTCGAGCCAGAGAACGAGGCGTTGAAAGGGTGAGCCGGGTGATACTGGCGGAACGCCTTGGTCGTGGCTGATCCCGTGCCAGCTTGCTCGCGAAAGCAGAGAAGGACTCGTGCACGACGGGAAAGTCGACCATCGGGGACGAGAAGACGTGGAACGTCTTTATGCGGCTGGATACGCCCGAGGCCAAGTGAGTGGATAGAGCCGGGGAGGCTGAAATGATGTGTTGCTGACGATACAGGGAAGCCACGGGCAAGTCGGATCCTGTCGGCGTGATCGGCCGGTTGAGGGAGTTGAAGAATGCGCTTTAGAGTTGAAGTATGCAGATGTGTCTGGCTAGCTTCTGTGGACTCGCAGGTAGCGCAGATAAAGCCAGGGGGGCAAGTATGCAAGTCGTGCAAGTACAGTTGCGTCGATGGCCAAAGAATGTATGGGTTGCTTGATAGTCGTATAGGAGCCGAGACGCGTTGAATCCCGATTTATTGACCTCCACTTTCACTCATCCTCGTACGACACGAGGGGTCAATGCAACCGTTGCTGCCCGGTGCACCTTTGCCCTTCTCCTTTCGACTCTCTCGACAGGGTCAAGTCTCAAGAAGCAGCAGTCTACAGCATGGTCGCAGCATACACACCTGAGCAGACTGATCCGCTGGGGTGGAGGTTGAAGGTCTCGGAGCAGAGTCACGGCCAGCACAAATGGGTGTACCTGGCCCCAGATCCTTCGCGTGATGCCTGGCCGCAGGACAAGGCGAGCAAGTATTGGTCAGGCATGGAAGTGGTATGTACGATTTTCGCTTCCCGAGAGCTGACTCTAGGGCGCACCAGTCCTGAAACAGCCAAAGACGCCGTTCGAAGCCGCTCGAAATGGACTCAAGTTCTTCGCTCAACTCCAGAATGAAGACGGCCATTTCGCAGCAGAGTACGGGGGTGAGTCCTTCGGGTCAGGCAGATCGAACATAGTCTCACCATCTAGGACCGCTGTTCCTCACCCCCGGACTGGTCATTGCAATGCACGTCTGTGGCCAGACGTTCCGACACGAGGAAAAAGTCGAGATGATACGGTACTTGCTCAACAAACGGCGCCCAGAGGGCGGATGGGGATTGTACGTGGACCAGTCGTTCCCTATGAGCACTGCCGAAGCTGATTCTAGGCACACCGCAGCGCCGCCCACGGTGTTTGGGACTGTGATGAATTATGTGACGTTGCGGTTGTTGGGCATGGGGCCGGAGGAGGGTTCAATGCCCGAGATACGAGGTCTGATCCACAAGATGGGTGCGTGAGGGTCCGTGGTATGAGCGGGACTTGCGGCTGATTCTCAGGCGGGGCGACTGGCTTGCCAAGCTGGGGAAAGGTCTGGCTCAGTATCCTGGGAGCATACGAATGGAACGGCGTCAACCCCGTCCCTCCGGAGCTATGGCACGTTGAAAGCTGCGACAGTCTCGCCGTAAACTTATCTCCAGGCTTCTTCCAGACTGGGTGCCGTTTGCGCCTTGGCGATGGGTGAGTCGGAATGAGAGCTTGTATGGCGGGTCGCTGACGCGCAAGTGGATCCACGTCCGCAACGTCTGTGAGTTGCACCGGGATACACCTTGGATCTGCGCTGACTTTAGTCACCCCGATGAGTTACCTGTTCGCTGAGCGATTCACCGGTCCCATCACCCCGCTCGTCCTCAGTCTTCGGCAGGAGGTCTACGTGGAGCCATACGAATCGATCAACTGGCCTCGACAGCGTAACAATGTCAACCCGATCGATATATACTCGCCGCACCACCCGGTCCTCGACATTGCGCATCAGGTCATCGGGCTCTACGAGTCGCTCCCTTCGCTCTCCAGTCTTGGATGCTGTCTGCCTCTTCGATCTATGGCCATTAAAAAGGCGTACAAGATGGTGAAGTACGAGGATGAGAACACGACGTATCAGACCCTTGGACCGGTGTCCAAGTCGTTCAACATGATTGTGCGATATCACCATGACGGCGCGGAATCCGAGGCGTTCAAGATGCATCTGACCCGGGTGGAGGATTTCCTCTGGCTGTCGAAAGAAGGGATGTTCATGACGGGGACCAACGGGAGTCAGCTGTGGGACCTAGCCTTCCTCGCCCAAGCGGCCGTGGAGACGGGTCTGGCGGATCTGGACGAGAACCGGGAGATGTGCAAGGGGATACTGGACTGGCTCGACAAGGCGCAGATCAGGGAGAACCCAAAGCACTATGAAGACGCTTACCGACATCGAACAAAGGGCGCCTGGGGTTTCTCTACCCCGGAACAGGGCTACACGGCAAGTCGATGCTGCTCTCGTCGAGACGGACAGACTGACTCTTTAGGTGTCCGATTGCGCGGCAGAAGGTCTCAAAGGAGTTATTGCGATGCAGTCGCTGGGCTACACGAAGGAGCCCGTGACGCGCGAGAGAATGCGCGACTGTATCGACACGATCCTCTCGATGCAAAACCCCAATGGCGGGTTTGCCAGTTACGAGCTGCAAAGAGGGAGCGAGAAGATGGAGTATCTGAACGCCGCAGAGGTGTTTGGGAACATCATGGTGGACTACCTCTACCCGGAGTGAGCCTCTCTCTGTCTTGTCCCGCCGGCGATGGCCCACACGCTGACAGTGTCACAGGTGTACCACCTCGGCGCTATCCGCTCTGACCCACTTTCACAAGATCGACCCGAGCTACCGCGCGCAAGACATTGAGAGGACAATCGACAAGGCGATTCACTGGATTCACTCGGTGCAAAGACCAGACGGATCGTGGTATGGCTCCTGGTACGTCTACCATATCTGTGGTGGCTTATGGAGCTAATCACCAGGGGTGTCTGTTTCACCTACGCTACCATGTTCGCGCTCGAGTCGTTGGCTATTGCCGGAGAGAACCACGCGAACTCGGAACGAGTCCGTCGGGCGTGTGATTTCCTCTTGAGCAAGCAGATGCCCGATGGAGGATGGGGGGAGACTTACATGGTGAGTGTTATGCACAGCGACGAGGGGCACGTGGGCTGACGACCCACAGTCATGTGTGACGATGCAGTACAGCCAACATGAAACCTCCCAAGTCGTCATGACCGCTTGGGCTCTTCTCGCGCTCATCTACGCTGAGTGCCCGGACAAGGACGCGATCAGGCGTGGGTGCGAGTTGATCATGTCCCGTCAGAAGCCCGATGGGCGATGGGAGCAGGAGGACACGGAGGGTATATTTAACAAGAACTGCGCGATCGATTATCCCGCTTTCAAGTTCATCTTCTGTATATGGGCCCTGGGCAGGGCGGACAAGTACCTGCGAGGCGAGGCGGTGCATTGAGGGGAGAGGGTATGGGGTTGATTGTGCATGGACTATAGATAGATGGATGGATGGGTGGATGGATGAATCGGATGCATGAGTCATGCGTGGTTGGGTTGCGACGCGTGTTTTGTGCCCGAAAAGCATGTTTCGACGCGTCGAGTAGAGGTAGAGTTACAACTGGGCGTCAGAGGAGAGACACGAACGAGTGGGACAAAGAGAGGAACAGGGGGGGGGGGGGGGGGAGAAGAAGAGAGCAACAACCCCTTAGTAGGTTAATGGCTCATAACCTCATCTCTCGTTTCATCTCCTCAAGTCGCGACTTTGCGATATCGCACAGTCGACTCTCTCCGCGAAACGGCTCGGACTTGGCAGACTGGAACGACCGGCGACGTTGACGACCCAGGCGCGCGAAGAAGGTATCATCATCACGCTCCAGACCCCTTTGACTCTGGCGTCCAACGAAACGACCTTTTCCACCGCGAGCTCCCTTCTCGTCCTTTCACTCGTCAATCTCGTTCACTGCGACATTGTAACATCCCGCAGCATCGGCACGTCGGCACGTCTGCGCGAACGTTTTCTCGGAAGAATCTTGAATCACTACTATCTCGACATAAATCCTCTCGACGCGGTACGGCGACCTCTAACCGACGAGATCAACCGTCGCATCAAATACTCGGATCGCCAATCAACCCGACCCCCCCCCCCCCTTCCTTTCCCCCTCCTTCGCCCGTGACATCGTAAACAACCCACAGCGCGCGGACACTTCAGAGAGCGATTTGGAACCATCGCGCATGGTTTAAGACACCCCAACATACACCCCTCCCCCCACCCCCCCGTCATGTCGTTGTTCAAGCGAAAACAGAGCAAAGATAAAGATGTCCCTGTGGACACGAGCTCGGCGGTCTCGCCTAGCAACAGTCCTCCTGTAGTGTGAGTATTTCTTCTTTCTAGCCCCTTTGCTTCCTTGTTGTCCATCTCTTGCAGTGGTATCCCCAGGCAAACCTCAGTGGAGGCTGGGGTGAAGATACCATCTCGTCAGGAGGGAGTCTTTTGAGGAGTCGCTCTTTGCGTTTTCCGACGCGACTGGCCGTCTCCATCGACTACCCCCGTCCAGCTCGGGCACTAGCTTTACTCCGCTGCCCATCCTCCTTCCACCCTCCAATCCCGTTTCATCCCAACTTGACGACGAGCTCGCGAGCTGACGCGCCTTTCTTGCTTTGTCTCAACACCTCGTCCCACCCTGTCCCTCCGAAATCTTCTCTCCCCCCTCTATGAACCATCTCATGTCCTGTCCACAATCGTCGGGATCGCAGTACGAGTCAGCAGATGGGCGCACAAGGAGGACCACCGCAACGTCCAGGACAAGGACCCGGACCAGGTCACGGCCCTGGCCCAGGACCGCAAGGTCCATACGGCAGTGGCTCGACACCGCCCATGGTGAATGGTCGACGGATGACCTCGAACCCAGTACGTCTGATCGTCTTTCCACGTTCAATCCCAGCGCCTGATAGTGCAGATGCAGGGACAAGGGTATCCAGGGGGAATGCCACCCCACGCAGGCCCACCTTATCAGAATCAACCACCACAAGCACCTCATGAGGGCGGAGCGAATAGCACAAACAACGCCGCTCCCAATGGCATCCCATCCTCGCAAAGCTTCTCCAACCAGCCAGCCGGAGCCATGTCGCCAAACGGTCCCAGCTCGCGCCAATCGACGATCGCCCACCCTTCCTACCCATGGTCGACACGACCTCTACGCCTGTACCAGCCCCAAACCTCCCCGCCGTCTGCCCCTCAATCCCCGTTCCCGCGATACGGTCTTTCCGTCCCAGCATACCCGTCTCATTCCGGCCACATGCTCATCTTCGGAGGCCTCGTCCACGAGCATGTCCGGAACGACCTTTGGAGCATGGACGTACGGGACTGCACGACCATGCCAGTGAAGACAAAGGGGGATACGCCCATGGCTCGAGTGGGGCACGCCAGCGCTATTGCCGATCGCATCATGCTCGTATGGGGAGGAGATACAAAGGTGAAACAGGAAGACGCGCAAGATGAGGGTTTGTACATCTTGGACTTGAGTGAGTATCCCCATCTCCTCCGCCCCTCTCGATCGCTGAAGAAACCGCAGGAACGCAGGAGTGGACACGAGTCCCCGTCGCCCCAGGGCCGGTCGGACGGTACGGACATGCGGTCACCATGCACGAGACGAAATTTTACGTCTTTGGCGGTCAAGCTGAGGGTGAATTCATGAATGACCTGTGGGCGTATGACATTCAACAGTGTGAGCATCTCTGCGATGTCCTGTGTGAAGTCATTCTCATTCGCAGTAACGACCGACAAGCCGCATCGATGGGAGAAAATTTCGTACACTACCCCGGGACCGCCTAGGCGTACCGGACACGTACTGGTCGCGCACCAAGGCGTGTTGTACCTATTCGGCGGAACCGACGGCAGCTACCATTATAACGACACTTGGGCATTCGACATCGCCACGGGTGCATGGACAGAGCTGTCCTGCATCGGTTACATCCCTGTTCCAAGAGAAGGACACGCTGCGGCCGTCGTCGACGATGTCATGTACATTTTCGGCGGGCGAGACGTCAATGGGAAAGACCTGGGCGACTTGGCGGCTTTCCGCATTACCAGTACGCCTCTAGCGAGACACTTGCCCAGTGCTCAGCTGATCTCAGACCACCGATGGTACATGTTCCAGAACATGGGACCGGCCCCTACTGCAAGATCGGGACATGCGATGGTCGCTGCTCATGGCAAGATCTTCGTAGTGGGAGGCGAAGCCAATGCGTCTTCGCCGCAGATCAAGGATGACACTTCGCTCATCCATGTCCTCGATACTTGTATGTTTGACCATGCCGACAGGCGAACGAGCACTGACCATTCCCAGCCAAGATCAAATACCCGCCCGACACTCAGCCTCCCCGACAGATCAAGCCGAGAACGTCCGACGCCGTATCGCAGCATTCAATCGGTCCGAACGATACGCCGCAATCGGTGAGGAAGCCCTTGACGACTTCGGGCTCAATGAATAGCCTCTCCCGAGCGATCTCACCGTCGAACTCGTCTGATCGCCTGGCGCAACTCGCGCAATCGCCTCCGATCACACTTGCTGCGGCTATACCGCCTTCATCTCAGCCTACGTCGGCGACGGGACCGCGCGTAGAAGCCCAAGACTCTGCAGCCCAGCGCCAAGCCAACGCTCCGCCTCAACGGCCCCGAAGGGAGGGAGATGAGGAATATCGACGGGCCATGTCCCCGATCAACAACGGAGGTGGCATCTCGCCCACACAGACGACTTTCAGAGTGACCTCTCCTAATGGCAACGGCCCTGCGTCGCCTCCACAAGTCGGAAAGAACAGCTTCAACCCGAGTGTCCTCGGTACACGCTCTCCCTCACCGCGCATGCGCATGACCGATGCCGACAGACCGGCCCCGCCTCCTGATGCCTTCTACTACGGCCGGTCGCCCACCGCCAATGGCTTTAATCAACCCAACAGGCCAAATTCCATCTCCGGGTCGAGCGACTTGTTACGCGAGATCAAGGCCAAGGAAGGGGAGATTGATGCGGGAAGGAAGAGAGAGGCGGCGTTGAGACTCATCATTGCTAAAGCCGCGGCCAAGGGTTTTGCTCTTGATCACGAAGACGAGGAAGCTGTAGAGGAGAAAGGAGAGGACCAGGTGCAAGCCGACGAGGAGACGATCAAGAAACTGACTGATGCGCTTGTCAGGCTGAAGCAAGAGAAGGCGTCGATCCAGGTCAGCTCTCTTGAACTATTTCATCGACACCAGCTGACGATCAGAACGATCTGGTGGCGCAAGTGCAGGTGGCCTCGGACAAGGCTTTGGAAGCTGAACGACTCAGACGTGGAGCATTGCAAGAAGCCGCGTTTTTCCGGGCCAAAGTCGCCACGTTGGAATCGAATTCCACGGGTGATCTGGCTCGGATCGAGAAGGAACGCATCAACGAGCTTGAAAGGCAGCTGACGGCTTTGCATGCGGATCATCTTGCGGCGCAACGCGAGCTCGAGCGGGTCAACGGCGATTCGACGGCGTCGAAGGAACTCCATTCCGCTGCTGTTCAACGAGAAGCGGAGACTTTGAAGCGCGCCGAGGAAGCCGAAGAGGCTCACCGTCAGCTCCTGGAGGAGATGGAGGAGCTTCAGACTCAGGTGAAGGTGGCGGAGACCTCGTTGAGAGAACATTCGGAGCGCATGGTCTCACTATCGTCCACGGCACAGCAGCGGGACGCGGAGAGGGAGTCTCTCCAGACCCAGCTTCAAGAGGCGGTCTCGCAGCGAGATGGTCATTTGGCTCTGATCGAACAAGTCCAAGCCGCCGTTGTCGCTGCTGGACTCCGAACAACGGAGATTGAAGGGATGCACGAAAAGGCGACAGCTAGAATCTCCGAACTCGAGCGCGAACTCGCCGAGACGCGCGCTGAAATGGAGGCGCAATCGAGAGAAGCAGAGACTGCGAAAGAGAGGATGGCCGAGGTGGAGAATGCCTGTGCCAAGTCTCGAGAGGAAGCCGATTCATTGCGAAACGTAACGACCTCTCGTCTCGGCGAACTCCTCGAATCGCACAAGAATCTACGCGAGGACGATACGCGAGCGGCTAGAGGACATCAAGATCAGATCCGAGCGTTGGAGGAGGAGAGTAACTCGTTGCGCAAGATGCTGAAAGAGGCCGGGCAACGCCTCGATGCGGCCGAATCGGGAGTCTCACTTCATCGTACGAAAGCGCGGACATTGGAGATTGAGCACCTCAGCCTGCGCGGAGAGATGAGAGCGCATCGTACCAAGTTGCTCAACGCGCAAACCGAGCTGAACAAGTACAAGGATTTGTACACGGCAAAAGACGCGGAACTTCGGGAGCGAGATCTGGCTGTGACCGAGATCGAGACGAGGTGCAACATGCTTCGCAACCTTTGTGAGTCGAACAACAACCCACAATTAGTCGGCCGGCACCTGGCTGATCTCAGTGGCGGACCACGGCATTGCCGTGAACGAGTCCGACTTGAACAATGCGGAAGCTTCCACGTCTCGCGAGCTCGAGACCCAACTTCGTGAACGAACTCGCGCGCATGAAAATGCCCAGAGAGAGATCGAAGAGTTGACTCACCGGTGTCAAGAGGCCGAAGACAAGGTGGAGTCTCTGGGAAGGCTTGTCGACCGGATGAAAGATGCTCGAAGTCCCACGGCCATGTCGATGCGATCACCTACCCCGCCCGCGGATGCAGACCGGCGGATCCTGGATGCCGAGCGGCGGATGGTCGAGATGGAGAGCCAGCACAAGGAGAAGATGGCTGCGCTCGAAGGCGACTACCAGACGGCGGTGCGATATGTCAAGGGCACGGAAAAGATGCTCAAGCGAATGAAGGTGCGTCAAAGGGTCTGCAGAATGTGTCGCAACCATGCTGATGATAGGATGAGCTGAATAAACAAAAAGCTGCGAATGTCTCGCTGCAAAACGAGGTGGACAGTCTGACTGGTCGGTCGTCCACGGAACCTGGTGCGCGCACGCGAGACGCTTCGGGCCGTGCGACACTGTCCCTTGCCGATCCCGAGGTCAATCGACGGCTTGAAAAGCTGCAGGCGCAGTACAGTGCTCTACAGGCGGAGCTGGGTGCATCTCGAGACGTCCTGGCGGCTCGAGAGCGAGAGGTGGATGTTCTCCGGAAGCGATGCGAGGAGGCGGACAAGGAGATGGCGGTGTTGCGGGATGATCTGGCAGAGGCTCAGCAGAGAATAAATACGCTTCTGGATATGGGTGGGGATGGTTTCAGCCCGAGTGACGACGATGGGAGAAGAGGGAGCTTGGAGTCGAGCGAGGAGGCCGCGATGGCATTTGACAAGGTGTGTGGAGACTATGACTTGATACACCTTTCAGCAACGGGCTGACGCGCAGTTTACCAAGGAGTTGAAACAATGGGAACGATCGCGGTCGCCGCAGAATGGTCAGTTTGATTCGGACGAGGAGGTTGCGGCGGGTAAGACCGGCTTGCAAGGGAAGGGACACAAGAGGGAGTCTTCGGGAGACTGGGTACAGTGAGGCGATAGAGGGCTTGAATTGGAGAGAAAGACAGGCGAGGGTGGAGTGGTGACGAGACAGAATATGCGGAACGACCTACGACGACTTGCTTATCGAATCTGAACAGGAGATTAGAGGGGTTAATGAGAATGTATGTCTTGACGCTTCTGCGCTTGTCGTTGCCGAGGCGCCCTGTTTCGAGATGTTTGATGTTTGTGTCGAATACAACTGTGACAAGTTGTGCAACAAGACGGAACGCGATACGGGTGATGCATTTTGTTGAACGTCTCAGAGTAGTTCTATTCTAGTCTTGTGCGGGTATAACGGGGTGTGGGGTGGTCAGAGTCCATATTGCTCATGCGAGCGCTCTCACGCGAAGAGGGCTGAGATGGCTCGGCTGATCTGCTTTGCGATGGTACGGGAGGTGCGAAGAAAGGTGGGGGTATTGCTGGAAGCCGAGTTTGCGCTGGCAGAGGTAGCGGCGGTGGAAGAGGTGACCGAGGTGGTTGATCCGGAGGTGGACGTGGTGGACGACGACGTCACGGTGGAAGCGGCTGAAGCGGCATCGGCGACGGGGGCGGCACCTCCACCCGACGCGACGTCGAGGGAGTCTGTGCCGACGTGTCCTCCATCTGCGTCGATGTACGCCGCGGCGTTAGTCGTGCGGGTCTCGTTGGTGTTGATGCCGACGGTGACCCAGGCGTACACGCCGTCCGAGACGTCTTCGCCGAGGTAGACGTATTGGAAGAACGGGTCTGATGCGCCTTGGACGGCCGATTGAGCGAGGATGCTGTCTTCAGAGTTTTCCGTGACGGTCTGGGTGTTTTCAGCGTAAGGCGAGATCTGGGCCACTGCGTCTAGGAGCGCCGTGTCGAAGAAGAGCTGTCCGATGTGGAGGGCGATCGAGTCGCCATCACCGGCTGAACCCGTGCCGATTGTGCCGTTTGCGTAGACCGTGGCGTTGGCATGTCCCACGACGTGGACATGGGTCGCTCGACCGGTATAGTGCCCCGGAAAGACGGACTGGATGGTCGCGACGCCGAGGTCGTCGGTCGGTTGGATACCTCTGAGAAATGTCGTGTTGAGGTTGGACAGGTCGGTCGAGTCTCCGTTGCCGGAAGCGACGACGCCAGAGTAGACGCCCGAGGCGTTGGCATGCCACATTTCCCAGTACAACCCCGTGACGGGCTCGCAGGTGGCCACGTCGATGACCTGGGTGGACATGTAGATCGGCAGACCCGGTTGGGTCTCGGACATGTCGGCGCGGACGTACTCCCCTGCCACCCAGTATGGGCCGATGGTCACCTCGGGCTGGAGGAGACAGGTCGTGTTGTCGGCAGAAGTGGGGAAGAGGGTCGACGAGGTGGCGTTGGCGGTGATGTCGGTACGGGACGAGGCGTGAGAGGTGTTGAGCAGACTTTCGCCATAGGAATCGAATGTCGCGCTGCCCCCGCCTCCTCCACTGGCACCCATGCTGCCACTGGGCATCGCGCCCATGCTTCCGCTGGGAGCTGCTCCACTGGGGGCCGCGCCACTAGCCATCGCGTCTGATTGCCTCCGAGCGAGTTGAGCCTTCTTCGCGACGACTCCCGCTCGGAGCGACTCGATCTCCCTGGCCCTCCGTTCCGCGAGGACATCGTTGAGAGCTCGTTTCCGCGAGGAATTGGCACAGGCAGAGTACGCTGACCCGGAGCGTTTCATGAGACTGTGCGTAGCGGCAATGGCGCGGGCTTCGGCGTGGTGGTGCGCCTCGCTCTCCCCCGGGTGGGCGTGGGAGCCGGTGACCGACGCGAGGAGGAGGAGTAAAGAGAGGAGGGTTGGTTTGAGCATGAGCGGTGGAGAGGTGAGGGAGTAGGGAGGTCAGGAGGGGTTGTCAGTGGGATTCTGCGTGGACAGAGGGGATGATTGCGTTAGGCAGTCTCTGCGTACTCCTCTTATAAAGCAACCAGAGCGGTCACCGCGGTCAGGCGGCGCAGCGTCTGTCAGCCAATCGCAGGGGTCAGTATACACAGCTAGCCTGGGTCTTTTGGCAGTGCTGCTTTTCCTGTGGGATTAGCATGAATTCCGGGGGTACGACTGGGTCGTTTCAGCAACAGCCACATAGGTACCGACTCTCGACCCTCGACGTCGCGAGCCAAAAGCCGGAACGAGGCGAGCCGGCTGCGAGGTCCAGCGCGTTCCGCAGTGATCTCGATCGGACCGGCGCAGTCCCAGTGGTCGTGAATAGCCCTTGCCAAGAGATCTGCGCGTCTAGAGTGGTGAGGAGGGTTCTGCATGCTCAAGCATGCTTTCCTTGTGAGCTGAGTCGTCGGGTGTAAAGCACTGGCGCAGTTGCAGCCGGCGCGCAGGGGGCTCGTGCGTTGGTCGCAGCACTGCGGAGGTGATTCGTCGAAAGTGAGTCGGGATACTTCCGGCCCTATCGCTCGCTGCGCTCGGTCTTCTCCTCCAGGCCCACGGAGAACCAGTCGTAGAGTCGTGGATGACTCCCAATTACAGATCATCTCGACTCCACCGTGTCGAGCTGAAGTGGCCAAGGTCTCCCCGCTCGGGCCCCCCTGCGTTCCTTGTTTCCGAGTGCCGGGCCGGTTCCTCCACCCCAGCAGTGGCATAAGCATAGCTGATCCCGGTTCCTCCCTCGTCATCACTGTCCACTTGGTCGCTTAACCGGAGGACACGCCGACCACACCTCGCCTCGAGGTGGGTAGTCTATCGACGACCACCTGGGTGGGTGATGTCAGTGCGCGAGTGAGCGTCAAGACGAGGGGGGAGAGAATTGGTGGGTTGGGTTAATCCTGCCGTCGTGGTCTTTGCTCATCGTCTATCGGCATGGTATGTATGCATCGATCGGCGGGGGATCGCGGTGGCTTTACGGATGTTTGACCACCTGCTCCCTGAATAACACGCTGGTACCATTTGCCGAAACAACGGCTCACAGGGGGGGTGGGGAGGGGGAGGGGGAGGGGAAGGGGAAGGGGGCAGGTAAGGGTGTATGCACGGAAAGGGGATGTAATGGGGGTTGCGATACGGGGTCATAGGAAAATGTCTACGTAATAACAAAACACAGTGACGTCTGTCTTTTGGCTCGGACGGCACTGTAGTACCAGTACCATTACTCGATGGGACCAGGTAGGTAGACAGTCAGAGAGACCAGAGACAAGAGACAAGAGGGTCATAGAGGGGGTCTTTCCCGTATCTCTCTCCATACCATACTCTACATTACTGTCACATCCATACCGTGCGACCGCGACGGGCGACCTTGTCACTGATACGCAACGACTCGTCTCGTGGACATCGGTGCGAACACCAAAGGGACAAGGCGAAACACCCCGATCTCATATCGACGATCCCCTCCCGTGATCAACAGGTCTCAGCATAGACTAATCTATCCATCCCCATAGTTACCTCGGTCTCACCTCGGCCTTCCCTCCCTGCATCCACCGCCCACCCCTTCCCTCCATGTCCGCGTTCAGCCCCACCGCCAGGCAATAGCGAGCTCAAGCAACGACAGACGATCTTTTCCCACGTCCATCTCACCCCTCCCCGCACTCGACCTTGGCGCGCGGCGGGGGCAGTAGAGGGGATCACCGGCGCGACTGAGGATGCCTGTGACTAGCAAGACGGAGGATGTCGAGGCGAAATACGACGTGACGTTGAACTGTGAGCATTGTGATCCACCCCCTCCCCCCCACCCACATCCACATATTGTGTAAAAGCACACATGGGTCTGTGTGTATGAGCCATCTCCCGCCTCGACGTCGTCGTCGTATACTCCGGGGATGATGATCGACGAGGTGCCTCGAGGTAGTCGACGCCAACCGGCAACCGGCCATCGTCCTATCCACATCCTCCTCATCCTTCATCAGCTTATCCCGACATGCACCCCTCTCACTCCCCTTGTCCCTCTCTCCCATCCACTCTGCTCGTAATGAACCACCACTGACCATGTCAATCCTCCTCGCACCGCAAACCCCTTCCCCTTGCTTCCAAACCCACCCACCCACCCGCCCCAATCTACGCCCGTCCGACCGTCTCTACCGATGGCTCTACTCCTCCCCCGCCGCCCCCGAATACATCAACCACCCCAACTACCCACCCCCAGACCCCAACCTCGAGTTGCATAGCGCCGCGGCATCCGGCAACGTCGGTCTGGTCCACTACGCCCTGACTCATGGTCAGCCTGTCAACTCGGTCCTACACGGCGTGCTGCCACTCCATGCGGCATGCTCGGGTGGCAGCGTCAGCGTCGTCAAGATGTTGATAGATCGTGGAGCGGATGTCAACGCCCCGAGACTACCTCGGAGGTATAGCGAGGGCAAGAAGACAAACGTGCCAAGTATAGGCGCCGCGGGTACGTCCCCCCCTTCCCTCCCCCCACCCCCCCTCTCCTTCTCACTCGGAACGTGAAATGGCCAGACATTGACAGCAGGTTCCACCCCGCTTCACTTTGCCGCGGCAAACGGGCACGCGGCGATCGCCCAGATCCTCCTGACCTGCGGTGCCATCCCCAATAAAATGGACAAGAACGGGATGACACCGGAGACCTTGGCAGAGATCAACGGGCACACCGAAGTCATCCGTGTTCTCCGAGTCTGGGAGCACCTCAAAGCGACTGACCCGACCGTTGCGTCGCTTGCACCTTCCCCGTGTCCGCCCCCGGATTCCGCGCCTACCTCGCCAATAGACGACGACAGGAGGAGCTTCGGCCACGGGTCACGAAAGGGCAAGGAAAGGGCATTGAGCTTTGCGAGCAACGTGTCAGAGACGACCTCGGGTCAAGCGATACGTATCAAATCGTCCTTGGAAGGCCTGCTCAAAGGCCGAACATCTCGGTCTGGCTCAATGGCATCCATCAGGCCAGAGATACGCAAACTAGCCCCTATCTCCACAGACGATAGCGCGATCGACCTATCCTCTCCGCTCGACCCATCCCCACTCTCCGCCACTTTCGAGCAGGAGCGTCCCGAACCACAGGCAGCTGCTCTCGAGCGCGTGTCCAGCACTGCGGCTTCTGTCGGCTCTTCTACCGCCCCGGTCGATCCTCCTGCCGAAGACCGACATGAGCCAGAAGATGAAGCTACACCAACCCAATCCATCGATCTTGGTCCGGCACCCTCGCGCCATAATCCCTCGACGAGCGGATCATCCCGCCGTCCAAGTCTACCCTCCATATTCGAAAAGGCCGCTCATCCCGGCGCGGCCTTCAGAGCAGCTCTGAGGAGAGACCATCATCGACCACCCCCTGTACAGACGCAACTCGCCTCGAATCCCGCCCCCTCGATGCACGAACCTTCCCCTCTATCGGCCGACTCGTCTGCACGTCATTCTGGGCATGAGAATGGTCACGGGCATTCCCACGGCCATGGTATTCTGCGAGGACGGCGTCGCTCGAATGACTCCACGACGGGCAAGCCCAAGCACGTTCACAAGTACATGTCAAAGCACGCTCTCGTTTCTCTCTTCAAGCGCTCACACTCTCCGCCCTCACGCAGTCCTTCGCCTCCGCGTCGATCCGACACTTCGAGACCCATCATCGATGCTGAGCAAATCGAGGAAGGAATCGAGAAAATGCGAAGGGCTTCTCTGGACCTCAACCTGCGCGACAATGCAAGCGCCGAGGCGGATGAGACTGCAAGACCTCTCCCTGTTTCCGCGCCCGCAACGAGGACGAGCTTCTTCACTGAGGGCATCGCGGCTCCCATACCCCCTCCCAACCCGGCTTTCATCCCTCTGCCGTCGACACCGGCGCTCGAATCGCCCCCCGAAAGAGCCAACACGATGCCCAGTGACCGAAAAGGCAAGTCCCGACAGTCGTCCGAGGTCATCTCACCCAGCCCGCTGGCCAGAGAGTGGGCGGGATCTTCCGATTCTGATACCCCGCCGGTAGGGATACGAAGGTCCAAGACGGAGTACATCAGGTCGTCCTCCTCGTCCCAGTCGTCACAACAAAGCGTCACTCGATCCGCCCTTCAATCGTATCGTTCGACGCCCCCGAGTCCTCTTAGACATCCAGGTGGAGGTCGCTCAAGAGCCGTGACCTCGCCTTCGACCCCCGCCAGCGTGTCATCGTTGCGGTCCGCAAGTGGCACCAAATTGACCGGTATGGGATGGAACGACGTCGTCGATCTGCGAAAGGTCGCCTCCCTGCGGCGAGGGTCAAACCTGCATCTCGAAAGGGAAGCCCGCGAAGATGAGCAGGATCGAGGGCGGGGAGGAGAATCGGATGGGGATGAAGTCTTCCATGATGTCGAGGCTGAGAGTGAGGAGACGACTCCGGACGGATCTGAGATACACGCATCGGCTCCGACACGACCCAAGGAAAGTCCCGACACGGGAGATAAACCGAATGACGCTACGTCGGGGGTCGCTGTGACCGAACCAACCCTCGTTGAAATTGGTGACCCGCCTAAATCGCAAACCAACAGGAAAGGACGATACAGGGGCGCGTCGGTCGGGTCCATGTCCTTCACTACCGAATCTTCGCGCCTTTCCACGCCTCCCGGCTCTACAACACGACTTAGCTTGTTGCCCTCTGACGATGAACCTCGCTTACCTACCTATGTTTACCCTCCTTACGGTAACAACGACGCCAAGCTGATGCCGCCACCATCTGTCCCGTCAGACGGTGGCAGAGCGAGGGGCAAGAGTGTCTCATCAGTGTCCTCCATTCCATCCGATTTATCGGTGTCATACTTCCTTCCGTCCACTCCCGGTACTTCGCTGACACCTCAATCGACCTTGTCCATGCCTCTGGGACGGTTCCCACCCGTGCCCGAGAACGAGGTCGCCCATCATCCTGCGCCTCGTAGGAAAGTCTCGAATCGGCAAGAGGCGAAGGAAGCCAAGAAACAAGCCGAAGAGGACGTCTTACAGCTGGCACAGCTACCGCCTTCGTTGGACTCTTCGCGAAGCCTAGCAGCTCAGCTGGCGGCGTACGGCGAGTCGGTCGAAGTCGAAGAGAAGTTTGCGGCGAGGGAAAAGAGGGCGAAAGGAAGTACGAGTGGTGTCAGCGGGGAAGATGAGACGGAGGGGAGTGAGAGTGAGAGTTACTTTTCCGCGCGAAGCGATGCGGAGGATTCGAGGGGTAGCAGTGGGCATCATTCGACGGTCTCGAGGAACAAACAGGGGCGAGCGGGTTCGTACAATCCCCTTGCTAAGCCATTCCAACGCTCATCACCAGCTGTGCCGTCCCTGTCTGGTGTGACCGCCGACTTGCTCCCTGTCAACGCCCCGAAAGACTCGCTGACGTCCATCAACTCGATCTACGACAAGCGGGCTGCCGCTTACAGGGACCGGATGGCGGCTTTGACGGCATTGCCGCCAACCTTCTCCACCGCCTTGTCGTCTCCCGCTCCGAGAGGGGCGAGACCCAGAGCTGGGTCGAACGATTCATGGTTGACAGCCGGCCCGTCTCAACGCAGGCCGAGCACCTTGCTCGAGCCTGAGATGGACCGATATCCCAACACCTCTACCCCGCAGCCGGTCAAATCGAATGACTCGGCCTTGCGAAACCACAGGAAGCCCGGGTCCGCCGGACAGCTGGCGGGCTCGATGCGGTCTTCCACGTATGTCAGTTCGAAAGTCGCTCCTTCGATCGCGAGCACGCCGTCCATGACGCGATCCAGCGTCTCGACGCGGAGTCGAGCACCCGCGCCAGCACCCATTGCCGATGTCATTTCGACACGGTATGCGGGAATGTCCCCTCCGCCCAACGTGCCGCAGCCGCCGCGACTCGACTCGAACTCGCCGTACATATCGATCTTTTCTCATCGATACTCGGGCCATCCGCTCGATGGAGACGATTCGGACGACGAGGAGCAGCAGCCGCAGGCGCTGACGGTGATTGAGAATGACTGGAGAGGAGGCAAAGTGTTGGGAGGGGATGATTTGCTGGAGCGGAAAGGTCGGTGGGGGCAGCTCAAAGGCGCGATCGGACATCTCGGTCATCGCAGGTCATAATGTTACCGTTGGGAGCGAGTGATGCGCGTGGAGAGGGCCAAGGTGGAGGAATGAGGCAGAGGAAATTTCAAGGATTATCTTAACCCTATCTGTATCGTAAATCATTGTTCGGAGAATGTCGTGTTCCCAGGTTGTAGGCTTTTAAGACTGCAGCAACATCATGCATATCGTATAATCGTTCTGGAATTGCTTCTTCTCCCCTGCCTCTATCTCTGCCTCGACTCGCAGCCCTAGCTTACGGTGACCTTCTTGCCCGTGGCAGCTTCTTGCATGGCATATTCCTGCGAATGAGCCGGTTAATATAACAAGTGGTCAAATAGAACTCACCTTGGAGACCAAGTGGCTGGTCTTTTCGACCAGACTCAAGATCTTGCTGACGTCCCCGCTCCATTCGTTCAGGATCTGGTAGTTTGTCTTCTTGGCCTTGAACGTGACGATCCCCTTGGGTCGGTCGATCCGCGCATAGACCGTCTTGTCCGTGACGAGCTTGCAGAGCGTCCGCTCCGTCGTCGTGGGCGGCAGGTCGAGCAGCTCGGTCAGACGTTCCATCGTCACTCGGGAGTAGTACTCGGCGATCACCCGGATGTTCTGCCCGTCAGCCACGCAGAAGAGCAAGTAGGAAAGCCACGCACATGCTCGACCACTCGCTTGTGCAGCTCCTCCCATCGGGCCACACCGGGCGCCTCGATCTCTTCCACTTTCTTTCCCTCGGTCTTCGATCCCGTCTTCTTACCCAAAGTCGAATCAGGCGCAAATACCGGGCTCTGACGCAATGTTTGGCCGTACAGCGACTCGATACCGGGCCATCGCATCAGTTCCTTGGTCACGAAGCATTTGACCAGGTCGCTGCGGGTCAGCTTCCTTGCCTTATACGAATAGCACTCGACAAAGCTGACTAATAGACGGGGGATTTCTGCAAAGCGGGGTCGGCGTAGAGCTTGTGGAGCATGTCCGATTGCTCGTTGTTGTAAGGTGCCAGCACGACATAGGTCATGATGTTCTCCAGGACCTGCCGATCAGCCCGTTTTTCCCGTGAGCCAGAATAGAGCTCACGTTGATCTCCCTCGCTTCGTCCTTCTTGATCTCCTCGGTGTCCCACACTTCTTGGTACGCGCTACACGCCTCCAGGTACGCGTCCTCTTGCAGGGCGAGCTGGACCATGAGGTCGTAATAACGCAGCTTCATGTCCTGGGAGTCAGTATAAATACCCACAGAATGCAAAAGCGAGACCCACCGCACTGTCCTTCTCCTTCAAGTACACTCGGTTGATCTTCCTCGAACCGACTCTGACTCTTGACCAGTTGCCTCTGAGGCTCTCCAATCGCATTTGCTCCAGAATGCTACTTGTCAATTTCATGGCTCTCACGCGAACGATCCGTGACGACCTACAATTCCGTCTTCTCCCGTTTGTCCATGCTGCTGTACGTCTCCACCTGGATATCCGTCATGAGGTCTGCCGCGGCATCGAGGTGATCTTGCTTGGTCACTGGCTCCTTCTTCGCCTCCTTGTCTTTGCTCGTCGATGATTCGGCAGTAGGGGCAGGCGCAGCGGTCGAGGCTGACTCGTCAGTTTGGTTCCGATCGGGGTGAATAAGCTAACAAGAAGCCTCTGATGGGGCGGTCTCAGCTAAGTTCTCGTGGTAAGCCGCCAACATTCCGGTAAGCCTCGCTCGGGCCAGCTCGAGGTAGATCTGATATCAGGAGCCACTCGCGAGAAGTTCGTGATCCCCACTGACCTTGCCCTCGGTGATATCCCTCAGCGTCTTGACGAGCTCCAACCATCTATCCTTTCCTCCTTTGAACTCGCCGCTCTCCTTCCGTTGCTTGAGCTCTGGCAGCCACGTCATAGCCTCGTCTACCATCCTGACAACCGCCTCTTTGAGCTGGCCGTGCTTCTTGGACATGACGGTGAGCTGGGCGTTGAGGTCGTCGTAGGATTTCGCTTCCCAAAGCAGTCGGGCAAGGAGGACGAGGAGGGTCGAGGTGGATGACATGTCGGCGGCCTGGGGGGTCAGTTTGCGGTGATAAAGGTGCGGAGATACAACCAACATTTCTGGTCTGCTTCTCGAGCGCAGTGATCTTGTCGACGGCTTCTTGCAGCTTGCCCGACTGAATGTCAGCTTGTAATCGCGAAGAGTGGTTTGGTGAGCTGACCTTTGCGAGCTCCTCTGCCTGCGGCTGAAGGGCCTTGACCTCCGCTGTGTAGTCCTTCTCCTGTTTTCTCTGGTTGAGCGACATGGTGGGTGGTGGAGCCTAGAGGTGAATGTCTAATGAATACCTTGGAGTTGAATGCCAAACGCGTAACCGTCACTGCAGTAGCCCTCGAGTGTCATGACCACGTGGCGAGGAGGGGACGAGGTGGATCATGTAATTTATTTTTCGTCTATTTAATCATTTAATCCCACAATGTCCCGCAACGCCCGACACCCCCCTCTCTCGACATCGACCAAGTACCTCGAATACCGCCTGTATCTACCACTACCAACCCTCTCACACACCCCCGACATGCGTAGAATAGCCTCCCAGGTGCCCGACTCGGTCGGTCGACTCATCCAATCCGGCCACATCAAATCCCCGCCCACTTGGTACGCTGCCGTCCTCGCCAACCCCCCACCGCAAATCACTGCCCGACGCCAAAAGATCCAAAAACGCCTGGACCCAAAGGGACAAGTCTCCGATGAGCTGCCGCGATTGTTCAAGGTCAAGGGCGCCATGCGCGCTCCAAAGCTCCGGATTCAGCAGATTAGATATAGGGAGGACGAGATTCGACGCAAGTTTTACCAGGACTTTCCGTTTGAAGCGATGCGACCCGCGACGCTTGTTGAGATGAGGGAGATCCAGGAGGAGCACGCGATTCGCGGGGAGGCGTGGACCGCGTTGGCTCAACGGGGCGCGTACCCGACTGTCGAAGAGTGAGTGTCGAAAGGCTTACAGCGCCCTCCGCTTCCTCTCCTGTCGCGCGGTCGACTGACCCCAGCACCATCGAGTTCACCATCAAGCTCAACGACGAGGGCATGTCCCTGTCAAATGCCTATGTCAAGGCGACTGGCGAGTTTGTAAAGCTCAGAGCGAGATACGAGATGGCTCAGATCGCCTCGGAGCTCGAGGCGAGACATCACGGCGCAGAGTTCAGCGAGACCCCTATCGTGCGTAGCTTCCTCGGTCGACCAAATAATATCTTGCTGATCTGCAGGAACGACACTTCCGAAAGGAACGAGAGTACCTTGACGCGCATCTGGACGCTCAAAATCGAACAGCCTCCCACACCACCACGCGCATCCGATGGAAGCCGCCAAAGGAGCGAAAGTGGACCACACACATCGACGAGCACGCTTTGCTGCCGACCCAATTCACCGGCGGACGAGATTACGTCGCGAGATGGAAAGCACCATTCCTCAGCGGGTCAGCCGAGGGCGAGGCCAGCGCACACGCCGACTCGGCCGACGAGCCATTCATTAGCGGGGACGCCGAGGACGTATTTGGGGAGGGTTTCGAGGCAGAGTCAGAGACGATTAGCGATCTCGACTTTTTGCGCCAGAGCGTTGACGGCAAGGACAAGTAGGGATGCATTTGCATGGGATACCTCGAGCGCGCCTTGCGACTGCAACCCTTTCGCTTTGCATTGTTTCGCTTTACAATGTTTCGCTTTACAATTTCGCTTTGACCGGCTCGAGAGGGGGGAAGTTGGGGGTCTGACGCGACAAGACTGCTTTCATCGCGATGGCCGTGTCCTGCGATGTCAGGGACAAATTGTCGAGTGATTAGTATACACCCACCTCTGCCTGCAGCATTGACATGTTCCAGGCCGCCGTGTATTGCAAGCCTTCCTGAATTCTGAGCGTTAATGGAATGGAGAGGATGGTCATTTGTCCACTGACGAGTGATCGCGGGCATCTTGCCATCAGCGTCGCCCCCATAGCTCTGCACTCACGGTTCATCAAGTGCTTGGTGGATACCACCGCGACGGGACTCTTTTCCGCAATAGTCTTAGCCATCCCAAGCGCCGCATCTGTCCATGAGACTCGACTCATATCGCGCCTCCGTCTGCTTCTGCTTGCTCACCCAAAACCTCTTTTCTACCTCCGGGCACCACCTCGCTCAAAAACCCAATCTGCTTTGCTTCTTCCGCAGAAAACTTGCGGCCTGTCAGTGCATACTCCCTCGCTTTGGAGTCGTTGCCGACGACTTTGGGGAACCGCTGGAGGGTCCCGATATCAGCCGCCAAGCCCACATTGACCTCCTGTCGCTTAGCCAACAGACCCTTCTGTATCGTAAGACACCCACGGCAATGGCAAAGCTCGCGTTGGCAGCTGCGAGCCGGACGTCGCAGGCGCTCGCAAGGTCAATGGCGAGTCCGAGGCAGGCGCCATGGAGCGCGACGATGACTGGCAGACGGCATGCCTGAAGGGAGGAGATTGCGCCTTGGAAGTCCTGCATTTGAGCGTCCACTTCGGACAGTGTCGGCTCACCACAAGGTGTTTGTTCAACTTGAAGGCCTGTCTAGCTGCATCGAGGCCTTTCCTACCCGCCAGGGTCGACTGGGCGTCCGCCACTGCGATGAGCGTAGTCTTATGGGGAGAGCGCAAGGACGTACAGTCCAGACCGGCTGTAAAGTACTTTTCGAGCGATGAGGCGAGAACGATGACACGGTATTGTGCGTCAAACTCGACGGCCTCGATGGTCTTCCTGAGCTCTCCCCACATACTAAGAAGTGAGCCTGAGGACCGTTTACCCCGAGGGCGTCTCACTCGTCGTGGAAAGCGTTAACCGGTGGCCTAGGTTCAGTTTTACTCTCGACCGAGCGCCATAGACTCACCTATTGAAGGACAGGTGCAAGACCCCCGGAGTGGGTTCAGCAGCTGTATGATACTTTCCAGTGTACTTGTGCACGCTCATGTTGCTTTGAGACGGGAGGATGTAAGAGGAAGAGGAGAGATGCACCCGTTTCACCTTGTCCTACAACACCTCGTCTGCCCGGCTGGTCGACTAGCCGGATGTTGGAGGTGACTCGGGTAAACTGTTGAATATCGACGACAGTGAACCACACTGTCTTTCGCGTCGCAGCTTAGAGATACATGGGGGTCGAGATTGCTGCACATCGACATCACCCCTCAAAGCTTTCCACTCGTCAAATCTCAACGATTCACCTGCATAGGAAGTAGGCGGCTTGAGTGAGGAACATCTGTACCCAACAACAGCATCGGATACGGAACCCTGTGCGCCCCGTCAGTCATTCCAAACACTCGCTTCAGCGATCATCAACCCTCCCTCTCCCTCGACGACCGGCCATTCCCACTGGATCAGGAGGTTCGGCCATGTCGAGCCTCCTCTCAGAACGGCAGAAAGATGAGCTGTGAGCGAAATCGTATTCCACATGTCCGCGACACGCGCTGATCACGGTCCGTTCTGACACACCCACATTTCATCAACACCGACGTCAACATGGACCTCTGAACCATTTATCGTTTCCTCCCCTCACAATGTGTCCCAATCACGACTACGCACTTTATGCAGGCATCGTGCTATGCTGTCCTACTTGCACAATGCAGGCATGCAGTCGACCTACGATGCCTTGAAGAACGAAACAGGGATAGACGATCTCGAGTTGGACGATCCCAAGGCGAAATGGGTGGGGTTGCTGGAGAAGAAATGGACCTCGGTCATCCGACTACAGAAAAAAGTGCTTACCTTTCATCCTTCTCCACTCCCAAAGCATCTCATCGTCAAACACTAGGACCGAGGCGTTGACTACAGATCATGGACCTTGAATCCCGCAATGCGGCCATCTTGGCTGAACTTTCCTCTCCAACTCGCGCGACCACCTCTTCCTCTTCCTCTGCGCCCTTTATACCGCGCGCACCAGCGCGACACACCCTGACTTCCCACCGTGCACCCATCACTCGTGTCGCTTTTCACCCGACATGGACCGTCTTGGCAAGCGCCAGCGAAGATGCCAGTGTGAAGATCTGGGACTGGGAAGGAGGCGAGTTTGAGCGGACCGTCAAGGGCCACACGAAAGCTGTCATGGACGTTGATTTCGATCCCAAGGGTACAATGATGGGTGAGCCGGTCCTTCCTCAACCAGAGGCATCATCAACTCCTTGGACGTCGCTGACCCCTAGTCACGTGCTCGTCCGATTTGACCATAAAGCTGTGGGATCCAGCGAACGAGTACACCAATACCAAAACGCTGCATGGTCACGATCACTCGGTCTCCACTGTGCGGTTCACTCCCGACGGCGAGAAGCTAGTCAGTGCGAGTAGAGACAAGACGATACGAGTATGGGAAGTAGCCAGCGGGTACTGCGTGAAAACGTTCACGGGCCATTCAGAGTGGGTCCGTGAAGTCGTCCCGAGCGATGATGGCTCTTTGCTGGTTTCCTCTTCCAGTGATCAAGTAGGTGGACGATGGTCTTTGACCTACTGGAGCAACGAGCTGACCGTAGACCGCACGGGTATGGGACTTTGCGAGCGGAGAGACGAAAATGGAGTTGCGGGGACACGAGCATGTCGTGGAGTGCGCGGTCTTTGCGCCAATCGTTGCGTATCCAGCAATACGAGAGCTGGCAGCATTGGGTGTGAGTTTCGCTCAACCCATCACCGTGCGCACTGCTGATGCGTCAGGGCGTGGCTCCGAAATCACACGGCGCGTATGTTGCGACCGGGTCGAGGGATAAATCGATAAGAATATGGGAGACTTCGAGCGGACAGTGCTTGCGGACTTTTGTGCGTCAAGCAGACTGTCGAGATACTGGATGCTGACCCTCAGTCTGGGCATGACAACTGGATCAGAGCACTGGTCTTCCACCCATCGGGCAAATACCTCCTGTCAGCGTCGGATGACAAGACGATGAGAATATGGGATCTCGCTCAGGGACGATGCGTAAAGACAATAGACGCTCACGGGCATTTCGTCACTTGTATGGCATGGGGCAGGGCGCTCGTTGGGGGTGGGGGTGGTGCAGATGGCAAAAGCACCGAGCCAAGACGGATCAATGTGATCGCGACGGGCAGTGTCGACCAGACCGTCAAGGTGGGTGGTTGGCCTTGGTCTTTCAGGGAGCGACCGGGCTAATGCCAGATATGGACACCGTGATTAGGACTGGCGGGAGAGATCGAGGTGTTGTGTGTAGACGAGCAAGGACCGGGATCACGACATGGACGTCTGACCATGAGATATACCATGCATCTTTTAATGGGTCAGGTGTGCAAGGGGTTAACTCGTTGTGTCGACTCGACGCAGGTCTCGTCGAGCGTACGTCCGCAAAGACGTCATGAATCTTTCTTGCTCCAGAACGCATCTTCCGCCCATCGCTGCAGTCGACGTGCCTTGACCCGACCGCGCTTGCCCACTGGTGGATCGTCGTCAGAGGAGGCAGACGACGGGACGAGGTAGAAGACATCCTCGACGCCTTGTGCGACGAGGTAATCTCGCATTTTGGGATAATTCAGGCCGACATACGACACACCATGCGAGTCGTCGCTGAGGCATATTCGTCCGTTCCGACTAAGAATGAGCTGAATGTCAGCGATGCATCAGTGGGACCACCTTTCGACGGACCTCCAGAATGTCTGGGTTTGGGTAAGACGTCTTCCAGCCTTTCCGGATCGCCGCGGCGTTGGCCTCGAACAATGCGCCGTAGCTGATCCCGTACTCGACGTTGCGGACTACCTTATCCCACACCCCTTCGAGACGTGTATCGCCGAGACGGATCTCGGGCGTCCAGAGGAGACAGAGGTCAATGTGGCCGATCACTTCTGGTTGATGGGTCTGCAGCATATCGTACTGCGCGTCAAAGTACGCCAAGAGGAATGCTCGCAGGTCGGTCATGGAGGGAGTTGACTCGGGATCATCCACAAGGGGCAAGGAGACTGTTTGCGAACCGGGCGAGACGGTCATGGTTGAGGCTTCCTTACGATCTACCACGGTCCGAACGGCGCGGACCCAGGTAGGCCGGTCAAAGTCGATAGACACGCCGTTGACATGGTGCACGCTGCCGACGACGTAGTCAATCTCCGGTTGTTTCTCCAGCAGAGCTGTCGTTCGCTCCAGGTCGAGCGGGGTGATGTAGTCCGTCTCGAGGCCGATCAGCAGGGATATCTGGGCAGAGTAGATTGATCGAAGCCGGATCGCTTCCTGGAGAAAGGCGAGGTAAGCTTCCTCGAGATCCGCCGGCTGGAGGTCGGACTGCTGTCAGCTGTGAGCTTAATGACCACTACGCACCTCCTCGGGGAAGAGGTCTTGCAAACGATACCGAGGGGCGTGTTCAGACAGTCCAAAGACTTTGAACTGCTGTCGTATCGCTTCGACGATGACCTGCTCGAGGGTGTCTTTTGCGTGTCGGCAGAACTGGCCTGAATGGGAGTGATGCGAATGGGGCATTCTGAGCTGGACTCTGGCCTATTGCAGTGTGGGCAAGCGTGCGTAGAGGTCAAGACTTGAAAGAGATAATGGTCGTCGAGTCTACGACTGTTGGACGTTTCACCCGAGCTGAATCGTCGTGCCTGAGAAACCAACAATCCTCAACCGCTTCATCTCCATCTCTCGAGACGCTCAATCACTTGCACTCTTGACCACATTTACCTTGACACCTCGCCCATCCAATGCAGAGATAGCCCAGGCTCAATCAGACGACCGACGGAATGGGCGTCTCTACCTTTTTTACCCGTCTGCTCCAGCCGCCGAAAGAGGCTCGCAAGGTCAAGCAGCCCGACGACATTGCCGACTTTCACGCAGCATGGGCATCCATCAAGGACACGCTGGGACATCCTGACGAGCGGCAGCTGGCCAAGTAGGCTTATTCAATACGCAAGAGTCGTCGTTTCTGACTTCCAGGGGCATAAAGGCCACAGACGTGCCGGCTCAGCTGAAACATATCGTCGACGCGCTCGTGTATGAAGCTGGGCAGACGGACGAGGACACGACGGGCGTGTGTCTCGAGTACCTATTGCGGAATGACATGCTTTCGCAGCTCGAGCGGCTCGCAGAGAACGACCGACCAAGAGGCATCAAAGGTGGGTCCTGAGCCTTCCACTCTACCCACGCCAGTCTCTGAGCTCACCCCCCAGCCGAGGTGCTCAAGATGATCAACGACCTCATCGTGTCGCTCTCCGAACGATTCCTAGTGCACAACGCCGTACACCGTCCTTTGAGGCGGTTGTTGAGATCCTGTGTGGGAGACGAGCCAGAGGAGCGAGTCGACGGGGCGACGAGAGCCTACGGGGCGGCAGGGATGGATCGAGCAGGGAACAACAATCTCGACGCAGAGACCGAGGGCGACTTGTTGGACCTCATGTGCACTCTTGCATCCCGCATGCGGGCATAGTGAGTCAAGCTCACCGCCCTACGCCAGTCTGACCCTTCCCAGCCCCCCGCTCCTCCTTATCTTCTTCCACGATAAAGCGTGGCTCGCCTCGCATCCAACCTCCACCGCACCCTCCGCCGACCCTTCTCGCGCCCTCTCACCCACACCATCCGCCCAGACGACTCAGTCCCATCCGTCCTCGCGCGAGATGAAGCAACCCCATCATTTTGAATTCCTCCTCTTCTCTTACCTCTTGCGATACGCCCACCGCGAAGGCAAGACTGGCGATCTCGCCCGAGCAGGTCTGCTCTTCTTGTTTGACATCGCGTTCCTCACCCCAGCTGAAGAAGGTGGGGAGAACTTGTCGATGCCGGTGGACAAGGAAGGGGTGGATCCGCTCCAAGAGGCCAGAGACGCTTTCGGCGAGTACATCTTCGACGGGGATTTCGCGGAAATCATGGCGGCAGGTCTGGGAGCGATCTACTCGCTTCTTCCCTCGAAACTGCATGTACCTACGCTTGCAGAAGTTGCGAGAACGGACACAGCGGAGGATGGTATACCAGCCCCGCAATCCGGCGGCATGTACCTTGGAGCAGAGCTGGACGAAGAGTCGTTTGACGACGACGATGGAGCGAGAAAGCCGCGATTGTCTACAGACCAAGACGTCCGGGATCAACTTGACCTCTTGGTGAAACTACTCGGCTTCTTGCAGGATATACTCCATCGCTGCCACTCTCCTCTACTCCATGCCGACCCGGGCGAGAGCGTCGTCTCCAATACCCATGTCCTGGGCACCGCTATATCCGACGCGACGCTCGACGCCGTCAACGCCTCATTCATCGACAACGTCATCTACCCCTCGATCCTCGAATCCTCCCCGCAAGACGGCAGTGCAGTTGCCGTTATGACATACCTCGAGGCCATCCTCTCAAAGCTCGACGACGGACCGTTGTTGCACCAGATGCTGAGCGTGTTGATGGACACGGAGGAGTCCGATGGCATCTCGCAGGGCCGTGACAAGAGGCCGGAATACTACGCCGACGAAAGCAGATTCACCCTCAAGGACCTTATCCTGGACAATGCTCGATCCCCATCTTCCCAATCATCTACAGCTGCGTTCCGTCTGCTCAACACCTTGCTTGCTTCACATTGCCAACATGGAGTCAAGGGTCTCATCCGAATCACCCGAGATCCCGATGCGACCGCTTTGTCTCGACGGAAGATGCTCGGCGCGAACATTCAGACCACATATCTGCCTAAAGCAGCCACGTCGACTGACGCTCACCTGCAAGAAGCAGAATTGTACGGCTCTCTCATTTCCCGCATCGATCCGAGCCAAACATCCACCGAACTGTCCGCCGGATTTTCGGCTTATCTTACCGACATGCACGCGGCGATTCAGGCAGACGCTTGCTTTGTCAACAGTCATCCACCATTAGAGTTCTTGCAGACTGAAGGAGAAGAATCCGTACGCGTGGGGGATTTCGATTCAGACCCTTTCCAACATCGCATGTCGCCCGGAGATCCGCTTGTTTCGTCATTGCTCGAGTCTCTAGGACGATTCATGTGTCAAGCCCCTGATACAAATGTAGCATTGACGGGCGCTCTCACCTCTCTCGCCTTGTGTCCTAATCGATCGCTGGCAGGATGGCTGGTATATGATGTACCTAAGGATATCGATCCTTGGGCAGGGCGACGAGATAGCGACCCAGAGTCAGACGATGATTCGGTCATCTCGGTTGACCGGCCCCAAGTCGACAGACATGACACCTCGGACGACCCATTCACTGCCCGGGAGCAGGTCGAGCTACCCGCATTGTACCAGATCCTGCGAGACCTCGTGCGTCAGGTGAACCGATTCCGTCTGGACGTCGACGACTTTGACCGGTTGTTGTCAGAACGGAGACAAGGCTTGTTGTTCGCTGACAATCTGGACGAAGCGATGAATGTGTTCCTGGACGTCGAGCCGAGCACATACGGATCACTCTCCACGCCGAGTAAGGTCGAGTCGCCCGTCCCGAAGGCAGGGCGCGTGGGTCTAATGGGCGGCTTGAAATCGTTCCTCACCCCCAAACGCAAGGCCGATCCAACCGCGCCCTCCAGCGCCATCTCTTCGCCATACAGAGGCATGGGCTCGGCGTCCAGGCAGACTCCAAACGATACCAAGGGAAATAGCCCGTTTAAAAGCCATTACGAGCAGACGACGTATTTCAGCCTCGAGGCTCATTCCTCCCCACCTGTGTCTTCGGGACCATGGTCCCCCGCGCGCATACGGCAACCGAGCCATGGCGACGGTGAGACTGTGACGTCTGGAACGGGACACGTGGGTACATTATCAGTATTCGGCGGTGAGCCGGAAGAGGCAAGGAAGGAAACATCGTTGGGACCGACGAGGGTCACGTTGTCTAGTGTATTGGACAACTGTGTAGTCTTGGAGGAGTTCTTGAAAGAGGTCGTCGCGGTCATAACGGCCCGGCGGGCTTTAGGGGTAGATCAAGTAGGCTTCGTGTCCTTTTGACGACGTAATGACTCTTTTATCATGGGCCATCGACGGACGGAGGGTATGCTGCGACATCCTTGGAAAACCAGATTCTGGAGGGGAGACCGATATGATGGGTCAAAGCCAGAGATGCGATGGTCCTCGGTCAGTGTCGCAGCTGATCTGGAGCATTACCCCAATCTCCAACGAAGGTTCGGATGGCAATGTGGCTATATTCAAAAAGTGCATGCGTAACCCCCGCCCCCCTTTACATCCACTTATTTATCCTCTAGACATGTGTCGGAGTGCTGGATATCGGCGGGGAAACGAAAAGCTGGGAGTCGGGGGGTGCTTGATCGTCGCCCCGGCTGCACTCGGCTCGCGGGGTTGGGAGGCATAGGTATTCTCCTCCCCGAGCCCCGATTCGCCAATGCTTCCAACGACTCCGAAGGAGGGCCCCAACGTCTGATTGCCTTGTTCGGCCGCCAGGCCATTGTTTCGAGGTGCCTTTTGTTGCACGATGGCCCGAGGGGAAAGCCTCACAGACTTCGGATTGGAAACCATCCGGTTCATGACTGTGAAGGAAGTTAGCGAAATCAAGCATGTCTCCTTTCGAGGCCGGGGGGCGTAGCCGCACGGGCAATGGCCATGACACCCCTGAAATTCTCGAACGACATTGCCACGACCTGTGGTCGGCGAGTCGCTTTATGCAATCTGTGCCCGCAGGCGGTCTAGTGAAGTGAGACAAGTACAAGAAACTTGCAGAGTCGATGAAATGTGCATCAAGGAGAAACATTTCGAACAGCGGCTGTTGACGGTACCCTGATGCTGTGGGTACCATGATCAAGAGTGTTTGGTCTTGGGAGAAATTTCGCATCACTCGGCTGTAGCGGACATATGAACAGTATAAACGATATGCAAAGCACGGATGGTATGGACAATGGACGACATGCACAATTGGATCCCTATGGTACAACAGCACTTCATTGCGTGGCAGTATTGGGATTCGGTAGCGGATGGAAATCAGATGGGGAGGCCTAGCGGGTTCTGGCCCCGGTTGCAATGGCTGTGTCAGAAGTCATTGTCCTTCACAATTATCCCTTCACAAGCCTATCTCGGTGCCAATCGTCTCAGCCCACCCAGTCCAGTGTCTCCTTCCAAGCTAGGGTTCATCCCTTCCAAGCCGCCCTGTCCCCTCCATTGTTTGGCTTTGGCGTGACCAACGAAGATCGCGTCTGCGTTGTGAAATTCACTGAGCCACTCATTGTCCACCTCTCAGCAAACTCAGTTCCTGCTTCTGGGGATTTCTCAGCAGGGTCATTTGGGGCAGGACCGGGCACCCTGACCCATGGATTGTCTCGACTCCCGCGGAAAAGAACAGCGGTTGGAGATATGACCGAATCCACCGAAGCTTGCCCTCCTGGGCCTTCGCATCCGGAGGAAGCCCCCGAAATTTGCCGGGAACCTTGCGGGGGTATCATGGAAGGGTCGGTGTATTGTGTCTGGGCCGGCTGCTGGTGACCTTGCGAAGGATCAGAGTGGCCATGGGGCCATCCCCCGCCACCGTGCGGGGGAAGCGATTGTTGCTCTGGGGGCCAATCTGGCCTCCAATGCGAGGCTGAGTGGTGGGCAGTATCTGGACCTTGCCAAGTTTGCGAGGGATGTTGGGAGCCGTAAGTTTGAGAAGGAGGACCGGGTTGCTGTTGATGGAAATGTCCGGGTGTATGAAAGTTCGTCTGGGTGGCATTACCGATGGAGTTTGAAAGCTGTCCCCTGGGTCTCCCCGGTCCGTACCAGTCTCTGTTCCAGTCGCCGCTCATATTCGCTGACAGTGTCTGATCGAGGGAATATACACAGATCGTGGCTTGCTTGTGTCACCTTATATAGGGGACAGAGACGGCTTCTCACAAGTCTAGAATTTTCCGGGAACGGCGGTCCTTTGTCTAGCAGGTATCCCCAGTTCGACGGCCGTTTCGTGACTCAGCAAGCATCTCCTTCCATTCCTCTCCCTCTTTCTAAAGGAACGCAGAAGTTTGGCCTCACGGGGCAGGGGTCTCAGCGCGTTTCAGGTGGCGAATAGGGGATTCTCTCAGCCGCGGCGGGAGGTGACGAGATAAAACGGCCAGCTTCCTGACTCAGCAATCAGCTCAGCTCGCCCCTCTCCCCGTTATGAAAAGGAAGGCAGAAGTTTCGGCGTCCCGGGGTCGGAGATTGAGGGGGTTCAGGTGGCGAAGAGGACACTCTTTACGCCGAGGAGTGGGGTGACGAGATAAGGAGCCTTCCCGGAAGGGTTCCAGCTGCCCCAAAGAGACCCCTCCTTCGTCTGGGGCCTTCCCCGGGCCTTGAGAACATATTTCCACTTCATGTTTCTCCGACCGGTCCCCTCGGGGGACCCTCTCCTCGAATGTGCTAGAGCATCGTCCTTTATGGCCACTTTAAGCGTCTCTATCCCCCCCCCTCCTGGCGGCGGTCTTGCTGCGGGCGCTATTAATCTGGCACTCGTCCCCACGCTGTCTACAATCTTTGGTGCTAATTTGAGAGATTGTCTTGACGGGTCGTCGAGTCACCCCGCTCATCGGTGCTCTTCGATAAGGTCAAGGAATGAGTCTACATATTGACCGAAAGACAAGGACATTGCAGGTGCACAAGGCGACAGCAGAGAAAGAGGCTCTGTAGTCTTTTCCGGAAACCCATGGTCAAAGAGATCCAAAGATGTGGACGGTGTCATGATTCTGACACCCATTAGCGTGTTGATAATCTTCATTTCGGTGGAACAGGAAAGGAGTAAGTGCTGGCTCCCAGGCATAGCAACAAAGAACCCAAACACCTTCTCGAATGCTCTTCCCGCCTCTCCCTTTCATCCTCATCACACTCTCAGGATCAGGTGGAGATTAGTATCAATATTAGGCATGACCTAATTACGGCGCCCTCAACCACCCTCTGTGTTGCAAAGACGGACGGTGTCGCGGGAGGACCTTGTCACCTAGTCATAATTGGACAACCAATGCGTTGGAAGCCGAGTACGCTTCAGAAGCACTCAGTCGATTTCTGGTGAAGCGCTCGATGTTTTTCCCGAGTCACACTGGCCGGTGTAGGAGGTGCGGAGAGGAAGCTGAAGCAAGGGAGGGACATCCGAGTCAAACAATATCAAAGGCGCTCTCTTTGGCAGTGATCATCTCGCTCAGCCCCTTCAAACTGTCGCATGTCGACACTGATCGTCTGATTAACCCCCGAGACAGACAGGGTGTGAATCGCCCAGCAACTACTTCGGCGGACATGCAGTATGCTCGGTGGTAGACCCCCATATACATAATCGTTCGCATGTACCTTTTCAATAAGATACTGGTATGTTGCTCCCCTATCAATGACCAACCATAGCCATATGCACCTTTCCGTATCTGCACCTTCAGCACCAGCAGGACGTGAGGGCAGTGACGCATCTTGAAGACTTACCTATCACCTTTTGGCTCGGCCTCTTCGATGGCCCGTCTAATCTCTTTCAACTCTTCTTCGTCAAACGTGATCTTTGAAGCGCCCCAGTTCTCCTCCAGCCTGCCAACACTCTTTGTCCCCGGAATAGGGATCGCGCCCTGTGCTGCGACCCAGGCGATCGAGACTTGACCAGGGGTGCATCCCTTCTTCTTGGCGAGCTCCTCAAACTTGTCCACGATCTTCAAGTTGTCCTTGAAGTTTTCGCTAAATCGAGGCGCTTGGCTTCGAATATCACCCGCAAAGGCTTTAGGGTCCCGGAACTTCCCGGTAAGCATCCCTTTGCCGAGAGGAGAGTAGGCGACTATGGTGATGCCCAGCTCTCTGGCCACGTCTATGAGCTCATCTCGCTCGTGGTCGATGAACCAAGGGGAGTACTCGATCTGAAGTGCGTCTATGTGTGCGACTGCAGTGTCAGAACAAAAGTACAGGTGTCTGTCAACATACTGGCGTCGGCCTTGCGCAAGGTAGCGGCTCCGCACTCGCTGATTCCGATGTACTTGGTCTTTCCGGCGGCCTTGAGGCTAGCGAGGGTCTTGATACTCTCTTCGATGGGGGTATTTGGGTCGATCCGGTGGAGGTAGTACAGGTCAGGGGCAGAGCCAAGTCTCTCGATAGTTTCGTCGATCGCCTTCAGGATGTGCTCGGGAGAGTTGGTCACTCCAGCATTGGTCTTCTTCTCATAGTCGATCTGTGTGTCAGGAATAGGCATCCTCCGAGACCACCAGAGGTGAGCACTCACATCCCAGCCACATTTAGAAGCGACGAAGACCTTTTCTCGCGCGCCCGGGTGTTCCTTGAAAAAGCGACCGAGAAGGGCCTCGTTGTGTCCGAAGCCGTATACCAAGGCAGTGTCCCAGAACGTACAGCCGAGCTCCAAAGCCTTCTCCAAGACCTTGAGGGACTCTTCGTCATTGGCTGGGCCATAGGATCCGGAGAGGGACATGGCACTGTGGGGTTCAGCCATAATGCACGCCGAGAATGCAACGAGTGGAGACCTACCCAAAGCCAGGAGACGGAACTTTGATGTCTTGGAAGGCGAGTTCTGCGGGCATCGTGAAAGTTGATGGAGTGGACCAGGTAATGGTTGGAGATGGGAAGAGTAGATATAGGTCGATTGAGATGCGTTGCCAGGTTGTTGTTATATAGTAGTTCGGGACGAGGTCGACAACCGTCGTCAAGTGAACCACCTCCACCTCCACCTCCACTTGCCCTCGCCGCTTCTGCGCATGACGCCCAAGACTCCTCCACCTGCTTAAACCTCGGGCATACTTACACACCATCCTATGACTAGTGGAGAGCATACGTGCTCCACCGCAGTGATGCATATAGAACTCGGATAAATCATAAGAGCATCAGACGTGGATATGTGTAGGATGCATGGCTGTGACCGGACCCGCACGGCTGGTGCGATCAGAGTGGGGCTCCTTGTTATTTGATAAAGCGGATCGATCGGGTGCCACAGTTGAGATCTGGAAACACACGGAACTCCGGCCCTTGGCACGGATGATGACAGGAGACAACCGCGGTCTTGACTCGAGATATAACTTTTTTTTCCCATCCCATCCCCAACTCTCTCTCTTCACTCTTATCTCCTCCTCGTTCTTCGTATCGAGACAAACCACAGCTTCAAGCCTCAAGCAATCTCAAATCCCCATCTGTTGGTCAGTAAAGCATCAAAGATCATGACCGCAAGCTATACGCGGTTCCGACAACGGTTTCGCCTGATCGAGAACCCAAACCCCATGGGAGCAGCATCATGATCATACAAAACCATGATCCATGATTGTTTGAACATTCAAAACTTCAAGCGAGAGTGAATTTCGCTTGCTCTTAGGGGACAAAGAAACAAGTACTCATAAAGACTTGACTGGGTTTCAACACCCCTCTCTCGAGATGCCAACACGGGTGCCAAGTTGATCCTCTGTGGGACGGTGAGCCGCGTCTTTTCTTCCTCCAAGAGGGAAAGGAGATGCGGCGTAGCCAGACCAGGATCCTTGTGCTGAGATCATACCGTTGAGCGGAACAGGATAATGCCTGCGTCGCTAGTTGTCTCTCCCCTTTGCCTGCTGCTCACGGTTTTCAGCTCATCATGTCCGATTGGCACAATATGTGAGTGGATAGTGTCGGAGTCTGGTGACTAACAGGTCAGTCCGAATGTACGCGACCGATTGACCTGGAGGGAAGACAAAGGGCGCATGAAGCTCAACTAGTACGCAATCTCATACTCCTTTAGAGGAAGTATCGCTGATAAGCAGCTTCCTCAGTATCATCATGATTGGCATGGTCCTGAACGGATGTATGTCACACGATCACGTGAGGTCGGTTCGAGCTGACGTGTCTTAGATGATGGTACCATCATCTCTGGTCTTCAGGCATTTGATTCGTGGAACGCGGATCTTGGATACCCCAACGGCACCAAGATCGGTCTTCTCAATGCCTGCTCTCAGTTTTCCGGTCTTGTTGTTGGTCCCATCATCCAGTACATTGACGACACTTTTGGCCGTAAATGGGGTATCAGGTGTATGTTTCCTCTCACGTGAACGCCTCGACATTGGCCTAACTTGCAGTCTACAGCTACACCTTGCTTGCGGGATCCGTCATTGGTTGCGTCGCCGGAGTCGCCGGCGCTAACGGTTACGCTCGTGAGATACACCCACATACCGCCCCGGGCCATGCTCATCCAAGTCTTCGTCTGCGGCCGAGTCCTCATCGGATTTGGATTGACTTCTTTCCTCATGACTTCCCTTGCCATTGTACAAGAGATCACCCATCCTAGGACGCGATCCTTGGTCGCTCATTCGTGGGACTCGTACTGGATCCTTGGTGCTGTCATCGCTTCCTGGGTCAACTTCGGCTGCAGTTACATGACCTCATCTTGGCAATGGGTATGTCACCCGTACGACACGTTTGCGGCTCTTCTGACGTCCAGCGACTGCCCTACATCATCCAGGTCGTTCCGGCCGTCTACCTCTTGATCGCTGTCCAATTTGTTCCTGAGACTCCCCGATTCATGATCGGTAAAGGCCGAGAGGAGGACGCTCTTCATTTCCTTGTGGAATACCACGGAAACGGAGACGCACAAGACCCGTTGGTCCTCTTCGAGTTTGAGGAAATGAAGGAAGCAATCAACAGGGAGAAGGCCGCAAAAGCTGAGAAATGGAGTCAAATCCTTAAGTACCGTGCGAACCTCCACCGTCTGGGTCTTGCCGCGTTGATGATGTTTTGCACATCGCTTTCCGGCTGTAAGTCATCGCGTTGCATCACCAGCACCCAATCCATGCTTATTCCCAGCGTCTATCATCTACTACTACTACTCGGTGGTCTTTGACCTTGTCGGGATCACTGGCGCCACCACCCAGACCGGTATCGCTGCCGGACTCAACATGTTCACGTGGCTGTGCCAGATTGCGGCCGTATTCGTCGGCAAGCGAGTAGGACGACGCACGATCATGTTGACCATCTGGCCAATGCTCCTTCTTGGCCTCATTGGCCTGTGCGTCTCGACGGCGGCTTTCACTCACTCTGCCGAGGGCAACAAGTCCGCTGGTGTCGCATGGTGAGTGCTTCGTGGCGCATGATTATCAGGATCTAATAGCAGTGTCGTTATGGTTTGGATTTACCTGGGATGTTTCAACGCTTCGAACCCGGTCTTGTATTCATACCCCTCCGAGGTCCAGACCTTCTCGATGCGCAGCAAGGGACTTCTCGTCTGGAACACCTGCAGTCAGCTCTTCGGCGCGTACACCACCTGGGTCGATTCGATCGCTTTGCGAAAGATTGGATACAAGTACTACATCGTGTACATGCCGCTTGTTGTTTTGCAATGGTTCTTAGTCTATTTCTGTGAGTGGTCGTCGACCTTGTTCACCTCGGCTGTCTGCTGACGACCAGTCATGGTGGAGACCAAGGGATACACCCTCGAAGAGATTGCGATCGCCTTTGACGGTTCTCAAGTCAACCTCATCTCTCCTGACGCTTACACCGTCGAGCATAGCCCTGTGCAGGGCGACCACATGTCGACTGCGTCGGCTGACAAAGCCCGTGAGCCGAACGACGTCAAAGCCATGTGATGTTCTCGCCGCGTACACGCATCGAGAGCTAGGGAACGAGACGGAGCGAGCGGAGGAGGCGGGAGAGGAGGGGGTTGAGGAGGGGGGTCAGCGGCAAGGGGACAGAGCTGTAGCTGTTTAGCCTGAACTTGTCAAAAATGCGGATGAATGCGGATGTTGCGTTGCAAAACAGTCATACCAGCACCTTGAGAGACTTTTGATCACCTCGAGCATGAGAGCAAGAAGTCCAATCCGGGTGGACATGAGGACGTGGTAAATGCATGCACAAGGAGGGATAGGCATGGCGGATCGGAATCTGGATGAAATCTCTATATTTCTGAACGATCGGGCACAACGCGTCTGTTTACTCGTCATCCCCTTCCTCCTCGTCTGTCTTCTTCGTCGAGGTTGGTTTCAAGTCGACGTTCCTCATTCCCAAACCGACGAGCGTCTCGGCGATGTTGAGGAAGATGGCAGCGAAGAAGACGGCCTGCAGGCCCTTTTGGTAAGAGATAATGGCGGATGCCTTGAGGTGCGGGGGGAGAGTCCGGATGGACGATGAGGATTCTCGGATCGCAGCGATGAGCTGTGCGTCAGTGATGGTGGATCCAGTTTACACTCCCAGCGTACCTCTTTGGCGCCTTCGCCGGTGATGCGGGCGGAGAGTTCTCTCTGAAGGACGACTTGCAGCAAAGCGCCAGAGAGGGCCACGCCCAGGACCTGACCCAGGGTCCGGGAGACGTACGACACTGGTTGTGAGCTCTCGGGTCAGAAGTAAGAGATGGGATCTGCGCGTACAGCTCGTGGCGACAGCAATGTGATCCCGCCCGACGTCAGCTACGAGACCAACGATTGTCAGTGTGGTAACTGCGCCAAGGGAGAAGGACATGGGCACAAAGCCGACCCATAATTGCCAGCTAGTCGTCAGTCCTCGCCTGCCGTACAGAATATCCAACGCACCTCGGCGTGTCGACGTCCCAGGTGTACATGAGCCAGGCAGACACGATTCCGACGACGCCGGACCAAAAGTTGAGCCAATAGTATTTGCCAGTTTGTCGGACATACACGCCGGAGGCAAGCGATCCGACCATACTGCACATCGCATTGGGGATGAGGTGGGCGCCCGCGAACGACGCGGACATTTGCCTCACGGCAGTGTAGTACAATGGGACAGAGTACATCTAGGTGTGAGCGGAGAGCAGTCGTTTGCTTCGGCGAGGACGCTTACACAGCCGAAAAGCGAGACAGAGAGGATAAAATTGTTGAGTGCGACGGCCATGGGCGTTCGTCGATGCAGGAGCTCAAAAGGCATGACGGGCTCGGCGGCCCATTTGAGCTCGACAAATAGAAAGACCACGAAAAGCACTGCCGAGGCGCCAAACAGCCCCAGGATGGTAGGGCTGGTCCATGGGTAGGCATCGACGGTGGTCGAATTGGTGTTGAGAGACACAGCGACGAGAGCGGCCCCGACCCATGCAGCTAGAAGGATGGTGCCGACCCAGTCGATCCGCTTGATGAGCTGGAAAGGGGTCTGTTTGGCAACCGGAGTTGCAGATCCGGAAGCGGGATTTGATGGCACGGTGTAACGGACGTTGAACCACACTGCGAGCCCAGCGATGATGAAGATGGGGATCTTGGTTGGTGAGCGGGAGAAAACCTCGATAGACGACGGTACGTACCTGGAAACCAAATGCCCATCGCCAGCCGAGATAGTCGTTCATGATACCTCCAATAGGAGCTCCGAGACCTGTTCCGAGACCGAATGCAACGTTCCCAAGACCCTGGAAGATACCTCTGAGATGACTGCGAATTAGTGGATAGGTCCAGAGCGGCTCGACGGGTCATTTGACTGACATGGGCACGAGGTCACTGGTGATTGTCGAACCGACTGGATGTCAGCATCCGTGTGATGCAGCTAGACCTACCTGTCGACATGCCTCCACCTCCCATGCCGGCGATGGCACGGGCGAGGATCAAGAAATGCATACTGGGCGCAATGGCACATAACAGGTTTCCGGTTCCTGTACGTTAGTTAGTCACCGCGAGCTGTTTCCTTAATAAAGCACGGACCAAAGATAGCTAGAGCGATCAACATGGAAGCCTGTCTCCCGATAATGTTGCACAGCCGGCCGTAGATGGGCGTAAAGCAGCACACGGACAACATACTGCCATGTCAGCGCGAAACCGGCATCGGCGGGGCAAAGGTGTTGTCGGAGGCCATGGGTGGAGCATAACTGACTAGGAAGTTCCCAGCCATGATGCGAGGTTTGTGGCCTGGAACGACGAGGATATAGAGCCGAGTAGGGTTGCAACTGGAATGTCAGCTTCTGATCGCTCATCACCAGGCCGACCGACATACCGACCAGCCCATCAAAAGCGACGAGAAAGCTGCACACGTACAGCGCAGACATCTGTCGTCAGCGAGATCCATGTGTGCGGATTGCATAGCAGCGCACCAGGACCCAGAACGTCCTCTCGCCCAGCCCAGCGAGGTTGAAGTGTTTGTTCGATTCGAGTCGGGCGTCCACGTCTTCCCCTCTAGGGACGGCAGAATACGAAGGCGACGCCGACCTCGCGATCAGAGGCGATCGCTCGTCCACGGGTGCGGCACCCTCTGCGACGCCAGCGGGGGCGGCGTCCTCAGCCACCGCGGCCAAGCCTTTTGCCTTTCTGACCATGTTGCTTGGTATGTCTATTGCAAGGGGTGCAGAAGGATGAAGGTAGGATGGGATGACTTTTGACACTTTGAGCCCTTGGTTGTTTCCATGTGCTCGCTTGCTCGATCAAAGATAACCCTTGTCGGACTTGGCCGATGTAATATTGGGCAGGGACGTGTAACCGAGAAAACGCTCGCGCGATAGTGTGGCTCGAGTGCATCATCCGGAATCTACGACATGTCTACTATGGATACAGAAGTCTACCTTGGAGAGTCTACGTAGGTGTTTATGTTACATACTGTCTGGAAAAACAGGGCTCAGCCCTCTATTCGTCTCGTCCGCCTGCATCTGGACGTGCTGGAGGACCTGCCACATGCCCCCTCAATTCTTGTCCTGTGCGGCGTACTTGCTCCTGGAGCGGATCCGAGCACCGCTTGACAGTCAGCATCTACGCCCAAGCAGTCCATCGGAGCGAACAACTCACTATTTGATGAACAAGAATGGGAAAGGGATGAAAAGACACGCTAGACCGCCAAGCAGCGAGTTACCTCCTCCGATACCGAGATGACTGAACAAGGCATTCGCGAACAAGGGGAAAGCCGCGCCCCATGTGGAACGGAAGAGGTCGTTCAGAGTGAGCACCGATCCGATCTCGGCGTAGTACACGTCGCTGCCATCAGCCCAAGCTCCTCCGAAGCAGGACAAGCAGCGCACCCAAAGTATGCGAAAATACACTGGAAGAGGATGAAAGCCCCGACTCCAAAGAACCCAGTGAAGATGATTGGAACTATTGAATCAGCACACTTTCTCTACGCTCGACCCTCTGCCTCACCTATCCAGTGAACGCTCTCGTACTGGCCCGTCCAGCCAAACCCAAACATGGCGATAGGGATACAGACCGCGGCGATTGGCGCAGGATACAATCGAATCTCGGGACACGGGATGGAGCCGTTGTTGGCGTCGAAGATCGGTTCGAGCCTGATGTGGATGTAGATGCAGAAGACGCCGCAGGCGAGCCAGGCGCCGACGAAAATGCCCATAAAAGCGAGGCCGGTCTCCCCAGGGTTGAACCCGTGAATCTCGGCGAATACCTAGCAGATGTCAGCAAAGGCAGCGCAGGTCAGGTAGACATTAACGTACCAATGGGTATGATTCGAACCAGATATACAGCAACCCTGCACGGTCAGCCTACGAGTAGAGACACTTTATCGACTCACCATAGATCAAGGCCAGATACGTGTTGTACACCAGCAATGTCGGTTCAAAGAACAACTCGAATGGGCGCCAGAGGACCTCCTTCACAACACTTGATGGAGATCGATCGTGCGCTTCGATCTCAGCCTGGGTGCGAAGCTTCGTGTTTCCGGTCAGGCGCCTGAGTCGGGCAGCTCGGTGGTGCAAGATCTGACCGTCAGTCTCTGCACCGAAGTCCGGGTCGGGCTTACCGTCTTCCCACTGGTCTCGGGGAAAAAGATAACGCTGAGGACCAAGGAGAAGCCGCTCAGCCAGGTGAGCACCCTAAACTGTCAGTGTGTTCGCCACGTTGTCGACCACGAGTCGACCCACCATAATGGCCATGTCCAGCCTTTCGCTTGATACGTGAACCCTCCCAACAGAGGACCAAAGACGGGGCCGGAGACCGCGCCGCAGCCCCACACCCCGAGTGCATAGGCCAAGTGCTTGGGAGCAAACATCTTGATCGTATCAGCCTTCGCAGTCTTACGATCAAGTTAGATGGCACTCACGTCGCCCATGGTGGCGCCGCCAACCGCCAAGCAAGGTGAGCCGAAGAAACCTGCAAGAAATCGCATGGCGAGCAGCGTATGTATATTGTTGGCGTATATCGTTGGGAACTGCAAGGCGACAAAGACGAGTAAAGTGCCAATGTAGACTGGCAGACGTCCCACCGAGGGGAACTCGGTGAGGGGTGACCACAGCATGGGGCCGATGCCATACCCGAGAACGAACACTGTGAGTCCTACCAGCCCGCTCGTCTGCGAGACGTCGAATACATTGGTGATCGAGTCGGTGTTGGGACCGGAGATACCAGAGGAGTAGATCGAGGAGCCGACATAGACCGCGAAGGTGAGGAATGACATTTGAACCGCCACGAACGACTTGTACCAGGTTGACCAGTTGTAACTGCTTGTCAACCCACACTCAATGTGGCCCGGGGGTACTCACGGGTTCTCGGGGTCGTTCGGGCCATACCACGTCACGAGATTTGGGTCTCCCGCCTTCTCTGGGTCCGCTTGCATCGCGGCTGAAGGCGTGTCGTCACGACCAGACTCGTTTCCCAGCGGCTGATTTGCCAAAGTCGAATCGCCGGAACTCGATCGATTCGGTTTCGTGAAATCTCTCGCGGCATGTCCATCCTCACTGAAGACCTTGCCTGTTGAAGGAGACTTGGCCCCACCGATGGGCGTTATTTCACCGCCCGTTTTCTCATTGGGTGCTCCATCTCGCAAAGTCTCATTGTCCGAATCTCGCCTGGCATTCGTCGCCTGCGTCGAAGCCTGCACTGGGTCTGATCTCAACTTCTCCGATCTGCTTTCGGCGATATACTTCTCGGGTACGTTGACCTCGTCCTGGAACTTGAGCAGTCGATTGCCGCTCAAAGTCCGAATTGTGGCTCCGAGTGTCGTGCTTTGAAACGCACCCTTGAAGCCGGTCATCACCTGTGCGATCGACAGAACGTGCAGTCAGAGGAAAAAGTTGGATGTATCAGTGCGATCGAGGATGCATTTATAGGCATGGTCTCGTAGCCTCGATTGCACAAAGACTTGAGTGCGAAAATGAAGTCAGTGCGGGCTTTGAGAAAGGAAAAGTGGTGGGGTGGAGGCGGCAGTGGAGGCGGCAGTGGAGGCAGCAGTGGAGGTGACAGTGGAGGGGCTGGTGGAGGGAGTCATAGTTCTGCGGCAGCCCCAGACATTTGACCAGCCAGTACGGGAGGAGAGTCTCGCGTCGTCATAGATCTGAAAGACTGGTTTTGAGGGGTTGCAGCATAATGAAAAGCTCGGTAAGACAATACGTTACTAACCAGCGATCGAGCGAGGATTCGAAAGCTGGTGTGGGCTGACGTCACGGAGCAATTTTCCCGAACACCTCGTTGCACAATGTCATTGATAGTTATCGCCTGCTGGGTGCAGAGTTCCGGGTGCATCCCGATCGCCGAGGTGGTTCGCACGCGTGTCCCTGCTCAGGAGAAACGATGGGCTAGTAGCTTGCATCTGCCCAGCATCTCTGCGACTAGTGAAGAGCCAAGCCAGGCACTTGGGATTGGCATACCAACAAGGTGCTGTATCATGGTGTCCTGACTATTGTGGGTACCGGTGTAACATGCCTGACTCTTGCTCACAACACGCATCGAGGGATTTCCATGCACTGCCTAGTACTCGTATGCTTTGACTCTCACTTGCAACGTGGCAGCTTGCCAGACTTGCCATGTTACTCTGATCCGTCCGATGCCGCGCAGCCCAAGCATTTTTTCAATGTGGCAGATTTTCACCGTTCTCCCCAAAGGCGCTGTTGCCCTCCATGCCCTCTGCTTGTATGATTCTAGCACCTCATCAAAGTCGACATGCATCGCGTGCAAATTGATCAAGCCTGGAACATGCTTCTGAAGCATTTAAGCATCATCCGATCATCGATACTGCATCGAGAGGTTTCCCGACAATGCCGGGAGGGATCAACGACCTGAGCGACGACACCGCATGGTGCGCAAGCGAAGTGTCTGCGAGGCGAGTCTGACATGTGTCGTCGATGTGCTAAATTGACACATTGTCGCTATCCCGTCGTCACTCACCATGTCGAGTCGATTTTCAGTCATCCTTTCACGCTCTTTGCATGCATGACCATGGGGGTTGTATCTCGAAACACCTAGATGTAGGACAAAGAGGCGACTGCCACACTCGTGCCCCCTGCCCCCCATTGTGGCCCACGTGTGTCCTCGAATGCCACAAAGATAAACCCGAAATGACGCCGAGAAACCAAACTCCGGTCCCTGTACCCTGAGTCTCTGTCACCCCTCTCCCCCCCTCCCCAGGTTCTCTCTCGCTCTTGTTGCGTTCTTCTCATACCTCTTCTTGTTTCCAAACCCCCCACAGCGCGACCTTACAACACTTCAACAGCTATCAACACCACCATCGCGCGCCCAATATCGCCTCTGGCCGACCTCTAAACCACCCACTCCGTGCCTAATTCCAGACTTGACAATTACCTACAATCTGTCAACCATGTTCTTCTCTGCTTAAGTTCCCATCCTCAACAGGAACTACCTCGTCCAACTCGACGATCTCTTCATTCAACATCTCACTTCAAGTCTTCTAACGAACCCGAACCGGTTCCTTCCTCATTCGCCCATCATGGCTTCCCTCAACCAAACCACCTGCGCCCTGTCGTCAATCAGCCAATCCAGCCAAACGCCCCAATCACAACAACCGTCCCCCTCTTACACCAGTGCTCAACGGTGTCCACAGTCTCCTCTAGATTGTCCCCCATAGACAGTTTGAACACGCCCACGGGCTCCACAGACGAATCCAGGTGAGTCTTTGACGCGTCGCATTCTACATATAGTACCTCCCCGCTGACCACGTTTCTCCTTCACACGCGTCATATCTTGCTTTCGCAATGTTTCCAATATACAGTCCACAACAAGGTCAATCTACGCCTCCTACTGCCATCCAGCCACAACCGCGCGAAATTTCACGCCAAGGCCCGAGCGTTTCAACTACCGCTCCTGAAAATCAAAAGACGATAGACTTTCGTCAATCAGTCGACATTACGACTAGTCTCTTTACCCCTCCCGAGCTCCCCTCCTCCGCCCCTACCGAAACATCCTTTGAAGAAATACTCTCCCAGATGTCTTTCGACTTCGGACTCCCCCTCGCTCAAGAGCCGGTCGACTGGGATCAGTTCCTGATCAACGCTGATCTTCAGCAACAGGACCCCAGCGACTCTCCCGCTCCTTCCGAATCTCAGGCGGCTACGCCAAAGTCGACGGAGTCGGAGCAGTCTCAGCTCCTTGACGTCTCTGCTCCCGACCCAGACTTTGACTTCGAGTTCAACTTTGGATTCGAACCCGCCCAAAGCGGTATCACCCACCGCCCCGAAGACATCTTCAACCCTCTCCCTCCTTACACCTCGTCTCCTGTCATTCCCGAGCAGACCATGGTTGCCGACGCTTCCATCCCTGCTGCCTTCTCCGACTTCGGCGCCTTTGGCGACTTCACCGGTCTTGGTGACAACGCCGCGACCCAGCTTGGTCTCACCGACTTGCTCACCAAGCTTGCCTCTGCTACCGAGGCTGCGCCCGTGCCAGCCGCCGAGGAGAAGTCTACCTTGAGTCAGGCTTACGCTGCTCTCGGCTGGGCTCCACCAACCGTTGAGCCTGCGTCGCTCAGCTTGTCGCCTCAACCCAACCTCAAGCGCAAGGACTCGTCCTCAAGCGCTGATGCTGGTGTCCCTGCCAAGCGACCTCGAGGACGACCCCCCAAGGCTCGATCCGCCGACGCGCCCTCGGTGCCTCAGCCCAAGCGAGCCTACCGTCGACAGTCCAAGGGAGAGAGCTCTCCTCTCTCTCAGTCGGTCACTTTTGCCGACGAGGATGCCGACTCGGAGCCGGACTCTCCCAAGTTCACCGCCAGCGGCAAGCCATCTACGGCTCGACCCAAGTCGGTTGTCCCTGAGAAATACCTCAAGGACGGCACTGCCCAGTCCATCTTGGGCATGTCGATCGAGGAGATCAGCAACTTCCCTACTTTCGAGGACCTTCTCAAGAAGGTCGAACCTTCCAAGCAAGAAGCCGCCGCCGCGTTTGGTGCTCGAATCTCCGAGAACCGTGACAAGGCCAAGGATGCTGCGAAGAAGTCTCGAGAGGAGCGAAAGGCCAAGATTGACAGTCTCGAGAAGACCGTGTCTGATCTCGAGGGCAAGGTTGAGGGTTTACAGAGTGTTCTTCTCGCGCTTGTCGCCCGAGGTGTTGTTTCTCAAGCGGAAGTCGCCGCTCACCTGGCGTAATCTTGCTAGCCGTGACGGACTATTTTATCAAGGTGTCATCATGCCTGTTTTAGGCATATGACGAGGTGTCCTGCAGTGCAGGACACCGTCAAAAGGACTCAGGTCTCCCTCTCTTTTTTCGTTTTCGCTTTCTCGATTTTATCTTCTCTCACACCCTCCTACCCCATCCTGTCTCTATATCCGTTACCTACCTAATTCCACCTCGTATCCCACGCTCCCGCAAATTGATCAGTTCGTATCTCCCTCTGTAGAATCGATCGAAGTATGCAATCGTAATCCAAGTGCTGTCTGGGCTCCATTCATTGATATGCGCCACCCGGTTTCGGCTATTGCCGGTGCGATATGGTTCCGATAAGCTAGAGGGGGGAGAGATGGTCTCGTGCTCAATCGACCCTCCTAGGCACTTGGTCATCGTCAACCGAGATCATCAGGATCTGGCTTGGAAGGTATACTCTCCCCCTTCTACTGCTGAAGAGCTCGACATATTTCATAGCATTCGATCACCGCGTGGCATCAATCATTCACCAATATGCGTCCCGAATGTGCGGGAGACTCCTGCAATGTAAAGCCCAAAGAGCGTGATCATTCTCCGCGAGGAGTTCCCGGCGACTCGGTCTCCCGGAACATCGATCCGCAAGAGATGGGGGAGGTGATGGTGTTCACCAGACGCCGTGCCGTAGCCACACGTAAGGTCATACCTAAGTGTCATACGTTACATACGCTGACGTTCAGAGATAGGATACACTCCCGCCGAGGTCGAAGCGTACCGACAGGGATACCGCGAGGCGACCCTCCTTCATACGAGTCAACAAGCGCTTTCCGCCGCTCAATCCACCTCGGGTTCGAGGATCATCCCTGAAAGAGCGCTTGAGTTCGCCTCAAACTACCCACTGATCACTACCGCCTCGATGGGCGTTGCGGCTGCGACCGTGCTGTTCGCGGCCGGAAGAGGGACCGGTTGGCTATTGAGGCGGTTTTACCCTACCCATACCCAATCAGCCGGTCTGAGCAAGACTGGGCTGGCGGCCCGCCTCGACGATCTAGAAAGGAGGCTCGGTGAACAGCTCCAGTCAAGCAATAGCCATACCCGCGCGGAATTCGATCGCATCCACCGGACTCTCGTGAACCGCTTTGAGCACACTGTCAACTCTCGACATGGCGTGACACCCACAGCGGGCGTTGTCAGTGGGGCAAACCAAGTCGGTCGGGCTGTCCGGAAAGACGCATGGACCGGACAAGATACTGCGATTGTGGCGTTCAAGGATGAGATGGATTCGAGGTTGAGGGATTTGGAGGGACAGGTGATCATGGCTAATAAGGACCGGCGGATCGAGTTGAACGGGTTTAGGAGTGAGATCATGGGACAGTTGAAAGTTTTGGAAGACCACCTCGCTCGACTGGGGGAACAGGGCGATGCTGGTTCCGGACCTTACTCGAGGCCGGAGCCTCTGAAGAGCGCAGTAAGCCCAGAGGGCACACCGGAACCTCTGGCGAGTAGCAATCTTCTATCCCTCACTTCGCGCTGACTTGGACCAGCCACTCGGACATGCTCATCAAGAACTAGATCCTCCCTCTCAGCCCAACCCTCCGGACCAAAACGTTGTTCCCGAGCCCAAGCCCGACAAGTCCGTGGCAGAGGAGATCCCCGAAGCACGCAAGGCGCTCTGGGACAGTATCGCGGCTACCAAGGAGAAATACCAATCCATCATGGATGCCTTGCCCGAACGTCCGGCCGAGATGGTGGAAGCTTGGGATAGAGCCGCGATGGAGGCCGAGGAGCGCGCGGGCAGAGGGCCGCATATCAACTCGAGGAGATCGAAGAGTCCAGGTGAGGCGTCGTCTTGATGTCAACGCTGATGCGAAGGGTTCTACCCACCTCCAGCAAGTGTGCGCCCACAAGACGCCGCGAAGCCTGAAACAGCTGAGGGGGTGTCGCCCGTTGCAGGAAAAGACGACAGCACATCTCCTGGAGTCACCGGCGTGCCGCCTAGGTCTGGGGGAGAGACTGCCAGTAAGACCGACGAGGTCGTTGAGAACACCCACAAGGTCCAACCTCCTCAACCCACCCCATCCGAAAAGCCAAAGCCCATGGAACCTCATGCGACACCGGCTCCTCGACTGGGTATCGATGACTCTGGAAACTGGCGATTCGTCGTATCCCCGCGGCCACATAAAAAGCTGACAGACGCGGGATGGCGGACCGCAGACGTGATCTACGAGACGACGTCGTCGCATAATGGCACCGGCCCGTTTTACGCCTTTGCGTGAGTGGTTGTCAGGTCAAGTATGCTCGGCATCACTGGCTAACCTGTAGATCGATGTCTTCGGGCTCAGAGGTCTATTCGGACGTCAAGGTTTTCCTGTATCCCGAGTTTGACATCGCGCGCCTGGACGGGCAGCTATGGCGATGCGAGAGGCAGGCCCTCGGCGAGTATGTGATCAAGGAGAAGCTGGGAGATGCGACGCAGCCGGAATGGGACGGAGTGGGGTATGCCAAGGAGTGATGAGCTGGGATCTGTGAGCTTCAAGCCTGTGGGAGGGATGAGAGGGTCGGTATGCTGTACTCTACAGGTATATCAGGATGAGTAGTTGTTGATATGTTGTTTATGTTCATGTATGATTTATTTGACATTGAATCTCCCAATCGAAGCAGCAATGGGTCCCGTTATCGCATCATTCAATGGAGATAGCATTGTAGCTGAAATTCCACAGGACTGGCAGCGTCAAGCTCTAACGAGCACATGCATAAACCTGACGGGTACGTAGCATGCTGCCCGACCACTGGCGAGAGATCAGGTCTCAAGTGCGAGATCGGATCCGAGGCGAGTCAATGACGACCGAGTTTAATCCCACTTAACTTATCGCACTGACTAACCCTTGCAACCCAACCTACCCACTCCCTCTATCGTCCCACATACCACCCTGTACACATTGCGTAGATTGAGAAACATGTCGATCCAGCTCACCCCGGCCCAGCTGGAGAAGCAAGCGGCGAGACGCGCTGCCAAGGAGGCGAAAGCGGCCGAGGCGGCCGCGCAAGCAGCTTCGGGCCAACCCGTCTCGGTCGTCAACAACCAAAAGTTGTCGCCGGAGGAGATCGAGCGGAGGAAGGTTTTGCGGCGGGAGTGGGTACCAGTGACTACCACGGGCAGTGCGCTTGCTGTACGAGGGGACCGACGTGCTCGGATCGTTACTTGGAATGTGCGTGGTGCAAGGTGGAGGATGTCTATCGCTGACATTTAGCTTCTGGCGCAGACGCTTGTGCGTAAGTGAGCATGGACAGGACTGTTATAGCTGAGCTTTTCAGGGAGGGAGCTCTTCCCCGGATCAGACTGCTTGCGATGGGGCGAGCGCAAACCAATGTTACTGGCCGAGCTCGAGTATTACTCCAACGCCGATATTGTCTGTTTCCAGGTATGTCGTTTTGGCATTCAAACCTCCTGTCCCCGATCCCCAGCCTTCGTATCGCGGACCCTTGTCAGATGACAGACAAAGAACAAGGGCTCATCACAGGAATGCGATAGACTGAAAGACCTATGTCGGGCGATGCCACACCACCTATTTGTCGAAGCGAAAGGACACGGCAAGCTGCACGGCCTCGTCGTCATGTACCGGTCTTCGCGGTACCGCGTCCGAGCGAAAAAGACCGTGTTCCTCGACGAGGAGTATCTCCATGACACCAAGGATTCCAACCCGACCAGCGAGGGGTCGACCCGAGACGAGGATGAAGAGAGGAGGCGGCGGGCGGGGACCCGACATACGAAGAATATCGGGTTGATCGTTGCGTTAGAGGACCTCGAAAAGCCGGACGAGGGGATTGTCGTCTCGACAGCGCATTTGTATGTTGGACTATATGACTGCCTGACGAGCCTTACACTCAACGCGCAGATTCTGGCACCCGAAATACGCATACGAACGGGTTAGACAGAGTTTGATATTGCTTCGAAACATCGTCTCGTTCAAGAACGAACACGGAGCGCCCGATTGGCCAGCGGTCATCTCAGGGGGTGAGATGGTCGTCGCGGACGTTTCGCTGAAGCTAACGAGCAGACTTCAACACTCAGCCCGACGAAGCGACGTACCAGATTATTACTGCTCCACACCAGGCCACCCCGCAAGAGATTCTGAGATCGATAGATGACTCTAGATTCATCCATCAGAGTCTGGCTAAAGTCGCCCAGTCCATATCCGCGACCGACGAAGCGTCCGTGCCAACCTCGACGTCGGGCACGGGGTCCAACACCCCGACTCAGCAGCAGGAGAAGGATGATGAGGGGGAGGAAGAAGAGCCTGCACCCGAGGGCACTGTCCCCGGAACTCGCCCTGCTCAAGCCTCTGACGGTATCCCTACCAGTCAGGAACTCGTGGAGATTGCTCGGCAATTGCTGCCAGACGGGGGATGCAGGAGCGCATACACCTCGGGTAGATGGGGAGATGCCCGATACACTTTTGGCGGGAGGAACGGTTTCCAGAGGTCGTTTGAGGGAAAAGTCCCGGACGGTCTCCAAGGGCACGGCGAGGCGGCGTATACCTGCTACACCCCGCTTTTCAAGCTATCTCTAGGTCAGATATCGGCTCTATCCGCGTTTCCACACGACTGATGATCAGACTATCTTTTCATGCTGCCTTCGCCAGCTGTGCAAGTGACGCAGGTGTTGAGGCCTGGCACGGCCGAAGAGTTGGGCGAAGGTCTGCCGCGAAAAGGCATCAGCGCTAGTGATCATCTTGCGGTGGGCTGCGAGATCACCTGGTGATAGATGGAGTAGCCCTCGTAAGCGAATGCGCGTTTAGGAGTATTCGTCGTTGCTAGAAGAGTGGACCAGCATCATGGATCATGACCCTGCTGCATGAATACAACATCCATCTATGCGCTCTCAGGGGTCGATGTAGATCAAGGTTCACACAGTCCTCAACTTGAACGCTTGTCCCGCCGTCTCGCCTCCTTCTATAGCTCGTCTGACTCGCTCGTCTTGCTCGACGAGTTTCGGCAGCAACTCCAATACTTGGCGTTCTTTCGCCTGGGGTATCACCGCAACCCCATTTTCGTCCCCTATGATCATATCACCAGGTCTGACCTCTATGGTCACCCCATATGCTGTCTTGAGGATAATCGGCACGTCGACGTCCGAGGGATAGGCGACTTCGTTGGAGGCGCATATACCCACGCCCGAGGAGAATATGGGCAAGCCGGTTGCTCGAAGTTCCGAGAGATCGCGAATTCGACCGTACACCACGGCCCCTTGCACGGCGTTTTTCGCCAAGGTCAAACCCATAAGTCCCCCTAGGACGGCTTGGGACAGTCCTCCTTCAGGTTCCGCCGAGAACAACACCGAGCCGGGCGGAACGAGGTCGATCTGGGACGTTTCAGCTTCGACGCTCGTAGCACTGAGACATGATCGGTCGTACATACATAATGCCCCTTGTAATTCTTCTTCCGCTCCTTGCTCCCTGTTTCGTATCGCTGCCATTTGACTGTATATGCACGACCGAGAAGTTTCCCCTTCCCTTCTAAAGGGGACCGCTGCGTGAGACCTGGGATGAACCCCCCTGATTGATCCCCTAATCGGAGTAACGCATCGGCCACCTTTCCAGCGTCAGTCACAAGTCGCAACGCCCCGTGCAGCTCACATCACAAGCGCCATATGCCTGTAGCTGCTGTATGACCGGATCGTCCATATCCGAATAGTCTAGAGTGAAGTGAGAGAAGGGTGTTGCCAAGTGGACGGTAAAGATGGAGATACCGGCCGAGCGGAGTACCCGGACAAATGGTCGGTCACAGCCGAACATCCAAGTGCTTGATTGACATGAGTCTTGCCTGGATATGACCACCCTGCATTTTGAGCGAAAGTCTAAGCTGTTTGACGGCATGCATCTGCAGGGATTACATGCTTGTGTATGGCTTCTATATTATCACCGAAGAATTACAAAATGTCCATATTGTCCGTTGTGCCAGAGGAGGATTGGAGGGGGAGGTAAGGCTGACGGAAGCCCTCTATGGAGGATCCGGCAGTAACAAAGGATAGAAAGTCGAAGACACCAGTTCTTTCTCGTTTGAGCATTGGCGAACTTGAGGAGGGGGAGACACTCGGAGCAGGAAACTCCCCCAGAAGACAAGTCCAGGCTATTCGGCTCGGTTGATAAGGACATCATGCCCCTTTTCTGCACCAGTGGCAGGGGTCGCTTCGACGCATGACAACCCATCAGAGGCGGGAACGAAGCCGACGTCGCATGTGTGGACTGCAAGTCAGATACAGCCGAAGAGGTGGTGTAATGCGCGGTGTCCACTCACCCTGACAGGCGCCCACTTGGCATGAGACGGAAAGAACCGAAGGAATGGTCGTGCAGTCCATCCCGGTGCCCAGGGTTGCACAACCTCCACAAGAGTACAGGTCCTCTTCAGGCGAGATACTACTGATCAGAAATGTTGCCTGGCGCTGGACAGAAACGAATCGTACCATTCCCACTCCGTGGAGCTCGAAACGGCTTCTGGAGAGATAGGATCGGTCGGACAAGCGATAGCAGGCGCGGGACACCGGGCCAGGTCGTTCTTAGAGCCCAGAGGTAGGACGGCTGGAGCGTCTCGTTGAGCCTGTTCATAAACCTTGTGTACTACAATGGTTGAGCCGGACTGGCTGGAAGTGGATCTCTCGCGGAACAAATCACCCACCCCTCTCCTCTGGGCTCGTGCACTAGCACTGGAAACAGGTTGACTCGGACCTACAATAGCGCTAGGAACCGTCCTTGTCCTCTGGGACGCACTCCATACTCGAGGCTCCCACTTGTTGTGCCGGGCGTGATGCTCGTGCAGAAAGGTAAGGCCTCGGCTCTCCGGCTGGGCCATAGACGGGGTAGGCATCGACATGGCGACCGGGACGATCACCAGCATGTTGAGCAGAGTAGAGAAGCGCATTGTTGGATATGGTAGCCGCGGGACTAGCTGAAGAGGAGTCGGAAGGGCGGCTGGAAGGAAGAAGGGATGAAGTAGATGGAAGGCGAGAGTGACTGTATAGTCGGTGGGGGTGTAAAGAACGTCGGTGAGCTTGTCAGTGCTCAGTGGGTAGAGGCGGGCGGACCTCGATCGTCGAGTCAGTCGAGCTGCGGGGAGGACAAATGCACGGATATGAGTTGGGAGTATGGGGCAGACGAGCCCCCCCCGGTCGACATAAGTACCATCAGTATCCTGCACCGTGGTGGATGTCCGCATATGGCACAGACGCTAGGATTCAGGAAGAGTGCCGTTCACAATAGGTCGCAGTGTTCTGAACAAGGGGGAGCTGTATCAGCCGAATTGAGCCTCTACTTTGTCGTGCAGGACCAAGGGACGGGAGGCCCTGCGAAACTGGATGAAACGGGACTACGGATCCCCATGTACCATGTCGTTTCAGTCTGTCACAGCGATACTCTGGCCAGATGGTAGAATCATCGGATGGCAGCCAAGACCGAATTAAGGGGGTAGAGGGACGAGCGGCTTCTCGCGAGCGACCGTTGTGTGTTTCGAGTATCAAGGCCGACTTCCTGTCCCTGTGATGCGTCGACTAGGATGTGCGGGGAGCACATACACCAAGCCGTCAGAAGGTGCAGAGGCGCAGACAACAGCTTTCTGTCGAGGCTGAAACACCATATGTCCCGGTCAGGAGCGGTTACTGGGTTGATGCGTGAGAACCATGTACAGTGGAGCCTCGGGGTTAGTTGCTGCTTTGTGAAAAGCAATCTCTAGCCTGTGGAAACACTTAGGACAATAAAGTTACCCCGGCTCAATTCTCTGGGAGTTGAATGAGGTGTGTCAAAGTGAGACGTGCGAGGAAAAACGCCTGCGTTAGAGGCGTTTGGCTTTTGTCCCGCTCAGTGGCGCTGTTTCACCTACCGGGGTCGGTCCTGTCATTTCGATAAATATGTCTCATCGCAACGAGATCTTAGAAGAGACTCCCGATGCATATGTCATGATGTTGGAGAAGGGTCTATGGCGAGTGGCGTCCAATGTAAGCGCTGTTTATGATTGAGCCTGTTCCTGCAGTCGATCTGCACTGCCCCGGGTCAAAGTATCGTCACGGCAGACAGCCTGGGTGTGCGTTATCTAGCACCCGGACGAGAGGCTGGGAGGCCATGATTTATCTTACTGCTGCTTGCCTATCTGTCAAGCGTGAATGCACGTATGCATGCATGCAAGTGTGTATTGTTATAGCAGGAGACGCTGGGCGTTCTCCACCGTGAGCTTCTCCCAATACCCTTCTCCGAGCCCCTGACAAATGTCCTTCAATCGTGACAACTGCTCCTCGACATCCACCTCTGCCCGGTCACCTTCCAAATCCACATGCGGCCAATCGCTGCCCCACAAGGCCATATCCCCACCTCTACACCTCAAGACCTGTTCAATGATCGGTCTCAAGGTTTCTATTCCAGCCGGAGCGTACTTTGCCAATCCCGAGATTTTGACATGCACGATCCCTCTCTCCACCAAGTCTAAACACCGCCCAAAGTCTTTCGAACCCGCTGAATCGGGCCCAGCGCAGAACATGTGATCGGCGATGAAGGTCGTCCCGAACTCTTGGTGGAGTTTGACCAGCAACTCGGATAGTCGCGACCATGTTGAAAGGGAGAGTTGGGCATCGATAGGCCATGATAGTCCTTCGCCATGCAGCCTCTGGGCCGTCCCGCTGATGACCTTCTCAACGTTGCCTATATCCGCTCCCAGGTCCATGGCGATTCGAACGATATGTAGCCGGATACTCCGGATCCCTTGCGATTGAAGCGTTCGAAGCCTCGTCGGAGTCATCTCGTCCGGACGAAGGATGACGGTGCCCCTGGCTCGCCGATGCATCTCGTTCAACGCGGTGATAGTGTCGATAAAGACTGGCAGGGTGTCTGGCGAGTCGGTGATCGACATGCACAGCGCAAAGTTATGCGCCGGAGAGGCTTTGACGAGGTGCCCCGCGAGAGATGTCGCCCCCGTCGACGCTCGGTCGGGCGGGAGGTAGATGTGCGTGTCCCATGATTGAGGGGGTAATGTCATGGTGAGAGGTATGCGAGTCAGGAAGAGAGGATCAAACGAGGCTGATCGTCTTGGTTTATGACTTTTTGAACCCCTACTACACCTGACATGCTTTGGGTGAGCAGGTGTCTAGCCGATGATGACATGATCAGAGGAGTAGTGTCAAGACATGTGCAGCATGACGTTTACGTGAGGTCTCCGACGAGTCGCCGGACTAGCTACGCTCGTAGTCGATCATCGAGCGAGGTTTCCGGTGGAAAGGTCGCGCTGTTACCCATGCATGTGCGTATCCGAGCGACACCTCCTGTACAGAATAACTTATACAACGAATGCTTGTCTATCTCAAGGTCAAGGGGTGAAGGGCGAGACATCCATCTCCTGCCAATCACTTCGCCTTCACCCTGTGCTCCATACGAGACTCTATAATCTCCGCCATCTTAGTCCCAGCCTCTGTACCCAAAGCCTTGAATCCGTTCACTGTCCCTTGCCAATCCCCCTCTGACAGCTCCTGGCTCATCTTCCACCTTCCCTCGATCCGAGTGATCTCGATGCTCATCCCAATAATGGCCTTTTTCAAGATCCCGACATATTTCTCTGGCGCGTCGCTCACTTTCCACGTATGCTCATACCCCTGCGCCCGTTCATTCTGTTCCGAGAGCTCCTCGATCTGCTGTTGGAGGAACGCCGCGCCGTCCTCGCCCTGATGGTACACCCGCATCTTGCCGTAGACCTGCACGGCGGCGTAGTTCCACGTCGGCACGACTTTGCCCGTGTCGGGCTTGGTCGAGGTGTAGAATTTAGGGGTGACATAGTGGTTGACGGGCGCTTGGAAGAGGACGAGGATCTCGTCGTCGAGCTCGTCGGATGCGTTGAGCGAGTCCAAGATGGCCTTGGCTTGCGGGTTGGCTCGGGCCATGTGCGCGCGAAGTCTCGCGGGCCCAGAGGGGGGCGTGTCGAGGATGAATGGGATGTGTGAGGTCTGCAGCGTAGGGATAGTAGCGTGCTTGATCGCCGTGGTCATCAAGCCCAAGGGGTAGGCCCGGACGAACGGGTACAAGACGGCCATGTCGAGCTCGGCGTGTACTGGGCGGATGTACATGCTGCAAAGCGGTTTCTATGGCCGAGCGGTGTGGATAGGCAGACAGAGTAGGGTGCACCTCGTGATATATATATGTCCCTACTAAAGTGACTCTGCATGCTGCTTCGAGTCGGAGCAGCGCTTGTCTTGACTTATCCGTCGCGTAAAGACCGAGTCGAGCGGTGGACCGGCGCCAATTAACCGCGAGGGGGATGTCACCGCGCTGGCTCTCACGGCAAGACGGACATATTCTTGACACTCGACTCGATACTTCTCTCATCCACACAGAACTACACCGAAATGACGAAAGACCAAGGCCCAGCAATGGCCAGCGGGGTAGTCGTGCGAGCTGCGACAGACGAGGATGCCTCGGCTATATGCCGCGTCGGAGGGCGAAGCTTCGCCGAGACGTTTGCCCACTCTTGCTCCGAAGCGGACATGGCGGAATACCTGGCGACTCACTACACACCCGAGATCATCTCCAATGAGCTCAAACGGGCTAATCGACACTACCTCGTCGCGACCGTCGACGACGCTGTCGTCGCATTCTCATCGCTCGATACCACCTCGGACGAGGATTGCGTCCAAAGCTATCCCGACCGGATAGAGCTATCCCGGATCTACGTCGACGGGGCGCAGCACGGGCGCGGAGTCGCCAAGACCCTCGCAGAGACGACATTGGACCTCGCGCGGAGCATGGGGAAGAAGTACATCTGGCTCGGGGTGTGGGAACATAACCCCAAGGCGAACCGGTTCTACGAAAAGCTCGGGTTTAGTAAAGTCGGGGAGCACACCTTTACTGTCGGTTCGGACGTTCAGACCGATTGGATCGTGTTACGGGCGCTGTAGAGTCTCAAGCGATCTTTCACGGTGTAAGCGACGAGCATGGTTTCTGATGCGTGTCGTGCTAACCCCGCCCAGACTAGTTGCCTGTGAACGACATGTGGGGATGGCCATTCAAATCCGCCTATCTGGACGCCTCGTCTCAGACTGCCAGACGAGGCGACACACTCCCCAGTTGCGATCAGCTTAGCTCTTTGGCTTGAGTGCCGTGCTTCACACTCACAGTCGGATATGCATATGGCGTGTTCAATGAGACCAGAATCCGAGGCACAACGGCAAATGACACACTCTTTGACAGACCTAACTCGGCGCAGTCAAGGCCGACGCGAAGAGTCAAAACTCTCTGACACATGCATGTACCTCTCCCACCCTAGGCATGATTCAGATGCAATGCAAAAGGCGAGACCTTGCCCACCGGTACCAAAAACGCCTATAATCCAATGGCCAGATTCATGTGTATCAGTCGATGCTGCCTTTGTCAGGTACCGCCGATAAGCCACCTCGTGTTATCAATTCCCGACTTTCTCTAGATAAACCCCATCTGAACATTCCTCCCTCGTCTCATCACCACCCTCCACGCCGCACCTGTCCTTCCCATGTCACAACTGATCGACCTCGCCTCAAAGCTCCTAGATGAGGATTTCAACAACCTCCCAGTCATGCACGTCGCCATACTACCCCTTTCCAGACCCCCACAGCTGACGATCCTAGAGACCTCACCTACGCCGCGTCCCCGGATCGAGCGCAGCGCGAGGCAGTAGCGGCGGAGATCCGTTCGGCGTGCCTCAACGCGGGCTTCTTCTTTGGTAACCATTCATGGCAATTCCAATGAGCACCCATTCTGATCTCCCAAGTCAAGAACCACTCAGTGCCCCGGCAAGTCGTGGACAACGCATTTGCAGCGGCTGCGGCTTTCTTCGCCCAATCGCCCGGAGTCAAAGAGAGTGTGAGTGGAAGAATTAAGTAGTGGGCGGTGACTTCCCACTTGCTCTTGCCTGTCCTGCATACTGATGGCCAGGTGGACATCAGCAAATCGGACAACTTTCGAGGCTACATGAAGCTCTTGTCGGAGAACAACGACCCGTAGGCGAATCTTCCAGCGAACAAATCATCGAGCCAGGTAGTTCTGACCTCGCAGTACGAAGCAAGGCGAGATGCATGAATCGTGGAACATCGGTCTCGACCCTTCCATCGACACGAGCAAGAGCACGAGCGATTTTGCGCCGCAGGATCAGCCTCGCAAAGAAGGAAGCTTGGTCCATTCTGACAATCTTTGGCCAGAGACTTCCACTTGGTCCGGCGCGGAAGACTTCGTGCGTTGATCCTTCTGCTCGTCATAGAACCTGACTGAAACTCAGAAACGGGCCAACCTGGAGTACTAGTAAGCCCTACACCCATTATGACCTCATTGACAGATGGCAGCTCGGCCATCCTCGCCTTGGGCCAGTCTCTCTTCCCTCTCTTCGCTTTGGCCCTCGACTTGCCTGAGACTTTCTTTGACGACAAGGTAGGCTAGTCATCTCGCACCATGGGTAGACCGAGATTGAGCTCAATTCGCAGACCCGACATCCAGCAGCGATCATGAGGATGTTGAAGTACCCGGGCATACCCCCTGATCAAGTCAAGGACGAGAACCCGGGGATCGGAGTGAGTACTTACTTGCCTTGGCGCAGAAGAAGAAGTCTGACAGCCGCAGGCGCACACAGGTGATTCCTACCCTAGAATCTGACCTTGCAACCCTCCTAATGGCAGACTTTGAATGCTTCACTATTCTAGCGCAAGGTGGACCGGGTTTGCAGGTCCAGAATCGCAGCGGTGAATGTGCGTCCTATCCTTTCTTCGCCCGCATGGGCTCAAAGGCCAATCGCTGATCAACAGGGATCGACGCGCCCGTCATTCCCGATACGTTCGTCATCAACATTGGCGATCAATTCGCCCGTTGGACCAGTAAGTCCACCGCACCACACTGCGCAGCACACTCTCCTGACGGATAGACGATATCTTCGTCTCGACCCCTCACCGCGTCCTACCGCCTCGCGAGACTCGATACTCCATCCCATTCTTCTTTGGCTGCGACCACGACGTGCCACTGATACCCCCCTCGACGTGCGTTTCGGACGCTCGGCCGAACAAGTACCAAGTCATGACGGCCGGAGCGTACGTTCACAAGCGGCTTAGCGAGACCTACGCGGCGAGCCAAAAAAAGCCTTAGCCGAGCAACAAGCGCATAGACGACCTGTTTCCGAGCCAAGGCATCCACACCGACAAGCCAAAGGCTTCAGGCAAAAGATGCATAATACCGGCGCTGGCCATGCGGTATCATTCAACATGGAGTGGTAAAAGGATACAAACTGCAAAGTCCGCAGGGATGGGTTGATATGTAATGCAGGGATGCGATTTTTTCTTCGAGAGGGGCAAGCGGAAGACTACGACGTCGTCTACTCGTCGGAAAGAATGTCCTCCCGCTTCGGCCTGGAGGTTAGCAGTCGTTCAGACAGGGACGCTCGGATCGACTGACTTGAGGTCTTTCACCTCCTTGACGTCTTTGCTGTGTCTGATATCGGCACCTTTCGAGATCAGGTTTTGGGCCTCGACATCTTCCATCACAATGCCAAGTCCCTTGTCCTGGGTCAACTCCACAACGTGGTCCAATTCCTGACTGGTCAGCTAGCTGCCGCAATCTCCAGCGAGCCGTAGACATACGACAAAACCGTCTTGGTCGACGTCGAGCTTCTTTCCGAGGCTCTCAACAAACTCCTCCTTCGGGGCATGCTTGATCACAGCCATGGCGCGCTTCAGGTCTTCCAGCGAAATCTGACCCTTGGCGTTGGTCTGGATCAAGTTGAGGGAAGATCCGACTTTCTCGTCGTATTTTTCGAGCTGGGCGTCGATCTTCTTGATCATCGATCGGACGCGTTTAGACACAACCACGGATGGCGAGTCAGGCTCCTCCTCTCGTTGCTTCGATTCCTAGAAATCAGCTCGTGTTCACATTCCACAAGGGGCCAATTCCGCTTACAGCCTCGGAAAGCAAGTTGTCCTCGAGCAGTGCCTTGAGTTCGTCCCGCTCCTTGACAATCGACGACTTGGCAGTCAAGATGGACAAAGCCTCTGCCAACTCTCCCAATTGCTCTTTGGTCATGCGTGCGTCATCTTCCGGCTTCTCCTCTCCCTCAGCGGCAGCGGCGGCTGAAGCGGAAGCAGCCGCATCGGCCTCGGCAGCAGCAGCAGCCTTGGCAGCCTCCTTCTCCTCCTTCTCTCGGCGCTTGGCCGCCTCCTCCGCCTCCTTCTTCTCCTTTCTGGCCTCTTGCTCCTCCTGAGCGGTGTCAGCGATGGACTCAAGCACAGGCGAAGCAGACTCACCTGCTCCTGCTCCTCCTCCGCCTCAATCAACTCTTGCTGTTGTTGCAACACTTCCAGCTTCTGCTTGTACGAGGCTTCGTCGGCAACATTAAGCTCGGCTTCGTCAACCTGAATATTAGTATGAGTCATTGTGATCTCCGACGTGGAACGCACCAAGTTCTCGGGCAAGGATCCAAGAGTGATGACCAGACTCTTCATGACATCGTCACCGGTCTGCTCAAAGTTGAACGCCCTGGACAGGACAAGCAAAACACCCGAAATGCCGTTCTTGTAGTGCAGTTCAATCCATTGTTGGAGCTCTTCTCGCAGCCTGGCGGGGGAGACACCTTGGAATCGAATACCTCGGGATTGACAAGCGGATTGCAATTCCTTGGTAGAGAGCGAGTCGACGCCTTCAGCAGAGATCATCTGCGGTGTCAGATCCTACGACCCGACCGCAAGTAGGCTCTTACCATGTCATCCACTCGGACCTTCTCGAGCTTGTTTCGGATGTGTTGCTTCAGGAAGTTGTCGGTTCCCCAAGCGTTGATGTTCATGTATCGACACATGGACACCAATTGCGGTCGCGACAGGTTGTCCAAGGAGATGTCGTCGTTGAAGAGCTTGGCGACTCGGACAACATCAGTCTGCGACGGAGTCTCACCGGTCGACCGGACCTGGAGGGTCAGCTAGGACGTCCAACGAGGGTAGTGCACAGACGGACCTTTCTGAAGAACTCTTTGAACTCGTCGCTTCTCACGACGCTATCCGCTTTCAAGCCGGTGTCTTTGACAGTTTCCTGCAGGAACTTGGCCATTTCGATTCTCACTCGCAACAGCTTCCTCTGTTTCTCCTCCTGCGGGCATGTCAGCCTGGTCGAATTTCCATGGACAAGTCACACGTACGGCCGCAAACTGTCCCTCGAATGTGCTGGGGAGCATGTTGGGGAAGAGCTTCAAGGCGACGGGTAAGAGGAACTCCATGAATGGGACGAGGATGAAGACCGAGAACGGGATGAGTCGCAACAGGTCACCCGTCGTTCGTCGGAGCTACTTGTCAGCTATGGTGGCTCCCGGCAGAAAAGCACGCACTTGACGACGCTCTCGTCGGGTCAATTCTTCTCCTCTGAGAACGACCCGGAGGAGCTTGGCTGAGATCTTGATCTCATGTCCCAACAGCTTCGTTCCCGCCCAATAATGAGCCGCCTCTTTCTTGACAACGGCCCATGCCCTCGAAGGTAGACTGCCTTGCGGCTTGGTGGCCTCCTTTTTCGAGACTTCCTTTTGTGCGGTCTCTTCGGCGAGGTCCACTATTTTGGGAGGGATGGTGTCCAGTCGGACGGGAGGCAAAGGCGCAGGGGAGCCTGGAGGAGGGACTTGGGTTAGCTGTTGTTTCGAGTCGCCCGTGGTGGTCACTGTGGTGGGTGCCGGGGGTGGGGGTGTCGAGGAGGAGTGTTGTTCGGTTGAAACGTGTCGGATGGGATGACGCAGGCGGAGGGAAGACAAGGGGGTGAGGGGGATGCTGTGGTGGGACGTGGTGGTGTACGCCATGCGAGCAATGTCACGGGTCAAGAGCCTGTTCATTTGCGAGCCTGCATGGTGTGAGCCGAGGCATCATGTGGATGGGTGGCTTTGCAGTACTCACCGGTGAGCCTCGGCATGGACGCCATGGCCCGGTTCTGGCTCCGCAGGACTATTGATGACATTTTGGATTTAGCGATGGGGGCAGGTGTGGTGTCGGTGAAAGTGTCTCGTGTCGATGATCTCTCTACTCTATTCCCATGCTCCTCTTTGGCGACAAGTCTGGAAGAGAGATTGGGTTTGAGGCGGGGGGTGATCAAGTCAAAGGTGAAAAGGGTTAAAAGTCGCTCAGTGGTCAATCAATGGTTTTAAATTCGACGGAGGTTCCATCGCCCTTGAGACTTCGAGCGTTTTTAAGCCGAACCGCCGACGACGCGTCCCACCAAAACAAACCCCCACAACCTCGTACTAGTATACACACACCTATCAACCCAGTCACCCAAATGTCACTATCAAACCCACTCAACACCCTCCTCATCCCACCCATCCTCTACCTCCTCTACCTCGTCCTCTTCCCAGCTCACCCGCAATCGCCAACAAAACTACCCACAGAGTACAGCCCGGACGAGTATAATTGGCTCCCAGCACAGCATCCCCCCGTGACATGTTACAAGCGCTTTGGGCCGAGAGAGCTGTCCAAGTATGACGGCAAGGGGCAAGGACCAGAGGGGCAGAGGATCCTGTTGGCGATTATGAGGATTGGAAGGGATGGAAAGGTCCCACAGGCGGGTAAGATTCAACGAACCGTGTTCGATGTGAGCAACGGCAGGAACTTTTACGGTCCCGGTACGTGATGATTCCAGTCTGTCAAGACCTTCGGCTGATCGCACCTCTTCCTCATCTATTGCCTATTGCCTGGATTGCTGTCTTTATGCTTGTCTTTGTCGTCAAATCTGCAGACGGAATGTACGGAAACTTTGCCGGTCGAGACGCGTCTCGAGGCATGGCAAAGCAGTCTTTCGACGAAGGTGAGGGAGCGTTACAGCTGTTATCCTCGTTCATGCCCTAGGCGCATAAGTATGACTTGTATTGACAAGCAGAAATGCTCACAGACATCGACAAGCCTTTGGACAGTCTCACCGATCTGACTTCAGCAGAAGTGTGAGTGCCCAACCTCTTCCCCTTCTGCTAAGCCATTCCTTTCTCGCTGGCCGGCGAATCATTCACCAGATGTATGCGTCACAGGCATCTGACCCGCAGTGAAAACATGCGAGGATGGCATGAGCACTTTGAGCGAAAATACACCGTGTGCGGCGAGCTGGTCGAGGAGTCCGAGGCGGATGCTTAGATGCTGAAGTGAAGCCGTTCTACCGAGCCCACTACACGAGGACTGGACACTTTTGGTTTATGAAGGCATGATGCGACGAATGCGATGACTTGAAGGTGGAGGATCGCCGTCACCTTGGATCAACACCTTGGTCGGAGGCTCTCCCCATTGATCGCCACATTCAGCAGCACAGTCTTGGAGGCGAGCGTGATGGCCTAGCGAGGCGCTGCATGGACCCCGCCTCGGATCTTTCGAGCAGATCGTCCGATACCTAGTGGAGTGCTTCTCGCAGAGGTATTCCATGTGCTTCGGTTTGAGAACCTCCCGAAGGACCCTTGCCCCCAATCAATCCGCTGCTCGTTTAGATCGATCACCCTTGCCATGTGGAAAATGCTATGCCTAATCGACTGCGCACTCTCCTGCTCAACACCGAAGGGGTTTGTCGACCTCTACCCGAGATCTGCGGATGCTATTTCATGAGTAGGGTAGTTATGTATGATCATCCTTTGCCACGTGGAAGCAGGTATCCTCGATCACTTCAGGAAACCTCACCATGTTGCTCTATGATTCGCCATCCCCCCTTCATCTCTCCCACCCCCCAAGAGCATTGCCCCCCTGTCGATCACTCCTACTAAAAATGGCAATTCGATGCAGTGCATGGCGATGAATGGGGTAGGCCAAGACGAGGTACTGATGGGATGACTCCACACGGCGAATGGGATACGCTCGGGTGGGGTTGGTATCAATATTATAGTAGTGTTTCCCCCCCCCCCCCCCCTCCCCAAATGATGACGTCAATGACGTTTTTTTCTTGGGTATGGGATGATCGTCCACTGTGGCTCTCTCACCACCCCCGACCACCACCACCACCCTACCCACCCGCTACCCGCCCCTCTTCTGGTCCCAATGATCGACATACATATATCGCATCAACACCATCTCGCAATCCCCCATTCACCCAATACAATCTTGTCAACCTTTGAACAAACAAGTTCAACCCGGCAGTACCTCTACACCGTTTTAACACTCTTGCCCTTCACACATTCCACACACATACAGCCATGGGACTCTTCGGATCGTCTGACCCTGCCGTTCAACAGGAGAAGCTCATTGAGAAGGGTTAGTCTACCACTCAGGGGGGATTCTGAACCCCCTCCCCCGCCACCCATCCCAACACCCTTCCGACAGCTCCGCTAACCACCCAGAGGCTAAGGGAGAGGAGAAGAACCTCAAGCATGTGATCAAAGAGGTCTCCAAGGCTGAGAAGGATGCCCACAAGGCCGCCAAAGCCGAGAGCCACTCTCACCATGTCTTGGAGAAGGCCGCCAAGGAGGAGGAGAAGATCGCCAGCAAGCTGAACAACATCACCCACAGTGAGTGAGACCTAAGGAGTGCCATTGCGGCCCGGTACTCATGAGCAGAACACGACTCGGCGGTCAGCAAGCAGAACGCGGCGGCCAACGAGCTCAAGGCGAAGGAAGACGCCAAGCAGCGAGCCGAGGCCACTTTGCAGCAGAAGAAGGCCCAGCTGGACGAGCTGCAGCGATCGGTGAGTGACCCGCCCGCGCAGCCCAGTCAACACCCGCTCATCTTAGCACTCGACCAACGAGGCTGTTCGAGCTGAGAAGCTCAACGAGCTGCACAAGCCCGCTCAAGGCAACGCGCTGCGAGACGGAGCTCTGGACCAGCACTACGCTCAACAGGGACACGGTGGATCCGGCCCCAACTCGACCGCCTCGCCCGTCGGAACCGTCGGCTCGACCAACGCCAACAACGTCGGTGTCGCCGGTCAACAACACCCCACTTCGGCCCCGGTTGACAACTCCTTCGCTCAGCAGCCTGCCGGCGTTCACCAACCCCCCATCGCTCAGCAACACGACCCATCTTTCGCCCACGCCAACCAGCCTCCTGCGTTTGGCAACAACGCCCCCATCGGAGGGCAGCAGAACTTTGCCGGTGTCGGCTCCGGTGCCCCACCCACCCATCCGGTCGAGGGCAACCGAGCGTTGTAGGTGATTTGATTGTCAAGCAGGACGTCTGTATACTCGAACGGATAGTATAATTGATGCATACCCTTTGTGAAGCGCACGCGCAAGCTGTTTGTGTCGCCACACTTGGCTCACGTGTCGATCGCCTCTTGGTAGTATGACATTTCCGCTCGGCGGCAACGCTACCGGCATGCTTCGTACTTCTCCCGCTTCCGCTATAAGATAGACCATGTCTAGAGGTATTCTCACATACTACCAGACCTTTCATCCACCATGTCCAAATTGATCACCGACGTTGGTCTCTCCCCTCTGACCCTCTCCCTCGCCGGGAGCTCCTTCCTCTTCTTCGGGATGACTCAATTGGAGGTCTCCGGTCCCATCAACTTGATCCGGGATAAGGCCGACCCGCTCAACCTGAACAAGCGCGACAAGGTCCGCATCTGGGCTGCGTTCTTCCACCGCACCGCTGTAAGCATGTAGCCAGTCTTATGCAAGAGGAAAGATCACTGATCACGACTAGTCTGTCGCCATTGGCACGGTGATAGTCGTCTCAGCTGTATCCGCCTGGACGGCGTTCAACACGACTAATCCCGTCATCGCACAATACTCCTGGGCAGCGGCAATCTCGTCCTTCGCGGCACTACCGTACACCGGCTTTGTGGTCAAGCCCGTGAACGACGCCCTGCTGGGCTTGAAGGATCTGACGGACCAGAGGGAGCTGTCAATCACCGAGGAGAAGGAGGTGGACCGATTGATTGAGAAATGGAATGTGCGCCACCTACCGAGGTTGCCCCTTTTGGCGGTCGCCTGGGGTTCGAGCCTGGTCGCTTTCGCCGTGGGAGTCTACGGCGTCAAAGTACACGGATGAGCGTGGAAGGGGTCCGGTTTGCAGGTTGTTTCGCTCGTGTCGCCGTGTAACACGTCTGTGTATAGGTGTGACAGTATCTAATGAGAACGAGTATGATATATGTATTGTAATGCGTCGAAGAACCCATTTCGGTCCGGGATCCATCTGGAGTTCTCGAATCAAGCAGGCTGTTGTGCTGAGCAACACATTGGTTACAGGTGCTATCGAGCCGTTCGGCCCACTGCAGGACTCAAGCTACACCTTGTTCCCAAGGGGAGCAAAACTGCCTTCGGTCAACACATCACTGTTTGTTCTCATTGAGCTTGTCATGTCCGAATCGGCATCAGGACTGCTGCAGCCTAGTTGCACATAAGGACCGCATACATAAGAAGTGATCACCAAAAGAGTGAGACCCATATAGACGTTATCAACAATCATGGTAGAATGACCTGTTTTTTCGGTGTATTTACAGCTAGCTTGACCGAGGTCGGTAAGAGACAGTGGTAAAAAGACAAAAAGACCCCAAAGATCCAAAACCCATTTAGATCCTCTCGACTCGCTCGAGCTCCTGCTTCTCGTTACCCTCCTCGAAGCTCTCGACGTGCTTTCCCTCGTGGGAGAGCGCGACGGCGGCAGCGGGGTAAGCACCACCGGCGGCGGCCTCGATCTCTCGCTCGATCTCTCGTTGACCGCCAACACCCCATCGTCGTCCGTCGGCGTTCCAAACGTAGACGGCCCAGCAGGCGATGTAGACGAAGCAAGGGACGACGATGAAGAAGGAGACTCGGGTGTTGAAATGGTCAGAGATAGCTCCTTGCATGGGAGGGAAGACGGCACCACCCGAGACACCCATGACGACGAGGGCAGAGGCTCGTCGGGTGTGTCGACCGAGACCGGTGGTGGAGAGGACGAAGATGACCGGGTACATGATCGACTCGAAGAACATGATGACGATGGCGAGGTAGACACCAATCTTGCCGTGGATGCTACCGATCATGATGGAGATGATGGTGCAGGCAACAGCGTAGATACCGAGGAGGACGGGAGCGGAGATGACGGAGAGGAGAGCGGTACCGATAAATCGAGCGACGGTAAAGGTGATGAGACCGTAAGACAAGAGTCGCGAGCCCTGGCTGTCGGGGATACCAGCCTCCTTGGACAGGAAGAGGAAGAAGGCACCGATGGTGACCTGGGCACCGACGTAGAGGAACTGAGCGACGAAACCAGAGATGGCTCGGTACTGCTTGTAGAAGGGCTGGGCAGCCTTGGAGTCGAGTCCTTGGGCCTCGGCAAGAGCCTCAGCCTCAGCCTGCAGAGCCTCCTCGGAGACCTCGGGAAGCTTGGTGAAGGCGAAGAGGAGGGCGACGAAGACACCCATACCGGCGACGGCCATGTAGACAAACTGGACGCTTCCGAGCGAGGTGCTGTGCTCATCGGAGAAGAAGTACTTGGAAGCGATGAGGGGTCCAGTGAACGAGGCGACACCGTTGAAGGACTGGGAGAATTGAAGTCGGAAGTTGGCAACGTTGTGGGGGGGCATGACGGATACGTAAGAGTTGGCGGAGACCTCGAGGGTAGCCAAACCACAAGCGATGACGGCGGTGCAAACGACGAAACCACCAAAGATGGCACTGGGGTTCGAGGTAGCGGCAAACTTGGCGACAGGCCAGAAGAAGATGGCACCGATAGAGTAGAGGCAAAGTCCCATGATGATGGTGAACTTGTAACCTCGTCTCTTCAGAACCTCTCCGGCGACGGGCGAGAAGGCAAAGTATCCGATACCAAAGTAAGCAGCTTGAAGACCGGTCGATTGGGTTTTAGTGATACCGAGGACATTTCGGAAGTGGGCGTTGAGGACGTCGAGGAGACCGTAGGCGAAACCCCAGAGGAAGAAGAGCGAGGTGACGAGGATGAAAGCCCAGACTGGGATGTCAGCTACTGTGGCGACTTGGCGCTGTGGGGAAAGTAGACGACTCACGATACTCTCGCCTGATGAACCCGTTCTTGATGGGGTTTCCACCGGAACCGCCAGAAACAACTGCACCACCTGCCATGATGTCAAGATGAGACTCGAGGTGTAGAATAAAAAGGTAGGTCGACTAAGAAGACTAAGTCGGAGGTAAGACTGTAAGGGGAGGGGAGGGGGAGGGGATGAACTTTGTGTAGATCTGTTTAGACTAAGGGGGGAGTCGAAGATCGAGGGGAAGATGCGGTTCTCCAGTCGATCGAGGGGTAGGTTTATATACCCCGCGAGCTAGAGTCGGGTGACCATGGTGCTTTTTCTTGGCCCCATGCTAGTCCCGCACGTACGGCATGGATTACCCTCAAAACTCATGAGGCGGCGGCTGGGGTAGTGGACGCTAACAACCCCCGATTATTTCAAATTCCCCAATCTCAGTTCCTACTTGACCTGAACAGAGGCGCAGGGACGGAGGCGGGAATAGCACCGATGGAAATGCGTAAAACAAGGCAACGACCCACCTACCTACGTACGAGCTGAGGACTCGACAAGCGAAGTACCGAATTCCGGGCCGATATACCCTCCGAAAGGGGCGATAGTCCCAACAGGCACGTTCACTTTTCAGGAACCGTCTGGATCAAAGTGCCAATCCTTCTGAACAGGCACGATGGGGGGATGCCCCATTTCCAGTGGTCGAGATGCCGCCGGCAAGAGTGATTTGGTTTTTCACTGGATGATCTAAACGAAGTACCTGTCCCGCTCTTGCCCATGGGGCTTTGGATCAGCGCAAACTCTGTCAGATCCCGATGCCTTGTTCCGCTCGGCAAGTTTATCGATTTGTCTTTTCTCACCTGGTCATTGGCAATCGATCTTCTAAATTCGGTTTAGGAACAGAGTACGCGCGTCATGATAGCTCCGGAGCAGCGTGACCTCTGCACTCACGGTGACACCGAGACGCAGCCACGAACGAGTCAAGGGGGGGGACGAGCCGCAGTCGCCGGCGGCTGTGGTCGGCAAGTGACGCCTCGTGTCGTGCGATGTGGGAAAAAATGCCCTATTCAACGATCAGAAACGTACGCAGATGGCTGGCCCCGTGGGCGATGATTGGTCCAAGGGTCAAACACGATGCCAAGGGCCCATTCATACATCGTACAATGCCGCCGGGAAAGGTGCAGGATTATTTACAGATTTGCGGGTACGGACAGGACGGTGCCGGAGAGGGGTGAAGCGACCCCTGGGGGGTAAGAGAGAAGGGGGCGCGCGCGGGGGGGCTTCACACGCCGGCGTGCCCTTGAAGATATCGCACGTCTGCCTCCAGCTGGGCGACACGCCCCAACGTCACCTCGAGAACACCCTCAATCTCGTGTGCTTTGTTTGGGGTAACAGACCTCGAATCGACCTCTTCCCCATCCCCAACCCCACCCCTCATTCCATCTTCTCCCCCCTCAGTCTCCTTCCCATCCATCACGACTCTATCCACCTCGTCGAGAAGAAGCGTGGCGATGTCATTGGGCTCAGCGTCCTCGATCAGTGCGATCGCGAGCGATGAGATCCTGTCAGGGTCAATAGTGCGCCTAGGCGATGGATCAGCTTGCTTCACAGACGACACGACGGCTTTGTCGTTTCCCGTCAGTTGCGTGTTGCCGAGTCGCTCCTTTGAAGCTTTGAGCGCCTGCTCAAGTCGACGGATTTTGCCTTGAAGAGCGATGATCTGCTGAGCCAGCTGCAAGCTGGCATTGTCAGGAGGCATGGTGGCCGACATTCGCAAAGCGATCACTTCGGCTCGCAGGCGCTTGTTCTCTTGAGCGAGGGATGAGCCGAGGGCGAGGGCATCGGCGAGGGCGGGCAAGGCTTTGCGCGCGCGGCGTATCGTCTTCAAGGGCTGACGAGGGACTCGCCGATCAACGTCGTCTCGCTACTGACTCTAAAAGAAGGGGGTTTGGGCTCATTACTCACTGAGATCTTCCTCGACAAACTTGGGCACACTCCTGGCACTCCTGGCTGGAGGATCAGCGTCGATCATCTCCCCCTCGACACCTTCCTCCTCCATCTCGACGATCACCTCCTCCTCTCCTTTCTCGACGATCTGTGACAATGGCACGAAGACTTCCCCGGGCTCGGTCGGGGTGTTGGCCGAGGAAGATGGCGCAAGGGGTGCGATGTACTGGTCAGTCATGGTGGAGTGAGCTCTGGGTCTTGAAGGTGGAGTAGGACGATGGAACGGGTCGGAAACCGATGGAATACCCCCAGTGCAGCGTAGGCATGGCGCATAGCTCGACCCCCCACTCATCAAAGGAAAGCTCGTCCAAACGCGTCACACCTCGACTTGGCAACACCCTTTCTGCTCGCCATTGCCGCAACGCCCACCCCTAACAGTCATCCAACCTCTCATCATCCCATCGGCCACATTTACGACATATTGTCAATATCGGTCGAATCCCCTCCGATATTGGCGTTCAGCACCACACCCTCGTTTTCGATCTAGCCTCGGCCCGTCGGCCCTTCTTGTGTCTAGTGTGATGATGTACTTGGAAAACACCTCCACGCTATCGGTAAATGAATTAACCTGCCCCGATTCGGTGGATTCGGGCTCCGGATCGGCCCGGTGCCCCTCGTTGGGTCTCCTCGTTGCTCCACATTCCAGCTTGACCTCTCCCCGCTGCATCCCCACCTTTCCCCCTGTTTCCTGATGCCAATTGAAACCAGCAAGACGATACATGGAGCAATGAGCGGGCTACTTGACTATGATACACGACGAGAAACTTCGACTGTCACCCTGCAATTGCGACTCTCACCTCGGTAGGACTAGGCTTGGCGGCGACAGCGACGGTGAAATCTGGCTGGAACCCCAGCTTGAGACCGAATTCACTGGTCGGAAATAGCTCCAACACACTGCGCAACTAGAGCCATACCGCGGGTCCACTCACTTCCCCGTCGAATCGCCTACTCAGATCAAGGTCCCGTATCGACCCTTGCATCCCAGTGTCGGTCGATCCTCCCGTGTCCCTCGCCAAACTCAGTCCTGACATGTTCGATCGCGTGCAGCTCGTCTCCTGCACTGTGCTCGGCACTGTGATCCGGTCGGTCACACAGAAACCCTTCACGATCGAGACGCTCGTCTGGGAAGCGGTTTTCGAGCTCGACGATTGGCGATCGGCCAGCACCCTCACTTGATTCTCCAGTTCCTCCATCCTTCCTAGCGAGACATCCAACACCCCCTCCAGATTGCGCAGTCTCTCTCTAGGCTCAAGCTGCTCCCTGAGCACTTCCTCTGGCGCCGACGGATACGGCGTCGACGAGTCGACGAGCGCGAACAAGGCATCGGCAATATCGTTCTTCTTCCTCGTCCCCGTCGCGAGATCAATAGCGAGTTCCTGGATCGCCGCGGGATCGATACCCATGCTCGCCCTGCTGATCTCTCCCGGCAGGGCATTAAGCGCCGCAGATGCTTTCACCAGTTGTAGTTCCGATTTCAATTCGCCAATTTCCTTGCGTAGTCGTCGATTCGCGTTGCGAAGACTGTCGTTCAGCTTCCGTAATCGAGGCATCTCTTTCTCGACAAAGAGCAGACGACTCTCCTCGAAGAGGGCAGGGTTAACGTTGAGCTTAGGGTCGGTGGTCGTTGCCTCGGTCATCGCGGATAGACTTTGAGCGAGGGAGTTGATCTGGTGCTGGAGAGAGATTGCTTGGTCGCGGATGTGCGGGAGGCCGATGCTGGAGCTATCTCGCGGAGAGGGAGAAGGTGCGGTCTGAGCAGACTCCTCGAGGGGGAGGCCAGTGGGTTCGGGCTGTTTCGAGTGGTCGATCTCAGACTCATTCCTCTTGACAGCGGCGGTGTCCTTCTCCTCTTCCTTCACTACATCCACCTCCATATCCCGTTTCTGCTGTTCCTTGACTGTCTGAGCGTTATCGACAGCCTGATCCGCGGTGCCGATAGTATCCGCCGTCCCTAGGGGTACCTCCATGATAGACTCTACCACCTCTGGCCGGCTCTCAACCTCCCAATCTTCCTCATCATCAGACAGGTTCGACATGTTGACCGTCGTATAGCCCGTCGAGGACGGAGCGGTGTGTTTCGGTGATCGGTGGGAGAGTCCCGGGTTCTCTCGGGGCTCAGGAAGTGTATGGTTCATAGTACTTGCGGCTGGTCTGGCTAGGATGGATGGCATTCTGTGAGAAGCAGTGTTCCTCCACGGTGGCATCAGACAAGGCGTGCGAGTGGACACTGATGCTGGTGGCGGGATGTCGGGAGGACGAGCCGAGGCAAACCAGGTCGGTCTATCAACGGGTTGTTCCAAGCCCCTCGAAGTTGGACAAGGAGCGACTGTAAGGGACGCTGAGCTTTGCGGTCAGCGGAGTTTGTGATCGGTATCGTGATTGGTTCGAATGTTTGCAGACCCGTCGCTATGACAGAAATCAAGTACAACGAGTAGAGTCAGATGAGACGCCGAGTCGACCAAGTCTTTTGTTCACACGCTGTGAGACATCCGCTACTGAGTCTGCTCGGCACGACACATGACCGGGTGGCAACACGTCCGGGGCACCGACGTCTCCATCAGAGAAGATGTTGAAACACGTAGACACATCCAAGGATTCCATAGTTGGTTATTATGCATCGCCGACTGAACTTAGGCTTTCAAATACTTCGCATGGAAGGCGACATGCTCCGGGGCAAACGTGGAGATCTGGCATTAGCAACGATCCCACCCCACGAGGATTCCAGTCTGATCACGACCATCCGCCACCAGGCATCCCTACAAAACCACACTCACAAAGTAGTACGAATGGTCAAACCCATCTTGGATCCTGACCTGCACCTCCCCTTCCTCCCGCCCCGCATGCTCCGCAGCCTCCTTGAGCCTCTCCGGCTCCAGCTGTCCTTTCTTCCCGAAATCATCGGCCGATCCCGAATCCACCAGGATATGCAGGGATCCCTTGGGCGCTTGAGTCCCGCCGAGCAAGTGGGTCGAGTCGTATTGCAACCACTCGGCAGGCGGGTTGGACCGCGTCCTAGCGTCGAGGTAGTTCTTAAAAGCGTTAATTCCCCAAGGTGTACGGGACGGGTTGCTGGGGTAGGTCAACAAGCATTCACTCGCTTTGACGAGGACAAGACGGCTCACCAAGCGGGAGCAAAGGCCGAAGCCGACTTGTACTTGTCGAGGTTCTTCAAGTAGAGCGACAGTGCGCCGTGGCCTGTGTGTGAGCTGAGGTCGGGGAGTCGTACTGATGTAGCTCACCGCCCATCGAGTGGCCCATGATCGACACCCGAGTAAAGTCCTGGCCATCAGGACCGACCCCTTTCCCATCTGAGGCAAGTCCATACCAATCCCAGATCCGCCTCCTTGAGCACAGCCGGGAGCTCCTCCACGACGAGGTCGTACATGTTATAATGCTTCTTCCATTTCTCAGCAGTGGCATTGAGGTAAAATCCAGCACCTATGCATTTAGCGTCTCCCGACGTCCCGCCAGTAAGCGAAGGGCGACACGACTCACCCGTGCCAAGCTGCCAATCGTCGTCCTCGCCCTCGACACCCGCTCCACGGGGGGATGTGTCGGGGAACACCACCGCGATTCCCTCCTGACCTGCAGTGTTCAAGAATCCACCCTTCTGAGCACCCGTATCCTCGTTGCAGGTCAGTCCGGCGAGATAGAATAACACAGGGACAGGGGAGGAAGAGCCAGCTGAGCCGGGGACGAAGAGGTTGAATTGCGTGTCGAGCTTGAGCGAGGATGAAGGGAACTTGTACTTGGTCAAGGTGCCCGTGGACACCCTGTTCGCAGAGAGCTTCTCGAGCTGGACCATTGGGGCTGGGCTGATCTTTATGAGGGAGTCTGGAAGAGCGATCGTAGAAGGTAGGTAACAAGAGTGACAACAGACCCGTCCCTCCACCTGGTGCACGTCACCGGTAACGAAGAGGCGGTTTTTGATTCCGCCTCGGACTGTCAGAATCTCCTACACGAAGAAAAACCGGTCTGGCCAAAGCTATGAGCAGTAGATCAAGTTCAGTCGTATGCAATATGCTGCGCTCTTGGGCATGCGTACTGGCCCTTGCACGCCGCGAAGCACTTCGGGCCCACCCCTTCCATTCGTCTCGTCCAAGCGTGCATGACTCGTGTCGTGTAAAGTCAAATCTCTCTACAACAAGAATGACAAACGTTAATGTACTGCTACACTTCCTCTGGCTACAGCCAGATCCTTCGCCTACCCGTCATCACCTCTCTACAAGAATGCGCTATCGCTCCCCTCACGTCAACATTTGCAAACCCCCCAATCCATCGAGCAAACTCTCCTTGGACTTTTCGTCTCCCGAAAGGTCCGGCGTGGTCATCTTAGAAGTGTCACTCGTCCTCGACGTCTCGCCATCCGACTGCGACGACAGGCTGGCCGAGTTTTCACGATAGAATGGGCTCTTGAGCAATCGATCGATATGTTGATCCGAAGTCGTCGTATCGCTCATCGAGTCTATCTCGACATCTTGCAAGAGTATCTCGACCGCTTCCCCGAGGTCGCCCTTGACGCGGGCAAGGACGCCCTCAGCCTGTTGGACGGTAATGCCGTGTCCGGGAGGTAACGAGGCAAGCACCTCGGCCACCTTGGCCGAAGGAGCGGGTTTGCTGATCACCTCCCCGCGTTCTCTCCTCGCCGCTTCCGATGCGTCTTTCTGATGCGGAATCGCGCATTTGTCTTCCACTGCTGCGGGGCCGGAATCGCCATCGCCTTTGCGTCGGACGCTTTGGAAATGTTCGGCGAGGGAGAAGAGAGCAAGCCATAGCATGGTCCGGCCAGGTTTCACAGGGGGGATATATTCGGCCAATGCTGTGGCGAGGAGTGGTGATTCGGGGGACTGTGGTGGGGGTGGCGCTGCCGCTGCCGCCGCCTTATTCGCATTCGCAGAGGCCCGGGTCCTTGGTCGTGGCTTCTGCGGTGACTTGTCCCGTGTCTGCACAGGAGACTTGCGTCCTGACGATTCGGATTCCCACGGGATGGTGAACGAGGTCTGGGGATGAGTCAGAGGCAATAGAGGGCATGGAGGTGAACGCACAGTGGACATGATCACCCGGATATCCCTTCTGAACACTCTGGCAGCTGCTTGGATCTCGATGTGGCTCCCGAAACATTCTCGCACATCAGCTGGGAGCGCTACCCTTACAGAATTTCAAGACCTACTCGGCTGTCGCATCCTCTCCACGTACATCTCGTACGTCTCCCCTTCGTCTTCTCTCAAAAAAGGGCGGACAAACGCCTCCATAGAGTTCCGGCAGACCTCCAGGTAATCACAGACGACCTTGCGCACCTCGACATGTCGCTTCTGGTTGCCCCACAGCTGATCCGCCAATGCCCGGAAAAGACAGTTGCCATCGCCTTGCACATCACGTAAGCCCAGCTCGAGTCGGTGGATCTCCGCTCTGACCGCAGCGTCCTCTGACGCTATCGACTCGAGGTCAGTCGCGATGGAAGGGGACGAGTTGCGTCTGGCTCGCGCTCGTGTGACCCGTTTCCGACTGGCACCATCGGGTGGTCGCTTGCGTTCCGGCGTGTCATCCCGGTTGCCCCGACCTGGCCGGGCTGCACGCGACCCGCGTGCTTGCTTGCCGCCGCCACGCAACTGAGGGGTGATGGAGGAGGGAGGTGTCGGGAGGTATTCATCGTCCTCGTCGTCTGGGTCGAGACGGCGCCGCTTGGGCCGAGTGGATTCCACCGAGTCGAGCGACATGGGCGGAGAAGAGGGAGCACGCAGCCGAGATGGCCCAGCCTCGGCGTTGACGTGCATGATGGTGGCGATGTGCGAAGGAGGATGGGGCGAACAAGAGGGGATATGGACAAAGGTGGACAAACGGCGAGTCTGACAAAGACGCCAAAGGAGAATAGCCGGTGGAAGGAGGGGGGGCCGACGAGGGGGGTGTGTGTGTCCCGGTGGTCTATGTGTGATGGAAATGTCCTGACTGTCGTGGTTCAACGTCTTGCTTCTCTAGGTGAGCCCAGGATTATATCTATAACAGAAAAAAAAAAAAGACAGGGAACGGTCCCTCCCGATGAGCGGAACCGTGTAGACGACCTGTCCTCTATGCGTATAGGTCAGAATTATGCAAGGGGAAAGGTGGAATGACGGGGGTAATGGATGCTCTCTCTCCGTCTCTCACTCTCCCACAGCAGAGGGGATGCCCAGGAAGTGCGGGATCAATTTTAAAAACCCATCGACCTGGGTCAAATCTTTCAACCTTCATTGACGTCACGTGAAAAACCGCTCGTCACAAGGCATACGCCGCCCAGCTTCCCGGGGTCCCGACAAGGGGGCGTTGAGCGGGCGCACCATGCCGCTCTGAGCATACATCTCCTGTTGAGCAAGGCGGGGTAGATTTGCTGTGTAGACGGGCCTGACGTGGAGTCAAAATCATGTCCGACGCAGACTGAATAGACCAGAAAAGAACACCAATGACATCCCGTCACGAGCCTCAAATGGGTCACGCTAAAGCAGCGCTTTCCGGCCCGAATGCATGGGACTCGTATCTAAGCTGACGAGAAGAGTCCAACGTCACGACAAGCTATGCTACAAGACCTTTTCGCGGCCCGCCTCGCTCGCGCCCACACCCTCACCTCGCACTTCGACCAGCGGAGTATCGTCAGGATGTCGACCAGGCTTTGCGCTGAACTTTTCGTCGATCAGGTCCTCGGCTTTTTGGATATCCACCCCTAGGTCATTGACAATCCCACTGCCGTAGAACCCGACTTGATGCGGCTGCAGAGGCTTGATGATGCCGTTGGCGAAGAGGTGTTGACGCTTTTCCAAGTCGAATGCCCTGGTGGTCAGATGATCCGGAATGAGGGGGATGATTGAGAAGCAACACCAACCACATAGCAGCTCCGATACGATTCGAGATGGAGAAGAACAGCCCGATGATTGGCACGCTCTCTAACAAGCTCGCTGCGAAGCCGAATACTGCTGGTTAGCCTGACCATGAGTTCTCCTTGACTCACCTCTATAGGCCCATTTACGCTCCTCTACCCATCGCCAAGTGGCGGCACTGTCCATGCCCTTGATGTCAAAGTACGGCTGGTGGAGGTATTCGCCTATAGTGATCGCCTTCAAGAACGACGTCACGAGGGGTGAGATTAGGGGGAGGGAAGGGCTGAGGGGCAGAAGCAGGTCTGTCGTCAATGTTTTGCGAAACTGGGTCATTGGGCCATCACGCACAATGCCTCAAGACCAATTGAGTCGGCCACCAGAGCAACCAGGAGATCCATTTGGCTTGCTCGCTGCGATGGGGGCCTTGGGTCGGAAGGCCCTTAGGGGGAACAGGAGGTTGGGCCCATTCTTCGATGTATCCCTGGTGTATCAGTTCCCCGCTACGCAACGTATGGTCTTCGTCACCTGCGACCAGAACTCGGATGGTTTTCGGCGCGAGGCGACCGTCAAGGCGTAAGCTCTGGACCTGGCGATCTTGAGGTTTTTGTATATAAAGAAGCGCAGAATGGACGAGATTTGCGGGAGGAGGATCAAAAGATGAGTGTCTGTCGTCAGTGCATCTCCAGATTTGACAGCTGGGTAGTGCTTACAGAAGACGAGATCGATGTCGAAACCGAATCTACCCAATCCCACCCGGACCAAACCATCTACACTTTCTTTGACCGCATCTCCCACTTTTCCCCTTCCCAGACCAAGGAACCCGCCTCTGCCGCCGATTAGGAATTTCCGGATGATCCAGTCGAGGACTCGCCAGCTGCCTACGGCGTAGACGAGGGCGACCACGGCACCGCGGACCGAGGCATGTTTGACTTTATCGAGGACTGGTGTGCGGATCGAAGGATCTGTGATGAGGCGATACAAGCCTACCAGGGTGTATGCAGGAGGGAAATGGAGCAATTCGGAAGGCATTGCTGGTCTATGGGCAGTCACGTCTGAGGGCCACTGGGTTGTATGGGTGATGGACGTATCGAGTGGAGGTGAAGGGAGAGAGTTGAGAGGGACGAATTGGAAGGGTTTGGATGACGTCGTGAGCTTAATGCCACCACACCACCACCAACGCCTCCTCGGTTGGACCCTCGTCTCTGGGCACAAGATGCTTAATTCGCTCTGAACCCTTACAGCCTTCATCACGCGAGCAGGTAAGTGTCAAAATCATTGCTTGGGCTTGCATTTCGAGCATACATTTCCCGAGACAGGTGGCGGGTGCAGCGCGCGGGGGGCTAATGCAGAGGGCGTTGTGGGCATCGGAGCGAAAGACCAAGAAGTTGGGCGATCGAGGGTAAAGGGTCAGCATGTGCAGCAGGTTGTGGGAGGCGAGTTGGCGCCGCGTGTTTTTTGCGTTTGGAAAGCGCCCCTCTGCTTACGAAGGGGGAAGAGGGGGCGGGGGGGCGTACGTCGATCACTATCCGATCTTTTCCTTCTTCCAGCTTTGATGCAGTGCTTCTCGATCCAGGAACCACGGGGCGGCGCTGCGCAGCGTTTTGCTGCCCTCATTGTTCCACCGGGAACATTGTTGTTCGCCAAGCGGGTGATGAGAGAGCGTGCGCGCGCGTATGTCGCGACTACACCTCCCCCGCGCCCGATGGATTTCGGCAACCAGGCGAGGGAGAACAAGCGGTAACTTTGATGTACCGCGAGACCTGAGATTGGGGACTAGACACCGCACACGCCCACCACCGGCTGGGTGATCCGCGCGCGTCGCGAGCGACATGAGCGCATAAATCTTATGCATCCGCGGGCGCGCGCAAACGATCCTGAGATCTCGAGCACGCACACGATGGATGCATGCATGCCTTGCGTTCCCAGCCTGAGTCAATACCGAATCTAAGCCTAAAGATGTACGTCAATCCGGGGAGTCAAGTGAGACCAAGTAATCGATTGATTCGGACGGGGGATCAATGGTCAGAAAGGCACACACCCCGTTCAAGAGAGTCCAGAATCGCGACCGGAGCACAGTGCCGAAGAAGGGGGATGGGCAAGGGGTCGGGGAGGAGAAGCAAGGCACACTGTCCCCGAATTTAGACTGTGCAGGAGAATCGACTAGTCAACCGGTGATGTATCCAAGGCTTCTCGCTTCGAAGTGTCATCATGCCATGCACGTCGATCATCATGTCAAGGGTGAGATCCTATTGAGGAGATCGGGACGGATGTCGTATGCAGTCTTGTGATCGCGTATAGGGACCGGAGGGGGTGTTGCATAGCAGCTTACAGAGAGGGAGAAGGGTGACCAGAGAGAGGGGGCCGAGGGCGAGGGTGAGGGTGAGAGCGAAGGGGGGGTTACGCAAGGGGGCGGGGTGGATGTGTGGGTTTACGATCGATGTTTAAGTTGACAAGGTTTCAACCAACCGTTTTCGACGCTAAACAGATTGAAATCCCAAAGAAGTACACGGTCAAGACCATCATCCCCCCCCTCTAGCGCGCTCGTGGCAAGGGTTGCGTTTTAGCTGGCTTCGAAAATCACAAAGGCCTATTCAACCCCCTCACCCCTCACGATCCCTGTCCAACCCACTCGATCCATTCTCCCCTTCCACTTGTCATCCCTCCATCGCAATCGTTCCCGCTACACCGCTCCCCACCCCTTGCGACCCAAAACCCTATTATTCCGGCGAAGAAAGGGGGAAAAAAATAATAACGAAAAGGAAAAAAACGCCAGGCTTTGTCGTTGTCGCGACTAGGAACGGTGGCCAGGGTCAGAGAAGAATCATCAGGGCAACCCAAGCGCGGGGGTTGGAGATGGATGGCCTCTGCTTTCTAGCTTCCCACCTCTGACATTGACGACACCTACACCGTTCTTCTGCATTGCACACCATATCCTATATACCTCATCATCGACATCCTCCTACACCACGGCGACGTCAGACCCCCCTCAGCAGTTGGTCAAGCATCTTGAGCCATTCAGCACCTAGAACCGTCCGCCGTGTTCCTCATTCTCAGCTCATCACCTCTTTGCCTTCCCGACCCATCCCCTCGTCAACCTACGGAGACTGTGTGTGCCACCGCAAAACCGCCCTCGATCCATTCACATATCCATAGCGAGCTCTCGATACCAATCGTCGACATCGACAATCCCTCACAACGTCGCTCTCGTGCTTCGAGTGCCATTTTAGCCTGATCCGGTCGACCACTTTTCGACACGTCTATCCGGGTCGTTTGACAGTATCGATTCGACTGCCCATCATCACACTTCTTGCATAGTCATTGCGCGCGGAAAGGGCCCGAACCATCTACGACGTCTCAGCGAGGCGCTAGAGGCATGGCGGCCGCTTATGCACCCATCAACCCCGCTCATAGCCCGAACATCATGACCGAACCTTCATTCCCTCGTGCTCACGAGGGCAACTACAGAGGTCCAGACGCATATGCCTCGGGTTCCTCGACCAACCCCTTGGGGTCCGGCCTTCCCGCTACGCTCGTCCTCAATACGCCGCACATTCGCTCGTCACCCGCCATACCTGACGAGGCAAACTACGATTCCTACCTCCCCACTCCCCAGTCGGCCATTCCGTTGTCGCAACAGCAACCCTCGCCCGCCTTGGGCCAACCTCAGCACCCCTTCTTGCAGAAACACACTTCCGACTATTCTTACACGCACTCGAATTCGCCCTCGGCCCATTCGAATCCCAGTCCAAATCAACTATGGCATCCTCAGCCAGGGGCGGGACCCTCGACATATCGCCGTACGCCCAACATCGCATCCCCACTGAGCGTCAATGGGAGCGAACATCGCAGTTCGAGCATCCCCCTAGAGCACCCAAGCCCTGCCAAGCCACGTGCAAAGGGACGGTTGACAGCGATGGGAGAGCAAGTCATGATGGACGGAATGGAGCGAATGGTGGTGGACGAGGGGGATGGGAGGATAGGGGTAGAAGAACCCTGTGAGTGTCCTCTTCATCTTTTCGCGAAACCCAGGCTGACGTTCAGTCGGAGAGAGATCATATACCGAGCTGAAATGCTTGGGAGATGGATCTTTCGGGACCGTCTGGCTCTGCGACTGGCACTCGCCCCTGAAACCGGATACGGTGCTATCGGCCATGCAATGTGGAGCAGGGGCCCGACCAGAATGGGTCGGTAAAAGGCTAGTCGCATTGAAACGAATGAAACGAGTCTGGGAAGGCGGATGGAGTCAGGCGAAGAATCTGGGGGAGATACGGGTGAGTGAAACGGATCCATCTGGTCCTGCATGCTGAAGCCCTAGTCTCTCAGTCGGATACCGCAACATCCTGCCATCATCCCGCTGTACGACGCTTTCATCTCACCGAAATCCCGCGAACTATACTTCGTCTTTGAGTGCATGGAGGGAAACCTCTATCAGCTCACGAAATCGCGGCGCGGAAGACCGCTGGCGTCCGGCCTGATTGCGAGTTGTTTCCATCAAATCTCCTCCGGCTTGCATCACATTCACAGACACGGCTACTTTCATCGAGACATGAAGCCTGAAAATCTACTCGTTACGACCACGGGACTGGCCGATTACCTGACCGCCGCGGCTTTGAGTCAAATCAACTCATCGAGGTCTGGCTCACTGCCCACCGAAATGCCACGAGGTCATGACGGGCGCGAATTGCCCCGTTATGAAAAGGACGTCTCTGTCATAGTCAAGCTCGCGGATTTTGGTCTCGCTCGAGCAACCGCCTCGAAGCCGCCCTACACCGAATACGTCTCGACACGATGGTACCGAGCTCCGGAAGTCCTGCTCCGTTCAACGGAATACGGTCCCCCCGTCGACATGTGGGCGTTGGGCACGATATTAGCAGAAATGTTGAATCTAAAGCCGCTCTTCCCAGGCGTGAGCGAGATTGATCAGGTATACAGAATAACCGAAACGCTCGGCGATCCCAGTCCCGATTATGGGGTGGACAAACGAGGGAGAGTCATTGGCGGCGGTGCTTGGGTATCCGGGATCAAGCTGGCCAAGAATGTCGGGTTCTCCTTCCCAAAGGTGAGCCGACCATGATGATGACCTGACTGACGTGCAGCGAAAACCTGCCAACTTTCGGGCGTTGTTCAACGAAAACGTCCCTCAATCGCTGGTCGACTGCATTGCCGATCTCCTCCGCTACAACCCCAAGACACGAATGACTTCGGCGCAGTGCATCGAGCACCCATACTTCCACGAGACTATCCCCCATCTGCAACAAACCCCGCCAATACCCCTGATCCCCTTTTCTCAAGGCCAACCACCACCTCGAGCGATTCCCAAGCAGCCAGAATTGGTCGCTCCTCCACGAGCCGTCCCGCCGAGTCACTCGCATCACGAAGTCCGGCCGGCCTTTGGCAACGGGGACATGCGAACTCTTCCTCCACCCCTTGGCACGCCGGACCCCAGTCATCGCAGTATATTCCCGACAACCACGAATCCCGACCCATATGGACCTTCGGCCCTGGTCAGCCAGCTCCGAGAGCTCGACTTGCCAACCGAAGATTTGCATTCGTACGGTCATCGACCTGCTCTATCACCGGTCCAGCCGAAGGCGGATACAAGGGTGTACAGTATGGGTTCCGATCCCAGTACTTTGAGCGTCTCCCAGCGAACAAGGGCGTGGGCAGAAGATGCAGGGAGAATGGCGGATCACCCTCAATCGCCCGGTTACGACGGCTCGGTCTTTGAAGGCTCCGAACCGAGCGCCTCGAACGCCTCGTTCAGTCAACTCAACCTCTCGCAGAACGCTCTCGCCTCGAGAAGCCAGTCCCAGGTTTCCAATTACATCCAGGCGCAACAGCATTTGCAAGCATATGCGAGCGAGCCGGTTCGCCCTGTACATCCAGTGCAACATGCTCCTCCATCCCAGCCGCCCATCGAACACAAGGCGAACGCCTCGTCGGTCAGCGTAAACAGCTCGCAAGGCCAGGGCAAGTTGCTGAGCGTCGTGTCTGGGAAGAAGAAGAAATGGGGCATGTCCAATATCTTTGGTGGAGGTGGCGACAAGTCCTCGACGACTCTCCCGCCCGTCGAGGAGGTGACTTATACTGGAGGCTCGTCGTCTTCCCTCAAACGCACGCAATCTGGAAACAGCCCTGCTTCGCGCGACTTGCCCATGCCCACTCTGGCGCCTCCGGTCGATGACCCGAAACAGGCCAAGAAGGAGGCTGAACGAGCCAAGAAGGAGGCCGAAAAGCTGAAGCGCGAGGCGGCTGCGCGAATGCAGAAGGAACGCGCGCGGGCAGTCATGATGAAACGACAGCACATGATGCAGACTCAGCCTGTGGAGCAGTTGGAGTACCAAAGCGGATTCGCTGACAAACCCGAGAAGTCTAAAACCAAGAGCCGAGATCCTGCGGGTATCTATTCCTCTGCGAGCCCGACAATGGGATCGTCGCGAGACGTGCGGTCGGTTCCGGCCTTGCCGCCCTCTAACAGCGTGACCTCGGTACACAGCCAGAGTCACCATTCCGAGCGGTCTCATCACAGTATCCACTCTGGGCAATCGAGGAGCCACCCGCAGTTGCCGTCTACCGTGCATCCGGCGTATGAGCTCGGTGGCAGGCACAAGGCAAGAAGAAGGGACGAGGACGATGATCACTCCATGTCGAGCTTTGATCATAATTCGCTGCGAAGTCGGAGTGTGCTCACCGTCGGGACCATTGACTCGGAGTAGGTGGCTCGTTGTGTGCCGATATGTGCCAGTGTACTGATTCCCAGTCCCGGACCTCGACGTGCACGACCTGACTTCAACGACCCTATGGTCCAACATGCGTACGCCAAAGATCCGCTGTATACCAAGCGGATCCCTTCCGTCGCGTCGTTCCGCCAACAGGGACATCCTTCCAAGCTTGCGACCATGTCGAACCCCTCACTCGAATCGCAGCTCGCTCATGACTTTATGGCACATGCCAACGTTGCTGGATCGACACCATCACTCGGAGCCCACCCGAATGCATCAAGCGCACACTTCGCCGCAGCGCTGGGCACTGCGCATATGAACCAGGGTAGCGCTCCTACCAGCCCCTACGGCCATCCGGTCGGCAATGCCGTGGCACACGGTGTCGGCATGGGTCGGCATGGACAACAAGGCTCAGCTTCTAACGGCCAAGGTGGCCAAGGGATGGCTTTGCCTAGCATCCGGGACCTGGATGCGCACAACCAGGGCACCATCAATCCAATGTTCCGAGTCGTACGTGGTCGATGAGCTCTACCGCTGTTTTAGAGGCAAAACTGACATGACAGCCCCCTTCTCAAGGCATGCAACCGCATCCTGATGCTCAGCCCGGCGCGACCCTGCCTCCATTCTCCGACATTGCTCGAGTCGCCGACTCAAACCCACGTAAACGATAGAATCGAGCAGGATACATCATCTCATCTTATTATTATACGTTTTAACCACATGCCGACGTCTTCTTTCATGTTGTAACCCTTGCATGCGCTATACAATGTATCAGGATGCATTGTGCATTTCACGCCGTTCAGAGGGAATCGTGAGCGGTTGTGGTGCTCGATCTCCATCGCCGTTGATTCCAGGTGATGCATGATAAACAAGACAAGTGAGATACAGAGACCAAAGATGAAGCAAGGAGATGGATACTATGGAAAGGCAGAACACCTGGGATACGCCGGAATGACGAGCTAATCTCAGACTTCCCGCATTAGGCGGCGCTAGCTTTCAAGCCCATTCTAACGGAAGCGACTTCGCCGTACTTTGCCTCGACCTCGTCTTGGACCTGTTCGATCGATTTGAAGTACTTGACGGTCTTCACTCGGAGCTCGTTGGTGGCGTCCTCGCTGACCATTAGATCAAGATCGTCTCACTACGTCGTGGGAAGTGGGGCGACTCACTCGCAGACAACCAAGGCCCAAGGGTGGGTTTGCAGTGCGCTCGCCGTCACCTATATCGTCAGTGACCACCACACCGACAGACGGGAAGAGTCAGCGACGCACCATGTGGTTCACGCCGCCTTCGATCATTTGGCTCAGTGCCAATGCCTTGTTCTGGCCAGTCACGACGAGCACGACTTCGCGCGCTTCCATGACGGTCTGGACGCCCACCGTGAGCGCCATGCGGGGCACGAGGGAGAGGTCGTTGTTGAAGAAACGACAGTTGTCAAGGATCGTCTCGTATGCGAGCGTCTTGATCCGGGTGCGGGAGGACAAGGACGATCCCGGCTCGTTGAACGCAATGTGTCCATCTGGGATCAGCCTGAGTGCACGTTTCGAGGGTTTCTGATCGCTCGGATGAGTCTGTCAGAGTGGTTTTGGAAGGCACACGTACCAGCTCCAATACCGCCAAGGAAGAGGTCGATGCCTCCGGCAGCTTTGATCGCGTCCTCGTAAGCCTCACACTCGGCGTACAGGTCCTCGGCCTCTCCGTCGAGGATGTGCGTGTTCTTGGGGCTGCTTGTCAGAAGGAAACTCACCCCTCCTCCCACTCACTTGATATCCACGAGAGAGAAGAAGTTCTTGAACATGAAGGTGTGGTACGACTCGGGGTGGTCCCGCGGGATCCCGACGTATTCGTCCTAAAGGTCAGTGGGGCCTTTCTCACGTCCAAATAGCAAGATCGGCGCACCATGTTGACTGGCGATCAGCTATGTAGCTCATTCGGGTGCATGCCGTGCTTACAAGTGATCACGTCCTTGAAGGACACCTTGCCCTCCTTGTACAGTTCGACGAGTCTTCGGTACACGGGGAGCGGGGACGAGCCGGTCGGTAGACCCAGGACGAAGCAGGGGTGCTCGGGCGTGGGTTTGAAGGAATTTATCCGACGGGCAATGTAATCGCCGATCTGGGCGGTCAGTACGATCCGGTATGTGTCTGGCCCCACAGTGGGAATGTCGGAATCGGTCATGAGGCAAGGTGGGGAGAGGGATTGGGGGTTGAAGACTCACGTATTGACCGACTTGGTCCTTGTTGCTTCGGATGGTCAATCGCATGGTGAGGTGTGCTTATATGGATCTGTTGGTGCGGTGTGCGAGAGAAGTCAGGTGGAAGTGGACAAATTGAGCGTCGGGGCGGGAAGGAGGGCAGATAGATATATGTCAAAAAGGGCGAGATACGAGTAGCTGTTATCAGCCCCGAGCGTGTTATAGGAAGCAGAGGCGATCGGACGCCGGCGCGGTGTACGGGGAAGGAGTGGAGCTGTACTCACCTTTGTCGAGCTGGAGAGTTCTCAAGATGAAAGGGGAGAAGTAGAGATTGGACCAATGTCGCAGTGTGGGTTATCTAATAATGTCCCTCGTGCCCGTTCTCAATTGTTATTGAATACGATGGTGGTGGATGCCGGCAATCTCGACGGCAAACCCAAACGGCGCTTTCGCCGGTCCGACACCTGGTGGACCTGGTGGGGCATCAAGATCGCCCTGACTTTTCACCTCGCTAATCGCCCTCCTCGGAGTGTTCCCCGGTCGGACATACATACGCGGCGTGCATGGCTCGAGGTCGAGGGGCCGAGCCGAGAGTCACGAGCTGCGAATGGGCGAAGCGGACGATACGAGTGCATGTACGGGTGGAGCCGTAGCTTGGTCAAGGGGGTTCACCGGCGCAACCCGCCGATGGCCATGGTGAGGCGGACACGAGGCCAGTGTAGAATCTCGCAAGCACGTTCCTGTTCATCGCTCGTGGACATTACCACCCGGCGTCGATGGAGCCAAGGGCAAAGACAGTCACAGTCCATCGCATTTCGGGTGGAACTGATCGAGACGGTTGAGAAAAACAATGCCATACATCTTTCGAAACCTACGAAACATGACAGATGGTACATCCTTCCTGAGTACATTTTTCCCAACATATTGCCCAAATTGTTCTACGATTCTGCACCGAAAAGATCTTCTCGTCATTTCGCAAACTCCACAGCCGCCAAACCAATAGCGCCAGCCCCAGCAGCGTCGCTGATGACTTGTACAGATCCCCACTCTACGCCTTCACGTCGCAGCCCTTCCAACAGCAGGCCCCGGTACCCCTTGGACATCATCAGTCCTCCGCCTAATGCCAGAGCCGATTCCTCGGGCTTAGCAATAGTGCGGTCTCCAAGCAAACACATGGTGAGATCGATGAGGGGGACAATGGCGTTTTTGGCGATGGACAAAGCGGCCTGTTGAGACAAAGCGGTCGGATCTTGCGATCCGAGCTGGATGGGGGTCGTGGTGGAAGTGGCGGGCGGGCTGGGCGGTTGGACCCCCCGAGCTGAATCCTGGTCTTCGGGGAAGGCCCAGCGCAGGACGATCCGAGCAGCACCCGCCAACATGGCGTTTCGTCTCGAAGCGACTTGACTGGCATCGCCACCTGCTCCTTCGATCCATCGCCCTGTATGTGAGATGAGCTCGATGAGACCCATGGGCTCGGGTACTCCAAAATAGGCAAGCAGATCGTTGTGGAAGGGCAATAGGGCCGGCGGAGGGGTCGAGTGGATTTGGGAAGATGCATGTCGGTCGGCATGGGAGAGAAGAGCTCGAATAGCCAGTCTTCCGATCCAGAAGGCCGAGCCTTCGTCGCAAAGCCTGCGTTGTCAGAGAGAAGCACGTAAACCAGCACGTCAAACTCACAAATGACCCCATCCTCTTGACACCGCTACATCCTCCAAGGGAAGCGTACGCTTGGCTCCGGGAACACGAGCAGAATGGCTAATTCGCAACGTACGGCCCACAGTGCCTGTCCCGCAGACGACAGCGACGACATGACGGATGTTGGGGATTTCGAGAGCGGGGGCAGCAAGCAGATTGACATCTGGGTGATGAGCGACTGCAACTGGTGCCAGGTAGTGGCTCACCATTGGAGACCTTGATCTTGTCCTGAGGAATGTTCAAGACCCGAGGGACGTAGGGCGCAAAGTTGTTCGCATCGGCTGCTGTGTTCACACCTGCGAGGCCGAGCCATGCGGCCGCGAAGATGGGCACGTTGATCCCAGGCAGCGGGCCGTTGGGTCGCGGCGAGGGGGTACGCGAGGTGAATGGTGTGGAGGGGACGGTTCGGGGGGAAGGATGGGTATTATGTCCGGTATTCACGGTGCTCTCTTGCTCGGGCAAGGGTGGGATGGAAAAGTCTTTCGGGAGGTAGGATCCGGGAAGCTGGGACAAGGCTCGATAAGTCGCGAGCAAGATAGCCTGAGCCGCGTTGGGGAAGCCGACACTTTGACTGAAGTCGTGAGCTGGTACGTTCAAGGGGTTCCCAATTCTGAGATGATTATCGAGCTGAGCACTCACACGTTACAAGGCCCAGCGGTTCCTCTGACCTCGACGCCATCTTCCGTCCGGATCACGACGCATACTTTGGATCCACCGCCGTCGGCACAAAGGACGAGCGAAGGGGGTACAGTGGGTGGTGTGGGTAGTCGGGACATGGGTGGAGATTGAAACTGATCTTCGTTCTCGATGATGTTTTTCCCCCTGGAGGATCGACGAAGGAAACAAAGCAAGAGGGTGAGTAGGGTCCGGTCGTTCGGGGGAAGGGGTTGTGTGGGTGAGTGATGTGTGTGCTGATGCGGTCCGACGGTCGAGTGGTCGACGCAGGCACAGGTGGGGGAGACGACGAGGAACGGGACAAAGGAGTCGAGGTGGGGAACTAGATGGTACAACGAAGGGTGATAAAGAGGGATGACTTTGAGTACACGCTCGGCGTGGGGTGGGGTTGGGTGGTGATTGTTATATGACTCCGGGAGAGGGGGACGGGGTGATGAGGTTGAGATGCTTTTGAATAATATACACAAGACGGTCTGCTATGCTCTGTTCTGGACTGATTGATGTAGAAAGCACCCACAGCAGGACGGATCAAAGGAGATTAAACGGCGGCGGCACATGGAGGGTTAGTAGAGCGCCTTGCCCTTGGATCCCCCGCTCAACTCTGCGTGCTCAGTGTTCTGCTCTCGCGCTGCGGAAGTAGCGGGTGCATAGAGTCCAGGGACGGATGTCCATGCAGAACGACCTCGGGAGACTCGCCGAGCGGCGTGTGAGTGAACAGACTGGTTACGCCTAAAACCAAACGTAATACATACAAGCGAACCGGCTCGGCGTGTTGGCCGATGTCATCGAGTATCGCTGGACCGGGTGGGGCTGAATCTACCCATCCGTCATATTCCAGCGGGCTCAGATGAAGAGATAGCAACGCAACACAACAATCAAAAGATCAAAGACGTTGGGAAGAAGTCTAGGTCGACCTTCAACCTTTGTGCAAGAGTAATATATCCAACGACTCTTGGTTCTTCTACCTTGCAACCACGCACTTGGACACTCCACCAGCTCCTACACCACCACTCACTCCTCACTTCCAACTACTACCCACCATGTCCGACGTCGTCCGTTTTACCAACGGCTACATAGCGCTCTCGGACGGCACTGTAAGCTTCCCTCCTACACTTATCAACGTACACCCATTCACATCTAGGCGATCAAAGCCGACCTGTACATCTCAAGCAATACCGGGCTCATCCTCTCGGGGCAGCAAAGCTTCTACGAATCGGCACAATCCCCCTCCAAGACGATCGACCTGGGGGGCAACATTCTGGCTCCCGGTCTCATCGACGTGCAGCTCAACGGGGCTTACGGCGTTGACTTCTCCGAACTTTCACTGCAAGACCCTGATGGAGGTGACGAGAGGTATATCGCCGGATTGGAGCTTGTCATGCGACGGATCGTCGAGACAGGCTGTACGAGCTTTATCCCGACGATCATTACCCAGAAGGAGGAGCTGTACTCGAAGGTATGCAGGTCCCTTTTCCGTCTCGATGAGGATAGAGGTATACTCATCACCCAGCTGCTGCGACTGCTACGACCACGCTCGACCCCGGGCTCAGCGCACATTCTCGGGTATCACGCCGAGGGACCTTTCCTCCACCCTCTGAGGCGAGGCGCTCACTCTGAGACGCTGTTGATGACTGCCGGAGGGGAGGATCCGTTGAGCACCATCGAGAAGGTGTATGGCAAAGAAGGACTCGATCAGGCGGGGGTCAAGTTGATCACGATGGCTCCGGACGTCGAGGGGATCATGGAGAGTATCCCCGGACTGGCCGCACGCGGCGTGACCGTCTCCATCGGGCACAGGTGAGACTCTGAGCCTTGTGCCCCTCCTATTAGAGCTCAAGCTGACTTCAGCGACGCCTCACTGGAGGTCGCCACGAAGGCAGTGGAAAATGGCGCAAGGATGATCACCCACTTGTTCAAGTAAGTCACGCATCAGCCTATCCTCCACCTCTTGCTGACACCCACAGCGCCATGCCCCCGATCCATCATCGCGATCCAGGCGTCATCGGCCTCCTGGGCTCGGACGATGCGAAGCGACCATACTTCGGGATGATTGTCGACGGATTGCATTCCCACCCAAACACCGTCCGTATCGCCTACCGCGCCGCCTCGGAACGTTGCGTCCTCGTCACTGATGGTGAGTTTACTTCCGCCTGATCGCCGTTACGCTCCGGCTGAAACACCAGCACAATCCATCATGGACCCTACTTTGCCTGATGGCGTGCATGATTGGCGACCAGGGGTCCGGTTCCACAAGGAGGGCTACAGGGTCGTCATCGAGGGTACCGATACCCTCGCGGGATCGTGCTCGCCCATGCCGTATTGCATACGCAACCTCGTCGCGTTCACAGGCACGTCCCTCCCCAACGCCTTGCTCACTGCTACGCTCCACCCTGCCCAGCTTCTCGGCGGGGCCGTGGCCCGTCAAAAGGGACAGTTGAAAGAGGGGATGGACGCCGATCTGTGTATCATGGATTGGAGCGGGGAGGTGGTGAGCACGTGGGTGATGGGCCGAGAAGTGTGGAGGGATGGGCGGTGGGGCAAAGCCGGTTCGACCAATGGGTTTGGCAAGGACAGCATGGTCAACGGGCATGCCAAGTAGCAAGCTCCTGGGCAGGTAGCGCTCGTCGACGAGTGTGCTCTGCTTGTGCGTGACCAGGCGGGGTGTGATTGTACTATCTAGATCTTGGTCTTTATCTCGTGAACCTTCCTTCTCTTCTCATCATAACATCTGTGTATGCAACATCAATCACCTCTACAAGTTGTCGATGTATACACAAACCAGATCAATAACCCCGAAACCGGAGGGATGAGGATGCGACTCTTGACCAAACAGCGAACCCTTAATCCATGAACATCATTAGCTCCACATGAAACGAACAACCTGTTATCACCCATATGACCACAAAGCTTCTCTTTCGACACCACCGTCCGACAAATGAACCCTGTTGGTCTCCTACCACCTCCCAACATCACCCCTCGTGGACGCTAGTCGAAGGTCCACTGGCCCGCCCGAGATCCTCGACATGTTGCAACAGCGTCGCCCCCGTGAGGCGCACATAATGCCCGTCCGGCAGATCCACTCGGAGCAAGATCCCGCTGACCTGAGAGAACAGACGGTACACTGCTCGTTAGTTTACCACCACTTGAAGACCATGCATGGTCACCTACCATCTTGCACCGTCACGGGACAGGATGATGGTGAGACCCGACCTTCCTGAACTTCCGTCAGGGCCTCCACAATCTCTCCCGCAGCGAGCGTCATCATCTACCGTCAGCTTTGTGAATGTCACAGCTCACTCTCACCCTGTAGTATACATGCGGCAGAAGCGTCAAAGCTTCGGCTGGGCTCCACGAAGCGCAGCGCTGCAATAGCTGGACAGCCGAGTCGATCGCCAGTACCCTACTCAGCTCCTTCAACGCCTCCGCCTTCGGCATCCCATAAACATTTTTGGCGCACACCGAATTGACCAGGTGTTTCGCATGAAGCCAGTCAAGCTGGATCTGTCTCGTCCGTTCATTCTCCAGTCCGTACACCTTGAGGTCCTCGGCCCACCAATCCAAGTTCTGGTTCGCTCTCTCTGCCAAGCGTATATGCGCTCTGACAGCGACATCTGCACCGCTCGCGTCGTCAGGATTACGACGCATGTCGTGCCGATCCTTGAGCCATTGAAGAAGCATTGCGGCCAACTTGGCATGATACACAAGGATGATGTCGTGCGGGCTTCGAGACGAATTCGGCACGGGATTGTCGTCGGGCAGAATGATCTTGTACCAAGACGAGGGATCAACGGGTAAGACCGGATCGGCGTGATTGTGTTGCAGAAATTCTTGTGCCGCGACAATCTGAGATCAGTAAGACTGCAATCGGATCAGATCCAAACTCACGTAAGACAGCAGCCACACTCTCGCCATATTCTCTTCGTTGGGTCTCCGAAGAGGCGTCACCAACGCTGCAGCCTCAGCAAAAGTCATGGTGTGGTCATCTTTGGCCTGCGACCCATCCGTCAGTCCGAGCCTGTTCAGGAACTGAGATCAGTTTCGTTGACCGGGCTTCCACCTCCTCACTCACCGCGGTCCATCCTCTGGCCCAGGAAAAGGCAAACATGGCGATCGTTTTGGCTTGCTCCCGTTGTGAGATAAACGTCGCAAGAGCACAAACAGCCACAATCTCTTCCGGTCCTATGCCCAGTTCCGGATCCCAGTCCATGTCGCTGCTCGCCAAGGCATGTCCGAGCACCTGCTCATCTTGCTGTCGAGCCTTCTTCGAGTTGGCAAACGTTTGCCAAGATTCCGCGGGCGATGTAACCATCATTTTGATCACTGCATCAGCAAGCGCATGATGCCTTGAGTGCAGAGCGGGAACTCTTTCCGACGCAAGAAGGCATTCGACCGCGAGGATGAAAGGCGTTATCGAACGGAAACCATCCGGCAGGTAAGGGAATTGATGTGGTTGGAGATTGTAGCCGAATAGATTCGGCGCCATGCTGGAATGAAAACTGGAAGTGAGCCATGACACACCAGGCCGCGGGGGAGGGGGGAGGGGTTGTGACTTACTATTGGACCAACAGCCTCGCGTCTCTTGCCGGGAGAATGCCATCTTTGACAATAGTTCGACGAGTGTCGGCTGAACCGTAAACCTCCATACCATCTTCGTCCAGCTGCACTTCCGCCTCTCCGATAGCATCCGATGGGGTATTGTCGAAACCATCCAAATACCCAGGAGTATGCCCGTCCTTGCCGACATTCTCCCCGAGTCCCTGCGAGGATCCCCAGCCTGCTGGAGTCCGCCCGGCCACAGAAGGCGAAGAATCTATCATGCTTGCTGGCGTGACACCTTGCATGTACTGCGGAGAAGCAGTCGTTCCAGGGGGCACTATAGGGCCGGGAGGGGGCAGCATGCGCGAAACAGGGAGAGGAAGGGATGAGCCGTTGAACAAGGAGGACCCAACATGACCCTGGCCCATGGCGTCGGATTCAGAGAGCGGTGCAATTTGAGGTAGGATCGTAGGCGGTGGTCGGATGGGAGGCAAGTCCGGCATTGACGATCGATGAGGCATGAGCGGTGCGGAGAGGGGAAGCATCCCAGAATTAACCGGTATATCGGCTCCAGAGCCAATGAGATCCGCCTCCATGCCTCCTGGGCGAGCGACAGTTTCGCTTGGCAAAGTGAGGCTGCGAGAGGTAAAGATAGGTGGCCCATGCACTGCTGTCGAAGAGGATTGCGATGGGTATTGTCTACCTGCATGCCCATCCTCCTCATCATCCTGTCGCTTCCGTTTTTCGATCGGTTTCTTCTCGTCGGCTTTCTCCCTGTTCCGCTCCGCGTTCCAACCCTGCAAAATCGCCATGTCGCGCTCGACGGGCTCAAACGGCTCCAGCGGCGGACCAGGCAAAGGAGGGATGATTCCATGAGAGACCAGATGATGGATCATGTGGGAGACAGTTTGCGATAACTGGGTGAGATGGTTTATAGCACCGTATAGGTCCGTTGTCAAGGTCTGCTGCCAATCCTCGTCCTGCCGTGAGTGACAGCATTGGGCCGTTATGCCAGACACTCACGTGTGCACGCGGGTAAAAGATACACCGCTCTTTTCTCGAGAGACACCTGACACATTCAGTGAGTCCTTCTTCGACGATACATTTCAACTTTGCCCGACGACAGTTGGCGCACGCTTTCTGCTTCTTCTCTCGAACCAATACTGCCGGGGGAGAGTCTACACTACTCGCCGCAACGCATGCCCCGCTGGGTTGTTGGATCTGCGAATGGGATCGGCTGCGGCCATTGGTGGGCGGGCGCGATGGCTGCGCAACGTCGTGGTCGAGCGGGAAGGAAGGGAAGGACGAGTCTGATGGGTGATGGTGAGGCTGAACTTGGGTATTTCCTCGCTTTCTGCCTGTCGCCTTGGCTTTGCCTTTCTTCTGCGGTTCGTCCGATTCCGCGTTGTCATCAGAGGCGAGGGAGTGTCGTCGGAGTTCACCGTTCGGCTGCCCAGCTGATGAGGACCCCTTCACCCGCTTGACTTCCCCCGTCGACGCCATCCGCATGCCATCGGCGCGGGTTCGAGGGGGCGGGGGCGGGTATATGGACGGTGGGTATTGAGGAATGGCAGATGAAGGTATGATGATCGATGTCTGGTCAGAGTATTGCTGGTGAGGGTCCATCTCCTCCCCGTCGGTGTTTCATTCGAAAGAGACGAGTAAGGTGAATGAGCGGACGGATAGGTTGCGGGTCCGCGATCGTGTGTGTGTATGATGTACGAGGGAAATGGAGGAGCCGAACGTTGTGGGGATGGATCCTTCTCGATGGTGGCTGGTCGAACCTATGAAAGGATATGTGAGTTGACGCGATGAGTCGTGTTTCGCTGGGACGGGGACCGCAAGCAAACACGAGGCTACGGTCCAGAACCTCCGGGTGGGGGAGAAGCGACGTTGCGGGTAATTTGCGACAGGACGCCCGAGGGGTATGACTATGTTTATTATACTGTCCTAGGCTTACTAGCCCTGTCCTCCTCTTATGAGGATGTTGCGTGGAGGTATAGAAGCCGAGGAAAGGATGAGAGAGGAACAGGTCATTTGTAGAGAGGAGGAATATCTAGATAACCAGGTGATACCCGGATCAGCTCGTCTCGGAGATCAATGTGGCACATATTCATCCGTGTTATCACTCGACTATACACTCGTAGAGCTGCAATCATGCATACAAAGACTGGACGGGTATCGCACGAATATGCGCAGTATGGAGACTTTCCACCAGCTTATCAGATGTTTCTGACACTCGAAAGCACAATGGATAACTAGCGATTCATTTTCAAGTTACAACCAGACCAGTCAAACTACAAAACACTGCCATGACTCGACTGTTTTCACGCAAACGCAGTCTGCTTGAACGCCTGATAGTCCACCACAGTCCCCTCGAGTCGTGCCTTCTCCGCGGCAAATACCAACAGGTGACTGTCCAAAACCTGCTCAGGTGTGACACCGAGGACGTCTTGATCGCCCGTCGCCACCGCCTTCACAAATGTCCTGGAAAAGGCGACATCTGCCCCACCATGCAGTCCACCTTCGTTGATTGGAGTGTGCAGCGTACGCTCTCGGGTCAAAAAGTCAAAGACGGTCTAGTGGGTCAGCTCTGTGCATCATTCGGCCGCCGAAGGTAATTACGAAAGTGTGCATGTCGCCGATGATCTCGCCCTTGGTACCGTGGATCTTGGTACCCCGATCGCATTGGCTCTCCGTGACTGTCCGTGAGTAATTGAATCGTGCTTTCAATTGACGACCCACAAGCAGACATGGTCAAACTCGCCGTGGTCCCGCCCTCGTATTCGATGTTGACCACTTGGTGGTCGACGACATCATTGTCCGCCTCGTATACGCATTTCCCGTAGTTGGTCGTTTTCAACATCTCGCTCACGCTCTCGATATCCAAAACCTCGGCATTGGTCGCCAGCTCGGCCCACTGACCGTCAGCCGCCCTTCCCGGTGCATGCACGCCGATCTCGACTGACATGGGTGTTGCCTTGCTTGGTGACAAACGGGTCGAGGTAGATCTTTTTGGCGCTCCAAGCGCACTCAGGCTCGTAAGCGCAGTCGAGGCACCTGGTTGCCGAACCAGCTTTTGCTGGCTTCTGGGAGGGCTTGAAGTGGAACAGCGATCCGAATGATGAGACTCGCTTCGGGGCCTTGCCCGATAGATAGAAGGAGAGAATGTCAATGTCGCTGGAGGTGAGCTGGTATCCAAGTTTTAAGCCTTATCGCTTACTGGCAACACTTGGTCATCAACGAAAAGCTCGTCTCGGACTCCTTGTGCCAGTTTCCCCGAACATAGCTGTGCGTAAAGTCTGCTGATTAGCAGGGAGTAGATACAAGCGGTCGGCTCGAGTGGACACACGGTGATCTCCAATCGGCTCGATGTGTTGGATATTGACAATCTCGCCAATAGCGCCGGAATCGATAATGTCTTTGATAGCTTGATTGTATTTGCTGTACCGCAGGACTTTGGGGTCAGTCACGAGAGACAACACATACCCGAGGGATGCCTTACCGTGTCCCATGCCGAAAACCTTGTCGCTTTGTCTCACGTCTTTCACCATCTGAACGCACTCGGGAACCGTCGTCGCCATGGGCTTTTCGCAAAAGATGTGATACCCTTGCTTGCTGAACTCCTTGACGAGCTCTGCATGCATTTGATCCTGGTATCAGAACCTGCACCGATACATCAAATCGAGAGAAGCCCGCGCACCATGACGCAGATGAACACTGTATCGGCAATGCGACCGAGAGCGAGTAGGTCTCTCCAATCGCTAAACTGCATGTCGCTAGGGATACTCCATCTCAGTCGGACTCATCGCAGACAAGCGAATCACTCACGCGTGAGCCGCAGCGGTGACCTTGCGCCTGACAGGTCGTGGCTCTGCTACAGCGACCACCTTCGCCTGGTCGGGGTGAGTGAGGGCATAGCTCGCGTACGTCTACCGTATCAGCGTGCTGCATGCGGTATGGCTCGCTTGCGACCCCAGATACCACCTACCTGACCTCGTTGACCGGCGCCTACGACTGCGATAGTAACCGGTCGTCGGTTGTCCTTCCCCTGTATCCCATTCATCGTCTGCTGGCCGATAGTGTCCGTAGCGATAGGGCTCATGGTGGTACGAAGCTGGCTGCAGGGAATGATGGATCCGGATGCTCCTTCCGTATATATGCTATGCTTGGCGGTCGGCTCAAACGGCGAGCTTGGATAATGCTCGTCAAGGGCCAAAATCCCAAGGACTTGGTCGATACCTATCGACTTTATCGCCCGATCGCCCACCTATCGGCTGTGTGGGATTGCATTTCTCCCCTGTGGACGCGATACACGCGATACCGGTCGGTCCGACGGTGGGCCAAGGGTTCAGAGCCAAAACGAAACCAAAGGAAACGGCGTTTCTCCCGCGCCGTATTGCTCAAACAAGCAAATAATCGTAACCGCTAGGTTGGGGTAAAGTACTCCACATTACGATTTGTATCCAGATCCTCGGGGTCCCCCTCGCGGGATGACATACCACCGGTCAATGCAGTTGACACCCTCGCGTCTTCGGTTAGTTCGGAGGAAGGGGGTTGGGTCCGGTGGTCTCGTGCCCTCGTATGCAGATGGAGAACTTGCCTAAGCGGGGTAGAGACGCGACTCGTGCCATGGTGCCTCGCGCAACTACGCTCGTGACGACTCCACCGCGAAAGACAGACACGGGGGCAGGAGGAGAGAGCGGCTAGGTGTTTGGGCACAAATAGAGCTTTGCTGGGTTTCGGTAAAAACGCCGCTTCGCCTTGAAGGCCCACACTTTCGATGTCGGGTCTCCAGTCCGGGGAAAGCGCTATAAGACCCTAACTCGCGATAGCAACTGTCTTCTTATCTCGACCAAGTCGGTCTCTGCGACACATAAATACTCGTGCCTCTATCGTGATTGTCCACCCAGCAACTTTACGACAAGCCCCTCCGACATGTCTTCGAAACTCGAGAGCCGGCTCGCCGGAATCCAAATTGGCAGTCTTCGATGTGAGTCTTCAGTCCTCTGGGTCACCCCAAACCCAGTCGTGTGAGTGCGAGACTGACGTGAAAGACAACTCGCCATGGACACAAGTGACTATTCTTGGTTTTGTGTGTTTCTGCTCGGTCGGTATGTTTTCCGCCGTCAGCGGATTGGGAGCCGGGTAGGTTTTCTTCTTCCTCACTCCCTCCTCACGAAAGCTGCAAAGGACACGGGTTGACAATACCAGTGGTTCCCAAGATGCGCAATTGAGTGACATTGCCAACTCGGTCCTGTACGGAATGTTTGCCCTAACTGGGTTTGTCTCTGGGTCAATCAACGTGAGCGAAAACGCCTTGGCCAATCGCCCGTGCCCTTCCCTAACGCGCAGAACATGCTCGGCCCACGAATGACCTTGTCTATCGGCACTACTGGATATTCTCTCTACGTCGGTGAGTCCACCCATCATGTCTAGGCTACAGCCTCTCACACTCAGGATCTCTCTGGGCCTTCCAAGTCCACGGTACGAGATGGTTCCTCATCCTCGCGGGAGGGATCTTGGGAGTCAGTAAGTATCGCTCAGCCACTCGCTGCTTCACCACACATACTCACCGTCAGCGGCTGCACTGCTCTGGACCGCTCAAGGGTCTATCATGATGTCGTACCCCACCGAGTCCGCAAAAGGTCGATCCTTCTCCCTCTTCTGGACCGTCTTCCAGATGGGTACCCTCGTCGGCGCCGCTATCGCCCTTGGGATCCAGGCCCACTCGACCTTGCCCTCCGTGTCGACTGGTGTTTACCTCGCTTTCATGATCATCATGCTCACTGCCATTGTCACCTCGTGGTTGGTCCTCCCGCCTCGTGAGTTTCGAGTCAGCTACAAAGGGTCAGCGCCAGACTGACCATGCAGACCTCGTCGTCCGAGACGATGGAACCGTCGTCAAGATCGAAAAAGCCTTGGGCCCGAAGGAGGAGATTCAGCAGTTTGCCAAGCTCTTCAAGGACTGGCGAATGCTTGCGCTCTTGTTAGTCCACCAACCCAACCCTTCCATTGGATCGCCTAGCTCACTCGCGCAGCCCGATGTTCTTCTCCTCCAACTACTTCTACTCCTACCAAGGTGCCATCACCGCCTACCTGTTCAATGGCCGAACTCGAGCGCTCACTTCGTTGCTCACTGGACTTGGATCAATTCTCGGCAGTCTGTTCATTGGCATGATCACCGATTATCTCCCCTTCAAGCGACGACACAGGGCTTTGGGCGCTTGCGCTGCTGTCTTCATCCTCAACATTATCGTCTGGACCGGAGGTATCGTCTTCCAGACTACTTTCTCGCGTACCTCGGTCGGCCATCGACTCCCTGCTCCGTGGGACTGGACCGACGGAGCGGCTGTTGGACCTTTGATCTTGCTCATGTCTTGTGAGCAGCTTCACGTGCTTTGATGGAATGGCCGCTGATTGTCAGACTACATTGCGGATGCCGCCTACCAAGGTCTTGCTTACTACACGTGAGTAGTCATGCCACCGCTCGAGTGCAAGGATATCGCTGACTCTGACAGTATGTCCGCCATGACCAACGACCCCTTCCGTCTCGCCCGAATGGCCGGATACTACAAAGGTGTCCAATCTGCCGGTGGAGCCATCTCCTTTGCCATGGACGCTGTCAAGGTGAGCGAGACTGCTTGATCAGTCATCAATTGTACAGCTGGGCTGACGCCAGACCCCTTACCTCACCGAGCACATCGTCTCATGGGCCATGCTCCTCTTCTCCCTCCCTCTTTGCTTCTGGGTCCTGTGGTACTGCAAGGACACCAGCTACGACACCGAGGAGACCGTCCGAGTCGAGGACCTCGAGGCCGAGAAGATTGGCGGAGCGGCCATCCCCACCGGACACCACTTGCACGAGCACGAGCATACCACGACGCCGGACATTGCCACTGACAAGAAGGACGCGACGTACGAGGGTGTTCGAGCGGTCTAGAAGGGGTGATGAGGGAATCTGAAGGGCACAGGGCGCAAAGAGAAGATGTTTTCGCCTCTTTGACGGGGAAAATAAACGTTGTCCACTGCAGACATACTGTAAAGCGAGATAGTGTAAGGTAGAGGGTACGATGTCTGGTAGTCCAATTGTCTTTGGGATGTATCTGATCAACGCATCGGGTGGTCTCGCATTGAGCATCATTTCTTGTGCATCGGTGATACGTATCAGTAGTCCGGGCGTAGACCCAACAACACAGCTACGATCGCGCATCCCAATACTGAAAGGTACATCCACCAGCCTCGTCGATCCTCACTCAACAATACCACCTTCTCCCCCACCCTCTCCTTCTGATATCCGCCCATTTCGCTGACCGCTTGGTCAACTGGCCCAATGATCCCCCGTGGCAAAAGCCCTCGTGTCTCGCTTCCAACGGACGATGGCGACTGTGACCTGATCGATTTCTTGGTTCCGTGTGACATCGATCTTGGCCGTTGTAGAGGAGACACGTCGGAGGACGTTGAGCGCCGTCTATGTCTTCGAGGCACAGGGTCAGGGACTGATGTGTCGGAAGAGTCCCGCGAATCCCTGTGAGAAAGAGGCGGCTGATGACCCGTAGTGACGGCTTGGCGTTGTCGAGGTGCCATGAAAGCCTCGTTGATAAAAGTACCGTCTTGGTGGCGCTCTGAGGGATCGGACCCCACGGAGTGTCGAGTTGTCCGACTTGGAGCCGCTGCACGAGCGCTCTGGACTACTCCTGGTTTAGCCCTCCCCGACAAGTGAGCGGCCCGCCTAGCAGGTGGCGATCCCCCGCGGCGTCTCTCGAGCTCCTCGATCGAATCCCGTCGTCCGCTGCCTGCAAGTGGTTTTGTCCTGCTTTTGTGTGTTTTTGAGCTCTCTGCTTTGACCCCCTGTATGAATGAGGAGAAGCCAGCCAAGTCCAGCGGGAGGTATCCATGTGCGAGCGCGGTGATCGGAAGGAAAGTCTCGCCCTTCAACAGCTGTTCCATATCCCCACGCTCCTTCTGCATTCGCCAGGACACAATGACCATCATACTTATAGACTCCACAATGCCAAGATTCACGCGAGCTCGAAGCTGCAATTGCCGTAGATGCTCGCGGCTGACCGCATGCCTTTTCCACTTGAGCAGAGGAATCAGCGACAACGACTTATCGACGATCAAGGTGACGAGCTTTGTTATGAGATCAAAGAATCTATCATCCGGCGCGACTGTCAGAAGGGTTTCGAGGTCAGGTAAGGAAGGGGTGAAGCTCGATGGGGCGGTAGTTTCTGGGCTGCCGAGAGTCGAGAGGGAGGGCAGAAGCGCACGAACGATGTGAGGAAGATCCTTATCATGTCTTGCTGACTTGTCCGAGCGTGGAGGCACAGACTGAAAGATGAGCTGAGATTCAATGCAGCTTTCTACAACTCACAGGATGCAACAGAAAACTCTCCCAGGCGCTACATGGTCAGTAAAGGGGTCACTTGCATCAGAGAAATGCTCACAGGAATGTCCACCTAATCAACGAGTCCCATGCATCATTCCAAGACCCTGATCTAATTGCGGACGGGTTACCGGTTTCTGATTCTCGTATGATGCTGGCTCTTCTATCCGGGTCAATTGGTGTTGAAGTCTTTGGTCAGCACACGGCTATGACGAACTGACGTGGCTCACGCAGCGATCCGCGGGAATGACCGAGAGACTAGGGAAAGCGGTGTCGAGGAGCGTTGCGAGGCTGTACCTCGAGGCTGGTATGAGTGACGGAGAGGGTATCCAGCTGGACTGTCAGCACGGGTGCTTTCGGCGACGAGCTCTGTGCCTCACTTGTGCCCGATAGTTGTCGCTTCGTCCCAGCTCACAGCGTCTCTGGTCTTCTCGGACAGCAATCCTTGATCCGGTGACATGTCATCCCAAAACAATTTGTCCACCGCAAGCCTGCGGCAGATCTTCCTGGCAATCTCCCAAGGCACCCATACGTCTGCAAACGGGGCGACTCCATCCAGGTCAATCGAGTAATCCTTGGGCGTCAAGTGCAGCGCCGTGATGATGTGTAACGGGGGCAGTGCTGTTTTGAGGCTCAATAGGAGGGGCAGGAGGGAGAAATGGGGTTGATGTGACGGGGAGAGGGTGAGGTAGAGGGGAATGCCATTCTGTATATTAATGGTCAATTGGGACGGTGAGGCTCGCTGTCACTCACGATCAAGGTGTACAGGAGGGGCGACAGTGTTTGACCTGGGATCCGAGAGGGAAGTAGGGCGAAGCGGATGGGCAGCGGTAGTGGCACCGACACTGCTGTCGACGTTCGCTGCTCGGCCATGGTCAACTAGGTAAAGTGACAATTGCCATGGCCCCTAATATGTCATTGTACAGTATCATGTCAACGTAGGAGGATCTCAAGGGGTCAGCGAAGATCAGGTCCAATACCCGGTGCCCCACTCATCGGCCCAGACCGAAGAAGTCGCTCCTGGGTCCGGCTCAACAGGGATAATCCTTGTGACCACGGCCTCTATCATGCATCGGAGATCTGCACGTCGCACCCTTGTGTCATCCGAATATTGCATAAACATAACGGCCAGCGTCTCAAGTCGAAAAAAGGGGAACGGAAAGAGTCCACACTACATCCCATATCCTGACTCTAGTACGGGACCTCGGGCAGACGGCCGGTGCCCGGAGCCCAACTCCAGGTGATGTTGCCAGTGTAATCGTCCATACCGAGCAGGCCGACCGAGTAATCCGCAAACTCGTGGAACAATCCCTTGGACATGTCGAGGCTTCGGACCGCGCAACCAGGACATCGGTCGCTGACCTCGGCGCGGACAGTTTTGCCTCCCCAGGTGATATCGAGGTGTAGACCGCAGATGGGGTTGTTGTTGGGGTTGGAGCCATCGTAACCGGGCCAGTTATCGAAGAGTTGGTCGGAAACAGCTACGATGGGCATGCCTGGGGTATCGTAGTATCCGCAAGCGGAGAGGCCGACGTCGAACCAGGTTCCCCAGCCTGAGAAAGGACCATTGCCGGCAGGGTCCACGGTGTACTGCGTGGCGGCAGGAGCGGCCGCCGAGGTCGAGGTCGAGGTGACGGCAGACGAGGCAGCGGCGGAAGACGCGGGAATGACAGAAGAGGCGGAGGGAATGGCGATAGCTCCGCCGCCGATGAAAGTGGTGGACGCACTTGTTGCGGATGCTGACGACGTTACAGTGGCGGTAGGAGCGACCGAGGTCGAGGTCTTGACTGAGCAAGCTCGCTTGGCATGCTTCCTCCTAATCTTTCGCACAGACTTCTCGGGAAGCCTCTTGGAAAGAGGGGCTTTCCCATTCGCCGCTCTCGCCGCGTTGATCCGCGCCTGGCCAGCTTGTTCCAACGCCGCTCGCGACTCGAGGTTGCCTTGTCGACGAGCGAGAGCGCCGTCATTAGGAGCTGATGGTGCCGAATAGTCGGCAGGGAAGAATGGGTTGTAGGGCTCAGCCTCGGGCCCGGGTTTCGGAGTAGGTGAAGCGATCAGGATCGGCAAGAGGGAGAGGAGAGTAATGAAGCGCATTGTGGGGATGGTCGTCGTTTGGGGTGAGAGGTCGGTGTGACTGCTGCTCGTGTGAGTCGAGTATGTCGGAATGGGTCGTGTGCCGCGCTGCGGTGTGTGGGTCGAAAAGAGGGGACGTCGGAGGTGTCGACGGGAGACTGATGGATGCTCTCAGAGCTGATCCCAGTATAAAGGTCAGTAGTAAATGCAGATGAGAAATAGATGGGGGGGAAGTGCATTCCCTCTGGTTTATCTTATGTTCGAGGACTCGCTCTGCGGTCTAGGGTACAGCCGCATTCAACAAACCATCACCGGGCGCCTTGGCGGTGAGTAGTCCCACTACCTTTTGCGTGACGCGAGTGGCCCTTCCCTGGGAAAGGTATACATATGCCCTTTGCCCGAGATTCACTTGTGACCAATTCGGGTGAGAAAGGAGCGTTTGCAGCAGGTGGGGCTGCGGCCAGTCGCTAAATTCGGATGCTGCATTGACTGTGGAAGCTACGGAGGAGGAAGAGGATGCCGCGTGTGGTTTGGGATGGCCGGTAGGGTGATGGTTTCGACGCGCCATCTCTACGCGTCGCGCGGGCTTGGCCGCAAAGGGTAATGAGGGGGGATGGAGGGTGGCAAAGGGTTACCAAGGATAGTGAGGCGGGAGTAAGCTTATCACATCCTTCCCATCCCCTTCCCATGACGTGTCAACCGAGTCGCCCCGCAGGTTTTGTGAATTGATCCCGCTTTTCAACCGTCGTCGTCGTCGAAGGGTACAGAAAAGTCGAGCTCATTCCGTCAGACGCAGGCTCGCTTGATCGCTTTGTCCCTTCACTTGGTCCTTATTCAAGTATTAGCATCGTAGACCGTATAGACCTTTACCTTCTGTGCTCTTTCGATACAACCTAAAAAAAGACATCAACAATCATGGCTGTAAGTATCCTCTCCAAACGCAGGCTACGGACAGGTTGGACTAACCCTCCAGAGCGTCGTCGGTATTGACTTTGGTAACCTTTCTTCCAAGATTGGTGTGGCAAGACACAGGGGTATCGACATTATCGTCAACGAGGTCTCCAACCGAGCCACCCCGTGAGTAACACTTCACCCAGGATTCCTTTCAAGTCCCCCTGCTCACTCCAGCTCCCTCATCTCCTTCACCCCCCGACAGCGACACATTGGTGAGCCCGCCAAGACCGCTGAGACTTCCAACTTCAAGAACACCATCGGATCCTTAAAACGTCTCATCGGTCGAACATCGTCCGACCCCGAGATTGCCGAGTTTGAGAAGAAGTTCATCAACGCCGAGCTGGTGGACGTTAACGGAGAGGTTGGAGTCAAGGTGAGTCAACCATGGCGTGTGAAAAAGATAAACAAGGCCAGAACGCTGACTTCGCAGGTCCAATACCTTGGCGAGCCCGCTACCTTCTCTTTCACCCAGCTTGCCGCTGCTTACCTCGGCAAGCTGAGAGACACTGCCCAATCAGAGCTCAAGCAGGCCGTCTCCGACGTCGTCATTGCCGTCCCGGGATGGTACACCGACGTTCAGCGACGAGCTCTCCTCAACGCCGCTCAGATTGCTGGCCTTAACGCTCTGCGACTCATCAACGACACCACCGCTATCGCCCTTGGCTACGGTATCACCAAGGCCGACCTTCCCGAGTCCACCGAGGCTCCCCGAAACGTCGTCTTTGTCGACATTGGCCACTCGGACTACTCGGTCGCCGTCGTCGCCTTCTCCAAGGGTCAACTGACCGTCAAGTCGACTGCCTACGACAGAAATTTCGGTGGTCGAGACTTCGACTACGCCCTGGTTCAACACTTCGCCGAGGAGTTCAAGACCAAGTACAAGATCGACGTCTTGTCTTCTCCCAAGGCCGTCTTCCGTCTCGCTGCCGGATGTGAGCGATTGAAGAAGGTCCTCTCTGCCAACGCCGAGGCCCCCATCAACGTCGAGTCTATCATGAACGACGTCGATGCCACCTCTGCGCTTACCCGAGAATCCTTCGAGCAACTCACCGACCACCTCCTTAGCCGAGTCAACCACCCCTTGCAAGAGGCCCTCGACAAGGCCGGCCTTACCATCGACCAGATCGACTCTGTCGAGCTTGTTGGTGGAAGCATCCGAATTCCCGCCATCAAGGAGCGAATCCAGGCCTTCTTCGGTGGAAAGACCCTTTCCTTCACCCTCAACCAGGAGGAGGCCGTCGCCCGTGGTGCCACCTTCGCTTGTGCTTCCCTTTCCCCCGTCTTCCGAGTCCGAGAGTTCGCCGTCCACGACCTCGCCACTTACCCCATCAAGGTCACCTGGGAGAAGGAGGCCGGTAACCCCGACGAGGACACTGAGCTTGTCGTCTTCCCCACTGGCAACCCCATCCCTTCCACCAAGATTCTCACCTTCTACCGACAAGGACCTTTCGAGCTCGAGGCCCGATACGACGAGTCCGCTACCCTCCCCAAGGGCGCCAACCCCTGGATCGGCAAGTACACCATCAAGAGCGTCGAGAAGCCCGCTTCCGGCGACCTTGCTTGTGTCAAGGTTAAGGCTAGACTCAACTTGCACGGTATCATGAACTTCGAGCAGGCTTACCTCGTCGAGGAGGTCGAGAAGGAGGAGATTGTCACTACCGGCGAGGGAGAGGACAAGAAGGAGGAGAAGAAGCTCGTCAAGAAGATCCAACGAAAGGGAGACTGCCCGGTTGTCGCTCAATACGCTGCCTTGACCCAGCAGGCCCTTGACGCCGCCACCGAGACCGAGGGCAAGATGCACGCCGAGGACAAGCTTGTCCTCGAGACTGAGGTGAGTTTGAATGCCATATGATCAATGAGGCAGGTCGCTGACGTTCAGGAACGAAAGAACGCTCTCGAGGAGTACGTCTACGAGATGCGAGGCAAGCTCGAGGACCGATACGCCATCTACGTCCAGGAGCAGGAGAAGAGCAAGCTCCTTGAGGGCCTTTCGGAGGCCGAGGACTGGCTCTACACTGAGGAGGGAGAGGACGCGACCAAGTCTGCCTACGTCCAGAAGCTCGACGCCCTCAAGGTTCTTGGCGACCCTATCGTTCTCCGATGGAAGGAGTCCGAGGACCGACCCAAGGCCGCCGCTGCTCTCCGAGAGAGCCTGAACTTGTACCTCAACCAGGCCCAGTCTGGTGACGAGAAGTACTCTCACATTGACGAGGCCGACAAGACCAAGGTGGTGAGTACCAGGTCGTTGCGAGAGGTGTCCGGCTTTGTATGCTAACTTGCAGATTGAGAAGTGCGCCACCACCCAACAATGGCTCGACGACCAACTCGCTCGACAGGCCGAGAAGCCCAAGAACGTCAACCCCGTCATCACCTCTGCCGAGATGAACAAGCGACGAGAGGACGTTGTTTACACTTGCGCCGCCATCATGAACCGACCCAAGCCCAAGCCCAAGGTCGAGAGCACCCCTGCCAGCGGCCAACAGACGCCCAAGGAGGATGCCAAGAAGGACGACATGGAGGTCGAGCAGGATGGACCGTCTGTCGAGGAGATGGACGTCGACTAGATGGTTATGATGAAGTGAGGGGTATGATAAGATGATTATCGTCGGTTCTGCGTATATATACAGCATGTCATGAGATGATACAATGAGATCGTATTGTATATGACAGCATGGACGCGTTGACTGCGTGGACGGGATGGGAGTAAGAGTTGGATGGATGCCACTTTTGGGAATCTCCGGGTATCGCCGCCTGGACGGGATCAGATTCCCGGGGGTGGGATGGGATGCGGTGGGACAGCCTGAGAGTAAGGCCCGCTCGCTGCCTGGGCTCGCGCGTCTATGACCCAGTTGGGAGGAGCCTCGTCTGCAAGAGAGAGCTAATAGAGACACCACCAAACCACCTTCAGCTCACTTCCTTTCTCCACCCCTTGAACCATCCTTACAAGGCCCACTCTCAACCACGTCGCGCTAAGAGATTCACAAAGCTACCGTATCCATCCCTCGCCCTCGGTAGGGATCCTCGACGACCATCGAAATCAACCCCCGTCAGGCCCATCTATCGATATCCACCCATAACATCCCAAGTCTTTCCACCATGGCGTCTTCCGATCCAAACTCCCTCTACCCCATCCACTTGCTCATGGACGAGCTCAAGTCAGACGACGTCGTCCTCCGTTTATCCTCCATCCGACGACTGTCGACCATTGCCCTCGCCCTCGGTCCGCAACGCACGCGGGACGAGCTGATTCCTTTCCTCCAAGTATGTATCGTCGTTTAGCATGCGTCTCTCTATTACACCCCTTTATCCCGACGTCCCTACATTAAGTGGTATCTTACCAGACAGGATCAGCTCGACGACGAGGATGAAGTTCTCCTTGTCCTCGCTGAAGAGCTCGGAGGGTTCTCAGAATACGTAGGCGGAAAGGAATGGGCTTGGGTCATCCTCGGACCGCTCGAAAACCTGGCCGCTGTCGAAGAGACCCTCGTGCGAGACAAGGCTGCCGAGTCGATCTCGAAAATTTCGTCCCTCCTCGATGCGCAGGCGTGCGAGCAACACTTCCTGCCCTTGCTGAGACGACTGGCCACGGGCGATTGGTTCACCAGCCGCACGTCGGCCTGCGCCTTGTTCGCCGCGGCGTACCCGAACGCCAACGCCGAGGTGCAAGAGGAGATGAGGCGGATGTTTATCACTCTGGGACATGACGACACGCCCATGGTCCGACGTGCGGCCGCCAAGGCTCTCGGAGTGAGTAGCTTTGCCCGGCATCGAGCTGTCCCTGCCCCTCCCGACTTTTGGTCGATGTGCAAGACTCGTGCTGACGACGTAGCCCTTTGCCAAAGCCATTGCCACTGTCAGAAATCACGACGAATTCGTCGTCAACGAAATCATCCCCTTGTACCGCAAGCTCGCCTCGGACGACCAGGACTCCGTCCGATTGCTCACTATCCCCGACCTCATCGCTATCGCCCAGGATTTGCCCGAGACAGAGGTCAAGACTCATCTTCTGGAGACTCTTCGAGCTTCCGTGGCGGACAAGTCGTGGAGGGTCAGATACATGGTCGCCAACGAGTTCGTTGGATTGGCCGAAGCTGTCGGACAAGGCATCGTCAGGGACGAGCTTGTTGGCGCGTTCGTCAACCTGTTGAAAGACAACGAGGCCGAGGTTCGAACTGCTGCCGCAGGACAGATCCCAGGTATGCCTCATCACATGGAACCCGGTATGCGCTCCAAGCTCACATCCAGGCTTCGCGAAGCTCGTCGACCGAGACGTCATTCTCGCTCGAATCCTCCCCTGCGTCAAGGATCTGTCCACCGACTCGAGCCAACACGTCCGGGCTGCTGTCGCTATGCAGATCTCCGGCTTGGCCCCTCTCTTGGGCACCGATGCTACCATTGAGCAGCTCCTGCCCTTGTTCCTCCAGTTGCTCAAGGACGACTTCAGCGAGGTCCGGCTCAACCTCATTGGCAAGCTCGAGATGGTCAACGAAGGTGAGCAAGTCGGATATTTGACCATGTGAGAGCTAACGTCTAGTCATCGGCATTGAGCGGCTTTCGCAAGCCTTGCTTCCCGCCATTATGGAGCTCGCCGAGGACAAGCAATGGCGAGTCCGACAAGCTATCATTGAATACATCCCTCTGCTCGCCACCCAGCTCGGCGTCTCCTTCTTTGACGACAAGCTCGGCTCGCTGTGCATGTCTTGGCTCGGCGACACTGTTTTCTCGATCCGAGAGGCCGCTACTATCAACCTGAAGAAGTTGACCGAGGTCTTCGGTGTAGACTGGGCTCGAACCACGATCATTCCCAAGGTCCTTGCCATGGGAGAACACCCCAACTACCTTTACCGAATGACCACCATTTTTGCCATCACCGTACGTCTCGCTTTCTACACGCGAGTGCTTACGGGCTTTGCTTACATCCAGACTATGGCCTCCTCCCTCGATGTGCCTATCATCCGAGACACTGTCCTCGACGCTGCCCTCGCCTTGGCCAACGACCCGATCCCTAACATTCGGTTCAACGTTGCCAAGTGCCTCGAGACGCTCGGCGGTGTATTGGCTTCTTCGCCTGAGGGTCAAGATCTGCTGCAGAGACGGATCTTGCCCGCCCTGCGAAAGTTGCAAGAGGACTCCGATGCGGACGTGCGGTGAGTGAAGTTCAGCATCGGCAAGAACACTGAGCTGATGGCAAGCTTCTTTGCTACCAAGGCTGTCGAGAGAACCGTAGGAGACGACAGCAAGGGGGAGCCCATGATCCTTTCATGATCGTGGCATCCGCCTATGAGTGTGTCGCGTTGTGAGGGTGGGATCCGAGGGATGACAGTGAGAGGTTCCCGAGAGGAAGACAGCGGGGTTGTGGTCCTTGACCCGAATTTTAATGTACACAAATGATACTTTTGCCCAGATTGACTCGACGACAGAGTGAAGGGAGTCGACGAAGAAGGTAGATGATGCGATTCAATCATAGATACCCATGCAACCATGCGAGACGAATACGAGTGATTTTCTTGTACACTCCCTGCCGATTGTGCTTGGTCTCAGGAGGGGATCGTGCGACTGATGCATCGGTACGGACGCATCGGTACGGACGGGACTTTTGCTTTGAGCAGACCATCTCTAGGACGATGCGACGTGTGAGGGCGAAGTGGGAGCGCGGGCAAGCGTCGAGGGCCACGGGGCAGTTTTCGATGGTGCCATCGACGAAGGGTCGTGCCGCGAAGGAAGTCTCTGATGAACGATCGCCCATCCGATCTCTACGCTGCAAGTACCAACTCGTTGACCCACATCAACCTCGAGAAGAACAGATAAAGCCATCTGAACCAGACGAGCTGCGTTCGATGCTGCAGCATGGCCATCCACCCTTGCACCCAGGCGCTCCCTGACGAGACTACGATGATGGTCTCCCCGATCGAACTCCCACTTTTGGGGGTGGAGCCAAAGGGCAGCCATCCAGTCACGGGCGCGAGCCCTGTCGAGACAATGTGGTAGATCGGGTAAAGGGGTCCGGTGAATTTGCCGAGGAGGCCAGGGGATCGCAAGAGTAGGACGCGGGATGAGGCGGGGAGTTTGGGCGAGGTGAGAGCATGAGGAAGAGCGCGATGGTTGGGATGTTGAGAAATGCCGTTCTTGTCAAAAGTGATGATCTGCGGGTCAGCCGATGGATTGGCCGGAAGAGAAGGCGGGGTGAACGAACCAATGAGGCGGGGTGTTCATTGAGATGTGTTTGAAGGGTGCTTTGTATCACCGACGCATCCCAATGTTGGTCCATGCCGTCTTGGAGTCTCCTGCCATGATCAGTGAAGCTCGTCGGGAACGATACGTGGAGACTCACGAATCGTCTACGATCTGCACGTTCTCAGCGGGAACGCCGAGCTGGCCATAGCTCTTGACAAGTTCTTGACGTCTAGCATCGCCGAGGCCTGCTTGGTCTCCTGTGAAGATAAGCATACAGAGCAGATACGGAGGAGTGAAAAACGCACCAGTGGACAGACACAACCCGTCGACTTGCCAGCCGTGCCGGACAAGGGCCAAGATGGTCGGCGCGAAGAACATGGCCTCGTCGTCTGGGTGTGCGGTCACCACGAGGGCCGTCTTGACGCTGTTCTCACCATTAGGTAAAACCGGCAAGAGACCGTCGAGCTCCAAGTCCAGATCCGGCTTGTACGACCGTAAGAACAAGGCGAGGAGGAGGACAGTCCATTTCAAGAGCCAGAGTAGGTTGGGCATCTTGGGCAGCCGGGGTCGTTTCGGAGGTTGTTGGAACCGACGTGTCCACGCTGGAGCTGCCGATGGCTTTTGCGGCTTGACCTTGGATTTTGACTTGCCCGCCATTATGTGGTCGTCGATGGATCCGGTGTAAGAGCTAGGTATGCTTGTCCCGTTTTCTACCAGTGAAGGCGGGATGTGTGGTCGTTGTTCGTCGCAAAGCAGCAAACTTCCACGTCATGACTTTCTGTGACCCGCCCTCTGTGTTCTACTCTCCCACGGTGGGTGAGCAACGCTTAGTGGCGGCCCGACAAGGCCGGGAGATGCCCGTGGAGAGGTAGAGCGGACAAGTCCCGTTGAATGGTCGCGCATGTCCCGTTAGTTCGTCGCTGCCATGGCCGGTCCGGGTGGCCCGCTGAGCCAAGCTTGAGAGTATGCTTGACATTGTCGAGGAGGTTTTATATATCATGTCTGAACCATGGGGACCGTTATCTCTCCATCACCATCGCCAGTTGACACTCGCCCTCCCTCCTCTCCCCACTGCCACTCGACCACTTCGCACCGCACCATGCCTGCCCCGACGTTCCACGCTAGGTCGGTGACTGACCTGATCGCTCTTCGAGAGCGTGAGTAGATCCTCCTAAATCCGGGTATCACATGCTGACGAGCTAGGCGAGCAAGGCGACGAGCCTGCAGTACACACTGGCGCGGCCGAATTCGGCGAAGAGCTTCAGACGTTAACGTGAGTTGAAACTGTAGGAAGCGGGAGAGGATGACATGCTGATGGAGCAGGTTCTCCGATGTCGGCAGAGCAGTTGACAGACTAGCTGCCTACTACGACTCTATCCACCTCCCCTTCCCTTCCTCGAGCCCCGTGCCACCAGAACAAGTCATCGCCGTCCTCACTTCCACAGCCATAGACGAGACGCTCCTCGAGATTGCCCTGGCCAAACTCGGTCTCACAGCTTTACTGCTCTCTGTCAACAACAGCGTCGCGGCCGTCGCTCACCTCTGCAAACAGACGAAAGCCACACATCTCATCTACGGCACAAAGTACGCCTCAGCAGCTCAGGAGGCTCAAGCGCTCCTATCGTCCGAGGGTGTGGATATCGAGATCGTAGCTGAGAAACGCTTCCCATTATGGGGACCGGGCGGCGTGCGAGATTCCAAGATTCCCCCTTACCCCGCTAGATTGTCGGTCGAGCAAGAAGCCAAGCGCAGCTGTGTCATCCTGCATTCCTCGGGGTCGACAGGGTTCCCCAAACCCGTCTACATCACTCATTACGGGTTGATAGCCAACGCCGCTCAATCCCTGCCCAAGACTGGGTTCTCGGCGCTGCCCCTCTTCCACGGTTTCGGACACTTCTCCATGTGAGTTCGCACACACCCCTTCAACTACCAGGTTGCGCTGACGAAAGATTCCGATGTTTCTACCACGGAAAGACATTCACCCTCATGCCACCCAATCTCCCCTTGACGTCCGCCAATATCTGCAAGATCATCAGAGCCTCCCCCACCCCGCCTGTCCAGCACTTCGCCGTGCCATATGTCCTCAAACTGCTGGGCGAGACGGAAGAAGGCGTCGAGACCCTCGCGTCGTTCGAGGCAGTCTCCTTCGCGGGAGCAGCCGTCCCCGATGACTTGGGTGACCGACTCGTGAACGCAGGCGTCAACCTGTTCTCGCAATACGGAACAACAGGTGAGTTTTGCCCCCTGTGTCCGGACGAATGCATCCCCTGATGCCCACAGAAACGGGCGCTCTCATGACATCTCGACGAAACGACTATGTCAAGGACAAAGCGTGGAACTGGCTCCGTGCCGAGGGACCCATCGCCGACTACCTCGAGCTCATCCCTCAAGGATCAGATACCTTCGAAGTCGTTGTCAAGGACGGCTGGCCCGCAAAGATCATGTCGAACAGGGACGATGGGGCGTATTGTACGAAGGATCTCGTTCTCAGACACCCTGAGCAAAAGACCTGGTTCAAGTATATCGGGCGGTTGGACGATACTCTCACCCAGACGTTGGGAGAGAAGACTAACCCGGTGCCAATTGAGCTTGCCATTGTGAGTCGTTTTTCTCCCAACGTAATGTGGAATCAGGGCTCATGCGTAGCGAGGCAACTCGCCCCTTGTGCAGGAATGCATCGTCTTTGGCGACGGGAGACCTCAGGTCGGAGCCTTGCTCCTTCCCTCGGACGCTGGGGCCGCACTGTCAAAAGACAAGGCGGAGTACATCAAGACGGTTTGGCCAGTCATTGCAGAGGCGAACGAGAAAGCCCCCAGTCATTCCAGGATCTTGCCGGAGATGGTCGAGGTCTTGCCCTACGGGACCGAAATCCCTGTCGTCAGTCCTCATCGACTACCAAGAACATTCACTGACCAACCAGGCCACCAAGATGTCTATCCTTCGCCCGGCTTGTTACAAGAAGTTTGCCGATATCATCGACTCCATCTACGAGCGGTTCGAGAAAGGCACGGGCCAGCCCAAGAGGGTCATCTCCGAACAGGCAGAGATGGAGCGATTCCTCGCCGAGACTATAAACACCGCCCTCGGCGACAAAGCCGGGGACGATCTCACTCCCTCCACCGACCTGTTCGAGTACGGTGTCGACTCGCTTGCAGCGACTCGAGTCCGGAACGTCATCTCGAAATCGCTCGAGCTGGGCTCCGCCACGTTGGGCCAGAATGTCGTCTACGAGCACCCCTCTATCTCGGCCCTTGCTACCTATCTCGTCTCTCTTGGGTCTGGAAACGTCGATGGCCACTCCGCCCAGGATGCGTCAGCGGAAATGTGGGCCATGGTTGACAAATGGGCGAAAGCCGTGGTCCCAGCGAGACCGTCTACCTCCTCCGGCCTGAACGCGAATGGAAGCTCCGGCGAAGTCGTCGTGTTGACCGGCGCTACCGGTTCGCTTGGGGCTCATATCTTGGAGAATCTCGTCAACAAACCATCAGTCTCCAAGGTCATCTGCTTGTCCCGAGGGTCATCGCATCAAGAAACTGTCGCGCGAGTTCGATCATCCCTCGCGCAGCGGCAGCGCGTTCTTTCCGACTCGGCTGCATCGAAAATCGTGTCATTCGCCGCAGACGTCAATCGAGCTGACCTGGGACTGCTGGAGAAAGATCTCGAATACATCCGTCAGAACGCTACGGCTTATATCCATAACGCCTGGCCGGTCAACTTTGTCCTCTCGCTCCAGTCGTTCGAGCCTCATATCGGTGGTGCGATCAACCTGCTCAACCTCGCCCAGACATCCCCAAAACCCCTGACCCCTGCGTTCTTCTTCTCGTCGTCGGTCGGGACAAGACAAGGGAGGTATGAGCCTCTCGTAACTGAAGAGTTTTCGGACGACCCGGTGTCGGCAGGCGGGATGGGATATGGCAGGAGCAAATGGGTGGTCGAGAAGGTCATGGAGCGGGCGCAAAAGGTTGGCGCGCGAGCCGGAGTTTTGAGAATCGGCCAACTTGTGGGCGACACGGACAAGTAAGTTGCACTTTGGCGTGCGTGAGATAATGGCTGACCGACAGGGGAGTGTGGAATGAGACGGAAGCTTGGCCGCTGTTGTTCAGATCGGCTGATACCATCGGCGCGGTGCCTCTACTTGACGAGGTGAGTTGAGTAGGCGCGACCATGCGACACCAGCTGATTTCCTAGCGCCCTTCGTGGCTTCCTGTCGATCAAGCTGGACGTGCGATCTCCGAGGTCGTTCTGTCCACGCTGTCCCGGGACGATTTATCTGCAGCCCATGCAAACGTCTACCACATCCTTAATCCTCGGCCCTCGACCTGGAGCGATATCCTCACCGGTCTCCGTCAAGGTGGATTGAACTTTGAGGCAGTGGAAAGACGCGAGTGGGTCGAGCGTTTGGCCAAGAGCGAGCAAGACGTCACGCGGAACCCGACATACAAGCTTTTGGTGAGTGACCCGTGCGCCCATCGCGAGGTCTAGTTGCTGACTGTGGCAGAGCTTTTATGCCGGAAGAATAGGCAAAGACGAAGAGCGCGCACACATGGACTTTGAGGTCAGGCACACATCCGCGCTTTCGCCAACTATTGCTGCATGCAAACCGACCGACCCGGCTCTGGTGGCTTTGTGGGTGTCTCAATGGAAGAAGTCGGGATTCATGCAATGAGTGAAGGTCGTCGGAAGTGGTACTTGCGATGTGGAATTGTATTGGTTGTACATCTTGTCATGCTACTGTTAGGGAAGCCATGGATAGGAGCGCCCCACACATATGCACATGTTGTGGAGCGAGCACAATGGGTAAGCAGGTCAGATAGAAGCCGACATGCCTTGGCTTTCCGTCGCGATCGCCAGTACCAAGATGTGGTTCCAAACAGGCACGAAACGAAACGTATGACATACTGGCTTTCCGATTGACTCTCGTAACTGACCGTCACCGGTCGGATCTTAGCGTCTTCGGTGTCCTGTAGCTGTGGTTTGTCGAGGGTCTCATCCGAGCTACAAACGGTGGCGCAGTGGGCGTTTGCCAGGGTTTGGCTTGTTGCGGGCATATGGTGCGGCGGTAAATTGGTTCCCCTCGGCATGAATCTCACGCTCCCTCGGCACGTACGAGATCTGGTCGGCGGACGAGTCGGGCCGGTACCGTTGGCTCTGGTTGCCAAGACTATCGATTTCCACTGTGTGACGGCTGATTCGAGACGGGCTTCATCGGGTCCCGAACTGCACCGATGTCAAAGGGGGGCGAGAGGGGGAGCGTCGTCAGTGCTCGGCGTCTATCATGATCCAGCTGAGCGTTGAGCTTTTGAGCAGGCTGCTACGCTCGATATGCATGGACAAGGGGCGATTCATGCGTCGGCAGTTAAAGTTTCGATCGCGCGATCTCTCCCATGAGCCCATTTGCCGAGGTTCCGATAGTAAGTCTCGACCACCCATCGGGGTGCCTATACAGTTGGACTCACACGACGGGAACCTTTGGAGAGAGTAGGGATCGTCTAACGGATCATGTCTCATGGGATTTGCATAAATTCGCATCTACACGGAGATGGGACGTGCCTTGATCGTCTCACCCGTCGTTCCATGAGAAACGGTCTGAGAAAAGTAGAGATCAGCGCCGCACCCATTCAGAACCGGGCTTGATCCTTCAGACTGCGCCTCTGCTATCCACAACATTGGAAACATATTATTGGCGATTGGCTTGATCCCGCCCGTTCCTGTTGGCCAGCAAAGGGAAAGTGTGAGACCGTCCGGCCGCTGCCTCTTTTTCAGATATCCCATCTCCGACGGAAAAGTATCACATCCTCTCGCCATACAGACCATACAGGAGTGCCGCCTGTCTCGTCGGATTGTTGTGCAATCTCGTTTGTGGAAGGAGGGGGGGGGAGGGAAAGGGGATCTGATGAGAGAGAGAGAAATATGTGCCGCCCGGGACAGGGCGCCTTTCCCATCACAGCCTCATCACTCCGTGCTCGTCAAATTGGGGCGTAGGGAGGGCGATCGCTCGCATGGAAAATGAACGGCCAAGGGTACGAGGGATGTCCAACGGCCCCCGAAGACCGTGGAGCGAAACGGTCGTAACATGCGATTAGGTCTCGGTGGATATGTACTTTACGAGTATGTCACCAATGTCCAGTTTCCAATAATGTTGGAGACGGAATATCTGTGCCGGGGGGATATTTCCACTACGATCCAACGACCGCCGCCGATTAACCCGGAGCGAGGCGACCGCGGGGGGGGGGGGGAGGTGGTCGAATGCGCCAGAGGGGGAGACAGGGAAGGGCAGGACCAGGCACGGGTGGAATTAGCGAGTTTAGCGATCTCAATTCCACATAGATGGCCTTACATCGGTCATAAGCAGGGGGCCACTGGAGCGGGAAGGATCGAGCGGAGCCTGCGGGCGCGAGGCAGGGGAGACAAAGGGACAAGACCGAGCAACCCAAATCATCGACGATCCGTCGCCCAACAGCCCCCTTGTAGCCGCGAGCGCCGCCTTTGTTGATGCCCGTTGTCTCGTGTGCACGACATCATGTTTTTAAGCATACGCCTCTGGGTGTAGTAATCGAGAGACGTACGTGAGCCTTTTGATTCGCCGGCCCATATCCCATCATCAACCGTCTCGGTCTTGAGCGACGTTTGTGGGATACCATTTTTCTCTTTGAACCGAGCGTACCCCGCGCCCCTGTCGTTCAATTCACCCGCCCATCCCCCGTCAACCGTCACGCGGCTGTGGTAGCGAGTCAACAAGGGTGGGATCAGCAAGGATCTGGATTCGGTGAGGCAGCCGAGGTCAAGGACCCACCAGCACCCAGGGGGTCCCAAACTATAAGTGTGTATCGGTCTCGAACGCCACCGTAAACCCTAAGCACTTGCTTTCTACCCGACGATTTGGACACATACATACACCCATACATACATACTATACCATACCGCACCACCAGGGCCAAGGCTTTAGGCTACGATCAGATCTCGTCGTCTCCTCCGGTTTCAACGCACTTTTACCCAACCTCGACGCTGACCGCGCGTACCCGAACAACAGGAAGGTGCTACAACAAAAGGAGTCGCGAACCCCGCTAGAGATTGATAGCCGCCCCCGCCGGATTATTGTCTTGGTTTCTTGCTCTTTCCGTTTCACCATCTCCACCCATTTCACCTCCCGCTCATCACTCGGCTGCGCTCTGCACGAATGACCGCCTCGCCTCGGAGCGTCGCCAGTGCGAGCAGTATGGTCTCTGCGTCCCGCAGCTTCGACAGGGAGGATCGCAGTCGGTCCCGGTCGCGCGTCGGTTCACCCTATTCATCCAGACCAGATGAGCCCGTCGGCATCGGTTTATCCGCTTTGATAGTGACCACCGGCGACGAAACGGTATGCACCAGGGTTCTACATGACATTCCTGCACACTTGCTGATTCTCCAGACGGTGTATAAATATGTATCCGACTCGATAACAGAGATACTGGGATACCAGCCGCAAGACTTGATAGGCAGGAGCGCATACGAGATCTTCCACCCGGACGAGATTCCCTATCTTCGAGACATACATTAGCAAGTCTACTGCGTGCTCTATGGCACTACCCCTCACCCACCCGGGTCATTGCTAATTCTTCAGTTACTCGCTGCAAGAAGAACGGTGCGCCTGTGTCGCCTACATGCGGCTCATGCATCGAGACGGATACTTTGTGGAATGCTGTGTGTCATAGTGAGCCGCTTCACAACCTCGTCACATTCCCCCCCTTCGGCCTCGGCCATTTGTCAACCTTGTTTTGAATCATGTCACATTTGTCCCCTTGGAAAAGGAGATCTGGTTGATGGCGGGAACGAGATCGCGTTGGAGATGTCTTGGCTTACCAATACTGACCACGCAGCTCGACCGTGTTCAGAGAGACCGTCGCCGTATACACCCGAGCTGAAAACGGCCCGACCACTATCCGTGAGTAGATCGGACCGACCTTTTCCGCTAGCGGAAGACGAGTCCTAGGTCTTTCAGGGTGATGGGGCCACGCTGACCGTGCTAGAACAGGCGTTAACCGCAAGAGATGTGTGGGAAGTATCCCCAGGATCCCAGGGGGGCAAATGGGGGGTGAAGGTGGGTTGCCATTGGCCATGATCACGAGGGATGGGAGGCTAACCGATCGCAGAGATGGACAAAGTCCTCCAGCACGTCCCGGCCAAAGCTCACCTCCTCATCATCCTTCTCGCCTCCGGCCGAACCCCTCTCCCCGAACTCTCGCTGGAAGCTGCCTCCTCCCCACCCGCGCAGCTTCTTCATCATCAATCGATTCACCGACACCTGTCGAGTTATCTTTGCCTCGAACGAGATTATCTCGAATACGTCGAAAGTAAGTGTTCCATCTCCCAGGTTACAAGGTTGCGAATCATCCCGATGTTGACGGGCAGTTGCGCAATCAGCCATTTTATAGCATCATCAAACCCTCCGACCGGACTCTGGTCAAGCAATATATCGATACGGCGAAATCGTGGACACCAGTCATCCAGAATGAGAGGAGATCTGGCGGATATGGCTATTGTCGCTTTTCCGTGCTCAAGGTATGTCTTTGCGCCCCTCTGGTCTGCCTCGCGACCGTGTTTGGTCAAGCGGGCCGTTTTCAACCTGTCTTGAATTGAATTCTCATGCCAGATTCCCGACTTGCCTGCGCACGGCGAGACGTATCCTCAAGGAACCGACGAGCAGGAGAGGATGATGCCAGGGCAAGAGTTCATCCCGGTCGAGGGCATCTTTTCCGCCAGCTCGGACGGTTTGTTGTGCATCATCTCACGAATCATGCCGGACGGATCGTCGGGGATATAACGAGGGGTCCCATAGGACGTCGCTGGTTCGCTTTTCACGCAGTCGTCAACCGGCATGTGGGGAGCAACGGTCTCGCGAAGGACGATAGGGGTTTTGTCACGACGGCGGAACATTGTATCATTTCTCAACAAACCGGATAGGAAAGGGCAGAAGGACATGGCGAGCCGTGCACTGGCGGTCTTGCTCTACGCGTGGGTCAGAGGGATGTGGTGTGGATAGGTCCGCCTTGTGTGTATTTGTATAGGACGACTCATGTGGAGAAAGGGACAACGACCCTCTGGTCTCGTGCTTGCGAGCGACACAGTGACAAATATGAATATAATGATCATGGTCAGTGCAAGTGACGGCCGGGGAGGACTATCCTCCTCCTCGCCATCCATTGCATGAGGCGCTGCCTCTCGCGCGACCGACCTCGTCGGCGTTTGAGCAAGGTCGCACTAGCGTCTTGCCATTCTAAAACTGGGCTCGTAGTGGATTTCGCCACTTTCAAACTCTGTCCCCCCTCGCGACACAAGCGCCGGCAGCGTGTTTCTCCCCCAAACACAAATCCTTCTACCTGCCGCTATCTCTTTCATCCCCTGTGGTCCATGTCTTCCCCAGTGCCATCTCACCCGCATCCCGTCCGCAGGCCGCTGCGCTCGTTTACAAGTCGGGAGAATAACCAGGCTTTCTCATACCTCCCTCCCATGGCTTTCTCTCCGCCTCATTTCGCCGCACTTGTCCTTACCATGGCCTGATCTCAGAACCGAGCCGTACCCACCCCCAGATCCTGAGAGACGATGCCGCCTGCAACCGGCCCCATCCCCCCGCCATTCTCCCCGACTTGGTCCCATCCCAATCATGCACTTGCCGCATCGCGTATCTCGCCTCACCTCTCCGTAGCTCGCCCTCGCTTCGTGCATGGAGTCTGGCTTGGCCGTCGGTCAGTCTCCCGGTTCACCATGCCCCTTAATCCCATGAATTCCCTGGCTCGCTTCTCCGTGCCTGTGTCCATGTAACGCAGACGCAGGCCCTCGGACTCATGGGAGCTTTCTGAACATGTTCGACTCCGACGAGAGAGATCTGTGAAACATCCTATCCCGCAATCCCCAATCCATCCCTTATTACTCATGATCACGAACAAACAAGGTCCGTCCGAAAGTCGACAGGGCCATATCGCTTGTTGGATGGCCTGTATTCGTGAGTCATAATGAACCAACGATCACGCAATTACCTGTGTCTTGCAGGTGTTCTGTAAGTGGATATTCGTAGATGCAAAGTGGTTGGACTCATTCCTACGGCATGTATCTACATGAAAAGTCGTTTTTTTCTCTACAACAGGCCCTCGGGATCACTCGTCCGGTTCTCTGATCCCATCTTGGAGATGTATTCAACGCATTCGTTTTACCATCTTCCAGGCATATTTTGTATCGGGCCCCTTCCACCGGAAGAAAACCCTGATCCGAACGCATCACTGTTGGCTGGACCCCTAGGCGGGCCTGGGGGTCGGTACACACCAGCAGCTCCTCGCGAAGGGGTCGCAGGCCGGGATGGGTACGTCGATCCACCTTCGCGTTCCATCGCGTACGCATCGAGAATGCGAACCACGTCGGTGGTAAGGAGCTCCAACTCCTTGATCTCTTCCGTCTTGAGCGGCTCGACGACCCTCTTCTTACTCTCCACCTCTTGCGTCTCGTCGTCATCACTCTCATTCTCTCCTTCGTCGGCACCTCCATCTTCTGATGCCTCGTCCTCAGCCGTTCGGACGATCTTGCTTGATCCCGACTCGGCGACTCGCACGCTGTCCCGGTTCCGCTGCCATCGTGCATCTCGACCTTTGACCAAACTCTTTCCAACGCCTTCGAAGACACGCAGCATGCATTGGTCGAGAAGCGTCTTGAGTCGTTGAATGTCATCCAGCGCATGCAAGTTGCCAGTCACCGGTAGCCACTGATCGCACTGCAATCCGTTTTGAGTGACAACGAGCTGATATGCACCGAAAAGCATATACGTCATGGGATCGAGTCGGGTGACACCTCTGAGCATCGTTTGACCCTTGCTGGGGTCCTGGCCCAGAGGCACAGACCGAACCTTTTCCGAGAACGCGTAGAGACGCTTCTCGGCCGGGTTGTATGACGCAGACGGGGCTTCGGGGCCGCCCTGTTCTCGATTCTTGGCGTTGACAGAGCTCGGATGGATGAAGACATTCTGGTGGTAAGCTTACATCGCTTGGTTGCTGAAAAAGACGTACCTTGTCTTGCGACGTCCGAAGACTCTTTTCAGAGATTCTGATCGCAAAGTTTGGTGCGCTTGCCATGGCGATGAGAGCCGCAAGGAGTGATAAGCTGTTGCCATTCTCGTTCAGAACAGCCGGGACAGTCTGCAGTCGTCCGTACGACCCGACCGCGCCACCAGCCGAGACAGCGATGACACCGGCCTGCTGCAGCGATTGCAACAGCGACTTCTTGACCTGCTTGATTTGCAGCAATGTCGGTTTGCTCAAGAAATTGTCAGAACAGAAACTGGTGCCTCGAGCGTAATCCCGCCTGTCGTCAAACTCGGCCCATCGGTTATACGCCGCCACGGTGGCGAGCGCATCGGATCGGAAAGCGAGCGGAGACCAGGAATCCTTGACGCTTTTGGCTTCGGCCCGAAGGTCGATTGGCGCAAGGAACGGGTCTCTGCTAGTCATCACAGCGGCGAGGGTGAGAGCCGAGTCGAGACAACGGAAGAACGAGCCGAACAGGCATAATTTGCCGATGGCGGCGTCCACTGGAATTTGAACCAGGACACGACCAAGCGAGGTGAGATTCATGTCCTCGTCCAGCGCGCCGAGCATATGCAGTGTCTGCATAGCCGACACAACTCGGGATGGTTCAGGTGGTTCGATGGTGGCGGCCAGGACATCCTCGGTCTCGCCCATTCCCAAAGCCTGTACGATCAGCAAAGTCCTCGCGATGCATATAGTCCAGCTCTCTCACCTTGACATGCATGACGACGTTGCTGAGGTCTGATCGCTTCATCTCGACGGTCTGGTGCGTGTTCAACGAGTTGTATCGATTGTGCGACACCAAACCGTAATACAGACCCTCTCGGTGTCGACCCGCACGACCCGCACGCTGGTTCAGATTACTCGAACCGACCCAAGCGGAGACCAAGCTTGACATGTGTCGCTCAGGGTCGTATCGAATCTCCTTGACTCGACCTGCATCGACAACATAGACAACATCGGGGATCGTGATACTGGTCTCGGCGATGTTGGTGGCAAGGATGATACGCCGGACACCTTTCGGTGGTGGGGTGAAGACTTGTCGCTGTTCCGCCGCAGGGATAGTCGAGTGAAGATAATGAATGCTGTACTTGGATTCGTCTTGGAAGTTGACGTCGAGGAGGTTGCGGCCTTCCATCATAATCGCAGCGACTTTTCTGATCTCGTCCCAACCGGGCAGGAAAACCAAGACGTGTCCGTCGTCAGATTGTTTAAGGACATGCGCGATGTACAGCGCGACAAGAGAGTATGGGATCTCGAGATCCATTCCTGTGTCAGGTCCGAACAATTCCGGGTTCGGTGTGAGCTCTCGGGCAAGGTAATCCGCCACGTTTCTGTCGTTGAACACCCAAGATGCGGTTGGGTTTCTCCGCAACTCGGCAACAGTTTCGTTGAGCCAGTGTTTCTCAACGGGGAAAGTCCGTCCTGGTACCTCAGCGACAGGAGCGGGGATCCCGGCATCGTTTTTGAAGTAGTTCTGGAAGAGAGTCGGGTCGATTGTCGCAGACATCAGGATGACCTTCAACGGAATACCTCGGGCTTTTCGATCGGCGAGCAATCGCTTGAGCACGACAAGAGACAAGTCGGTATCGATGTCCCGCTCGTGAACCTCGTCGACGACGATATGGGTGATCTGGTCCATCACGCCCACCGAAGTCGGGTTGGCTCCGACCCCCAGAGATGATTGCATCCGTTTCAAGAAGATACCAGTCGTGCAGAACGTGATGCTTCCGTTCGGCTGCGGCAACTTTGTGTCGAATCGAACTTGGTATCCCACTTCGCCTCCCAACCTGTCGCCTCTTTCGTCTGCAATACGCTCCGCAACCGAGGTAGCAGCCAACCGCCTAGGCTGTGTGCACAGAATATTGCATTTGGAACCTTGACCCTTGTCGATGTAGCTGTCGAGGATGATTTGAGGGATCTGGGTTGTTTTACCAGATCCGGTAGCCGCCATGATGATGGTGACATCGTTGGCGTCGATCTGGTCGAGGATACTTTGCGCTCGAGATGTGACAGGCAATGCTTGTCGACTGTCGCGCATTCGCTTGTGCTCGGGCTGTGTTCGGTACTTTTGCAACTTATCCTGTAGGTATTGCGATTTGACCCCATGCTCCTCCATGCTCAGTCGAGCGAGGCGAGCGCCGGTCCAGGTAGGCATCGTCTGTTCCTCGCTCGCGACATTTGCGGGAGGGGCGTTGCGGTGCAACGTCGAGTTTCGGATGTCCGCACAAAGACCTTGGATATCTTCGTTTAGGCTATCGCTCATCTGGAAGACGAGGTGAGGCGCCATCCGATCAGGGGTGTCGGTTGACGGCATTGCGTGGATGAAATCTTGCCACAAGTCTGGGTCGCAGCTCTCGAGGTATTGCGTGACGTCAAGATAGCACCGGATCTGCGCCGCCTTTTTGTTATTCGCAGATCCCACTCCGATCTTGCGTCCGCCAACGGCGATGACTGCTTCCCAGCTCGTCACTCCACCTTTTTTGGCGCCCTTCTTCGACTTTTGAGCCACTTGGGAGAATTCGATATCGGGTTTGGGGAATCTGTATCTTTTGCAGTAATACTCCATGAATTGTCGAGCTCGTTCGTAGCCGACCGATGACCCGTCGCTCAATTTGGCAGTGTCCGAGCCGGAAGGGCCGGCTTTTGACTAGAAATTTAAGTAAAGGTTTGTATACGGCTGCTTGTGAGACTTACGCTCTCCAGAGCGGCCAGCTGTAGTGTCCCGCTAAGGCAAGCTAATGATTCCGCTTCTTTCTCGTTTGCGCCATCACCTATAGCCACAATATCGGCCACGTTGAACGTCGCCCTGCACATGAGTACAAATATTCCGTCCCTGGCCGATCTCCAACTGACCTGTGTAACCGTTGGTCACCAATCTGAATGAGCTCTCTGGTAGGCTTCGGCAAGGAGGAGCCGACAAAGTTGCCAAAGTAAGTCTTGGGATTGTCTCTCCAGGCGTCCCTCACACTGACAGCGCTTCCATATGTTGCCATAATGTACGCCTCGTCATTGACCGGTCCCTCGACCTCTCGCACTGGCTTGCTTTGCTTGACTTGGGGTGCCTTGAACTGTTTTCGGTGTCCGCCTGGTGGGCGGCTGCCCCCACGACCGTGAGAGCCACCTCGAGAGGACCCTCGACTATTTCCTCGCATTCCGAACTGGACTGGAGGTGACTGTGATCGACGTGGCGATGCGGAGTGAGGTGATCGAGCTTTCCCGTGGTCTGAGATGCTACGGTGGGGAGACTGGCTCTTGCGTGTCTGAGTCGCTGTAGAGTATGCGGCCACTTGGATAGATTGGGGTCCGGTTGCAGATGATCGGAATCCGGATAGAGATCTAGGCCCGGTGGGTGCGCCGGAGATGTTGGAACCTCGCGGGGCTATAGGGATAGGCTTGGCCGACTTGGAGGGTGGAAGAGAAGATGGGCCAAGAGGCGAAGCGGGTCGTTTAGAGGATGATAGACTGCAAGTGAGTAACAATATTCGGAGTCCAGCTTCGGAGGGCGGCTCACGGGGTAGTTTGATCAGAGTTTCGCGTTTCAGGCTCTTGTCGTCGAGCTGTATAATCTGTCTGCCCTGGTTGATCCGCTTCTGGTCTTTGCGATCTAGCTGTAGAGGTCGATGGTTTTGCTTCCGTTCGATCTCTGCCTCTGGCTTCTTGGTATTGGATATGCAGGCGTTTTCTTTCCTCCTCCTTCTGCTGTGCCCTTTGGTTCTGTTTATGAGAGTGTGTGTAGAAGGTTGAGGGTAATTCGACGGAAGGTGACCGAATGCGGTATCGTTTCACCGGAGATACAGAAGTGCGAGAATACGATTGCCGACGGCGGTGAAACGAGCGAGGAGGGGAAGGGGACCGAGGTGGGACGTAAGAGTCGTTGGATCTGTCCCAGTATTCTCGTCGAGGGGACGGGGACCGATGGGTTGAGATACGTCTTCGGGGTTCGGGAGATCGACCTCGGGGGATGTAAGAGTCGGCTTCTCGCTCTCTAAGGGTGCGATCTCTCCTGACAGGACTGCGTGATCGGGGGGAGAGTGTGTCGAGGGCGGGTACGACGGGTCTAGGTGGTAAAGCGTGTGATAGCCTCGCGAGGAGCGAGGGAGGTTGTCTCGAGACGAGGGCTTCGGCGGTGGTCGAAGTGGATGGTCTGGAAGGTAATGAGAGATCGAGTGATGGCTTTGGTGGGAGATTTGACATGGAGTGGAGGTGGTATCGCGAGGGGGACAAGGGTCGACCGGCCAGAGGGGTCAAGGATGAAAGGTGAAGAAGGGTAAAGGGCAAGCTCGAAACGGATGACGCTACTTTGAGCGAACACCTGGCCACATGCAAGGCCCTGTACATCAATGAGAGGAGGGTAGCTCCGAGGGGAACGTAGGGGGAGGCCCGGGGTGTCTGTCCTTGCTCCACGGAATCGAGAATGTCTGCTTGGAAGCTATCGTCACCAAGATTTCGTTCGATACAGTCAGTACTCATCCATCAACCCTCACGAGGCTCGACGGGATCAAAAGTCAAAACTTCCATGCCTCGTATCTACAAAAGGAGTCTTTCGAATCGTTACAGAGCCCGAATGCAAGAGTGAAGAATGCAAGAGAGATGAGCGATGTAAACCGATGAACAGCAGGGTGGACGAGCATAAACAGCAAGGTGAAAGAGCATAGACAGCAAGGTGCAAGGGCATAAACATTATGGTGAAGGAACAATCACAACAGGTTGAAGAAGCGGAATCAGCAAGGGTGAAGGGGAGGGAGGGAACGTAACAGAATATGAGAATAACACAAGGACGAAATCGGTCCCCAAGACAAAGGTCGTCCAAAGCACTTGAAAGAGCGTGTGTTCGCGACGATCTCCTGCGATGCCGAAGGAGGGCATGGAGAATATACGGTTGGGTTCGGAGGCGTAGACAGGCTGACGCCAGCAGACGAGGATCAGACCGCTCTGTTGTTTGCCGTCCTACTCTCCCCTGCAATAAAGCTTCGAAGACAATCCTCGTGATACATGGGCGTGGTCGACGATTCCTGGTGAACGGGATTCTCGGGCATGAACCACCGGGTATTTCCGCTGACATCCGAGCAATCTGCGTTTGGACATGCATGTAGGCCGACGCCCATCAGATAATTCCGAGAATTGTCAGAAACCCATTCCTATGTTCGTATAAGCTCAGAACCTGGTCGATGAAGATCGCTCACCTCTTCCAATAGCTCAAAGGCATTTCCTTCTTCGTCCAGGTGACGTTTCACGTACGTCAAGTGCGACGCGTTTGACGCATGCCTGTGGCACAGCCATCGCCCTTCGATTGCCTGACTCCGCAGGCCGCTTCCCATAACGGGGTGTTCCTTACCCCACTCACAGATCAAACACTGCGGCCAGGGGCCCACCTCCACGTATTGCTCTCCCTTGTATGTAAGCACCTCCCCGTCTGTCGAGGAGGGTTGATTGAGCGTCGACTAGCCTTGTGAAATGTTCGTCTGTGACATGGTTGCAAATCGCTGTACTGGTCGTATGTGCTGAAAGTGTGTGTGAGGAATAGACTTGAAGAAGGAGGGCGACGAATCGTCGCTTTTATACTGTTCGCTAGCCTGGCTAGCGCAAAATCCGCGAACATCGGTCACAAGAAAGGATCGCAACCCCATAACCCCACCAGTCATATGAGAATGTCATCTATCCCGGATCCTTCGAGTTCGTCAGCTTGTCAAGGGGTCTGGCCTTTGTGCTCCCACAAAAGATCCTCGACCACTCTGTGTGATAACCGTTTCATCTGCCCCAATAACCCCATCAGACGAATCAGACGCTCAGCCACCCTGGCCCATTGATATCACTCAGTATCTCACGGGGCAGGATCAATAGTACGGTGAGAAAGGATCCCCGATCACTCGATGCACGAACCGCTTCATCGTTAGAAGCCACACTGCGTCTCCGGGTGGTATCATACACAAACCCGATTATCTCCGTAAGATCAGATACTGCATCATAAGGCAGACGCTCGTGTTGTCGATATCGTCGTGATAATCCTGAGATCCTTTCATCTATACAGATCGCCACCGCTCAGCTGTACGCCGGAGGCCCGGCCGCGGGGGTGCCTCCGCCAAAGTACCCGGGAGGAGCGTCACCTTCCTCGCCGCCCGCAGCGGTGTGGTGGTGCTCGTCTATGGAGATTGGGAGTCCTGCCAATTGGCCTTGTTGCGCTTGGAGCGGATGCTGTTGAGTGGATAGTGACGCTCGGCGATGGGCGACAGCCGCTTCCGATGCCGCGAAACTTGGGGGAGGTTGATCGGCTCCAGGTCCCGGTGGAGGGGGAGGTCGGTAAGCAGCGCCAAAGTCCGGGAGGGCTGGCAAAGACGGCTCGTCGATCCCTGGTGGGAGATCGTCCTTCGCTGTAAGCACCGTACACTGCTTGACGAGGACAGACACACCTGCAAGTCCACCACCCTGCTCCCTTCGCCAAGCCCCAGACTCTCGATGAGTTCACGGCCAGTCTGTCCGCCTCCTCCACTTTCCATCCCCAACCGTCCCATCATCCCACCAACGACGTTCAAGTCCTCGTCACCTTCTTGCGGAGGGTCCATGACTCCCGCCGCACCGTAGCTGGCAGCGAGGTCAGGGGGAGCCACGGAAAACGTTTCGTATCCATCATACTATCGTCAGCATAGCCCGCGATGTACACTGCCTTGCTCACCTCGATCCATGTTCCCAGCTCCCCTCCCAGACTGCCTCTTCTGCCAACGGTGATATTACGCATATCCTCGTCCGTCCCAAAGTGCAACGGGACCAGTCGCTCACTGTGTACCACGTCGTTCGGCAGGACCGCCTCGCCTGTCCTCATCTGCTCTTCGCTTTCCAGAAAAGTTGGTAGGCCGCCTCCGTCCCCGTGAGAATGGGAAGGTCCAGCCTCTCCGCCGTCGAAAGGCGGGGGCGAGTCTCCACAGGATGTGGAAGCGTCCGCTCGATACGTCCCAGTCTCACCGACGATATCCCTTCCTTTCAGTCGATAGGCCTGTCTCATCTCCTCTTCCGTCATATCCCCCAGCTCCTCGTCCCCCAAGCCAGACGCAGGGATCGTCCCGCGAGACATGACGACGTGTTGCGGTTCTCTCCAGATTTTCGGTCGTACCTCAATCTCCCGCTCGAGTAGCCACGGCCCACCGTTTGATGCACTGATGTCCATCCCATCAAAGCCTATCGTCACGCGGATGAAGAATGTAACAATGTGGTACGGTGTCGATTGGGTGATCTCACCCCACGTCGTGTCTGCCACAGAGCCGAGTTGCGCAGTTGGAATCGTGAAGAGCACGCGAAGAGGCGGGTGAGACGACGAGTTGCCCGGGTACCGCATCGACTTGCCGGAAGCATACAGCAGACTGAGATGCTGCGGAGCGTCGTCGTCCTGCCGTGTGGTGGAAGAGGAAGCGCTGGGTCGCGCGTCGGGCAATCGGACACGGCGGAACATCTCCACACGTACCCTCCTGAGCTTTTTCAAAGCTGTGGATGGATCAGGCTGGGTCGATAGTCCCGCTACACCCGTCTTCTGCCTCGCTGCCGGCTGCACCTCGACGCCAAGTCGTAAGAGAGAACCCAAACGAGGCCGCGAAGTGTCGAGCAACATCCGACATCGAACACCTTCCTTCTCGAAAGACTCCTCTACCTCCTCTCGCCCTTCTTCTCGGCCAATTTCGGCCTCGTCGACGGTGGAAACCACCTCCTGAGGCGTTCCTTCCACGGGCACATGCTCCGTCACCTCCGTCCCGGACAGCAAGGTCAACGTGACGGCCAAGCTCCAGCGGACCTCGCCTCGATTGTGGAAGCTGAAATTCAGAGTGCCGGGTAGAGGAGCAGTCTGTGGTAGCGGTATGGAGAAACGGTGGATGGAGGGGAAGGGCTCGGACGCGGAGGATGAAGTGGGAGATGATCGCGGATACAGCGTTTGGGGCTGGAAAGAGCCGATAGGCAGAGCTGGTTGACCAGGGTAAATGTCGGTCAGTGTCAGTTGTGCGGTCCTGCCGTCAGCCTAAATACTTGCCATGAACACGGTGATAAGAACCAACACTCACAGCGACTTGACCGCCGCAACGCTTCCATCCGCTGCCCCTAAACCCTTGACAAACACCTCGCCCTGCACGGTCCGCCCCCAGAAGAAGCTCGGCGAGTCTGGCAGAGGCGCGATCAATATCTGTGGTTGTGACACCGCGTAGTCTGGTGGGGGCGCGTCGCCATTGGTCTGATCAGCTTCTCCAAGCGGAGGAGAGGGGGGCGGTAGATCGATTGGGCCATCCATCGCGTGGCTAGCCAGAGCCAATAAAGCGCACAGGTGGGTCTGAGCGACGATCTCGAGCGGTGATGTTACTTCGAACCTCCTCGTTTAGCCAAGCAGTCACTTCTACGTGATGACAGACTCGCAGCTGTCGCTCCGTTTGATGTCAGGCCGGGATGGGTAGCGAGTAAGGGCGGGTGATAGATGATCAAAGGGCGGTAGGTAGGCTTGATCATGCAACGTTGAGAGGGCGACGAATAGCATCTCGGTCATTGGGGTCATAATGACCGAGGCTAGACAACGTACTGTTTTGGTGACTGCGCATAGCAATTACGGACCTGACGCCAGTGCCGCTTGCTCATGTAGACGCGTACGTACTAGCGCAGTCAAGAGTCCAAAAAGGAGACGTCCTCAGAAAAGATGCAACAGACCAGCATGGGCATAGCATACAAGTACAAACGATCGAATCGAGGGAGAAGCCAGTACATGAGGCTTTTATCGAATCCGCCTGAGCCTTTCCGTGTTCTTCATAACCGCAAACTCCAGATCCTCTGTCTTATCCGTGACCCTTGTCAACCTTGAGTTCTGTCCAGATACCTCGTCGCCCATAGCCGTGGCGAGATTCTTCAGCCGCTTGGTGACCTCGTACGTCTCGTCCAGGTTCTGATCCAGCTCCTCCTCGAGCTCATCGTCCGAGGCTGTCGCCTCGAATTGATATCTCGCTCGGGCATCCTTCTTCGCTTTCTGTTGTCCGGGCAGAGGTTGGCGGTCCGAGGCACTCTCATAAGGAGAAGGGTTGGTGGCATTCCCAAGTCGGCGTCGGGTGTCGGTGACATCGTTGATAGCTTTAGCCCGATCAACCCGTTCCATCGCGTGCCTCTCGTTGATCTTCTCCTCCTGGGCCTGTCGTTTCGCATCCTGTGGATATCAGCACCAATCAGAGGACATCCATGAGCAGCGCGAAACCCACCTTGTTCCAGACAATGACGGGTCTGAAAATCGACTTGTTGAGCTGTTTCAGCTCGGATGCTTTGTCCTCTGCACGCTGGTTGTTCGCCTTGGCCATGTCGAGGTAACGCTCCGAGTTGGCGATACGTTCTGGGCCATTAGCCTGGGGGCATGAAAGGATGCGGTTACGTCTCACCAGATTGATCAGCGAGCTTTGCGATGGTCCCACGGGCGTTCTCTTCGGCCTCTCTGGCAAGTCGAAGGGCATTCCTGAACGTCAACATGGCTTATTTCCAGTCGCGCACAAGAGCTCACCTGGTGCTCGCCAATGACTCCTGCTTGATCCCCCTCATCTCCTGCTTGATACCCTCAATCTCCTCATCCTCATCAAAGTCCTCCTCCATCTCTCTTCCTTCGTATCCGTACTCCCTCTCCCGTGCCGGCTTCTCAGGAGCGGTGAACCCAGCGAAGAGCTCATTTCGAGCGGCGTCCGCAGGGTTCGGAGCGTCCTTTGCGTACGGGTTAGCTCCGCCCGGTGCGGGACTTGCTGTTTTCGCATATGGGTCATTGTTAGGTGTGCTCGTTCGAGCGTATGGGTCGCCACCGCCGTATCCCCCTCCATAGCGGTTTGAGGATGCGGTCTGGGTGTATGGATCCGCCTTGGGCTCAGGGGCCGTAACGGGAGGGATGAGGGGTGCGTCTTTCTTGCGTCGGAAGAAGGACATTCCTGGTGGATCAGTCTCTCAGACAGATTCGTGGTGAAGGAAGTTATAGAGTTGAGGGCTGGGAAGACTTACTTTCAGAGGTTGCTCGACGGGAGAACAGGAGAAAGGAAGTGGGGTTGACAAGGTCAGAGCAGCCAGTTCTGGGGTCTTGGCTGGGAAGCTGGCGTTGAGATCGGTGTAACAGTCACAGTACGAGCGATTGGCTTTTCTTCTCTATACAAGTGTGTCGAGAAATACGAGAATGAACGATATGAGATGTGACAACGATAACAGCAGGCAACGATGACACTGGTTCTATCTTCGGGCAGTGCACCACCGATAAACCTCGGTCAACCTAACCGAACTGACCAGGGGACTACCGTGGGAGAGCTCAATCCCACCACTCTTCGCCTCGTCGTTCTCTATTTAAACCTATACACGCGAGCCTCTCTGTACATCTCTCGTTCATCAAATACAAGATGGCAGGGTTACCATATGATCGTACGCCTACGCCTGAGCCTGTAGAGGCTCCAGGACCAAGCACGACCCGACCTTCCGCTCTTGATATGGCGTTGGACGACTATGAGCCCAAGGCGGAGCCGATCCCAGAGCACGTCCAGAGCTTGATGGGCAGGATGAGCAAAGGCAAGGTGTACCTCCTCGAGGAGAGCCCTGCGATCCTGCATGTAGATGGGAAGGAGAGAGTGAGAGGGGACCCAGTGAGTTTACCATCTGCATTCCCGCGCGAAGCTGTCGCTGACTCGAATGTAGCGGATAGCCAACTTGGCTGCTCAGCTCGACTTGCATGACCCGACCGAATGGCTCTGTGAGTTGGCAATGGACATCCCTTCAGACTCGACTGACATCCAGTGGCATCTGCCGCGGCTTCACCCTCACCCATCCGCCCATTGGCCTTGTTCGTGCGATCCGACAATATCAAGCACCTCTCGACGGCCAAGGTGTTTTCCTGGTCGACTGGTCTAGGCGCAGACGTTATGGGTATGGGCAAGATCCTGGCATCTTAAAGTAGAACCTGATCCCAGGCATCGAGTGGCTCAATGACGAAACTCTCCTCCTAATCTTCCGCACACCCGCCGCAACACTTCTCGGACTGTCGATGCTCGCCAAGGCAGGCTTCGACCCGGCAGAAGGCGACGACCCTCTCCTGGAGCGTTCCGCGCATAGTATCCCCGTCTCGCTGCTGCCCCAGGCAGAGCTTGATCCAGAGGACTCTAAGGCTGGGGAAGAGCTCTTGGCGGAGAAGCCGGCGGACGAGAGCGGCGGGATCAGGAAACGAGGTCGAGGGACTTTTACAAAAGACACTGGAGGCAGATTCGAGCCACCGCCATTAGCCCCCGTGGACGGGGAGAACCAGTTCAATCTCGCCCCTGGTGTCGACCCGAACGCCAGGATTGCGATTCGCTACGCGATGGAAAGCGACGGAGCATTGAGAAAGGACGCAAAGCAGTCTGAATGGTATCAGCGTCACGGACGACATGCCGGGAAAGAGAGGAGCTCCGCCCCGAGGGGCTTTGGCGGAGAGAGGGAAAGGGAAGATGTCAGTTGGTCTGGACGAGGCCAAGGCGAAGGTCGCGAGTTTGCGAAGAGATTAGGCAGAGAGAGAAGAGGTCCATACGATCGCCCGCCGCGCCGGAGCGAGGGGACACGAGGGGGTGGAAGGCGCACGGCGGATGATCTTGATCGAGAACTGGAGAACATGGCCAAGAGACGCCAAGGCGGAGAGGATGGTGGTGACGGCATGGATGTGGACATGGACGCGGGTGCGGGTGGGGAGCGATCAGACCGGCGGCCAAGGAGACGCGAGCGGAGAGGAAAGGATGACCTTGATAAAGGTGAGTCGTGACTGTCTGCATCGATCCGTTTGCATGGCTGATGCATTAGAACTCGAGGATATGTTTGCAGCGAGGACATCGGCTCCTGCGTAGCGTCGAGTAGGACGTGTTGCAATTAGGTATATTCCGGCCCCAGATCCAACTCATGTATGGCCACATATGAGACTCGGAATGTAGTCTGCAATGACCAGACCTTGCCGAGTTGTCCAGCGAATCTCATGGTGTCTGGGCATGCTGATATTGCTGAAGAGATTGACCGACCGTAGGAGAGATGGCTTTTACAACTCTCAACGCTCCCTTTGTCGGCAGGTAGCACGAGCTACTGATAGTCGTACTGACAGTCCGTTCGACATGTTGCTCTCCGTCAGTCTCGTTGCTGCCCTGAACGATGTCGGAGCGTTTGTAGAAATCGGAAACGTCTCTCAAATACCTGTTGATTTGTCCCTGACTATAGAACCCGCCGCTGTTAGTCTCGTCTGCATCGCTGGAGTCCCGACGACTACCCGAAGGCGGACGGAGAGCAGACTGGGAAGGGGCCGCATGTTCTCGACCGAAACTTTAGAAGCCCAGTGGGTCACGTCGCTGGGGTCTGCCAAGACGGCGCTACCGCCTACAAGCCCGGATGAGCCATACACTCGACCGATTCCAGTACCTCTGACTCGATGCATATCTCGCGGCGAATAAGCGCAACTGAGAGCTTGACTCGGCCGACGTCTCGCCGCTTGGTCTCAATGCCAAGTCTTGCCCTTTGCCTCCCATCGCCACCGACCGGCCGAACGTTTGTGGCGTGGCGCGTTCAAGTCTTATCTGATACGGATATTATCATCCAGCTCATATCATACTTGCGTGCAAACCCTGGAATGATTCATGTCATCCACCCGGGATGACATGCAGTCGGGTGTTCTCGTTCGCGAGCGTGGCGTTTTCGAGACACGACCTTGGCTTGGCTGATCCTCCATCCGGGTGGGTTGGTGAGCGGTCCGTCCTCGAGGGACCTGAGACAGCGTCGTGAGCGTAAGGCAATTAGCGCGGTTTATCTGATTAGCCCCCACTTTTGTCTTCGAGTAACCGGCAGCTCCGATAGTGGGTTATGCAAATTGTGCCATCGGGCTAAGCATACCAAGCCAAAGGGGGTTTTCAATTGAGACATGGTATCGGCCGCAGCAACCCTCTCACTTCTGTGGGTGGGTGGTATAAAACCCAGACCAGGCTGGACATAGCGTTCTACACCCACAAATCTCTTCCAGCCCTCTCAAAAGCACCGAGACCGCCCACCTCTCCAGCATCATCATGTTCGTCGCCGCCGCCGCTCTTGCTCTCCTTGCCGCTCCCGCCGCCATGGCCCAATACTCCCATGCCTCTGGGTCCGACTCGGCTGTCGGTGAGTAGATCCCTTCTCTCGATCTCCCTAACCAATCACTGATCCTCAGGAACTCTTCTCTTCCCCGTAAGACTGTTGTTGCGCAGTTAATATCATCCCCAACTCACGTACAGGCGAACCGAGGATCCAACTCGCTCGTGGCGAAGATTGCCCCGTGCCAGGGATTCCAGCAAGGTTTCCGAATGGACTATCCCGTCTCGGGCGGATTGGTCTCTTGGGCGGCTACCAAGGACATCCACGACATCCAGGTCCGATACTCTACCGACTCGAACCCGACTTCCCAGGACCAGTTCCAGAACGCCCTCACCAACATCACTGGAGGCTGGGTCGGACACCAATGCATCGACGGACCCAACTTTGCCGCTCTCGGTCTGAAAGCCGGCGACGAGGTCACCATGCAGTTCACTTACAAGACCGGTCCTGGCAAGTGGGACATGTACGAGGTGAGTTTGACACGACTGACGCCCACGGGGAGTGCTTACTGACCCACAGTGCGCCGACCTGCGATTGGTCTCCGAGTCCGCGTTCGCCGCTGGCAACTGGGACCAGGCGTGTCTCAACCGAGTCTCGTCCACTCAGACCAAGAGGCCCAGTGCTGTCAACCCCGAGCTTGCCCGACTCCTCGAGGTGCAAGAGGCCGAGGCTGCCGCTGCCAACGCCACTGCCTCTGAAGCCCTCACCCACTCCCACTCCGGCTTGAACAACGTCGAGTCGGGCGTCGTCGGTGCCATGGTTTCCCTCGGATCCGTTCTCACCCTTCTCGCCATTGCTTACTTTGCCGGTGTCGTCGGATTCGGCAAGAAGGCGAAGAAGGCCCGACAGTCTACTTTTGTCGACAACTCTGTGAGTGTGCATGTCGTGTTAGGAGGATTCCGCTCACACTAAGGACGTCAAGACCCTGTCTTCCGTCTAAACCCTGAGGCCAAGTATAATACGGGGTTTGTGGAAAAGAGAAACTCGCAGTAGGATATACAAGACCCGATGCATAAAGTACACTCTTTCAGTACAGATCATTCGCCGCCATACACAAGGGAAAGAGATCGTGAAGCGGATCTCCTACACGCGACCGGAGTCTATCCCCCAGAAGATACCACCGTCTGCCCCTCCATCGCCACAAGCCCTCCTTTGGCATCGAGGCGCGGGCGAGCTTCGATCATCGGTGTGGCCCCTATACCCTGATATAGACACTGTGTGTGTTCGCCACAGGAACGGAGTGAAGGGATCTCCCCCTGTCGGCCAGGGGCAGCCGTCTCTTCTACAGACAGAGGCCCGGGTGTGTTCTTACTCCTCCTGATACCGAGGGCCCGATCACATTGAATAAGATGCCATTCCCGAAAGCTAAGTTGCACTCTGCAATCTTGTCGAAGTAGACTCGGCTCGGAGACGGGAAGGGATGATCACCTCGAGAGAGAGGTGGGTGTTCACTAAGGACTGGTATTGACTGTGGAGTGTACGGGATCCGTCATTCCTAGGGATCACCGCCGGGAATTGTGTGGGCTTGACAGATCGCACGGACAATTCGGACAGTCCAGATCTGGCCCCCCTGAGAGACGAGCTTCCCGCCGATATACCGCCCTTCATTGACTGTCCTTTGAGCGATTAAGACCACGCGAAGAGAGAGGACCAGTACCGGGTTTGTCTGTCCGAGAAGCGGGAGATCGTCGCCATTGAGTTAAGGCGAAACAACAATGTTTCGCCGCCCGGGCGGCCTCGTCAAGAGTCAAAGCCCGCCGCTTTCCCCTATCCCCATCTTGACGAGTTCTGGGGAGGCCTACTCGCCATCAGGCACAATCGAGCATTGACCTTCCGTGTCGGTGTCAGGAAGGAGGAACCGCTAATGGGGCGGGTCCCCTGGACCTCGGCGCCAACCGTCTGAGCGTCGGCTGGTTCGCGCAGGCAGAGATTTCCCCTTGGAGGAGGTGCCCCGTGCCTGTAAGCTTTTAGCGTCGGGATCAAGCATGGTCCGGGGATGACCATCACGATCAACCTGATGGTCATCAATGCATCAGCTCCTGTCATCGGTCAATCAAACGACGACACGATCAATCAACCCCATCAGCATCCTTCAATCAGATCGGGCGCTATATCCCCGCGACCCCACTGCCCCCCACTTTCGTTGGAATGACTTTTCCACTGTCTGTCTGCTTTGGTCGCTCCGCATGTGGGGGATCAAGGATGGGATCCTGGTAGCTCAAGTCCTATTCGAGGGTACTTAAGTTGGCCTCTCCCGGATTCCTATCCCCCAAGCTCTGAGAGTTTCTCCAACCTAACAGTATATTCACAGCCTCCGTAGACGGAGCTTCGTTTTTCGGCCTGACCGCATTCATCCTCAGCATTACATTATAGTATGAACTCTTTCATCGCCTCTCTAACCTCTTCATCCCTCACTTCCGCCCCATCGGACCGCGCGACAAGCTGATGCGACAGATGGGTTATCACGGACCGACCGACCCCAATCCCGAGAGTGGCAATGCCGCGTTGTGGGAGTACGGCTATGTCCCATCTCTCGCGTTGGGTATCGTTGGCGTGGTCGCTTTCTTGGTGATTTCTGCCCCGCATCTGCTCTATCTCTTCCAGAAACGGGGAACCCGATCTGTGTAAGTCTGGCCATGGGAGGACGGAGGCGCTGTTGATCCCAGTCACGGCTTGTTCTTCTTCGCTGCGCTTATCGAAGCGTTGGGATACGGCGCTCGGCTCTACTCCCACAGGCACCCGTTTGGCGTGAGCCTGCTTCATGTGTCCCGGTGCTCGGTGGGAATTGACACAGCAGGGCATGCCGTTCTTGATTGGGATTTACTTGATCCAAATCGCCACAGTGTTGATCACTGCCGCCTTGTACAAGTCGATCCAGCGGGTCATCAAGTACTTCCCCGTCCCTGAGGGGCAGCAGCTCTCGCCCATGCGCCCCAGATCGCTCATCACCCGTATGTCGTTGGTCCGAACGGTGCGGAAAGGGAGGCTGACAGACAGTCTTCGTGATCCTTGACGTAGTTTGGGGTGGGTCGCCGTCCGTGCTCCATCATTGCATTATCTAACGACCAGTCCTTATGCAGATTGCCGGACAGTACTTTGTATCCGGGGCCAAGTCCGCCGAAATCACGGACGACGACCCGATGTTCGCTGTTGGCGTACGTGTCGTTTTCGTGCGTTAGATGGGACGCAAGCTGACACCCAGACTTCCGGGTTGATCTTCCTCGCTGGCAATGTGCTTCAGGTGAGATACATCCGCTTGGTTCAAGGCTCGCGCTGATACCAGGCGATCACCATTATCATTGTCTCTGCGTTTGTTTGGGTGATTCTGCGCCGAGCCAATCGCATTCTGGTCAACGCCGACCCCAACGTGCAATACCCGCACATCAAGCCTCTCTTGTTCCAGGTGCTTACCTCTTTCGGCCTCTTTTTCATTCGACTCGTCGTTCGCATCGCTGTCGGAGCTCAAGGTGGGCCTGAGTGGTTCCCACATGGATTTATTAGCTGATCATCGCAGGGCTGTTCGAGTACGCCGGTCTGCACGAATGGGTCTTTGGCGTCTTTGAGTACACGGTGAGTCGAGAGTTGAATGATGGACCTTGTCGCTCACACCCAGCCCATCTTCCTCATCATTGTAGTCTGGGCAGCTCGGCCACTTTTCAAGTTCATCTTCCCTCTCGGACACCGACACGGCGAGGGCGCGCACGTCCGAGACGACATTGCCGTCGCTGGAGCGACTGCGAATGGCCCTACTGCCGCTGCGACCAGCTCCCACGCGGACGCCAAGGTCTAGTCAGACGGTACGGTCGGAATGACGATTGTGATACGACCTGTGATGTGTACAATGTTTCATGTTGATGAGCCTTTAATGATCCGCTCGATAGATGGAGCAAGTTTGGCACGAGTAATTGTCTATGTCCAGAGGAATGTCTAGTCATGTGTGGATGTCCGGACCGATGTCAGCTGAGCGTAGCAGAACGAGGATGTTAAGTCGATTCACGATCTAATCCATAGCTTATGCATGCATGCCGAAAGACAATCATTCCACCAGAGGGTGAACTGGAGCCCGGGGGATGAGCCTGAAATCATGTTTGGTCATAAGTCTCCCCATGTCAGCCACATTTCGACTTCACCTTTGACCAATCCCAGGGGACCCTATTCCACCTCGCTCTTGCTATCCTGTTTCGACGACTCCTCATCGTCATGTCCGCCCTCCGACTCCTCCCCCGATCCATACGGTCTTCCTCCCGCCCGGCCTCGGCTCTCCTCGCCAGGAGCTACGCTTCCATCCCCCAGCCTCCCGCTCCCGTGCCGACAGAGCAACCGTCATCCTCCACCCCTGCTGCCTTGCAACAATCGCCCAACGTCCCGACCACCTGGTCAACGAGCCAGAACCCGAAGCCCCACGCGTACAACAATGCCCGATTCGAGCAGACCGTCTTGGAGATGCAGCCCAACCCCATGAGCGCGATGGGTATGGTCGCGGAGGATCCTATCCGGTTGGTTGAGGGCCGACGAGCCGTGTGTGATGGAGGTGAGTGGTGTTGTTTGTCGATTGGGAGGTTCTGGCTTGCGATGCCGGGCTCGGTCGCCTTGGCGTCAATGCTCTATCGAGTCATTCCCCTAGACGAGGCACGGGCTAGCATACGGAAGTGTCTCTGCGTTCTGCGCATTTCAGAGTGCTATCTGTGTTGGCGAATGGACAGGAAGCAACTAAATGGAACATTAATCCTAACATGCAGGCGGAGGACCCCTCGGACACCCCAAGATCTTCATCAACCTCGACAAGCCAGGACCAAAAGTCTGCGGATACTGGTGAGACCCCTCGTGTTTCTGTATTCGAATAACCCCCTGACGCCCAGCGGTATCCGATACGAGCAGGCTCACCACGAGCACCATTAATAGTTGTCATGCAGGAGATCACATACATGCCTATCGCACTGTGTAGTGCTGGTGCAATCCTCAGCGAGCTCGATGTGGCGCGATCACTCTGCGTTGAGAGATTGTCTTTTGCGTACTCCTCACTCACGGGTCGATGGACGCAGGGGCACCTATACCCGTTTTTCTGCCAGCCCTGCTACTATCCGCATTCCGCATTCCGAGCCTACGTTGTCCGAGGGGCGGGGAGCTCGAAGTGAGCGCAACGGCCGCCTGCGTTGTGGGCAAACATGAAATCCAGCTCTAGGTGGAAGCCTAGCGACAAGCGCCGAGCCAGTCGTTGCAGCCGAACACTGGAAGGCTGAGCCAGAATGGGGATTTCAATTCCGCAAAATCGGTGCTCCTAGGAGATGAGTAAGACGCGCAGACCGTGGCACGGGGCAATTTCCACGTGACTGTTGGAAACGTTCACTCTGCTTTGACGTTCTCGATTCCTGTCGACGGTTGAGGTCCGTTGTCTTCCTGCAACACGGTTCACACGTGGACCAAACCGTGACCGGTGCGGTGTTGAGCGAAGGCAGACTCGCGAAAGAAATGTCAATCAGGCCAGAGCCAGCTGACTGAGGTCTCGAATCGTACCTGGGTCATTAGCTTCCATGCTTGAATGGCGTGTCAAGGCTGTGCGACTTGCAACGCCTCGTGCAAACGTTCCACCTGCCACACGGTCTTGGCATTGGCATCGAGACTCCGTGCCTCGATCATGCACGTGTCTGTGGGCAGTGCATGGCCGAGGCAGTGTCTGGTGGGGGGAACTGTGAGCTGTATGCATAGGAACACGAGGCATAGAGGGATCGAGGAGCGACGAGCTTAAACATGTGGGCAAAGTGTCCCTCTGCCACTCCAGGAGTCAGTGTACCTACCCGCTCTTAATGTCAATCTGACAAAACACGGCATGTCGGGGGTATCCTGGCCAGATCGACCACCTTGCACGGTCGCAGATGTGCGCCTATCCGCTCGAGCTGGCACCAAGGACGGTCATCCACGATAAGGACGCGTGTCATCGGCGAAGGGCGCTGTTGGATGACCGTCCGTCCAGGTTGACATTGTCCATCCTGCAGGTCGAGCTACAGCGAACGGGCTCTTTGATGGCTTGGGGTTCCTGAGCCCTAACCAAGTTACCCTTAAAACCACCTCATTTTTCGACTGCCTGACACGCAATAGAAAATCTCGTGGGTCTTTCGGCTCTCCCTGGACGCGCGTAGGCCCTTCGGGACGGCAAAATCCCCCGTTGAACCCGGCGGCCGAGGTTTGAGGATGAGGTGTGTCAAGTGGCAGTAGTAGGCGCTGCGACACAGCTATCGTCTCTTGGGCCTGGAAAGCGCTGCATACGGTTTCACCTGTTGTTGCATGCATGGGTCTGTGAGGCGGTTTGATCTGTTTGAGTACGCTGAGCGTGCTGAAAGGGATAGATAGTCCTGTATAAGAGGTCGTTGCAGTGGGATCTGTCCGCTGGCTGGCTGGCTGGCTGGCTGCTTCCTTGACTGGGTAAAACTTTGATTTTTGATTTATCATCCCGCGGAAAGGGCTGACCTTGTAACCGAACGCGTCGCGAGACGACGACCCGCTCTCACTCATTTCGCATCGCACCGCGCAACCACCCCCCCCTGGTCCACCTCGTACATCAAACCTCATCACATCCTTTCACCTCTTCCATTCTCACCCCGACCCCCCCCCCCTTCACCCCGTATTAACCCCCGTGTCCACTTATCGGTTACAAAAGATCGAGATTGCCAAGTCAAAGTCGACTCTCCCCTCAGGTACACCTCGGCCATCACACCGCGCCAAAAGTCCCTCGGGCGACAAGGGGGACGACGGATCCGAGGCGTGATCGAGTCATCTTTCACCACTGCCGCGAACACGCGCTCTCGACACGCTGAACGACCGGTCCAAGATCTTGCCAAAGCGCCAAGACGGATATATTGAGCGCTCTGCAACGTTGCCGCGTTGGATCAATACCTCGTCGCGAAACCGTCAATCACAATCCGAACGTGGCTGTGATAAGGGATCCCGTCACCGAACAATAGGTCACTTACCCGGACGCAACGACCTAGTCGAAAGAGCAGGACAATATGGCCCCGTATACGTATGTGACGCAAACACTCTCCATTCTGACACCTCTCCTCCAGCATGGTCATGTCGGACCGTCCCATGTCCTGCTGATATCTTTTCCCCCGGTCGACCGGGCTGGACATTGACTAACGTGCAGTACGCCTGACATTCCCCTCGAACCTTCCCCGGGCTCATCGCAAATGTCTCTCAACGCCCCTTACCCGCCTTACGCCTCGAGCTCTCGCATGCAGTCATTCTCCACCTCTTCGACTGTGGACCCACTCCGACCTCACCAGGAGGAAGAGGAAGAACACGACACGTTCGACCCATTCTCCCTTGATCCCCAGCTGCGGCTGCGGACGGTCCGCACGGCGCACTCGGTGATCGCAGAGTCGATCAGGAGCGAGCGCGATGCCGATGCGAGGAAGAGGAAACGGAGGATATTCTCGGGGTTGAGGAGAAGAGGGACCATGTCGACATTGGGGACCGTCAAAGACTCGTTGAGGAGAAAAGGCAGCGACTCGGAGGGGTTATCACGCCCTGCGTCGTCGGAACATCTCACGGAACATGGCACACCCAAGAGACGCCGATCCGAGGCCTTGTCCGATTCCACCCCACCTGCGCCAGACGATAAAGGCAAGGGCAAGGCCAAAGTCGCGGCGCGGCGGACATTATACGTCAACGTCCCGCTCCCCACTCAGCTCTTGACGGCCAAGGGTGACCCGATCATCCGCTATGTGCGAAACAAGGTCCGGACGTCCAAATACACCATCGTCTCGTTTATCCCTAAAAACCTTTTCGAGCAATTCCGCCGCGCCGCCAACATCTATTTCCTCGCGCTGGTGATCATCCAGCTGTTTTCGATCTTTGGCGCGCCCAACGCTCAAATAGGAATGTTGCCGTTGATAGCGATCCTCGGCATGACGGCAATCAAGGATGGAATAGAAGATTGGAGAAGGGCGAGATTGGACAACGAGGTGAACAACTCGGCAGCCACAAAATTAGGCGGATGGAGAAACGTAAACCAGCCAGACGATCCTCGATCTTTCTTGGAGAAGCTTTTCGGCTTGAACGGTGAGTCAAAGATCAATGTGCACTTGCACTTGGCCGGTTCTGACGACCAGCCCCTAATAAACCGTCAAAAGGTGTGAGAAAGCTACGGGACGCGGAGGCCAAGGCTGGTCACCAGATTGTCATGGAGAGACAAAAGGAAATAGATGAGGAAGAAGAACTCGACAGTGCGATCATCGCGGATGGTCAGATCCATTCGCTGGATTCTGTCCCTAGAGTAAGCCCGTTTAACAAATCATACTGACTTCAGGAACTCAGCTTGCCCGGGAATGCTGGCTCAGGTTTGCACTCCGAGATCTTGCGCAAGATTCCTAGTGCGCCCAGCATCGCATCACGCAAGTCAAGCGGTGTCATGGACTGGTCTAATCCTTCGCGAGGCACCGCGCATTGGGAGCGGACGCTTTGGAAGAAACTCGAGGTCGGCGATTTGGTTTTGCTTCGTGACAACGAACAGATCCCTGCGGACATTGTCGTCTTGTCTACTTCGAACGCGGACAGCCTCGCCTTTGTGGAAACTAAGAACCTCGATGGAGAGACCAATCTCAAAGTCCGTCGAGCGCTCAAAGCCACCAGCTCGATGAATTCGGAAGAAGATCTGGAACATGCCAGCTTTGTCGTCGATTCGGAAGCGCCCCACGCAAATCTGTACACGTATAACGGTGTGCTGAGATACTTCCCGGTCAACGACGGGACGGAGAGAGAGGAGAGACAAGAGGCTATCACGATCAACGAGCTCTTGCTGCGAGGCTGCACCCTTCGAAACACCAAATGGGTCATTGGTTTGGTCGTCTTCACCGGTGCAGACACCAAGATCATGCTGAACGGAGGTGACACCCCGTGAGTCATTGCATTGGGGCATGTGCGAACGGGGACTGACGCCCAGATCCAAACGAAGTAAGATCGAGAAGGAGACCAATTTCAACGTCATTATGAACTTCGTCATTCTCATGATCCTCTGTGTAGTCACAGCCGTGCTGCGTGAGTTCTCGGCCATCTTGATGGATCCATTGCTAACCTTAAAGATGGGTACTATCGTTCTCTGTCCGGGACTAGCGCAAATTCCTACGAAGCGGGATCCTGGGCCTCGGAAAATATCTATGTTGATTCTCTGATCATCTTCGTGTACGCTATACATCTCAGGTGAACCCACGACGCGGCTAACGGGCCAGGTCCTGTTTGATCGTCTTCCAGAACATCGTGCCAATCTCCTTGTACATCACCATTGAGATCGTCAAGACGGTGAGTTTCACCAACAAGCCTATGGCGATCTCTAGCTGACTCACTTAGATTCAAGCGTTCTTCATTTTCCAAGACATTGAGATGTACTACGCGCCTTGTACGTTTGTATATGGACTATTGGACAAGTCTCTCTAACGCCCAGATGACACACCCTGTGTGCCCAAGACGTGGAACATCTCGGACGACCTCGGTCAAATTGAATACGTCTTTTCCGACAAGACCGGCACGCTGACCCAGAACATCATGGAGTTCAAGAAATGTTCGATTCAAGGTGTCTCTTTCGGCGAGGGCATTACAGAAGCGATGATGGGAGCTGCCAAGCGGGATGGACGGGAATTGTCCATGGCTCAGGCGGATCAAGGGGAGGAAATTGCGGTGTTGAAAGAACGAATGGTCACTGAGATGACGCGGAGTTTCAACAACCGATACTTCCGCGAGGAACAACTCACTCTCATCGCTCCGGAATTGTCACATCATCTTGCGAACCCTGACGACGCCCTTCGACCGCACATTATCGATTTTTTCCGTGCTCTCGCTATTTGCCACACCGTCCTGTCCGACACGCCTGAGCCGAAGAAGCCTTTTGTGATCGACTACAAGGCCGAGTCGCCCGACGAGGCTGCTTTGGTCGGCGCGGCCAGAGATGTCGGGTTCCCATTCGTCAATCGTAACAACACTAGAATCGACATCGAAGTGCTCGGCACCCCGGAGAGATGGACGCCGCTTCGAGTCCTCGAGTTCAACTCGACTAGGAAGAGAATGAGTGTAATCGCCCGCGATCCTACCGGTCGTATCGTCTTGTTCTGCAAAGGTGCCGATTCGGTCATTTATGAACGGTTGAAGGAGGATCATGATCCAAAACTTAAAGCTGCGACGCTCAAGGACCTCGAGACGTTTGCAAACGGTGGACTCCGAACTCTGTGCATCGCGAGCCGATATCTCGAAGAAGGCGAATTCAACACCTGGGCCAAGGTGTACGATGCTGCGGCTGCGGCAGTCGAGGACCGAGAACACGAAATTGAAAAGGCCTCGGAACTCATCGAGCATTCTCTGACCATCCTCGGAGCGACGGCGTTGGAGGATAAGCTGCAGGAAGGCGTGCCCGAGGCTATCGCGATGTTGCACCAAGCTGGAATCAAGCTGTGGATCCTGACAGGGGACAAGCTACAAACGGCAATTGAAATCGGATATTCCTGCAACCTTCTCACCAACGACATGGAGGTTATGATCATTTCCGCGGATTCAGAAGCCGGCGCGAGAGCGCAGATCGAGGCCGGTCTGAACAAGATCGCATCGATGCTAGGCCCTCCCCCCGTGGGTCGACACCACGTGGCTGGTTCTCAGGAGTCAAGACCACAGGCGACCTTCGCAGTGGTGATCGATGGAGAATCGCTCAGGTATGCTCTGCAGCCGGGCCTCAAGGCCTTGTTCCTCTCGCTCGGGATGCAGTGCGCCGCTGTCATCTGCTGTCGTGTCTCTCCTTCGCAAAAAGCGTTGACTGTCAAGCTGGTATGTGCAGATCCTCTCATGCGAAGCGCTGTGCTGACCTGCCAGGTGAAAGACGGGTGCAACGCGATGACCCTTTCGATCGGAGATGGAGCAAACGACGTGGCTATGATCCAAGAGGCCAACGTGGGTGTCGGATTGTTCGGTCTTGAGGGATCGCAAGCGGCCATGTCGGCGGATTATGCCTTTGGGCAGTTCCGTTTCCTGACAAGATTATTGCTTGTCCACGGTCGATGGTCTTACGTCCGTGTCGCCGACATGCACGCCAAGTGAGTACAGGGTGGATTGGACTGCAGAAATTGGGACTAATATTCCAGCTTTTTCTACAAGAACATCATCTGGACCATGTCCATGTTCTGGTTCCTCATCTACAACAGCTTCGACGCGACGTACCTGTTCGAGTACACGTTCATCCTGCTGTATAACCTCATTTTCACGTCTCTCCCCGTTGGTATTCTCGGTGCTTTCGACCAGGATACCAATGCCGCTGCAAGCATGGCCTTCCCCGCGCTATATAAACGGGGTATTCAGGGATTAGAGTACACTCGCAGGCGGTTCTGGTTCTACATGACCGACGGACTGTACCAATCGGTCATCATCTTCTTCATCCCATACCTGGCATACGCGGGTGGGACGACATGGTCGCACGATGGGCTTGATACCGACTCGCTCTGGGACTTTGGAACGACCATCGCCTGTGCCGGAGTTTTGTCTGCGAACATGTACGTGGGGATCAACATGCGCTACTGGACGTTCATCACTTGGATTGTCCTCGTCGGATCGCCTTTACTGTGCTTCATCTGGATCCCCATCTACTCGGCCCTAGCGTCACCTCCGTTCCAAGGGGTCGTCGGTGTCATCTACCCGACATTCTCGTTCTGGACCATTGTCATTATCACCGTGTTCATGGCGATTGGCCCGCGCTGGATCGCCAGTGCGTTCAGGCAGTCGTACATGCCGCGAGATAAGGATATCATCCGGGAAGCTTGGATAGCGGGCCACCTCAAAGACGATCTCGGCATTCAGCATCGTAAACAACGAAAGAGGCGATTGGCGCAAGCCAAGGCGCAAGACGAGCCGCAGGGCTATATCTCGCCGCCCTTGTCGAAGGATCTTGAGGAGGACATTGACGGGCGAGGGGTGTACGAGCCTGCCAACACGATGTCGCCACGACGGGGATCTCCCGTCATGTCGGGGCAGAGTACACCGCGAAGTCTGTTCAGCTACCCTCCGGCTTCGCCTGCGATAGACAGGGTCATGGATCACTTGGCGCCCAGTCCGCGGGGGTCTACTACCCTTCCTCCGCCACATTTGTTGCGAAATCTGTCCGAGGGATCGGTGACTCCCCGTTCGGGCTTGCGGCATGGAGCGAGCGCCACGAGCGGAGTTGCAACGCCGCCGTACGAGTATCATTCCCCTTCGGCGTTGGACAAGTTCAACTTGACTGGATATGAAATCAATCGGATGTCTCGCGCATCAACCGAGCTCCGCCGGGCATCTCTCCAGATCGACCCGCAGGTGGATTATGGTCGTGCGGAGCCGACGGGGGACAGGACTATGACTCCTCCCTCGGTATGGGATGAGAGGGCCACGTCGAGTGTAGGAAACCGAGGTGCGCGTCGGGCACAGGGGCCTGTGAATGGAGACGGGGGTGTGGCGCCGAGAGACTTTTCACACTCGGTCGGACTGAATCGCGTGGCGGATCAGTGGGGGACGACAACGGCGCGTGCGGATTGGGATGAGGACGGGAAAGGGGCAGGGCGAAGGGAGGGTGAGGGTGGGGAGGAAAAGAGAAAGTCGTATGTCGACTTTTCGTCGCCTCGCCGAGGGGGTTGGTGAGGTGGGGATCGGGTTGAGCTTTGCGTAACGAGAGGTGAAGGAGACGGGAACGATGGACATGATTTACACATTTCGGGTCACGAGATTGGATGATCAGTTTAGAATAGGGACAAGAAGACAGAAGCGGAAGGAGCGTTGGGCCGTTTCGGGCTCGTCTGCGACAATAGATAGATATACCTCGTTGTGATGGGTCGAATGCTGTACTGAATGTATTTTACGTGCGCGCGACCGAGGTCAGTGGGCCATGTGAGCAGTGGTCAGTGGGACGCTTGTGTATGAGAGTCTAGCGAGACGATGGGCAGACTTCTGATAACGGTTCATCACGCCCTAGTGCTCGTCCTCCTCAGTTTATCGCTGCTTTCCGACATACAAGTGCTTGCTTTCCTCTTCGGTTCTCTCATTCTCAGATCACTGTGATACGGTTTGGCGCAAGATGCGCAGTCTTCACAAGGCTGGCACTACTCGGTCAAGCTCTTGCCGCTGGGTCCGGTGCGGAGCTGCGTGTCAGCGGCGTGGAGTAAGGCGGGGGTGGGTGAAGATGCTTACGCCGTCGAGCCAGAAGTGTCGTCCGATGGCTGTGTAGTGTCAGCGGCGGGGACGTCGGGGTGGTGAGCGAGTGTGCCCTGGCTTACCGAACAAGCCGCCGCAGCATCCTGCGGCGACGACAAAGGCCATGGGGTAGAGCTCGACGGGGACGTCTGTGGGTGAGCGCGGGGCGGGGGCGGGGGAGGTGTTGCGGATGGGCGGGGGGAGTGGTTTGTCAAATCGGGAAAGGGAGCGCGGCTACGACGACATACCCTTCAGGCCGATACGGAAGATCTGGGAGGTCAGCGAGGGGTGGAGTGAGGTTTGAAGGCGAGAAAAGGGCTCACGAGCTTGGGCTTGCCTCCGCGATTGTCGAGCTGGGCAAAGCGCTTGTGCATCATCTGGGTGGATCGGGCGGTGAGAGGGGAGGTGGTCGCGCGGAGACCTGCGCGAGAGAGCGGAGCGCGGAGTGTGGCAGTGCTGAACATGGTGGTGGGGTGGGGTGCGAGGTGGTGTATAACGATTGACAGCGGGGAGGCGTGTGAAGCAGAAGGGAAGAACGAGGGGGTGTGTGCATGGTCCTCTATGTGTTATATACTCGTCGACGGTGTATGGGCTAAACTGTAATGCGGGACGACGTCATATGACCACTTTGCCTGACCCACCCACCACCACCCACCCACCTTTGAACTAGCAGAGGATCACCAGATCACGGATCACGGATAGATCGAGAGACACCGGTGAATTACATAGTCACTATTCCTCAAATGGCGATCGCCGATCGAACCTGGGGTCTCCACATGGGGGGGAAAGGGGTGGGAGGGGGCAGGATCGGGGGTGTACTCTCTGCGTGCCTACTCATCGATCGCACGACTGCATGCCTACTGTGCCCCCACCCCATCCTTTCGCTGGGGGTAGGCGCGCAGGCAAGCCATGGGGATCAATTAACCGATTTCTCAAGGCACACTAACCCGTAGGCATACACCACACCCACACCCACACACGCCCTCACACCGGATCTCCGCTTCCACCGTCATTCACTCACCTCCCACCCCTCCCACCCCTCTCTCTGTATATATCACCCCTCCATCACCTACCCTCTCACCATGGTCAACGTCCAGAAGCAGTTCGACAAGGCCGTCGACATCGTCAAGAACCTCCCCAAGGACGGACCGATCAAGCCATCCCAGGACCAACAGCTCGAGGTGGGTGGTCCAGCAGGGCGCAGGGGCGCAGGGCGGCGGGGGGGATTGTTGTACTGTTATATGAGCTCTTTTCACTGACCGTCAGTTCTACGCCCACTTCAAGCAGGCCAACGAGGGCGACAACACGGGTGCCGCCCCTAGTACGTGATTTCTCGGTCGATGTCCTGCTGGGACCATCGAGTTCCCTGCCCCTCACCCTCACCCTGCCCCTCACCATCACCCTTCCCCTCACCCTCACTCTCCCCCGCCCCCACTCCCACGCCCTCTTCACTTTCGACCCTCGCGACCCTCGCTCACCCCAGGCGCGTTCAACTTCACCGCCAAGTACAAGTACAACGCGTGGAAGAAGCTCGAGGGAATGAGCAAGGAGGAGGCTCAGAAGAAATACGTCGAGCTGCTCAAGTCGGTACGTCTTGGGTGTGATTTGTCTTGGCGGTGGCATCGCCGGGCCTGTTGCCGTGGTGTGGTGATTCGCATAGCTGATCCCCAGGTCCTCGAGCAGGTCAACGACGAGGAGAGCAAGAAGTACCTTGCTGAGCTTGAGGGTGAGTGTGTGCCGAGGGGATGCGTCGAGCCGGGCAGATCGCTGACGTCTCAGCCGCTGGCCAAGAGTAGAATAACACCGTCATGCCTTGTACATCCATGCAGTGAATTGAATCTACCACGCCCAAGGACTTCTGGCTCCCGTCAGGCTACTCTTACAGAACTCTCGAGTGGGGGTGTTTCGCCATCATTCAGCTGGAAGCTCGTTCAGCTTCACCCTTCCCCCTTGGTCTGCACGCATGATCCATACGTCTGAGGCATTATCGTGCCACCGCAGTATGCTGCGCCTCGTCACCGTATCTTGCTATGCACCTGCCAGTCTCGTATCGACTAGCCACTCGCTCGTGAACCACCTCCCCATCCGCATCATGAGATTGTCACTCGCCGGTCGATTTTGATCCCGCGCATCCGGTCGCACCTGCTCATGACCACTCACCCACCCACCCATCCCATATATACAAGTCCAAGCACGTCGCCTACCTGTCCATCCCATACCCTTCAGCATACAGCACGATGCCCACGGCGACGCATCAGCAGCAACATGCGCAATATGCGCAGCAGGCCCAACAAGCCCAGCAACAGATGCAACAGCCACAACAACCTCAATCCGAGATGAGCGTCATTCTCTGTACAGCCGGGTGTGAGTCGTCGTGTCTGTAGGCAGCGTGCGGGATTAGCCGACCAAGTGACACTGTTTGCTGCGCATACTGATGCTAGATGACCACTCGATACGGTTCTGGGAGGCGTGGAGCGGGATATGTTACCGCCAGATAACGCTTCAACCTCAATGGGTAGGTCCTGTCCCATCTCTGTTCCACGTGCAGGCGGCACAGTGGCCCCCACCATCCACTTTCCCCGCTCGACGCTCAGACGCAGAAACAAGTCAACCGACTCGCCATCAGCCCTGACAAGCTCTTCCTCGCCGCGGCGGGCAACGCTGCTGTTCGGTGAGCTTGTCTGGTGTATGCCTACGCGGCAACCGCTGACTAGCAGGATATGGGACATCCCCTCGTTGAGCAACACGCCCGTGGCGACGCTCGAAGGGCATACGGCCAATGTCACCGCCCTGGCATACTCGGCCAAGGGGAAATGGATCGTCACGGGTAGCGAGGACGGTACGGTGAAAGTGTGGGACACGAGGTGAGTGTAGAACCACCGGTCGTGTTGCGTGCACCCGCTCAAAGGATAGAACGGCAATGGTGCAGAGGAATTACATCCATGATGCCCCGGTCAACGATGTGGTGATCCATCCGAACCAGGGCGAGCTGATCAGCTGCGACCAAGCGGGCAGCGTCAAGATCTGGGACTTGGGCGAGAACACCTGCACTCACGAGCTGGTACGTTTATCTGCCGGAGGATGCTCGCCGATCACAACCTGACGACGCAGGTACCAGACGAGGACGTCGCGATACGGAGTGTGTCCATAGCGAGCGACGGGGGTACGCTGGTAGCTGGCAATGACTTGGTGAGCTGGACCGAAGGAGGTAATCCCCCTAGTGTCTCAACTCATGTTCCCCAGGGTATGGTATACGTCTGGCGGATACATCAAGGCGCAGAGACGACAACACTGCAGCCCGTCACCTCGTTCCAGGCTCATGGGAAATACATCACCCGCTGCCTCCTGTCCCCCGATACCAAGTGAGCGCGCTTTCGGTCCAGCTTCCCCTCTGCGCGAACGCACATGCTGACGTCTAGACACCTCGCGACGTGCTCGGCCGATTCGACCATCAAACTCTGGAGCACGGCAGGGTTCGAGTACGTCCTGGAGAGGACATTGACAGGGCATCAACGCTGGGTCTGGGACGCGGCGTTCAGCGCCGACTCGGCGTACCTCGTGACTGGTGAGCCATCCTCCTCGCTTCGTCGTTTCATCAGGGGACATAAGACTCACGCCAGCATCGTCAGACCACGCGGCTAGACTCTGGGACTTGAGTTCGGGAGAGACTGTCCGGCAGTATGACGGGCATCATAGGTGCGTCAGCCCTTTTACCCTACCATGTGCGATAGCGCTGAATGGACAGAGCAGCAGTGTGTTGCGCACTAAACGATATCAACCTCGCATAAAGCCGGTGTGTTTGCATCTTGGTCGGTCGTACGGCCCGGCGCCTCTTCCTGTTGTATATACCGACACACCCTGTTATGCAGAACTTAATCCAACGACGCACAGTGGAACTCGTCGGACCCAAAGTGAGAGCGGAAAAGACAGCTGTGATCGTATAAGACATACATATTCTCATGGCACATTACGCCTAAATTCTCTAAACCGTCCCTGATCTCGGTTCATTTCACTCAACCTCTCTCTCCCTCTCTGTCCTGCACTCTCGCGTCGAGTGTCCTATCCCAGCACTTTGCGCAGTTCTTGCTTTTGCGCCGGGGTGATGCGCGTGGGGAAGACGACGTTCCATCGGACGATCATGTCGCCTCGTCGCTTGACCGAGTTGGCCTTTGAGATGGGCATTCCCTCGCCCACGATACGCGTCTCCTGTCCCGGTTGGACGATTTGCTGCTGTCAGTGGACGTTCACACAACGCATAACGAGGGGGAAAGGAGTTTCGGTAAGAGGCAAGCCATCACTCACCCCTTCTGGCAGGGTCACGTCTATCTGGCGGCCGTCTAGTTGGTTGACCGACTTGGTGATCGGTCCTCCACCCTCGGGACCGAGGAGGGCTTGCGAGAGTGAGATGTTGAGCTTGACGATCAAGTCGTCTCCGTCCCGCTCGAACCGACCGTGCGGCTTCTCCTCGACGACAAAGGTGACGGTTCTGCGCGTCAGCTCGGCGCGCATATCGTTGATCGCGACGCATGCTACTCACTGGCTCTGACCATACTCGTCCTCGTTGCCCGCTCCGGCAAACTTGATCTTTGTGCCCTTTTTCCATCCCGCCTTGTACGCGACCTCCAAGATCTTCTCCTCCTGCCCTCCGTTCCGCAAATGTCTCGTCAACTTGAGCTTCTTTGTGCCGCCCTTGTACAGCTCTTCGAGGGTCAACGCCAGGGGTTTGGTGATCTCGCCAGGAGGGGGGATCGAGGGGGAAGGTTCTCCACCAAACCCGCCGCCCATCCCACCGGGCATACCGCCCATGCCTCCCATACCGCCCATCCCACCCATACCGGGCATACCGCCTCCCATCCTGGTAGATCGCATTCGCGGGCCGCCCCGCCCGCCTCCGCCCATGCCGCCGAAGAAATCTTCGCCACCGCCCCCTCCGCCCATGGACGAGAAGAATTGGCTGAATGTCAGTGATGGCGCCAACGGAACGAGCGTGAGGTTTGCGCGACTCACTTGAAAATGTCGTTGGGGTCTTGAGCGGAGAAGCTGAACCCGCCTCCTCCTCCACCTCCCGGGAAGCCGGAGAATCCCGGTCCTCCACCTGCGCCTCCTCCTCCTTTCAGTCCCTCCTCTCCGAGCTGGTCGTACACCTCTCGCTTGTTCTGGGAACGTCAGTGTGGGACTGGAGATGCAGGACGAAGAAAGTCACGTACAGGGTCAGAGAGGACTTCATAGGCTTCACCGAGCTTCTTGAACTTCTCCTCGGCAGCGGCTCTCTTGTCCCCTGGGTTCTTGTCTAGTCCAGTCAGTCGCGTCTCACAAGGGTAGGCATGGTGTCACAACTCACCTGGATGCCATTTGAGCGATTCTTTGCGGTACGCCTGCTGTCAGCACTCACGGACGGATGTCGTGCGGGCCCTCCCGGACCTACCTTTTTGATCTCGGCCTCGCTTGCGTCTTTGTTGATACCCAGGATCTGCGCGTGAGCGTTGGACTAGGGAGGAGGGGGGGGGTGTTGGAGTGGCTCACCTTGTAGTACTCTGTATTGTTGACCATGTTGGGTGGTTGGTCTCAAGGTGTAGGTGGGGTTGATAAAGGGTGGTGGGTGATGTGTAGTCTATTCCGTCGTAATGCACTCTAAATAGCGAAGTGAAAGTTCTTGTGTCTTGTGTCGATGTTCCAGGGGACTGGTCGGTGTCGGCTGTAGTATTTCAATGTCTACCTTGTCGGGAGGCTGGCGTTGAAGAGACTCTTGGGGTAGGTTGTGAGAAAGAGATAGCTAGAGTGTAGGCTAGAGACAAAGACGTGGTTTCTGGAACGTATGCGAACTCTGTAGAACCCGGAACGAATAGGTACGTCACATTGTCACGTGACGGGCAATGGAAGGGAGGGGAGACGACTACGGCTACTACCACCACCACCACGGCTCCTTTCATACACCACCCCCTTGTACTCGTCTCCGTGGATCACCTAGCATGGTGAAGAGGGTAGAGAGCGGAGAGTACTCGAAGCGGAGAGCGGAGTGTCATGCATGTCGACATTGCACATACCTCCCCCCCACCCACCCAAGCATGTTCGCACCCCCCGGGGTAGATTCTGACGATTCCTCAGGCGAAGAAGATCTCATCCCACCACGACAAGACCCCCAACCCCGACCGTCCTTGCTCAAAGCGTTTCTTACGCCGAGTCGACGACCCCCTGTGATCCAAGGGAAACATTCCGTCGACTCACCCGATCCCAAACCTACTGACACGGAACCTCCCCGCCGGCAGCCCACCCCTTTTAGGAAGAGAGTCCGATTACTCCTCGAAGGGGAGCCGCATCCCGACGCGGACCGTATTGACCTTATTGGCTCGCCTGTCGGCGCACAGGCACAGGGGTCAGACCAAGGGGACAGTGACGGATACTCCCCGATTGGCATCACCCCGTTCATGGGTGGACGACTTGACAGCGTCGGACCGGCTGGTGACGATATGCTCAGCATGTTGCAGAAGATATTGATCGAATCAACGGGTTCGAATCGACCCCTTTCCTCACCTCCTCCCGGCGCGACCCTCACGTCCCTCGAGGACAGCGACGACGAGACGGGTGTGGCTGAGACCCCTGGACCTAACGCTTCTACCCCGGCCAACGCGTTAGGCCTGGACACTGGGCACACGCCCCAACCGCCTTTGCAGCCCAATCCACAAGGGCAGGGGAAGAAACCGGGGAAACTGTCGTTGATGTCCAAGCTCGCTCAGCTGCATTCGCCTGCAAGACCATCCTCGCCTTTAAACGGTCAGTACAGCCCTGCCACGCCGCAAGGATCGGTCGCCCCGCCGTACGCGAGTCCTGCAGTGGGGAGCGGGGTCGGACCAGGGCGGTACAGCTACACTTCACCCCTAGGGCCCTCCTCGGCGATTGACCCTCAACCCGGCTCTCCGTCCTCTTCCCAACACCAGGCTTTCCCGCAATACACCAACCCCCAGCCTGATCCATATGACGACCAAGACAACAGGCCCGTTTCGAACCAGGCGCAGCAACCCTATCAAGGGAATGCGTATCAGGGCTATCAGCAACAGCAGCAATATCCTGCACCACCGCCGCAAACCTCTCACAGTTCATACCAATCCCCATGGCAGACAGGCGATCCTCAGCAACACCCACCCCCTTCTACCACCTCTCCCGGCCCCAACGCATACCCCCCATCTGCATACCCCCCATCTCAATCCGCGTACATGGAGATGCCCCAGCCATTCGGCCTCGCCTCGGCTTATTACTCCGCGCCTGATAGTACCCCCGCGCCACAAACCACCACGAACCCACACCAACCTCCGCCAGCCCCTTTGTCGTCCATCCCCGTGCCGCCCGCTCACTCTGCCAACGAGTCACCAGGCGGAGGGTGGGGGTTCAATATGTCCAACGTACCTTTGCCGCAGTTCACCAACTGGCCTAGCCACTGGAGACCCGGCGAGGCGCATTGGCAGAGACCGCAGACACCAAACTCTGCGCCTGTCAACCCGCAGGCTAATCGGGGATTCCTGGACCAATCGAATAACCCTTCCTATCCACGATGGTCGATGACCTCTCCACAGGCTCAACACCCTCAGAATCCCCCTCAGCATCCTCAACAACACCATCCGCACCCAGTGCAGCATTCTCAGCCGGGTCAACCCATCCAGTCGCTTCAACTGTACCCACCCCCTCAGCCCGCTCAGCCGAACCAGGAGCTGCAATTCTCCCAGCCGCCTCTGACGTTCTCACCACCTCCGCCGCCTCAGCTGTATCAGCCCTACCAGCCTCCCCAGACGTCTTTCGCACCACCATCCCAGTATCCTACAAGGGGTCCACCTTACTATCCCCCTCCGTCCGCCCCTCCCTGGGTCCAGAGCCATCCGACATACCCCCCTCCCCCGACCCAGTCTCACTACGCGAACCCACCCATTCCGGCGTGTCACCCTTGGCCTGGGTATTGCCTACATCACCCTCCATACCCAGCACCCCACGCACCCTGCCACTGCACGTCACAGCCACCTCGGTCCTCCATCCACTCTGCTATCACACCGCCGACCCCGCTACCCGCCCAGATGGGGCAGCAGGAAGCGTCGACCCGTGCCCTACCGGACGAAACGCAGAACCCGCGCAGTGAACATGCCGAGGATCAGGCTCCAAAAGCACCTTCACCTTTCAGGCCGGCGAGTGCTGCGAAACCGCCACCCAAAGCAACAAGTAACCCAATCAAGCCGATACGCACCTCAGCCAGCCCACCTGATTCGCCTACTTCCCCTATCTTCCAATCTTTACAATCGCCTCGCATAGTCAAAGCACACGGAGACGGCTTCGCCGTGGTAGAACCCTACCCCGAAGCTCATGCACTCTCACCCAGACGGCGCGCTCCACGGAGTCCGCCTCCGCGGTATGCCACTATCAATGTGCCGGTGCCGCCCGAGAAGGAGCTCGATACCGCCCCAAGGAAAGAGAGCAAAGGGGAATACCATCAAGTGGTGCGCGAGGGGCAAGAACGAAGGGTGGAAGAGTCTACCGATCCTGCGTTATCCTCTGCGATACCCAAAGTTGCTGTGGATACGACAAGGGATACACGAGGGACGGATCGAGCGAAGAAGGATCGAGTGGATAATGATGGCGAGGAGAAGGAATCGCGACCGGCACAGGCTCCGCCAGCTGCCCAAGAGGGGCATGAGGAGACAGTGGCGCTGAGGAAACAACTTGATATGCTTCGGCGGCACCGCGAGAAAATCAAGACGAAGGCGGCAAATGGGCAGATAAACAAGGAAGAAGCCAAAGCGGCTTTTGAGAGAGCCGAGGCGTCGATTCAGGCGTTGAAGCGACAGATTGCAGGGCAGGCGGACCTGCCTCGAAAGACTCCAGGCCAGCCTGCTTCAGAGTTCAAGGAGGCTGCGCGAGAGAGTCTGGCTACTGGAACACCAGGAGGTCAAGGCGGCATAGGGCAGGAAGCCCAGCCCCCCAGTCCTGCAAAGTCCGAGAAGGGAAAAGCCAGGGCTAATCCCCCGACCGAAGCTCCCCCGAGATCTGCGCCAGACCCACGTAGCAGGGAGGGCTTATTGGCCCGCCTGGAGGATCTGAAGAGCCGGAAGGACGAGATCAAGGCCAAAGTCTCCAAAGGATCCATCGACAAGGACGAGGGCAAGGCCGAGCTTATGAAGCTGAGCATGAAGCAGCACGAGACGGAGAAGCGGCTAGAGAGGTTGATCAAGGAGAGTGATGGTTCTCAGCCGGGACCGTCCAGTCGGCCAGCTACCAGTCCTGTGATCGCGAGTGAGAGCGCCGGGGATAGTCCGACAAAGAAAGGAGATAGGTTGACGCCACAAGAAGCCGAGTTGCTCAAGGCCAAGATCAAGAAGAGAGTGGCCGAGGGAAAGATGACTCCCGAGGAAGGCAAGAAAGAGCTCAAGCGGCTTTTGGGCAGTCCTTCTTCCTCTGACGGCGTACCCGCCCCCAAGACGGACAAGCAAGAGAAGGAAGAAAGGCAAGAAGGAAAGCCCTCCGCTTCGTCCCCGCCCACCCTGGACATGGTGCAGAAGCAGATTGACAAGCTCAAGCAGAAGCTGGCCGAGAAATCACTCGATCCAGAGAAGGGACAAAAGGAGCTTGCCAAGCTGCGCAAACTGAGGGAGGAGCTGAGCGCGAGAGAGTCGTCCTCGGGTAAAGCTGAAGGCATACCACAGGGAAGCAGTAGGGAGGCACCGACCGAGGGGTCACCATCTGCGCAAAAAGATGAAGAGGCTCGGCGGGCGGAGCTGCGGAAACAGATGGAGAGGATTAAGCGAAAGGTCGCAGAAGGAACAATGGAGAAAGAGGAGGGCAGAAAGGAGATGGCGCGGATGATGAAGGCGCTTGAGGGCGTCTCCAAAGAAGGGAAATCTGATACCACTCGGGATGCGCCTCGAGAGCGACCCAAAGAGTCCGGCCGTGACCTTCCGCAAGACAGGGACAAGTCCGAACGGCGTCCTGAGGCGATGACGGGGGAAGAGTCCGGCAAAGCAGATGGGGAGAGTGGCGCTAAGAAGAGGGCACACAATGACCCCGAGCGAGAGGCTCAAGCTAAGCTCGCAGAGCTCACTAAGCAGATGGACCGGGTGAAACGCCAGGTCGCAGAGGGAGCGATGGAGAAAGAGGTGGCGAAGAAACAGCTTGAGGAGATGGCGAGAGCGAGGGAAGGTGTCAAGTTGAAGTTGCAGAGTTTGGCATCTAAAGCGACCTCAGAACAGGGTGGTTCGAGTGGGAGGGCCACCAATGGACAGGTTGAGGAAAGCCGTGACGAGCTTGTTCGGCAGATGGATCGGATCAAGAGGAAAGTCAAGGATGGGAGTATGGACAAAGAGGATGGCGCGAAGGCCATGGCCAAGCTGCAAAAGGCGTTTGCCGAGCTGGAAGAGAAAGCAAAGCCGGAGGGTGACAAAAGCAAGAACAAAGACCCTGCCGAGCCGCTCATTTCGCAAGAGGTGCCCGAGGTTTCGAAACGAGACAGACTGGAGGGAGAACTGGAGGAGAACAAGCATGAGATGCACAGTCTGCAGAGGAAAATGTCGGGGGCGGATGAAGCTCAGAAGGCGCGGTACGAGGAGATGCTGCGGAGACTGCAAGAAGAGCGCAAGATGCTCAAAACGTCCCTTGCCAAGCTTGATCAGGTGACAGAGAGGGAGTCTGGTTCGGACAAATCGAGAGCAGCTCGGGTCGAGGATGAGGTGGATGAGGAGGAGGTGCTTGATCCGGAGATACTTGCGCAGGTATTGACTGAGGAGAAGGGCCAGGGAAAAAGGGCAGGCGCTACAACTCCAGAAAAGCCAGCAGCGGACATGAGGGCGGGTGATCGAGTGGAGAGGGCTGGTCAAGTGCCTGTTCGCGAGCCTAGGGACCTGGACCCGAAGCTTCAGGAGGCAGATGACCACTTGAAGGGTCTCTCTTTACCGCCTGAAAGCCCTTTTGTTCCTGACAGCGCTGGTTCGGCTGCCTTGGCGACTGACATTCCTCCCGCTGGACCTATGGGTGTGCCTGTTATTCTGGGGTCGGAAACACACGCTCAGCGTGATCAGTCTGCCGCAGCTCCGGAGGTCAGGCCTCAATCGTCCAGTAATGTCAATCCTGATCCTACAACTACTAGCGCTTCACTGCAGCAAGATCTTTCCTCTACAGCTGAACCAGCCATGCCTGACCACAGCGCAACGCAGCAAGCAGAGACACCTGCCCCGCGTAGGGTTCCCCAAGTCGTCCGAGCAAAACCAAGGCCTAACTCTGAAACGCCGCAAAACTGGTCAGAAGCAATCGTGTCGCTCGCGAAATGCATTGGTGAGCTATAGCACCCCGAGCCATGAGCCATGCGACTGACCGGGGCCTGACTCTAGATCTCGCGAATGGGATGATGGAGAAGCTGGTGGCGAAACACGCGCAAAGGGAGCAAGGGGGAGGTGACCGGTCAATCTTGCTAGAGATGATGCCCAGAGTGCTCACTGCGATCATGCTGCAACGTGATATCCCCGGAGTGTTGTCGCGGATGATAGGTGAAGGGTCTGAGGAGTCTTTGGGTACGTGTACGATGTGAGGTGATGTAGTCACGTAAAGGGGGGCTAACTCCAATAGGAGATTTGACGAGACGCGTGAAAAGCATCCACAGGTATCTTGCGCGGGTTGAACTGGGGGAGAGTGTACAGGCTCGTGACGGACAAACTGGGTGTGAGTCGATCAGCGTATTTGTATGGTCAATGGCCTGATTCTGGCTCATGGACAGCACAAGACCACGTCCTACTTGTGATTGACCGATTACTAGGATACTCAAAGTACCTCTCACCCGGTATGGCCACTTCTCTACGCCGACTGCTTCGCGACTGGCGGAAAGAGGGGATGACTCTGAGCAAGTAAGCCGTGCTATTGCCTTTTGGAGATCGTGAACCCTGATTGACAGTATCCTCCAGACCATCAAGTTTATCCAAGACGAGGTGGTCGCGTCACCCCGCCCCCCTCCGCTCGACACTACATCGCGATCGTCAGGTCTGCTCGACAAGGTGGGTGAAAAAGGTCGTTGTATTCAAGACGACTATCGGGCTAACCCACAGCTCCTGGGTCTACTAGAGAGGGAACGGTGCGGTTCTCCCGGAAGGCATCTTGAGGACACTGGCGAGGGACAAACAGGTCGAGGCGCTAGGCAGACAGGCGAAAGCGTTGTGACTCCAACGCGCGAAACTCCAACAACCACCCATTCGTCTCCCAACAGGCATCACAATCCACGCGGTCTCTTAGTCCATGTGTCCCCCCGGCAGTCCCCACGGTCAGATCACCCGGGTTCTGGGTCCACCGCCTCTAGTCAAGTCGAGTCGCCCCGACGCGTACGCGATCGGCTCAACCACATGCTCCAGTCTCTACGCCGTCCTTCGTCGCCTACATCTCCGCCGCTCACCGCGCCGCTCCCTTCTCGCCCGGACCATTCTTCTGGCGGAAGGTTTCGAGAAGTGGAGGCGCAAATCCCCCGCACAGCGACGATACAGCGCAGAGTATCGGGACAGGATAGACCTTCGCGCAGGGATAGTCCTCCGGGCTTGGTCCTCATTTGCGAGTCGCTCTCCCCAAGGGGGAAACGCAAGGTCCAGCGATACCTCCCTCTACTTACTTCCAGCGGTGGCAGAGGCAGACGAGAAAGATCGCACCACTACCACGACGACGACGATGACCACCCCCGTCCTCCGTATACCGCCCCTTTGTTGGATCTACCCCCGCAAGCTGCCGAGTACCTCTCCTCTCCCCGCAGACAGCACAGCTCCACGCCAGACCCCTCCTCTCGGACTTATCGCCGCAAAGCAACCTCAATCCAACGCCAAGAAAGCGAACACGGCGGCTCGTTTGAGCTCACGCATGCTGCCGGGGACAATACACAGCAACATAAGACCCAGGCGGTCGACCCAGAAGACAGCAGTCATCTTCCACTGAACTTACCCCCCGAGACGGCCGAGTACCTCTCCTCCGCTCGCAGACAGCACAGCACGACTCCTGGGATCCCTTCTACGCGCCATCGGCTTGACCCCTCGTCCGCGAATCATCTGCCTTCCTCGCGCGAGCCCTCATTGGGAGACACGGAGCCGAAGACTCATGATCCACCACGCCTCTCCGAGACGGATGACAGGGACAGAGACACTCTCCTGACGACGCGCAGCAGATCACCCAAGGACGAACACACACGCCCCAGTGCTACCACTCGACGATTTTCCGCGGAATCTTCCGACTCGCATTACTCGGAAAGCAGCGACACGACCGAAGGTACGCTCGAGTCGGACGAGGAGGCACGAGAGTTGCTCGCCCAAGCGGATTCAGGGCCGATGCCCGTTCACCACGCCGAGCCACTCGTCGACGAACCCGCCCCCAAACCCAGCGAAGACGAAGTGAGACGAGCGAGAGAAGTGCTCAAGCCTGACATGCATTTGTAAAACGTACGAAACACGGATTCCATATCCTATCTTATTGTATCATTGTGTCAACCTCTTTACACCGGCTCCCCAGATGCCCCCGTTGTCTTACCCCTAATACATGCATAGCCCTGATTTCAATGCCTTATGCGGACCACTTTCGACACACGACTCCACGCCCCACTCTACCAACCTCCTCCCTGTCTGTACTGCTGCTGTTGCCCTCCCGTGCTATCCCACGACACATCACTCCTCGAGGGTATCGCGTACCCATTGCCATAAACCGCCTGCGCTTCGTTTGTCGTTCCATTGCTCATGGTCATGTTCAGCGCCGGGTTGGCATAGTAGCCCTCCGATGTGCTAGCCGTCATGATCGAGCTTGTCCGTGGCTGAGAATAAGCTCTGTCCCGGAGTATATCTATTTGTACACACCGGAGACGTCACATTCGTCATGCTGGCCATCAACGGGGCGGGCGGGAAGTAATTAGAATCATGCGTATGCACTGGGTTGAGCAGCGGGTTGTTGAGCGCCAGCGTTGGGGTGAGCTCAAACCTGGATGATCAGTCTTCGCATCCGGAGCGGCTTCGACCAAGACCTACACATGCTGTCCGATCCCTTGACGTCCCCGACGCGTATCGTCAGGTCTCTGACAGATGTGGATCCTCGGCTCCTGACTCGATGCCTCGTCCCCGTAGCCACTGATTATTAGCCATATGTCCGATTGGCATAGATAAAGGAGTACTCACTTTGGTCCAGGGTTGTCAATAGGAGGTCGAGCCTGCCCACCGGTCCCACTGCAATCAAAATCAAGCCATAAAACTGAACGACTGCACTCACTCCCATGTGAGCCTGATATCGCTGCCCGTGTAAATCTGCAAGAGCTTGGCATTATCAATATGCCTGATCTCCATGAATGGCGCCGAGCAGAGCAAGAGATAAGGCGGGTGGAAAGCGACGCTATCAGGTCGTCCTTCCCATTCAATGACTTGGCAGTCCCTGTTCGGTTCGCCATGTCTACACCGTCAGTCACGAACGATGAAACCCGAGTGCCGACTGACCGGTCGACATATACACCAAACGCTAGCACGTCAGCACCGCTCAAGTTCGTCGACGCTTGTCTCAAGAAGACTTACAGTCATAACAGAGGAGGAATTCTGTCTCCGTGGACCTAAACATGCCCAATGGTTTCGACGATTCACATCTCCGTTGAATCTCCGCCAACTTGGGTTTATCTCTGACCTTGGCGGGATCGAATATCGGGATAGAGCCGCCTTTGAGACTGGACGTCAGCTCCGCCGTCATTGCTACCCGCCCAACGCACTCTGTAAGGTCCATGATCTCGAAACCTTTCGAGCAGACCACCGCGAGCTTGTGCTTGAGGAAGTGCACACCAAGGGCTTCTGTCGGGATGAAGAAGTCTTTGTAGAGTCGGAACCATTCTGTTCTCTGACCAAGGAGATTGCCGAACGGCCGCCGCTGTCGTGAAACATCTTCTGTGTTCCTACCCAAGATAGGCTCCAGGACACGGAAGAGCGAGTCCATCTGGTATTAGTCGATGCCTTACTATTCGGACTCTAAGACTATGTACTCACCCCTTTTCTTTTCATATACAAGACCAGCGTACGCCCAGAAAGCTGTCCGACAGTGAAAAACACGATATCTTTGCCCGGACTAAGACGCTGAGGCGCGGCGCGGACCTGCGGCGACTGAGCCGAGGGTACCAATGCTTCGAGGTGATACGCAAGAAGACTCTGCCCGATGAGTTGTGTGTCTCGCTTCAGGATGATCCACACTCACCTTATCTTGCAGGACGAGGAATATGCCGAATTCTTCCAAGACAGCAATGTTCGTGACCGCCTTGACATGGAGGACTTTCCGCAAAGATCTCGGATCATGCCTTAATCCGATCCACACTCCCTCTTCACAGCCCACCGCCACGAGGAGACGTCTATCCACAGTTGCTGTCCCATTAGCGTCAGAAAAGGATAAAATCACAAAGACTCACTGAAAGGCACACTACAGGTGACTCGCCCGGTGAACGCGCTGTCGGCGTCTCCCTTACTCGGCATGCCGTAGTTGGGAGGCATGAAGAAGGTGTCCAAGCTCAACGGCGTCATGTCGAAGACCTTGTTGGCATCATTCACCTCGTTTCGCAGCACCTTGGCATGTTGCAATTTGTCGTGCCACTCCGCTCTGGACGCGTACGAATCACACCACAAGGTGTACTGACCGCCGAGTTGACCCTGACCGATGAAGGAGATCGTGAACGGCCAGACAATCTTAGAATCTTGGACTTCTCCCGATGTTTCTCCGGGTTCATGCGATGAGCCTCCCAGGATTCTGGTTTTTGTGCGTGCTCTCGGAGCGTCGGAGAAGTTTCCGATGGATAGAAGCTCAAGGGGTATTGGCTGGAGAGGTTAGCGTGCAGTACCATATCGTTCGGTCATCTCAGACTTGCCCTTCGATTGATGATATACTTGACCTGCTTCTCTTCTCGACGACTGGATCGGGATTGCTTTTCCGGTTTGACAAGTACAGCTGGACACGTAAGTCGCAGCTCCCAGGGCTGATCTCGACTCACCGTAATGGTCAAAGAGCAAAACGTATAGCTCAGTCCAGCTTGTCCCAATAGTGCCTTCCGGCTGTCTGAACACCTTTCCGCGATGGATCAACTCCCTCATCGGGTTTAACAAGTCGAGATCTTTCACAACCCGCGGGCCGTACCTTCCTCCATCCAAAGAGTGGTGGTATTGCCACAACTCGACCTTTGCCTCGTTGACAGCCACACCCTTCTGCGTCGCTTTACCTAGATCGCCAATGATCTCCATGACCTGGGGAATAGTCTCGATATCCGGGTGGTTGTCCGCCACTCCACTCTCCTTGAGCGATTTGAGTATATCAGAAAGGAGCAGATTGTACCGCAAGAGTCGCGGGATCGGTCGGTTGATGAAGTGATAGATGTCTTGTCGATTTGATGCTGGGTCACGCAGACATTCCTACGCGTGAGTTCTGGGTTTTCATACGCAAGACGCCCGAACATCAGCGCGACTCACCTTTAAGAAAGCAGCAAATTTCGGATTTCGCGCCTCCTCCTCCTGTACCTTCGCCTTGGCGATTGGATAATGCGTGACGTATTCCATATACGCCTCCTGCCAGTTCAGAGCAGCATCAAGCAGCAGGTCGGAAATCATCCCAAAGCGAGGATGCTGCTCCAATTGACGGTATTGCAGGTTCTCCAGCAGCCGCTGATGCACCTCGAGTAGCGATCGATAGTTGTGGAATGCGTCGTCCAAGAAGATTTCCAGGCGCGTCCTCTCGATCACAATGCCTCTTTCGGCCACTCGTAGGCCGTTGACGAACAACGTGTCGATGGTCTCGAGATCTGCCACGTACTCCATCTCTCCCTTGATTAGTTCCCAGATTTGCCTGCTGTCAGCGAGACCGCCGAGATGACACGCGCATACGCACATCTGACGCTTCTGTTCCTTCTTGTCCATCGATTTACGTTGCTCCTCAGGGACCAGATCATGCCATTCGAGTTTTCCTGCGGGTCCTCGACCTTTGCTCGCATGGAAATGCTTCAACTGGGACATCGCTGACAGGTTTTGGATGCTCGACAGAGCTTCTACCAAGAAATCTCTGTCGGGATCGTTCGGGTCCGTCGAGTTGAGGATTGCATCCAGGACAGCAGGATACCGCTGCAATTGGGTGGAGGGGCGACTGATGAGATACTTGATATCTCGGCGTCGATCATTCTCGCGTACAATCCGCTGTCCCGTCAATTCCACAGTCAAGGTGATATACCAGTGCACTCACGTCGCAGAAGAAGCGGAAATCAGGGTTCTCCTCGGTTTCCTTCTTGATGAGGTTCTCGGCTTGAGGGAGGTTCCCCGTGTAGTCCGGATAGGTCATCCGGAAGTCTGCGGCAGCCGTCAGGAAGATGTCTCCGACAGACATGATAAGCGGGCTCTGAGGACTCTCTCGTTCGCGAACGGTGAAGTGTTCAATCAACCTCCGACAAATGTCGTGGAGCTCCCGCTCGTTATAGAAAACCTCTGCGATGAACTGTTCGAGGCGCCGAGGCGGAGAGATGATAGGCGGATTGGCCTCTCGTAACCCTTGGATGTAGAGCCGTTCCATCGCCGTCAAGTCCGCTTCGTACTGCACTTCCGACTCGATGGCATTCCTGATGATCGTCTGCCTCGTGTACTGAGCTTCAGACATATTCCGCAATATCATCGGCTCGACATTTTGCGTCCAGTCGCCTCTGCTCATCGAAGTGGTTGGCGCCGGCCTTGGCACTGCAACTTGCTTCTGGCCGAGGAAAGTGTCCGGGGATGTCTTGAAGGGACAACGCGCGGCGTAGCACCGGCGATCGCCCGTGCAGCTCGGGGAGTAGCATTTGGTTGCCATGGTCATGAGTCCGGAAGGTAATTCGGATGTCAAGCCTTCTCCCATGCCCTCCATTTCGCTCATGAAGCGGAAGACATCTTCTGACGAGTCGCGCAGCGGTTTGATATCCCAGTCGACCTCGACAAACCAAAGCTGGTTCTGCAACGACTGCGCCATGACGAGAGCGGCTCGGCGATCGTTCGGAGAATCTCTGGTGTAGTCGGGCAGAAAGCTTTGGATGGTATTCTGAAAAGTCAGCGAGCGTGATGGCACTCGAGCACGAATGACATACCACAATATCCCTTCCAGTGAAGCTTCCCACCCAAGCTATACCCGCCTTCATTTGTCTGCTACGCTGTACGCGATCGCGCAGCTGCAAGGCAGCCTCGCTGAGGAATGACGGCTGGAAGAATCGAATCTCGTTGACCTCTTCGACATCTTCGTCCTCCTCCTCTCCGTACTCGTTGATGATATCGTCCTCATATGCGCTATCCCTTCGCAATGACCCGTCGTCGTCGTAATACTCTTCCCCGTCGACATGAGACTGATGGATCTGTAGTTTTGTCTGGACCCAGCTGGAGGGAGGTTGGGCGATAGCCTGCCAGGAAGGCGAGAGACCCGCGGAGATCCTTCGGTCTGACGACGCGATTGACGGACGCATCGACGAAGCCTGCGAAGACTGGCGCCTTGGAGCGCTTTGTCCAGCCTCGGGGAACGAAGCAGGCGAGCTTCGTTGGCTGTGGATGGGCAAAGAGACGTCGCTGCCGTAAGGGGTCGACCGATTGCTATACATGCTTTGCTGTGAGGAGCTTGACCCGTCGGCAGCGCTGTGCGGTACAGAGAGATGTGGGACCGGAAAATAAACATCCCGAGGGGCCGAGGAGGAGGATGATTCGTCGAGGAGAGATCTCTGGTGATGCAGCATCCGGTGCGGTGCCGATGTAGGTGTCGAGGGCAAGCCTGCGTCAACTGCGCCGATCGTCGTTTGACTGGTCGTTCGTGGGCGTCGTTCGATGTGCAAATTGGCGAGATTCGGCGGTTCTAGGTCGTCAGTCCAATTCGCAAGAGTCGGGGTCCGTCGTCCGTCTTCGCTTGCGTGTTCCGAGACCCCTAGGTGGGCGCGTGATGGTGGCCGCAGAGTGACGTTTGTACCCCCTTCATCCGGCTCATCGAGCTTTGAATCAGGGTCATATAACGACCGAAAGGCGGCATAGCCCGAATCTTGAGATGGGATGCTCGTTGCAGTCGTCTCCGTCGATTGGTCGCTATAGGGCGCAGTGCTTGTCGTGTCGTGCGTGTTTACCGACGAGGTGTACAGCGAGTACGACTGGGACGGTGCTCTCGATGGACCGGCACTGGGGTGTGAGCCCGATTCGACTGGCGTGATATTCGCTGGAGAGTCGTATCGAACTCGTTCTGTCTCGTTCAATCTGTCGCCTCCAACTACGGGGTCATTGGGCAGCGCAAGAGGGGCAGAATCGAATGTGCGCGCCCCGGCTTGAGGCCGAGAGGGGAGGGGAGAGACGGGAGGTGGTGCGGTATACCCAGTTGAGGTCTGATTATACGACGCGGTCGGAGGCACCGCTGGAAGGGTTCTTGCCGATGGTCTCGGAGGGGGCAATGGCGTCGAAGACTGCGATGCAGAGGGTGGTTTAGGCAGGGAACGCCGTCCTAGGCTCGCTGGACCGGAAGCCGAAGTTTGGGGGTATGAAGGGGGAGAATACGAAGGGGGGCCATTCGGGGGTTGGGATGGCAGTGGGCGCCTGACCGATGAGTGTGCCGAAAGATGAGTCGAGGAGGGTGAGGGATAGTTGGCGCCGAACTCGTTCATTGCCGGTGCGGTCGTCGGCGGTTTAGGCAAGGGCGGAGGCGCGCGATAAGATGTTTGACGCTGGTCATGATAGTTGTCGACGTTGATACGCGTAGGTACTGGGGGTGGGCCTCCCGGAACTCCAGGTTCCATCGCTCCTGGCGGTAGGGATGTTGCCGGTGTTCTGCTTCGATAAGAGTCGGTGGGGATAGCCGGCAGCTCTGAATGGTATCGAGGCGGAGAGCTCATCCTGCGGCTAAAGTGTCAGGTATAGACTTGAGGGAGAGAGCGATATCCGCTGCGAGAAACATACGTATCAAGTGGGCATGCGCTGGGCTAAGTGCTGATCGACCGGAATCGAAGGGTTGAATATTCAGCTCATTCCAGCTTGACAGACCTCCTTTCGGGTGTGAGTCTACCTCGGCCGGCGGCTTCTCCAATCGCCTGATGGAGGGCTGGGGTGGTCGGGAAGGTAGAGGTGAGTCGTTGGTGGTCTGCCCCTTGGTGAGAGGAAGGGTAATCTATCGATGCATATGCGAGTCTAGCTCTTGGGTCGGATTCATGAATCTTGTAGGTGGGGGGGAGTGAGGCGGAGAGCACCGCATAGGTTGTCAACATGGACAAACGTCATGATCGAGAATTGCCTTTTCAAGTAATACATTTACTCCCGCTCACTACTCCCGACCGCTACTTCCACCCGTCACTGGCAGGTGCAACGTTGAACCCAGAGAGCTCGGCCAGGCAACACGTATCGTCGAAGACTTGATCAACCCCTACCAACGCTATACTCACCACACCATGGTCTTTGGATACTTTGGCCAGATCTTCTACGTCGCTCTGCTGTTCACCAACGCCATCGCGGTTCTGAGCGAGGACAGGTTCTTAGCCAAGAGTGCGTAACCTCCTCCTTCCGCTCACATGGGCGACCGCACCATCGCCTTGCTGTGCCTTGGGAGTCTATTCTCGATCTCGCCCTTTCCGTTACAGTACAGCTTGACTAATCTTATAGTCGGGTGGTCGACAAGAACGACTCAACAGGCAAACGCGGGCTTTGGACATGCCAGCAACCCAAATATCTACGACCAGTCGTTTGGCGGGGGTAACGAGGGGGCGAGCATAAAGTCGAAACTGATCAACTTGATAAGCGCGACGAGGACGTTGATGAGGAGTGAGCTGGATTCAATCTCTCATCGCCTGCGCGGGATATACTGACGGTCCAGTGCCATTGATAGTTGCGAATATTGCGGTGTAAGCCCGCTTTGCATTTGGCCGGACAAAGGCCATGGCGGATGTGCTGACGACTATAGGATCATATACGAGCTCTTGCTGGGATGAGCGAGGCGTAAGAGTAGAGCAGGGGTAGGGAAGACTCGACGGGCGTCCGAGTGGGTCATCGAGATTTCGTCTCGCGGACGGTATACCACATCATATGTACACAACTTCGCATGCATGCATCACAAAGGCACACGGGCGTGCAGGCATGAGCATTGACCAAGTCGCTCACCACCCTTTGTACCGGCGTTTCCAGTGTGGTAGCTCCTCCTCAATGATCAGCACGGGGGATCGGTGCACATTCGACAACATGAGAAGGACACGCGACGCGTTTTCGAGTTTCCTCGCATTCCATCTTTCACCTCAACTACCATTTCCACATCCTTCTCTAACCCTCCCCCTCCGTCACACGCATCGTACGGACCTTTACCCCAACATGCCGCCCAAAGGAAGCAAGCTCGGTCCGCCAAGTGCGCCTGCCGTCGACCCCGACTCGCCCGCGGCCCAACAACAGAAAGAGTTTACCCAAGGCATCTCAGAGTTCGAACTCCCCAAGACAACATTAACAAAGCTCGCCAAAGGAGCGGTAAGTCTATAATCGTATAGGAGATGTGAGCTGATGTTGCAGATCCCAGACAACGTGAAGATGCAGCAGGAGGTGATCATGGCTCTCATGCGTTCTTCGACCCTCTTCATCAACTACCTTAGTGGGTCCTCCTTCTCGTCCTCGACGTGTCTCACTGACCTTCAGCGGCGACGTAAGTCTGCAAAAACACGGTGTAATGTAAACCGTACCCTAATCTTTAGCGCACACGACCAAGCATTGGCACGATCTGGAAAGTCGATAACTGCGTCGGATGTCATGAAAGCCATTACGGAAATGGACTTTGGACCAGCGGACAACCTCGTCCCATTGTTAGAAGTAGAGCTGGCCGGTGGGTCGTCACTGCACTCGTATCAAATCTGCACACGCTGACATGAATTCCCCCCCCCCCTCTTCATCTATATACTTCCACCATCACAGCGTACCGAGCACTGAACCAATCCTCAAAGTCGAGTAAATCCTCCTCGACAACGACAAAACAGCCAGCGAGCACCGGAAGAGCACGGGGCAGAAAGTCAAACGTCACAGAGCAAGGGGCCGATGAGGACGAGGATGATGATGCGGGACTCGCTGATCAAAGCGGGATCATGGACGAGGATGACCGGTGAACCGGCGGTAACGAAGTCGATACGATCGGGGAGGGTGATGACAACCTGTATTCATGAGGACGTTGGTGACGCCGCGGCACTGAGTAGAACATGCATGTATGTGAAACCTATTTAACATAAGCACAGCCATCCTCCGGGAACGGCGAAAGCGGTCGGAAGCGATACCGAGACTGAACTGCGGGAGGGGATTACGAGGGGTAGGGGGCGAGAGTGGTTGGAGCCATCTCGAGAACGCTCCGAGAGTCTTTTGGATCAAAGGAGACAATTGTCAAGGCTGCAGCAAGCACAGAAGGCGAGGCATGCAGCGCAGAGTCCTGCACCCGCCGCGGTAACAGAAGCGCCCGTCGACTCGTTCGGGTTGTAGGCATGGGGTTGCTGCACGTACCCATGTGCCGGGAGGTTCTCGTTGGCCATCATCTGCGGCCGAGGCTTCTACTTAAGTACGGTGAATGTATGCGGGAGATCGTGGTGATGACTGACATTAGAAGGCGCAGGCTGCCTGAATATCAGCCAACCTTTACGGGTGAGAGCTGTTCGCGTGCTGCTGCACCTCATGCGTAGTACTCATTCGAGTGTGGAGCAGGGGCGTAGTATTCGAAGTTGCCGGGTTGTTGTCCGACAGGTGCTGGAGGAGACATGCTGGGCGCAGGTGCCGGATCAGGTCGAGTAATGATAGCGACGCCGGCAGGCTGCATGATGGTGGTCATACGCCTGGCGGTCAAGTCACGTATCGTTACGGGGTGTATGGGTGGGCAAAATGTCAGTGAAGAGGAACATCGGGAGAGAAGACAAGGGGCAATTTGCCTCGACAGGCGGTGAGAGCATCTATTGGGGCGTCTGTCACCGAGCTGTGTGATCAATGCCCATTAGATACTGTTGGCTTCGTTCGCCGTCCGCTTCACCTGCGTCTCAAGAATGTCTCGGTCGGTCTCTACCACTAGTCCAGGTGATAAGCACTGGGCCGCCATGATGCCTGGACTTCCGATCGATTTCACACCACGTCCAACCTCACAACGTGAGTGTGAGCCAACCCAAAGCGTCAACCGAGAAGGGTTACAATCTGCATCATCGTGCTAGCGAGCCCGTTACGAATCTGATCTTCTACTGCAACACATCTCTGTACTGTCAGCACGGTGCGGCTGCACAGAAAGACCACAACAATGAAGCAGGAGCTCACCCAACCGACAACGCTCAGTCAATGGGTAGACAGACACCATCGGCGGATTGTTGCAAGTTTGTCGTCGCGTGGACTCGATAACGCCCTCGGCTAGAAGAGGCAATCGAGACATTCTTCGATCGCACAGCATGAACAACACGCAAGACAGCAAGCGCAGGCGCCTGCAGTCGCCGCACCGGTAGCGACGGCGGTCCCGACTCCTCGGTTCTGATCAGGTCCAGGAGCGGGCTGTCCGCCTTGAGGGGGGTAAGCTTGGGGGTTGTAGCTTGGTCCCGGTGCGAAGCCGTTTGGCGCCATTGGATCTTGTTGCTGGAGTGAGCCTTTGACCATGGTGTCAAAAAGGGCTTGGCATCATTGCTCACCTGGGGAGGAGGCTGTTGGCTGGTAGATCAGTCGGTGATTTCGGAATGGGGAGAAGATGGTCGGATGGATACTCGCCCGTAGAAGTTCGGCTTTTCCCCACCATTGTTGTAGGTGTTGGGATCGTAGTAACCCCCGTTACCCCCCGGCTGTCCATTCGGGGCGGGAGGGTAAGTCCCAGGTGCCGGAGGAGGAGCCTGCTGGTTGTTGTAGTAGCTGTTGGAGGCCATAATGTTCGAGCTGTTGGCTAATCAGACGGTGAGTTGATGGTGAGTTGGCATCAGGGTGTCTTGGAGATGAGCGAGCGGTAACGGTGGGCAAGACGCAGCCTCGACGCAGCGAGAGGGACAAAGGTAGTAGTGATCTAAAACAGTTGCTCAGTGTTCCTTTATAGACCTCGACAGTGTTTCAAATTGGGGAGGTTCAACCGCTCATACTCCCCTCTGGACGTCGACGCACCGCACAACCACCCTCGTTCCCGCCACGGCGCTCGTAAAGGTAAAATCGCGCACAGCACAGAGCGATCCCTCATGGCCGGCCACACAGTCTCAAGTGACGGGTATATTCTGCATCCTTTCGCGTCCGGAGACACACCCTCCTCTGTCTACGGCACCACCTTGCCCACAATGTTGTATCTCTGCGGATCAGCAACCCCGTCAAACCGTCCCATACACTCCGATCGTCCACCCACCTTCTCAAAGAAGCTTTCCCACTGGTCCAACGTCTTCATCTGAGCCTCATTCAGGCCAGAGTAATCCGCGACCGCGTCCTTGGGGTCCAAGGACGACATGCCTGCGCGTCAGCCTCTCGCAGCAGCCTTGGCAAGGTGCCGTGCTCCACCCACCCAATCCCTTGCTCGCGTCCTTTCCGGCAAAGACGTTGTATCCCGTGCCTTTACCGTACATCTCCTTCTTGTGGGACACGTCAAAGACACGACCTTTGATCGCGACGTAGATAGGCTTGCTCGGGTCCGTCCCGTCGTATTGTCTCAATTCAGCGACGCTGATCGGGTCATCCTGCCTCGTCAGTCGCGTGCCCTCCCCTCCCTCGCAGGACATACCTTTGGGAGCTCAAGGTTGGCCGCAGGGGGCGACATGACGCTTCCGTCCTGTCGTCATCAGCTCATTGGACCAGTCGTGCTTTGACCACCCCGCACACACCTTCTTCTGCTCCATGGTGGACTGGGCGGTGCGCGAAGTGGATTGAACAGGGGCGGGAGTGACTGGAGAGGCTGATTGGCGTTTGGCGTAGACTGCTGCTGATATTCCTAGTGCACCGGCGATGAGGACAGGTGTGGATGTGAGGGTATCGAGCCAAGTCATGAATGTGTGGTGTGGACGAGGATGATTGAATCCGACGAGCGCTCGAGGTGATTGCCCCGGTATCCAATCCTCCTCCACCCACAACGCATCCACATCTCATGACGTTCCAATGTGGCAGTGGAGACGATAACCGGTTGTGGCGGCTCTCATTCCGCGTAACATTGCATAAAACCTCCCAGCCTTCGCCGAAAGACCTCGCCTCGGTCATGCACTTTTGCGAGCAGGGGACGGTCACAGAAGTCCCTGCCAGACCTGTTGATGAGCAGGCGAACGTCAGGAGCCAACCAGCTGGGCATCCTCATTACTATCTCTTCTGTAACCGATTGCCATGAGACACCGATCCTTTCACCTCGCCCACTCATCTGCATCGTCATGTGCATCTCTGCCGTTGCTCCCCCCGAGAACATCGCGATCGCTAATCTCTTCCCTTGAGGTGCTCTCCTTTCCTTTCCTTTCAGCGACACATCGCTCAATGCGCAACAAGCCCCCCCCCCCTCCCCCCCCCCCCCAGAGGTTCATAAATGACAAGCACGCTGTCCCCATGTTCATAGACTTTAACCCCCAATCCCCTCTCTCCATACATCAGCGCGTCTCGCACACACCTATACAGGATTACACCTCAACGTCAGTCTGGTCATGTCCTCCCCCGCAGTGACATCCCAGGCTGCTCCCCGATCAGAAGCTGTTGACATAGAGCAAGAACGAGAGAAATGGGCTCAAGGACTGGACGGAAGTGGGTCACTTCAAGGTTTTCTGCAGCACCTGCGACTATTCCAAGCAGAGGCCAGTCGGTTTCCGCAGCCCTCCGAGACTGACAGGGAGAACAACGAGTACATGGGCAGCTTGGGGATACGCTCCTTCCTGCCGCATTACATGAGGACCTTTCCACAGGCTCTACGGGTGGAGTCCCTCAAACCTACCTCGTGGGTGAATAATCGGAGGGATCTCCTAGGCAGCGAGAGTGACTTCCGCCTCAGCATCTCTACACTGCCCCCATTGCAGACGGGTTATGAGTCTCTGAAGACTTTGTCCGAGGCTCTAATCAGCTTCATGGAAGCCGCTTCGACCTCACCCCCCGAAAGCCTCTCGAAAGGAGCAGAGGAGCGCCTTGAGACGCTCGAAACGGCTATCGATGCGTTGGAGCAATCTCACGTCTCAAGGATCCAATCGGTGCACGCAGGGGAGAGCAGATCTAAGACAAAGCTTCTCGTCGTCTCTATCGATTGGGCTATAGCAAACGCTAAGGACGAAGCAATCAAGAACATGCTAAAGTCGTCTCAGGCCGTTCTACAGCAATGCCAATGGCCTTCGGAGCGAGCCAGTGCTCGATGAGTTCAAGTCTGTACAGCAGTGGTCCCAGAGCTCCTTCCTGACTAGCTCCTTGCTATACTTGTATATATCTTACCATATCCGTCTTGTATATGTGCGTATCATTCTGCTTGTCTGTGAGACGGCGCTGAGACTACACCGCCAGGATCATAAGACAATGCCCCACTCTAGCCTCACCAGCGGTCCCTATGCGTCCGGTCTGATTTCCGATCTCATACAATGCATCTGTCCCCCAACGACAGCATCTACCTCCAATCCTCTACACAATCTCACAGCTTCAACACGGCTGTGGTACTCTTGATCAGATCGACAATGAGCGTGTTGTCCAGCGGCATGTACTGATTTGTGACAAGCTTGATCGCCTCTTGAGCGACGAGTCCGCCAATAAACGCAGCCGTACTTGGGAGCGAGCCAAAGCCGCCTCGCACACTAACGCTTTAGCTGCTAGCCAAAGTATATCCCAGTAGCACTCACACTTCAGCGATAGACATGGTGACTTCTTCCGGAACTAAAGCCGGATCACAACCGATGACAGGCTGCACGATATCAAGTAGGCTTTGCTCGTCTGCCGAGACGTCGGCCGATGTGCCGGACCCGGGCCATCTGCCCTTTGCCGCGTAGAACTGTTCCGACGCAAAGAAAGCGAGATGCTCTCCGACCGCGAGGTTCTTATCAGACCATTCGGCGAACAAGTGCTCGTCTGTGCGATTAGCATGGCCCTAATGCGGATCATATAGCTCACCCATGGCCTCCTTCAGACTCGGTCCTCCCTCTTTACTCCCACGCAGCGGGCGACCCTTGATGATTGCGACAGCGCTCGAATTTCGCACAAAGTTTTCGATCTCATCGTCCGGAATGACATCCGCGGGTAAGCCGACTCCGTTCAGAATACCTGTGAGAATAGCCTTGTATTCGGCGAGGTCTGCGCGGTGCTGCTCTTTGTAAAGGTTCTGAAGGGTGATGTACGCCGTGGTCGATGAGTGCATATCAGGCAAAGAGGGCGAGATGGGGGGCAGAGGGTGAGTTTTGAGATACTCTCGCAGAGCGTGAAGCAAGATGTGGAGGTTTTTGGACTGTCATTAGTAGGAGACAGAACCGAGTGATCTCCGACCCACGTTGGATGAGATTGTCTTGACACTGTCTTCGTCCAACAGCGCTTGGAGATTCGGGGGGATCTAAGGGTTAGTACAACCAGGCGAAGAGACGATGGCCTACCTCAGATGTATTGATCACCAGGAAAGCCTTCTCTTCCGCTTCCTGATAGTTCTCCTCATCCCCTTTCCGTCTCCCGGCGTTCAAGAAAGCTTTGAACTCGTCTTTCTGCTCATAGACCGGCAACTTGCCTCCGTGCTGACCGTCAGTTCTAGGCCGTACACGCCGACTCACCTTGTCCTTCCACTGCGACGCTGCTCTGACTAAAAGCACGACGAAGGGAATGTGGGAATGTTCCATCGAGTCCATCGAATCTAAGTCTAAGTCTCTAGCGTACGCTTCGAGGGCTGGGAAGGGCTGATCGATGCGCAACGTATGCGTCGAGTCCGGGTGAGTGTCGACGACTGCTGTTTAGCATAGATACTCAATCCATGGAAGATGTCACACACCACAGTGTTCGCGCAGCTGGATGCTGATACGTCCCATGAAACCGGAGTTGCGTATGGAGATGAGAGGGATATCAGGTCCGCCCGTAGTGGACGACACTGAGGGGTCAGCTGCGGTCTCACATCAAGTGGCTGATCAACGGACTGTCCCATAGCAAATCAGCGATCCGAAGCTCGACAGACGGGTCGATGTTGGTGCAGATAATGAGAGTGAAAGAAGAGAAGTATGAGGGGTCGGTTGCGAGGATCTTAGCTGGGTCCTGGATCATCAGATTGACCGAGCTCGTCGTCCGCTTTTGCAGACTTACGTCGACTCGCGCAGCTCCCTCCACAGACGGGTTCAGCTCCTTGAGATACCTGTCGTGAGCCGGATACTCGTGCCAAGAGCGATCCCTTACTTAACAACAGATTCAGCGATACTTTGGCCCACGCTTTCTGGATGGAGGAAGAAGTTCGTTGCGACGTCTCGGGGGGTTGTGATGCCGCCCGAGAGAACGGTAAAGTGCGAGATACCTGGACAGTCAGCCTGTGTGCAAAGCTGCTGAGCCCCGGCTTGCCTGGGAGAACCAAGTTCTTGAGCGTTTGAGTTCCGGGCGCATCACAACCGACGAGGAGGACTCGTGCTTGCTCCAATGACCTCTGACCAGCGGAGGCCCAGAGTCTGCCTGTCAGCGTTCATGTCAAGTGCGAGCTCTCATAGAGCGGTGCGATAAGGAGCGACGGTAGCTTACCTGAGTTGTCGGTCATATCGTCTCGTCTTCGCATCAGGGCGGTAGCTGAGCATGAGTAAGCTTGCAAGAGCGATAGGACGATTCACACCGACTCACGACCCTGGATCTATGCGGACCGTTGCCTGAGTTATATCAATCGAATCCTCCATTCTGGCTAGCTTGGGCGGTCTTGTCTTGTCACTATGGGGCGAGGAGGAAGGATGAGATCGAGGTGAGGGCATTGAGCTTGTGCCCGCCGTGAAGGAACGAGTCGTGGGATGTGCAGTCGCAGGGTTACACGTCGTGTCCCGGGGGTGATCTGTTCGTATCGTATCCGGCCTCTGCCTTCCCAACGATGTTGGTCAAGGGTGAGAAGGAGGTGAAGAATAAGTGTTCGAAAGTGGAGAACACAGTTCAGAGGGGGAATCTCTCGACAACAATGACGCGCGGAACTGCCGGTGGAGGTCATCCCGTTCTTCATTCTAGTGGGTGATTCTCACCCCACTGCTCTATACTGCAAAGAATAGTCTACATGCTCTAGACACTACCATCCCAAGAAGCCCGGACCGGTCGAGACCGCACCTCGCGATACTCCTGCAGCGCTTCTCAACAATCCAGGGACAACTTTGCCCTTCAAAATCGTCTCCTCTACTACCCGCGGGATCTCTTGCGGGGAGACTCGCCCGTAACTCAAGTAAGCTCCACTGGGGAAGAGGATCTAGCAATCAGTTCGCTGTATACACGAGGTATAAACACCACATACCAACATGACACCGGCGTATCGATGACCTCCGAGGTGATTGATGTTGAATATACCTACCTCCCCCCCAGATCCTCCGTCAACACCTTCAATGTTCTTGCGCTGCTTCTCGACATGTTCCTTCCGCTCTTCCTCGGTACCCTCCAAGTCCTCCAGAGAGCGTCCGTCGAGATTGCACAACGATCCTCCAGTTTCATCGACCGTGATACCGTGTTTAGCCAGACACGTGATCAAGGCCGAGCGCAAAAGAGGAGCAGCAATATGACATCGCTTGTCTCGTCGCTTGTGGGAACCTGGTCATTAGTACATGGTTTCATGAGGACACGAAGTGCTTACAAAGCAATACGACCGCCCGATAAGGCATGACCCAGCTGCTCAATCGCCCGGTGCCCTCCCTTGCGTCTCCTTGCAGTCTCTCCCCGGCTCGACCCAGACCGGCTCGCAGCACATGACTGTACAGGCTCTCGGCGCCTTCTATCGTATTCTCAACTTCGTGTACGACTTTCCAATCCGGGAAAACCAATACGGTTTGGTCCTCCGGGTCGTCAGACTGCGAGATGAGCGACGACGAATACGAACTAGGCGGGGGTAGCGAAGGGGCAGAGATGTCGGTGGCTGGCTTGACGTAGTCCTCGACTTTGGGCTTTCCTTTCGGTTTCGAGCCGTTGTCATCTGGCAGCGAAAGCGTAGAGACGTATTTGTGGAGCTTGTGCGCCAGACCGCTCTCTTCATCCTGTCATTAATCCCTGGACTGCGCACTATGAACGTAAATGACTCGCCGTGTGATCTCGAGCCCAGTCGCTCTTGCCCGTCGAAATCACCACCAGTCGTCCACGAGGAGCAGACCCTGACCCAGCGAGGTCGCTCTCCCAATCTTGCTCAAAGCCATCCGGCAAATGTCCGAGATCGCCATAATGGTGCAAAACGTACTCCTCGTAGCTCTGTCCGTCCCACACTTGGCCGGCATCCACCACTGTGCCTGCCGAGCCATTGCCTTGATCGTTACCAACAGGGCATGGAAGGTTGCAAGCGGCGCAGTCGGAAGTGTCAACAGGGACGCTTGCGTCATGCAGCTCCTTCGCGAGTTGGGTATAAGCTTGCGCTCTCGCTGGACCCCGGTGAGTCGGGGGCAGCTCCGGCGCCGGCGATCCCGTGAGCGAGGAGACTGCCGAGCTGAGTTTCTTGAACATGGCGGGGGAAGGAGTGACGGGTGAGAAGATAAAGGTAGAATCAGGCCCCCCAATCCAATGGAGAAGTAGGATTGCAAAGTACAACTGCAAGTCCTCTTAAACCGCAGCTCCGAGGATAGCTTGTTCGCGCCATGGTGTCGTCGTCTCGGTCATCGGCCAAACCCGTTGAGCGGCGATCACCGATAAAAGAGGAGTATAACAGTTTAACCAGCGGGATCAAATACCAACCCGGTGAAGAAGTGGAGGTGACCTCACGCGTCGCATTTCATGTAGCGATGAAGATACCAAACCAAGAGACATTGCTACTTCTCATTCCAACGACTATCAATCTGCTCGCATAGCCTCAAGACAGCGCTGCATTCGGCTAAGACCGTAATCTACCTCGCATTGCCCCAAACAGTCTCCCCGGAAAGGCCGTACGCCTTTGCAACAACCTATTCTGCCGCTAGGTCAACGTCACATAGCATGTTATAGCGAGTGAGCCAACTCTGCCAGCATTTCAAAGCTGCGAGATTACTAAGCCCCAGTAAAATATGGTATCCCCCGATCCCTTCGACGATGAGTTTGGCGGCGATGACATCTTCAACGACGCCGGTACACTCGCCCGACTCGACGAGATCGAAGCCGAGGCGATCCAGTCAACCCAAGCTCCGAAGCGGCATACACAGCGGTATCACCATACGGTCGCGCCGCCCAAAGCCGGTCCATCTCGTCCTCGACCTACCAAAGGTCACTTTGGTGGGCGGAACGAACCCGGACCAGTCAACACGGAACCTCGGGCCGGAGCGGGAGGGTTTGGCTGGGAATACGGGGGGAAGCGGTCCATGGACGGGAATGTAGAGCGGCACATCGCCAACATCAATGCCAGACAAGAGTACTGGCAGACCAATGCTCACTCAAACGACCAGAGACGAGATGGAGAAGGGGATGCCGAGTATCCGGACGTTGTCATGAAAAACGGAACGTATGGTGTGGACGCCGGGGAAGTCATCGACAAGCACGCCCAGCCTGGATCGCTGTCCACTTCGACGGCTGTCTTCGAGAAACAGAGGAAAGCAGACGAAGCAAAACGCGCACAAGCGGCGGCAGCAAGGCGCGCTGCTATCGAGCAGGCTTCCACACAACAACCAGCAGCGGCTGGTCCAGGTCCAAGCACGGCGAGAAAGATGGTCAAAACCACTTCGGTCCCGCTTCAACAACCTCAACCGCAACGTCTACCTTCTTCCAATAGGACGTTTTCGCGATCCATGTCGGCGGGCGTGCATCCTGTTTCTCGCCCTCTCTCGCGCGGGCTTGGTCCGCAGCTCTCGCCGATCCCTTCGCAGTCTTCTTCGCAAACACCGCCGCCTGTCGCTTCCCAAGGGTTCTTGGCTCGCAAAACAGCTCTAGAGTTGGAGGAGGAAAGGAGAAAACGAGAACAATTAGAAGCAGAGCTCCTCAAGCTACGCGCTGAACAGCAAGAACAGCAGCGGAAACTGCAGGAGAAGAGGGATCAGGACGAGATGGATGTGGATATGACAGAGGCGTATCAAGGGGCCCATACTGGGGCGGAAGAAATACCTGTACTACGTAAGCAGCTGGATGCAATGCAGTCTGAGCTGTATCGAGCCAAGGGAGAGGCAGAACAGCTTCGGCGAGCCCAGAAAGATGTAAGCCCTGCCTCGTAATCCTCAAGACCTACTGCTGACGGACAGGAACAAGCGAGGCAAATCGCTGAGGCTGAACGATTGAGGTCAAAAGTTCTTGACATGGAGGAGAAGCTAAGGGAGAGAGACCGAGATGTCGCCCGGCAAGTCGAGAACGTCAAGACTCAGGCTGTGTTTGCGGTAAGTCATTGCGTCCCGTCTCAGTCATCGGTCTTCGAGTCGCTCATAGGATAGAATCACGCGGCCCATAATTCTGCAATGAAGAATCGTGCTGCTAGTCAGCGAGCGCTGCCCACTCCCACCCGCAACGGCTCTCCCAGAGGCAAAGCGACCGAGGAGGCTTTCCTGCAGCGGACATCTCTCAAGGGTAAAGGTGCATTTGCGTTTAAATCCCTTCTGACGATCAGGGAAAGTTCCACCACCTCCCGCGCCCGGATTCCAAACTTTGAACAATGCCTTCGCGACGTCACCGACCGTATCTAGGGTGAAGCGCCCGAGACTGGATTCTGTTATGCCGGAACAAAGTCCTTCACCAAGCAAAGAGCCTGCGCTGGTTTCGTCCCCGACAACCCATCGAGGGACCAAGCGTGGGACGACCGAGCAGAGCCCTGTACCGGACGATATGCTCGGCGATGTAGCGATGCCGGAGATCACCCCGGCAATTCAGCCCGAGGAGCATTCGGCAATAGCTGCCATGGATGAAAGAGCCGAAGTGAGTCCCCTCAGAACGCTCCAGGTAGTAACTAAATCAAAGCTGTTGTATCATCTGCTCGATTATACCCCCCTATCACCTTTTCAGGCCGTGTACGATGACGAAATACACACTCGACCCGCCCTGTATCGTATCATGAATTATCGTCCTGCTCTCGAACTCGATCGAGCGGCTCAGTGCAGCAGGTACTGCAGCACATTACTACAAGCCTGTGGTGACCCGGCTCTTTCTTACGAGGCGCTTCTTCACGTGATCGCGGAGTCATTGACGGGCTGTCTACATCTAGTTATCTCGGCTCTTGAGCCCACAGAGTCCCCAAGGTTTCACCTTGAAGAGGTAAGCACCTCGTTCCAGGGCGCCTCATGCATGCTAATGTCCAGCTGTCAACAATGATCAACATCATCGCGTTGCTCGCTAGAACCGCCTGGCTTTTCGAGCCCTTCGTTGCCGTGCTGAGCTCAGTAGAGCCCAGTGTCACAGTTTTAATAAGGGCGATTGCCGATAAAGTGTATGCGAAAAAGGACGGCGTGGAATTGCTCGAACGGCGTATCGAGACGGATATTCAGAAAGTCCTTCACCCAGACTCGCCGACCGACCCTCCTCAGCCTCAAGAGAAGCGGGCGACCCAGATGTCCCATTATTGGGGTATGGCAACTCTGACGTCGGCATCGCAAGCCGCAGAAGACAAGCCTGCTTCGCCTCCGCCTGTTGACCCGATATTCAAGACATGGATAGACGAGCTGGCTATCACTATCGCAGACTTGACCAGCGCTCTGTGCTGGTATCCCGGTGACCAAGGTATATGGTAGGTTCATTTCCAGACCCGTTGACGAAAACACCAGCTGACCGTCAGGGGAGGAGATGAACTGGTTGACATCGCGATGGGTTTGACGGCACCGTGGCTGAAAACACCCGTGATCATTCGATGCGCAAAGATCTTTTGGGCCGCTTCGACCTGTCAGTCTTTCGTGCACGTGTGCAATCAACGCTGACCAGTAGTCAAGGGCAATTTCCGCGCTCTCATCGCAGAGTCTAGTCGATGGGCAGGGCCGGACCCAGCATTGGAGCGTATGAGCCGGCTTATGATCAACATCCCGTCTGACGCCAGCGAGGATCAAGTGAGCTTGAATTGTTCATGTGTCATGCCCCAGCTGACGCGATAGGCGTATCAACTCACGATGACTATGCTGAGAGCCCTCTCGATGTTGTCCATCGCGGACCGAGACGCAGTGGTGCTAGTGGGCCAACGATCCTTCGTCATCCCAGCGCTCGTCATTGTCCTCCGAAGGCTGTCCCATCGCATCTGGGGTGTATGGACTGCTCCCTTCAACATGTCTCAGTGAGTTGCCACTGCGTCACCAGCTTCAACAGCTCACACATAGACACCTGGAGATGATCACGTATGCGATGACACTTTTCCATCACCTGATCTTCCCGCACTTCACAGCCACTGCCATCGATTCCTCGCTTTCTTCGCCAAATCTGACTGCACGCCTCTTTGAGGCGTCGGACCCGCCAGCGCCGAGATCGTCGCCTCAAAAGGAGAACAACGAAGATGCCGTCCAAGGTGTGGATCTCGTGGCTCGGTTACGGGATCAGAAGCTTGCAAGGGAGTTCAAAGGGTGGGACCATCAGTTCGTCAGTGCCCTAGGCGTGCTCTCGTTCGGCATGCCATGTGAGGAAGTTGAGAAGAAGAAGGACTTTGACCTGGCGCATATACAAGGTTGGTCCTGGTTTCGCCCGACTTTTCACTTGCCTCTTGATTGACGTTAGATATGGCTCAGGACGTGCTGGGCGTGCTGATGGAGGGTCCGGACGAGGATGCGGTGTACGCGTTGTATGACGACAATGAGGAAGATGAGACGACGATGGAGGATGAGTCGGAGGAGGTCGATGAGGAGGCGCTCAAGGAGGCTATCATCAGTGTGGAAGATTCTGACTGATTGTGGAGAAGTGTCAGTGTCACTGCCGCTCCGACAATCGGATGCGAGGGTGTTGTCCGCGAGCCTTGTCGACTGTAGCATACTTATACACACACTGTAATGCAATCATGGAATATCCCGCGATTACTGGATACAGTTCACAACCCACGCCAGAAGGCAGAAATGCGAATCATATATATCATCGAGCCGGTCCGTATCGTACATGAGAAGGAGAAACGAGGGAATAACAAAAGGACGGGCAAGGTGGCCGTCCGAGCCCCCGACACCTTGCCGGGCCTACACGAAGGGGAAAAGGAAACGAAACGAGGAAAAGACGAGATGCGCATATAGCGTCCGCCTTGTACCCTTGGTCTGGTCTGGAGCATCTCACGCTCAGCAACATCCGCCCCGCTTGGCCTGCTGTCCCTCGCCCAAGTTGACCTGGTCTTGCCCACCACCTTGTCTCCTGGCTCCCGCTGCCCCAGCCCCAGCCGCCGGCTTGGGCGCCGCGCTCTCGATCGGGATCGTCTTGGCGATCTCAGTAAACAGCTCCGCTACGTTTGCTCCGGTCTAGACGTCAGCGGGTATGACCAAGCGGACGAGGCGTGTTCAGACATACCTTGGCGGAGGCCTCGAAGAACAGCAGGTTGGCCTCTTTGGCGTACGCCTCGGCTTCTTCCCGGGAGACTTGGCGGGGATCCTCGTCCTCCCCACTTGCAGAGGTCGGCGAGGTAGGCGAAGTCGCTTCCGCCTCGGACTCTTCCGTCTCCTCTGCGTTCTCCCCCGCCTGAGCCTCGTCGCCCTCCTCGGTAGTTACGGCAGCCGCTGCGGGCGCTTTCGCCTCTGACACCAAATCGGACTGACGTGAGCTGTGAACATCGTGGGCACTCTTGGGACCAAGACTCAACTCACCTTGTTGCCGACGAGGCAGATGACAATGTTCGGGTTGGCCTGTCTTTGCAGCTCCTTCACCCAAGCCTTGGCTTTCTCAAGGGAGGCCTGGGGATGAGCGACCAGTACAAAGGGGTGCATGCGTCTGATGGCACAAGGACGTGGTCCGCGCTGTCGACGGTAACGTCGAAATCCCACTCACAGCTTTGGTGATATCATATACGACGACCGCTGCTGCAGCGTTTCTGTAGTACATCGGGGCGAGCGAGTGGAACTGCCATCAGCCTGACTGGCCCCTAAAGCACATCATCTCCGCCCACACCCCACTCACCCGCTCTTGTCCCGCCGTGTCCCTGGGCGTCAGGCTGATGCATGGATTGCCTTGACCGCGACGACTCACCATATCTCAAACTTGACCACGCGGTTCTCCAACCGGCACTTTTGAGTGAGGAACGCCGCTCCGATGGTGGGCGATGTGTTCTCGTTAAAGTCGTTGGAACAGAACCGGAGGACAAGGGAGGACTTTCCCACAGCCGCCTCGCCTGTGCGCGTCAGCCATATTCCCTCTGATGGCCTATCCACCACGAGCAGGTGGGCGCAGGCGTCACGTCGAGCATGTGGAGTGGACGCCGATGTGGTCTGACCATCGACCTAGGATAGCCTCGTTGCGCATGGTCCGCCAAGACTCTGACGGCCCTTGCAAGAACAATCACCCTTCTCCAGGTGCGCGAGAGTTGAGGCAGCAATCAAGTCGCGGGTGCTAGATCCAAAACACTTACCAAGAAGGACGAGCTTGACTTGCACTGCTTTCACGTTGGCTTCGTCCGCCATGATGAGAAGGGAGGGCTGGGTTGAGGGTGGAGTCGCTGGTCGAGTGTTCAGAGTATCAAAGGTCGAATCAACAGTCGTGCTCGGATGTCTTGTAGTCGCACCTGCGATTGGGTCCACGCGCGGAATTCACTCGTGAGATGGGTGGTTGGAGGGTGGTGATAGTAAGAGCAACGATGGATATGCGCAGCTCAATCGTCACCCTACAGACTTCCCATTGTAATCTCACTCACTCTTACCCTCCTTGGAAGCGACCCGGACGAGCGACGCCACCCATACAGGCGCGGGATCAATATCGGGTAACCCTTATAACGTTACGTCTCGACCCCCGACCCCGACCCCGACCCTGGGCCGGGACGACACTGCCACTTCGCTGCGTCTGCATGGTCCGTCTGCCCTGTCCCATATGTAGTCTGCTACTGTGTTGCATCATGTCAATTCCGATGGCAGGCAGTCATGGCGGGATATCAGATGCACGAGGGAGTAAAAGAACAAGAGGACTTTTTCAGTATCTGTGTTTTTTTCGAGGAGAAAAAGAGGTAAAAACGGGGTTTACGAGGGGAGGACTGGGGGGGAAAGGTGATTTGGGATCTCGAAAGATCGCAAGGAAGAAAAGAGAGATTTGGCAACGAGACGAGACCGAATCAAATATGAAACGACTATGATCCGCTCAATCCGCACTGAAACTCCTCCAAACTCCTGCTTTAAGCGCCAAGGGCGGGGAAGGCCTTCTCGTCCGAGATGTTGGCAGAAGGGCCGTTGGATCGGGCACCGCCGAATCCAGATCGGGCCTGTCCTCGGTTTCCACCTCGTCCTCGACCCTCACCTCGTCCTCGTCCGCCTCGTCCGCCTCGCTCGCCACGGGTCTCGCGGTCGGTTCGGGCGGGTCGGCCGGCGGGGGTAGCGAACTGGCCGTCGACCTCGATGTAGACCTTCTCCTTCTTGGCCTTGGTCTTGGTGGGGGCGGTCTTCTCCTTTCCGGCGAAGAACTCGTCGACGCCCTCTCGGACGAAAGCCTTGCCCTCGAGGGTTTCGCCAGTGACCTGTCGAGCCTCCTTCTTGCCAAAGGCAAAGGCCTGCTCGGCCTTCTCGGCGAGGAATTGGTCGTAAGACTTCTGGACCTCCTCGGGCTCCTCGGGGGTCTCGTCAACCTTCTCGCCCTCGGCAGCGATGGCGTCGGCACCCTCAGCGGCGGGGGTGGCGGGAGCAGTCTCCTCTCCCTGGGCGTCCTTCTCACCCTCGACCTCGGCTGGACAAATCAGCATCATCTTCTGACGACAAAGGCTCATCCGCGCTCACCGGTCAACTCGGCCTTGCCCTCGTTGGATCCCCAGCCAGACTCGACCTTCTTCTGGGAGTCGGGGTTGGTTCCGCTTCGTCGCTCGTACTGTCGTCGCTCGGCGCCGAAAGCGGGGGTCTTGGCACCTCGAGCGCCGCCGGTAGGTCGGCTTCGGTGTCCGCCAGAAGTCTGGACTCGGCCCTCACCTCGGGGACCCTTGGTGTGCTTGTCGGGTCCGTGGTGAGCTCGCTTGGGAGGGGCTAGGGGGTAAGCGTGTGCCAGACGAAGTGGTTGTGGGAGACCGAGATTGAAACCCGACTTGGGAGACCACACTCACCAACTCGCTCGCCCTCAAAGCCGGCAGCGGCGTCCTCGGCGACGGGGGCGTCACCCTTGTCCTCGGAGCCTCGGTAGACGTTTCGGGCACCACCTCGGGCGGGGTACCTTCCACCTCGGTTTCCACCTCGTCCGGCGTCCTTGTTGGCTCCAGCGGCACCGGGGACGGTTCGCGGGGCGGCGGTCTCAGCCTTCTTGGGGGCAGCGGCGGCGGGGGTGGTCTTGGCGGGAGCGGGAGACGATTGCTCGCCGTCTTCTTGTGTCAGCATGGGGATGGGGACAGTCAACAGGTCCGAGCTTACCACCGAGGAGGTCGAATGGGTTTCTCGAGACGACCGACATTGTACGGTCGCTCCTTGCTGCTATGCAGTCTAGCTGATGTGCGGAAGAGCGATGAAAAGGGGTGGGCGGAAGTGATCGAGCGGGGGTACGCGTAGACGGGCAGTCAGGAGACCAAGAGTGATGTGGGGTTGACACGAGGGCAGGTTGAAAAGTCGGGACAGGGTCGTCGAGTCGACGGAAAAAGGATCGTCAGCACCACAACGCCAAAGAAGTTTTCGTCCATGTTGCATGGGCTTGACGAGGCCAATCAAAACTCACCTTATGAGCTGGTTTATAAAAGACGACGAAAAGTCGTGTGGGGGGAGATGTATACCTCGAAGAGTGAAGTAGAGTATCAAGGCTTGGAAAGAGAGGGCGACGTGAAGAGGTGCAGTGGTCAGCGGGCTAGCATTCCTCGTCCGCGATTCCATCGTTGCCCCCGGTTTGGTGGCACTTATTCGCTCTCTACGATTTCCTCCATTCTTCCCTTCACACCCTTCCTCCCCCCCTCCTCCTACCGTCCCTTTTCCTGCCCTTCCCTCTCCTGCCCCTTGCTCCCCCTCTGCTCACACCCCTTCTACCACCCAAGGGCACTGACGCAGTCGCCCATCGCGCCAATTTCGAATTTAGTGGCAGTTTGGACACACACATAACGCCGACAGTTACTCCCGCTTGTGGCACAACCACCTCACCCTTGACCACTAACAAGCACCTGCTCAATTGCGATCGTTGCAGCCGTGATATGCATGCGGAATGGCTCAATCCAAAAATGGGGTATATTAAATTATCACCTCACTCCGCTCTAACTTCTGTCCCTCTTCAATCCTGCCGGGTGTTCTAGTAGTCGGCAGTGGGGACGAATTCTCGCCATGACTAGACGTCAGCCGCGCCGTTTCCAATGCAACAAAGTACCATGTTCACTCACCTTGACCTCGGGCGGGTTGGTGCCCTCAACATATGGCAATGGGCTCTGGTGGAACTTCTTTTGCAAAGTCTCAGTGAACAAGACAGCGAGCTTGGCGTTGTTGATCAGCTATAAAGTCAGCGAAAGGGTCCCAGAATATGCCAAAAGTGTCACTCACAGGGATACCGAAGTCGACGGCGGCTCGTCGGGAAGCATAGTCGGGGTCGTTGACGGTCGGGGCTCGAGATCGGGAAATGTTAATGACCGAAGTGATCTCGTTCTCCTCGAGGACCTCTCGGAGCTTTCGCTTGTCCTTGACAGGGACCAGGATCTTCTTAATGTCCAAGTGCTTTTGAGCGTTAATGTGGCTCTCGACCTCGGAAGCTAGATATGAGTGTTGGGACGATGAGCACCTAGGAGAGACAGACTCACAGTGGGTGTAGAGCTTGAAGCCAAGGTTAATCAGGTTCTCAGCGACGACGAGCATCTCGGGTCGGTTGATGTCTCCACCGATCAAGAAACCAGAGTTGGGTCGAGGGAGTTTGAATCCGTTGACCGAAAGCAAAGCAGCCCAGTAGGCCTCGTGGATGTCCTTTCCGAAAGCAGCGACCTCACCGGTAGAAGCCATCTCGACACCCCTGTATCGTCAGCCATCATGCAGAACGTAACACCGCAGGGCAACTCACAAGAAGGGGTCGGCTCCAGGCAGACGAGTCCAGGAGAATTGAGGCACCTTGATGGCGACGTAATCCCTCTTCTCCTTCATCAGGTCGACGGGCTTGGGGACATCAACGCCCATGATGGCGGCGGAGGCGACGTCAATGAAGTTGGTACCGAGGACCTTGGAGACGAAGGGGAAAGACCTAGAAGCACGCAAGTTGCACTCGATAACCTTGAGCTCGGCATCCTCGCCTCCGACGGGGGGCTTTCGGATAATTTGCATGTTGAACGGACCGGAGATGTTGAAGGCCTTGCCGACCTTTTGAGCAATCTCCTTCAGTCGGTCGAGGTCCTTCTCGGGAAGGGAGAAGGGCGGGAGGACGAGAGTGGCATCACCAGAGTGAACACCGGCGTTCTCGACGTGCTCGGAGACGGCGTGGACGAGGAGCTCTCCGTTGTGCGAGACGGCATCAATATCAATCTCCTGGGCGTTGTCGATGAATTGAGAGATGACGACGGGGTGGAGAGGCGAAACGTTGGCGGCGGCAGACAAGTTGTGTTGCAATTGAGACTCGTCGTAGACGACGTTCATAGCAGCACCAGACAAGACGTAAGAAGGTCGGATCAAGACAGGGTATCTGGGACAAATCAGCGCTGCTACTTTTGCCTGGGATGAGATTACTCACCCAACCTTGTTGGCGAACTCCTTGGCGGATTCCAAGCTGGTGGCCTCGGTCCAGGCAGGCTGGTCAACGCCAACCGAGTCGAGGATCGAGGAGAACTTGTGTCGGTCCTCGGCGTTGTCGATTTGCTCGGGGTCGGTACCGAGAACGTTGACACCAGATTGCTTCAACCGAAGAGCAATGTTCTGGGGCAATTGACCTCCGACGGAGACGACAACTCCTTGGGCAGCCTCCATCTCGTAAATGTCCATGACTCGCTCCCAGCCGAGCTCCTCGAAGTAGAGTCGGTCAGCCTCGTCGAAGTCGGTAGAGACAGTCTCGGGGTTGTAGTTGATCATGATGGTCTTCTTGCCCAAGTTTCGGATAGCTCGAGAGCAGGTGACGGCACACCAGTCGAACTCGACGGAGGAACCGATTCGGTAGACACCAGAACCGAGAACCATGGTTCCGTGCTCGTCAAACTCGATGTCGTGAGTAGTGGCGTTGTAGGTGGTGTAGAGGTAGTTGGTGTAGGCGGGGAACTCGGCAGCGAGAGTGTCGATTCGCTTGACGAAGGGAGTAACGCCGAAGGACTTTCGGAGCGCTCGGACCTGGAGCGTTAGCACTGCCCACGACGAAGGCCATTCGACTCACCTCGTCCTCCTTTCGGCCAGAGAGCTGAGCCATGTGGAGATCAGAGAACCCAGTTCGCTTGGCAGTCTTGACGAGAGCCTCGTCCCACTTCTCGAAGGGAGTGGTCTGGATCTGCTTGTAGACCTCGACAATGTTCTCGAGCTTGTACAAGAACCACTTGTCAATCTTGGTCAGGTCGTGGAGTTGGTCGACAGTGTAGCCAAGGTTGAGCATAGAGTGGGCGATGGCGAAAAGTCGTCGATCGTTGTTGTCGGTCAAGGCAGTGTGCAGGTCCTCGGGTTTCCAGTAGGCGTCGAAACCGGTAAAGTTGGGGTCGACCTGTCGGATAGCCTTTTGCAAAGACTCCTCGAAGGTTCGTCCGATGGCCATGACCTCACCGACCGACTTCATGGCGGATCCGACGTTTCGCTCGACGTGCTGGAACTTGGCCAAGTCCCACTTGGGGATCTTGGTGACAATGTAGTCGAGCGAGGGCTCGAAACAGGCCGTGGTGGACTTGGTGACAGCGTTGGGCAACTCGGGGAGAGTGTGGCCAAGAGCAATCTTAGCGGCGGTGTAGGCGAGCGGGTATCCGGTGGCCTTGGAGGCGAGGGCGCTGATATGAGCGGGGAAAAGGGGAGAGACGAGAAGGACTTACGAAGATCGCGAGAGACGAGCGTTCATCTCAATGACTCGGTAGTCTCGGCTGTTGGGGTCCAAGGCGTATTGCACGTTGCACTCTCCGACAACTCCGACGTGTCGGACAATCTTAATGGCAGCAGATCGGAGCATGTGGTACTCGTCATCCGAGAGGGTCTGGGAAGGAGCGACGACGATGGAGTCACCGGTGTGTGTTCCGAGCGGGTCAAAGTTCTCCATGTTGCAGCAGATGATGGTGTTATCGGCGGCGTCTCGCACGACCTCGTACTCGACCTCCTTCCATCCCTTCAAACTCTTCTCAATGAGGACTTGCGGGGAGAGGGAGAGGGACTTGGCAGCCAAGTTTCGGAGCTCCTCCTCGTCGTGCGCGAATCCGGATCCGAGACCTCCCAAGGAGAAGGCGGATCGGAGGATGATGGGGTAGCCGATCTCGGCGGCGGCGTCCAGGGCAGCCTGGATGGTGGAAACAGCCGTGGACTGGGCGGCGGGGATGTCGATCTCTGCGAAGATGAGCGATGTTCCTCAATGAGGTCTGATGTGGACGCACCGTTCAAAGCCTGAACGAAGAGATCTCGGTCTTCAGAGACCTCCAAAGTCCTGATCGGGGTACCGAGGACTTGGACACCCAATCGCTCGAGGACACCCATCTTGTCAAGTTGGATACCAACGTTCAACGCACTCTGTCCTCCGAAGGTGAGGAGGATACCATCCGGTCGCTCCTTCTCGAGCACGTAGGCGACGTAGTCGGCAGTGACGGGGAGGAAGTAAATTTGGGAGGCAAGGTGGTGGGATGTTTGGATGGTAGCGATGTTGGGGTTGATGAGGATGGTGTCGATGTTGCTCTCTCGGAGAGCTTTGATAGCTTGGGAACCTGGAGGGTCAGCTCATGACTCGTGATGGATATTTTCCAGCCGTTTGAGGGGTTTGATCCCTCCCCCGACAACCAGGAAAATCACCACTCACCAGAGTAGTCAAACTCTCCCGCTTGTCCGATACTCAGACCTCCCGAACCGACGACCAAAACCTTCTTGACATCCGGCTTGGTGAGCTTGGGCAGGACCTTGGCGGAAATCTTCCTCGCCAGCTCGGAAGGCGAGTTCAAGGTGGGCTCGTCGGTGTGTCCATAGGACCCAACAGCGGGGGCAGCGACGGCGTAGCCTCGTCGCGCGATGACGGGTGCGAGACGGTTCCTAGGGATAGCCGTCGAGATGGATCGACGAGCGAGGGTGGGACGAAGTGTTCGGATCATCCTTTTTTGGGTCTTTTAGAGTGATCGAGTTGGGGGGAAGTAACAGAAGATTACCAGATGGGCCCGTGTCCAATTTGTGTGTGTGTGTGTTTTTTTTTTTGTGGATGTCAAGAGAGTTCCACCACGCCTCGTCAAGGCTGCAGGTGTTGCCAGAGGTGAGTGTCGCGGGGGTGTCTTTGTTTAAGACTGCTGTAGGTTGTGCTGAGTTGGGGGGGATGGGTGGTTGGAGGATGGGTTACTTTTCTGGGTGCCCAAGCGACCATGGGTAGCTTATCGTCGCCCCGACTCGGATAACAAAATAAATTTGATCCCGCTCTCCCCTGCTCGTCCCCGCTCAACGACCCTTTGTCCGGAGGGAGACACCCGGCCCTGCAGTCGCCCAAACCCTCGGGCCCTCGCCCTTTGGATTGCCTCGTTTAGAACGCAATTACTTTCAGGACACACCCAAGCCAGGGCGTCATGACATTTTGACTCGACCAAAGGGTAGTCAAAAGCCACGTCAGTCCCCGAGTGACTAACCAAACTTGATACTTCTACTTCCTATCACCTTGCCCATCGCGCTTGACATTTGCATAGCGCGCGCTTGAACAGACAACTCGTCGTCATGAAACCCCTCTATCGATCAGATGTACCTCCATAGCGCGCGCTTGAACAGATAACTGATTGATATGAATCTGCTTTATCGATCAGGTGTACCGAGTATCTCCTTGGCCTTGCTCTCTTGCAATTGCTGCTCGCTCCATATACCTCTCGTGCTGTTTCCATCTGGCGCCTTCACTCGTCCCTTCCCCACCGCCCAGTCCTCTACCCAAACAACTCCATCGTTTCCTTCCCTTCGCCATCCCCCCTGGATCAGGCATACCCGTGTCCATAGCCATGTCAGTCGTAGCATATCCGGGAACAGGCAGCGGGACTGTAAGCCGCCTTGCTTCCTGCCTTGGATCTCCGTCCCCAGCTCCACAGTCGTTTCTTGTCGAACACCGCCATGGGCGCTTGCGCCTCATACCCTGGCGCAGCCGGAGCCGATGTCCCCAACCGAGTCTCAAACCGTGCAGGCTGGTGTACCGGGTACGGCTGTTGATCTTGCCCCGCTCCGCTGTACTCCTTCACCCAGGCGTCATGAGCATTCGTCTGCTGCTTGCTGCTGCGTGATGCTCTCTTCGGCACTTGACGAGCCTGACAGGGAGACGATGACTCGATATGAGAACTACGTTCCGCAGTGGCTGACTCCCAGCGAACTTTGCCCGTACTCGGTTCTGGTTGCCAATGGCCTTGAGCTCCTGGGTGGGGTATCCCTTGGTACTGCTTTATTGACGAATGATGGTGGTCCCGTTTGAACCGCAAGGGCGGAACGACCTGGTCGTCCCTCTGACCTCCCATCTGTTGACCATGCTGATGACCACGATGTTGACGAGGCATATAGACGCCCTGTGGCTGAGAGTCGACCACAGCTGGCATCTGCTGCAGTGACCCTTGCCCCTGAGTCGGAGGCTCCTGTTGAGTTTGCCGCTGCATGGGGGGCTGGTATGCAGGCGGAGCCCACATCATCCTGTTCTGAGGCGCCATGATAGGCCCTGGATACGGTGGCATCGGTCCCACAGGTCCCACAGGTCCCACAGGTCCCATCGGTCCCATCGGTCCCATTGGCCCCATCGGGCGAATCGCTGCTCCCATCAGAGGCAAGGTGGGTGGGATCATCATCGGCGGCGGGATCGTGGCCGCCCGGACCATCGCGTTTGTCTGGAACCGATGCTGGCGACGAATAGCGCGATACCACATGGACTGGCCCGAGTGCCGGTTGCGCGAGTAGCACATGCAGAAGCCAAGAATCAGCACTGCAAGAAGGGAGCCAATGACTGTTTCGATCAGTAGATGTCCTCTCTTTCGTGGGGAGACTAACGGATCCCAGCTAGTTTCGTGTTGGCCCCTTTCCTATCGCCCCGACTGACATCCAATGCGTTGACCGAGCCCGGCTTTCCAGCGATACCGACGAGCCTCTGGGCTGGTGAATAGTACAATGCTCTGCGCATATTAGTTTTCGCGTTCATATGTCAGCTCCGCGCACTCACGAGTATACTCCGGACAGGAACGGTGTCCCTAGCCGTATCTCCCCCTGCTGTTCCGGCAGACTTGCGTTTTCCCACGCCACCAGACTGCTCCAGCAGGTCCGACCGGCGCGATCTCTCGGCTGGACGAGCTCGGACGCAGCGACATTGTACTCGTGTCCTCCCAGCGTCACAGTCATGGAGATGTTGGTGTTACAGGGAATGTTCTGCTCTAAGCTTGACGGCAATGAGAACACGTTGTAGCTCACCCATCGAGTGGTATCGGATATGTCCCGGCTCGCCTCGGGGACCGACCTGAAAAACCTTTCGGCCAGACTCCTAGGGACGAAGATCGAATGAAAGCCTGGATCGAGAGAGGCCTGGAGTTAGTCCGGTGTAAGCACGTGTCTGGTACTCACGTAGTACGCATCTGCATCGATCACAGTGGACCCGACTCGCATACGGTCGATATCGATTGCCCATCCTGCAGCCACAGTTGTGTTAACCTTCATCCAAGCACTGAAAGATTAGCCCATTGCCCTAAGCGACGTCAACTCACAAGTTGCCTTGATATGCTCCTAGTGGCACGGCTCCCCAATGCGCAGTCCCGGCTTGCGAGTTGGGCATGTTCTGGTATTGATTGATATCGAATCCCACTGTGTAGTACGTGGCATCACTGGGTCGGCCATCATTCGTGACCTTGAGCATGGACGGCAATATTGAATTATCGGGTTTCGGCTGCCTGTCAACTCCTTGCCCAGCCATTAGGGGACACTCCTGAGCCCACCTCAAATATGCCCAAACCCCAAAAGCCAGACGAGCCGGCACTCAGCTGCATCTCCGTCCCGCCCATCGTGCCCACTGTATCCTGCTTGATCGAGTTGATCACCGCTAGGGGGCGAGCGTTTCCATTGTCGGCGCGAGCGTCGGTCAGAGTATCTTGGCCAAACAGCCCACTGAGCAAAATGGTGTCTTTCGAGCCCGTCGGGTAGATAGCGGTATAGCTCACTGCGTCCTTCGAGCCCTGTCGATCAGCAGCGCTGCGGTGCTTAGAAACGGCCTCGCTCACAGTGAAGGAGGAGGACTCTCCATCGGAGTATCTAATGGTCAGCGGGGATGGTCATCGATCAACACGTCGGCTAACTCCAAAGCTGCCTGAGTGCACCTCTGACACTGGTCACTGGCGACCGCTAGGAAGGGGACATTAGTGGCTATCATGAGCGTCCGCTTAGATTGTAGGAGCTCACTCAATGTCAGATTGACATTCGTCGCCGGTGTGCCAACACCAACGCTGAGGATGTTGGTACCAGCTCCAGACCGCCACAGGGGTATCGATGTGTAGAAGCTCCCCAGTCGCGCCTCGTCGGTGCTGGAGTCTGCTCGAGCAGCTCTCGGCAGCAGACTGGCTGCCAAGAGCAGTAGTGTATGAGCGAAATGAGGAGCCATTGTGGACGACTTGACCAACTGAGACCTATACGTTTTTGACTGTCGACTGTCGATGGCAATGGCTGAAAGATTCCTGCACCTGGATGAAAGATTCCTGCACCTGGATGACTCGGTGATAGTGAAGGTGGAAGGAGCGTCCAAAATGCCACCCGTGAACTCGGAAAGCTTGTATGATTGATCACTAGCTTTCAGTGTCTAAAGGCACCTCGCAAGCGGGTATGTCGAGCGCCGAACGGATACCACCTGGACAATTCAGAGAATGGGCTTCTTTCGCATCCGTCGCGGAGGTCGGGAAAAGGAGGTGTAGTAGGTGAAGGCCCCCTTTCGCTGACGGACCAAGGCTTGGTTATCCGAAAGGGTGTTCCAAAGGCGATAGCCAAGAGTGTAAAGGATGTGTCCCCGGTGGATAGCTACTTCTAGAATCGAGCTTTGAGTGCTAACGAGAACGGAAACGCCGCGGTTCTGCTGTTCTTGAAGGGTTTAGAAAGGATTGAGACTGTTTGTATAGCTCTTAGAGTTGAGAGATGAGATGGTTGGAGGAGATAGAAAGTGAGTGAACCGCAGCCTGTGAGGTGATGGGATGATCAGTGTGTCCCTCGTACCCCAAAGGACCTTGATGCCGGTCAGCGTCGGGGGGGGGGGGGACATGAGTCATCCTCCGCTTCTTAGTCTCTCATTCAAGGTGTCCCCCGATATCGCGGTGAGCGTCTATGGGGCAGACGCGAGACGAACATACATTCAGAACAAATGCCAACCCTACTGCGGGTTCAACTCGATGCCCAGCCCCTCGCACCCCACACACCTGCACCCGCCAAAACCTATCGGCCGGCTCCCTGCTGTTGCGGGTATTGTTGAGGCGGGGGCGGCGGTCTGTTGTCATAAGGGTTCATCCCCTGGGGGTAGTTGCCTGGCGCCTGCGGATCCGGCCCGTCGCCTTTCTTCATCTCCCATTCTGCCATCAGTCGCGAGGTTCCTTTGTCGGGATGGGGTGGAGCACTCACGACAGATCGTGCATATCCAAATGTGATTTGACGAGAAGGGGATGAGGGGAACGAAGAAGAATTCGAACCATGTCCGCGAGGTCGCACCGGTCACCGCGGCTGCTCGTTAGTAGGGGCATGTTGAGGTCAATGGAAGGATACGAACCATTATGACATCGAGGACACATTCTTCCTGGCTCCGGCGCATCCTGCTTGACCTGGATATTAGCTGTAGTCCGTTCCGTAAGGCAAGTGGTAGAATAGATGCAAGGCAGATCAGAAAGGCCCGTTTCTCCGAGGAGAAAGTGCTAGACCGATGCGAAGGAGACGGAATATGATTGTCGTGCAATGAAAAACAGCGCTAGAGCTTACCTTGGTGGGGAATCCGACTTTTCAAGCGGTCAGACGAGACACCCTTGGGTTCCAGTGATGAGTAACTCACATATTATTGGTATGCACACTGTGTCTCAGCACTGATATCCTGATGATCTCTGAGGCCCATTCCAAGGCTCGAACATACTGTTGACCACGGGATTTGATCACGAAGGGAAGTTCTTGTCAGGAATCCGGCAAGTCCGAGAGGTCCAAGGGTCTGATTGCAGTGCGAAAAGCAGTATTGAGATGCTGACGGTGTATTCTGCGCTGTGTTGCAAAGTCTCAATGAAAGCGATGATCAGCAAGGCAGAGTGAATACTCGCCGCAGCTCGCCAAGCAGGCGAATTGGACAGATTCATGAAATCGATGATGTCACCAGGATCCAAACAAGCATTTTGGCAGCCGATTCATCACACTTCACGGCCTAAGAGACTGACTACTAGGGAAGCGACAACACGACATGGAACACAGGGAACAGGAACTAGGTATGCAAAGAGAACTCAGGAGATACATGATCACGGCGCCAGGCGCGCCAGGTGTCAACTGTTCACTGTGCCTTCTTTAACCCCTGCACTTGCAGCGGTCGAGCCCGGCCCCAGCCAAGACACCATCCGATTTTGATCGCGCTGATGGCGACGCCCCAGAGGATCCCCATAGGAATGGAGAAGGACCACTGGGATGGCTTGAGGAGGAGCTCAGTAGGGACGTAGTAGAGGAACGCCGCGACGCTGAATGTCAGTCTCCTCTCATTCTCCGTCTTTGCGATGCACGGCGGACATACTGCAAAGGCTGAGAGTCAGCTGGGATCCGTTGTCACCACTTCGCAGCTCACATCAACAATAGCTCCCGAGATCAGATGCGCTCGAACAACCTTTTCCTGCAGATCGGGGCGGTCTTTCATTCCGTTCTTGGCTAGGGGCAAAAGCACCCAGGTCGTGATCGACCACACCGGTCCCACTGCACTTTAGATCATTTCTCCTTCGCTCCGTTGACGGCTCCCTTACTGACAGCCCCGATGAGGGCGGTAAGGGCAATACGGGGACTATGCGTGCCGATCAACAAGTCCCCGCCGCGGTCCCATCCGAGTGGGAGCTGGTCGGCGTAGGCCTGCATGGGGTTGAGCAGGGTCATGAGCCCGAACATGGCCGGCATGACCTGGAATTGAGCTTGCGGAGTGGTTGAGGAAGGGTCCACTCACGCCGTCCATGATGAGCAAGGGGTAGTAATAGCGATTGGGAAGGACTTCAGGCATGGCGGTGGATTGAGTGGGCGCTGAAGAGAGGGACAATGTCGAGGGGCAGCGATGGGGCTTGTACTTTTCACATTGTGGGAAGTAGTATGTCTGGGTCGCATATATACGCTCCAAATTGTGATCACACGGTCGATCAGTTGGGCGGTTGAGTCAACCTTGTCTGAGGCAAAGTGCCAAGACATTAGGCATCCGCGGCACGGTCCAGCTGTCTATTGTCAGCCATCCGCGGCATTCTCGATCTCATGAAAACCAGTCGTCCTCTCGAATGTCCCCGTTGTGATGTTCGCGATTGGGCATGATGTTCACATGCTTCGTAGCGTTTCTCGCCTGAGACGTGTGGACTGGACGGGCGAGTGGAAAGTGCGAGGAGGGGTATTCTCCACGCCGACAATGTGGAACCCTCAGCTGGTTGGCGTGTAGTCGGACGTTCAGTTGACGGTCGGACCACTTCACTTCCCCTCGTTAGAGGCATCAGCTACAAACGCAGCATGAACAGCATGACCGGAAGTTAAGGTCTCCTCGTTCGGGGAATTACTCGTCCCAGGTCCTCCTTCGGCCGGGGACACTTCGCTGGAGATTCAAGCGCCAGTCCGCTGGTGCACCTCGTAGAAGTTCCAATCACCTGGGTTCTTCGCATACGTCAAGATACGGCTCCCGCCCGAGGGCCGCTCAGCGCTTGTACGGCCGTGTTGCTTTGGAAAACACACGATGCGGATTGAAGGGTTTCGAAGGTCGCGGGACATGTCACAGCAGGAAATGTACTACCGTACATGGGGTGACCACAACATATGTTCCTCGGCTGCTCCTCATGTGGCCTAGGGATGGGAACAGACTATCGGCGAATGTTGACCCTCAGCAATAGGTCCAGCTTGACTTGAGTTTGGACGGCGTGGCGTACTTTCTCTCCTCCTTTCCAGCAGCATGGATACCAGACCGCTAGTTGACACATGAAAGATGCATGAAAGCACCTTCGAGGGCCTCCTCGCACAACTTCTCTTTGCATAACACCTGTATCGATACACAGGAGACGTGTGTGCCCAGGCGACAGCACCAGGCACCGACGACCTGGGCACTGTCGTATCACGTGATCGGCTGAAATCTGCCCCGAAGTTCAAGCGGTAATGAAGTCGCTTCCTCTTTAACTTTTGAGACTGACCTACAACTTCTTTACTGTCTTTTGGTCAATTCGCCCGCCATGCCTTCCAAACCGTCCGAGTCGCTGCTCGAGTGAGTCGCGAAGGAACAACAATCGCGCTGAACAGAACTGACTGGTCAGCTCCGACATCACCTTTAGCCAAGAACCCTTCACCTCGCTCGACCCCCGTATTCTCCGTGCTCTTGCCGATCTCTCTTTTGCCCATCCCACCCTTGTCCAGGCCAAGGCTATTCCTTTGCTGCTCGAAGGCAAGGATGTTTTGGCCCGAGCGCGAACAGGCTCCGGAAAGACTGCCGCGTACTGCGTTCCCGCCGTCCAGAAAGTCATTGAAGCTAAATCGGTGAGTCGTGCGAGAAGTTCAGCTTCGTGTGCATGTGCTAATGACAGGCTATTGACGCATCGACCCCAGGATACCAAAGCACGCGGGTGATTGTCCTGGTGCCTACCAAGGAACTCGGACTGCAGGTCACCTCCTTCCTCAAGAAGCTCACGCAATACTGCGAAGGGTTGATCACCCTCTGCAACGCTACTTCCGGAGGGGCTTCCGTCCAGAAGTGCGTCTAAACCATGGCTATTGGATCTTGATCTTCCGGCTGACAACGCAGGATGATCCTGAACGACAATCCGGACATTATCATTTCCACCCCGAGCCGACTGCTCCAGCTCTTGCAAAACAACTCGGTGTCGCTGAAAAACCTCTGCTTCCTCGCTATCGACGAGGCCGATCTCCTCTTGTCCTACGGTCACAAAGACGATCTCACAAGGATCGTCGACCCGGCTAGTGGATGGGTCCCTAGGCTTGGAGTGCAAGGGTGTTTGATGAGTGCTACCCTTGGCGAGGATATCGAAGGCGTCAAGGGGCTTGTCTTGCGAAACCCGGTGAGTCCAGAGTATTCTGGTACCGAGGCGGAACTGACTCTAGGCTGTTTTGACATTGAGCGAGCCGACCTCCTCGTCCCTCCTCACCCAGCACTACACCCTTACCTCTGAACGCGACAAATTCCTCCTCATCTACGTCTTGCTCAAGCTCAAGCTGATCCGGGGCAAGTCTATCGTTTTCGTCAACGACGTGGAGCGAGGATACCGCGTCAAGCTGTTCCTCGAGCAATTCGGGGTCAAGACCTGTGTTGTCAACTCGGAGCTGCCCCTTGCTAGTCGATACCACGTCGTCGAGGAGTTCAACCGCGGAGTTTACGATGTCGTCGTCGCTACCGACGAGTCTGCAGGAGGAGATGACGAGGATGAGGCGGGCGAAGAGCAAGAGGGCACGGAGGAAGCAGAGGCGGAGGAGACTGTCAACGCCGAGGCCGGGCCTTCGAAACGACGCAGAGCCGCTTCGCCACCTGCGAAAGGCAAGTCGGCCAAGAGACATCGAGGTGATCCCGCTTCGTCGATGGCTCGAGGTATCGACTTTACCTCGGCGTCATCCGTCATCAACTTTGACCTCCCGACCAACACCACATCGTACTTGCATCGAATCGGACGAACAGCACGAGCCGGTCATTCAGGCCTGGCATTGTCTTTCGTTGTTCCGGAGAAAGAGTGGGGCAAGGACCGACACGTCTCTCTCAAGTCGGCGGAGAAGGATGAGATTGTTTGGGAGAAGATCAAGGATAAGGTTAGAAAGGAGAGCGGGACCGAGATGAAGGAGTGGGACTGGGGAGGCAGAAAGAGCGAGGTCGAGGGTTTCCGATACCGAATGGAGGATGCGTTGAAGGCTGTCACTGGAAAGCGTGTAGCCGATGCCAGAAGGGAGGAGGTCCGCAGAGAACTGCTGAACAGCGAGAAACTCAAGGTGAGTCCGGGTCTACTCGCGTTGTGACAGGATGTTAACATTGCAGTCTCACTTTGCCGCCAACCCATTGGATCTGGCTTATCTGCGACACGATGCCCCACTTCATCCCGCACGATCTCAACCGCATCTCAAGCATGTTCCCTCGTACCTTATGCCAAAGATTGCTGGGATCGCTCCTCCGACTGCTGGGGGAGACGTGATGGATGGTGCACACATCAACTTCTCCAGACGGGGTCGAGGTGGACGAGGCGGACGCGGGGGACGGGGTGGAAGGGGGGGTGCGGGGGGTAGAAAGAAGGTGGACCCGTTGAAGTTCAAGGGATAGATTTGCATGTATCTGGGTGGTTTAGATGCGTTTCAAGATGGGCCATGCAGGCGCCAGTTCACCGCAGATAGTCGCGCTTGACGTTCTCCGGCAGAACGCTCTATCCAAGCTCTTGGTGTGTCGCAGGGAGAACTCGGGATTTTGTAGCCAGATTCCGGCTGGTCTCGGGACCTGAGGATACCCGTTCCGCACCCGGCCCCTTCCCCTTGTGACTGTTGCATCTGCCGCAGGATCGTTTCAACAAGAGTACAGCAATGTCAAAGAGAATCGCCGCGGTTGTGCTTCCAACAGCGATCGCTTATGCGGTATACCGGATCCACACTCTGAACCAGCAATACCCTCTGGCACCACCTTCCCAGGCTCAGCGATTACCTGCCGTCCTCCCCGCTCAGCCTCGGAAGTACGGCGACGAGGTGGATTACATCTACGCTCGAATACCGATCGGACGTGAGGTTGACGACCCGCTGAAGACGTACCTCGCCGCGTTTTACTCGACATGGACGCTCCGTGTCGAAGGGTTACTTACCCGCCTCACAGGTTGCGCACCCGATATCCCCTCCGACGGCCCGCCTTTCGTCAACGGTCTCTTCCCAGTCCACTCCTATTCCACCAGCTCCGTCATTGTAGAATGGCGAACGCCAGAGGCTGTCCTTGGGTCTTTTCGGAAACGAGGATCGACAGTGATCGGGGGAGGCCTGCAGGAACTATCAGCAGTGGTAAGGGAGAAAGAGATGGAGATTGGATTCGCCTGCGCTCAATGGGTTGAGGGGGAGGGACACATTGGGTCCACGCAGATGGCTCTGCATCGGTTCTACATGCGCTTTCTGTTGGAATCAGCGCGCAGGAGATTGGAGAGACAGCTGAGATGAGAGAGGCTTCCGAGCTTCCTCCGAGGACTGTAACCACAAGCAGCATGCATTTGGGTCAGATAGGACCATGCGAGTCGGGGCAGGTGGAGGGGACGAGTTATCATGCATATCGAGCCGTGAACCCTGAGTGAGCGTTCAGCTGGGCAACGGCACAGGAGTCAGGGAATGACGAATCACTCATCTTGTAAATAGCCGCTGGGAGATCCAGCTTGAGACCCAGCGAGCTCTTCGGCAAGGGGGGGTTTTGGGCAAGGTTATCACCGAGTCGCCTTGTTTCTCATCGCATCACTCTTTGCGAGTCTCAAGGCCCTCTGCAGGTCGTTCCGCAACATGTCGACAAGCGATCCAGAACCCAAGAAGAAGCGACGTGAGGATCATATCATCCCACCACCGGTGCCTCGGGCATCAGCTCGGCCAGATATGGGTTGAGAGCTAACAGTCAGGTCAAAATGTAGCGTGCGACAGCTGCAAATTACGTCGAGTCAAGTGCGACTTGACCGAACTGCTGGCGGGTGCGGGGTTGTTTGAACCCTCGAGCTCGACGAGCGCGACTGTCGAGCCACCGCCCCTCCATGTCCTCATCCGTGAGAACCCGGACGTCGAATGCAGCAACTGCCGGAGGAAGGGCGTGAGATGCACGATGGAGCAGATACTCAACCCGACGAGGCCTAACAAAGGGGGCAAGAGGATAGAAGAGGCGAGGAAGCGATACGGGCCTAGCGAGGTGGGCTCTTCACAGGCACAGCTTGAAATACAAGGAGGAATCGATGCTGGATCCATTGGGCAAGACGGCGACAACGCGACTGGGGGTATGTTTGGCATCGACTGGGCCCAGATGGGCGGATCGGCCCTTCCGCCCATGTCTGAAGAGGAGTTTGGCGACTTGCTGTCCGCGGGACTTTCGGTACCCACCTCAAATCCCTACGATCCGGTCACCGATCCGCCGTGGGACGCGAATGCGACCGCGACCTTTGAGGCATTGTTCAGCCAGGCGAACTCCGTCCAGCCTGATTTGACCCAAGCTCTACGAGATGATAACTCGGTCCAACTGGACTCGTTTCCGGAACTGCTTGAATGTAATGGCTCACATTTTTCAACCGCTTCTGTCCCATCCACTGGAGGGGAGGAATCCTTTACCGGCGAGGCGACCCCGGACATTTCCCATCAAGAAGCCGCATGGATATGGCTTCATCTGCATGGTCAGAGCGCCTCGCCGGCTGGGGTACCTCCTGCACAGCCCCAACATACCGGACCTCGCTTCATGACGGACCACCACTCCGGTCTCGAAGACCACTTGCCAAAGTCCCGAGCCTCGCCAATGATAAACCCGGATGTCGAATTCGACGCGACGCGCACAGCGTTTGTCTCGCGGTCAGCTAACGAGCTCACCACCTCGACACCCAGATCCGTAGCCACTCCGGGCTCAGCATCAACCTCCGGACTAACGCGACAATCCACTCCTATCTCAATCTACTTTCAGGCTGGGGAGCCTGCATCGAATGGGCTGGTCCCCGGTAGAAAGCGCATGCGTGGGGAGATCAGCCCATCTCCCCAAGGCGAGGATCCCTGGAAGATCTGGGAGGAGGACGATGGTATGAGCCGGATTGTCAAATGGGGCAGGAGAGAGACTGTCCAGCAACAGCTGGCAGATCGAGCCCTGGGCACCGAATTGAGCAAACACCTCGTCCAGTCTTTCTTCCACTGCGTGCACCCTTCCTTCCCGGTATGTTGCGAATTCAACCCTTTCTTCCTAAAGCTGACCGCCAGTCTTTAAGTCCGGAAGGTTTCTTCTTGGAATGGGAACGCGCTGGTCGACGCTCCGACCGTATGACGCCAGCTCAAGAAGCCTTGTGCGCAGTAATGGAAGCTTGGGGGGCGAGGTACTCTGACTCGCCCGTTGTCTTAGGCTTGCCGCCTTCGAAAGCTGCTCTGGCTCCTAAAGGTGAGCCAAGGTGCCGCGAACGAGCTGACAATCAGTGGTTCAGCCAGACGGGACGGTACGTCTAATTGCGACAACCTGGCCCACGTAGCTGATCCCGTAGCTCGCTCCGGGCAGCCAAGCTCGAGCTCATTGGGGCAGAGCGAGACTTGGCGTCTGCAACGCACTGGTGGATCGAGCCCGAAAGCTTATAGACCAGCATGGTCTGATGCGAGCGCCGTCTGTCACAGGCATCCAGGCGTTGTTACTGTACAATCAGATGTTACAATTGACCGATCAACCCAGCCGTGCGGCGAAACAGTACATGGAGAGTACGTCAAGCACTTCGGTGAACTTCTGACAACCCAGGCGTGATGATACAATCGACCGTGGTGGAACAGCTGAAACTGCTACAGCTCATGTGGGATTCCACGGGGGAGATACCGTCGGAAGAAGGGGAGCTCCCCTCCAGCGTGGGTCAGATGAGAATGAAACAACGGTGAGTTCGCCTCCGCTACAGACCGTAGCTGAGGAATCAGGCGAATCTTCTGGACAGTCGTTGTGTCTGACGCTTTCAATGCTGCCGCCTCGGGCGAGGAGCCGAGAATTCCAGACGATGAGCTCGAATCGGTAGCCAAGTGGATATCAGATGTCGAGGCAAAGCTCCCTCTATCGACCTTCAAGATGCTCGCTGTGGGTGCCAGAGGCAACGTGCCATCATGGCTGATGCACCAGTTCTTCCTTAGCTGCTATCACCGCCTGTCGCTGACCGCTCGACTCGTCGCGCGCAGAATAACCAAACCTAATCGTAAACCGGGTACAGTCAACGTCGACGACTTTGCCGCAGCTCTACGCCATGCATGGGCTCAAGTGGTATGTACTTCTCGATTTGACCCAGACTGAAAGACAGAAATCCATACACCGAGACATCACCGAGGTCACTGCCGAACTGCTATTGTCTTGCAAACACTCGCTGATAGGCTTTTCTCCTGTTCACTATATCAGTAGGCCTGGTACCGTCCTCTAGCGCTGACAGTCAGCCAACCTCCGACTCTCATGCCCTTTCCTGCTCTTGGTGATGCACCAAGCTCTACGTGAACAACTTGATTTCCGGAAAAACTTGAGAGAGTCATTCATCGTCGTCGATCCGCCCCCGTCTCCATCGGAATCGGCGCAAAGCCAAAGACCTGAAAACCGGGAGACGGCGATACTTGATGAGCTGCACTTCCAGAGCGTTGATATGATCCTCGACAACTGCCGAAACCAGATGTACATGTATCAGGTACGTCACGACCGCATGTTTAGCTGATTGTCAGGTGATACTACCCACGGGAATGGTTCAATGTAGGTAGGCGGACTCACGTCAACTGATAGTAGCCGCTGCGATCTTCCTTAGAGTGCTGATTGCTTCCGTACAATTCCTCGCCGAAGTACCGACGGTCGAGCAAGGATACCCGTCGGATACCGTGAGTACTGCCTTGTCCCATCAGTCTCCTGATTGACGATAGCTCGGAGGTCATGGCTGGACCTGGGAAGCCAAGCAGAAAGAGGTCAATATATGTGTAGACGCACTGTATCAACTGGTTCGTACCTTGACGTTGGAAGGCTCCCATGCTGACTTGCAGGGATGGGGTGAGGATCGACTTTTCAAGGTTTGCAAAGGCTAATACGGCAGCATGGGCAGATGTGGCCGAGGCGCTCGAAGGGGTGATGCTCGCTATGGAGCGCATGACGCCAACCAAAGAAGAGCTCGATGCCTATGCGGCCCGATCCCCGCCTACAGACCAAAAGCTGGTAGTGGCGAAACAGGCCGCCGAGTCGAAAGAACAGAAATTGTTCTCACGCGCCATGGGGTTCTGGCCTATACAGTCAGTGATGGGTTCTTGCGCAAAACTGACCAGCAGATCTGTACCAAAACTCATCGAAGACGCGATGCAAAACCTCAGCATTCAAGACGATCTCGACCTGACTTCTCCCGCTGTGCCATGGGAAGAGCTTCGCGCGCTCAAGCAGTCCCCGACGGATGACGGGTCGGTCTCCGAAGTTTGGACGGGCACGGCTCCAGCCGAGCTCAAGGCCAGTCTGGCACGCATGGGTCAGGTCGATCATGATCTGGCTTCCGCGGCAGACATGCTCGATTCGGTACCATGGCGATCGAATGGGAACGGGCGTCACAGCCCGTCTCTCGCTGATCGAATCGGGCAGAAAGCGTCGGATTTGGCACAGGGCTCGGCCGCTCGACTCGACGATGCATATCAGCACACGGGTGCTAAGCCCGCATCAAGGCTCTTTGACACTGGCGAGCCAGCCGCGAAACGACAGCAAGTCTCCTCGAACCAGCCTGTCACGCAGTTGGAGGGCTTGGAGGGCCGATATACTTGGACGTCTGGTCCGCCTAACATCGCAGATATTGGTACTTTCTGGGACTTTGAACGAAACAAGTGGATCGACTTTCACCTTACTGGGGCAGGTGAGGGTGAGATATCTGCGGCGACTGGGGCAGCAGAGATGGAGACGGGGACTCATGAGACGACGGCATCTTTCGTGGACGAGCTGTTGAGGAGTATGGAAAATTCATGAGAGGTAGAATGATTGGCAAGCATGCATAAACATGTATCAGAGTCACCGCCAATGCCATCGCTCTCTTGAACCGCGCCATTAGTCACCGTCATACATCTCGTCGAGGAGAAGAGTAAAATCTAGAATACATACACGACAACCTGAATCACAAGAATAATCGGGCTGTTACAGCACAAAGACCCTTTCACCCTTTACTTGACAACACGCCTCTATCCGTTCACGGCGTCAGTCACACCCCTGCCCAAACAATATCCCTCCCATCGATCTTGACCCCGATGCTCAACCCATCTCCCTTATTCTGATCCCCTTGACTCTGCTCGGCCGCCTCGTCCAGCAAATAAGTATAATCTTCCATGCTCGGCGCCATGGTCACGTCGGCGGCGCCACTAAAGTGCGGCATGTACGACATCGAGGCGAGGGGCGGCTCGGTATGCGCGCTGAAATCCAACAAGTCTGCGGGTGTGTGCGCCCCACTGCTGCCACTTCCGGAAGCCGACGGACCGGGAGGCGTGGAGTCCAGTGACCGGGTGGTATACGTGCCTTGCCCGCCGAGATAATCCGCCCCTGTCATCCTAGTGGGGTCGATTGATGGATCCTGCGCGGATTGAGTACCCGGCGACATGAACATCTCGTTGAGGTATTGATCGACGTGGTCCGTCGTCGCTTGATGAGTTTCCGGCTCCTGAGCGGCCCGAGGTTTCCCCCCCGAGCAACATAGCTGAGGCGGGCCTGGTTTCCGCCTCGACTGGATCGCAGAGATATAACTATCGAGGAAGGAGGACATCATCCTTCCCAAGGAGTGTTTGTGGCCATAGCGGTTAAGTACTGCAAGTCAGGAGAGCCCTTTGAGTTGGACGCACTGTTTTGAATAGTTTCTACATCTGCGCGGAAACGGACGGCAAGCGCGTACTGCTGCAATCGAATACTTCGCTCGAGGAAGCTAGCTATGAGACGTCCAATGTTGTACAGAGAGCTACCGTCAGGTTTCGTCTTTGACGGGCACACACAAAGTCAACAGGGCGGTACTGATCAAGGACACGTCCAAACTGCTCGGAATCAGGTTGAGCACATCGAGAATCGCTTCGAAGCCCCGCTGGACCTGGGTCATGCCGTAGCTAGTCTGGTCGGATTCCAGCTCCATGAAAGGCTCGTATAGAAGGCAGAGAGCGAGACTGGGTAGGATGTGCACAAGCTGGTATCAGCACAAACCCCGGCTCCGCCTGCCCGGGATTACTCACGATGACATTGGAGTCCACGGAGAGTGACGGATTAGATCCAAAGGCACTGTACACGCTTCTCATTGCGCTCGGCACGCTTGCTCTGACCGTCAGCGCGGCAATCCTTGGGTTTTCGACATACTGGAAGACGTGGATGTCATTGACCAGAGCTATGAAGGTTGGCTGCCGCAGTCCGATGGCCTCATCGCCGGGTTGTATATCCCGTTGATCCCAAGTTCGGATCCATTTTGCGGCACGATTAACGAGCATGGCAGCTGGAGTCAGCAAGGCCCATGCGAAGCTCTTACCTTTGATGGCGAGCACGAACGAATCGGCGACAGGGTGACTGGAGTCAGTTTCGAGTACAATGCTCGAGGCCTACTGTGCGAGGACATCGGGACTCTGAGCGGTCTGTGGATTTCCGGGATAATCTGTGGCCTGACGATGAGCTCAGCTTGAAGAAGGGCATTTACATTGCTCTTAAACTGCTCAAAGTGTGCGGGCAGATTGCAATAGATCTCGTCCAGATCCATACTCCCGCTCCATTTCGAGTTCAAGGTGAAACCCGCGTCGAGGATAAATGTCATCCATACAGTGGCCAATCGTTGTTCGCGTTCGAAAGCATTCTTGGGAGCGGGAAGCAAGGGCGCTTTGTGCGAGTCGCGCTCGTTCCTGTTCATGACCTCCATCGCTTTGAGTAACCTTGCCGGGGTACCAGCGACAATCCACGCTTGGAATGGCATGCCTTTCTGGAAGTACAGGTCGGACAGGATAATCTGGTTGTCAGGGGAGCCCTGAAAGACAACCTACAGTCGCTTGGCATATTTCGAATAGAACTTCTCCCGATTCCATCATGCACCGTTCAACGGCCATTCGAATGCTCCTCGACGCGATTTCAGCTTGAGCGAGTCCAAAGTCCTCGACGCCCTCTAGATTGCCATACAGCTTTTTGTGGTGATCAACCGTTTTCTCCAAGGCTTCGGGAGGGACGTTGTTGACCCATGCTGTATATGGCGAAGCATACGCGCTGATGGCGTGCAGGAGTGAGGGATGAGGAAACTCTGGACTCGTGGGTGGAAGCCTCATCCGGGTGAGTAGCGTAGCTCGATGGAGCATGCGAGGCATCTGAGGGGCATGTGAGAAAAAGGTCTCCACTCTGGGGATTAGCAGCGAAGGGAGGAGACCGAAAGAGCTGACAGATGTTCAAGCAGGACTATCGTCAGTACAGTCGAGGACGAATTGAGATTACTCACATGGTGCTGGCAAGCCAGCTGGCCAGTTCACAGGCACAACAAACAATCCACTAAAGTCCAAGCCGCCGGGAGCCATACTTGCTAGAGGCGGATCAGGAACTTGGGGTCCAGTAACCGGAGTCTCGGTCGGGGCGTCTGCTATCCAAGGTTGCTTAGCCCCCGAGTCGCGGTTCGACGACTTATTCTGGTTGGGCACCATATGCTCGTCGACGAGGGTCTCGTTTGATGTCCTGCTACCCCATTGGGGCCGCGTGTGGGTTGTGCTTGAGGTGGCCGGCGACTGGCGTTGCGCGGAATGTTGCGGTGAATTATCCGATGCCGATGGAGAGAGTTGAGCGAGACGTGCCTCCAATTCGGCTGGTCGTCAGCGGGTTGTGCTGGAGCTGGACATGGCCCGAGTCTTACCGATGCGCGCAAGCAATGTCTCCTTCTCTTCATCACGACGTTTCTCCCTCTCCCGGTCTAGGGACTTGTGCGCTGCAAAAGGTGCCTTTGTCTTTGGGTCGGATCGTTTCCTATGATCGGGCTGAATAGACGGACGCCTGACTTCCGCTTCGCTCGCGGCCTCGTTCTCATGTTCACCCTCTTTCGCATCGTCCGCCCATTCACACGAAAGGACCGGGGGCGATGCACCGTGTCGTTGGGCCGAACGCAGAGCGTGGGCATGGGAACGCATGCAGGGGGCACAGGTCGGGCGGGTCTGTTGTAAGATGCGCGCAAGAATGCCAAGCCATGATACTCACGCCGCAACATCGCGTCTTTCTGCGCTTGCAGTTCAAGCAAGCATGGTTGCGCTTCAGAGGGGCGAGCGAGTCGTCTTCCAAGATGTCAAAGTCGCGCGGGGGCGAGTTCATGTTGAGAGCGGACGTTTGTATGTATCGATTGGGTGGGGCTCTGAACTCTTGGGTGAAGGCTCAACGACCAAATGTGGGACGGTTCCGCGGAAGCCCAAAATAAGAGGCGAAGGGGGCGGGGTAGTTGCTTGATCCACTCGTGCCGCTTGGTATGACAAAGCGCCTAGGGATCGGCAGAGACGCAACGAGGTCTCGCCTTATGGCGTTTGAAGAGAAATGGAGAGTTTCTGATCCTTCCGACTTGTTCAATGCGTCGATACAGCGTCTGCTTGGTGTTGCGCGCCGAGTAGTACCGCGCTGTAGGGTACGAACCTGTGGGATAGGAGCGACCGTAGGGGACGTGTTCCGCGACGATAACAGTGAGAGAATCTGAAAAGATGGCCGACGGTCATCGAGTTGCTCGGGGATGATGTGTATCAGATCTTGGCGTCTCCTATTTCTTACCTCTTTGAGTAATTTCAGCCGCACTTTATGCATCTCTTGCCTCGCCCCTGCGGAAGAGTCCCAAACAGTTCCCCCCCAACGCAGCTACGGAAGAGTTCCACCTTTTCCCCCTTACTGCATCTCCTCGGCCTGGGCGAAGGACAATCTTGACTTAGCTGAGCAGGACTGAGGACTGTGCAAAAGAAGTCTTCGTCGCGGAAGCTGCGGGCCATGCACACCTCGCGGAACAGACAGACAGGCACGATGGAGGTTCCGCGAGAGTCCACCTAATCCTCGCATGAATCTTGCCTTCTTGGCCAATGATTCGAACTTTTCCGAGGAGCGCATGACTTGAGATGAGATCACGACGTCTGATCAAGTCGTCCCTCTCATAATGGCATCTCAGCGCTCCAGGGCAACGAGCCAAAAAACGGCGAGAAGAGTATACGGGGTGATGCGATAGTGGTTCAATCGGCTGACTTTACGCATTCCGCGCAAGCTAGATGCATCGTCAGAAACCTCAGTTCGAACCTGAGTCACCTCAAGTCTCTCTCGCTCCTTTTTCCCGGGCGATCGTGTGCGCAACGAGGCAGAAAGGATGTTGGACCAAAATAGGGACTGCAAAGTGGGGACGATCAGAAGGCGTGTATGAGATGGAAGGAAGATGATTGATGCCGCGCAAGCCTCTGCATTGTCTCCTCTCTATACAACCTTTCAAGCCGTGATGGTAAACTTGGAGGCGGCCTCATCGAAAGCTCTCATCTTTTCAGCCAGATCCACCGCGAAGGGGTGCTTGGGTGCAGCGGAGGCCAGCTTCCTACACTATTAGTATACTGTCACCAACTTCCGACTCGTCGACTCACTCTGCAAAGCCGTCCATGCGGAGGGAAGTGCCGACAGCAAGCACATCACCATCCTTGTCTCCTCCCTCCCTCTGCAACGCCTCGTTGACATCCGCCTTGGCCTCGTCGACGTGGCCAAGCAAGAGATGCGCGGCCGCGTGAGATGCGAGAACGGGGTGAGTTCGGCCGGAGGGCAATTGGTAAAGCTCCTCGTAGTAGTAGTATGATTGATGGAGCGGTCGAGAACCCTAAAAGTGAGACGCTGAAGCCACCCTTTCGACTCACCGTCTTGAGACCAATCCAAGCCTCCATAGCCTGCACCAACGTCGAATCGTTGCCGATCCTCTTAGCCTGGGAGTAGATCGATTGAGCGAGGTCTCTTCGATCGAGAGACAAAAGGAGCTGGACCAGGAGTGCCATACTACACTCAGCATGACCCATATCTATTGCAACTTGGATGCAATGGTCAGTACGACTCACCACTCAAGATCCTCCTTGGCCTTGCCCTCGGTCAAAGTCGCAATAGCCTCCTCATTCTCCCCCTCGAGGATGAACACTGTACCCGCGATAGCTCGGATGACAGCCTCCTCAGTTTCCTCCTCCTCATCTGCACCTTCACTCTCAATCACCAGATCGCGCACTTCATCCACCCTGGCGGCCTTGTCCTCATCAGCGAGGTATCTCCCAAGCGCGAGGACAGCCTTTGCTCCGGGCGTCTCTGCTGACGAGACGAGCTCTTTCGCGGCGGGAGTGTTGGGAGGGGAGAGGGCGAGATGAGATCTAGCGGCATAGAGCCGCGCGGGGAGTCCGAGGTCGGAGGACGAAGCCTCAGCGACGCAAGCTGGGATGATCAGGGCAGCGCGCGAGAAGAAGAGAGATTGAATATACCTTTGTAAGAAGCTGTCGGTCAGCTCTTCGGCTCCGTGTGGGCATGCTTCACGCCACCTACCTTGGTAGAACAGCTGCTTGACGTGATACAGCGGATCGGCGTCCATGTTGAATGCGATTGAGTGAAAGAGAACGTTGAAACCCGTTGTGGACGTGGATCACTGTATGCCCGCGTGTCGGCGAACACCGTGTTGCCGTCATCAATTCAATGTCCAACGCTCCCATCGGTCCCACCTACCGATGCCTGTTCAGCCAGCGCCCCCATCTCGCGCATGCAGGACGGCCTTCTCCTACTATTCTGGATATCTCTCAGGAGATTAATCGCGACAAACAATGGATTTTGATATGGTGCATTAGCGGTCGGTCTATAACCTCTTACTCTCGCGCGCCCGATGCCTCGCGATCCACGTCATAACCGAGCGACGTCTTCCCGCTATTCACCCCGTGCAGGTGGAGCGTGCTGCGGCATCACCTTGAAAGAACATCCCAGCAAGCTTCGTTCTCGCCATTGCATAGAGGATGAGCGATATGACAGGCTGACCAGGCATCTGTGAAAGATACGCGCAGAATCGTATTCGGCATGTACAAGTTGCATAACGCTACAGAAGTTTAATCATCAATATATAGTCATAATCTTCGGGCGTTTATTGGCCAGCGACGGCAGAAGGGTTCTGAGCTTGACCACCAACCTTAGGAGCACCCTCGTCTGTTCAGTCAGTATGGTTGCATCGCGAGCGTGACGAAGAGCTTACAGAACTGGTGATGGTGGCCGGCGTCCTGGTGGGTGTGGGCCTTCTCAGACTGCTGCTTCTTAAGGAAGTCGGCGTGGGAGATGGTAGGGAGGGTGGTGGCCTCGTGGACGATAGGAGCCTCGTGGACCTTCTCATGGACGGCTTGAGTGTGGTGGACAGTGGTGGGTTGAACAGTCTCTCGTTGGATGACGGGTTGGACTATGGATTAGTGTGTGCCGCAAATTAATGGGAGGAGCACGACTTGCCAGTCTCGTGGATGTGGTGGTGCTCGTGGGTGTTGACGTGAGTACCGAGGTGGGCGGCAGATCGCTCGGTCTCTCCCACCTGCTTCTCGTCGTGGTACTTGGCACGCTGCTCGTGGAGCTTGGCCTGGTGCTCAGGGAGCATGTCCTCCTTGTGCTCTCGGACGACGGCAGGGGCGGTCGACTCGACGTGCTTGGTGGGGAGGGTCTGGTGGTCCTCGACGGGTTGGACTCGGTGCTGATGTTAGCGTCTTTCGTGGCTCAGACAACGACGACAAGAGGCTCACTTGGTGGTGGTGGATGTGTCGCTCTCGGTCGACAGCCTCGGCGGTCTCGACATGCTCCTTGGGTCGGACGTGCTCCTGGGTGACCTCGGGGGCGACCTCAGTGCAGACCTGTTTGTAAGTGTGGTTCTCGATCGATGCGAATGAGACCCACCTCGGTGGAGTCGGCCTTGCTGGATCCCTTGAGGAAATCCTTGACACCTTGAGTAATTCCGGACATGTTTGTTATTGGTTGTGGATTGGTTTGGGAGTCTCGAGTGGAGTGTGAAAGCGAAGAGAGCAGTGTGGGTGAGGAAAACGTCGTCTAGAGAGAAGGTCTGGCTTATATGTGCTCTCCTAAGCTGGGAGACCGGCCATCCTGGTGGATCCAGCACCTCGACGTCATGCGCGAACGCTTACCCCTTTGCATACAGCTCTCAACGTCATTGCAGGATGAGTAACTTTGGACCACCGCGGCATATGCGCCTGCTGCCGTACAAAGCAGGTGGGGTTTCCTCCAACTGACGGTACGTGATGATCAACGCTGACGCGACTGCCTCGTCGCTCGAGAGAAATCCGGACGACGTAAGACAGAGTAAGGCGTGTGGAGGAATCTCGCACGCAAGTGATTCATTCCCTCACAATCTTGTGGAAAAAAAAAAAACGACCTAGGGCCCGGTGGGCGAGACCCTTGGATTTTCCGGGAGAGCGATGGAAGGCCAACGAGAGGAAGGGGAGCAGGATCTACCGCCCGGCACTCAACCGGCAACTCCGGGCACGAGTTTAGGGTTGGGAGATGGGCAGAGTCGATTGGGGATCGAGAATTTCGTGCGTAGTAGCTCACAGGTAGATTGAACTGAAAGTGTGACGCACATCCCCCTTGCCCTTGCGGGGTAGAGAGGATCGTCAGGGAAAGGAAGGGATAGGAGGGGGAAAGAATTGGTTCCGCAGGTGCAACCCGTGCTGACATGTTCGAGATCGATCGATTGATTCCAGCAAACCCGTGTTCGTCCCGGATCAGCTGTTACACGCCAGCTATCACTTGCAGCGCTTCTCCCGCATGCATGAGCCGTTTGTACCTGCAAAACCGCCAGCAAGATTGATTCAAGCCAGACGATTTTATAATTCCTCCAAACCTCGTGGGCCCGGCAGGTCCACCGCGTGTCAGCTCTCTGCGTGCCCAAACATCCCGGCTACGTCAGTGTGTGGTAACTGGTGATCAAATGCCGTCTCTGGACCTGTACACGCGTTGACTCCTTGCGGGACCCCCTGCGCGTAGCCGACCCATACACCTGCGCGCAAGGCAAGGGACGCCGATAACGTCTCATAGCGGACCTGGGATAGACGTATCCCCCCACCTCGTCTAGTGATTCACCTCGGTCATGGTCCTGTCACGCTCTTTGTCCGGAAATTCCAGGAAGTATCCCCCCCGGACCTGATTCACCCATTCCAATCTCGACGGTATCGGGGATCTCAACGACTGCGCTTGTAACCGACCATGTCGGTGGCTCCTTTCTCAGCAGGCCTGCTCCGTTCTGGGTCTGCGAGGGATGTCTCAGGCTCGAGATGGTCGGATAAACTGCTAAGCTGAAACCTGTTAGCGGCGATCACCGGTGACTGAAACATTTCCGGTTAACAGGAGATGTCCGAGAGGACCCATGCGATGCTGACGACTCAATGGGGTTATCGCAATCGCACCTGCTCAGCTCGCGATAAGCCCCTGTTCTCAAGTGCTGACCCGCTATTGTCATTGCGCTCTTGCCTCTGTGTATCTCTAACAACCCGCCTCGCACAACATGGGAACAGCACCTTCGAAGCCTGCCACCACTTCCCCTGCCAAGGCAAACACTGCCGAGGCTGTCAACGAAAAACAAGCCTTCACCGCTCACCCACCTGAATCAACCAGCGATGAGCCCACACTAGGCTCTTCGCTCACGATCGATGCTTTGGACGTGTGGTCCAGGAACTTTGAATCGGTAAGCATACCTCTTATCGCTAAAAGACATCCCTAATACGCAGGATCCGACGCTCGCGCTCTCCCGATTGGTCTTGTCGCACTCGGATCCTATCCAGTCATTGGCGAGCCGCAAAGCGCTCATCAGGGACGAGAAGGTATTCAACCTCCCTCTCAAGGGTCTTGGACCCAACGGAGAGTACCCAGGACCAAGGGTGAACCAAGCCAGCAGCGGGCGGTGCTGGCTTTTCGCCACGAGTGAGTTTTGTGAATATGGCGTGCGGATCACGAGCTGAGCTCTCCAGCCAATGTTTTGAGATACAACGTGATCGAGAAGCTCAACCTGGGCGAATTCCAACTCTCTCAGAGCTACCTGTTCTTCTACGACAAGCTCGAAAAAGCAAACTATTACCTCGAGTAAGTCGTTTTCGCGCTGAACTCCCCACGCTCATTCCAGGAATGTCCTCGACACGCTAGACGAGGATCTCGATTCCAGGTTGATCACATACCTCAACGACGCCCCCGTGAACGACGGAGGACAATGGGATATGGCCGTCAACCTTCTGGGTTAGTCAACCTATAGCTGTCCTTCTCAAGTGATGTGCAGGCGTACTGACCCGCAGAGAAATACGGGGCCATCCCTCAAAAACTCTACCCCGAATCTTACTCTTCCGCCGCTTCAAGCCGTTTGGGATCGATTCTCACCACTAAGCTGCGGGAATACTCCCTGCGGCTCCGCAAGGATCCTAAGAACGCCCGCAAGCTCAAAGCTCGATTCCTCGGCGAGGTTTACAACACGTTGTCCATCGCACTCGGAACCCCGCCGAAGCCCGACGAAACCATCACGTGGGAGTACAACGACAAGGACAACAAGTTCCATTCGTGGACCGGCACGCCTAAGGAGTTCTACGCGCAGTTTGGCAAGCGCAAGCACATGGACCCCAAGGACAGCTTTAGCTTGATCAACGACCCGAGGAACAAGTACGAGACGTTGTACACCATCGACCGCCTTGGGAATGTCTGGGGTGGACGACCAGTCCTTTGTAAGTCTCGAGACCCTGGCCTTGTTAATGGCAGATGTCAACGCGCCGACTGAAGCGCTCGAGGACGCTGTAATTGCCGGTATCAAAGCCAACACGCCCTTGTTCTTCGGCTGTGATGTGGGCAAGGCGTCCAACACGACTGCCGGAGTCATGGACACGGATCTCTACGACATCAAAGCGGCTTATGGGTACTCCCTCAACATGACCAAAGCCGAGCGGTTGATGACGGGTGAATCGGCCATGACCCATGCGATGGTGATCACCGCTGTGCACCTCGACGACAAAGGCCGTCCGGTCCGCTACAAGGTCGAAAACAGCTGGTCGGACACGGCTGGAGAGAAAGGCTGGTTCATGATGACGGCCGACTGGTTCCGGGAGAATGTATTCCAAGTGGTCATTCCCCGATCAGTCGTAGATGCCAAGTGGACCAAGGTGTACGATGCGGGCCACCCGGTAGTGTTGCCACCTTGGGACCCTATGGTGAGTTGGCAACGTTGGCTGCTACGAGTATAGATCGAATCTGATAACACCAGGGCACATTGGCGTAAGTGAATATAGAGATTAGCGAGGTGGTCTCCCGTGATCTGGACCCGGCTAGGGAAGGTGGGTTATGGGTTATTAAGGTTGAAAGTCTCTCGGTTGTACTCGGATGAATGCATGGGTCTTGCACGGCAGAGTCATTCCTGGGTCCAGGGGATCTTGGCTGCCATGGGCATACGACGCATGCATGAAAAGCGAAGGCGGTGTGACAGTGGGGTGACCGTGACCACATTCTTCAGGTTTGTGAGCGAGTGAGTTGGAGTACCGACGTCATGATCGTCATGGTGGGATGAAATCCTGGAAAATCCACTCAGGATTCCCAAGAATCCTCGATGCTCCCGTAAGCCGGTACGAACTGCGTACCTGCGAGACAACGCTCGCTCGCAGGCACCGATGCCGGGTCCGGCTGGAGAGTTGGAACGGTGCGTTCAATTCCAGTATGATGCTTTGAGCGGGACGTCAACGTTGAAGAGGTCGACAACGAGCACAGCGGCAATCATCTCGACGGGACACCTCGACTCGACCACCTTCTCTCTCCTGTTTTGCCCCGCATCATGCCCTCAATCTTGACAAAGATCTTACACCGCAAGTCGCGCTCTGGCTCTGCGTCGGCGTCCCCATCCGGTTCTCGCCCCTCTTCGACCCATTCCTCCCCCGACCTCTCTCCTGAGGATTCGAGCAGTTTGGACTCTCGATCACGCCAGTCTCTTCCGGCTCAGCCCCGGGCAGATCCCGCTGCGGGCGGTCCCGTGCGTAGAAGCCTCGACACGCCTTCGTCTCCCGCTCGTCGGCGAGATGTCATTGTAAACCACAGTCGGCCGGCTCCACCCCCGCCGGACTCGGAGACAGTAGTGATCGACTCGCGGGACGATGCAAAGGTTGCGACAGAACCTTCATCTCAGCCTGAGGCGAGTGCTCAGCCCGGCCAGCATCATCAGGACGATTGGGCTCAACGCGCCTTTGCGCCCTCGTCCCAAGGTCACGAGTCAAACACCCACTCCGACCCTTACACCCCGCTCCCTAATCTCAACCTTGACGTCAACCGAGACCTTCCCCCCTTGCCTCACACACAGTCAACCCCTTCGCATGAGGTGAAAGCTGTCGAAGGATGGAGGGACAGACCGACCATGTCTAGCGCCCATATGCGTCAATCGGTCGAAGGTGAACTAGGCAGACATTCGAGCGATATGATTCAACGCTACACCGAGACGTCTACTACTGAGGGACAGCATCATGCGTCCCAACCGCAACGGACCATCACCGAAGAGCCGCCTCAAACGCCGGACAAGGGTCATTCGAGTCAGAATGGGCGCGAGGTTGAGGTTCCTGCTCGTGGATCGTCGTTGCACCCCTCACAAGCCGACAACAAATTTGATGACCAAATGGCCAAGTTGTCTGTACAAGAGGGTAGTGCGCGAGACGAGGACACATCTCGAGGGACCGAGACGCTCGAAGGTCTACGGTCCGACATGGCACAACGACTATTTGAGGAATCAACAGCCAGGCGCGAAGCTAGAGACACGCTCTCGGAGCAAGGCTTGGAGACTTTCAACAAAGCAGGCATGAGCGAGCTGGTCGGGAAGGATGATACGGTCGATGTTCATACCAAGTGGATGAGACCGGTGGTCCATGTACGTGTCAACACCTCCAAGATATCCACGCTGATGACACAGGAGACGATCATCCCGAAGGTGCACACCGAGTACACCACCGTTATCGAGCAAGAACTTCACCACCACCATGTCTAGTATGTGTTTCTCGTTATGGGTACTTTGAGTATGGCACTGACATTCCAGCCCGAAGATTCAGCCCATCGAGGATCCCGACCCGATGATCTTGCCTCCCTTGCACCGCATCTTCTCGCCTCGAACGGGCAAGTGGCACGAAGTCGAGGGCGACGATGCGGCCATTGAGATCTTGGGTGAGGATGTCTTCAGGAATGGACCTAAAGAGGTTCGACACGTCCGACAGCCATACGACGAGGAGGCGGCTGCAAAGCAGGAGCGAGCGGCCTCGAGCCCGCTCCAGGAGGTGGTTGGTGGGATTTCAGAGGACGAACTCACGGCTCAAGGGTTTGGTACGGGAGGGAAGGGACGGGTGGTGGAGCGGGAAGGGGTCTTGGGGGAGAAGCTTGGGGACTGGAAGGATGTCGCCCGAGGCGATTTCTTTGGGCATCATCGTGAGGACAAGGAGAACGATGTTGGCGTGGCCAAGTGAACGTGGTTGCTATGCCTTGTGATGTGTTGTCTGCGTCTTTGGAAAACACGCTGTAATGACCGTTGTATGCATCTTGCCCAATACACGATTGCATCTGACGCCACGTTTGCGCTCCCCGTTGCAAGCATCTCAAGCTTGCCGGAGAGTGGGAATCGGGCTATAGTAGCCAAGCGGGGGAATATCACGTGATGCGTAGATCTGCGACCGAGAGATGACCTCATTGGAGTGGAAATGTATCGTAGTGGCGGATTTTGATACGTTGATGTCATGGTTCACTCGCAGCTTTCGACATGTCCTGAGCTTATGGCGCATCCCGACCCAGAGGCGAGGAACATGAGGAGCCAGTCTGGTGACTATGACTATGCGAGGCGCGCTGCTGCGGCGAGAGGGCCAGCGCTAATCGGGCGACCGACTCATACCGGATATGGCCCCTCCCATCCGCCTTTACGGTTCATCATGACGTATCCATTGCAAGAGCAACGCTCCGTCGTGAACCCCTGGATGCCCAGCGCATGTTGACTGGACCCCACGGTGATCTCCCCCTCTTGCCTCTGATATATAAACCCCAGCATCGACGTTGTTGCTGAACCACGTTTTGAACATCTACACCCACATCCCACAATGAACCCTCTCGGAGCACCTATTGGACAACACCCTGCTGGCGAGCACGGCGCTGGAACCGGCCTGTCCGGAACGGTAAGCGGGTAGCGGTATGATGATGAGGCTCTGACAGTTGCAGCAAGGAGTCGCCAGCACTGGCGCTCACAACACCCAGTCCTCTGGACTCAACACCCAATCCTCCGGATCCGACTTCAACGCCGGCCTCGGCGGAGAGCACGCCTCGGGAGGTGGGTCGTCTTCGGATCCGTCGCTAGTCTCAGTGTACTGACATACAGGAATCCCCACCGGACACACCTCCAACCACCCGATCGCCGATAAGTTCACCAGCGGACACAGCTCCACCTTTGGATCGGGCACTACCGGCAGCAAGCTCGACAACTCGCTCGACAACTTCAGCGGAAACGCCCAGTCTCACTCGCACACTGGGACTGGAGCTGGCGTCGGCGCCGCTGCTGGAGCCGGTCTCGCCGGAGCTGGACTCGCTGGTGCGTCTTCCCATGCTGGTCAACATGCGCCATCGGGTGAAGGCGTGAGCGGCGCGTACGCCGGCGGCGGGACCAAGGACGCCCTCACTGGACAAAGTAGGTTGTTTGTTAGACCCCAATCGGCCCGAGCTCATCTTCAGCCCACGCGCACACCACTGGCGCAGGTGTTGGACCTCTTGGCGAGAACACCCACGCTCCTTCCATCGGATCAGGGGCTGGTTCGACCGGCAACGCCAACCTCGCGACCGCCAAGTCTGGCGTTGACACCCGAGGTGTCGACCCTACCACTTCTGGTACCGGCGCTGGAGTCATCGGATCTACCGGATCTACCGGATCTACCGGCAACGCCAACCTCGCTACTTCCAAGTCTGGTGTCGACCCCAGCGCCTATGGGACCGGCGTCGGAGCTTCCGGTGGGTCCGGCGGCCACTACGACCCTACTACCACTTCCTCTTCCGGTCACCACGGTTCCACCGCTGCTGGCGTTGGAGCTGGTGCCGCTGCCGCTGCCGGAGCTGGCGCTCTCGCAGCTGGATCCCACGGATCTGGAACCACTGGATCCGGAGCTACTGGATCTACCGGTGTCGGGTCCACCGGAGTCGGAGCCGCTGGAGCCGGTGCCGCCGCCAGAGGCGCTCAAGGCCACTTTGGCACGACCGAGAAGGACTTTGAGCGAGGAGGTGAGTGATGTTGCCTCATTTCGTTGCTGGCCTTAGCCTGACTCCAGCTCCCGTTTCCAACCCCAAGGACCTCGACACTGGCGGACCCCACTCGCTGGTCTTCCAGGAGAGCACTGGGAAGTACGTCCACCGACACGAGCTCGAGGGCCACAAGTGAGCTGCGAATGTGTGAAGTCAAATCGTGAATGTGTTATACGTCTGTATAATCGATGGTGATATGTATCAAAGTCAATATTAGTCGTGCATCACCCCTGCTTGCCTGCGAACGTGAAGAGTTTCCTATCTGTACACATCGGGTATGGGCCGACACGACGCAAGCAGGAGACAAAAAGGTGAGTGAGATCGTGGGGGAATACGGTCCTTCCCCGGTACTTTGTTTTTGGCAGACGAGTGTAATGCCAGTCAAGCTGCCCCTTTGACCCATGCTTCTGCCGGTGTAACGATGCATGACGAATGAAATAGGAAATCACAGATCGTTCTACTCGTCCAACGTCTACTCGTCCTCGTCCGAGTCCTGCTCTTCGAGGAACTAAATTTAGCGCCCTTACAGCAGTTATACCCAACGAGTCGACTCACCTTGACAAGAGCCTCGGTAGCCTTGAGGAAATGCTGCTTGCCTTGCGGCTTGGCTCCCTTTTGGTGCCAGTAAATGATCGCTTGGTCCGAGATACAATCGGTGTTGTAAAGGACCTTGATGATGCTGGCGAACGACTTCATGATTCGAGTGTCCGCGTAACAGTACAGCTGAACGGCGTTGATGAGGCCGACTTCAGCCTTGGCGCCTTGACAGAACGTCTCGATGAGAGGCGCTCGGGCCTAGGTGTCAGTGGTAGTTCCTAAGGGACGAGAAAGTCGCCTACAGTGACGTGCTGGATGACCGCTCCATCGAGTTGGTCAGTTCGGGCTGTCCAATCGACAGTCTTCATAAGACCTTGCCAGATCCACTCGACGAGGTCGGCCTGAGCGACCGGCTTCTCGGCCTGCTGCGCCTTGAGGGTCTCGGCGATCTAAGGGGTGCGTGAGTTAAATTTCGGCAGCAAAACTCGGGGCACGCACAGACTCGTTCGACTCCTCGTCGTTGATCAATTGCGCAATGTTGGCAATGGTCTGCTCCTTGACCTCTCCGAGGGCCAGCTTGGCGTACCAGTCGTTGATCTGGGGGAGGCCCTCCTTCTTGAAGTGCTCCTCGAGATACTGTCGGTTTCGGGTTTGAAGAGGAATGACAGAGGCAATATCCTTCAAGCCTGATCGCCTGACGACCGAGCCGAGCTGCTCGATGCTTTGCTTGGCGAGGTATTGCCGGAAGAAGACGGTCAAGAAGCCCAAGGCGACATTGTCCTTGACGACATGGTCCTTGGTCAAACTCTGGAGACACTTGGGGGAGAGTTGCAATTCGACAATGAAGAGAGCGATCGCGCTGGCGAGCTTCTCTCGGGCCTCGGGGTCCCACTTGGGGAGGTAGCCCAGGAGGTCGGGCAAAAAGTTCTCCTCGAGCGGTTTCTGGAGGTACTTGTATCGTTGGATGACACGCTTGAAGACCTCGACCATGTCCTTTACGCTATCCCAACCTGCTGCACGCTCCTCGGGGTCATCCTTGAGGATGTAGACTGGAGATCGCTTGTCATCGAGGTAGGATCCACCGGGTTGAAGGAGTCCGCCGACAAAGAGGATCTCGAAGAGTTGTTCGGAATATTTGAGGAACTCGAGGGTCGAGCCGGCTTGGACGAGCTTGGAGACAAGGGCGTCGGTAGTGGGCGGGGTGGGGATGAGCGCGAGATGGAGCAGGAGGGCGTCTCGGAAAGCTGATGGGTGAGCTTCTGCAAAATGCCCGTCAAAAGCCACATATCTATCGATATTGCTTCACTCACCCTCTGGTTCAAACTTTGCGGTCGCCTTTGCCTGTCCCTTTCTCTGCTTGATCCTCACCCCGGTCAAAGAGGGTTTCTGTGATTGGGCAGGTTGTGTATTCTGTGCAGATACATTACCCGTCGGGCCGGAAGTGGTAGGCGTGTGTGACATGCAATGAGCGGGGAGGGCGGGGGGAGGTTGGAGAGGTGGTGATATAGGTGTTGACTTGGAAGGGGGTCGTTGATATCGTGCAGTCTCTCACTCTGTATCGTCGTGTGGAGATGCTACGCGAGGGGAGGAAGGTGGGAGAGGGGAGGAGGTCGGTGAGATTATCTCGGCGTTATGTCGATTGTGGCACTGGTTTTGCTATGACATAATGGTTCCATCCTCATAGACCAACTCCTATGCATACGAGTACTCTTTCAGTCCAAGATCCCTCTTCCTGCATGTAGACATGTATTGCATAAAACAGATATGCTAAGCAGCGAGCACCTCCAGTGCGCAGTCTATGCACCAGTTCACCCCCACCCCCCGCCTCACCACCAGCGTCGACTCACCTGAGCTTGCCGAGTAATTACCGGATGAGGTCAATGTTGGAGCAATAACAATTCATTCCTTTCCTTTTCTTCCCGAACCATATACCTCGGTCATCCAGTCGCACCTGACTTGGACCTCATCTCCCGCTCTCAGCCTTGCACTCCCTACATACCTCGACCGCCATCTAATATTACCCGCCTTAATACCATCGCCGTCGACAACTCGAACCCCTTGTGAAAGACCCGACTCGTCTCATCACACCCAAAGGATACCTTTGAACCGCGACTCGCACCACAAAATTCAAACTCGAACCACTGGGCGTCTCCCAAACCATCCTACCCGCCCGACTGTATCTTCGCCCTTTCTTGCATTACCCAAACCCTTCCTCTGGGGAGGCATTGCTACTCTGACATCTGCTTGAACCGCCGGCACTGGCTTTCCTGCCTTTTCCCCGATCTCCGCCCAAAGACGTCCATCTAAGTACAGACTTTGAGGCGAGATACACCCAAACCCCACAAAAGTTTCAGTAACGACTGCCGAAGACCACCAAAATATCTCCCAACACCATGACCCGCCCCATCTCTCCCAAGACCGCGGTCGAGGCCGAGGGCAGTGGTGACTATGCCGCCTCGCCCATCGTCAAGCCTTACCCTTTTATCCTCCCCCCGCCGAGAGAACTGTCGCCGGATTACAATCCCACGGATCTGGTCGACCATTTGCGCCTGGCCCTGAACGTGCACGGAAGAGGTCCACGACCCGAGGTCTGGGGCACGGAGGATGACCAGTAAGTCAACGGTCTCGACCGCCTGTCAAGGAGGCTCCCTGACAGCAAGGTTTCAATCATCCGCCGAGATCTTCAACGGAGCTGTCAAGACTCACGCCATTATGATTGTCAAACCCCGCGGCGCTTCGGATGTTAGCACGTGAGTCTAGGCCAGATGAGCAACAAGCGGCCGGTCTGACCATTGCAGGGTGATCAAGTTCTGCAAAAAGTATGACCTTGACATCAGCGTCAAGGGGGGCGGCACTGGTGTTCACGGCTGGAGTGTACGTCTTGATGGCCCTACTTGGTGGCATATGCTCACCCCAGGTCGCCGGTCATGTGATTCTCGACATGAGCCTCCTCTCCGACATCTCCATCACCACGCCCACCGAAGCGACGACCCTTCACGAATCATTCAGCCATCTCGAGCTCGAACGCGGCTCGTTCGACTCGTCAGTCGCGGCTTCAGGATCAAAACGCCCGTCTCTCGCTTCAAGCCACAAGCGTTCTTCCGAATCGACCACGGCGTCCATCAAACGTAAAATGTCGGACGCGTTGTTAAATGACCTGGAAGAGGATCAAGCCGATGGGTCGCCTCTAGACAAGAAGCGGATGTTTGATATCGTCGAAGAGCCCTCAAAGGCCGCCAGCAGCAGCTCCAAGGACAGCAAGGATACTGATGGCGATCAAGACATGTCTCGGTCCGGCAGCGGGACAGGAAGCGGGACAGGAAGCGGGACAGGAAGCGGGACAGGCAGTGGTAGCGGCAGTCGCAGTGGTCGGGGAAGCCGCGACGGTCGCGAGGGTTCGACCCCGGCTACCTCGAACAGTGGACATGAACCTCTCAAGATGCCCGATGTGGGTCTTGGACGTCTGCCACCTACATTTCAATCACACCACGACCCTTCGCCGACGGGTTCCTCGTCGTCCAGCAGTGCAGCCGGTCCCTCTGCGGCTCAAGGCCGCATTGCTTACGTTAATCCTTCCCCGACCACAACTTCGGCATTCCCCTTTATCCCTACAACGTTCGGGACCGGCACGACATCGTCGATATCGTACAACTCGGCATTGGGCGATGGATACCCAGGCGGTAATACGCATTTGGTGCTCAACACCAATCCCGACCCTCCACCTTACACCATTGTGACTTTCGGGGCCGGAGTCAAATCCAAGCAGCTCGACTCTGCGACAGCCTCATCTCCTTATGGCGCCTTCCACGTGCCCACTTCTGCCTTTCCTGTCGGTGCGGGACAGTTTGTGCTCGGAGGGTTTGGCTTTGTCGGCCGCAGATATGGGTTGGCAATGGACAACCTCGTCGAGGCAGAGATGGTCCTCGCGGACGGTCGAATCGTGTGGGTTGGAGAAGGTGGTGCGCACGGGGGAGATTGGAAGGATGATGAGGATCCTGAGGAGGTGTGGTGGGGTATTCGAGGCGCTGGGCCGTCCTTGGGAGTCATCACTCGATTCCGGGCAAAGGCTTATTACATTCCGAGCGTCTACGCCGGGAACCTGATCTAGTGAGTTGTGTTGTTCCAAATTGAACGATCTGACTGACTATTCAGCCTCTTCGACAAGGTCACCACTCCTTCACTGCTAAGGCACGTCAGAGACTGCATCAAGGGGTCCCCGCGAACACTGTACACGAATATCATCATGACCGCTGGTCCACCGGGCTCATCCGGGATCGTGGTCATCCAGATGTGTTTCTCGGGACCCCGATCTGAAGGCGACAACTACATCCAAGCCATCAGCTCATGGGAGGGAGGCAGATGTCTGTTCCAGGATTTCTCTGAGAGGTCGTTCGAGAGACAGCAAGTGGCCGTGGAAGAAGTGCTCAAGGGCGGCCATGGTCGAAAGTGGTAAGCCTCGGGTGTAAGTGCTGAGAGCTGACACGCAGGTATATCAAGAGTGACATGCTCAACAGTTTGAGCGACGATGTGATCGATCAGACATGCGCTCGTTTCCACGTCGTTCCTGATGGATGCAGTGAGTTCAAGCCTTTTCGATGTTCTCAAGATTGGGCACTGAAGCGTAGCGTGGCTCTTCGAATACACTGGCGGAGGGATGATCAGCGAAGTCAGAGACTCTTGCTTCCCCACCTCACACCGGGAAGGAGCATTCACCGTGGCCGCTCTGCATCAATGGGGACATTCAGAGCCTCCGCCCGAGGACACCAAATGCGTGACCACTGCCGAGGACTGGATCAACGAGGTCATCCACCCGAATTCGCCCGGCGGACCACTACCATGTGTAAGCCGATCGCTATCCAGCTCATGCTGACTTGAAGTTCCTGCAAAGCGCTAGTGAGGCCGAAGTCGCCGGTGTGTATGGCGAGAGCTGGCCGCGCCTACAGCGCCTCAAGCAGAAAATTGACCCCGACAACATGTTCCGAAACTCGGGATGGCCTCGACCAGGGGCGGAGAGGGACTCTGCGGCCTCTGCTTTCTTCACTGGGCAACCCAGTTCGGATGGCAAGCCCAATGCGCAAGAGCCAAATGGAAGTCAACCCGAGTTGACCGACGGGCCCACCGCGGAAGGCAGCAGTCCGAGCGAGCCCAAGTTGGACAAGGGGAAAGCGCGAGCGATTGACGATCAAGACGGTGAACGAGACGTCGTTCAAAGAATAGCGGCTTTGGATGACGGGCCCGTGTATGAGCGGTCGGGTCAGAGTGTGGAGGAGGGGGTTGTTCCAGCTGTGAACAGTCAGCCTGAGTGACCGGTTAGGTCCTCAAAGTGAGCGTGACAAAGGGGCGAGCCGAGGTCTGTTGCATTTATCACATTGATTTATCTTTCTGCGGAGGGTGAGGGTCCACCCTGTTTCGTTCTCCTGTGACACTAGGGGGATGCCATGTATGCATAGTACTATGAGTATCAGCATGACTGGCTGGAAGGTGTGGAATCGTCACCCGGGGCTCCGGCTGTGAGAAGACGCCGGACGGGGCAGCAGGAACGAAACATGTCGTCATTGCCGGGAGTGATTGACACGCGGTATGCGATCGCCCACAGGTAACGGCAAGGGCGGGGCAGGTCGCTGGCAGTCTGGGCTCATCATGCACCGCCTGTGGCACTCCGCATGCCGCGATACATGACGCACCTATTGCGCATGTGGGAGATTGGACGCCGTATGCAATGGGATCTTTTTTAAACGAGAGGACGAGGGGGATGAATAAAGGCGGACGAGCTACAGAGGGTTTGTTTTACGAGGAATATGACGGCGTTGCGGGGGAGTTGTGAGAAGGGGGGGATCGCATCGTCACCCGACAATGGATTAACAAAGTCGATGACGTATCATGTCACCTTTGACCCATCTGACACGAGGGGGCGCCATTCAGGTAGGTCAGAGGGGGGGAGGTCACCTCCGTCGCCTCTGGCTCTGAGGGGGGGACAAGGGAGAGAGTTCAGGAGGTGTATATAAGCAAATCGGTCCAAGATGCACGGGGTCTTGACTCGTTGAATCGACTCTCTCCCTTGGCCGTTTTCCCATCCTCCCCCCCCTACAGCCCCTCTTGAGCAACGGATCGAACCAGTACTACATAGCTACCCACTTATCACCTTACCCCACCTCTCGTCATCATCCTCGCTGCGCGGAAACACCATGTCCCAGACTGAACGAACCCCGCTGATCGACCCCCGTACCAGGAGACAGGTCGAGAACGCCCTGCCCTCCAAGCAGCAGCGCATCAAAGTCGCCGAAGCCGTCGGCGCCCTCCAGGCCGGCAAGCTCCCGTAAGTGCCCTCCGCTATCCGGGGTTGCACGAGTAGGGCACACTCTGACGTATCCAGGTCGCAGGAGCAGCTGTCCAAGATCCTCCAATTGGTCTTGGACTCGGACACGCTCAAGTCTGGCGGAGGACCCAACTCGCGCACAGCGCGATTGGGCACCGAAGGCCAGAAGGTGCTCGAGGACACTAAGAGCGTTCTGCGCTCGCTCAAGGCCTGGGGGGAGGAAAAGAATGGAAACGATCTCCTGCAAAACTTTTTTGTACGTCTTGCTTGCATCGGCTAGGGCGTGGACGAGCAGCTTACATGTAGTACAACGCCGCGACGGCCGATCTCGACGTCGATATCAATGGCGCTTCGGCCCCTTCGGCCAAGGAGCTGTCTAAGGACGGTCAACGGGCTATTGCCTCTCTCCGCTCGATCGCCTCGTTGATGATCACCAACCCGGCTTTCCGCAACTTGGGCTCGGACGCTATCCTCCTCACCCGGGATATCTTTGCCGACGCCGCGAGCGTCGCGGCTGACCTCGCCAAGGACGCCGCCAAGAACGCTCGACCCAGCGAGCAGGAGCGCAAGGAGGGTGTCGATTTCGAGGCCGCCAAAGTCAAGGGCAAGAAGGCTGCCAAAGGTCTCGCTTCGGGCAGAATCCAAGGCGAGGCGAGGGAGGGTTTGTTCGACGAGGTCGAAAAGGTGAAAGAGTACTTTGACGAGAAGCTTCCCGAGGGTGAGGAGGCCAAGGACAGGGTCATTTCAAAGCTCCAGCAGGTGTGTCTGCGCTTCTCGCTCTTCCCTTCTGACGCTTGGGACCCACCCCTGACACCCAGGTCGTTACGCAAGCGCAGGAGAACCCCGAGTACCGAAGAGCCGTGACTACCATCATCAACTTGTTCAAAAAGTACTCGAACAAGGCCCAGGAGGCGATCGAGGAGACCAAGAATAACTCGGACATCTCGGACGAGGACGAGAAGGTACAACAGGCCGGACGCGACTTGAAGGAGTTTGTCGAAAAGGTCTCTGGCAAGAAGCTCGACGACCTCTTTGCCGCTGCCAAGCAGGCCGGCGACGACATCAAGAACAACGAGAAGCTCTCCCTCTACTTTGACGAGCTCGAGAAGTACTTTGAGCGATTGCTCTACCAACCGGGCTATGTCACCTCCCAACGGGCTTACCGCAAGGCTTCCTCCTTGTACGACGACGGTCAGTCGTTGATCGCCGAGAACGACCAGTGGAAGCGAGATGCTGCCAACTTGCAAAAGCAGCTCGAGGCGCTCGTCAACGGTATCACCAACGACAAGGCGACCCAGAAACTCATCACCTCGCTCGAGAACCTCGGTTCCAGCTTGGCCAGCGCCGGTCAGGTCGGTTTCGGAGCTCTCAAGGTCGAGGGCCAGGGTCTCTACCGAGACCTCCTCGACGTCATGGTCCCCCGACTCATCTCGCTCGTCAAGGAGATCCCCGTCCCCCGAGTCGAGTTCAAGTCTGAAGGTGGGTCTGAGCAATGTGATCACGACTGACTCTAGACGTTGACATTGTCATCGACGACATCAAGCTCGAGTCGGCTTCGTTCATCCCCGATTCGATCCGAGTCGTTCAGAAGAACGATCTTAGGTTCACCCAGGGATACGCCACTTGTATGTTCCGCCCCCTCACAAACGCACTGCATACTGACCCTAGACGCGTCCGAGTACGACGGCAGCCTCCGTCTCCGTGTCGAGGGACTTCACTTCACCGCGAGCAACATTGCCTTCTGGATCGCCAAGAAGACCGGCTTCCTTCCCTACGAGGACGCTGGTCTCCTCGACGTGACCTTTGGACCCAAGGGCATCTCGTTCGATGTCACCCTTGAGAACGCCTCGGAGGATGACCAAGAGACCTTCTTCACCGTCAAGAACGTCGCCGTCTCGATCTCCGACTTTGACTTCCGAGTCCGAGAGAACGACCAGTGGCTTGCCACCTGGTTCGCCAAGCCTGTCCTCAAGGCTTTCGTCAAGGTGAGCCAATTCGGAATATAGTGTCGAGCCCCGCTGACGTTCAGCGAAACCTCACCCACGCCCTCGAGGCCCAGATCGCCGAGTACCTGCGACAAGCCGACTTCAAGTCGTACGGACTGCAGCAGCGAGCCATCGCCGCGACCAACGCCCGACCCACCCCTGCCAACTTTGTCAATGCTATCGTCCGAGACTCGATCTTCCCCCAATCGTCCTCCTACGGCCCCGTCAAGGTCCGACAGGCCGGCGTTGTCAAGTACGGCCGACGAGGCGAGTATGTCCTCCACGTCGGCGTCGACGAGCATGTGAGTGTTTGTGAGGGTTGTAAACGTATAGTACGGTACTGACCGCCCAGCTCTTCCCGGACCAACCCCCCGCGAGAGTCTCGAACAAGCAGCGAGAAAAGGCAAAGGCCCTCGCTGGCGCTGGCTCGCGACAAGCCCGAGGCGCTGTGGAACAGGCCAAGAACAAGGCGCAAGACGTCAAGGCTCAAGGCAAGCAGGAGGTCAACGAGCTCGATGCGCGCCGAAAGGAGCACGCGAGGAGAGAGAGCAGGGAGGAAGGCTGGAGGAGCGACGCTTTCGATGTGTAAGATGGGAAGAGGTGTTGTGCGATCCCGACTTGAAATCTATGTGCAAGACGTTCTGAGACACGCGAATGTATTGGATGCTACGATGGTGCGGGAGGCTTTTAATTAATGGTTGGTCCCCTATCCTCGGTGCACTGCTGTTAGATGCTCTGGAGTGCTGGATGTGACCTGGTGGACGGCTGGTGGAATTCGGAGGCCTACTGTGGGCGGGTGCCTTGATTTCGGGTGGCAAAAGGCTGAGACGCGCGTGAGGACGAAACGGGACTTGAAGAGGAGTTTTACATGACGTCTGGTTCGCTCTTTGCACTCTCGTTCAATATCCACTTTCTTGACACTTTGCCTATACTCGACGCGGAACGATCTCTCAAGGGTGGAGATCTCTACGACTGGCGATAAGCATATCTGCATATCAAACGGATACATACCTCACGACTGAGGGTTCCGAGACACACCACCTTGTCTCTTGATAAGTCAACGCCTTCCGGCCCTCACCCTTCTGACTCCCGTCCTTACGGTCTCATATTCCGGCGAGCGTCTGTGTGATACCCGAATCATCCCCGAAGACCCCCACCACAAGATCGCGATGCCAACCAACGGAATTCACGAGTCCAATACCGACTCCCCCACTTCAGCATCCTCTCCTCTGGCTCGACCCTTCCACTTCCCATCCAACACGCCCGGCTCAGCCATCGACTTGACGGAAATTGCGGGATTGACGCCCACAATCCCCTTCGCACAGCTCCACGATGATGACCCGTCTCCGCCTGGTTCGCGGCCTTTGAGCATGGTGGGGAAGTGTTCGCGGCAGACAACGGAGGGACGTGCCGGGTGTCGGGATCCCGCGCGGGAACCTGTGGAAGTGGAGATGGGTGGCGGGATGGGTGATCTCGCAGTCTTACTCCGGACGATAGACTTTGCCGCACAGGTGGGTTGTCTGCCTACTCTTGCCCCTGCTCGTGGTGTCGAGGAGCACTGCACTGTCGTGCGGGACAAAGGAGGGGATGAAAGGTTCGCCCGGGAAGACCGTAGACTGACGATAGAAACATTCCAGCCAAAGGCGGAAAGATGTTGACCAGACCCCATAGTGAGTAGACGTCTTTATGAACCCCTCGCCATGAGCATCACGCTGAGACCAGCATCAACCACCCTATCGCCGTGTCAAACTTCCTCGCCGCGACGGGCGTGACCGACATCAAGGTCCTCCAAGCGGCTATCCTGCACGACACGGTCGAAGACACGCATACCACGCTTGGTCAGTCGTGTCTCGTTCCGAGGCTGAGGCGCAGAACTGACCGTCAGAGGAGATTGCGGTGATTTTCGGGCCCGACGTCGCACGTATCGTCGAGGTGCGTCGTGCCGAGTCTGTTCATAGTTGCTAATCACCAGGAATGCACCGACAACACGACTCTCTCGGGACAAGAACGGAAAGCTGAGCAGGTCCGCACGGCACCGTTCAAGTCGCGGGAAGCGCAGATGGTCAAGCTGGCCGAGTGAGCTACCTCTGCTCTTTCTCTTCGCACATTGCTGACCCCCGAAGCAAGCTGCACAACCTCGAGAGCATACGCCGGAGCCCGCCCGTGGGCTGGGGGGTCCGTCGCGTCCAGGCGTATTTCATCTGGGCCAAACAAGTCACAGATCGTGAGTGACATGAGGAGGCGTATACAGCCGTTGACACGCAGTCTGTGCAGCGGCACACCCTCGATTGGCGGCTAGGTTGCAGCATTTGTACGAGACGGCCTACACGCGCATCAACGGGAAGTACCACCCGTGCCACCCAGAGGTGTGCGGTCCGCTTACCGAGGTGCGTGATTGACTGTGTGGAGAGGAGATGCGCTGACTAGCAGGAGGAGAAGCTACACATTGACAGCCGCCTGTCGTGTTTGAAAGACGGAGAGACACCTTGTCCAAAACCCATCTTCTTCTGATGCCCCGAGGGGCGGAAGGAAACACATCATGGCCGCACTTGTTTATACTTCTCGCTTCTCGCTATCCGACTCGTATTCCGTTTGTAGCTCCTATCGTCATTTTAATCTTCGTCGTGTTGCATGTACAGTAGCCATCGGACCCAGACATTGATGCATGTGTGTGACAAGCTGTGCGCGGTATTCGACGGAGAAACACAGAGATGATAACGATAACTGCCCGAGTGGAGAGTTCCGAAAATGTGGAGGAAACACGGGTGTTCGGGTTTCAACATTTCATCGGTCCTATTCAACTCTTCGTTCGTTTATCCGACTCAGCTTGTATCGGGTTCAAGTCATATCTAGATCGGCATGAGGACCTGCCCGCCCCTCCTGTCCTCGCTCCCGCCGACGATCCGCGCCGTCCTCGCCCGGTCGACTCGCCCCACACCTATCCCAACCTCCAGCCTTCTGCCCTCGCCCCCTTCCTCTTCTTCTTCTTCAGAAGCCGTGGCGAGCGGCTCGGGAGCGGACAAACATACCGCACAAGAGCCTGAAAAAGTCACAGTGCGAGGATGGATCAAGTCTGTCAGGGCACACAAGAACGTATCCTTTGCGGCCGTCTCGGACGGGTCGTCCAGCGAGGCTCTGCAGGCAGTCTTCAAGGGCCCTCATGCGACTGAGCCGTGAGTCTATGTCCAGACTTTGTATTCTCAGAAAGGTAACAATGCTTTTCAGGCGCTCATGACAGGCTCAACATGGGCATGGCCGTCGAGCTCAAGGGGACGTTGAAAGCGTCAAGGGGGAAAGGCCAGCCGGTCGAGCTGGTCGTCGAGGAAAAGAAGGTGTTTGGACCATGCGACCTGACTGTGAGTGTTTGCATACCCATATGAGCACAGAACATCTCCCACGCGCTAGACCACTCGAAAACGATCTATCCCATTGTAGGGACCGCTTGGCTGACTGTCAGGACTACCCGGTACAGAGGAAACACCTCTCGCCGCATGTGTTACGGGAGCAGGCGCATTTACGCTTCCGAACGACCTTGACGGCCGCGACGATGCGACTGCGCGATGCATCGATGCGCGACTGGCACGATTGGTTCGAGGTGCGTCGGTCCGAGAGGAGGTTAAGGCAAAAAAGGTGTGCTAACATGCAGGACAACGAGTTTGTGCATATCCACACGCCGCTGTTGACGTCCTCGGATTGCGAGGGTGCGGGCGAGGTGTTCAAATTGCAGAACTGCGGACAGGGGGAATCAAAAGCTGAACCGGGTTCTTCGTCTTTATCTGACTCTCCTCCCTCTGGTGTGGCCGATACCCAATCGACCTCTGCATCGGACGCACACAGCCCACCTTCCCCAGCCACCTTCTTCCCTTGTCCGGTCAACCTCACCGTGTCGTCACAGCTGCATCTCGAGGCGCCGACACACGCCCTCTCACGCACCTACACCCTCTCCCCTTCATTCCGCTCCGAGCGGAGCATGACCTCTCGCCATCTAGCCGAGTTTTACATGCTCGAAGGCGAGCTCGTCGTCGAGACCCTCGATGGGTTACTGGACGTTGTGGAGGATGGGATCCGCTCGTCCCTCCGTCGACTGGTCGCTAGTAACCGAGGTAGGAATCAACGGATGCGCAAGGACTTTGAGGCCATTGTCGTCGCTTCCACCCCCGAGGGCCAAGCCGTCGTGCCCGACCCTTCACTTACGACCATCCGACCTGACCTTGTCCATGCCTCGCAAAACCCCTTCACCAGGATCACATACACCCAAGCCGTCGAGTTGCTCAACGCTCATCCTGCCGCGCCTGGATCTGGCGTCCAATGGGGCAACGGCCTCGGGACCGAGCAGGAGAAATGGCTCGCGAGTCATTTCAACGGACCTGTGTTTGTGACGCACTACCCGGCCTCTCTCAAACCATTCTACATGCTTCCCTCGAACGCTTCCGAGAACTCCCATACCGAGACTCAACCAACCGTCGCGTGCTTCGACTTGCTCGTGCCCGGTATGGGGGAGCTCATCGGGGGGTCGCTCCGTGAACACCGGTTCGACCACCTCGTCGAGGCGGTGCGACGGGCAGGCCTGGATCAGGAAGACTACGCCTGGTACCTAGACCTTCGACGGTACGGCTCGATCCCGCACGGAGGGTGGGGGATGGGTTGGGAGAGATGGCTCAGCTGGATCACGGGTGTATCCAACGTCCGAGACGTCGTCGCATTCCCCAGGTGGATGGGCCACTGCAAATACTAGCTAGACGGGTCGGTGTGGAGTCGACCGTACAATTCAGAAAGCGCTTGTTGCATTCCTCAACTGCCATGCAAAAATAGATAATCATCTTGTTCAGACTAAATAGAGCCGAGACTGAAACCTTTCAAACCCGTGTAGTTTCTTTATCCTGTCCGAATACTTCTTCCACATTGCCCAACTCCGCCAGGGTCAACCTTTCTCCTCGAGACGACGCCATGGGCGTGTTCTCCAAACCGCCCACAAAGCCGTCAGCCTCCATCGTCCCCTCTACCCAATGAGCTTCCCCTTGCGCCTCGCTTTGCGTGCGATCCTTGCAACTCTGGTCTATCAATCTCGCTCCGCCTTACTCGTCCCCGCTGTCTCCCTCGGCGGCTCTTCGTGCGGCGCGTCGTTTCGCAGCATCGACAGCCTCCTCGGCCTCTCGCTGGTTATCGATCCATCGGAAGGTGGTGGGCGGGTAAGAAGTTTGTGACGCGGCGTCCGCATCGGCAAACCAAAAGACAAGTCCCGGAGCACTAGACATGTTAGCGGACATCGAGGAATGACACAGAGACACCTACGCAGGTCGGACGCGGGAACATGGCAGACCCGCCTCGGGCTCATCGAGGATTTTGTGCAGCATTTCTGCCTTTTCCGCACCCGAGACGACAAAGACGGCCCGGTAACAATGCGTCAAGACGGGGAGACTGGAGGTTAGCCCTGTGATGACTTGGGATATAGCAGTCAAGACGGTTGCGAGATTCAAATCACTCACGTCATGGTGATTCTCTTCGGTGGGCCCCTCGGTGCGTCCTCGATGAAGCTGACCCAAGCATCTCTCTCGTCCAGAATCTCGTGGCCCGGGAACAAACTCGCCGTCTCTCCGTCAGTTCCCATACCGAGTAGCATCAGGTCGAAGGTAGGGTACCGAGCCGCGTTACTAGCTGCAAAGTGCGAGACAAGTTGTTTCTCGTACTCGTCGGCGAGTTCTTCGAGGTCGCCAAGGAGGTCGGGGTTGATCGTGTGAATCTGCTCGGGGGGGATGGGAACGGTAGAGAGGAAGGAGAGGTAGTTGGAGTGGTAGTTGGAGTCTTCAGAGTCAAGGGGGACGGCAGCCTCGTCGCAGAAGAAGACCTCCCTGTGGTGGTGGTTAGCTGATTGTAGGCTGCGGGCGAGGGCTGGGAGGAGAACATACCACTTGTCCCATTGAACGTTCTCTTGTCCTACCAAACCACGAAGGTTGGCAGCCAGTGTACCTCGCGAGAGACCGATGGTGAATTTCCCTCGCTTCTCAACGGCGTCTCGTTGCGCTTTGACGACAAAGTTGGCGAGCGAGTCGACGAGGATGTCATTCGACTTGAACGAGTAGAAGACGGGAGGTGCGGGGGGTTGGGGCGGCATGGCGAGTGGAGTGTGTATATATCTGATGCGAGGGTTGTGCGAGAGACGAGGTGCGATAGAAGAAGAGCCGGTTGCGTCTCGTCCTCAGATGCCAGTCGGTGAGAGGGGGGCGGGGGGTTTGTTGTGTAGAGAGCCTGGTTCGACACTGAAAGTGGGGTTGAATGACGTTGTCAATCGTATTGAACCCCTGAACTATGCGAGTGGGCTAGGCCTCGATTTGTGGTTGACAGATACGAGGGTTGGAGGGTGAGGTGGATGGGTTGTGGATGCGATGCGATTGAGAAGTGGGTGAGAGAGACGTTGTCGAGATGGAAATGTCTCGTGTGATGTAGCGATGCTCGAGCCCAAAGGAAAAAGGAAGGGAGGGGCGGGGCGTGGCGTCCGGGGTTGGATTGGGATAAGCGGTGCAGAAAGCCAGAAGGGCGAGAGCGTAGGTGAATGATAGAGAGTAGGTAGGTTGACCTGGATTGTATATACCGAGTCGTGAATCGAGAGGTTTACCTATCAGCCCTTGGTCGATGAGGATGAAAGAAAGTGTTGGAAGCGTTCGATGAGAGGAGGCCCTCGGTGTGGGCGAGCGTTGGACGCCTCACAGGTGGCAGCAGCAGTGTGTGTGGTGGGAAAACAGCCTGATTCGACTCGTGACGTAACGCTAAAACGCACTATCAGGGCGGGGAGGGGGAGGGAGAGCAGAGGGAATTTACTGCAAGTAGTAATTTCCTATTCCAGATGACCCTACTCGACTCCAATACCCAAAGATCTTCTTTTTTGTTTCCGCGTGCGGGCCCATTAGCCCGGGGATCGCCGACCGCCGAATAGGATCCTCCGTTTAACAGATCAGAAGGGAGATCGGGAGACGACCATCGTTCGCAAGTTCGAGCAAGCGTGGATTTTGCAGGTGGACCGTTATACGACTCACTCAGACGTACTCAGCATGGCTCAACCAGGACAAGTGCTTTGGGGAAAGTAAGCGATCTATGACCACCGCTTGACTGCTTTGCAAGAAAATCCCGCTCACAACCAGGTTCTTCATGATGATGGGAGCGAGTGAGTCCCCTTCTCCGCCTGCCCCCGGGATCGGCGTCTAACACACAGTCACCCTCGGCGGATGGGGTTTGATGCGCATAGTCTCTCCAACCGACGAGCAATTGTACAAAGTGTGTTGAAAATTGCCTCCCTGTTCCCCAAATAATACCCCGCTCAATCTTAGAAATTGGCCCCGGATCTCAAGGCAAAGGTCGACGCTGCCCGCGCCAAACGACTTGCGAGCGAGGATATCCGGGAGAAGCTGCAGGTGAGTCTACACTCTCCCCACAACTTGTGCTCCGCTCTGCTTAGCTCCCCGCGCTTATACAAGGACGCTTCGAAAGGGGAGACGGACCAGATCGTATGGGGAGACTCGTTTGCGTCCAAGCCCCCTCCGGGCGGACGAAGAGTATAAAGACCCATCCCGACCTCCGGTGTACCACTATCATCCGTTCAGACATCTCATGTAAAGACTCGTGCAAATTCTGCAAGCGGCTTCGATCGAAAACATATGATGCATATCGCATTGATGTAGACTTGGCTTCTACTTCCTCTCACGTCTCGTCTAAGCACCGACGTTCCAGAATTGGAGACCAGGGTATCCGGGCTCAGCCGCCTCAATCTTCTCCTTGGCCCATCCTTCCGCCTCAGCCCCGCTCTCCACCTTGGCCAAAGCATCCTTAACGCTGATCACCTCGAGCGACTCGAGCTTGATAGACGATTGGATGTAGGGGCGCAAGAGGCAGATCGCATCGTACTCGGAGAATCCGAGATCTCTTTGGAAAGCCTTAGACCCCTCGTCGAGAAGTTTCCGCTGATCCATCAATGCCTGAACCTTGACATGTATCACCGCCGCCTCGACTCACCTTGAACAGCTGTATGAACGGCATAGCCTTCTTGTCCTTAACGAGACCAGCCGCCACACTCTCCTTCTTCAAAGCCGCCTCGTCGACCTTGCCCGTTTGCTCGTCGTAGACCTTTCGGACAACCTCGACGCACTTGTTCTGCCACTCGGGGAACTCGGCAGCGACGTAGACTCGTGCAGCCTTGGGCTTGGAAGGGTCATAAGCACCAGCAGTCTTGCCCTTGGTCTTCTTCTTGGAAAGCTGAGCCTCGGCGCTTCGGATCGAGTCAACGACTCCACGCATGTACTCCAACTGCGCAAGGACGGCCGGGTTGCTCTCGGAAGACGCGCGGGGGAAAGCGGCATTCTGGATCGATCCGGTCTCTCCGAGGACGTTCTTGTAAATGTGCTCAGAGTAGTGCGGTGTGAAGGGAGCGATGAGGAGAGCGGCGTTCTTAATGTAAGTAAAGACGAGGTCGTGGTGCATGCCCGCTCCGCCGTTCTCGGGGCTGCTGACGGATCGGTACCAGTTTCGAGCAATCTCGAAGTCGTAGAGACCTCGCTTCAAGGCTTCCTTGTACTCCATCCTGCAGGTCAACTGATTGCTCGAAAACCAAAGATCAAACTCACTTGTCAAAGGCCTCGTAGGCTCGCTCGCAAAGGGCATCCATGTCGGCCTGGAATCCTCGGTCAAACTCGTTCCACTCGCCCGTTCGGAGAGAGTCCTTGGTCGCCTTCATTTCCTGCCAGTCAGCTGGGCTCATGCCGCCCAGATCCCAGTGTAACTAACCTCAGCCCAGATAGCAGCGGTGTGCAATCGGAGAATAGCGGCGTTGGCGACAGTCTCCTCGAAGCTGACATTAGTCACTGTGAATGAGAACAACGCCAAATCGACTCACTTGGCATCGGTAATCTCGTCTCCAGCATCGGCGAGAGAGAGTCGCATAGCATCCGCACCGTACTTCTTGGTAGCATCTCGCATGGTCAAGAAGTTTCCGGTACTCTTCGACATCTTCTTTCCGTTCAACATCAAGTGTCCGTTGGTTCGAACAGCTCGGGGCCAGTGCTTCTCGGGGAAGATAGCGGCGTGGATGTATATCCAGAAGGTCAAGTGGTTCGGAATGAGATCCTTACCAGACGATCGGACGTCGAGAGGGTAGAAGTATTGGAAAGAGTACTTCAACTCAGCCGCCTTCTCTTGGGGAACAGGCGAGTCGGCCGGGAAGGGTCCATCGCAAAGAACGTATTCCCAAACAGCGTCCGTCATCTGGTCGGGGGTGATGCCAAGGGGACCGGGGGTCTTACCCCATTGCTCAGCGTGCAGAAGGTGAGCAACGGTGTAGTACGACATGTAGATGGTGGAATCGGACAGCGACTCGACGAGGAATTGAGGGTCCCAGGGGAGTTTAGATCCAAGACCGTAAGATCGAGCGCAAGCCCATTGGTTCAGCCAGTCGAGGACAGCCTCGAACGCGTTTCGGGTCTCGGGCAGGTAAGTGTTCATTTGCGACAAGAGCCTTTATGTCAGTGCGAGCTTCTCGTTTTTACTGGACTATTTGCTCACTTCTTGGCAACTCCCTTCCACTCCTCCTCTCCATAGTCAAGGTACCATTGGTCGACAAGCGCAACGACGCAGACGTCGGCACTTCGCGAGATGACCTCGCTCTCGGGCTCGGCGTACGGCACAGCGAGACCAAGATCGATCATTTGTTGACGGACCTTGGTCTTCGCGTCGGCAACAGGCTCGCCCTTGAAGTCTCCGACAATCATGGTACCGTTGTAGAATCCCTCCTTGTACGCCATGTCCTTCGCCTCGGCGAGTTGAACCTTGTCCCTCTGAGACTGGATCTTGAGCTGAGTGCAGAGGACCTCGGCGGCCATGTCTCCGAACTTGGGAGTGGAGAGGACAGGGATGGGGTCGATGGCGGCCCACTCGGGTTGGATCTTGTACATCTCGGGCTTCTTTCGGAGGTCCATGAGCGTTCGGTAGTCATCGGGGGAATCGGAGGGAACGGAGGTGACGACACCGGTACCCTGGCTAGTCAGCTTTGCGACTGGTTGTACACGCAGGTCTCACCTTGGTGGCAAGAACACCCTCCATGGGCAAGACGTAGACCTCCTTGGCGAGTCCAAGAGGAGGAGCGACCTTGGTACCAATCAAATCAGATCCAAGAACATCGGCGACCTTGTTGAAGACGCCTCGCTCTCGGGCAAAGGTTCCCTGGAAAGCCATGTTTCGGGCGGCTCGCTCGGTGACGAGGAAAAGCTCGTTGTCAGAGGCCTCGAAGAGACCGTACTTGAGAGTAGGTCCGACGAAACAGTTGGTCTGACCGTACCTGTGCGTCAGAGACGAAGGCCTTTCCTTCTAGAGCAAGACTTGCATCGTCTCAGGTCGAAGGGTGGCGGCGACCATCCAGACCTTCTTTCCGCCAACGGCTTGTTGGATCTCGCTCGGGACGCTCGGTCCCCAGCCAGTCACCTCCATCTTGACCGCAGTGTATTCTTGCGGGTTAACGGCCTCTCCGCTTGCTCTGTCGTGGTCCATACACGGTTGACCGTCCTTGGGCGAGTAGATGGTGTATCGCTCTCCGAACTTGATCTTGCCTTGCTGGTGCAGCTTGTTCATCTGCCATCGGACGAAAGAGTCGTAGTAAGGGTTCGCGTCGGCTGTTTGGGGTCAGCAAGAGCGTGATGCATTGAAACATCGGGTTAGGGCACCATGTAGGGAGAAACACGCACTTGTCAAGAATTGCCTTCTCCAGTCAACTCGGGCACCGAGGCCAGAGAGATCCTCCTTGGCGATGGGGGGGAAGAAGTGGAGCCAGTGGTACGGGTCGGCGAACTTTTTGATCTCGGATCGGGGGACGCCAATCAACTCGAGGATCTGGAATTGGTAGGTAAGGCCGGTGGACTTCGCGTTGAGCTTTCCTTTCTTTCCCTTGGAGGGGTCGGTCGACTCGAGCGACTTGGCAGGAGTAGGAGTGGGAACAGCGGGCTCGGCAGGGGCGGCCTCGGCAGCCTCAGAGTATCCGGAGAAGTCCTCGCCGAACATCTCCATCTCCCGGATGAGCTTGTCGGCAGCGGCCTGGTAGGTCAGCAAACGGTCTTGAGGGAAGACGGTCGGACAAGGAAGAACGGCCAAAGGTAGCAGAGACGCACCTTGATGGGCATACCCGTGGCGTGGTATCCGACGGGGAACAAGACTCGCTTCCCTCTCATCCTCTCGAAACCAGCAGCAAACTCGACCTTGGAGATGGTGAACGCGTGACCGAGATGCAGACTGCCGTTCATGTAGGCGTAAGGGAAAGTACCGAACCACTTGGGGTGTTCCTTCTTGACATCGTCGATCGAGTGCTTGCCGGCAAAGAAGTCGGCGTAGGACTCGACGCCAGAGGGCAGGGGAGGGGGATTGGCCTCGAAGGTCTTGGAGGACTCCCAAGCGGACCGGGCGGACTTTTCCAAGTCGATCAGGTAGTCTCGCTTATCGGTCTGACACGTCAGTATAGCTCTGCAGCCTGCCATCCACGCCTCACCTTCTCCATGACGACGACAGAGCCCGCGGGGGCGTCATGCTGTATGTGGGCGGCCATCTTCCGAGAGATGAAAGTGCGAACAAAAGTTCGGAGGGGTGTGAGTAAAGGGCTTGGACTAGGGTGTACGCCGCGAAAGAGCGGCTTGAGGAGAATCGTGATGGCGGTTGATCCTTTCTTTTTGAGAGCCTCAGATGAAACCGATCCGATGTCTCGACGTGTGGGAGGATGAGGTCAAGAGATGTGTATTGCTCTTTGTCACGGTTCGACTTAAACTCGAAAAGAGTCGGTCGGGCGTTGGGTATCGAGGTGAAACGGCGGCGAAGTCCGCTGATAAGGATCGAAAATCATGACGTGGCGGATCAGTAGGAAAGACTGATTGTCCATACTCGTAGAACATAGCTTGACGAACTCTCGACTCGGAGAGCCACCATGATGCAGTCAATCCATGAGAGAACATACATACACCCGCAGCTTGATACTGTACAGCGGTTCGAGAGTGCGACCACTACAGCTTCTTCCCCTTTCGAGGCAGGATCCTCACCCCAGCGCCTGCGACGTAGCTCAGTCCACTCCAGATGGTGGTCCCAGCCACGACCCATTGCAAGTATTCCAGAGGCACTCCAATAGGATATGTGATCAACGGAGATACCGTAGTGACCCCCATCAAGACCAGCTGAAGGGCGGTGTTGATCTGCCCGTCAGCTCTCACGACTCGACATGTGCGCAGCCGACCTTGCTTATTTGCGTGGGCTTGACTTCGGCAGAGGGTATGGACGGGTTGAAGAATCTCCCGACCGTGCGCTGGTCTATCAGTGAGGATACAAGGGGAAGAACCAGTACGGACCGGAGGAGGAAGCGAGATGTATCGGAAATTAAACGCTGATATCGTCAATGCGGCATCTCGCCCTAGGATCAATGCCGCGAGTGGTACTGCCATCAGCGGGACAGTTAAGAATAACCTAGACATGGTCTCACCAGGCAGCAACCCAGCCCAAGCCAGAGTGATGACCAGCGTAGTCATGAGGGTCTTGTCCGCTGCTGGGTCTAATATACTGCCCAGAACGCTTTTGCCTCCCCACCGTCGCGCGAGATATCCGTCAAGCTGTCGTCAGGTCCATCCGGTAGACAGGCAGATAGGCTCACCCAATCTGAGACGCCGCACGCGAACAGCAGCGACGTAGCCAGCACGTAGTCTCCCTGAACTATTTGATAGCCGAGGAACGGGCAGGCGATAATGCGAGCGAGAGTCAAAGCGTTGGGTATGGTGTAGGGCGATTCCGACAGTTCCTCGTTATCTTCTGATGACGATGGCTGAGATATCAGTATGGCTAGGTAACCGACGCGGCGCGATAGCTCACTTCTGGTGGTGTGGGACGTGGGTCCGAGGGAGAAGGCTGAGACGACATGAAGCGCATAGGCATTCTTGCACCCGCGCACGGGGTATAAAGCGCTGTTCTCAATGAACGCATCAGCACATCTTTTGAAGAGGCTGAGTGAGCGAATGAACGGCATTGAAAGTGAATTGGCCTGAACCCGGCTCTGTCGAGGCGGAACGCGACACCCGGGGTCCGTTTTCCAGCACCGTGGATTGTCTTCGTTATCGACTTGATTGACATCGAGCATCCCCGTCCCAGCGTGAGGGTATACGACATTGTTTGCTGTGGTATCACTGCCGTATATTGAAATTGCGTGAACAAGGTATATTGCAAGAGTGTCGACCTGAGAGAGCCGAGTTTGGATTCCCTAGGAGCAATGCACAAACGGGATCGTCATTGCCACGTGTATCCCACGTGTCGGTCCGCTGAAACAGCCTGGGGCTCCGTTCATCACTCGTCACAAACAAAGTCTTCGAGGTCTGTCTCCTCTTTCAACACATTCGCACTTTGGTTCTCTCTAACACTCAGACTCTATCCGAGTGGGCGTAGCAGCTGAGACGCTCAAGCCTAGACATGGCCATCGATCGGACTCCGAATAAAGTCACCCGGCGACCAATCGTTTTGTCAGACACCGAATCGGACGGCGACGATCATCTATACCCTTCGTCCCTTGTCCAACCGCTCTCTTCCAGTACGGCTCACAACAAGATGGAATTCTACGACGCACATCCGCCTCCAGCGCCGAAACCCAAGGTCAAGCCGAGAGAGGCTGTCCCGGTGACTGACTCGCGTGTTGCGCCGCCAACCAAATTCGGCGCAAAGACCGCTAGCGGGTCGTCAGGCTTGAGCGGGAACAGCTTCGCCTCATCGTCGGGTATGTTTTCGCTGGAAAGTAGTATACTCGCCCATATCTGATGTCTGGCAGGCCCCGACGCCTACGACAGGCCTTTCGGCTCAAGCATCGTTGGGAGCAAGAAGTCCGCGAAAAGTGCAGGAAGTTATGGAGGTTACATCAAACCCGCCACGCCGAACGCCTTCTCCAAGAGCAGCGGATCCAGCAGGCCGAGCGCTCAATCTCAATCGCCCTTCCACGGGTCACAGTCGCATACCAACGCGTCACGATTCAGCGCTCAATCACAGTTCCAATCAGGTGGTCCCACCCACAACGGAGGATGGCCCACCTGGGTGACCCAGAAGCAACCCTTCCCCGGAGTACGCCCGACTGCACATCCGTTCCCCGTCCCTCCTGTGGTCAACAAAGATCGGGAAGAGGACGATGGGATAGAACGAGAAAGGTTCAATCTCGATGTCAACCTTACTGCCGAGGATTACGAGCGTCACCATGGCGACGCCGAAGCTCACATGCGAGAGCTCCTCAGCGGTGCCGTTGGAGAAGGGGAGGCGGAAGACGGAAGCTTTGAGGATGGGGATGATGTGGTCGAAGGCTTTGTAAAGGGCGTCAGGCTCATGCCTCACCAGGTTAGAGGAGTCAAGTGGATGAGGAGCCGGGAAACCGGAAGGAAATATGGCGGCATCCTTGCAGATGTGAGTTTCGACGCAGCTCACGGCTGACTCGATCCATCGATCGCGGTCCCTCCCGACCATGACTGATAAGCAGGATATGGGATTGGGCAAGACGGTGCAGACCCTGGCCAGAATCGTCGAGGGCGTGGCCACACCCGCAGAGATCAAGGCCGGATACAAGGGTGGAACGCTGTATGTGACGCAGCTCGTCGAAACTTCCCAGGGTTGACGACAGCATTGTCGCTCCGTTAGCAGTGATGGAGCAGTGGGCATCAGAAGCCCGAACCAAGACGACATCAGGTCGATTGAAAGTGACCACTCATCATGGCCCTTCTCGAACCAAATGTCCGTTAGGCGGATCTCGAGATGATTGTATGGCTGATAGGCAGCGGCGAAGACTCTACAAGGATACGATGTTGTCATCACCACCTTCCAGACATTGGCGTCGGAGCACAAAGCTTTCAGCGAAGCCGCGAAAGAGGACACCGAGTCGGAGGATTCTGACTCGGACACCGGTGTCAGGAAAACCCTCAAGAAAAAGGCGAAGAAGAAGAACACGCCGAATTGTGCTATATTCGGAGTCAAATGGCTGCGCGTTGTCATTGGTATGTCATGCCACGTCGTGAACTATAAGCGTGGTAGTCGTACTGACTCGAAGATGAGGCGCAGAACATAAAGAACAAGAGGACGAACGCGGCCAAGGCGGCGGTGGCGCTCCAGGCCAAATACCGATGGTGTCTTACCGGTACACCCATCCAAGTGAGACACTGATCGCGTCGTCCGTCACAAGTTGTTGACGCACAGAACAACGTGGAAGAGCTGTACTCTCTGTTCAAGTTCCTTCGAGCCAAGCCAATGGACGACTGGGACGTCTTCAATCATCGTATCTCCCTTCCAGTCAGACAGGGGCAAACAAAGGTCGCCATGAAGCGGTTGCATGTATTGCTCAAAGCGGTTATGCTTCGCCGGACGAAAGACGCCACGCTTGGTAAGTAGTCTGTCGCCTCGAGAGCAGGAGCTGATGTGATAGATGGCAAGCCCATCCTGAATCTGCCAGGAAGAACTGTCGACATTGTGGCTTGCGAGTTTGACAAGGAAGAGCGAGAATTCTACACGGCTCTTGAACAACAGACCGCTCTTACCTTCAACAAAGTGAGACTACTGCGCTTTGATGTAAGGGAGTACCTGCTGATGCCAGTTTGTCAAAGCTGGAACCGTTATGAGCAATTACACCAGTGTTCTTACCATGCTACTCCGACTGCGCCAAGGTTCGCTTGATTTATCGCGGTCTGACGGGCGTAAACGCTAATCAAACAGCCTGTGATCACCCCTCCCTTGTCGCTAGCGCGCTGTCCGTTGATGCGGATGCGCTGGAGAACAAGAAAGCTCAAGCACCTGACGACTCCGATTCCGCCGACGAGCTTGCCGATCTCCTTGGAGGCCTTGGGGTGGACAAGTCGAAGAAATGTGAAATCTGCTTCACGACGTGAGTTACCACTAGGCGAGGGCGAAGATGACCTAACTTTAGACTTTCCGCCGTCGAAGATGGAAAGTGTACAGAATGCGTAGACATCGCCAAGAAGGCCGCCGCCAAAGGCGCGGATGAAGAACATTTGCCGGACTATTCGGCCAAGATCCGCATGCTCCTGAAGATCATTAAACAGGTGGAGGAGAGAAGTGGAAAGAAGGAAAAAACTATTGTCTTTTCTCAATTTACCAGCTTCCTCAATCTCATCGAGCCATTCTTGCGTCAAGAAGGTATCAGTTTTGTGAGGTGTAAGTGGCCTTTTTGGTCTTTGCTGTAGGCGGATCGTTATTGACTGACAGACGATGGCGCAATGCGGAACGACAAGCGTCAGGAGAGTCTGGAGAAGATCAAGACGGATCCGACCATCCGACTCATTCTGATCTCGTTCAAGGCCGGAAGTACGGGTCTGAACTTGACCTGCTGCAACAATGTCGTGCTCATGGACATGTGGTGGAACCCAGCGTACGTGCGCCGCGGCGTGGTGTGCCCAATGAGCTGATCCGGGTAGACTCGAAGATCAGGCCTTCGATCGGGCGCATCGGTACGTCTCACTGATACATTCAAAGTCCAAGTCCACTCACATCCAGTCTGGGACAGAAGCTTGACGTCAACATCTACAAATTGACTATCGGCGAGACGGTGGAGGACCGTGAGTCTTGTCAAGCTTTGAAGCATTGCCGTGTGCTGACGACTAGGCATTCTCAAACTGCAAGAGCAGAAGCGTGAGCTTGCCAAAGCTGCCCTTTCGGGCGACGCAAAGAACCTCACCAAGCTCACTTTGAACGACATCATGGGTCAGTTTACATTGGTCGTTGCGATTGAGTTAGTCGACTGATCTCGTAGCTTTGTTCAAAGCTGGGGCCACGCATCACGACAGTGACGACGAGCGATAGGCGGAGGATGACAACTCTTCTTGATGATGTTGGCGCGGCTATGGAAGGGAGGAGGGGAAGGAGGTGGAGGGAGGGTAGTGCGGTATTGAAGGCAATACGGCAATCTGACTCTCGTGTTCAGTGCGCTAGCTGTTCTGTGTATAGACTTGATGTTCTAGTATGAAGGCACGTGGCGTTCCTCGAGGCTTCCTGTCTCTCTGTCACGGTGATCGATCGGGTATGCAGCGCCGCGGTCCATGATCACGGTCGATTGCAGAGCAATCGATGTGAGGCATGTTATTGTTCGGTCTGAGACAAGTAGTAGGGGCCCATGTGGTTGAGTTCGGGCGCCGGACTTCGCCGCGACGTTGTTTGTACCGGTTCGCTGTTACAACCGGTAGTCACGACCAGTCACTCAACCATCCGCCTTTCCATCACTCCTCGTCGACTTGCATGGGTCACCTATACAATCATGTCCAAAGGTACTCCGATCAAGGATCCATTCGACCCAGAGCGCTCTACTGTGCCGGCCAAGATACGCGCTCGTAACCAGCTCATCCGCGATGCAGAGGCATTGTACGGGCACGAGCCTGACGAGGCGGATCGCGAGATCTTGAACACCGAGTAGGTTTGCCTTGTTTGTGAGTTCGGTCCTCCTTGAGACTTACATTCAGTCCTGCGACACTTGTGGATCGCTTGAAGCGAGGCGAGGGGGGTTTCACTTGTCAGCGGGTCATGCAGGCTTATGTAGGTTATCACTCTGTAGCCGGGGGGTCACGGTAGACAAGAAATGCGTAGTTTCAGGCATGCTGATCGAAGATCCGAGCGGCGTGCGCTGTACAGCGGACCCATAATTGTCTCACTGAGGGTATGTATCACACCTCACCTGCATGAATCTGTCCCGATTGGCTCACCGCAGTGATGTTCCAGGAGGCCATGGCCGAAGCGAAGCGTAAAGACGCCGAGAGGGAGTCTGGGGCGGCGTGCGAGGGTCCGTTCTGGGGTTTACCTTCCAGCTTCAAAGGTACGCGCGGAATGGCAATCGTCCCATCGCTCGCATAGGACGACTGACCCGGACGGATGATTGGGGCGTAAAGGCTGATTGTAGACACGTTCAACGTCGTCGGAGTGGACACCAGTCTGGGCTGTTCGCCGTGAGCGACAATGATCTCCTTGACATAGGAGTTGAGACTGAACAAACCTCTAGACACTGCGACAAGCCGACAAAGGACCCTCGAGACGAAGGAGAGGTGTGTTGTATACATAAGCTGCTAGGGCGCAACGCTGACGTCCAGCTCGTCAAGCTCTTCCGACTGGGAGGGGGTATCCCATTCTGCAAGACCAACATTCCCCAGGTAAGATCGTCTGCCTGTGACAGACTTCCGCACTGACCCCTTCAGACATTGCTGGCTTTCGAATGCTCTAATCCCGTGTTCGGCCCGGCGTTGCACCCTACCGACCCGGCTCGCGCCCCAGGAGGGAGCAGTGGTGGAGAAGCCGCTCTGGTCGCTCTCAAGGCAACGCCTGTCGGCTGGGGCTCAGACAGTATGTTTCGGAAGCGACCGGATGAAAACAATATTAACGGCAGTTGGGGGCTCGTTGCGAATCCCAGCACACTACTCTGGCATATGCGGTCTCAAACCGGTCAAAGGTCGATGGCCCTCGGCCATGGGACGCAAGCCTATCCCCGGATTCGAGGCTGTGCGGGTATGTTCTTGACTCCCTCTGACACTTGGTGTTACCTGTGGCTGAACACATAGGTGTCTGTCGGACCGATGGCTCGGAATGTCTCTGACCTGACCTGGGCGGCCAAGGTCATCACTGATCTCACGACTCAGTCAGGGAACCGGGGTGAAGAGTCACTGGTTCCTGTTCCGTGGAGAGAAGTGACACTTCCCAAGGTCCTCCGAGTCGGATGGTTCACGGAGTTTGGAGGGGTCAAGGTGAACTCGGGTGTCGAGCCTGTGGAGCCTTAGAGCTGAGCGGTAGACCAGCCCAGCGTGCGCTAGAGCCGTTAAAGTGGTCGTTGATTCTATGAAAGCTGCCGGGCACCAAGTCGAGGAGTTCCATCCTCCTGAGCGTGAGTCAAACTTTCATTCCCCTTGGGCAAGGCTGACTCTCAGCCGTTCAGGCGCTCAAGGTGAGCATGAGGGTGTGTGCCCAGCTAATCAGCCAGATATTTGCCGCATTGACCTCATCCGATGGGTACCAAACGCTTCTCAGCAATATCGGAAGCGATCCGATGGAGCCCTCCATGCGGCTTGTGCGTGGACTTTTCGGGTTGCGCTGACAGTGCAGGTCACGTTGGGCCCAAAGATCCCTTCCCTGATCAAAGCCTTGGCGGTGTGGGCCATCAAGACTGTTGTGGGCGATGAGACCTTTGCCTCTGCGTTCGGTCAGTATTCCCGCAAGGTTAGTTTGAGGTGCGACTATAATCTGCAGAAACGTCGAAACGTAAGGACGTCCGGCAATTCTGGGAATGGACGGATCGACGTGATGTCTGGGCCGAGACTTTCAACCGGATGGTACGTTTGCCAGTGGGAGACGACACTGAAATTAGGCATGGGCCGAGAACAAGTACGATATGATCGTCTGCCCTGTGCAAGCTACCCCCGCGTTGAAGCACGGCGAGACGGAGTTCCTTTCGCCTCTATCGTCAGTGGATTCATTCAAGGGGACCGGTATGTAAGAATGACGGACAGACTTTCAACCATCATGTACAACATTTGCGATTCGACCGTCGGGGTCCTCCCTGTCGTTCGGGTGGACAAGGAGCAAGACGCAGTGTCCTCAGCATCGGGTACGAATGAGAGTGGTTCCAAGGATCTGCCTCGAAGCAAGCTCCTTGAGAAGCGGGTGTACCACCCGGAAACGGGCGTGTATGACGAGCAGGCGATGCATGGGCTGCCTGTCGGAGTGCAGATTGTCGGTAGGGCATACGAGGAGGAGAAGGTCCTGGCGATGATGAAGATCGTGGAGGAGTTGGTCAAGTACGAGTAGGTGGGTCAGGTGGGTCGGAGAATGGCTTTGTGAGGGAATTGTGGAAAAGGTCTAGCGTCGAGTGGGAACCGAGACGGAGGTCCACCTTTCCGTGCTTGTAGTTGTTGAGTGTAAATGGTACATTGTAGTGTACATGAATGGATCAGGTTCAGGGATGGAACGATGCCTGCAGCATTGTCTATTGAGATTGCAGCGCCTCCCATTCTTTCTGTATCACTCGGATAAAGTCGCTAGAGGTATGCCCGTCCTGCCTGTCAGCATTGCTGGAGTCATGCAAGGCAGATGGGGCAAGGCATGGGGGTATTTCCTCGTCATGACAACGACGACATGGACCGTGTTCAACTCACGTCGCAGCCGGACCACTTGCCGCCGTCGACGATACACCTCCGCTTGCCTGTTTCACCAATGTCAATCGTACAGCTCTTGGTCACTCCTGCCGCTTCTGTCCTCCCTATGCTCTCCACCAACAGCCTCTTCCCTTCCTCTCCCACCGTCCCTTTCTTCGTCGCCCTCTTCCCATCATCCCGACGAGCCCCTTTTCCAAGGATACACTCTCCGACCCCGGACCCCCACCAATCGACCTTGGAGGCCGTCGCGCACCGCCTCGTCAATGCTACATCACCGATCTTCCCGGGGAACGGCGTCTCAAAGTTCTGGCATTGGACCGACGCGTAAAACTCGGGTAAAGGGACATGACGCTGTAAGCAGAGATCGTGGATGTTGCCCCGACATTCCGCCTCGCCGTGCTTGCATTCGACTCCCAACCGCTCCGTCTGGTTCAGACTGCGTGTCAGGGTTTTATAGCGCGGGCAATGGGCCTTTGGGAAGCTGCTCGAGGAGGGATTATGATGATTGGCCATTGTCACACTCACTGGGCGACCACATCGACGGTAAAGTGGATCTTGTCCCGGATGCCAGGATGTTGTAGGACCTAGTCTGTGTCAGTCTTCCACGCGCGCGAAACTAAAGGGAGAGGGTTGAGTGAGGATCAAGAGAAGAACCTAGCGCACGTCGTCAAAGACAGCTTCGCAGAGTCGCTGCAAGTGTCAGTCGTGCGGCTCTACGGCACGGGATCCTCCAACCCACGGCGTCTGGACAGCGGGACATGACATAGAGCGTGACGTTGACTCTGGGACCGTCTTTCCCACCCGACAACACCCTTGGGTCCTGTCCAAGAGGCGTTTGCTCCGTATTCGACCATAGTGCAGGTGGTAGAGACTGAGCCGGGGAGACGAGCAGCCAGGCAGCTACCAAGGCAGTGGACAAGCGCATGGCGATGTGAGTAAAGGAAATGTACCTCTTTGAGATGCGAATGTGCAGTCCAGTGTACTGTTAGTGTACTGTTCTGTTCGCTGTAATCAGCGTGCAATCTGACAACGGATGACCTCATACTGGCCACGTGATGGGACACCCTCCTCCCGGTCATCTCCGCCAGCTGTCTGTTATCGCCAGAATCGTCGGTCACCAGTCACAAGCGTAAAGATGCATAGCTTACAAGATTCGAAGCGGAGAGATGAAATCGAGTGTAAGCATTATAAAAAGCTTTCGGAAATACAACCCCTCTTATGAAGACAACCACAGCCAGTCCATACAAGATCATATCGGGCCTCACCAACCAATCATCCCTCCCCACACATGTCATGGCTTATTCACAGGTGTAACCGACGTCCCCACGGCTGGCTCGAATATCGACAAGATTGGAACGGTCGGCCCGCCGTAAACGGTATCTGACCACCGTCGAAGACGTAAATCTTGAAAGTACAAGTGATTCGTCAAGCAGCACCTCCTTGATCCACCAAAGACACCCAAAGTCGCTGTTTACTCTGCGATCGTCGGAACAGCCTTGTCGCCGTCGCCCTTATGATCCGCTTTGACCGCAGAACGGGTCATTAATGGACCAGGTCGGCCACTCGAGGTGCGAGGGGCCATATCTGTGGCAGAGCGACTGGTCTGTCGCGATTGCGGAACGGCCCCGGGTGAAGAGGAAGGGTCCTCCCAATTGAGAACATCGTCGGGAGAGAAGTCAATATCCAACGAGCTGTTGAGCGAGTTCGCAAACGCGAACGACGTCGCACGATCGTTCCACCCATTCGTAGGCGGCAAGGACTGCGTCCCGGACTGAGGCGTTATTGGGAAATTGGAGGACGAGACATGGCGCGGCATCATGGTATAAACCTGCAAAGTATCCTCGCGCTCAATGGGAGGGGTTCCGTCGCCGCCAGTGTTCGAATCAGCAGGCCGGAGGGTCCACTCGGCATCGGGTGAAAAAACAGCATGTTCCGAGAGGAAGGGACCATTGTCTTCGACGATGACTGCTTCCATCGGGACAAGAGGGCCACCCGAAGAATCTCCGATGATAAAGGGTGTGTCCCCTCCGGCAGTCAAGTCGTAGAGTGCCCCGCTCCAAACAACCTGGTCGGAAGGCAGGATGTCACTCTCGGTGGCGTACATGATCGGATGACTAGTCGCGTCATGGGCATAGGGAACGTATCCGTATGTGTCGTAGGTGGCACCGGTATAGGCCTGGGGCCCGTAGGTCACCCATTCGCCAGCAAGGTCGCCCGGCTGAACGTTGCGGAGCTCAATCTCCGAGAAGGTTGAGTGAGCTGAGTTTAGCAGCTGTGCGACGTGGACATGGTTTGGCTCACTTGGAAGCGTGTATGGCAAAATCCGGCCTTCTTCATCCATGAGCTCTCTGACAGCTTGATATTCGGCTGTGGCCTCGATCTGACGGGCATCAACACCCTGTAGACATTCGGCATATGAGCGGAATGGAACCACATCGGAGGGATCGAGAGCGTAGTCCTCCGCATCGCCGTCGTCCAGCTTTGACCACATTGCAGCGATTTCATGTACTCCAGCTTGGTCCTGTTCCTTATCCTTCAAAGCATTAGCAGTATGGCCGGTCGCGGTAGGGAGTCGAGGCGGTGCTCGCAAGGTGGTGTGTGCAGCGGGGAAAGGTTCGGTGGTCCTTCGCGGCAGGGGCGCTCGTTGGGGTGATTGTTGTGGTCCTACTGCTGGCTTTGCAGGCGAAGGCCCCTCGGCGACTGGAGGAACGTTTGGGAACCCTGGGTGCCCTGCTGGAACTCCACCAGAAGCTTGAGCGGGCAGCTCTTCCGCTTTCGTCCCACCTGTGGGCGGAGCGGAGAATGTGGCATCATAGGACACACCAAGCTCTTCCGGTCGCAGGGACGGCAAAGACGACTGAGGCATAGGGAACGGGTATGAGCGCAATCGGTCGTTACCATCAACCCGGCCCTTGTGAGCACCTAAATGTTAGTGCTGGTCACAATTGGCAAGAGCGACGACTGACTGTTCGAGGGCAAATGCTCGTTTCCGTTCTCGCCCGATTGGCCACCACCAGAATACGTGAGTGAGCGAGCCATGCGTGATCCTTCGGGTGTGAGCACCGAGTAAGGAGAATTGGGCGAGAGGCGATTCTTTGTCCGGGGTCGTCTCCCTATTTGCCAGTAGGGAGTCAAGTCAATTTGTATCACGGCATAGACATTGGTACATAGGTGTGGCGAAACGGGAACGAGGGAGGAAGGTTGTTTAGCATGATCGGGACGGTGTCGGGAAGAAACTCACTACTGCCTCCGCTACGCTGCAAGTCCTTGGCCCTTCTCGCCGCCTCCCTTTCCCTCTCTTTCTCTTCCCTCTGCTTGATTTTATCCGCCTTGCGCTGAGGTTGAAACTTGTAATCAGGGTACATCAACTGGTGCTATTTCCGTTAGCCTAAACCACAAGGGACTCGGAAAAGCTCGAAAAGCGACTAACCTCTTGCTTCTTGATTTCGCTTCGCTTTTCGTAATCTCCTCGGACTTCAGGAGTCTCGCGCTTCCACAGCATACTGATCATCTTTGAGATGTCTGCCTGCGGCAAACCACGCCCAGTCTTGCCTCGCCCCAGGGACAAGAGCCCCTCGGACGGTTCTTTGGCACCTTTTTTGCCCTTTTTCGGCTTGCGTTCCGGCTTGCTATCCGTGTTGTCTACTCCGAGCCCAGCAGTACAGCATATGGGCGGCTGATTGGTTTCTTCACCGGAGGACTCGCTCGATAAGGCTACGCCGAGCTCCAGCATGACAGCTTCGAGACCTGGTATATCGCCTCCCGCGGCGATCGTTCGCAGCATGTCGGACCGATACAGAATCCACGCGTTAGGTGGTCGAGGCGTGTGACTCTTACCGTCGGGCTTGGATGAAACTCCTTCGGGATCCTCCGAAGGAAGCTCGACAGGGGCAGAAACCGGAGTGGAGAGGTGGTGAGGCTCTGTGACGGTAGGTTGCCGTGGAATAGGGTAGTCGTGGATTCGAACCATATTGTTTGACGGCTGATATGCGGATGGGAAATACGAGGTGGATGGGTAGGAATGAGGGTAAATACCGTAGGGCGCTCCTGGGGACGACAAGGTTTGTTGAGGCGAGATCGAGAGGCTGGAATGCTCCGGTGGTGTCGAGGTCGGGATCGAGGCAGATGGGACGAAATATGGACGTGAATGCATAGCGACGTCTTCTCCCGACGAGTATGGGGGCGTGGGGACGACTTGCCGATAGGGCATGGTGGCGGATGACCCCTTCCTGTCCATGTCGAAGGCGTTCGGTGGTGATTTCGGCTTGGGGAACGAACGAGCTGTAGCTCTAGGCCTTACTGGCGAGGTTGTTGGTGGACGCGGCATGGTTGCTTATCGTCGCAAAAGAGGGTTGGAGTCAAGGGACAAACGGGGGGCGAAGAAGGTGCTCGTCGAGTTGGGGGTCTGGCGGCCAAGTTCGACCTTGGATTATGAGAAGATTGGATGGTAAACCCCAACGTTGCAACGAGGCAAAGGGAGTCGAGGTGTGACCACGGTAGAATGTTATCCAACCCCGGTCTCAGAACGTCAAGGGGGTGTAAGGTCGAGTCTAGGACAGTCCGGCAGACCTTGTTGTGCCTTCCCCTACTTTTAAAGCTTGTTTCCGTCGTTTCGAAGTGTCTGCCGAATGCTGATCCGTGTGAGATCGAGGCGAGGATACAGCAGCAAATGACTCGAGGCCCGATGCTACAATGGTGTGACCTCGTGATCGGGAGTTCGTCTAGCAGATCGTTTCTTCTCTGGGTGCAGAGCGGTTCTTTTTGATCTATGTCTACTGAGATCGATCCGGTAAGGCTCGCCACAGTGCTGTCGAATCGTAGAGGTGAGACCAGAGATGACTCGAATGGGGCACCCAGTATGGTGGAATGAGAACAATAAGGAATCTCTAGATGTAACGATGTAACACCTGTTTTCGGTCAGGTACTTGTACGAGCAGACAGTGTTGATCACGCAAAGGGGTTGATGTTGATGGTGTGGGAGGGGATCTGTGAAACCCGTCTGATCCACCCTATCATGTTATTGTTCTCCCATATCTCTCGCGTCCACGACTTGCACAATCTTATTGTTCTCCTGGTCCCGAAGCACGGGTACAGAGGAAGCACTTACTGGGAATGATCTCCTATCGTGTGTCCAAGCTGACTGATTGCTGACCGGGAATGATCGTGTCGCGCCGCACGATCAAAAGATGGGGGTCGTGTCCAACTTTAAGCGTCCTGTTCGAATCCTGATCAAACGCGTTTATATCTACCTGTACAGCAACGCTCGTATGCAAAGAAGAACAAGTTCAAGAGAGGGTGAGAAGCTGCCTAGACCCGGAAGAGGGGGAATGGCACACGAGGGGGAAATCAGACCATGGCGAGGACCATATGTCTGCAGGCGTGCCCGGGAGCCCGGATGGGGGCGGACGACGATCTATTCCGTCTGTGCTTCGTCAAGCTTGCATCAGCCGGCTTCTTCTGGCCCTGTCCTCTGCCCGTTCGCCACACTCTCAACCCTTGTCACCCTTCTCACAGGGCCGCATGACTGGCTTCGTAGGTTGACATGCCCTGATCATTCGTACAGGGACGGGCGAGTGTACCAGGGAGGGGAATCGAGGTGCAATTAGGCGCCAGCGGGCAACGATCACCGCCTGTCTTGCTCTCTCCCTGTTACACACCCTCTCCATCGACAGCGTCGACAGGACGGGATAGCGGTCCAATTCTCGTGGGGTGCCTTGAAACCATAAATCGCCGATCCGAGAGCCAAGCTTTCATGGCGTCTGCATAAATCGAGAACCATGAAACGTTATCGAAGTTTATTATTGTCGGGGAAAATGCCTCCGGGGATTTCCGCTCACGACAAGCTTATTCTAGGTCCCATGGGTAGCACCGCTGTGACACTGCGCCTGTCCCATGAAGCGGGGCGACGCAGACGGCCATAATTGAGCTCGAGCTCCGCCGGATGATGATTAAGGGAAAGATCGACTGGCGCCACAAACGGGATCGCCCCATTTGGCATGGTGGCCATGGTGATGTGAGACTTTCGTTCGAGACTACCCTGATAGACGGAAAACTAGACAACCCTTGGCATCCGCTGTTTTGGGCCGCATGAGGAGGTATGTTGATGTAGCTGTCGGTCGCGGGTGACAATGGGATCATCGGAAAGCATGACCGTGACTCTGATAATTCCAGTGGACCGAACTGAAGAAGCTCAGGAACGTTCTTAAATTCCACTTCCTGATAGGAATCAAGCGTGGGAATCGTTCCTGTGGAAAGATAATTCCATCCGCGTCAGCCAAGGCCGTGGCGGGAGACCCCACCTCTGCTCGGAAAGCGTCTCGCGATTTGGCGTATGGGACAACTTAGCACGCTACACGGGAAAAGAGACATGGCGCAGAACCACACGAACCAAGGCACCGCGCTGACATAGGGAGCAATGTTCTACTCCCCCTCGTTTTCCTTTTTCCGCTCCGGCGTTTCGCCCTGTCTCACACAATTGTGACAACCGAGCAAAGCGCCCCGCTGAGTCAGCCAGCTTACTATCTTTTACTACCTTTTTGAGCCCCGTCGCACGGTGAAGAGCCGCTCGCCACAGTCCAGAAGTTTCATCTGGTGCTACTAGCAAGGGACAAGGGCTTTCTGGCAGTTGCGCACGCGTCGGTGTGTCCTGGCTGGCTCTCACCCTCAGGGCACGGCCCCGAGGCAGAAAGCTACCTGGACGGGCACAAGTGATGCCATCTCCCATCAGTGTCTCGGATGGTGAGGCTTCCCGCCCTGGGACCGTATGTTTGATTGTGAGACGCGATGACGGGCGACTACCACCCGAGCAATCATGGCTGATGTGATTGGCCAGCTGCGGCTTGTCCGGCAGGGTTCCACATGATATAGTTCTCTCCACCGGCCAGCAGTGATGGTATCCATATGCTGGACCAAGCAAACCCAGTATTTTTAGCTTGTCGGATGAGGACGGCGTTTCGGTTCGTGGGACGCCAACAGACTGTCTCATGGGACTCGCTCTGCCGGCAGTGGCTATAGAAGGGATGGACAGCAGGGCTACTTTCGGAGACGATGCGTCTAAGACATCTTTGGCAATTAACGCATACGTGTGGAGTCGTGTGAGAGCGCGCTAGCGTGCCCTGTAATTTACGTGCCCGGTCAACGGATTGGACCTTGGCTGACCAAGCAGAGTGGCGGCGTCCCTGCCCGCCTCGCCGTTGGGGTGGAGGTGGAATGAAGGGCGGGAGGATCGATCGTGCCCATGCGTGTCCTCGCTACTTGCACCCGTGAGCTCCGGGGAGGCTCTCTCACAAGATGTCATGACAAGTAGGTTTGAGAGTGTGTAGCACATAAGGACAAGATATTTGCCCTCCTCGATAATCCCACAGAATTCGCTACTTTCGGGCGCAACAAACACAAGTTTCCGCCTCTTCTCTCGTCACAAACTTAACCTGACTGTCAAGAGCCTCTCTCGCCTCTCTCAGAGGATATTGTTCCCAAAACAATGCCTCCGCCTTGTCTTGCTCTGCCTTCTCCGTCGACTCGCGATCCCTCTCGGCGGCATAGAGACCAACCCCAACAAATTCGAACTTACACTCATCCGGCGGTCCCAAAAGCTGGACGCTGTCCACCATGCGAAGAACTCGGTGATTTCCGTGATTCACGGTCCTCATATCGACCTCGACGGCGTCCGATTAAAACACCTTGAAAAGAACCGGCGACTTCGGGATGGGGAAGGATTGATGAGCGAGCCCGTGCAATGTCAGGCTCTCTAATTTCCAGCGACTGGCGAGGAAGGTGACCGTGTGGGAGATTCCGTGCGCCAGTCGAAATTGCCACATGAGCTCTCGCTCAGTCCGTCCAACCTGCACGATCCTCTCTCGGGATCCTCCAACATAGTCCTTGGGAGCGCACTCATCAATCTTGACCGAAGCAAGGTGTCGAGTCGCTCCACGCGAGTAGAAGACACAAAGATGGACTGGGGAGAACATTTCCACAAGGACTTCCACGAAAGTCTGGTTGTGCTGGTCGTTTTCGAGGCCAACAACTCGGATCAACGCCTCTCCAAGTGCTACATATTTAACAGCTGGGAAGCGCGGTCCCGGCATCTTGCTAATCTTCGTCAACAAATGGTCCCGTACGAGGTATTGAAGGGCGCCAAAGTCCTTGATTTCGATGTACGTGCACTGCTTGAAGCGTTCCACCTTGCTCCGACAAGGTGTTATGGACCTCTCCAGCCCGTGCTGAGTCTTCTGGCAGAAAATTTGAGTTTCTCCTTGGGACCGGGTCGAATTCATGCGAGTTCCGGTAGCTAAAAGTGAGCTCGCATCTCTCACGAACGGCAATACTGTCATGTCGCCCTCGAATCGGTCGAGCTCCGTTCCCCATCTGCTTCCCCTTCGCGACCTCCTTCCGGACGATGAGATCATCGTTGCCTCCGTCCCTTTTTCTCGCCCCCACATGATATTTTCGGTGGGCATAGTAGACCTTTCGGACATGTAGACGTAACAAGAGGCTCACCGTCAGAATCTCGCTGTACGCCCCGGAAAAGCTTCGCTGCCTTGCCCCGGTCTAAGCTCAGATGCGTGTAGTCGATGGCTGGCTCGAACAGGTCGTAGAACGCTCGAGAAACCTGTGAAAGCTTCGCGGCGACCGCGTCGCAACCGTCGGCCTTGATTCGATATCGAAGCAAGATGAAAAACTCGGTCGGCAAGTCGCAAGACGAGAGCGCAGGTGGCGCATTCAAAGGCGATGCGGCCGTCAGCCGTTCCCGGGTCTGAGTCCCCTGGACCTTGGTAGCGCAGTGTGCTGGGATGTCCATTCTCAAGATGCCAACCGAGGTGAAAATCAGAGGATGAACAGTAGAATCATTCGAGCTTTCAATTAGTCAATAAGGTAGGGCTAGTCAGTGCTCGCTCGTGTGTGCAAGGGCGTGAAAGGCAGACTGATTACGCTCGGTTCTCGCATGTATCGATCCATGAATGGTCAAATCGTATATTCGTTTAATTTGCGATTAAAGCACAACATCATCCCCGTTCAATCCTTTCTCTTGCCATGTCCGACCACACCCGCTCCACTTGCCTTCTCCCAAGCCGCATCGCCCTTTGGGCCACCAGCTGTCTTTGCCGAATGGCCGTCGTCGTGCGATTGATCCTTCTTCTTCTTGCTGCCTCCGAAGAGCAGTCCAAAGCCGATGATGCCTCCTAGAACCCAGAGCCCACGTCGTTCATCCGAGTCGAGCTTCTTTCCCGATGGCTCATACTTCTCTTTGGCGTCGGCGAAGCCGGTAGGGCTGCCGATGGTAGGAAGACCAGAGGCGATGTCCGCAGACTTGATAGCTCGAGCGGGAGCGCTGAGGGCAGAAGAGATGGTCGATGACAGCGATTGAATGCCAGACTCGACGGCCTCTTCGGCTTCCTCGAGGGTGTAAGGGTCCACGGCCTCGTGCAGAGCATGGGTGGGTCCTCCGCCAATGTAAGTTCCAGGCGACGCGACCGTGACAACCTTGGGCGTAGAGGTCGAGCTGGTCTCCTTCACATCCTCAGGAGGAGCTCGGAAGTTGTCGGGCACGATAGGCTAATTGTAAGCGAACATATTTTCGGGGACGGTCAAGGCAACGCCTACAATATTGATGGGTGGCTCTGGCTTCTCGTCCGGGGTGGGCAGCTCGACCTGAAGAGTATCTTTCTTCGGAGCCTCGGTCGCTTTCGTTGCTGGGAGTCCAGGCGCAATGGAAACCTCAGCAGGGGTAGGTTGAATCGTCTTGGGCGCCTCAGTTCGTTGAGAGACGACTTCGGGTCCGGTCGAGGTGATAGTGTCATCTGAAAAGGTGGTAGCAGACGGCGGTTGAGGTTGGGATTTGGAAGACGATCGCTTGCTGGCGGAGGCGGTTGCTGAGGTAGACAGCTGTCGAGCAAAGCTAGAGGCTTGAGTTGAAGTGGACGAGACGGACGGCATAGGGGGAAGAAGATCCGAGGTATCTGAGCTCTTCAGTCGGTCGACAAGCACGGATCTGGTCATCAGCATGCGTCTCGACGTGTCAGCGGACGATCATGAGACTGACTTGTTGCCTGTTTGAGAAAGTCCACGTTTCTTAAGCTCTCCCTTCAGAGTCGGGACGGTCTCCTTGGCCCAGTTTCTTTGAGAGCTGAGAAGAGTCGCCGATGCCAGTCCGGCTGTTTGTTGTTGAGAGACGGGAGTCGCGGCTTGGGCGAGTGCAGTGGAGCGAAGGCTGCTGGAGCTCTTGGTCGCCCGCAAAACGCCTGTGGAGATCTTGCGTCTGATCATGTTGGTGGAAGCGATGGATCTACGCGATGAACAGTGCGAGATGAGCCTTGTTGATCTCTGTATGGAGATCATGTGAGATGAGAGGCAGAAATGGTGGAGCTGTTGACGTTCAAGATGAGAAAAGGTCTGTCGGATGGGATGTTGGGGGGCCGAGGGAGCGAGGGGGATGGGCGAGGGCAGGGTTAGAACGGGGAATCGCCACGTGGCAGACCAGGGAGAGAGGAGAGCGTCATCCTCTCTCGGCTTGTGGGCTTTTTCGGATCCGAGAGTGCACCCTCCCCTCCGCGTTTATGCGGATTGCCGATCTTCAGAAAGGTAGTGATCCCATTCAGCCTTCCAACGCTATCTAATCTCACCCCATCTCACCCCATCTCAACAGGTCTCCTCTCGGAGCAAGCACGTTGTACGACACGCTCAAGACCATCCCTCCACCATGGGCCAGTCGCGAGGGCTAGTCTCAAATGTACTTCACAGAGTACACGCGCTACTTACCACCATCCTGCTCTATCTCCTAGCCCTCGGTCCTATGCCCCGCCATGTCGGCTTCGTGATGGACGGGAATCGCCGATACGCCAGGACAAAGGGAATGAAAGTGACGCAGGGTCATACGGACGGTTTCCAGTCCCTCCGTCGGGTCAGTCATCCACCTGTCGTGTGTTGTTTGAGAACAGAGGAAGCTAAGACTTAGACCTTGGAGGTTTGCTTGAAGCTGAAGATTCGGGCTGTTTCTATCTATGCCTTTGCTATCGACAACTTTTCGCGGGACGAGAACGAGGTCGATGCTCTTATGGGACTGGCGCGGACCCGCTTAATGGAGCTGTGTCAGCATGGGTAAGAGGTGTTTCGACAAATCAGCTGATTGCGACAGTGATTTGCTCCAAGAATACGGCGTGCGAGTTCGATTCATCGGCAGGAGGGAAATGCTTCCGGAGTATTTGAGGATTGCTATCAAAGACATGGAAGAGATGACTGGGAGGAACCAAGAGTGAGTCGAGAGCGGAAACGAGTACCCAACGCTCATCCTAGGGGAGTCCTGAACGTGTGCTGCCCGTATTCATCCCGAGATGAGATCACGCACGCGGTCGAGGATGTCCTGTCCGAAGTCACAGACGGAGATCTCAGAGCATCGTCAGTCGTCTCACAGACATGGTACTGAGACTAATTGAGCAGTGACATCACTTCGGAGCGCATCTATTCGAATCTGGAGATATGTCAAAGCGTCCGCAATATCTCTGCGCGAGGATCAAGGAGGGCTGGTCTCGATGACCCCGGGAAGCTCGACATATTGGTCCGAACCTCGAATGTCAAACGACTAAGCGACTTTATGATGTGGCAGGTGAGTACAACCCATGGCGCTGAGCGCTGAGTCTCAGGCGAATGACGACACGCAATTGCATTTTGTCAAGACGTACTGGCCAGAATTCGGCTTGACTGACATGCTGCCGATACTTCTGGGCTGGCAACAGAAGCAGTGGTTGCGAAATCTCATGTGACGACAATGCACGTCTTCAATGTATTTCGATGTATTCTTGAACTGTAACTCACCACTGGACGGTGCGCTATCAACGAGTCAGAGTCTTTGTCAGCGAACGCCGATGTGGCCGGGAGCAAGTTGGCATTCATGAGTCGTGATGTGTCTAGTCATTACAATGGATCGTCTAACGAGCACTACTCTAATCACAACTTCCATCCTCTGGTCCGTCCTTCCACCGACGATTGAGACTGCTCCAGTTGCAGTCAAATTTGGGCTTTCCCAACTTTACATTCACCTCGTTGTGCCTTTCGCACAACCATCGACTAAAACCTTCCCTCCCTGACAGATCAGGAGGGCTGGCCTTGACGTTCTCTCGAAAGTCGTCGGCACATGGCACACAAGGGTACAGGAATGATAAAGACGAAATCAGGTTCGACATTCGTTCTTGGGCCGCCAGGGACGCCTGGATCGGGTAATAAGCCGCAGTGGTGTGCAGGAATGTCCACGTAGATCGTCCGAGCAAGGCCGTGTCGGGCGGACAGTCTTTCCGGTCCAATGCCTGCGGCGACAAACTTGAATAATCGGTCGATTCGGATGAAGATGACGCTTCGGTGCTTTTACTGCCCGCCATCATCGCTGCGAAGCCGGCCATGCCCCCCGCAGCGGCAGATTGGCTCGCGCTCGTACCAGGCGACTTCTTCTTCGTCTTGAGCTTGGCCCAATCTTGCCACGAGTTGCAGACTTTGCATGGTTTGCCGTCCGGACCGAGGATGAGCCCGGGAGGGAGGTGTGGATGAGTCTCTTTGGTCGTCCGCAGAGGCTGGGAGCTCGAGACTCCGGCAGCGACGTCCTCGGGCATTAGGCTAGCTATCTGGGGCAGTTTCCAGCGTAGCTGGAGTTTCCAAGACGGCGATAAGTGGATTACAAATGAGTGTATGAGCTCGAAGAGTGACGGAGAGTAAGCAGTTGGGTACAAATAGCGGAACCTAGCTTATCAAACGGACTGTTGAATCACACGTCACTATCCGTTTCAGGCACGACGCTCAAGACCATCCATACATCGCTCATTGCTGCTGTACTTTCAAACCTCCTGCTTCCTCCCCCGCCGTTGCTCAGCCTTCTCTGCCATCCGTCGTTGGGTACAGCAACGTCAGTATCTCAGAGAAGCAGGAGCAGCTCGGCCTGACTTGGAGTGGGTGAGTTCTGGTCTATATGGAGAAACGTCTCGTACTGAGCTGCAGCTCCTCTTGTAAACATCACGCCTTCTCGCCCTCTTCGACCCTACTCGCCGGGCCTGGTATTCTTGACGATTCGCGACGCGTCGCATGCACCCGTCGCAACTCTCTTTTGCCGCAAGTACTGTTACGCGCTCGCGACCCCTTTTCGCCCCACCTTCAGATTTCACATCTCGAAAGGGTCAGCTTGAGCAGACATCATCTAAACCTATAACAGTCTGCTCCCGAAGGCCGGTCGCGGAAACAGAATATTACCCGATGAGGCGCGTGATATAACGGAGCTACCAGCTGCAGACACACATACACACACTCACTACCACTGCTACCCAGTCCTCTCAAGGCCCAATGGCATTTACCTCCCCAGCAATCAGTCACGGACGGTCTATCTTACCGTAGCCGGATCGAGGGTGACACATCGCCATGGCTCCACTTGCGCCGCCGAATGCTGCGCCGAGCGGCCACGGCAATGCCGGGCTTATGGATGGAGATGATGTCGCGGCGAGAGGCCGACTTGCGACCTTTGCGGCCATCGCCGCGTCCAGACCGCCGCAGGCGCCCTTGCAGCAAACAAACTCGGGTTCCGCGGGTATGTACGCCGTTCCTCATCGGGAACAGGTCTGACGTGCAGTTCCAGCTCGTGACGCGTCGGTAAACCACGCTGCAGTAGGCCAGCTTGTGAGCCATGCTACGAAGAGCAGTACGGGTCCCACCTCGGGACAAAGCATGACGGGCGGTCGCACATCATCTGGGACGGCGACGCGACCAGCTCCAGCGAGCAGCACTCCAGATGCGCGACTACAGGGGAGCTCGAAGCGTCCGGCATCTAGCCCTGCTTCGAATGTCACGCCTCGAGACAAACGCGTGAGGAGGGGACAAATACCGAGCGAAGTAATCACACTCGACTCGGATGACGATCATATGCCTGGTCCCGTTCAAAAGGGCCCGCAGTCGGGGCTGGCAGATCCCGATACGGACTACATCGTTTTCCTGTCAGAGCCGCCTGCAAGCATGCAGAACACACCAGTCAAAAAGCGTGGCGCGACACCTCGGACGAAGAGTTCGACATCTGCCAATGGCCAACCGTCGACCTCGACTCCAAGGTCCCCGGCTTTGGCTCGATCGGACTTGCGGATCACACACCCGTCTCCCGCTGTTTCTAGTAGCCGCAATCACACGCCTCCCACCACGGCTTCAAGACGGGAAGAACCCAACGCATCGCAGCACCAGTTTTCACCCATGAGCGTAGGGCCTCCCCCGTCGTCTACGTCGTCTGCAAATGTCGCCGAGATCTCGACGATACCTCAAGTGCCTCGAAATATCCCCTATAAACCATATTCTCCCTTAGCGACAGGCGGCCTCAACTCCCGTTTTGGACATCCTCCTGAAACTCCTACAAAGGTCACCGCTCGCTCTGTAGCCCACGAGCAACGAAACGACGTGTCGCTCAGAGGGCCTGCCCCGCGGCCTGGTCCGTCAATGCTGAACTCCGAAGCGAGGCCGGAACCGTCGGCCACGCCGGTCGATAACAGCTCGGCAAACGCTAGTCCTCGTTCGCCGCCTGCGACTCCCAATCAGGGTCATAACAGAGACTCTGCGACACCAGACAAACGCTCAGCGGCCGTTTCCGGTCGCTATCCAACTGATCATCGAGGACCGGGCGATATGGCAGGGGGTCCGACAGCGAAGCACGCAGCAAAGCCTGCAATGGGCACAGCACTTTCTGGACCAGATACGACTGCAAAGACAGTTCTTAGTGGTTCGCCTCAGGCAACTGTACGCGACCCCAAACACAAGTCGAACGCAATATCCGTTCGTATTTTGCCGCAAGTCGTCACTCCGAAATCCGTGAGACCTTCAGAGCCAAAGAACTCTGCCGGTACATCGACGACCACTGCTCAGGCAATAAGCAAGGTAGGCCGCTCGCTTGCTTCGTCTCAGACAGGATTTATTGGGTATTCGAATGGATCATTCGTCAGAGGTATGGCGGCAAGCGCAGCCAGCACTCACTCAACGGGATCTGTACCTTCGGCTGGCCGACCGTCCGAGGCGTCTGGTACACCGAAACCATTTATAAACCGTTCGCCAAGTTCGCCTATTCCGCCAACAAGCAAGCCCTCGTCAGGCTCCACGGTATCGCCATCAAAAGCTGATGGATCATACATCCGGACTTCGGAGATTGGTCGCGAGTCAGGGCAAGGATTGGCATCTCCCCGGCCAAGTCAGCCGACTTCCGCTCCCAAGCCCCTGCCCGGAGCTGGTGCCTCAACAGTCTCTACGACCGCCTCGGGTGGCCAGTCAAGGTCCGTCAAAGCAACTGTTCCCGCTCTTCCCAACACGCCAAGTGGATCGAACGTTAACATCAGTCCCAATATGTTGGACCGAAAATCCCTGGAATGGTCTCCTCAGGCGATCCTTGCCAAAGAGCGACGGAATCGCTCCAAGGTCATATCGAAGCCCGCGATCAGCTCGCCGCTCGGTGTTGCGAGGCCGATAACTCGGCCTTCCCAGGGACCCCAGGGGGATTCTTCGCCACACATCGCACACAGGGGGACATCACAGGACAAGCCATTTGCCACTCATGAAGATCAGTCCAGTTCTCCGAAAAATTCTGGTGTCCGATTTGTCGTTGCGACGAAAGATCCGCCCGAGCCCACTGCTGCTATCGACCCTCTGATCGAAAATACTACAGCTTCAGACCCTGCAGCGCCAGCGGAAGACATATGGGCGTCGGAAACGGTACTCGTCCACTCTGTTCCTTCGTTGCAGAGCTTCCACGACATGCAAGTGGAGAGCAAGATCAAGGTCAGCAAGAGTCGGCGTCTTGATGTTGACGCGGCAATAATGAATTTCATGGTCGGCCCAAAAGGAGATCCGGACCTCATTCCGTACCTCTGGGTGAGCAACATTTGGCTTCGTATGACGCTCACTCATCCTGCAGAAGTCGACGTTCAATCCTGAGTATGCCTTGTACTTGCTGCAAGTTGCTAGCCACAATCCGAGAAAACTCAAGCCTCCATCGGCTCCAAAGCTACCTTTCCTGAAGCGGAACGTTAGAGCGGGCATGAAAGGTCTGGCCGCCATGCATTTCCCCCAAAACAGCCGATTGGCGGAGGTTTGGGGAGAGACAGAGCAGTATCTCGACCGCGGCAGACAGGCCGAAGCTACGACTATCCCTCAGGCGAAGGAGTGGATCGGCATCCGGAATAGGACCGAGTCGCTGGCGCAATCGTCGTAAGTAGGACAATCCCGAGCAATGATCATTATGCTTAACTGTCTAGACGCTGTCATCGTTTGCTACATTTGACGATCACCAATTTCAATCTGGTGGAAACAGAAAGCAGGGCACGAATGGATTGTGCCGATCTTCCACATCCGCGAGCGCCTCGTTATGGATCATTGGTTGTGGGGCGATCGTCTAGCATGGCGATACGGTTCAAAGTGGCACATCAGTTGAAGCGACACGAAGAGACAGGGGAATGGTTGAATCTGATCATGCCGTCTCGCCCCATCGACGTCATTATACCGCTGGACCTGAACAACGAGATCAACGTCAAAGTGAGAGTCGCGGAATTGCTGGATTCTGAGGAGAAAATGTGGCCCGATCCGACTACTGCAGTCACCTGGCAAGGCTCGATTGATGTCCGGCATCGCCTAGCGGGTCGGATGTCGCAAATCGAGATTCCCCTCAAAGCGAAACGCCAGCTTGAAGGTGTAATGGGAACAATGGTTTTGTGTCTCCAAGGGACTTGCTACTTCAGTTTTGACTACTCGGAGCCAATGGCTCCTCTGCCGACACGCATCAAGCCAGCCAAGATTGTTCCTGACGTTCGGATAGCGTATACCTGCGCTGGAACGCATGACGAGATGGAGGAAATGGAGGAGAACCCTCCTGTGGTCTGGCACGATATCGCCAAGGGCTATCAATGCGCATTCTGCTCTCTAGGGCAGTTGGATGGAGAGGAGGAGCTGTATGCGCATTACGCCGTGTTTCATGCGGGCGAGTGCCGCGTCGACTGCTTGTCACGCGAACAAGTGAGATCGTACACCATCCGAGCTGGAAGAAAGGGCTAACGCGCAGATCGACGGAACACTGTGTATGCGGTTGCGCATTCGACACGGAGAGGCAATGACTCCGTTACTCAAGGCACCGGTCGACGAGTCTCTCGACCTAGCGATGGACCTGGACTTCGAGCCGGCAGGATCGTCCCCTATTTCATTGTCGCCTTCCCAGCAACAAAAGCTCGAGATGCTGGGTGGCATGAATCGCCACATGGATGCGCCTGCTTATCCAGACGATCCGGTCATGCTCGCGAATCCCTTCGGCCTCATGCAACCTCAGATGGCGGGTCGGAGAAACCAGTACTCCCAATGGTCCACGCGGGTTGTCCCAGGAACTGTGCTGGACCTTTTGCCTGAACTGGACAAGCTGTACGATGGTGGTCGTTACCATTTCTACTTACGGATGGTCGAGGAAGTGAGTCGCTGCATACAACGTCAAGAGCATAGCTGACTTTGCAGCAAAACGTGCTTTCACGATATCATGTCCGTTTATCCCAAATTCTCGACACTTGTACAAGCGCTGATCCTACAGCTCACCGAAAGACGAAGATTTCTGATGTGCGCATGGAACCGGTGGCGTTTGGAGCACGGGTAGGTCTACTCTGGCCTTCTGAGTCATCATCTCGGCAGCTGAATCCGCAGCCCGCTGACTTTGTATCACGATGATCGCGTTTCCTATCTCAAGGGCTGGGTTGACAAATACGGCTCGATCCTACGCCGAGCTGATCTCGAGAGCGAGACCAAGGAACATTTCTTGACACTACGAATGGGAGACTTGATCACGTCGCAAGAATTATTGGAAGCTTGCAAGCATTACGACGTTATGACCGCAGCGGATAGGTACATACGGGGACAAACGAACGAGGACGACGAGTGGTTGGAGGAGGAGATCAAGTTGAATTGGCTTGAGATTCACGACTCTTCCAATGATCGGGATGCGGCTGGACGGGCGGACGGGCAGCAGCCCGTTGGACAGGTCACAGCTTGACAAAGACCTCGAACCAGCATCGCAACGAGAGTCAGGCTGGTGGAGAGGGAGCGGTAGCACTGCTGCCTCGTAGGACCTTGGCGCATGAGCTGTGCTGTAGGGCACATGAATACACCATCAGAGTACACTTAAATAGAAATTGTATTGTCGTGACAGACACTTATGGGACGCGGATCCTGACATGTTCTTATAGATTCACAATGCATTATCATCGTACAGACAGATTTCGTTTACATGTATGTCGTATCCCCCGCTCGACGCCTGGGAGTGCCGAAGGTGATCACGAGTTGTTCGCAGTAACAGTGGGCAGAGCCTCCCCCCGTTTCGCCCGCTCATCCAACCATCATCCCGCCTCTACCACCGCGCATGCCGCCGCCCCTCGGGCCGTGGTTGAAGCCCATACCGGACCCCCTCCCGCGGAACCCTCCTCGGCCGCCCCGTCCACCTCTGAAGTTCATCCCGGGCCCTCCACCTCCAAACCCATTGTTCATCCCCATATTGCCCATCCCGCCCATATGACCCATCCCATTGTCCATGCCCATACCCATGCCCATGCCGTAGGCCCCGCCGTCCATCCCCATCCCGCCACCCATCCCTTGGTCGAACATCCCCATGCCCATGTTGTGCATGTTGTTCGGACCGGGCCCCATCCCCATATTCCCCTCGATACCCATCCCCATCCCCATCGCGGGTCCGCCCATCATATTGCCGGGCATTCCCCCGTTTGCATTTCCGTTCATCATGCCGCTCGCCGCCATCATTTGCATCTGCAGCACCGTCGCGTTGACCGCCTGCAGCTGAGCCTGCAACAACAATCGGTTCTGCGGCGTGATATCCGGGTTCTGCAGCATCTTGTTCATCTGTTTGTCAGCGATTCGCCAGGTGTATGACACATTATCCGGGGAGACAACTTGCCTGCGTGAGGTAGACCTGCATCGTTGCCGGGTTGAGCATTTCTTGCATTCGCGCAGCGTCAAATTTCATCCCAGGTGCGAGCTCGGACTCGGCTGGACCATTCCCATTGGCATTGCCATTATCACCGGATATTTGTCCCTTTTCCGAATTCTCGGTCTGGCCCGCTTCAGACTCATTCTGAAAGTCAGCTAGGCCTACGCCTCAAGCGATACTTCAAGCTCACCTTGATATTCTCCCCTTCCCGCTCCTTCTCCTCTCTCTCTTCCTTCTTGCTCCGCTCAATCTCCCCGTCGACATAGCCCTTGACCTTCTCCCGCAATTCCATATCCGGGCGTAATTTGTCAATGCTAGGCACTTTGCTCTCGCAGACCGGGCACTCGAAGGCGTGTTCGACCAGGTGGGTCGTGATGCATTCCTCGCAGAAGGCCGAGTCGCAACAGGGTGTCCTGACCGCTTCCCAGACCAGTTTCTTGCATATCGAGCAGGTGAGCTCTGCATCGAGAGGCTCTTGGTCTCGGACCTCGGCTCCAGTCAGTGTTCGTGGTTTTGCCGCAGCTTCTTTCTGCCATCGTTGTCTGCTGGTCAGTCGTCTGTCTGAGCCAGATATGAAAGCGAACTCACTGATCTGGAACGGCTCGGACGAATCCTCCGTCTGCAGTCAACATGGCTCCTCCCGAAGAGCCCTCGCCGTCGCCTGGCGAGTCCACCGTTTTGAGGAAACTTCGCGGGATACCAGTGACTCGGACGAATCGCTTGCGGTCCTGTGCGGCCGGGTCGTCATTATTCGGGCAGTTCTGGATCCAGTGTCCCTTCTGACCACATCGGTAACAAATGTATCCAATGGGCGGTTCCTTGTCGGGTGGTAGGCTGTAATCAAACTTGCCAGCCGAGGAACCGCCTGCACCGCCTGCACCAGGGGGTCGTTGTTGTCGTTGTCTGTATTGCGCCGCCGCACGAGGTTGCCTACGGGTGAGTCATCACCCAGAACTCCGACGACCATGTCGAACTCACTGAGACATGTCATCGAGATCCTGTTCCCATTGGTCCTCTTGCTGTTGGAACATGGCCTGGATCCTCGCATCTTCCTCCGCATTACCAGTCGTGACTTGCACGGATGGTTGCTGCGCCTTGTCTTCCTTTCCATCGAAACGCTTGGTCATGCTGCCAAACATCCCTCCGGCGCCTCTTGCCGCTCGATTCTGCTTTGCAAGCATAGCATCACGGGCGTGGGATTCTATCCGGTGATCCCCCGTGAGCGATTCGCCGGCCGATGTCCCGACAATGTAGTTTTGAGCATTCCCTCGCCCTTTGATAGAAGACGGTAGTCGACGGGCGATCAGTGAGGAAGATCGAGGGATTTGGTGGTTGTCATCTTTGAGCTCTGAAACTGTCAGACCTCTCCCATGCCTGCTAGTCGCCACAGCACTCACCCTCTCCAGTGACATTGTCGTACACTGCTATATCGAAGTCCTTGCCGTTACCCATCTTGTTGGCTAGGATGATCTCTCGCTTGAGATCAAAGACGGAGATGTGCGTGCCATCGAAGGTCACTCGGGACTCGTCCCTCCCTGCACCCCAACGATAGAATACTGTCGACATGGCGGTTGAAGATTCAGCGGGTAGGTAGGAATGTTGAACGTCGAGATGTGCGTTGCCGATGAGATTCCAATATGGGATTCACGAGTTTCCGATATATGTAGGGTACACCGCTCGTCCTTGGAATGCAAGATACTATCCCGATGATTTCAACAGCTTGCATACGATATTCCAAGCTGTTTTGGTCGAAGCAAAGTGTGTAGTAATGAGCTATGGACACTGAAGCAAGCAATCGTGTCCGGAAGGGGAGAGCGAGGTTTATGAGATAGGCGGAGTCAGTTAGGCGCGAGGGAACAGCAAAATGCCTATTGAAGGTGCATGCGCCTAACCCGCTTAGAAAGTTAGACACCCTATTCATGCGCTCGTGAGCTTGTCTGGTACTTTTCATAACGCCGCCACTGCGATATGTGTGCATAGAGAACGAGGTATGTACGAGTCGGGCTCCCGGTTCAGACGCCAGCGCTGACATCAGTCCAAGATCCCGGGTGACAAAGGCATGCGAAATTCGATACGAGCGGTCGGCCGCTTGACACTCGCCAGACCGCCGCGTTTGGCGCCGTCCCGACCTGCACATCGTCTCGCCGATGCCCCGACGTCGTCACCCGAAGGCGCGAGCTGTTCAAGGTGGTTTTCATGCTCGCGGTGCTGTCATTCAACCTCATCCCCTGACGGCACTTTCTTCTCTTCGAGCGAGATCCGACAACCGTCTCATCCAGAACACCGAGAACAACCAGTGTTGGATGCCTCGTCTATCTTCACCATCGATCATATCGCCCGAGCCAAGCGACTACCCCTTCCCCCTCCCCTCCCTTACTCCCCGGACTCTGTCCCGTTCAAGCGACACCTGGAACTGCTCCAAGTCGCGCTATCCTCACATCCCGACGAATCATGGACAGTGTACGAGGCACTTCACCCTTCGCTAAAGGTCCATGTGCCGGACGGGTTACATCTCTCGTTGATACGCCATCAGTTGGAGTCGGAAGACGATGGATGGGATCGCGTGAAAGATTTGGTCAGGTTCGCCGAGGAATGCGGATTGAGACGGGAACAACTCGGCTCCGAGTTGATACAGCGGATCATGACTTTTGGTGTGAACAGAGGCTTGGCCATCGAACGACACGTCGACCAGCACATGGACAAGGAGTTTCTCGGAGAATTATGGGAGACATTGGTCAACCTCCACGGCGGAGATATCTCTCGGATCACACCCACTCTCACGGAATCCTGGATCGAGTTGCTGTATCGAGCGGCAATCGTCCCGCAAAGGCTCGCCCTTAGCCCTAAAGACCGCCCCTTCTTCGTCAATCAGGCGTGCGACATCATACAGTCTCTCGCTTATCAGAATAAAGCAAATCCGTACGCCGGCATGGCTCAAAAACTCTTGTTGCTCAAGGAGCGGGAGACGGATGTACCCGTCGAGAATGTGCGCAGGCTCGCGACGCTGTTGTCGTATGGTGTCAAGTTCGACCAATGGGCCGTGCGGCGGATATTGGGCAGGGCACGCGCGGTCATGGACGAATCGGAACGTAACGATGGCTGGTTTGACGACATGTCGGAAATCGCATGGATAGTTGCGGGGCCGCAGGCGATACCGACCCGAGACCTCCTGGCCAACGTCATGGGCTGGATCCGGAAACGAAACCCTACCGCTGCAGAAGTCGGCGAGCGGGAGATGAGCCGTGTCCGAGCGCTCATAGCCAGACACGATGCTTCCACACCGGACATCATACGGCGTGCCTTGCGACTGCTTCACTATTTTCATGCCGACGAAACCAAGCGCACGCCGCAGTACCGCCCTGCGCATGCGGTGGTCGAGACTGTCGAGAGTATGACATTGGTTTTAACTCTCTTCGAGCGAGTGGCCCATCGGCCATTTGCAGACTGCCATGTCCTGGTCGCAGCCATTGTGCGGAAATTGCTGGATCTTCGTTACGCTGGAGAGCCGTCACAGCCGGAAATGGTGGTTCGCTTCGCCAACGCCTTGTTCTCCGCCGACCTCTTCTCGCACATCGACCCTCACCTCGTACACCTTACCTTTGATCTCCTGGCAGACGCTTTGGGTAGATGCGACGATGCGTATCCCCTCGCACGACGTGTGTACTCTCGCGCCCGGGCGTCTGACCCGCCCTATTCGTGGCGCCAGGCCTGGTCATCGAGAGAGCGTTGGAAAAAGCTGTTCAATCAAAGCCTTTTGCCCCAACATGGGCATATTCATTTCGCTTCACGCCTCTATACCGATCTGCTCGCAGATGGTCGAAGGCTCGACGCCGCGGACATGTCGACCTTGATCCGAGCTGTGGGCAGTCTACCATCTCGGTCCAAGTATCAATTGTTGGAACGGTACATGCGCGATTACCTGTTCTTTGAACAGGGCTCTCGGGTCAAGTTTGTCGAGGCTTTGGTCACGGGCCTGACTGCGCGTGGTCGACCTCGAGAAGCTTGGTTGGCGTTTCATCTATCGAAACGGATCCTCGGAGACGCTGTCGTTCCGGATTTTGTCTATCTGAAGACACTGGACGTCCTGTCTCGCTCATCGCGAATCAGCGATATCCGACGCGCCATCGAGGTGTTGGAATATGTGGAGAAGGATCATGCGTCATCGTCTCAGCTATACTACCTGGTTTTCCGAGGTATATCCCTTCCTGGATCTCGCTATTCGACCGACAAGGGTCGACACGATATCATTGCAGTCACCGCCGAGGTATACAAGCACATGGTGTCGCGCGGGGTGAAGACTGGGTTCGGCCACGTCGAATCTGTGGTGCGAATCTTCCTCAACGCTGACGAGATCACACGAGCTCTCCGTATCGTCATCCGCGCTGCCAACGAGGAAGACCCGTGGTCTGCCGACCTGATCAAACGGACCATGGTCTTGCTTGGTCGCAAGGGGCTGTACGACCAGGCTTTACTCTTGTATGATCGCTTCCGCGACACGCCAGTGTTCTTGGCGCACTCCACGGCGCTCAAGATTGGTAAGGCGTACGTACTTCTCATACAGGGCCAGCTTGGATATGAGCAAATCCTCGCCGAGGTGGACAACGAAGAGGCCGTTGAGGAAGCCAAAAAGTGGATCCGTAAAACAAGACATTCGAAGGTGGAGCAGAAAGCAATGGAACCGGCCGAGCTTCGATCGGATACTGTCGACGACAGGCTCTACGACCAGGACAAGGAGATTATATCTCGTTTGAACTTGGGCAAGCAGGTCGACGGGAACGGTCCGGACGACAGGTCGGCGGACGGCTTGAGGTCGATGGAGAGGGAGGATGCGGAGGGTCTGGTCAGAGCCAAAGGGTAATTTGTGGCGGTATCACAGAGGCAATCGCATTAAACATATCATACAACTTGTCACGCATCCGACACGCAATAGCAGCATCACATTTATAGCATGACTCGAGTGTATGTAGGAATACGCCCATGCGCAGCGAAGCAGATGTGGCCGTTTCGGGTCCCAGCTTGTTCGGTCATCGCGTCATCCTTGCGATTCATCCGTTCAACTCGATTTAACCGATCTACAGCAGACAATTATGCCCGCTCTATCCCACCATCTCATCCATCCCACTCGCCATCCATTCGGCAGTCTGTGAACACTGGCCAAGGAGCATCGCCGAAGAGGGAAGAGTGATAGTGAAGAGGAGCGAGGTCGACTGTTAATGCGGACAAGAACATTGAAAGGGTATGGTCCACCGCCAATGACCTACTGCTTTGACCCTCCCCGCCCGAAGCGAATGCACGTCGACGACAATCGACTCAATCCCAACCGGTATCCGACCTCCTTTGCGTGATTCATTGAAATATCGGACATGGACTGTAACCCCTCGATATGACTTTCAGCTCGATCACACCATCTCGTGCGGGCCAGTATGACGGTGAGGTCGGCAGCACCGACACCGGGCAGAGATTCAGCCCCGGGAGTCCTGGTTACTCGTGTGAGTGATATAACCATCAGCTCTACCGTCCATTCAACCGATAGATATGTCCAAAGCTGATTCCTAGCCTCACCCATAAGATCTTCGCCCTTGTCCAACCCGCCTATCGTACCAGCTTATCATGCCTCCCTCCACCATCCCGCTCGATCCTCGGGTCATCGATCTCAGCCCACGCCCATCCCACATACGAAGACCACCGCCCGTCGCACCTCGTTCCGTTCACCTCCCACCTCATTGAACCCTTCTCGCCCACCCGTACACCCCCCAAGCCCTACAAGCTCCACTGGGGTCGCCATCTCGCCTCACTCGCCACACCTCGCCCGCTCCCACCCGCTCCTCGGATCCTTCTCCCTCTCCCTATTGCATTCGCGCATGTCACACGCCCACAAACCTCATTCCGTCACGCCCTCCCCGACCACGGGTTTCGCGCTGCACATTGGCGCTGTGGGCAGAGGCCGGTCGTGTCCTAGAGAACTACGATGTCCACCCCACGAAGTCGTTCCTTTCGCTGCGACGTATTACGATCTGGAGGACGGAGGGAGAAAGTCTCAGACTCCATGGGTCGGTTCAGTTGATCTGGAAGAGCATTATTACTCAAGGTACACCTCGGATACGATACCTGTTTCATGGCCCAAGAACCAGGAGGGGACCGGGCAAGTCAACCCTCCGCATATAGCGTCCCCACCGGCCTACCCCGGGTATCGAGTTGCCCCCGTGGGACAGATCCAGACACTCATCAAAACGCCCGACTCCGCAGTCAAGGTCTTCTTACTCCCATATGACCTTCGCTTCCTCCGACCTGGGGGAAGACTGCTGGCGAGAGAGAGGACGTTTGTCTCCAGCGCCTCGACCAGCCCTGACCTCGGGGGATCCTCCCCGTCGTCGATCCGATCCGACACGAGTCCGCGGGAGAAGCTGAGGTGTTCCATCCAGCTGCACTTCATCTGCATCCCGCGCTCTCAGCCTATCAAGCCTACTCGAGACTCGTCGACGACCCGCCGGTCGCGGCATCGCCAGGATATTCGCTCCTGTGCAGTGGACGAGGCTGTGGATGCCACCAGTCAACTCCAATCATCCAGCGACTACTACCTGGCGAGGACCATCAAGGTGATATTCACTTCCACGCCTTTAGGTACGAGCGAAGTCGAACGCACAGAGCGGACAGACGAGGTCGTGCAGCCCACTGAAGACGTCAGTGAGGGGTTGAAACGAGGTCGCACGCCGTCGTTTTCCTCGCCTGTGCTGTCGGTCGGATCGCTACGTACGAGCGCCGCAGTCGTCAGGGACGACTGGGACGTGGTGTGTCGGAAGTGGCACGCGAGGAGAGAAGTCGAAGCGGTCACTTTTGAGGCAGAACCTTTGGTTGGCGACGTCCCTTCCCGCAACTCCTCTCCGCCCGTCTCCCTCCTGTCCAGTCAGGTGCTCTCACCCCCTGCGCGAGACGCTCAGTTACCAGTGGAGGCCTCGTCTTCGCCAATGCCTATGTTGGCGCCTCTTCCGCTTCTCCCCACTGCACCCAGCGCGCTTGTGGGCAAATCGGGGGTCAGGACCGCTTCACCCCAGCCACCGTCGATTAGAACCCCGCCTCTGGGCAGGTACCCGCCCAGGCAGAAGCTTCGGCGAGGAAGCGGCAGTCTCGATGAGCGAGAGCTGAGTGAGCGGCTGAGGGGCATGAAGACGAGCCATGAGCCGTGAGGGCGGAGGCGGGTTCCGACTGGACCGGTCATCATCTGCGATATCACATGAGAGTCCGGGTGTATATTGTACTCTAGCTCTAGTTGTTGTCATGATAGTAGCAAATGCATCGTTGTATCCCAGGACTGCGTGCAACGCCCGTCCTGCTGACGATCACACTCCATGTCCAGAACCCAACCCTCTAGCGCCAACTCTTCATCTCCCCAACTCTTCATCTCTCCACCGGGCTAACTTGCGCTCGGCGGCTCGACGCTTACCAGAGCATCTCTCGCCCACCTCCATGGTGCTGAAAGCCAGCGAACGGACTATGCGTTTATAAAAGCTCTCGCCCTGGGAGAGCTCCATTATCCTCCGACTACGCGCGATGAGCGGGTCGTTGAACTCTCTCTGGCGTGCGTAAAACTCGTCAAGCAGGAAATCGATGTTACCTCGGAGCACTGTTTGTTGAGTTGGTCTCGTCACTTGCAGCACAGGGGTCAAGATCCCACTCACTCGTATGGTTCTGTACCAGGCTCACAAGGTGCGAGGCGTCTCGCAATGCTGAGCTGGCCCCGGCCCCGCAGTATGGTACCATCCCGTGACTTGCGTCTCCGATGAGGACAGCGCGATGAACGCCGGTACACGTCCGTCGACTTGTACGGAGGGGGAAGACGCGACCATCGTGGAAAGCGGGATCAGCCAGCAAGGCGGATAGGAACGAGCCTGGTGTCTTCGACTCTGGGAGAGCAGAGATGAAATCCCGAAGGGACGCCGTGGGGTGAGGAATGGTCAATGCGACGTAACATCCGTCGGGCGTGTCGTCGGGCATCTCTTGGAGGGTCGAGCAAAGGGACGGGGTTGGTGAGCTCGCTTCGTCCTGCTCTGCCGATGAGAGGGGTGTTGGGTCATGCTCTGGGGCGTGTGAATGACCCTGGACACTGATGTCTGCCACCACCCCCTCCTCGTCGTCTTTACAGCCAGGAAGGCGAGCAGCCCCGCGCAAAAGCGTGTAGGCCGCTGACCATCCTTTGCCGCAGATCATATTCATCCCGTCTTCATTACGCACCCACCGCCGGACCGCCAGAGACCGCGTGCGAAAGTTGACGATCGACCAGCGAAGGGCATCAAGGCGGTGATGGTCGTTGGCCTGGGGGTGGGGGTACAATGTCCGTCGGACGACCGAGAACATCCCGTCCGCGCCTGCATTGAGCGTACGGAGAGGACGGAGAGAGGAGACCTTTGCTCACCGACCAGAAGGTTGCAAAAGATCGCCTCGCCATCTTGCATGATCACCTCCCACCCTTGTTGGACCTTCCGGACCCAATGGACATTCCGCCCATACTCGACCTTGACCGGAGATCGGATCTCCTGCCCCGCTACCCCTCTTTCATCCCTTGGCTGCCCCAGCCCACCCTGAAGGATCTCCACCAGGTCCCTTCGGAGTATGAGACTCTTCTCTCCGGGAGACTGGACGACCCGCCATATGATCTTCCCCTTTGAATCGAGGATAGTGATCCCATCATGTCCACCGGGCAAGCTGCGCTGCGCCTCGAGCAGCGTAATATAGTCTCGCGAATCGAGCAGCTTGATTAAAGCCTCCCGTCCTGCCTGACTTTGTGAGTCATTTCCTCATTGAGAGCGCACAAACCCACCGGAGCGAGGTGGATGGGGTAGCCCACTTGTCGGCTTTCCTCTTCTGCCACCGTGTCAGCTCCGTTACCCTTGTTACAGTACGCAGTGGCCTCACCATCTCGCTTCTCCAAAATCCGGACATGAACCCCGGGAAGATGTTGCAACCCATACGCCGTCGCGAGCCCAGCTACCCCCGCGCCAATAATCACGATCCGTAAAGTCGTTCGATCAGTATATTCGTCCGGCAACATCCTCGCCCTTGGCTGTACACTACACACACTGATAGACGATACACGAGCAGAAAAGATCTGCGCTGCATTCACCCCCCTTATATATCCCCCAAGGCGGGAGGGATGTGCCCGCTGATACCCGGGATGGAAGGAACGGCTTTGTCCTCCCCTTCATGGTCCATCCAGACAAGGGAACCTCACACGTACTCTGCCTGCGTGCATGGCAAAAGGCCGCGTATTCACTACCTAGCCGCTCTGTGTCTCGAACCGCGCCGGCGGGAGATGAACTGAGAAGCCGAAACTGTACGCCCGTCCCATCCCGCATTCTAGTACGACTCGCAGCGTTGCGACAGGTTCATGTTTCAGAATTCCGCGGCACAAAGTCTCGAGGCGCCTGACACAACTCGTATTGTGAAACGTAGGCTCTCATCCGGCCCGGACCACCTGACGATGGCATACCTCAAGCCATGGATGCATGCATTCCCGCCAGATACACTGGGGACGCGCCATAATTGACCAAGACACCATAACAATGCACAATCAATTCAGCGAGTATTCTATCGTAACAATAGGTATCCTCCATAAACCGCTCCCATCGCGCCTCATGTCATTTCCAAGTCATAAGTCTCGTAATCTCTTGCTATCGTGCCAGTCCATGAACATCATCAATCACTGTTCGACCTGTTCAGCTCCTCCCGCTTGTCCGGATTGGCGACTACGAGCGGCTCGCGCTTCACGGCTTCGTACATTGTGGCGGGCCGCTTCGTGGATTTCGCAGATACCGAAGATCCAGTCGACACCCCAGAGGACGCTTTTACCTTCGAGGGCGAAGGGGGAACAAGCGGTATCCCTGATCCACGCTTGTTGATAGAGTTGACAACGTCTCGTACCGGTCTACGGTGGGAAAGCAAGGGCGACGGTACCGGGGATCCCGAAGGTGGCTCCGACGTATCCTTTCCCGGCGTCGCTAAGGGCGAGACGTTCAAGCTGGTGGAAGTCACAACCTCTTTCTGGGGGATGGGTCGCAGCTTAGGGGGCGTAGAAACGTGCCTCGACCCGTCCTGTCCAAGAGAGATAGGGAAAGACTCCACTGGGGACGGCGGCATGGACAGAGGTCGAGCTGGGGTCTGCAGAACACCGACTTCGATCAGAACAGAAGCCCTTTGAGGGGTTGGCGTGCTCCCGCTGGGCTGAATCCCGTCTTGAAAGATCGTCGTCTTCTGAGGCACTCCGGCGTCCAGTTCCGAATTCACACTGGCAGTATCGGCGGTATCCTGCCCTAACTCGTACCCTATTCCACTACTCCCTGGCTCCTCGGATGACAATGCGATCTCCACAAACTCTCCTTCGGTCGTCGAAGTCGGCTCGCGTTGCACAATAATCATATCTCTCATCGATTTGGCTGATTGCAAACTCGACAGGCTGGGACCTTTCAGGTGTGCACTCCTCGGTGCCTGCAAAGGTTCCAGGCCTGAATTGAAGGCTGAAGGGGGGAAGCTTCGCTCCTGAGTTTCGAAAGGCGAGAGCGCCGTGTCTTGACTGTCCATGGGCCATAGGGGCGGGGCGGGCTTCGGATCCCGGATGTCCGGCCTCCTCTCTGCCGATCTTTGGGACTGCTGACGATTGAGTAAAGAGGTTATTCCACCCTGCGTCATCCGCTTGAAGAAGGACTCGCTTCGCTTGATGTTCGTAGAGCCGGAACGGGCTGGTATGATGACCGCAGCAGAAGTGTGTGAAAGCAATTGAGCATGATGGACGGTGCCCTCTTCTGCATCCCACGATGCGAGGGTATTTCCTGAATTCTGCGATCTCGGCAAGGAATGGCCGTCCGAACGCCCGTCCAGTGGCGGAGAAAGGAGGTCGTCATACGTCGAGAATAAAGTTGAGCTCCGGCGGTTATAGTCGTCAAAAGGATCCAGATCTGATCCGGAGTCGCGAGGTGTCGGCACAGGGCCTCCCCGAATAGGCGGTACGAGCGCATGATTCGCGTGGTCTCCAAACGGATCGTCTTCGCCCTCCTCGTCCCCCAGAATGCTGCTTGCCGATGTCCATCGACTACGATTCGCCGCCCGTGAAACCGTCCAGTCTTCTGGTTCTTTCCGATGGGCAAACGACCTTGAATCTTCGTCCTGCAGCATATGAGTGCGACTTGGCTGAGACATTCCAATAATTAGGTGCATGGGGTCCCGCTGGTCGCTATTGATGTCCAGCGCCTTACGGGACGAAGGAGGCGGTCGAGGACCGACAAGTCGTATACCTGTTCCAACCCTTCGAGTGGGTTGTCGCTTTGGGGAGTCACTGGGGGCCTCGTCCCGAAGAACTGTATAAGGGTCATTGGACGGGCGCCTGCCCAACTTATCTCTCACACTCGCCAAGCCCAACCCGATACTTCCGAAATCAAGTCGGTTGGGCTGCGATTTTTCCGGCTCCTGGGGGATTCCATCCTGGACTTCGCTCAACAATCCTCTCCCGCCCTTCTCTCCTCTGCCATATTCTCCATCCTGCCTCGATCCTTGCTGAGCCCATTTAGTGCCGAACAGAGCAGCTCTCCTTTTACGGCGTCGGTGGCGGTAAAGAAGGCCGGCAATCACAACCGCAGTAATCGCTGCGATACCCAAGATCAAGACGACTTTGGCGCCGGTTGACAATCCTGCCGGGGCTTGGGCATCGGAAGTGGAGGATGAGGAAGGGATCGCTGGTGGGTGACCTTTTGTCAGCCAGATTATAGTCCACATCTTACCGATCGTCCCCTGAGAGGGATCGTGTCCGACGACATCAGACAGAGTCGCGCTTGGCAGGCGTCCAGAGGGGTTCCCGATACTGCTTCCTGGGTTGGAAGGGGTTGGCTCAAGCGAAGCACTGGGGCTAGAGCTGGGGATTGCTGTGCCCTTCACCTCTGGTTCAAAAGACGAAGCCCAAGTCTGTGCACCGATGTTCCAAAGGCGCAATCCGGGATCAGCCGGACCAACAGAGCCGTATCCTACCTGTGTCAGTAGACATCAACGGGCCAAGGGATTCGACTAACCGCCCAAGATTGCGATCTGCTGTCCACCGACGTTGACAGCAGAATGATCAAAACGTGCGCTAGGACCTGGCGATCAGCTTCTCCTCACCAAGCAACGAAGACTCTTGCCTTGACTGCCATCTGAAACTCGCGACCAGGACAAGGTATCAAAGTCCAGCATCCACCCATCCCCATATGCTTCTGTCAGGCTGCCGTCTGCACCTCCGAATAGAAATGCCCCTGTCTCGTTGTCGTTCGAAGTGAGACTCGCGCCTCTTCGGCCAAGGGGAGCACCATCTGCGCTCTTTTCTTCCCAGCTGGAACCTGGGACGTTGGTATCGAGGACGTATATCGTGTCCAAAGGCACTACCGCTGGGTTCCCGGTGATGGAGGAAGTTGAAAGCCCTGCGAGAACCACTAAGGTACCGTTGAGCAGTAAGACCGACGTATGGTGGTAAATCCCAATGGGGAGAGGGGAGAGTAGTTGAAATCCCCCCGTGTGCGGATCGTACACCCAGACATCGGTGAAAGTGGCTCCTGATCCATCTCCTTTCAGACCTCCGGTGAAGTACACTTTTCCATCTCGTCCAGGTCCAGCAGCCGAGTGATACAGCCGCCTCTGCGGTTGATTCCCCCAAGCTGTCGCTTGATATGTCCATGCCACTGCACCGTTGTCGACCTCCAACAAACCCAACCATGCTGAGTCTGCTTGGGTCTGGGTCGCCTCTTCCGGCCCACCGTCTCCCCCCAAAGCGAGCAGTGTGTACGACGATCCAGCGGCACCCACTACCGAGAGAGTGTGGAAAGCGTCTGAAGGTGACAGGTCCGGATCGGCGATGACGAATGGCGGAGATGCACCTTGGAATGGACTTTGAAGGGGGATCAGGATTGTTTCCGGGGAGTTTGGAGATGAAGAATAGGTGTTTCCCCCCGAAGGATCTGTCTTTCCTCCTTGGACGAGAAGGGTGGGTGGTGAGGGTATGTATACCGCGGAATGTCCCCATCTAACTTGAGCGATCGTTTCTTGGCCGTGATTGCTCACCTTGGCTGCAAGCTTTGTCCCAGGGCCTGCGATGTGTACGCGATAAGGAGCAACACCTGGGATATGGACTTGACCCTCGGTCGAGCTCTCGTGCCATACCGCGGCATGGTGTCCTTTGCCATGGAATTTCTGGGAGGCGTCTGACCCTGCCGTTTATTGCCTGTGTCGTGTCGAGGAGAGGCGAGAAGGTCAGAAGAACATGCGCAGGGTATGGTAGCTAGGTTGCGTTGTGGATGAGTCTGAAAGTGGGAACATGAGGAAGTGAAAGAGGCCAACGGGGGGGGGTAGATGTTGACTCAACGTGCCTTGGGATCGCCCATTCAAAGTCTGAATTCCCAACAGCGGCGAGGCTTCTGTCCTGCAGGCTAGGGCTTTTAGCTCAACAGTCATGCATATCACCCATGCTTGAGCCTGGAGGCGATGAAAGAAGAACAGGATCGACAAGTATCAGTAGTCTATACCTGTGCCCGTTTGAATGCAATGCGAGGCGGTGATCTGCGTCGACTCTTCGTTACGACGTCACAGGAACGATTGTTTCAGCGAGAACAGAACGTTTCACAGGCGATCCCCTGGGATCGATTCTCATCTCTCGCTCGCGTGTGGTGGCCGTCGCATTACGACTCATCCCTCCATCCTCCTCGTCTGCTGTGGATGATATGAGGGATTTTGGGAATCACCCTTGCACTCCAAGTGCCCTCAGATCGAAAACTGTCGCAACCCTTCTCCTGAGCGTTCTTTGTCCTGGCCCGGACGACACGAGCGCTGTATGAAGAACACCCATGGGGTCTTGCCTCTCGAGCATAAACCACGGGAAGTGAGACTCTAGCTATACATGTTTCTGCTCTCATGCCCTTGCGATGCATGAGGCGATCTGCGTGCTGTTATGGAGGACGACCGACTCGCCGGGACCTATGCATGGTTGTCTGCTTCAATCCATGTGCGGACGCTAAGGGAGGTCTTGGGGATGGTATGCATAGATTATGACGACGATATGGTGCATGCAAGCCGAGGCAGAGCGCGGAGTGCGGACCAGCAGCAATTGGCAAGGGTTGGATTTGGACCTCTTTGGCGGGCAGGACAAAAGTAGGTCGTCCCATGCATGGCCAATGTTTGGTCTACGCGAAATGGTCGGCGATAAGAGCAAGGGGGAATTATAAACCCCGACAAAGGGGGGGGTGCCACAAGTGGATCCACCGTCTTGCCCGGCGGGTAACGCCGAATTTCCGAAGACGCCTCGCTGGGTCCCTCGCTCCCTCCCTCCTCGCTGGCCTGGCTCTTTGTCCAACTTTGGAGGACATACAGATCTTCTCTTATCGTCTAGGTCGACAGGTTCATACAGGTGAGCTCATACTTCCTCGATCACCATCCAGCACACGACAACCAAGGAAGACAAGCCTCGCGGGTGTGCACAAGGATTGCGGAGATTGGATCGGATACGGCTGGTCGGGGGAGAGTGCTATGGCAAGGACTGTGCGCGGGACAGCGTGAGGGGGGTATGCTGCGCCTGCACATGCGAGTGGTGGTAGTGGTGGTGGACTGCGTTGAGACTTTGAGAACGCGAGGCTTGTCGGCGATATGGTGGTTGTGCTCGGCGGAACGAAGAATTGTTGTCGAAAAATATGAACCGACAGCTGACATAGGTTCTCCTTTTCGACACATTTTCGCTTTACCGTTGTTCTCTACACGCCTCATCACGCTACCTTACGGTCTATCTCCTATCTCACTCGCTCTGTTCCAACTTCCTTTCGCACAAATAGGATGGGTATCGATCTCCGCTACCACCACGTCAAGAAGGGCGCACGACAGGCCCCCAAGTCGGAGGACCCTTACCTCCTCTTGCTTGTGAAGGTGAATAGGAATTCTTCTCAGGCGACGCGGGCGAGGATCTCGATCGCATGCTGTCTCGCCGTCGCGAGATTCACATGGGACAGGGCCTTTTCCCCGTCGCCGAATGGATCAGCGCATTTTTTCCCAAGAGGACAACCGCTAACTCGCAGCTTTACCGCTTCCTCGCTCGACGAACTGACTCTCGATTCAACCGAGTCATCCTCAGGCGACTCTTCATGTCCAAAGTGAGCCGAATCCCCCGGACTCGACTGTCCGCCTGGAAACACCATTGACATTGTAGATCAACCGACCCCCTATCTCCCTCTCCCGAATTGTCAAGGAGACCCGAGGATCCAACCCGGACAACTCCAAGACTGTCGTCATCGTCGGAACCGTCCTCGACGACGAGCGACTCCCCGAGATCCCCAAGCTCACCGTCGCCGCTCTTAAATTCTCCACCTCGGCCCGTGAGCGAATCGTCGCTGCCGGCGGTGAGGCTCTCACCCTCGACCAACTCGCCCTCCGAGCCCCTACCGGATCCAACACTGTCCTCCTCCGAGGAAAGCGAAACGTCCGAGAGGCCGTTGCCCACTTCGGTGGACCCCTCAAGGGTGGCAAGCCTTACGTTGCCAGCAAGGGCAGGAAGTTCGAGCGAGCGCGAGGAAGGAGAAAGGTGAGTTTATGGGAGACGTCTGGTCGTTGCCGTGCTGACGCATCTACAGTCGAGGGGTTTCAAGATCAAGTCTTCTCACAAATAAGCGGAGCACTATGGGTTGTTCCGGAGTATGTGGAGGCTTGGGCTTGGTTCATGCAGTATTCGTCGATACGAATGCAACGATTCACTCACACGCTTTGTTGTGTTATGCTGTTCCTGTCGATGTCGATTACTACTTCTGGCTGGTGTTTCGGCCACCTTGATATGAGTTCGTGCGCTGCCGCTATCGCTGCCATCGTCGAGTGCATCGAGTGAGATGCATGGACAGCGCGATGCTCACTCGATGGTTGGAAAAATTCCGTGGCGTAATGAACCTTTTGCTAGTGCAAACACCGGTGACTCATCCTAACCGGTTTGGAATTCACCTCACCTCATCACTCTGTAAAACACCCAGACCTGATCTATTCTGTCTCGTTACTTCCCCATCGCCATGTCGTTGGTCTAGATCGCTTGTTTATATCATCCACTATAGAGTATGATCAGCACATCCAGAATGCTTCTCGCCTCGTCCCCTACCAAGTCGACCAGAATCGCCAGCTACCCTCGGCCAACGAGGATAGCCGACCGGCCCGTCCCCGTCTGTCCTCCAGCGCCCTTCCTCGCCCTTCGCCCCTCGCCTGGGAGCAAGACACCGTCTTTGCCCCCGCGCCCTTCCATTCCGTCAGTGGCAGGATGGCAGAGGACCGAACACGCGCTCCACGCTGCGTACCCACGAACGTTTCTCGAGTCGACGGGTGATCTCCGGAGAGAGTCTTCTCCGTACAGCACTGGCGAGCCCAATGGGACCGAGGGCAAGGAGGAGAGGATGGAGAGGGTCCTCGAGGAGGTTCAGAGGGCTATGGATATGCGATTCGACGCGACGTTGTCTTCGTCAGATGATGACCAGCCCGGGTTGTGGATCGCAGCTGAGCGGTGGACCAAGGAAGGGTCTAATGCTGGAGACGGGGACGGCGTGGCGTTGGTCATCACCCACGCCAATGGCTTTACGAAGGAGGTGAGTGGGAAGAGTGCTTCGTCTGCTTGGCTCCTGGCAGCTTGCTCGAAGGTACAGACGCTCACGTACCGCAGAGCTGGCACCCGACTCTGAGGAGGCTGCTCGACGGGCGGCCCATACGCTCCGCGACGTTTGGCGAGCCGTCCCTCCCACTCCTCTCTGCGGCAAAGAACGGCACAGCAAGGTCAATAGAAATAGACGAGATATGGCTCTTAGACGATATACACCACGGCGCTTCGGTCGACCTCAACGCCGGCGTGCTTGGACCCGTACATAATTGGGTAGACGGCGGGCGAGACGTCATTGCCGTCATTGAGCAGACGGTACGCAAGTCCTCGCAAAAGCGGATCATCGGGATGGGACATTCGTTTGGCGGCAACGCCATGTGAGTCTGGACTGGAGATGATGGTGGGGCACAGTGCTGATGGAAACAGGGTACATGCGGCGCACGCCCGACCGGATTTGTTCGAAGGCTTGCTTTTGGTCGATCCTATGGTCTGTGCAAGACCCAGCTGCTATGACAAGAAACTGAGACGTAGTGTCCCCCCGCGCATATCACTCGCGAGAAGGTGGCTTTGGTCAAGAAGAAACACCCCTTGGTATTCGCGGCGTTGAAACGTCGACCCGAATGGCCCAGCATCGAACAGGCAGCCTCGGTCCGACCGACCCCTTTCTTCGCCACTTGGCACCCAGAAGTCTTTGACCTATGGCTCTCCCACGCGCTCGTCCCTTTGCCATCTGGCGACGAAGGCAGCGTCCAGCTGGCCACGCCTAAGTGGGGGGAAGCAGCCGTCTTTGCCGAGACCGAAGGCTTGGGGCAAGGATGGGACAAGCTCCCCGAACTACGAGTGCCCGTGGGCTTTGTCATGGCGGGCGTACCGACTGCTACACAGGGCGAAGAAGCCACGAGGGAGATGGTGTGGAGAGCACCGATTTGCGCCAATGAGATCTTCACGGACGCCGGGCATTTGGTGAGTAACAGCAAGGCTAAACGGTCGGAGACTGATGGGAAGATCGTGCAGGAGAAGCCGGACGAACTCGCGGATGCTATTGCGCGTTTCATCGGCAATTTGCTGCTCCCTGCGCCAGAGAATGGGAAGTTGTAGGGGGAGCTGTCGAGGATAGAGGCTGTACAGCGGAACAAGCAGATTCATAGACTGTGGGGCATGCCTCCCACTAAAATTATGCTCACGGATTTCGATGCATTGCGAGTGGTTGAAAGTCCGGCTATGGTTACCCCATTTACAAGTCGACCGCTTCATTGTTAGGTGTCGTCACGCTCCACGATGTAGGACCTTTCCTGCCACTGGACTCGCCAAACTCGTTGGAGACGGACGCGAGAAGGCAGTGGTTTCTCATTCTCGGAAGACCTGGCCCAAGATTGGCGACAGCTGTCGAGGCATATCAAAGATACAACTGGTCCAGAGTAGAAAAGGGTACGCAGGACTGTTCGGGGGATCGAAAGCCATACGAAGAGTCCTTGTATTCACAGGCCACGAGCGGGTATGTGACAATGTTCTCCTGCGTCTCTCGCCACTCGACGAGGGAGCTCGCGCACGTCGCTCTTGGCTTGCGCAACGCTGAATTTAGGAATGGCGCTTCCCCCAGCGTGCTAGTATTGGGCTTGCTTATATGATTGAAACTATTGCTTATATGATTGAAACTATCCTGTGACATGGCACGCTCAGAGCATGCGCCCCTCAGCATTTCAGTGGTGCCTTTGGGTTCTTCCGTCTTCAATGATGGCTATCTATCAGATCGGTATATACCATCGAAATAGGTCGATCGACCGAGAATCAATGCAGACGTCAGCCAAGGCGCAAAGTAAAGCACTATATACATCATCTGACAAAGCCACACATCGGCCATACCGATCACTCGCCCCCTAGCGCCCTATCCTCGAGGGTCTGCCACCAGCTCACGCTGCGCTCGTACGACCCCCGACCTGGTCCGGGGCTAGCCACCACACTGATACCCTCCTCTTCCAAAGCCTCGCCACTCCCCTCGTCCCCTCTCGCCTCCCGCCTCGTCTCCCTGCATTCCCTCACAAGCTCATCAAAGTCAATCGCGTCTCGCTTGCCCCCGTCCTTCTGTCGTTCCCATCCCCACCGCGCTTTGTAAGCGACGCCGACCGAACAGCTGTTCCAGTTTGCAAACGACCACTGAGAGGTCTCTGGGTTGAATTCGACGTTCTTGCACACAGGCGCAGAGAGCACGTCGGCCATGAGCGAGAGGAGGGTGTGGTTGGCGCTCGCTCCGCCGGTAGCGTAGACTCGAGTGAGGCGGGGGAGAGTAGTGGTAATGGCCGGAGTGGCAGGTTTCGAGGGTTCGTCGGAGCCGTCCAGGATGGCGGAAGAACGGGATCGATAGTTGAGCAATTGGGATTCGAGAATGGCAAGAGCTTCAGTGCGGACATCCGGGAACTCATCCACCTTCTGGGCGGAAGCCGCGTCGATCAGCTCGGATGACTCGCGAGGTCCTGTAAACTTGTGCACTCCGCTCGCGCCGTCCGGCTGGGAGATTAGTTTCACATCACTGGAGCAAAGATGACGAGTTGGGAGGAACGTACGATGATATCTGGGAGCAACCACCAGAAAGCGGTAGAGGTCGGCAACTCTGTATTGTTCTTCGGTCGAAGGTCCTCTACAGCCGCGTTGAACTTGTCCCAAGACTTGTCAAAGTACTTGTCTCGGACGTGCTGTCGGGCAAGCGAACCATCTGGGATGAGCTGCCTGCGGTGAAGCTGCACGCGAAAAGAGCTCACTCTTGTAGACGAGCATGTTGAAGTATCGCGGCTTGACGTGGCTCGATGAGTCCCCGTCGGTACTGCTCAGAGGCGCATTTTGCGCGGGGTGGAAGAATGCGTGGTATTCGGGGTGAGGGTTGTAAGAGCTGGTCGAGACGAGAACGACGTCTGATGTACCCAGACTGACCAGTCCTTCAGACGGCCGCACTGCGTCTCAGCGAGGTCTTGCAACGGGTGAAGGGTCGACTCACGGGTGAGAGAGAGGAAGGTGGCCGGGTTGTCACCTGTGCCGGGGAAGACGCAGCCTTCCGGGTCGAATCCGTATCGCTCCACAAACCACTTGCCAACCTTGCCAACTACCCTACCAGCGTCGACCTCGACTTGGCCCAACTTCCTCTCCAGCTCCGCAGCGCCTTCCTCCCCTGCGATAGCAGCGAGGGCAGTCGGATGCCACCCGCGCTTCGCATCGTCCATCCGCCAGAGGTTCATCCCGCAGGCATCGCTCTCGTCGATCCCTTTCACCTCGCCGTCGAGACAGAGCAAAGTCGTGATGAAGCTCGAGCACAGGCCGATTCTGTCGGTAGCCTCGTAAACATCCGGCTGGAGCCGTTTGAACCGCATGATTTGGGCTGCGGTGAATCGCTCATGCGCCTTGGACCCGGTCGCACGTGCCAGAGCCTCGGGGCCGCCAAAGGCCGCTTCGAGCGCCCGACAGTCGGCGGTCGTGGAGGAGTCTTGCCAGTTGGGCACGACGGGCCGGGAGAACGCAGGGGAGAGTTGAGACACGAGAGGTTTGGAAGAGTCGACAGAGCTAAGGACCGAGCTGGATTGTTTGGACCAGTACACCGAGGCGTGTTGCTGCGGGGGTGAGCTCGCTATAAGGGGTAGGTTGAAACAAGACGACTGACCTGTCCGGCCGCCGAGACACCTCTGATGCGCCCAGTGTCCCATCCAGCCTTGTTGATCTTTTCGAAAAGCATATCGACCGCCTCGACAATCATCATGACGGGAGAGTAGACCTCCCCACTGTCCTTGGGACCGTAGAGGACACCCCCGCTAGTGCCATAGTGGGGGAGGTCGGCGTCAAAGTTGACAGAGAGCTCGGAGATGACATCGAGGGTGGAAGAGAGCAAGGAGGCTTTGACCGATTGGGTCGAGGCGTCGAGGCCGAGAAAGAGGTTGTCCATGTTGCTGGTCATCGTTGAACAGAGACTTTCGGTCGGGGGGTTAAAAGTGTTGGTCGACGAGTGATGTCGTGGTGCCGTCTGTGGATGTGTGTCCGGTCCTGGCTAAGCGGAAATGTGGATGATGACAGGGCGGGATGACTCTGTTCGGATGATTCTAGGGGATGACAGCGATGGTTATACGTTTTCAAGAAACGGGAGACGCGGGTGATATTGCATGGTATGGTACGGAGAGTCTGGACCTGGAACCGAGAAGACGGCAATAGCCCCCATCAGGGCTCATGAGATGGTGCTCAGCAAGGGAGGACAAGGGGGGAGAGCTGGTTAGACACCACCAGGTAGGGCAACATGGGTAGATCTCAGAGGACAACAACACGGACGGATGGTTCGACGGAGAATTCTTCAGGGAGAGCAATACTCCGATCGGGGTGTAATCGGAGCATTTAAACTATTCCACCTCCCCGTTCGCTTCGGCCAAAGTCTCCAACGGGCTACCACTCGTCTCGTACCAGGCAGTAGTCACAGTCGGTCCCTATTCCACTCGTGTCCTTCATATACACCCCTTCAATGACGTCTCGACCCGAAGAGGTCCCGCCATCGGAAGACATTCCAGAGTACGCAGAATGACATTGTTCTTGTGCCACAGGAGAGATCGGCAGTCTCATATTGCAGTCTGCTGGAACTGGACGATGACGTCTCGCAAGCTGGTCCTTCGACCGACCATTATGATCGCCCAAAGGTCCCAATCACGCTCTTGACGGGGTACTTGGGCGCTGGCAAATCGACTTTGCTGGAGTGGGTCGAGAGCGATGAATGAAGGGGGAGATGTCCGCTTAGACCAGGTACATCCTCACTGCCAACCATGGCTACCGAATAGCAGTGTGCATGAACGGTTCGTGGTGTCGCAATTAACGACGTGAGAACCCAAGACTGATGGTAGATTTTGGCGATACAACCGATATAGAGGGTATATCCGTCTTTGATGATGAAGAAGCTACGGCGCTGACCTCGTAGCCAAAGCGCTCACGCTGTCAAATCCAGACGACAACACCCAGACGTCGTCAATGTTGAGCCTGCCGAATGGCTGTCTGTGCTGCTCTGTCAAGGATATGGGGATCGCAGCGATAGAAGAGATGGTGGCGGCTCAGAGAGACAAGGTCGATTGGGTCGTGGTAGAGTTGACGGGTGTCGCTGACCCAGGTGAGACTTCGTGCCGTTGGGAGGGGTTGCAGCGGGGCGAAATGCTGATAGTACAGGCCCGATCGCCAAGAGCTTTTGGGAGAATGAGGAGATGGGCGATTTGGTCCTGGATGGGATTATCTGCGTCGTCGATTCGCGCAACATCCTCAAGGTAAGGAGGACTGTACTCGAGGCGTGACTAACCTTGCAGCAACTGTCCGAGGAAAGGGGCGAGGGAGAGATCAACGAGGCGCAAAAGTGGGTCTGTCTTCCATCCCACCTGTCCCCGTCATCTGACCACCAAGGCAACTCGCCGCATCCGACGTGATTCTCCTGAACAAGCTCGACCTGGTCTCCGCAGACCAAGTGGACCAAGTGGAACAAGTCGTACGCTCCATCAACCCGACATTGCGATTGCACAAGACGACACAGAGCCAGATCGACCTGAAAGAGCTGTTCGACCTCCGCGCGTATTCCGCCAAACCTGTCATTGGCTCGGTCGACGAGGCAAAGCACGATCATGCCAAGTGCATCGAGGAGGGGAATGACCATACGGTGCATAATAGCGGGATCACCACGGTGCTCATCCCCTTGCCAACGCTCGACGACGTCAAGCTTGAACGACTGAACGCGTTCCTCGAATCCTTACTTTGGAGCGGCCAATTACCGGAGCAAGTGAAGGAGATACAGACCACCCCAGAGATCCTGCGCACAAAGGGGTTCATCAACATGGAGGACGGGCGGGAGATGGTCCTCCAAGGGGTGACCGATTTGTTCGAGCTGAAAGAAGCGGCGAGGGGCAATGCCGGCGAGGGCGAGAGAGTGGAGGGGAAAGTGGTCTTCATTGGGAGACGAGTGGACGAACGGCTGAGAGACGCATTGTTGAAGTTCCTGCACGCATAAGAGTCATTGCCACACGCATCATTGTCACAAACCCCCCCCCGAGATGTATCCTCTACGTTGCTTGGATCGCAGAACAGCAGGTCTGCTACACGAGCAACGATGTCATGGACAGCGAGTGGTCCCCTTCGAGTGGTCTTGGTACACATCCAGTGCCTGAGGAAGGAACAAGACCATAGAATCGAACACTTTCGTAGACGCGACGAGACAGGTGCCAGCGATGACCACCGCTCGTCTCTCTGCAATTGACATGCTGTTCACATAACTCAACAAGATAGACAGGTGCGTAAACTGGGTACTATTTCATCCACTGGTCTACTCGGCGGTCTGGAGCTCCTCGCCGACCTGGGGGCAGTCACTGAATGTCAGTTGCAACTCGACGCCAATTGTCCCATGCAACATACCGAGCGATGTGTCCGGTCTCCTGGCACTTGTAGCACTTCTTGCTGGCGAGGATGGCAGCCTCGTCACGGGGCAACAAGCAGTCTCGAGCCAAGTGGTTCTCACCGTTGCATCGGCTGCAAGTCAGCGCCGTCTCGCACGGGGACCACGGGTTGGGAAGGAACAAAAGCCGCAAATAAACTCACTAGCACTTGACAGGGGTGCCGTCAGGGTTGACAGGGGGTTGACGGGGTCGAGCAGCGAAACCACCTCGGAATCCGCCTCGGAATCCGGCCTGGGGACACTGTCGGGCAATGTGACCGACTCGACCGCATTGGTAGCATTTCTGGCCGACACCGCCGAAAGCGCCGCCGGGCTGGCCGCCAAAACCGAACTGGCCTCGGAGGGAGGGGCAGTCAGACTTGACGTGGCCTGGGGTGGTCAGCGGGTCCTTTGTGCGGCGAGACGGAGGTGGGGGGGGGGGGGGGGGGGGGGGGGAGGGGGATAGAAGGATGATCAAGCAGGGTGGAAATGGAGACGATGCGACATACCGACACCTCCGCAAGCGTAGCATTGCTTGCCGTCGGTGGATCGAGGCTGGGGGCAGTTGGTCGACTCGTGGCCAGGTTCCCTTGATGTTAGGTGGTGACACGACACAAGGGGTACAAGGTGACACACCTGCAGTTGTAGCACAACCTTCCGGGGGCTTGGCAGTTCTCAGCAATGTGGCCGACTAGAGAGGTCAACTATGGGTCGAAAGTGCACGACGGAAAATGACGAACGGTTACCACACCTGCGGGGTCAGTTGATTTGTCAAAGGAGAGAGCGACTTCAGACGTACTTGAAGCATCCCTGTCGGGAGCCCGGGACGTTCGCAGCAGCACCGCTGATAGATCAGCGGAATACTTGATGCGAAGGGCGAGTCAAGTCATCCGAGCATGGAGGCTATTCGAGCGACACGTACAACATCTTTTATCTGCACAAAGGGTCAGCGCTGAGCACGCCAACGAGTCAAAGAGTCCAGGACAAGGCTCTATGCGCTGTCGAAATGCACACAGAACCAAGCGAAAAGCCCACTCACCCGCTCCGCTTTTACACTTCTTCTTGCCTTCTTCTGTACTCGACTTCTCCCCTGACTTCCGCGCAGAGACAAACTACGCAGGTGAACAAGAAAGTGAGGGATAAGGGGGAAAGGAGAGGAGAGGGGTTGACTTTGGTGAATTCCGGAAAATGCAGTCTGGCGGCCGAGCGCCAGAGCGCCAGAGCGGGGATCCGAAAGGGGGGAACAACCGACACCGCGAGGGGGGGGGCAGCCAGGGGGGGGGAAGGGATTTTTGGGACACAGCAAGGTAATGCCACGTCAGGGGGTGAGGGGGGGAAGGTAAAGGGGGTTCGCCTCAGCGGCGATCACCGCGATCGGTCAGCGCAACTCATACCGCTCATTGCCACCCCTGCACCGTACACCCCATCTCTCTCTACCACACCCTAGCCGCACTGGTAATGCCAAACACCATTCTCCCGCATACTGTACACGCTGCATGGATCCACACATTACACGCCATACTCCTCTCTCAACGCCTTCTTCCTCACCTCCAACAAGACATCCGCCATTTGCTCCTTGGTCGGGACCTCAGGCATCCGCAGACTGGCCGGGTCGAACAGTCCAAAGAACGCTGCAGCGGCCAGAGCGGCCTGTTTGGTAGCTTCGTCTGTTGCTGTTAATTCGGCACCCGCCTGTCCATCGGTCTCTCCACCCTCGACGACCTTGGCCTTCTTCGCCTCGGCCTCCTCGTCCGCCTCGGGTTCATCTGCCTCTGCCTTTCGCTTGGACTTTCCTCTACCCTTGCCTTTCTTGGCAGCTGGCTCTTCTGCTGCGGCTGCAGACCCGGCTGCAGCTGCCGATGTCGACGGCTGAGAGGCAGAAGGGAAGGGGATGGAGGGGGTCTCGGAGAGGGAGAGTATTTTGGCGGTCTCAGCGATCGCTTCTTCCCAGTCTGCGCAGTCAGCTTGGATGCTCTGAAGACCATATGCGCTATTAAACTGACCTTGTCGAGCGAGCTCTTCCTCCTCTTTCAACAAAGACCCATCCATCTCGTCGTTGTCACCATAGTACTCTGTTCCTTGATTCCGGAACTTTTGGAACGACGCGTTTCTTGCCGATTCCTCCGTCGCTGCAACGGCTAGAATGTAAATATGTGTTATTTGCCAGGACTACCTCGCACCCACCCCCTTTGCTGAACAGCTCTCGAACACCAGGCAGATCCTTCGCCCGTCCAAAGTACCTTGGCGTTAGCATACGTTCCAACACGTCGCGCCCGCAAGACTCACTTGTATCCTCTCGTCCCCGGGACTTCCTTGCCATCATCGTCCGTCATTGCCGCTGCGGCTCTCTTGTAGTTGGCCCCACCGAGCGCGACAATCTGAGTCTCGAAATGCCGCTTTTCACGTAACAACCCGTTGATCTCGTCGTTCAAGTCGCGCACCTCGTAATCCGTCAACGACGCTGCGGCGTGAGCATCTGCGAAACGAGAAGGATATGACGCAGCGCACCATCCTGGATCTTGGAGACCTTTCGTCCTATCTCCTTCATGATATCCCCTCGGTATCGCTCGCAGTCGCGCAAGTTCGTGACGCTCGACGCCATTCGCGGTCTTCTATCGCCCCGTTGTCGGTTCCCGAGTCCCATCTCGATGGCCTGGGACTCCCGGAACCGATACAGCATCGACTGCGCCTTTTCTGAATTTCGCGCCATGGTGGATGAGGTGGAAGAATGAGGATGGTGTGAATATCAGTTGATGGATGAACGGAGCGCGATGTGTAGAGAGACGGTAGGCGGTGGAAACGCGGTAGGCGTGTGAGAATGGGTGTTAGGCCTGCGGCAATTAGGCGCCAAAGTCGCGACTGCCTTTTCAGTCCGGTCATCTCCCCCTCCCTCCTGTAACTCCTCTTCAGCTTCCCCCGTCTCTTCTCATCGTCTACAAGTCGCAGAGCAAGATTGCACAGAGCAAGAGGTGACCAACGAGGGGGATCTATAGTTCCGGTACGCATCACCGTGATCGTGTGTCCTACAGAAGGGTCAGAGGAGATACCTTCCTCCTCTTCTCCTCCTTTTGCTCGCTCCTGCTTCACCCTGGATTTGCGGATGGACGAAGACTCTGATGAGTCGCTTGCGTGGCCGCACTCACCTTCTGAATTTGTCTCACCCATTCTGGTGGCTCGTTGCTGCTGCTGACGCCCCGCCCGTGGGTTGCATTGGGGCCCAGGCCTTTCTCACCCCTTCCTCTACATACTCCAGGGATGTGGTGGCCACCCTGGGACTCGTATCGCTGACAGCCTCTAGGCCCAACATGGAACACAGCCGTAATGCCAAAGTCCGCACGGGCTTCCCTCAAAGACGCCAGCCTAGTACCCAGCAGCCAGCTGCACAGAAACGAAACTCACCTACTGACCCGCATCCATCGGCGGACTCGGCTGGTCCCCAGACCTTCACCGGCGGCGCCCAGCCCATTCACTCGCAGCCACATGCTGATCATGGCGTTCAACCCGGCCAGAGCCCGCAGCCCGATATCAGGCACCCTTCAAGCATGGAAAATCCCTCAAGAGCCGGCCCTTTGCCTGTCCCTCGCCCCTTCCCTCCCAACAAAGAAGAGAAGGATGCTTCGGATCACAATGTCAAAACAGGCAATGCATCCTATGGCGTCAAGATGGAAAGCAAGATCGACGGCAATCGCCAGCCGATGCGAGGCGGGTATCCCAGTCGCAGTCGAGCGCCTTCCTCCACGTCCATGAGTGGCCCTCTCGGAGCTGCTCCGAGTCATCAAGCGCCGACCAGTGTCGGCTCGCGGTTCCCTGATCAAGGCCCACGCAACCTCCCGGTGAGAAGCGCTTACGGTTTCGGTCGCTTGCCCTTGAGGAAGGGCTACAACGAGGTGATCGAGTCACACTCCGCGGAGGATAATCTCGTCGATCCCACAAAGCCAGTCCAGGTCGGTTGCACATTGTGAAGGGGAGTATCTCCGAATTGACCTGCAGGTCACTGTCTATGAACCCACCCACTCAGCCCACTCTCCGGCCAAAGTGCCAGTCAATCGCAGTCACACTCTTTTCGCTCACAGCGATAACAAGGAGTATCCTGACCATATCGGCCAAGGCCCCGCGCCATCCGCTCTTGACGACGGCAGGGGACCTCTGGATACTCGCCGAATGTTGCCTCCGCCAGCACAAGGCTTCCCTGGAGCGCCCGGTCGTCCATATCCGCCGCAGATCGCGCAATCTCAGCTTCGGAACGAGGGATCTGTCGGCGAACCCTTCCGAGGGTATCCGCATCGCCTTGAACAAATCCCTACCGATGCGCTCTATAGAGGCGACGCGAGAATGGAATCCCACCCTCAGTCTAACTACCCATTCAATCTTCGCCGAGATCTCGACCAGCCCATGGGTTCCGACCCCTCGATCCTGAACTCGTCCATGGAGGAGGAGATAGACATGGGGTACGTGCAATACATGAGCGTCGACTCGTACGAATATGCGAAGCCTGGAATGCGGGGTCCGACATCCGATCAGGTCTCTCTGAGGTATCCGAATGACGCTGTGCCTTACTCACCCACGTCGACTTTTAGGCAGCCGTACCACCCGCCTGCTCCGACCGGCATAGGTCTCAAGGTTAGTATCGGGCACCTTGCACATCTGGTGCTCATCGCAGATCATGCAAAAGCCTGTGACGGGGCTACCGGCGGCCCTGAAGAGTGAGAGGCATGAAAGGCCGCTCTTTGCGCGTGTGCGAGGTTTCGAAGATCACTTCGAGCTTGTCAAACAGATTGATATCGCTGGGACGCATGCCAAGGCTCGAAAGCTGGCCGGGGACTTTGACGAGGCTCGAACTTGGGAGATGTCGCGAGGTTGGGGCGTGTGCTACGAATAGAGCTGAAACTCATAGAATTCCTCGATAACCAGGTCCGGCTCAACGAACAGGTCGATCAGTTGATGAAAGACTTCCATAAGAGTGAGCATCGTGAAAGCGTCCAGTTGACCTGCGCAGAACTCGACGGTTTTGTCCACTACAAGGATGGCGTGCTTCAGCAGAAGATCGCCAGGACCGGTCAGTACAACCAAGCGGTTGCAGAGTGTCGCCAGAAAACCGAGAACCTCTACGAGGAGACGCAGCGATTCATGGGCCTCGGCAGCAAGAGGAGGAAGGTGGGTGTTTGAGCTCGAGTCGAAGGCGAGGTATGCCATGTTGGATTTCAGGTAGCAAGTGACATGATCGGGGATGTGAATGGTAAGATAGCGATAGGAGGTGAAAGTCAGTATGCACGATGTGTATGATCGAATGCGATGTATGGGATGTAAACAGAGTGTAGAGCAGACGAGACCAGGTCCATGTCCCCCGTTGTGAACTTCCTTTTTTTGAATCCGTCCGTCTTTGTCCACCCGAGCGCGCGTGATGAACCTCGTCTCTTTGCCTCCTCCATATCCCAATCACCCATAATCCGATCCCTCCCTTCCGGTACATCCACACGTCGTCCTCTCGAGATTGAGAAGAGGTAAACGTAGTCAAGCACAGCGTATAGGCAGATACAGCCTCCATCAACACTTGACGACTCTTGGAACTTGCGATTGTTATCAATAAAATCAGGCCAACACGCGTGTCGGCAATCTTCCTTGTTCCCCTGCTTCACCCTTCCGAATCCAACACTTTGCTCGCATGACCCACTTATCAACTCGGTAAAAGCCAAGAAATGGCTCCAACCTCCTCGTCCGCTCCTTCGGGGTCAGCACCGATCAAGCTCCCGCCCACCGGTCCCCGAGCTTTACGAGGTGTCTCGAACGGGTTCACTCCGGTCAATGGAACGCCATCCGCCCTTGCGACCTCGTCTTCCTCCTCATCGCTCCATCGAGGCGACAAGATTTCCTTCAGCATCCCGTCCAATGGCCCAGCGCATGCTGGGTCATCGCACCTGCCCAATGGGCGGGTCAGCCATGCGATGCCGGAACCCCGCCAGAATGGGTTGAGCGGTGGACGGGCCCCGCCGACCGGTCCGAGAGGTATGAGCGGGGGCAACGGTGGTGGTAGTAGCGGTAGCAGTAGTAGCTCCTTTCCACCAGCCTCTCCTGCTGAATCGAGCCGACATGCTTCCTCCAGCAGAACAAACGACCACAGACGTCCGCCCTCACCGGTCTACTCCCGCCCTCCCAGTCCTCCATCCGCCGTACCCTCGCCTCCTCCCCCTGACGAAGATCGGAGAGCCACCCACGACCGTCAACAAGTCAGCTCTCCAAAGGCAAGCTCTGGTTCCGCCAGATCACCTGTCGCAACTACTTCACCCAAGCAGCGAAAGTCCATAACGGAGAAAGAAGACAGCGCCGAGATGCTCGCGTTCAGAGCGAAACTCAATATCGAGAGTCGACGAGCTCCCATCTCCATCGCCATACCGACTACGAGTATCTCGTCCCTCGCGAATGGGAAAGCCCGGCCGCTCCCTCCACATCTCGATAGGAAGGAGCTGGACCGCACACCGTCTGCGTCGGTATCTGCAGGGGGTAAAGAAAAGGCAAACGACGATCGACCGCCTCCACCACCACCACCTCCTAGCGATCTCCCTCCGTCTCCACCACCGCTCCCACCTCCTCGGCCTCCCTCCCCTCCCGCCCCGCCGCCCTCTTTGGACAGAAGACCTCCTCCTCCTCCAACTGAGGCGACACGTCCACCGTCGTCCAGTCGGACGACTGCGTCCACCCGACCGTTGTCTCCAAATCGGCGACCTCATTCACCCACGGGCAGACGGACTCCTCCCCGCCCTTCGTCTCCACCTCTCAAATCACACTCATTACCTTCTGCAGCCTCTGCAAGACCAAACTCAATCTCCTCCGAAAGCAGCTCGTCTTCCTTGCTTCCTCACCCGCGAGCAGCAGCGTCAACACCCTACTCAGCGTCCTCGTCTTCGGTAAAGTCTACTTCCAAACCGTTGCCCGCTTCACTCCCGCCCAAACCCTCAACTTCCTCCGTGCCGGCTCCACCAGCTTTCCACTTCCGTGATCTCTCTGCTCGACGCCGGCGAACCCCGTCGGATGGTGACGAAGAGGAAGACGAGGCCGACCGGAGAGAGAGGGATAGAAGAGAGAGAGACAGGATAGAAGGGGAGAGAAGAGACCGGGACAGGAGAGAGAGGGATAAGAGGGAGAGGGAGGAAGAAGAAAGGTCATATGCAAGATCGAGACGTTCGACTCCACCCCGACCTCGCAGTCCCGACCGCTCACGACGCCCCTCCCCACCTCCTTCGCCTCCTCCACCTCCTCCGCCCAAACCGCAGTGGGTCCGACCAGAATACGTGCCACCGCCTTCCACGCGGCGTCGACCGGGATTAGGAAATTATCTCGTCATTTCAGATATCGGGAAGAACAGCAAAAATGTCGTCAAGCGTTTCGACGGAGAGATCGACGGAGTGGTACTCCCACCAGCAACAGATCCCAGAAAGAACCCAGATGAAGTTGCAAGGGGCAGGGGCACCTCGAAGAACCGTCAAACGTTCTACGAAGTCGAGTACGAGGCAAGTCGGACTTGGATTGCTGCGGTTGTGATGTTAACTGACTCACAGTGGGATGACCATTCCGTAGGATCAAAACCCCCTCCACCCCCTCCGGCGGTCCTGATCACTGGTCTCAACCCTCTCACCACCGTCGATCAAATAAGCAAATTTCTCCGCCCTCATGGACGTATACGCGAGATCGATTCCAAGATGGACATGAAATCGGGAATGCAGCTGGGTATCTGCTGGGTCAAATTCGATGGTCCACCCTCCGGCAAGAAGGGTACAGCGCACGACGTCGCGGTGCAAGTCGTGAAAGTCTGTGACGGTCAGAGGATCGGTTTGTCGGGCACGGAGAAGATCAAAGTGGTGTTGGACGGAAGGGGACTGCGAGCTGCCAAGGCGGTCAAGGAAGAAATGGCAAGTCGATATCCGCCAAAGAAACCGGCTCCACCGCCGGCGCCTCCCGCTGCTCCCAAACCTGCAGCCCCGACTCCATCTAGTGGAGGAGGCACGCCGAGCGTCAAGACACCCGCACAGACCCCGATGGCCAAGCCAGTTCCGACTGGCCCGTCGAGCTCCGCCGCGCCGAAATCGAGAGCTTTCCACACGTCCCTCCCCATCCGGCCAGGCGCATACGGTGCGGGCTCAAGCAATCCCTCCTCCATGTATTCGCCTTCCGGCCAGACCATTCCACCACGACTGCCGCCTTCGGTCCTCGCTTCTCGACCCCTCGGTCTGCCTTCACGGCCCGCGCCGATGCAGAATCTTCAGTCATCCTTCATCGAAAGTCCGTTCAAGCGTCGTCCAAATCGCTACGACGATTTCAGAGACTCGTACTCGCCGCGAAGGTATCGGTCTAGGACACGATCCCGCTCGCCATCTCGGTCTAGATCCAGAGCTCGATCTCTGTCTCATCCGTTGTCGTGTACAACGTGCGGCTATTCGGACAGTGAGGATGAGCGACCGGCCTACCGCCGTAACAGACGATCTCCATCCCCCGTCGTGCGAGGGAGAGGGCGAGGTCGAGCGGTGGACAAAGTCGACCGAAAGGAGGACGAGGAGGCTGCGGAGAAAGTCAAGAAGGCGCTCGAAGCTAACGGACATGGGTACGTCTTCATCGACAAGACGACGCTTCCCCCGTCATTCTCCGGAGACAGCCAGCTCAAGGATCATTTCCGCGCGTTCAAGCCGGTCGATGTGAGTGACGCGGATGTGATAGTTTACAACAACTGATGTCGTAGATGCTCAGCAATAATCAAGGGTGCTACATCCTGTTCAACGACGACACGTCCGCTCAACGAGCTAGAGTACTCGACGGATCCAGCTTCCTCGGTCACCGGCTAGTCGTCAACGTCAAGTACCCTTCGGCGAAGAAGGCAGACCATGCACCTAGCGCCGGGGCGGCTAGCGAGGTCAAGGGCAGCTGGCGGTTCTTGACCATAACAAAGAAGAACCGGCCTCTACCCAACAAGGTGTCCAAGAACAAACCCCTCTCCCCGGCTGCGCAAAGGAGGAGGAGGATTTCTTACTCGTCTTCGTCCTCTTCAGAGGACGAGGCTGGTCGTCCGGTACGGAAACGCTCAAAATCCCGATCCAGCAGCCGTTCATCTGAGATGTCCGAAGATGAAAAGCCGGTGGAGCCAAAGACGGGGGCTCGGGAGCCCGCCGAGCTTGAGCGGAAGACTGAAGCCGTTGCTACAGTGGAGGATGAGCCAATGCCATTGGCTGATTCTGTGCCGACAGAGGAGGCGCCTACGAAAGCTAGCAAGAAGCGTGCGGCTAAACCGAAAGCACCCAAGGGGGCGAAGAAGGCTCGCTTGGAGACCGAGACGGTGGTCGATATCCAGCCGCCAACAGCTCCCGAGGTGGCCGAGATCAAGCTGGACGACGGCATTCCTGCCGCCCCCACCAAGTCGGCCAAGGCGGCCAAACCGGCCAAAGAACCGAAACCTGCGAAGCCCAAGAAGGTAGCAAAGACGGAACTGCAAAAGTTCCTCGAGACTGGTGTGGTCGAGGACGAAGAGGACGCTTATTGGCTTGGCCAGGCGCTTGCTGCGACGCACGAGGGTATCGAGCCGGACCTTTCCGACGTCGAATCGGAAGATGAAGAGGGTCGGATCAAAGATGGTCACCCTCTCTTCCACGGCGCGGGGGCATGGCGAGCTGAAGGGTGGAAGAAGGTCCCAGTCACTGCGAAAGCAGAATACCTCCCCGAGCGGAATCGAGCGGTTGTGTCTTCGGAGAAAGACGCCAATGCGCTTACCTCTGGGCGTACCGCGCGTGTCACGGGTCGACGACTGGCCCATGATATGGAGACGACCCGAAAGACGACGACGACCAATACGGCCGAGTCTGATATGTTTGCTTTCAACCAGCTGTCTATGCGAAAGAAGGCCTTGCGATTCTCGAGATCCCCGATCGAGGGGTATGGTTTGTATGCGATGGAGACGATCCACCCCGGGGAGATGGTGTGCGAGTATGTTGGAGAGATTTGTCGGTCGGCCGTGGCGGAGGTCCGAGAACAGCGGTATTTGAAGCAAGGGATCGGATCGTCGTACCTTTTCAGGATCGACAGTGACCTGGTCTGCGACGCCACCTTCAAGGGGTCTGTCAGGTGAGCTAAGCATGGTGATGCGGAAAAGCAGATGCTGATGACTAGTCGACTGATCAATCACTCGTGTGACCCTTCGGCCTCGGCAAAGATCATCTCGATCAATGGGCAGTCCAAGGTGAGACGGACGTATCACAGGGTCATGTTTCGATGCTGATGTGACAGATTGTCATTTACGCCAAACGGACATTACATCCTGGACAGGAGGTACGTTATGGCCCGTCTGCTAAGACGCCGAGCACCGCTGACATGGCAGATTCTCTACGACTACAAATTTCCCTTGGAATCCGACCCGGCGTTACGGGTCCCGTGTCTGTGTGGTGCGGCCACGTGCCGCGGCTGGCTCAATTAGGAGAGCGCTGTGCGGTGGTGGGAGAGAGAGGGTGAGGGGCGCAGGTAACACCTGGCGCGCGCAAGCGCGCCTTTGAGCATAGAACCAGAGTCGAGGTGTCATCAGTATCTCCGTATCATTGTGTGTTTTTACGAGTTGTCCAAGCACCTTTCCCCGGCTCAATGCATTCATGCTGACTGGAAGTGACTGAGGTCATAGCTGACACTTGAGGCTGGGGACTGGGAGCTCACGACTTTGGTCTCGCGTCTACCGAGAGGCAAGGCGCTGTCGCGGTGAGCACGGAGGGATCAAGTGTGGATCGTTGCCCCATCATCCATAGCCCAAAAGCGCACAACCATAGGTCATGGGCTTGCGGACGTCACAGGCTGTCTGATAGCGGGTGCGTACATTGCATGACAGGTAACATCAGGCGCGCGCAAGCGCGCCTTTTCTCTGTCAGGTTATATGCATTTTGTCCATCAATCATGATTCGTCCACACGAGAGACAACCCTGTGCCACCCCTCAGCGGGCAGCGCTCCAATACTACTTGAATGGGCCGTCTGTCCCGTTGACACTGCTTTTGCTCTTGGGATGGATCGAGTGGGACTGGGTGGTGTGGTCGTGTAAAGCGGTTACGGATCTAGGGGGTTCGACCTCGACGGCGGGTGTGGTGGCGGAAGATGTTGCGGTGGGTGAGGGCGGGGGTAACGTCGGACTGGAAGGGGTATCGGACGAAGGCATATCAGTGGTACGGGCGTTGGCACCTGATGCCTCGGGCCTGTCTACGGTATGGGCCGGGCCTTCATTCTGGGCCTTGATGATTCGTATTGACTGGCTGGCAGATGCTGAAGAGGATTCTGGCGGGATGTCGTCCCAAGGAGGCGGTGGTGACCCCTCCTGCTCGATAGAGAGGGACGAGGCACACTCGTTCCCCTCGGGCCTACTCCCCCGATCTCTGCGTTTCTCAAGAGGCACCTGGCCCAATCTGACACCGGCAATGTGGACAGCCTCTGAAGTGCCGAGGAAGCGGACTTGGTCCGCGCTAAGTCCTGCTTTCGGAGGTGTGTCAAAGGACACGCGCACGGCGGAATAGGGAAGAGGGCTGGAAATGCGTCGCGGGGTGTGGGGCGTGGTGGTTGTGGCCGATACTAACGAATGGGTCGAGGCCCACGGTGAAGGGTGTTGAGTGGGTGGAGTTTCTCCCCCGTCTCGGGTGGGGGTGATGAGCGACGTCGCGCTCGGGGTGAACAGGCGGGACGAACGCGGTTGAAGCAGTAATGACCGGGAGGAAGAGGGTGAACCCTGCGCGTCACCGGGTACGAAGGTGGTCGGGCGGAACGAGGTGAGACTGCGCTGGATCAAGTCGCGGAAAGAGGTGGATGCGCGAGCGGAGAGGGTGGGTGTGCGCGGGGGAGGCACCCCTGCTTCGAGGGAGGCAGGGGGCCTTGGTGAGTTGGCAAGAGAGACGATGGGTGGGGAAGACATGGCTTCAAGATATGTAGGCGCTTCGCCCCATTCTCGTCTAGCCCCGAGGGAATCTGAGCGGGTAAGGTTGGGGAAGTTGCCCGTTTCGTAGAGAGGGGCAGAGCGCGAGCCACTTTGAGATAGCGAGGTGGGACGATTGACCCCGACTTGTACGCTTGGCAGAGGGGGAGAAGGATGAGATAGGGTGCGGATTGCTCCTCTCGACTCGGTCGATTGCGTCGAGGAAGTGGACGATCGACGGGCAGCACTAGGCTGGATAACGGTACGACGAGAGATTGGTGTCATTTCATCCATTCCACCCTCCTCTTCCTCGATCTCTTCGATGCTCGACGCAGAGCGTTGTCTATGGTGAGTCTTCTTCTCGTGTTTAGATGACCGTGACGAGAAGCTCACCGGACGAGCACGAGCTCCTGGTCCCCCGCCTCTTTGCTATACTCCGGCAAAGTCCTTATACTCCGCCCACTCTCCGTCCGCCTTATATCCCTCCTCGCTCTGCGCGCCCGGCTCGCTCTCGGCGCAATCAGACTGATCGCCTCGACCCTGTCGGTCCGCCCGCCCGCCCGACCTCTATCCCCTTGACCCGCCCCCCTCCCCACCAGCTCTTCGGCTGTGACAGGCCCAGTGTGGGCAGCGTGCGAGTCCCACGGCGACGGCCTGAACAATCTGTCCCGGAAAGCCCACTGCGTATCAGCGCTTTACTCTACCGCGTGTATCTCCCTAGTAATGAGGACAGAGACGCACAATCAGAGCAAAAAGAACAAAAACCCCTAAGACACAGGCAAGGGGGATGACGACCGACATGCTCAGTGCGCCGGCCGATTGGGCTTGCTCCTCGGGGCTGCTCGCTCCTTCATCGGCGCCTTGCGAGCCGGTCGGCATCGGCGAGGGTTGCTGGCGGGGTGCGAGGGTGTGAAGAACGTTCACCCCGTGAACGCTTCGCGTGAGCATGTCCTTGGGGAGTCGCATCGCGGGGCGTCAATGGTCCGGTCGCCGGCGGGGAGGGGAGGGGGGGCACACTGTAACGGGAGGGCCTAGCGGAACAAGAAGGGGAGCAGGGGATGGTACAGCGTGGTACAGTGTGGTGCGGCGTGGTACAGCGTGGTAGTCCCCGCTAGTCTCGAGGTGAGGGATGGGGATAGGGGGATGGGGTATGGTACAATATGATCAGCGGGGATCAGTGAAAGGATGTCTGATGGACGAGGAGGTCAGCGCGGTCTGCCCGGTGTCGGTTGTCCTTGGATCACACCGCCGCCGGGGGTACAGCTTCACACGACGCTCTGACGTCTTATCGGTGTAGCTTGTAGCTCATAGAGATACGATAAGGATACAGTAAAGAGCGAGGTCTACATCCTCATCGTAGCCCAGAACGATTTGGGTGTTCCGTACTTACTTGTATCCAGGGACAATGAGCCGCACCAAGAGACCCCCGCCCCCCCCCCGCGCGACTCCCCCACCCATCATCACCCTTAAGTCACCGCTTGGCGAATGCGTCGACCCCTTTCCCCCCGTCCCCGTTCATGTTGGCCTCGCACGCATGTTGCACATCGCCCCTAGTTCCATTCCGGATGGGATCTGCATCCGAGGTCAACATGCATGATCACGACGCGAGGTCGACGCCTTGTTTCTTGCAGGGCGGGACGATGCGCCCACGCAGTTTGGACATGTGCGTGTCTACAAGATAGATGAAACAACAATCAGTTACGTAAATCTCAATTGCGGTGGGCGGCTGAAACTCAGGTGACACCCGGCGCGCGCCGAAGTGGTTGTCCTTTTCTCAGGCCGCCGAGTCAAGCTCAAGCTCTCGTGCTGTGTCTATCTTGAAAGACCCACAACCTTGCACACCTCACAGGCAATGCGCCGCATATTGCATACGCCTGTAATATATAAGAGATATTCGAAACATACAACGATAACGAGCCGAAGCGTACTATGACACGGTGCCCAAAATTATAACCCAACCGTCGATTCAATCACACCATCTCCCTGATCACCTTGAGCTCCTTCCTCGCTTCGATCAAAACGCTTCGTGCTTCCTCCACGATTTTATGGATAGTCGCCTTGGAACACGGCTTCGTATGCCACTGGTTCATCCCGCACCTGCGGGGTCAACCGCACGCCTCTCTCCTTTGTTCGGTGACTCACTCGACTAAACCTCGGTGGCGCTCCCCTTCTCCACTCAGCGCTGTCACTGCGATGATCTGCGACGGGTGCTTTCGGCCCGCAGCTTTCTCGATCGCTCGCATTTCCATACAAGCCTGGTATCCGTCCATCTTGGGCATGTTGATGTCAAGCAGGACAATCACCGGCGAAGTGAACTCTTTGAACCTCTCAACGGCAGCATGTCCATCCTCCGCTTCCAGCACTTCAATCGGCTGCACGTCAATATCTCATGGGTAGAGATGCAATCCCGCACTCACCAGCTTGGAAGACAAGATCTTGACCAAAATCTTGCGATTCACCATATTATCCTCCACCACCAGCACCTTTACCAATTCCTCCGGCACCTCCTCTTCACTCTCCTCCAGCTCCTCCTCCATCTCATCGTGATCCTGAGTCCCAGGCACGTCCAAGTGGTCTGTGTCAGAGCCAAGCACCGGCGTGCTCAATTGCGGTGTCGATCCCGTGTCCTGTGACTCCAAGGTCGATGGCGCGTTGGTGCTGCTGGCATTGGAGGGTGTTCTCGTCAAGGACGACCGTTTGCGAGACGAAAAGTAATCGCCCAGACTCAAACAGGCCACGGCATCCTCCACATCCATGTTCCGGGGTTTCCACAGCGTCGCAAGTCTCGCTACGATGGGACACGTCGAAGCATTATCTTTGATCAAGGTCGGCGTTTCGTGACCGGGGAGACTAGGCGTCTTCAAAGGTTGAGCGTCATCGACGAAATGAGGTCGCGGCTTTTCGTCCGTAGCAGACCCAACGAGAGTGTTCGAGCTGCTAGCCGTTCGACCATGCGCTGTGACTCGCTCAGGCGAGTTGATACGGGTGCGGACTCCACCCTCCCGAGTGGTGACTTCCGCAAGCAATGCCTTGGATTGACCGGGGAACAAAGTCTCACGGAGGATCGACGGAGTTGCCGGTTTGCGGAAGCGGCGCACTGTCTTGCCAAGCCGTTTCTCCAGGGCGAGGACGTCTGGATGAGCCTCGTGTTCCGCGCCAACGAGGAAGACGATGTCTTTTGCTGGGGTGTCCCCGAGCACCTTCACCCCGTCCAGCGTCTCCTCCACGCGTCCCTCGAGAAGAATCAAATCGGCGTCCTTGGGCTCGACCATCACGCAGCCCAGCTTGGTGTATTGATGCTCCAAGGCAGCTGCGAGACGGCCTAGGCCATAGGAGCCCGGTCCTTCTGTATCGAAACCGACCAATGCGACTCTGCGCTTCAATTCGATATCATCGGCCGGCTTGGCAAGCTGGGCGGGATCGTTCAACGCGAGGTTCGGACTGTTCTCCATCTCGGGGGAAGCAGGGGATGTGACCGTTCGACGGGGAACAGGCACTTCGAGCTCGACGATACAGCCTTGCCCCGGGCCGGACGTGATCTCCATGGCGCCGCCCATAAGATCGATGATGCGGTAGGCAAGGTGAATTGAAAGGCCTGGTATCAGTCATGTAAGGATCAATAGATGGAAGCATCTCACCACTACCAGTAGCGTAGGGGTCTTCCTTTGCCCATGGCTCTCCGAGCTTATCACGCACGAATGCCTGGTCCATTCCCTATATGTCAGCTGCAAAGCAGAAACCTTGCACCAGGTGCCGACTCACTTTTCCATTGTCCACAATCCTAATTTTGATCCTCTTCGAAAGCGCGAGCTGACAATCAGCAGGCCGTAACAGGTCTAATATTGAACTTACATCTTCGCACCCCTGAGGCGGCAGCAGGTCAGGCACATCATCCACATAGATCTCCACACATCCCTCTCCTTCAATAAACTTGTAAGCGTTTGAGAGGATTTTCGACATCGCTCGGCGAAGAGCACCACCCGCATCTTCCGTGACTTGTTCACCGAGCAATGGCGGGATGATCTCAAAGACAGTCTCGATGTTGCACATAGGCTGTCCATTGGCCCGCCTCGATCGCTTGTCCTCTTCACACGCATCGTGAATAAGCTCCTCGAACATCACCTCGAGGGACTGGGTGACGCCCGAGGGAGAGTTGAGGAGGGATGGCGAAGCTCCAGAGACCATGTTCTCCTTACCCTTGAGGTCGAGGAAAGAGAGAATGTTGTCTACGATACCATGCAAGGTTTTGCCAGAAGTATCGATGGCGTCGAGGAAAGGCAGGAGATCTCGGATCTGTTGTGTGGTAGTGAGGGACGAGGCGTTGAGCAAGGCAGTGTTGAGAGCGTGAGGCGTGTCGGCCATGTCGTTCATCGAGGATCGCAGAAGCTGCGTGATGGCGAGAATCTGGTGTAGCGGGGTGCGGAGTTCACTAAAGGTCAGCCGATATCCATACATCCAGACGTACTGAGCCTGCAAGTTGCTGTACGAGATCTGACTCTGCTCCAAAGCCCTCATCTTCCGAACAGCGAGAGCCGCAGCGGTACACCCTCCCAGGATCCAGGCAAAAGGCAGTGCGACCGTCTGCGAGTCGCCAAAGGCAGACGGGGGACGATCCCACGAAGCGAACATGGCGAACTTCGCTTTGCCCTCGTAGGACAAGAACGCAGCACCTAGAGTGGTCTGCGCTTTGCCCGGCATGAGGTCCATGATCCGTTGAGAGAGCTCATCCTGCGTGTCCTCCCTGTCCCACCAAAAGTGCCTTGTCTTGAGGAATGTTTCCAGGAACTCTGACAAAGTCTGTTCAGCGCCGTGGCGATCGAAGTGGAAGGTACAGGCCTGGTCCCCCGAGTCGGTACCGAGGACCGTGACTCCTGGCCGATTGGACCGCGGAACATAGTGAATGACAGGGTCGATGTCCGTGGGCCACGACTTGCCCTGGAGAAACGAGGTAATGATGGACTCCTTTGTCCTGTCCTTGATCTTGCGGTGAGACGCATCGAAGTCGGTCCCGGTTGCCCGGCGGATGAACAGTTGATATTCGTCAATGTTCACTATCGCAACAGCATCGGCCTTGAGGATGCGACGCAGAGTCTTGGCGGCGTCGGCGTACAGAGTCTTCTCCGAGACGTCGGCGTCTCGTTTGGCGATTTTGCTGTCTCGTGGACCGCTCTTCATCGCCAGCGGAGGCTCCAGAGCTTGCGACGATGCCGTCGTGCCTTTCGAGTCTGCGCGCGACGCGCGACGAGGTCGCGAGGTGGATTTCAGAGGCGACGAGCCGTTGGCCTGGGCAAATTTGTTCCTCCTGTCGGTCTTTCTCGCTTCTTTCTCTTTGTCCTTGACTTCCTTTTTCAACTTCTCCGCCTCGGCTTTGGCCTCTCGGGTCTCGGGAGTGACTGAGCGTCGCAGGAATGAGATACATTCCTCGTACATCGAGCTCGACTTCTTGGCCAGGATTTCCGATTGCTAATGATCAGTCCGTGTTGCAAGAACAGAACCCACCAAGGTGATCAGTTGATACACGAGCATGTTGGCGAGATTCAGCAAGATGGACTGTTCTCGAGCGTCAAACGTATCGCGAGGGTGTTCGTCCATGATGCAGAGAGCGCCGATGTCGACAGTCAGATGATTCCGGCTATATCGCAACGGTGCTGAAGCGTAAAACTGCCAATTAGCGAGGCAGACTCGTCGTCAGCAGCTCCGCTCACCCTCTGAGGTGATTGCTTCACTGCAGGGTTGTTTTGGAATCGCCAATCCTTGCTGAAATCCGCGACGACGGTGCAACGGGGGAATTCGTGCAAGACGGCGTGGCTGCAGACCGCCTGCTCCGAGGTATATCGGTCGGGTGACGCGCACGGCTGGGATGAGTGAACACACAAGTGGGATTTGGTCTTGCAACGCACCGTCGAGCCCCACACAATCTCCTCTTCGCCCATGAGAATGGAGACTGAAGCGGTCGAAGTCTGAAAGATCTGTTTGGCCAGCTCGGCATATTTCGCCATGACCGCCTGGCGTTCTTCTGACTCCTCTTGGTTGCAACAAAGACCCAACCGGCGGCTGATCGATCAGGCACGTTGTGCTGGACGTGGGGAAAGTCACTCACATGGCTCGTTTTCGATCCTGTCGAGTGGTACGACCAGCTTGTGGGCCGGGCAGCCATCCCTCGCGCTCATAATGGTCCCTTATCTTTTGCCTTTCGGCATCGCCAGAACGTCTCTCGCCATCTATTGGCACAGCGCAGGCGTCTGTGACCTGCTGAGGACCTGGGATGGTGTATGCAATGCCGATCGCGGCGTGTCGATGGAGGTGGTCCGGGTGGATCGGGTCGAGAGAAGTCGTGCTGTCCTCCCGCGCCATTCCGTTCTGCGTTACGACGCCGAGGCCATTGGCGTGTACTTCTGGGGACGGGGGTTGAAGGGCGAGGTCGAGACCGACGGGCACGCCGTTTGACCCGGACGCGAGACTGTCGATGGATGCGTGGGTGGATGTCTGCACGGGGGGTGGGATGAGGCTCGAGTGAGAGTAAGGGGATCGCGCGCAGTGTTCGACGAGGGATTCAAACGAGTCGCGATGCATTAAACCCGGGGTGAGTTTGGGCGAGGAATGCAGCTCGGCCTCGGGTTCGAGAAGTCGGGGCTGCGTCGCATCGCTCAGAGAAGGTCTCGAAGCTGTGGGTGCCAGAGCATCGTCCCTGTCCCTGCCGTAGCTGACATGAGCGGGGAGGGTCAGGAGGGAAGAGGGGAGGGCGGGGACGAGAACCCCGGCCGCGACTTACTCTTTCAACACTTCGGCCCATTCGTCGTCGGTGACGGGGGGAACTTCGTGTCGCGGTATAGACATGTTGAAGGTGGAAGCGTGTCTTTCTCGGCGGACAGATGGGCGAAAGCACTCCGCCTGCCGAAAGACGATGGGTCGGGCTGTGGTGTTGTGGTCGATGCTAGCGGGGGGAGGATAAGAGGGGAGGGGAGAATGGATGACACGACGGTGAAAGGTGTATAAATCCTATCAATGGGAGCGGGAGATCGGTCTTTGGTGGTCCAACAGTCAAGGCTCTGTGGGCCCGCTAGGTCGGATCAGGTCAAACTGGGCATCAGACCAGAGAGAGAGGGGGGGGGGGGGGGTGGGGAGAGAGAGAGAGAGAGAGAGAAGGATCTCCCGCAATCGAGATTCCGCACTCGGGCGCACGTCGCTCTGACAGACTCGCTCACTCTACTCTTGCTCGCTCGGCACGGGATCAAATTTACCTGCCTAGACCTTTGAACCCCCCGCCCCCCCTCGTGTGTAGTACTGGACTCAGGTAACACCCGGCGAGGGCAAGCGCGCCTTTTGTTCAGATGACATGCATGCGCAGGTAACATATGGACAGGCAGGACAGCGTGCCGAACGATACATCGTGCAACACTACATCATTTGGCACAATGAGAAAAACCCCAACAGCCCACCACGCTCACCCGAAAGAACCTCTCTTGACCGCTATCAGCCGCTAATCGCCCTTCCGTCGCACAGCCTCACCCGTCGCCGTGTCCCTTGCTGATAGATCCCACATGACAACGCGGTGCCTGGTCCTCACCAACCGCGGATCGGAGAAACGTCTCTCTCACACACCCGACGCCCTTCCGAACAACCGCACCGGCAAGTGACTCGTACGTCCGGTAATGCTTCTGCCAGGGAGAGGTATCCATGCATGAGTTGTCTTCTTGAACGACCATACATGAATCGCTCAATACAAAAGTCATATTCATATTCACACCTTCGACTCGGCCTCGCGCATCAGAGTTCACACTTCGGGCATCGGTATGCGCTTGCGAAACTTAGTCTCTGAGCCGAGAGACAGCGGGGCAGACGCGTCGTCCGAACAGTCACCCCCGGGGCCTCTCCGTCTCCCACTTTATCGCCGTGGCGCTCGAGGCAATTGTGAACCGGGACGGACAGAAGCTCTATCCATGCATAAATCCATGTGGGAATCCCCAGATCCAGAACGTGGTACACTCATCCCTGTGTTGGTCATTGGAGAGTGGTCTCCATCACCCGAGCCATAGCCCATTCCACCGCTTCGACGCTGAACAACGGTGTCTCGTCGCCCTTCACCGCGCTCACCTCGCGTGGGACAGAGATCAAACGGATCCCCATATGCTGCTTGTTCAGCGGCACTATTCCCCGACACGACAATAACACCCACCTCGATCGGCTCAAAGTCCACCTCCACCTTGGCCCCTTCCAGATACACCACATGAGTCACCAGTCTCTTGGGTTCCCACACGGCAGGTAAGATTGGGAAATTGTGGGCATGCCGCTTCCGTGGCCGATCATAATGTCGTAGCGTCCCAATGATCGCATTGACATATTTCGAAGCAGTATATCCAGGAGTCTCTCGGTCATTCGTGGAGTTTACTGCTGTAAGTTGGAACCACTAAGCTATTGTCAACTCACGCAACAACACCTTGGCTTTGAGAGAATCAGACGTAGCAATCGCCGTCCCCAAGCCACGCAACGCCAGACTCGGTATGATACTCGTCCACAACGATCCGCAAGAATACACCAAGACGTCCCGTTTCGCAATGGTCTCCAGAAACTCGTGGTTGGGGTCGGGGTATATTTCCTGCGGTCAGCTGACGGCCCTGTCATGGCAACTCTGAGAGCTTACCTGGCCATACAGGTTGATATAGAATATACGCTCGATCCGAGCCTCGAGCGGAACTTCCCCTGCACCTTTTCTGTACCCGAGGTTGCCCCCAGACCACTCTTCTTCAGGGGTGTCCGCGACATCATCCAGAGCGTGCGTCAAGTCATCCGTGTCGAATGTCCGGGAATCGCGCCGGTACGGCGGGATGTGGTTCGATTTCGCTTTGGTAACCCCTTGCCAAGCGCCCTGACGAGACGGAATCGGAGTGACGGCGGGGGTCGTGGGGGTAGAGGGGACAGGTGTAGGCGGAGGGGTTGGATGGGAGATGGCACATTGACCGACTAGCGTTGTTGCATTGGCCTGGAAGATCAGCGGCAGGAAGTCAAAACGCATAGCAACTGACCAGCTGCGCGGCAATGATCACGGTTTCTAAGATCTCAGCTCTACAGGTTTCGGTGGGGACCGAGTGCTTAGGCACTTACGATTGGTATTGATCACTGGGATGACCTGCACACCCGACTATCGGTCAGCTTCGAACAAAAGCTTGAAATTCTGCACATACGCCAACCCCGGCCACAGACTTGAATAGGAAGATGGCGCTTGGCAAACTGCCGAAAAGGTCACGAGCACCAGTAAGAAAGCCGTTCCCCAGGGAGAAGTTTCGGAAGGAGAAGCGTTTATGTGCCCTTCGCAAGCAGAGCGTTTGAAAGTGCACCAGCAGAGCTGCGAGTCAGCTCAGAGCGTTCCGCCGGACATCGTTAGCAGGAAGAATAGTTACACAATGCGGGGAGAGTCCGCGAGGAAGAATGTGTGTGTGTTCGGAAGAACTCAGGCAGACCGATGAGCTTCCATGTTACTCACCTCGAATACACTCCTTCTTGTCCTCCTTTATACCGGTCCACAACTCGCTCCGCCCTTCCACAATATCCAGCCAAAGGTCTCTGACGACCTTCTCGGGGGCATCTGCGGGGAAACGGAACGCCAGAAGGTCGTAGAGCGCTCGACGCTCTTCTTCTTCCGGTGTCGAGGGTCCAGAGACAGGAAGTGGTATCAGACGGATGAGACGGGACCCTGCGGTGAGTTTCTGCACCAGATTTCGAATGCGGAATGCAGCTATGGACATTGCAGGGTGAGGGAGCGGGGGGAGGGGCAAAAGGGGGGGGGGGGGGGGGGGGAGGGATGAGAGGAGTCGGAAAATAGTCAACTTGAAGCTTTGTGATCGCTGCCTTCTGGGCAACGCCGCAGGCTGCGCACACGACTCGGATAAGGACTTGGAGGGGAAGAGCACGAGGGGGACTCACGAATATCACCAATGGAGGGTCCGCCAAAACACCGCAATATCTCCGAGCTGCTCCCTCCATCATCAGAGACTGGCAGGACGAAAGCGGGCGAGGGGCCGAATGCAGATGCGAAGGAGTTTGCGCCTGTCCCTCCGGATACTATCAGGTAGGATAATGAGCTGGGACCGGTATGCTGAAGGTTTGGGCTGGTCTGGGGGATCCCGCGGTCGTCTGGGCTCTTGCTCATAGGAGGTGGTGAGGATGTGGTGGATGGTTGTGTAGGGAGGTTGGCCGCGGTCCCGCTTGGCCCGGCGTTCGAGGGGTTGTTCATGGGTTGTGCCATCTGGGAGCGATGTTGCGAAGGGAACAGCTACCGAACGCAGTGTCGCGTATATATGAAAGGATCTGGTCGCCGCTCGAGTAATATCCCAAATATTGAACAGTCCAGACCGGCGCAGTGGGAGTTCGTTTGTCGGGGATGGTGGAGGGGTTGAAAGGATCCTCGAAATTATCGGGGACGTGGAGAAAAAGGGAAGGCGTGGAGCAGAGTGCGGGTTGGTACTGCCTGGAGCAGAAGGGAAGAGGGGTGGAAGTCGAGCTCAGTGGAAATGGACGAGCTGAGAATGTCGGCGAGAGGTCCAGCGGGCAGGTGGAGGTCGGTCGTTGTGGTCAACGATGCCGAGGTGATATCGTTAGAAGCGAGGAGGTAGCGGATTCACGTGGCTGTATTGGGAAAAGACTGAAGAGGCTTGTTCTGTCACTCCGCATATGTCCGTCTGCGTGAGGTATCCTCCCCGTATGTAGCGGGTGATGAAAAGGTTAAGTCAACTATGGTGGAATAGGTTGTGCCAAGTTGCAGTCATCCCATCTCGCCTGGTCGCATGGGTGATGATGGACTGATGGTGATGGAAACCCCGCGCGATCCAGGCACCATCCAGGGGTGGTTTTTATCCGGATGAAATTTCCTATTTCGGGTATAATCACTTGTACCACCCCCTCCCCCCCCCCCCCCCCCGCGCACGCGTGAGACAAAGACTACCCCTAACCCTAACCCCCTTTACCCCCTCTCCACGCCCAGCCATCGTACGTCTCTAATCATTCCACCCTCTGAAAGACTGGTGGGCGTTTATCAAAAGGATCCCAACCGTAATCACTCTCTCAACCAACCCACCTCGTCTTTGGCTCCCCAGCACGCTCTCGTCTCTTAGTGGCTGTTCCTCGACCTATACACCCTCCCAGGATGCAAAGGAAAGCTCTTAAACAGGTTAGTAGTAGCTCACCACCTCGTGTCACTCGTTTCGAGTTGTCCTGCGTACCCTGCCCCTTTCGGGACGCGAGCTCATGACAGCTGGGAAAGGTCACACAGTGGACCAGCGAGAAGGTATGTCCACAGCATTCCCCATTCCCTGCTTCCTGCTCCACCCAGACTCACCACCCCAGGTGTTCTCTGGCGAGAAGACCAACCTCAGCGATGAATTTGTGGACTTTGAGAAGGAGGTCGAGGTGCGGCGCATAGGCATTGAACGGTCAGTCTCGAGCTCTCTCTCCCCCCTCCACTCCTTTGATGGCGCTGCATCATCTTGGCAGCCACCATATCACGTGTGCCCAGATGACCAGCTGACGGGACAGCCTGCACGCGACCTCCCTCCCATTCTACCACCAACTCACCAAGGTCAAGCCCACCGCCGACCCGTACCCGCCCTCGGGCTCTGGGAAGGAGAAGATTCTCCACACGGAAGCCCTCGGGTTGGTCATGATAGACTATGGAGGAGATGTGGGAGGTGTCTATGGCGATGGACTGGGCAAGTACGGCAGAGCTAGGTGCAAACTCGCCATTGTGAGTGGATCGCCATGCGGCCACCCCCTGACGCCCTCGCTGACGACCAGGCGCAAGAGGAGTTCGGCAGTAGACTCAGCGATGGGTACATTGACGGGATGGGTGGGTGATGCAGCTGGAGTTCCGAGAAGCGAGCTAACTCCTCCAGAAACGTCGCTGGCCGCCGTGAATGATTACAAGACGTTTCGCAAAAAGTTGGAGAGCAGACGGTAAGGCTTGGGTATTGGGAGATTGGACTGACGACCCAGGCTCGCTCTCGATTCAGCCATCTCCCGTGTACAAAACGCGAAGAAAGAATCCAAGACTGCAGAGAACGACGTCGAGGTCGCTAAAGAACGATTGTGGGTGCTGGTACTCAGCAGCCGAAGCGGCACTGACGATCCAGCGAGGAGATTGAAGAGGAGACCAAAGCTAGATTGGTCGTCATTCAGGAGCAAGAAGAGCGGCAGTGGGCTGAATTGACGGACCTGTTGGACGCCGAGTACGAGTACTTTTCCAAGTGCAAGGATATCTTGGAAGATCTGCGCAACTCGTGGCCGACTGGGTAAGTCTTTGCTCCATTCCAAGCGACCTCGTTTCGAAGTGCTTAATATCACAGCGAAGTGTCGTCCGCCGCGAAAAACCGTCCTCGAGCCAAGTCGAACGCTTCCGCTCGGTCCCTCAACCGCCAAGCTACAACCAGAAACATGGCCAAAGCTTCGTCGGAGGAGGACAATGCGCCTACGCCGAATCGCTCCCGCTCCCAATCGAACGCGTCGTCGAACGGTGGCAAAGGCAGTCGATTTGGTATGCCCTCGTTTGGCTTGGGCAAGAAAACGGGACTGGGCAATATCAGCGCAAGCAAGCGCAAGAGCTTCAGCAAGGACAAGGAGCGATATGGTGATGACTCTCGGCAAGCTCTGCATTCCGACGACGAGGATGACTTGGCCCCACCTCGATCGCCGATATCCACCACGAGCCGAAATAGATCAGACACTGTTCTGTCCGCCTCCAGGTCTAGTCTGGCGAGCGAGTCATACGTCGCCCCTCCCCCTTTCCGACGCACGCATACGACACCCGTACGATCCGATGCGCAATATGTCAAGGCCCTGTACGACTATACAGGCGGCGCAGCGGACGAATTGACTATCCGCGCCGGAGATGTCATCGAAGTCAAGAAGCAGATCTCGACCGATTGGTGGGTCGGGGATCTCGGCAGCCGTTCGGGGATGTTCCCCGCGGCGTATGTGGAGGATTATGCCCCGACTCCTACTACGGCCAAACCGGCGCTTCCGCCCGCGGCCCGTACCATGCCCCCGGCCCCTGGAGCGGTGCGTAACGGCACGAGAGCAATGCCCCCGGCTCTCTCCACCTCTGTCCCTGCTCGGAATCCCGCTCCCCCTTCGCCCGAAGACCGCTGGGGAGGGATGACCTCGGAATCCGACTTTGACCACGACCACTTCTCCGACGCCGATCAGTATGCCACAGCGTCGTTGACCGCCGAACCACAAGTCCCGTCGTCTTACAAGGCCCCGACAAATACCCGTAAAGCGGCTCCACCGCCTCCCCCATCGCGCCGCAGCCAGAGCTCGAGCAACCTCCTCTCGACGTCTGCCTCGGCTACTTTCCTCTCCCCGCCGCAGCCTGCCTTTGCACGAACCAACTCTGGCAATTCGTCCCACGAAGGCTCGCCGTTTGCTGGAAGCGAGGAGGAGAGTGACGAAGAGGAGATCTTTGGGGGAAGGAGCCGATCAGCGACCATCGGCGCGACCCCTGTTGCGGTTCCATCGTCACATTCGGGAAATGGTTTCGGAGGGATGAGCAGCGGTCTGGGCAATATCCATCTGGGACGACCGGTGGGGGGCGCGTCGGCCACGGCGAATGCGCCTGATTGCGGAGTGTGCGGATGTGAGGACTTTACGCAGAACGTGTTCAAGCCAAAGGGCACGTGCTCGACCTGCTTCCACCAGCATTGAGGGGTTGCTGAGCTGGGATCTGTGACTGAGTTGTGTGATACGGGAGATCGAGAGCATGGGTTGACAAGATCAATGTCAGTGCGCCGTTTGAGGTTGAGGTGAATGCGGATGCAGGAGAGGAAGCTGTATTGTGTCCCGGGGAGGAGTGGACGGGGGTTGGGTAGAACAGAGGTCGATCATACACGGACTTTCTGATATTGTACATAGATACATGCATGGGAGGGTACATGGGGTGAGAGTGCATTACGATTGTATGTGCAGTCGCGCTTGAAGAGAGAGAGATCGTCTCGCAGCCCTGTGGCGGGCTGGAACGGAAAACGAAGGGCTGTATCCCATGCCTTCTCGTCGGGGAAGGGAGTACCGCAGAGCTGGATTGATCATTAGGATAGGGTCATGGTAAGTCGTTGGCGAACGCGACAGCCGTGAATGGCCATGCCCAGTCGGCGATACATGGGGTTTGGGAAGAGATCATTGCCGCCGGATCGGCGATGTGAGAGGTGAATAGTGTCGCTGGCGATTCTGCGTATCGTGGCTCAGGGTGAGGAGCTGCAATCTGCTGTGGCGAGAGTCCTAGTATTTGGTGTCACGGATCGCAGGTTAGAAGTGGGAGGCCGGACGCGCGCGCGAGGGCAGACAGGCCCAGCTGAGCCAACGAGTGGAGTAGAGTTGGAGGACGAGTATCGCGAGGATGGGGAACTCGGGGGATCCAGGAGTGCCAATTGGGAAGCATGTCCGTGTGGCCGGTAACCCGACGGAAGGTCCGCCTTTTGATGGTCCTGCGATCTTGAGACTTTTGTACGCGTGGAGAGTGACTCGAGCCTGGTCGTATGGGACGACGACGGTGAATGTTCCGGCGCAGGCGAGACGAGGAAGGGAGCGTGAAAGGGGTGTTTGACGGAATGCTTGATGGTGGTGTGGAAGGACTTGTCAGTGGTCAACCTGTCCGAAGGCCTGTGCGAAAAGATGGCGAGACCACTTGCTCCTCCTCCTGTGCTCCATTCGCTGTTATTCTGCGAGGTGGTGAGGGCGAGCATGGGGCGCCCAGTCGCCATGCGAGGCAAAGTGTTGTCAGTCGGAAGCGAGCCGGGGGGGTCTTGGTGCATGGTAAGAGGTGTTTCGCCGCACTGATTCTTTCTCTTTCTTGAAGTTGAGCTCTGTGGGTTTTCATTCGGGGGTCCTCTCTTGGTGCCGCGGTATGAGTGAGCGGTTGATTCGGTTCGATCAGCTTGCTGAGATTCGGCTGGAGGAGCAGGTTTGAGGGGTGAGACCGAGGCGAGGGTTAGTCTTGGGAGAGGTAAGGAATCGACAGTGTCGGATGGAGCGTCAAAGGGCTTGGGCGAGATAGCACCTAATGAGCCATGACGATTAGCACCGCCTGTACCGTTCGCATTGCCCTTGGTATTCACGTTCCGCATCCTATCCTGCCCCGATGCTGGGATCTCCTCCGGATCAAAGTCGAACAGCTCTTGCGGGATGTACTTTGGGTTTCCGCGATAATCCCATGGCCAAATGACGAACGGGTCGGGGGGAAGGAGAACTCCCGCAACGAGGCATGCCTCGATCCATTGGCAGTCGAACACGGCGCAGTAGCGCATGTACAGCGTCCCGAGCAAGGGGTCTGTAGGGGATGAGACGAGGCAGATGACGCCGTTCACGTCGGACGAGATGGAGGTCGTGCCGCCGTTGAGGTGGAGGAGTTGTCGGAGGTATCGCGGGACAGATGGAGTGAGATGGACGAGAGGGAAGCGGGAGAATATGCCGTTGCGGAGGGATGTGGGGAGGATCTGCTTGGTCCGTTGACGAAGTGATGGACGTGTCCTGGACATGGAGCTTGATGCGTGTGCCGCCTGAGAGTGGGAAGTGAGGATGGTGTGTTTGAGCGAAGGGGATGCTATGGGGTCTGGGGTGAGACGGGCGGAGTGATTAGAGATATTAGGCAAGGGGTCAGTGAGACCTGAGGTCAGTTGGTGAGAGATGTCATCAGCGTACGACTGTTGTATTGGCCCATGATTGGGGAGGTGAGTAAGGGTTGTGAGTAAGTGACAGTGGTCGAGAGGGGGTGGGACCCGACGAGGTATCCAGGCTGTGACGAGGAAGCAATGAGTGAGATCTGGAATACACTGGGACAAGTAGTTGCGGGTCGGACTGGCTGCGCAGTGGGATGGATCAAAACGATCAGGTGAGGATAGATTTACGTAATTGATCGAAAATATCAACCCCCCCCGTCCCTCCCCCTTCCCGCCTGCTTGCCTCTGCCCCTCCTCTCTCTCCGCCCTCCCCCTTCACCCCCTCCCCCTCCCCTTCACCCCCCCCCCCCCCCCCCCGGGTCCTTTCGGTTCCTGTTCGGGCCCCGTTTCTGGACCATAACCGTGCTCTCACCTCGCCGGTAATGAATGAAATGCAACGAGAGATCGAGACGCGCAGTGCGATGCGCAAGGTGTGGAGATGGCGACCAACTGTTTCGGTATCGTTTCATCGATCCAACTCATCAGAGTAGTTATCCCGTCAACAAACATATCATGGTAGAGCCACAGACAGTATAACATACCTCTCCCTTATACCCACGCGGCACGTCTCTCAACATGCGGCTGAACCTCGCCCTCCCTTTCTTCGCGTACGGATTCACCCTCCTGCCCTCCGTCACCGCCCAGACATGCTCACAATACGGCACGCTCGATTCGGGCTCCTGTCTCTGTCCGCCCGGGTTCAACCCGACCGGAGCGACGAGTAACAATTGCGATCTACCCGTCTGTGGAGGGAATCTGTTCCAGCCCGGTCCCGTCGCACCTGGGGGCGATGGAGGACTGGGCAATCTGACCCAAGGAGCAGGAGGTTGCGCTTGCTCCGAAGGCTTCTCTGGCCCGGCTTGCACAGGTCGGTCTACAGCCGCCAACGCCTATGGCACGGCCCTGGCTTCCTGAACAAGAACCATTGCACTAATGAGCAGTCTGCACTTCCTCATCCGCCTGCCAATCGTCCCTCAACGGCTTCCTCAACTCCTCCAACGCAATCTCCTCCAGCTCGCTCAACTCTTCCCTCACATGCTCCCAGATCCCCACCACCTACTCCTCCTCCCAAATGACCTGCAACGTCATTGCCCGACTCCTCCAATCCCTGTTCCCACTTCCTTCCACCCTCACCATCACCCGGACACTCAACTCGAGCCTCGTTCCCGGCGGATCCCGGACTTTACACGAGACAGGGCTGATCGGCGGGGACGGGCAGGTGCATGCGCAGCTGTGGTACGATGGCACGGAGCAGTTTTACTGTCTCGCAGATGGGTGCAGTCAGACGGTCAAGAATCAAGGGGGAGCCATCAACGGCTCGACGTGGGTCTGCCCCACCCTGAATTGTACTTGTCGCCCGGGCACCGACTTCTGCGGTCGAAACCGTATAGTCAGTGTGATCATTGTCGGGGCTCGTGCGGACCCGGAGCTGACTGGCAGAGCACCTCGCAGAATCTCACAGGCGCAATCAACGTTCTCAGGGGCCCGTTGACGATCGACTGTTCCGGTTCTGACGTCGGGTCGTGCTCCTTCAACTCTCCCTTCCTGGGCAGCATCTTTGGTTCCCAAGGGCTCGGCTTGTCGGGATGCACGTTTGGCGAATGCGTCCAGCAATACGTGATCGATCAAGCAGAGGGGATTGCGACCGCCGTGGCTTCGGGGAACAGCCTGAGCGGAGGGGTGATTGCTGGCCTTGCTGTTGTCGGCGCAATTCTGCTCGCCATCGTCGCGCTCATCGTATGGGGGCTTCTCGCTCAACGGCGCGCGCGAAGACATATGATCGCTGATGGAGCCATGCCGAAGAGCGGCGGAGTCGGGATCATGTGGACTGACGTTGGGTACGAGGTGAAAACCGCTCGGCATCCTTGGAAACGAGCGATAATCTGGTTCAAGGGGTCTGGAAACACCCAGGTTCAAGATCAAAGCAGCGAAGGGGGTCAGGCGATCGGACCGAACGGCGGAAAGATCGTTCTGAGAGAGTCGTGTGGACAAATCTCACCCGGCGGGATGGTCTGTATCCTCGGGCCTTCCGGAGCGGGAAAGTCGACCCTGGTGGATATATTGGCTGGAAAACGGAAAGCGGGCACCGTCGAGGGAACTGTCAGGTTCACGCACAAGGACGGAGGGCGGAGAGTCAAGATTGGCTATGTCGATCAGGTGGGTTTACTGACCGAACGTCGGTGCGGCCGTACTGCCCGCTGACTCGCAGTCTGATGTCCTCTCGCCGACCTCTACCGTTCTCGAAACCCTGCTTTTTGCAGCAAAACTTCGTCTGCCGGAAAACGTCCCCGCTGAATTCAAGATCGAGAGAGCTCACACGGTTCTCACCCAGCTGGGACTGGAGCACGTCGCCCAAACTCGCGTCGGATCCTCCGAGCACAGAGGCATATCCGGTGGAGAGATGAGGCGGGTGTCGATCGGCATCGAGCTAGTCGCCGCACCCGACGTGCTTGTGCTCGATGAACCGACGTCCGGGTTGGATAGCGTCTCCGCCGCTCGCCTTGTCAAATTGCTCAGGACATTGACAGAAAGTCCCAATAGGACCACGATCATCGCCAGCATCCACCAGCCTTCGTCCGCCCTTTACCATTCGTTCGACCAGGTCATCTTACTTGCTCAAGGCCGACAACTGTACTTTGGCCCGGGTGGGAGTCGCCCGGCCGAATACTTTGCAAATCATGGCAGGCCGTGCCCCGCTGGGTACAACGTTGCTGACCACCTGCTCGAGATTGCTAGCGCACCTATTGATGGGCTTCCGACGGGTACTGCCGCCGTGATCGCGTCCGTCGACGGTGCTTCCGGGACCACCACGACGACACAGTCGAGTAATGCCAGCGACAGACCCGACAAGACGTCGCTGGAGAGGCAGTCAAGCGTCGATAAAAGCGACACGCCGTTTGTGGAGAAGTCAAACTTGATGACGTACCCCCCATCGACGCTGTTGAGCGAGCACGGCGGTTCGGATGGTATCGAGGCGTCTCGCCTCGGGCAGTCAAGTAACAAAGAGTCCAAGTGGTGGCCGAGGACGCGGTGCGCTACGACTTTCCTCACCCAGATTGAGGTTCTGTCGGGTCGAGAGTGGCGCAATCTGAAACGGTACGCCTTGCTTTCTCATCCCGCAGCGTTTTGTACTGACGCATAGTGACAAAACGCTGCTGGTCGCCCATATAGGCTTTGCGTGCATTGTCGGCGTGTTTGCCGGTGGCCTGTATTTCAAAGTCGGGTTGACGATTGCCGGGTTCCAAAACCGAGTGGGCAGCTTGTTCTTCCTTGGACTCTTGATTGCGTTTTCGTCTTTGAGGTGAGTGTCCTGCCGTCCCTCGAGGGTCGAAAGGTCTGCGTGTCTGATTTTAGTGCGCTCTACAATCTCGTCGAGGTCAAGGGACTATTCTTGCGAGAACGGGCTGGGTCATTCTACTCGTCAGTCGACCTGTCGAGGAGGAGAGCTGCGCTGACACACAGGCCGCAAGCATGGCTGCTGTCTCGTATTTTGTTCGATGTCATCCCTCTCCGCCTAATTCCAACGATTCTGGTCAGGTAAGTGATCCCTGTGCTCTGCAAGAATGAGGCTGATTAGCAGCGTGATTGTATACTTCAGTATGTTCAACTTGGACCCCTCTGACTGATTATGTGAGCTGACAATCAGTGGTCGGGCTGTCACGCCATGCGGATCGCTTCTTCAAGTACCTGTTGATTCTGGTCGAGTACTCGCTGGGAATGACGCTTTTCGTAGGGGAAAAGACTCTGCACTTGGGCATCAACTCACCGCCAGAACTTCCTCCTCGCGTGCGTCTTCACCCATGGGGGTGTGGCTATCTTGTTGTCGTCATTGTGCAACTTGTTCTTGATGACCTATGCTGGGTGAGTGGCTACCGGCCTCGGATCCAACGGATGGAAGCAGACGACTGATGGTAGTTTCTTTGTCAACCTTAATCAAATACCGCCAGTGCTGCGGTGGCTGCGGTACTTTTCGACGCTGGGGTACACGTTGGAAGCGCTCGCGGTGAATGAGGTCGGATCTGGCCTGATGATCGTTGTGAGTCGCTGGTTTCAAGTCTTACATCCTTCTTATTTTCAGGATGTCCTGTCTGGCGTGCCGATCGAGATCAATGCGCAAGTCATCATGGAGACGTTGTTTGGGTTCAAGCTGGAGAATTACTACCGGTGAGTTCTGATAGATGGTGCAGGTGTGCGCGTGCTGATGACCAGAGACGTACTGATTCTCTTCGCTTTCATCGCCGGGTTTGGCGTGTTGTTGGTCGGAGCCGTAGTGTTCTTGCTCCGGGAGAGACGTTAGAAGCAGCTCGCTATCGGATCAGGGGGATTTTGTTATAGATCATATCATGCGAGTAATATACATTCTATCGTCTACGGCCGGCGTCTACAACCGTGATTGTGCTCTAAGCAAAGACTTTGTGTATGTGCGAAGCGTCTTCCCCTTGCAGCCCTCTCTCTTCCTGTCCTTGAGGACCCCATGAGTGCCACAGGGTCTTGACGTCGTGCTTCTCCTCGTGGGTGAGTCCGTCCTTTTCAGCGGCCTTGGCAAGCGCTCGGAGGGCGTTCTCCTCAAACTCGATGTCGTCCGAGCTCTCCTTGAGTCCCTTGACGAGGGCCGAGTATACACCCTCCCGCTTCAACGCCGAGACGAGGTCCTCGGATCGTCCGCCAGATTTTGTGTGCTCCTCGACGAGGTTGATGACCTCGCCTGGGATCTCGCCCTCGTATTTCTCGTCTGATTGCATCGTCAACGTCCCGATCAAAAAGGCCATTTTGCGTCGAATGACGGGTTCGGGATCGACGACCCCGCGGGCGAGGACGGCGTGGCCTTGCGAGTCATTGGACGCGAGGGCGGCGGCGGCGAGGGGCCAGTGTTTGAGGGCGGAGGAGAGGGCGTAGGTCGCTTTGGCACGGGTCGAGGTGTATGGCTTGGAGGATGATTCGGCGGACGGGTAGATGGTGGAGAGGATGGCGGGGAGGGCGTTGAACACGTAGAGCTGGGTGTTAGCGGCTGCGTAGAAGAGGGTTGAGGAGAGGGGGGTTGAGGGAGAGGCGGGTCGAGGAAAGGAGGGTTGAAGTTGAGGAAGAGAAGGGGCAAACTTACAGCTGCTTGGGCTTTGAGGTTGTTTTGGACGGCTGTGCCCATGATCCAGCAGGCGTGAGCTACGACCGGCTGATGCTCGTCCTCGAGGAGTTGTAGCAATGGCTGCCAGAGTTTCAAGATGGCCATGTTGTTGGCATTGTCAATGAGCTCGATGAGCTGGGATGGGTTAGCAGGGTGGAGCGGTTGAGAGGGAATCAGGCACGTACCATCTCAAAGTCGTCCAGCGCTTCGACCCTCTCGTCGATCGACTTGGACTTGTCCGTCGCAATCGCCATCTTCTCCTTCATGAGGATACTATCTGATTTACCGAGGATAAGATCCAACATCTCACTCGTGAGGTCCTCCCGCTTCGCTCTGGTGGAACCACCGGTGGGTTCCGAGGGAGCGAGGGCCTCGGGGCCAGAGGTGGGGTGACCGGGATCGGAAGGGTGCAAGGTGGATGAACCGGGGTGAGGGGTCGGGGTGGGGTTGAATCGGATCGACAGCTGCTGGTCTTGGTCGGATGTGGAGTCTGTCTGGGCGGGGTTGGTCGCGGCGGGCGCGGTGTGAGCGGTCGCCCACGCTAAGAGCTCGTTCAAGTCGGGCATCGTGGTGGTGGGGATGTGTGGTCGTCGAGAGGGGATGGGGGGTATCTTGACTGTTGTTTTGAGTAAGAGGTGTGGTTGGAAAAGTGTCGACTGTAAATGACTATCTCTTTAAAGGACTGATCAATACGCTTTGTACCTCGGGTGGAGGTGCTTTTGAACTTTTGGGCGGTGAAATCATATCCCACCGACGAAATGAACCCTCCGGATGGTTCTGGCATTTGCCACTGCAAAGGTGGGGGGGGGGGGGGGGGAGGGGGGGAGGGGTTGTCTCCGTCGGAAACGAAAAGTTATAGCGGAAGTATACTTATCTAAATCCATCTGACCCACCCCCCACCCACGTGGCATTCCCACCCTCGACTCACCGGTGACGTCCGTCATCGCCGGCGACCGCTGTTTTACCACTAGCCCTACACAAAGATCTCTCTCTCTCCAGCCTTATACAGTGTCCACCACCCTTTCCCCCTCCCTTCGCTTCCCTCCATCCATCCCCCCTCCTCGCGCACCATGCCGGACCCGCCATCTCCGACCATCGCGCAGATCCCTTCCGCCATATCAGCATCCAAACCCTCCGCGCCTGATACGTTCCACCCCCTCCCCGCCGCGGGAGTCTCGGCTGAACGCCTCGGAGACGAGCCGGGCCCGTCACACCATGACTACACGGAGAACGCCCCGCAGGCCGTCGTCGATGCGATCGCGATGGAGCGAGCCAAGGAAGAGAAGGAGGCGCCGCCGGATATGATGGTCGGATCGTTCCAATCGTGGGCTGGACAGGACGGTGAGTCGCGGTTGAAGATTAGACCTCGTCTCACTTTTCCGCGGGGGAGCCACGATGGGTCTGCTGTATCGCCACGGCGGCTGGTCTCCTCGAACCATGCTAATTCCCCAGACACCGGCATCTACCCCTCTTCCATCACCCGCACGCCCTTGCGGCCCGGTTCTCGGCGCGCCTCGATCGCCTCTCGCAGGTCGGGTTCATTCGGACCGCGAGTGTCCACCTCCTTCGCTCGTCCTTCCGCCTCGCAGATCGATTTGCAGGCCGGCCTGCAGTCCCCTTCCTCCGGCGTGTTCTACGTCGACTCGGAGGACGACATGCCCGGGCCGAGCTCGCGCGGCCAGGCTGGGGTGTACAGCCCTTCGACGAGAGAGACCAGGAGGAGAGAATCGAGGCGGCGGAGCAGAGCTCATTCGTCTGCCCAGCAACAACAGGGTTACTTTGCCTACAGACCCGATGGGTACACTAGTTCTCGAGCTGGAAGTCCGGAACAGCTGATCTCGCCTATCGCTACGAGCCCCCAACGGCCCTCGACTACGCTCGGGAAGATCGCTTCGTACATTGGTTTCGGGCATGACGAAGAGGAAGAACGACACGCCCACCCTCGTCGTCGACACCGACGTCGATCGGGCTCGCACTCACGCTCGCGCTCGCGGACCCGCTCGTTTGCCTCCTCGCGCGCAGAATCCGTCTCGGCCTCGACATCGGAAGAGAGCTGGGGTTACAACGACGAAGACGACGAGGACGATTATTCCGACAGACCCGACGGGGAAGAAGGATACACGTCGTCATTGGCGGATGACACGTCCCTGCCGCCAAACTCCAGACCTGGCTCGCCTCACTTGCCCCTCATCCCTGCCGGCCCAGACGCTGTGTTTGGGGAGCACGGACGAGGTGTGGGATTGGACGAGGAGCCAAAGGACTTTGCCTCGATTTCCATTCCTTCCCGACAGACCATCTTGTTGCCCGACGAGGACCTCTCGATCCGCTTCACGGGGTACCGCACAGACCCTCTGAGGCACGCTGTCTGGTGGGCGGGATGTATCCTCTCTTTGGGCGCTTTGGGCTTGGTAGGGAGGTGGATCCCGTCGACTTGGGTAAAGTTCTGCGGCAAAGAGACCTCTTTCGACGAGGCAAGGGAAGGCAGCTGGGTCGTGGTCGAGGTTAGTGGTCGATTCTGTGATACTTTTCGAATGATCAAACTCATCTACAGACACCTTATGGAGATCTCCACATCATCCCGCTCCAAATCATCGTCTACCCTTACCCTTTGTCCACTGTGTTCCCCCAGGCCATCGCACCCAACACTGCGGGATCCTCCCAGGCCCCATCGATCCGAGTCGCCAACGGTCAACCCAATGACCCATCTAACGGGTCGCCAATCCGACCACCTACTCACACGTTGAACGGCGAACCTGAGGGCGGAGTCGGTGCAGCGAAAGACCTCACACAGGATGTCGAGCGGGGCAAGACGACCTGGGAAGAGACCATGGGCTTCTTGAAGGTGATGGAGTATAGATACACCCGATTCGCGCTCGAGCCTGGAACCGGGCGATGGGCGATGATCAGGGATTGGCGAGACCCTCGGTGGACTTCTGCTCGGGCCGTGGCACAGGGTTTGGACGACGAGACGCGCACACAGCGTCGGGTCTTGATGAGCGAAAACATCATCGACATAGCCAGCAAATCTATCTTTGGATTGTTGGTCGATGAGGTGGGTCGCACATGGTTGAATCTTTTCCGGTAATACTGATGAGACAGGTCCTTCACCCGTTCTACGTGTTCCAGATTGCCTCGATCATCCTTTGGTCGATCGACGATTATTACTACTACGCCTTTGCTATCGCCCTTATCAGTGTCGCGAGTGTCTTGTCGACGTTGATCGAAACGAAGAGGACGATTGAACGGATGCGGGAGATGTCCAGGTTTCACTGTGATGTCAGAATACTGGTGGACGGTGAATGTAAGTGCACTTTTCCCTGTCGCCTGTACGCCCGTACTTACCTCCAGGGGTTCTCAAAGACTGCGCTGACTTGGTGCCCGGAGACATCTTCGACGCGTCTGATCCCGAGCTCTCTGTATTCCCGTGCGATGGGGTGCTTCTGTCCGGCGACGCTATCGTCAACGAGTCGATGCTTACCGGAGAGTCGGTACCAGTATCCAAAGTCCCCGTTAAGGACGAGAGCCTGCGTGCCATGTCACGCGAAGCCAAGCACGGGAGCTCGGAGGTCGACAGCGAGCTTGCGAAGCATTACTTGTTTTCCGGTACCAAGATCATCCGTGTACGAGCTGGTGCGAGACCGCCTTGGGCGCCGAAGTCGGAAGAACCGGTCGCCTTGGCCATGGTCACCAGGACAGGGTTCAACACCACGAAGGGTGCCTTGGTGCGCTCCATGCTCTTCCCCAAGCCCATGGGTTTCAAGTTCTAGTGAGTGCTTCGGGTATTGTTACCTCTAGATCCTAATCATTCAGTCGGGACTCGATGAATTTTATCGGAGTCCTCACCATCATCGCTGGTCTTGGCTTTGCCGTCTCTGCTGTAGGATTCATCAAGATGGGGGTAAGTGGACGCCGGCGATCGTAAGCGCGACCTCTGACAGTCAGATCGCTTGGAACACCATCCTGCTACGAGCGCTCGATTTGATCACTATCGTTGTGCCCCCTGCTCTCCCCGCAACATTGACCATCGGTACTACCTTCGCCATTGAACGATTGCGCAAGAGTCAAATCTTCTGCATATCCCCCAACCGAGTGAACATTGGTGGAAAGATCAACGTCATCTGTTTCGACAAGACTGGCACGCTCACCGAGGACGGCTTGGATGTGCTCGGTGTCCGGACCATCGATCGGGCAGACCGGCGTTTCTCGGAACTACATGCGGACATTGTCGACGTCCCGATCGTGGGCGGCCCCAACGGCAAGACGCCATTGCTGTATGCTCTGGCTACTTGTCACGCCTTGCGTTTGATTAACGGGGAGATCATTGGAGATCCTCTCGATATCAAGATGTTTGAGTACACCGGATGGACTCTTGATGAAGGACAATCCAGACCGGTCACTGCCAAGGGCGGCTCAACGGGCGGCGGGGAGCGGCCTCAATCCCTTGTGCAGACTGTCGTGCGTCCCCCGGGTACCGAACGATGGAGGCTTGAGGATGCGATGAAGACCGGGACAAAGGTAAGCGATGGCGCGAGAACTCATGAAGCTGATACGCAGCATGCTCATTTCCTCGAATTGGGTGTGATCCGGACGTACGACTTTGTCTCGGCGCTGCGAAGGATGAGTGTGATTGTCAAGCGGCTGAAGTCGTCGAGTATGGAAATCTACGTCAAAGGAGCACCTGAGGTTATGCCGGAGATATGCGATCCTGCATCTTGTGAGTCCCGATCCCTCGCGAGACTCGGGCCATTGCTAAAAGCAGTCCCCTTGGATTATGAAGACATGCTGTCGTACTACACTCGAAACGGTTTCAGAGTCATTGCTATCGCTGGCAAATCCATCGAGGATTTGACTTGGCTCAAAGCTCAGCGCATGCGACGGTATGTGTCATGGAGTGCGAGGAATCTGCTGACGGCGCAGAGAAGTCGCTGAGTCTGACTTACAATTCCTCGGTTTCATCGTGTTTGAGAACAAGCTCAAACCCGGCACGGCGCCCAACATCCACACACTCCGAGCCGCGCACCTCGCGTGTCGAATGGTCACGGGCGACAACGTCCGCACGGCTATTAGTGTCGCCCGCGAATGCGGTCTGGTCTCCCACTCGGCAAGCGTGTACATTCCGGCATTCGTGCCTGGTACTGGCACCGGACAACACGCGCAACTGGACTGGTCTAGTGTGGATGACGAGTCTCACAAGCTAGACGAGTTCACGTTGAAGCCTGTGATTGCTCACACGGACGGCATGGCAATGGACGCGGGGGAGATGGACATGAACGACTATCAGCTGGCCGTCACTGGCGATGTCTTCAAGTGGATGCTGGACTTTGCCGAGCTGGAGACGTTGGAAAGGGTGCGTGGAAGCGACTGCCTGGTCGAGGCGATCGTCTTAAGATACGAGAGCTAATTTGCAGATGCTCACCAAGGGAGTCATCTTCGCGCGCATGTCGCCCGATGAAAAGGCCGAGTTGGTCGAGCGACTCCAAGCGCTCGGGTATACAGTTGCCTTTTGCGGGGACGGCGCCAATGATTGCGGCGCTTTGAAGGCTGCGGACGTGGGAGTATCGCTGTCCGAGGCCGAAGCGTCAGTGGCCGCACCATTCACGTCGAGGAGTCCGGACATATCCTGTATGACGGATATTATCAAGGAGGGGCGAGCGGCTCTGGTTACCAGTTTCAGTTGTTTCAAGTATATGGCTCTGTACTCTATGATTCAGTTTACGACGGTTACTTTGGTGAGTCGCTTGAGGTTTGGTCGGCGTGTGCGGAGCTGACGTCCAGCTCTACTCGTTCGCATCGAGCTTGGGAGATTTCCAGTAAGTCTTTCTGGTCTCACCCCTGACATGGGCTATTCTGATCGCCAGATTCCTCTATATCGACCTTTTCATGATCATCCCGATCGCTGTTGCTAGTACGTTTTGCGCATGCTCGTCTCCCCGACGGCTTTGCAGCGCACCTAGGAACATTGGCGATGATGCTGACGAGATAGTGGGTCGCACCCTGCCATACCCGAAAATCCACCACAAACGACCTACCGCAAGCCTCGTCTCGCGCAAAGTCTTGACCAGTATCATTGGTCAGATCGTGATCAACTCGGCCATCCAGATCATCGTCTTCATCTGGGTCCGCCAACAACCATGGTACACGGAGCCCGATGTGGACAATGACAAGCTGGAGACGTTCAACTATGAGAACTCGGCGTTGTTCCTGATCTCGTGTTTCCAGTATATCCTTGTGGCTGCGGTGTTTTCGGTCGGTCCGCCGTTCCGCAAGCCCATTTACACCAATCGTGAGTTTGATCTGAGGTCGACACGCAATGTGCCTGACCCCCAGTCTCCCTTTTGCTGTGCTTCGTCGTGTTGGGCGGTTTCAGCACTTATATCCTTCTCGGCCCTGCCCGTCCGATCGCGTTGATCCTCGATATCATCGATTTCACCATGGAGTTCAAATTGGAGCTACTCGCTATCGCGGTGATCAACGTGGTCGCGTGTTTCGCGTTTGATCGGTATGCCGAGAGGCCGTTGAGCCGATTCATCAACCATGCCAGAAGGGCGTTCAAGCGACGGGAGAGGGGTAGACGGCATGGAGAAGGGTACAAGGCGATTGGGGAGTATCGTGAGGGGCGGTGAGCGATTTGCCGATGGGGTATGTTTAGGATATGCATAGGTTGACTGTCCACCCTGAGGTTCGTGGTACATAGGGGGGGATCCACCTCGTGTCTGATCACAGGCGAGAGAGCGAGGGGGAGCCCAACTACAATGACATGAGGAAAAGGGTCCTTTGCTGCGAGTCGCTTCATGGATGGACCTTTGGACGCTCCATGTCCGTTGACGGGTTCCTTTGCGTCAGTCTAGCCCGCATGGTCTCTTGTCAGCGCGACGCCTATGTGATAGCTTGAGCTCAGAATGAGCTGTGGAAAGATCGGAGTCATAGGGATCGGCACACCGGACCATGCCGTTGAACGACCATTCCGGGAAGGAAGAAGCCTTATGGGGCCTTTCAGTGGCGAGACAGGGGATGAGGGGGGAATTGGTATAAGAAGGAGGAAATGGAGGGGGCGCGGGGTCTGCTGCTCTTCCTCGTCATCAGGCGTTCTGATTTTGGTAGTGAGGTATCGCAGCTGTGGGTATTGTGATTATCGCAGCAGTGCCTGTTGTGACTAGCGCCCCTTGTCTTTGACGCGAGTACTATAGGGGCGGCAGCCTAGGTCGGTGGTTGGACGAGACACGAACGGTCACTGGGACGACGACCGTGTGCGGCCAGAGGAAGTTCGAAAGGCCGGGGGAGAATCTGAGGTCGGAGAGTGAGGTCAAGGAATTTGGACGGCTGGGATACGACGGAGACTGATCCCGTCGTGCCACACAGGGAAACAACGACGATGCCGTGCGTCTCTCTTCACCGCTCTACCACGGTCACTCACGCCAGACCCGCCAACTACACCATCGACGACTCTCAATGGTCGACCCCGTGGTTGTCCCTCAGTCCGGGGTGGAACATGCTGCGCAAAGGCGGGTCAAACGAGTACATCTCCCCGGCCCAAGTCGACGTGATGCGCCCATTGCTCGACGAGTTTTGGAACAGCAGCGTCAGCTGGACGACGGGGAGAGGGGCGTCGACGACATTGAGTTTTGTGGGTGGGTGATGGTTGGGGTTCCATGGGACGATGCATTGCGTGGCGCGGCGTGCTGATACCAGGCAAGGAGATATGGGCGTACGGGATGAGTGGGCCGGATCAGGGGGGGTATGCGGTTTTACTTGATGATCGGGCTATGGGGGAGTTTACGGCGGAAGCGGAGCGAGTGGACTATCGTTATTTGCTCTTTGCAACGGGGGGGTTGGACGATGGGTTGGTGCATACGTTGACTTTGGTGAATATGGAGGAAGGGAGGTATTTGACCTTTGATTATATGGTCGTACAGAGTGAAACGGGGGATGCGAGGTGAGTCGGCGTGGTTTCAGAGAATTCGAGTACGGCTTTGCTCAGGCGAGTTTACTGTAGTATTCCAACTGTATCCCCATCGCTCTCGACTTCACCTCCGACCAACCTCGCAGGGCAATCCCCCCGGACCACTCTCGCCCCCACTTCCACCATGATTCCGCTCCTCCCGGGTGTCACCACAAATACGAGCCACAACGCCACGACCTCCTCCTCCTTACCATCCCCCTACACACCCGCTCAACTCGCTCTCCTCTCCCAAACCTACGTCTTCCACTGGACGCCCGCCGCCTATTTTGTCGTCATCTTCTCCACGCTCGTCTCCCTTGCATTCACCCTTTTCATCCTGTCCCACTTGACCCGTAACACCCGTAAACAGTGCGTGGGGGGGTCATCAGGGTGCTGGTGTTTCACGAGGGGGAAGACCCTGGCGAGGGACGCGTCGATTCGGGACGGCCAGAGGTATTTGATCGAGGGGAACAAACCGCGACCAAGACCGAACACACGGCTGTTGGACGCGTTGCGGAATGGCATGATTAGTAATCCTCTCCCAAGCGAGGACGGGCAGAGCTATAGGCGGAACTCACAAGGGACGCTCGGGACATCGGAGACGTGCCTCGGGGAGGCGTTGTGAGCTGTGCGTACTGCACGGGTGCAGTGGGTAACGGAGAGATGAGACTGGCTCACATGTCTGGTGGCTCAGGTGCAAGGTGTGGAGAAGGGGCGAGATGACGAGACGGACTGAAGCTGCTTGTATTCACGATCTTTACATGGATAATTATCGCTCCTAAAGTAGCACGGCGCAGACATCTGATACGGAATCCCCTTCTACACCTCGCTCGTGTTCTTGACTCAAAGCCGTGCCCCGTCCATGCCCACGTTGTTTGACTATAAAGTTAAACGTCTATAGAATTCATTGCTCTCCTTCCGCCTCGTCACCTTGCATCTGCGTTCGGGTCGTTGTGGTGGGAACAGTCGCGGCTGGTGTCGATTTTGCCCCTTGGAGGGATTCGCCACCAGAGCCAGAGAGAGGAGGGTCACAGGCAGACTGTGTCAATCTTTCGTGCAATAGAGAATTGCACTTGTCCTACGTCGCGAGTGAGATGATTCAGGGAGGAGTATCAGGCTGGTCGACTCACGATGGTCGCATTGCCGATCACTGGCCCAAACAGCTTCTTGCGTTCGTCGTCAGTCATACCGAACGCGAAGCTGTCGAAAGACCCCGCTACACTGAAAATGTATCCAGCGGCAAAAGCATTGACGGGGAAGCCCCCCAAAACCATGGGCTTGGCATCGCGAGGCTGCCGCGTCAGCTCCCGACTCCAGCATCAGGCTCCTGGACTCATCCGCAACTGACTTCATCTTGCTCGAGCCACTCTCTTCCCTCGCACACTTTCCAAGCCGCTTGATCCCCCATCGTCGCTCTCAACATCACAAACTCCTCCTCTAGTTCGTTTCGAAGCGCTACTGCCACTTCTTCGGCGCCGTTGACCGCAAACACAAGCTCAACCTGGGCTGATGTGTTGTCATCCAGGACGACATCGCCCGCGATTGCCCGTCTGATCCGAGGAATGCCATCCAAAATCGTCTTGCCCAGCACAGTGTCATCGCTCCTTCCCTCGGCAGCCCGTTTGTCAGACAAGGCGTAGTCGACAACTTCAATGACAACGATTACCCGACGGTAATACTTGCGAGCGACCCTCAGTCTTTCGAGTAGTTCCTGTCTCTTCTCCACCAGCTCGCTGACCTTGAGAGCCACGATACCGGTCGATGAGGAGAGGACGAGATCAACCCCTTGAAGCGAGTCCCCTTTGTCTCGTTCTACAAGTGTGAAGCACATCCTGAGGTGCCTGGTGAGAGCTCGATTCTGTATCAGTCCCAGACTCGCTAAGACGAGCATTTTGTCAGAAGGCGCTGATTTCGACGCCGCTCTGGTATACCACGGGGGATTCTGTATCGAGCGATGATTTCGCCACTGAACATCGAGCTGCGTCTCTTGAGTTGCCTCTTCGGCCTCTTCTAGCGGAGACGAAAGAACAGCGGGCGGGAGAGCTAAGGGGACAGAAGGCGATTGATCATCGCCCACCTCGACTTTCATCATCCTGAAGAAGTCGGTGGCAATTCGTCGGGAATCTCTCGCGCCACTCGGCAGATTCATCATCGTTTTACTGGACTTGGCTTGCACGAGCCGGTCAAGCGAGTTCCCGGTAGAGAGAGCACTAGCTTGAAGCCTTGATCTCTTGGCTGGCCGAGACTCGCGTGCGAAAATTTGAAGTTCCCGCTCAACACTGCCGGAATATCGACCGCCACTTGACAGGAGCTGGGGTGACGCCCCTGATCCCTGGCTTGGTAGGGCACGCGCATACTGATTATCTTGTGTTGAGGGTATGTAACTCGCTTCTCTCGCCCTATCGAGAATAGATCTACCGTCCAAATTGACATATATGGAATCGGATTGATCGAACTGATGGAGGTCGAGGATATCTGGATCCGGTTGCCTCAATTCTTCCGAAGTAAGCACACTAGGTAGCCCACCCCGTCCAGGCTTGTGGGAAACCGCGTCTCCATACTGCTCGAACGATGAAGAGTCATCTTGCGCATTCCAGCCCAGATGCTGACTTCTGCCGTCATGCTTAGCGTTTGCCCGATGAGGTCTCAAACTGTCTCGGTGACAAGTTTCGCCGCCGTCGTCGTCTTGCACAAGAGAATGCCATTCCATGGGTGTGCCTTCCATGAGATGAGCGTCCGGGATAATCTCCTGGGGTTGCTGCACAGCAGAGCCGCTAAGCATCGAAGCCAGGTGCTCCTCAATCGTCGCATTTGGCCCTCTGTAATCGATGAAAGGGTCGCCGAGATCGTTGAATAGAGCTACCGATCGATGTCGGATCCTTCCTTCAGAGCTGGCTAGGGGATGTGCGGGAAGTGATCGCACTCCGCGCATTGCTGACTCCCAGGCAGGAGGAATATATACCCCAATTGGATCTGTTTGAGCGCTCCCGATTCGTGGCTGCAGTTGGTACTGGTCGAGCTGCCAGGTGGCATCATTGCTTCCGCGGGGTAGCGACCAGTGTGGGGGTCTCTTGGTATGGTCGTACCCATCAGAACAACTCCGCTGGATGAGACCCGAGCTCGCAATTAGATCTGGCAAAAGACGCGTGCTTCCAAGCTTGATCGTCCTAGCTGGAGTCTCTGTGCTGAGCCGTAAGTTACAAGCATTCCCCTTGGACCTACAGGTAGTCACCATAAGTGACAGCAGTAAGAGGAGGTTCTTGGACGTCAGTCGGGGCTATTGGTGGGACACGAGAGAAAAGCTTGCCTGAGTTCTCCGAGCCATCCCATGGAAAAGACCTTGTATCACTCCTTGACGGAGTCAGACATTGTGTCAGAGTCGGCATCGGCTTCCGACTCGACCCTGCTATGAGTCTCGAAGAGGGGGTAGATGTAGCCTTCGAAGAAGGTGTGAGAGGCTCGAGGAGAAATTCGTCTTGGGTCAGTGATTATCAGCCGAGGATTTGGCTCACCAAACTCATCGAGAAGCGACATGGCCATGGGATCGGCGAACTGCCACGGGGACCCTGTTGAAGGCGCGTGGGGGGTATAAAACGATTTCAAGGACTCGATTATAGCACTCGGACTACTCTCGGAATCGTGAGTCAGTAATTTGTCGAGTAGATCGGGTTGCCTTGTTATGTCTGCAGAGTGAAGGGAGTGTCGCCGCAGCCCTGCATAACTCTCAGGTGCTATCGCGATGTCGGCTGTTATAAGCGGGAAAATGGGAGGGGTGACTGGTCTCGGCAGATCCTGGTCCGTGAGAACTGATGGTGAGCCATACTGACACTTACTTCTAACAAGCGACGCGTTTCCTCTCTCCATCGCTCCCACGCGTCCTCTGAGCCAGGAGGTCTCTTTTCCTTGCGTTGCGCATCCATATTGGCCATCCACGTTTTCATCCAGTCCAGCATAGAGGATCGGACCTCTTTGGGAAGGTGGAGCCGGAGATCCCTCCCAGTCAGTGATGGATCGAGCGAGCGGCGAGAAGACCTACAACGCCACATTCTCATCTATCACTCGCGTCTTCACCGGACGGATAGGGACCTTGAATGTCAACTCGTATTTACCTCCTTTAGTTGGCAGGTCAGCCAATTTTGTGGGGGCCGGAAGCGGTTTGTGAGCACTGAACGATGGTGCCGCGAGCAGAGAACGTTTGGTGAGAACAGTGTACTCCTGGTCTAAGAATGTCGGGATAGGACAGACTGAGGGGTCAGCAGTGCCCTCGGAATGATGAGTCTCCCGAAAGCGTAACTTCAGGTAATAGAGAGTCCTCATACGAGGACCGGGTGAGGCTAAGACTCACCGACACGTTCCAAGAACATATTCTCTGCGTCCGCCTTCCTCGCGCTTTGCTCCACGACTCTGAACGCCGCCAGGCATTGGTCTCTTGCCTCTCGGGTTACTTCGAGCTTCTCGTTTGCAATTTTCCACCACGCATCCGAGTCCATGCCGTTGTTGATGAGATTTGACAGTTCAACCAACGGTTTGATATCTTCGGCTGCCGAGTTGGCAAAGACATTGGGGATATTAGTCGAAAGCAAGGCTTTTGAGAGGGCCTAGGTTCAGCAATGCCCTGCACTGAAGCCTTAGTCTGCCTACCTCAGATGCGAGAGTCTCGGTATAAGTGTAAAAGTCAGGAGTGAGGTTGTTTTGGTCAATGTAAGTGAGAAGGTCATGGTGTGGTAGCTGGCGAGCTCTTCCGGCACTGACTGCGGTTTGATCCATCTTGGTCAGTGGTCGCATTGCGTGAGAGGGGTTCAGATAGTCTCTGTTAGACCCGGAAGTACCATCGCATGGGTTCGTGAGGAAGGGGAGAATGAAGGGATGATGGTCGATGAGAGAGGAAGATCAACTGAGCGGCGAGGAACCGAAAGGAGGGGTTGTTGTGAGTGCTCGGCTCGAGCTCCGGCCACATGATACGCTCGTCGACCAACGTCAGATCAATGGAACAATCGATTGAACGAGCTTTTGAAGCATTTGATATGCAATAATGGTACGGTTCAGAGGATCTCACTTCTCGGCACCTACACCCATGCCTAGATCCGTCAACAGCTTCTCCCTCCCGTTCCCTCTCCTTCTCAACCATTCCACCGCCTCGCCAATCTTCTCAACCTCTTGCCACTCCCCTCGCCCCTTCCCGCCTCTTGCGCCATTCTCCTTCCCCCTCCCCTCCAGTCCCTCTTCGTCTTTCACCGGCTCGGGAGCGATCCGGACGCGAAGCGCTAGCCACTGCCAGGACTTGACCTCGCGGACCCACTCGGCTAGATCGTCCTTATGCCCGATGGCGTAGATGATGCCCGGGTATCCTATTTTGGCAAATCCCACCAAGGAGAGCTGGGAGGATAAGGAGACTAGGTCCTTTCGCTTGGACGGGGCGATGAGGTGGTGCGAAGTGAGAAGGACATGGTGGGGCTGGGTGTTCTCCGGATCTTGAAAGACAGAAGAGGGCGGTGCGTGCTGGATGGTGGGCGGCTCTTCAGGGGCGAGGAGGGGCAGGTAATGGGAAGTAAGCAGCTGGAAGAGGGGGTATCTAGTTGTCAGCTACAAGTCTGCTTCAAGAGGTCGACCAACTCCTCTGAAGAGTCCCAATCTCTAAGACGTTCCTCGGACCAAGCCCTCCACCCCTCCGCTTCTTCCCGTCCATCGCCTTCCCCCTTTATCTCAATTTTGACAGAATGGACATCTGGGTAGTCTGCTGAGATGGTCGTTCGCAAAGCCAGCTTGCTTTCCTCACTGGAGATGGCCAAGATAGTGTTTCCACCTTGATCTTCCCGCTGGAGCCGTTCAGCGGGCAGCAGAGAAGACTCGATGAGCTCTATCTCAAGGTCGAGAGCCGTGTTACTCATGCTATCTATCGAGCATGTCTATGGGTGCCGACATGAGTGAACAAGAACGCTCATCGTCGTCATTGTGACCACCGTCGTCATGATCGTCCACTTGTCATAGTACTCGTAACTTTAACCGAGCCACGAGTACCCCGCACTACTCCTCACCTGGACACGTCTTTGCCGGTCCATTCGTTCCCTTTGCCTGTTTCACCTTCATCCAATCCACAATGGTTCGCTCAACAACAATCTTCAGAGTCAGCGACGCCCTCCCCCTCGCTGCGAGCGTTGACGATGATGCTGTGAGCTTTAGAGGTCTACGCCTGCGCTCGGGGCACTAATCACACAGACCGAGAAAGCATTGACAGAGTACAAGCAGCAATCCAAGCTCGTGTTTAGGCGACTGAACGCCAACTCCGAGCCGGCCTGTTCCATAGAGTCTGGACAGTACACTCTCCAGTGAGTCTGAGAACTCTGAGCTTGGTTGGTCTAGCTCAACACCAGTTACCTGATTGTGGACAAGGTCATCTACATGTGCATTTGCGACTCGTCGTACCCGCGGAAACTCGCCTTCTCCTATCTCGACGAGCTGTCCAAAGAGTTTCAAGGAAGTTATGGAGAGAAGATAGACTCTGCCAGCAGACCCTACGCCTTCATGGGATTCGGTGCGTTATTCACATGCGCCCAGATATCAACTAACGATATAGACACCTTCATCTCCAAGACGACCCGCCTTTACCGTGACTCGAGAACCTTGACGCAAGGAGCCGGTGGAGCTCCTGGCCCAAGCAGTCAGCTCGACCAACTGAACGAGAATTTGAAGGACGTGACGAGAATCATGACCAAAAACATGGAGGATTTGCTGTGGAGAGGTGACAGCTTGGACCGTAGGCTTTCTTTTCGGATGGCATCTTGCTCCCAACTCACCACCAGGCATGTCTCACTTGTCGACGTCTTTGCGAGCCGAGTCGGTCAAATACAGAAAGGCAGCCAGGAACATCAACCTGCAAGCTCTGTTGCGGAAATGGGCGCCGATTGGGGGTATCGGATTCTTCTTTATCCTCTTCATCTGGTGGAGGTTTTTCTGATAGATCCGTCCCACCTCCGCTTTCTTGGTCGCCCACTTCTTTCCGGTGATAACAGCTTTGTTCAGGCAGTACGACAACCCATGCATAACGATCACCCATGACGCGAGCCGTGCTGTGCGGTCGAGCTAAACAACGTAAAGTATTTCAGCGTACATCATGACTCTTGTATGAACCGTCTGGTCCGAACGAACAGCCTCGACAGCGTTCGCCTCGCCCGACTCCATCCTCCTCCAACAGCAACGACAACGACCATCGCCAACAGCACCCCAACTCCCAGATCGACCATCGCTCTTCTTATCGCAGTCATCAACACCCATATCGCTCTTATCGTTAAACTCTGAGGTTTCTTTCGCTGTGTCGAGGTCGCTGTATTCGTCCTGCTCATGCCCCATCGGTCCCGATATGTCTCATCCTCAATCTCGTCCAGCTCATCGGCCTCGCCTTTCCAGTTAAAGATCCTCCAGCTTCTACGTCCGTCGTCTCGACGTAATAGCATTGCCTGCGTGCGTTCCAATGTTGACAGACGTTCATGCAGGGCAGTGAGCGATACCTGAATCTGCTGCAGAGTTTGCGGTATACCCAAGGGGACATGCGAGTAGGCGGAAGGCGAGGCGGTGCCGTGAAATCCTGGTGTGAGGTGGTGAGGTATAGGCGGTTGAGGCGTCGAGGACATGTCGGGCGTTCCAAAGTCTCGAACGGCTGGCATCAAGGGAGAATACGATCTCGACCCCGATGGGCGGGGAGGTTCATGCACTGAGCCGAGATGTGAAGGCGTCGCAGCTCCAGGCCGGATGTATCGGACCGAGCTGACCGATCCTTTTCTCCCCTCACTGCCTCTGATACTAGCAGCCCCCTGCCTGGTCGCTGGAATGGGTCCTAGGTAGGAAGGAGGAGCGGAGAAAGATTCCGGGGTCATGTGTGAGGACGGCTGCAACAAGTTGAGCAAGGAACGATGAGATGAATTGAGTGCCGACGGGGGGATGATGTCTGGAGCGACGTCGGGGATGGGCGATTGGGGGTCGGGAGGTAGGTATTGGTTCATCGAGCGGTGAGAGCCAGACGCTGTCTCAGGGGGCGAGGCCTGGGATGAATGGTATGACGACGTCGAAGATGCGGGAGAAGGTGCCCGAGGGAGGTTACGGGTATTGTAAGCCTCGATCTCTGCGATATTGGCCAAGATGCCGGGCTGACCGACGTGCTTTCGTAGTATCTGTTGTGAGTGTCTGTGGGCAGGTGTCAACCGTCTGTCGCGCTTACTTTGAGCAGAGCAGATACATAACGCTGCTTTGCCTCGTCCTTTGGTGTTCCCTTTTGTTTGTTCCAGGAATCCCTACTTGTCAGCTTTGCTCCTGCCTATGCGTCGCGGCTCGGACGCTTAGCTCACCATTTGGCTCTTCCCAGCATATCGAGCATGCCCGGTCTACTCGTCCTTATGTCACCCTCAGTGGCTGGTCGTCAGTGGACGTTGGGCTCATGACACCGAGACTGTTCGACGGACCTTGCTTGTACAACGAGTACAGGCAGAGCTTCTCTTCGTAGCTGGTCTGCACCGGTCCTCCCTTTGGCAAACTGAAGAGGTCAAGCTGATTCGAGGGGATTCTTAAACACGACTTACCTCTGAACTATATCCACCGCCCGATTGAATTGTCTGAGTATTGTCAATAGCAGTCACGCGCGTCGGACAATCACGATAACTCACGCGTCTATTGCAGGTCGGGACATGCTGAAGGTGTCTTGTTCAATGAAATTATACTCCCGACTGCTAAAGACTATCCTTTCAGCCTACCCGCTCCTGGAAAGTGACGATGCGATATGAAGCGTGTGAGACTGGATGACCGATGCTGTTGTTATCATTGCAGACGGGTTTCCGGATACAGTGAACCCGGTGAGAGCAAGCGGAATGGGAGGGGATGAGCGGGATCAATTCATGCCCCCTTTCCAAGGAATAAGATATCGGTGATCGCCGCTTTCAACGCAAAAAGTTCATCCGCTAGTTGGAACCACGGACGCACCTCAACCATCCCATATCCCTTCGAAAACCTCACCCTCTACATACCCCCTATCCGCATAGCCACTCTCCCCATCGCCAGCTTCGGCTGAGCTTCTTCTTCTCCCTTTTCAGCCAGTGTACCACAAAAAGAAAACCCACGTTCAAAATGGACATCGCTCACCCGATTCACACGGAGATTTCCTCCCTCTCCTTCTCCTTCCTCTCCACGGACGATATCAAGGCAATGTCTGTGCAAAAGTGCGACAACCCGGTCTTGCTCGACAACTTGAACCTCCCCACTCGAGGAGGACTGTACGACCCGAAGCTCGGTCCTATGACTAGCCGTGATGTGTGAGCAAAACTCGAACGTGTCAGTGGATAAAACTGACCAGACCAGTTGCGAGACTTGTCATCTGTCTTACTTCGCCTGTCCCGGTCACTACGGACACATCGAGCTGCCTGCGCCAGTCTACCACCCTCTCTTCATGAACCAGGCCTACAAGCTGCTTTACGCTACCTGCTTGTACTGCCATCACTTCAAGATGCCAAAGCTCCTTGTACGTGATACATTCAGCTTTTCACCTTCCGTCATTGCGACTTTGGGACCATGACTAATGGCGTAGCTTCACCAGTACATCGCACGGATAAAGCTTCTCAACGCAGGTCTCATCGCCGAGTCTCACGAGGTTGCCAAGTTCATGCCGACCGGTCGAGAAGAGGAGGCCGAGGCGGCAGACGATGACGACGAAGAACAGGGGTCCAAGAAGAAGGCCAAGAAGGGTCCTAAAGTCGGGGCAGTCGATGCGCAAACGGCTGAGGAGTCGATTATCAGACTGGAAAAGTATGTCGAGGCCCAGTTGCATCGCGCTTCCAAGAGAGGAGGAACCAAAGATGCGTACAAGGACGGACTGGTCTACCAGGAGAGAAGAGCGCTGTTGGACGATGTTTTGAGGGTTCAATCCCGTTCTTGGCGAGTCAAGTGTACTCGATGTTTGGCGTAAGTCTTCGACTTTCTGAATCGGCGGGCATTGGCTGATCTGCCAGGCACAACCCCACCTACAGAAAGGAAAAGGCGACAAAGATCATCGAGCTCGAGATTGACGCAAAGCAAAAGCTCGTCAATGCTACCCTTGGTGTCAAGCGCATGAACGTTCTTTCCGACGGCCCCTCCAAATCTAAGAAGAAGAAAGCCAACGGTGCGAACGGCTCTGCCAACGTCGACGACTCCGATTCCGAGCGCGGCAGTCAAGCTGGCGAGGACAACGAGATGGATGTCGACGAGTCAGTGCACAGCTCCGAGGAAGAAGAGGAGGAGGTCGAGGACGATAATGGCAACGAGATCTCACACGCGGTCGCTCGAACGGCCAGTGGACAGGTCAAGGGAGCCAGAGCGAGAAACGAGCGGGTTATGAGCGTTGCCGAAGTCAGAGCGCACCTTCGAATTCTCTTTTACAAGGAGAAGGAGCTGTGCTTCCTTCTCTACGGACGACACGGCGGACCCCATGCTTTGGCTAGCAGAGTTACTCCTATCCGACTTGCCGATCTCTTCTTCCTGGACGTCATCCCCGTCACTCCCACTCGATTCCGACCTCCTGCTAAGATGGGCGACGAGTTGTTTGAGAACGCTCAAAACTCTTTGCTGTCCGCGGTCATCACGACTTCGAAGCGTATTGTCGAATTGAGCACGCGTTTGCACAACGCCGATCGAGCAGAGAAGGGCGAGATGGTCCTCGATGCTATCCAGAAGACTGAGAACACGAGGAACTTTGAAATGTTGCTCGAGGCCTTGGTCAAGCTCCAGGACGACGTCAACAGTTTCATGGACAGCAGCAAGAACCCCACCATTATGCGACAGGGCAAACTGCCCCCACCGGGTGTCAAGCAGCTGTTGGAGAAGAAGGAGGGTCTGTTCCGAAAGCACATGATGGTGAGCGACTGCCATTGATTCGCCTCCTCAGCTGGGCTAACGTCTAGGGTAAACGTGTCAACTACGCAGCCCGATCCGTTATCTCGCCCGACATCAACATCGAGACCAACGAGATCGGTATTCCCCCCGTCTTCGCCAAGAAGCTCACCTATCCTGAACCGGTCACTCACCACAACATCGCTGAGATGAGACAATTGGTCATCAACGGTCCCAAGGTTCACCCCGGTGCGGCGCTCGTCCAGAACGAGGATGGTTCTCAGATCTCGCTGGTACGTTTCGTCCGCATCGACGTCGAGCGACATGACTAATTCTCAGGACAAGACGACTCTGGAGCAACGGACTGCCATCGCCAACCAGCTCTTGACGCCCCAAAGCGACGCTTTGGCTCACACCTCCGGCCCGCCCCCTCGAAACAAGAAGGTCTACCGACACATCCGGGACGGAGACATTGTCATCTTGAACCGACAGCCTACTCTGCACAAGCCCTCTATGATGGCGCACAAGGTCAAGGTTTTGTTGGGAGAGAAGACCATCCGAATGCACTATGCCAACTGGTGAGCGAATCCCGAGGGAATCTGTGTACATCATTCTGACCATACAGTAACTCGTACAACGCCGATTTCGATGGAGACGAGATGAACATCCATTTCCCTCGTAAGTCGCGTGACTGGCGGAGATGAACCCAGCTGATTGATAGAAAACGAGGTCGCACGAGCAGAGGCGCTCATGATTGCAAACACCGACAACCAATACCTCGTCCCGACGTCCGGAAAACCCCTCCGAGGTCTCATCCAAGACCACGTTGATGCCGGTGTCTGGATGTGCAACAAATCGTCTTTCTTCACGCGAGACCAGTACTTCCAGCTCATCTATGGAGCTTTGCGAACGGAGAACAACTACAGCGGACAGGGACGAATCATCACTCTGCCCCCTGCCGTTTGGAAGCCAAAGCAATTGTGGACCGGAAAGCAGATCGTACGTTGACACAATCTGCTTATAGATATGTCCTGATCAGCAGATGTCGACCATTCTACTCAACTTGACCCCGCCTAATGCCCGCGGCCTTAACTTGACTTCTCGAAACAAGATTCAGCACAACCTCTGGGACCGAGATCAACTTGTTGACAAGAACATGTCGGAGGAGATGACCATCTTCCTCGATGGTCACCTTATCACTGGTGTCTTGGACAAGTCTCAATTCGGTGCCTCGGACTACGGTCTCATTCACTCGGTGCACGAGCTTTACGGACCCATGATTGCCAACCGACTCCTTGGTGTGCTCTCCCGAGTATTGACCAAATACCTTCAACACTACGCCTTCTCGTGTCGAATGGACGATTTGATCTTGACTCAGGAGGGAGAGGATCTGAGAAAGAAGATTCTCCAGGATGCTAGCGAAGACGGCACGAGAACGGCTTTGGGCTTTGTCGGTTTGGACCAAGACGCGGACCTGAAAGACCCGGACACCGCCCGGAACCTCACCGTTCGATTGGAGGAGATTCTTCGAAACGATAACCTGATGGCCGGTCTCGATGGTGCCATGCAGGGTGCGTTCAACAAGACGACTTCGAAGATCAACAACGAGGTCCTTCCGAAATACCTCGTCCGACCTTTCCCCGACAACAACATGCAAATGATGACGATTTCCGGAGCCAAGGGATCGAAAGTCAATGCTTCGCAGATCTCCACCTTGCTCGGTCAGCAAGCCCTCGAAGGTCGTCGTGTGCCTACCATGGTCAGCGGAAAGACACTGCCCTCTTTCCGACCCTTTGACACTTCGGCCCGAGCCGGAGGTTTCGTCGCCAACCGTTTCTTGACGGGTATCCGACCCCAAGAATACTACTTCCATTGTATGGCTGGACGTGAGGGTCTCATCGATACTGCCGTCAAGACCTCTCGATCCGGTTACCTTCAACGATGTTTGATCAAGCATCTCGAGGGTGTCAAGGTGCACTACGACCACACCGTCCGAGACTCGGATCAGTCTATCCTTCAATTCCTGTACGGAGAAGACTCTCTCGATGTCACTCGATCGAAGCATTTGGAGATGTTCGACTTTGCCGCCAGAAACCACGACTCTTTGATCCAGCGATACAACCCCAAACCCCTCTTGGAGAAGGTCGTCCACGACGAAGCGGTCAGCTACATGAAGAAGGCGTTGAAAAAGCCCGGCAAGTACGATCCAGCCTTGTCGGTCTACTCGCCGAGTCGATACTTTGGCAGCATGTCGGAGAAGTACGCGGCGAAGGTTACAAAGCATGTCGAGGAAAACGAGCAAGGGTTGTTGTCTACCAAGGGCGTTGTCAAGCCCAGTCCGTTTGTCAGCGAAAGAGTCGACAGCAAGCAGTTTGTCAGTCTGGCGAGGGCCAGATACATGCGAAGCTTGGCGGACCCTGGAGAGGCTGTCGGTCTTCTCGCATCGCAAGGGTGAGTTGACGTGCCGAGACAGGAAGAGTCGCGCTGATATCTAGTGTGGGAGAGCCGTCGACCCAGATGACGTTGAACACCTTCCATTTAGCCGGTCACGGTGCTGCGAACGTCACACTTGGTATTCCTCGTCTGCGAGAAATCGTCATGACTGCTGCTCAGAAGCCTCAGACCCCAACGATGAAGCTGCCCTTGCGAGAGACTGTCTCCGACGAGGACTGCGAGGCGTTCATCAAGCAGGTGTCCAAGTTGACGCTTTCCGAAGTCGTCGAACGAGTTGTCGTCACCGAGCGATTGTCTTCTCGAACGAGCACCGATGCCCGATTGCGAAAGTACACTGTACTGCTCGAGTTCTACCCGCCCGAGGAGTACTCCAAGGAGTACGCTTTGTCCCCGGATCAGCTCCACGAGGCGCTCGCATTCAACTTGTCATGGCGACTCAAGAAGGAGTTGGTGGCGGAGATGCGAACTGCCAAGCAGACTCTGAGCCAGGACATGTCGGTCGGCGTGGGTCTCAAGGTCAGGAGCGGCGCCGACGGCGACGACGTGGAGGAGTCTGAGGAATCGCAAGGACGACGAGGAAGGGACGACGAGCTCGACGATGATGATAATGATGCTGGACAGGCCAAGCGGGCACGACAGAACACTCAGCACGAGTACGAGGAGGACGATGCGATGGGACCTGGTCTCAAGGATATGGAAGACTACGTCGAGCGGGAGCTGGAAGAGGACGAGCAGGACGAGGAGGAGGCCATGGACATCGATCCTGCCCACAAGGCCGCGCAGGACAGACTGGCCGACCAACTCGCGGACACGTTCAAGCAGGCTGCCAAGTATGCCACTAGTTTCAGCTTCGACTCGCACACTGGCCGATCGGCTCAGTTCGACCTCGAGGTGAGTCGAGAATGCGGCGAAACACGTAGGTATATGTGCTGATTCCAGTTCCCTGCCGATGCGCCCAAGTTGCTGCTCGTCGATATCGTCGAGCGAACTTGCCGAGCCTCGGTCATCCATGAGGTCCCGGGCATTGGCCGATGTATGAAGGTGTACGACGATAAAGGCAAATTCAGCGTTAGTACCGACTGTATTCGCAGTGAATGAGCACTGACGTCTAGCGAACGCTTGTGACTGAGGGAGCCAACTTGCGAGGCATGCACTCGCTTGCCGACGAGCTCGTCGACCTGGACCGACTGGCCTCGAACGATATTTACGCGTTGCTCACGACGTATGGTGTCGAAGCGGCCCGAAAGGCGATCATTGACGAAATGTCGTCTGTCTTCGGCGCGTACGCTATCGCTGTCGACTACCGACACTTGACCATCATTGCGGATTACATGACTCATGGAGGAGGATACCGACCGTTCAACCGAACGGGTATCTCGAACAAGTCGTCGCCGTTGCTCAAGGCTTCCTTCGAGACGACTGTGCAGTTCTTGTCCGAGGCGGTGTTGCATGGTGACTTTGATGATCTTTCCAGTCCAGCTGCAAAGATTGTCATGGGTAAGCCGAGCACGAGTGGAACGGGCTCTTTCGACGTCCGCGCCCAAGCGGTGTACCAGACACTGGATGCGACCAAGCGAGAGAGTTCGCCGGCGATGATCGCTGCCGCTGCATAAGCAGTGGCGGGGCCGCCGAAGGAAGACAGTCGAGTCGATGTAGTTGTGTTAGCCTTTTCCCCTTTCTATTGATTCGGCGTTGCATCCGGAATGAATTATATCATATGGCATGACAAGACGTGATCGTGTAATATGGGTCTATGGAGGGGAGGTCATGGTGAGTCCGCGCGCTCTGTTGCTCTACATGATTGTACAACCGTCTTCGTTACCGCCCAAAGCGCCCAGGTCCTGGGATTAGTGTGAATTTGACATCACGGTGGTCGAGAGGGACTCACGAAACCTTCGGGCAGATCGCCCATGATCTCCGAAGGAGGCCCTCCGAGATCCTGCATCTCTCCAACCAGTCTCGCGACTTCCTTGCCGTCCTTGTCGTCCGTGTAGCCTGGTTTGCGGAACGTCTCGACAATGGCCGAGACGAGGACGTGTTGTTGTTTGTACTTTTCGAGATCGGCCGGGCTGGTGCCGGCGGGCGGGTTGGCGAGGTATCCAGGGTACTGCTTGTCAGTCGTGGTTTCGTGTGTGAGATATATCGCTACAATGTCCGACTGACCTTGGAAGCGAGTTCGGACATGGGCTCTTCGAGAACCTCCTTCGTCATCAACTGGGCCATCATCCCGTCCAGCAGACCCCCGAGCTCGTCATCCCCCTCGCCGAGCCCATCGAGGGCGCTAGGGTCGGTGCCTAATTGGGCGAGAAGCGCAGCGAGGTCGGCGTTATCTCCCCCGCCTGCGCCCCCAGCAGTCGCTTTGGGCTGTTTCAACTGCTCCATCGTCCGTCTGATCGTCTCCTCGAAATCCGGCTTGGCCTCGCCTCCGCCAGTCGCCCCCGCGCTGCTGGGCCCTTGGGAAGGTCGAGGTGGGGGAGGTGTTGTTTGTTGTGACTTTCCATCTGAATCTAGTCCCAACGCCGCGAGTCCTTCCCCTGAGAGCATCATCTCGACGGCTCGCTGCCACGCCGCTTCTTCCTCTTCTGCACTCAACTCTCCGCTTTGTCCTGCTGATTTGCCATCGTCCTTCTCCCCATTGAACGGTTTTGCCGCGGGCTTCGTCGACGTCTCTCCGGGCATAGGACCAGGGGGATGGTCTCCTGCCAGCTGTCGGAGGAGAGACTCCATGCCTTCGACCAAGGATGCTTCGAAGTCGTCGTCGTCGTCGGCGCCCTGGGCGGGAGCGGGAGACGGGTCGGACGCTGGTGGCCGCGACAAGGCGGGTGGACCGGCTTTAGGCGATTCGTGGGGATATGACCGTTTCCCCGCAGTAGGCTTGGGAGGGGCGTTGAACGACGCGAGGACATCTGTAGGGTGAGTGGGCCGTGTGAGATGGAGATGTGGGTCACACGGAGACGTACCGTCAAGATCGTCAAGATCGTCCTCGTCGTCATCCTCGACTCTTGGGTTACGGTACGATGTGGAAGAGGGTATGTCTGGCATGTTGGCGGGATAGTGATGGGTATGCGGCAGGTGAGTCGTCGTTGAAGGAGAAAAGTTCGAGATGAGAGTTGGTGAGAGAGGTGAGTTGGTTGAGCCGTAGGCGATAGGACCCGGTTGAAAGGGGCAGTTGATATCCGGGCATAAGGGGGTGCGAGCGACGACTCGCCGCGAGATCATTTGCCACATTGATATAACCCCGCGGCGATCCAACCCCGTTACCTCGAGGCGCGGCTGCCTTTTGGCATGGGTTGTGGCAAAAACGATCCCCCCTCGTGAGGAATTATATGCGCCGCCCACTTGAACGCTCATTACGAGCTAATGATTCCAGTCAGTCAACACGGCGAGACGTTGGGTCGACCGACTAGCAACTACAGTAGACATTGCTATCACACCCATACACGCTCTTTATCCATCTCTATACCACCCACCCTCACGGCGGCGATCGAGGCGAAGCACGACTGGAGTACCTAGAGGCGTATCCCGCGCGTCAACAAGGTCGATACACATACATTCATCACCATCAAGCCCTTCACGCGCGCGCGTTTCACCTTTCAACTCTTTACGCCCTCCTCTCCTCTTCACTCTCACTACAATCACAGCTCCGCTCGTTACACTTCCTTGATCATGCTTCGTTGATCGCTCAACGCTCCTCTCGATAAGACCAAAGTAGCCTCTCGACATCACCTCAACAGCTTATCATAACGCTTCACCGCGACGAGCATCGATCACCACTCTACGCGCCCGAGCGCTCGGACAGCTATCGTCCAAGTGACCGACATACAATTTCACGCGACCGTCATCGCATTTATCGCTCTTTCCAAACAAAACGCCTTTCCAACAACATGGCACTCAACGTCCTTGCCATGTTGCACCTACTCGCACTCCTCCTGCCGCTCGCTATGGCGGCATCGACTCCCGCCCCGTCCACGCTTCCCCGGGTCGACTTCTCGCGGATGGGAACGGTCGGGTTAGGAGGGTCCTTTAGCGGACTCGATTGGTGGTCGCCCTCTGGCCCATTCTCCCAATCCTCTTTGTCCAACAGCTCCTCTCCGGCTTTCTCCTCATCCTCAGATACCGTGTTTGCCCGCTCGGAAGATGGATCTTATCAAGCTCTGGGCAACACCAACCCCGGCGGACGGATAACAGCATTGTGCTGGTCAAACTCGAGCGATGCTGATGGATCGCTGGTCATCGCGGGATCATTCACTTCGCTATCCGGCACGACTGCCTCGAATATCGCCATTTACGCGATTTCCTCATCAAAGTTTTCTCCCCTCGGCGATGGGCTGTCTGGCCCGGTCGAGGCGTTGTTCTGCGACAATGCGCATGGTCAAATATGGGCAGGTGGGAACTTCACCGCGCCTAATGGATCTGGCGACAATGTTGGGCTATGGAATGTCGGCTCGTCTTCATGGACGTCGGTGCCGTTTGGAGGCTTGAATGGTCCGGTAAGAACTATCCAACCCAGCCAAAACGGCTCGTCGATATACTTTGGCGGACGGTTCACTACGTCCTTTGCCTCGAACTCTTCCCTAGCAAACAACAGCACGACCTCTGGAAACATCACCTCGGTCCCCTCTGCACCAAACGGAACTGCCACGACGGGAAACTCGGGCTATCTCACCCCGGTCACGGTTCCCTACTCGGCGAATCAGGACCCATACGTGCAGATTGAAATCTCCGCCAGTCCCTCGAGCAGTCAACGCAACTTTGCAGACCCCCACGTCCTCGTCTGCCCCGGCGAGGCCATGTGGCTGGCAGCGGACAATTCGGCAGCGACGGTCAACATCATCGGTGTCAACTGGATGAGGGCTAGCGGAATCCGGGTGACGAATGCTTTGGTTCAAGGTCGCGGGACAAGTGTCTTCTCGTGAGTGGCCCCTTGGATCTTCGAGACTTTGATTTGACACGTAGCTTCAAATCGACGCCAGACAATGCGCAGCTCAGCTTGACGTATACCGACCCTGCGACTGGCCAGAATAAAACTTGCACAGACCGATGTCCCCTTTCCACGGATCCCAACGTCTCCGCACAAGATTTCATCTTCACCAACGGACCGAAAGAGTTGACGGGTCTGCAGATGCAGCTTAAGGAGTGGATAGGGGCTGGAGCAGGCTTGAGCAGCGTCCAACTGCTATCTGATGGTTCGTCCTACCATTGGGTTATACATGCTATTCGCTGACTCAACAGGCGCTTTCGGTTCAGCTATCCCTAACACAAACAAACCGCTCTGTCCCGGCAACCTCCCATCTTCCTCGGCGCAGACATCTGGAGACTGGACAACCAAGCAGCACACGACACCTGACCCACGCATCAACTCGTACTACTTCAGCGCGGATGTCAATGTGGGAAGCAAAGACCTTCCTTCGGTCACATTTTACCCATACGTGTCCTCCTCAGCCATCTACAACGTGTACATCTCCATCCCTGGCTGCTCGGTGTTAAACGACTGCGCCGGTCGCAGCGACGTCGACATCGACGTATACCCCGTCATCGGCGGTCTTGGCTACTCATCCACCATCAGCGAGCAAGTCCAAGACGACACCAGGACCCTCGTATATACCGGACCGGTCGACGCTAGCTCCGATTCGTTCACGCCCACGGTCGTTCTCTCTCTCTCTAAGAATGCTAGATCCCCCCAGAACGGAAACACTTACACGGTGGTCGCTGACTCGGTGGTCATGTACCTGGTCGACGTCAGCGGCGGCGCCAGCAACAGTACACGATCGGCAGGGACATCGATCAATGGCACCGCTAGCACCAACTCAACCATGATGGGCAATGCTTCGAGTTTGTTTGGGGTCTTTGAATACGCTCGGTCCTCCAATAGCACCCTCAATGCCGCGACCGCTGTCCTCAACAACTCGACCGAGACTGCTTTATCCCGACTCGGCATGACCCTTGATGCGGCTCACAACGCCTCAAGCTCGCCTACCCGCTGGACGGTCAACGCTATCGCGGCGTTGCAAAACACCGTCTACGTTGCTGGAGACTTTGCGGTGTCGGCCAACTTCTCCAACGTCGTTGCCGTGGACATCTCGTCAGGTCAATCAAAGTCTCTAGCAATGATGGGACTGAACGGAGCTGTCCGGGCCGCTATCATTCTCGGCGACAAGGTGTACTTTGGCGGAGACTTCACCTCGACCGCCTCATCCGGTGGCAAGCAGCTCCATCGACTTGCGCAGTGGGACCCCACTGCACAATCATGGTCACCTCTTGCTGGCGGTGTTGATGGTTCGGTAACAGAGTTGGCCGTCTCGCCCACTTCTGCTTCCCAGCTCATTGTTGTCGGCAATTTCACGAGCGTTACAAGCACGGACGGCAACTCGACCGCCTCTGGAGGTTACGCCGTTTTCGACACGTCGTCTTCGTCATGGGCATCGACGGGGCTTTTGTTCGGAAACGTCAGCGCGGCCGCTGCTTCGAACAACGCCAAGAACGCGTATCTCGCAGGTCGAGTTCGAGGTTCATCGCTTAACCCGGTCAGTGGTCTCGCGAAACTGTCTTCAGGCAACGGTGGCGCTGCGACCATTTCGAGCTGGTCGAACGTCAACTTTGGTTCCACTGGTTCTGCGCCTCCCTCGTCGTCGTCCAAAGCGAGGCGTGACATGGACGGAACGCACCTTACCCGCAGCTTCTTGTCCCGATTCACACAGTCGCTGTCTGTCCAGGGCCGCAGATCAATGCTCTCGTCCCGCGCGACACCTCCGACTATCCCCGCGGCGTCTGCCCCTGCTCCGGCTGTTCTCGCTGGCGTCTTTTGGCAAAATGTATCCGCCAGTGGGAAACCCGAAGTGACTATTATCGGCGGCAATTTCACCTCGACAAATGGCTCGACCGAGATCGAAGGCGTGGCGTTCTACACTGATGGTCAAGGCCTCCGTGGGCCCTCCCCTCCGGTGACAGGTTTGGTGCGCGCGCTCAACATCGTCGGTCAGAATGTCTACATTGGCGGCCAAGGCGTGAATGTCAGTGGCGTGGGGACTGGATTGGTCGTGTATGACCTCGAATCGAATTCATGGGTCACTGGTGGGGTTTCGAACCTCAACCCAGCGAGCGGATCTCAGCTCTCGGTCAACGGGATCCAGACACGGGGGGATACGAATACCGTCGTGGCCGTTGGAAACTTTGCCACGGCCGGATCCTTGTCCTGTGCTGCGGTTTGTCTTTGGGACGCGACCAACGCGCAGTGGTCCACGCCCGGTCGAGGCTTGCAAAGCGGAGAAGTCAGGTCGATGGACTTTGCGGGTAGCAGCGAGGAAATCCTGATTGTGGCGGGATCTTTCGCGCTGCCCAACGGAGACGTGGCGTACGTCGCGCAGTACTCGTTTGACAACTCTACCTGGACAGCTCTGGGATCGTTGCCTGGCCCTGCGCTTGCGGTCGTGGTTGATGACAACAACGCGACAAGCGTCTTTGCGGCCGGCTATTCTGACGGCGACGCGACACCTTACCTTCAGCGATGGGACGGGAAGACGTGGACGGAACAGAATTCGACACTGCTACCGGGAAGTCTTGTGCAACAGCTCGCCTTTGTGCCTCTCTCGCAAGCGCACGATGCGGAAGGATCGATTGAGAACGATCGGATGCTGATGGTCTCTGGGCAGCTTTACCTGGAAGACGTCGGCAACGCGACTTCGGCTTTATATGATGGTGCGGCAATGCACCCATTCCTTGTCGGGACGACTTCGTCAGGCGAGCTGGCCGGTGGATCGTCGCTGTTCTGGTCAAACGACAGTTTCACGTTCTACGTTCAGAAATTCCTCGCCAAGGGTTTGGTGGTACTCGTCGCTATCGCCATTGCCACTGGTCTCATCCTACTCCTCATCCTCATCTTCTTCCTTATCGCTTGCTGTGCGCGACGCCGGGATCGCAAGGTGCCGCATCAAGAGATGTACGAGAAGGATGGCTCGGACGTTTCTTCGATTCACCAGACTGTGTTCAACAACGTGCAAGCTGCTCTTGAGCAGTCGCTGGTTGGTGGTGGACTGGGCGGCGCGGCGGCTGCGGCGGCGGCTCGTAATCGACACTCGGCGCCTAGCGACTACGGTGCAGGGAGAGAGGGCGAGTACGATGACGAAGAGGAAGGGAGGGAGACGACCATGCGGTATGACTTTGAGGGTCCTGACTTGCAGCCTGGGGAGATGAGCATGAAGGCGGGACAGCGGGTGATCATTCTGGATGATGTTCAGAGCGACGAGTGGTGGTACGCAAAAGATCCGGCTACGAATCGCGAAGGCGTCGTGCCCGCTACGTATGGTGAGTGCGATGGGTGATGGGGATGATGATGGGCTCAATGCTGACTGCAGTGTGGTGATTACGACCAAGAGGGATTCCGAGATAGAAACTGTATTATGAGTTAAGACTACTTGTCGATTGTGTATATGATAGGGGCGGCTGGACGGTGGAGAGGTGTTTGCGCGAGGAGGCAGCAGGGGGCGCGGGGGGGGGGGGGGGGGCATTGCATATTCATATTTATACGTGCTTCGTTCAATAATAAAGTGGGGTCTCAGACCTACAATACATTGATGAATTTTTAATGCAATCGACGCGCTTGAGTTGTGAGGTCTTCGCGGGCGAGGGGTCGAGGCGGGTGCCGATGTTGATGGGAGGATAGACGTCAAGATGCTGGAACAGCAACAGAGCACAGCCTGATGCCTATGGATACATATGGTAGCATGCGGTGTGGTGGCGTTACGTTTCGAGAGCGACCTGTTGTTCCGTCTTCGGAGGTCCAGCGCTAGTGGGTATGCCTACGACCTCGCCGTTCTCACCGTTTCCATTCTCGCCGTTCTCCGCCGTACTTTTACTCACATCCGAGTGGGACGGTACTTGCGGGTAGACAGTCTCCTTCCATTTCCGATTCAGACGTCCCACTACGCGTTGTCGTTTCTCCCCTTCATGCGATCCTACCGCCAAGGCGACCATCTCCCCATCTTCCCCCTCGACCCACCGCATCGGTCCGATCGGAAGGGCTGTATGCCCATCCTCCCACGTCCACCCTTCGAGCACGCCCGATTGGGGGTGGAGGTTGGGCAGGTCGCCAAACGAGTAGTCGTGATTCCCCCCGTACTTCTTGGGGATGTTGTCCGGGTCGATATGCTCAGAGAGGACTTTGAGGACTTCGCTGTTGGACAGGATGAACATTTTGGAGACGACGACAGGGTCGAACCACCGTTTGACCCAGCTCCACACGGTGGGGAAGAAGGAGGGAGCGCCGATGATCTGTTGCTCAGTGGGGTTCTAGACGCGGGTTGGGGAAAAAAGTGTCACGACCACGGGCGACTCACAAAGATCCGGTCGAGGGTTTCGGGGTAGTACGCCGTGGCGAGTTGACTTGAATCTTGGAGGTGATTCTTCAAGTCCCAAAACTGCTTCAGACCCGTGCCTTTTATGTCGATGATGTTGCAACCTTGGGTGATGGGCGCAGGGAGGTGAGGGCGGTTGGGGAGGGCGCTGCACCAGGGCGTGACGAACCGGGTGAGGTTTTCGTAGAGCGCGATCACGCGGAGCATCTTGGCGGGCTCGGTCCGACCGTCCATGTCTACCCCTCTTCTTGGTCAGCTTTTTACTGACTGACTGACGATGGGGGCGCGTTGAGAGTAACTCGGCGCTACGTGGGGCACGCGATGACTCACTTGACCTGGTTCATCTTTTCCTGCGCTTGGACCAGTTTGGTGTCGAGCGGACCGACCTCGTACAGGTACACTGGCATCCCGCGCTTATCCCTCGTCCCGATCCACTGGGGGTACTACTGTCAATGGGCTGCCGACGGGGGGGGTGACGAGGGTCGGGTGGGCCACTCGAGTTGATTTTTGGATTGTAGCAGAAAGGTCGATCCACCACCACTTACGAGCTTCCTCGCCGTGTCGTACTCTTCAATATCTATCGCGTCATACAACTCGTCCAGCCGATTCTGCTTCATCCACTTGTCCGAAGCGGTCAGTTGGTCAAACGCCCCGTTTGGGTCGAATTTCCTCGCCCGGAGGAAACGCCTAAAAGGAAGGGTGAGTGGACCGTCGATGAGATCAAAAGGGTCAGGCTAGAGACGACGTACAAGAGGGTATGGTCTGGGATAGAGGGTAGTTGGTCTCCCTTGCCTGGGGTGTAGACACCTCGATCGGCGCATAGCTGTTTGAACGCCTCAAAGGCGGTTTGCTGGGTGGGCGAGAGGTGACCGAGATGCCCGGATGGGAATTGGTAACCAATAGCTGGGTCTGGCTTGTCGAGACTTCCTGTCATGGTGTGATGAGCGTGTTGGGAGAGTCAAAACGGCGGGATGAGTGTTCAACGTCGTCTGGTCTTGATCTCGGGGAGGGTTGATAATCGATTCTTGACAACCCGTCGTCATGGCTGGGTGGGGGTTGGCTCGGTCTTGGCTTTTCGGGTCACCCTCGGTGAGTGACAGAGGCATGACCGGGATGTGGGGTAAAGGAGGGATGACAGGAAGGGTCGGAATGCGGGGTAGGGGTTCAACTGTTAAACCTCTATGAAGCGGGATCAATAATTCAACCGATCTTACGGCCCCCTTTGGTTGTATCAACCCAAGCGATCGATAAGAGAATCCCGTCGTCTCGAGTAGAGAGAGAGAGAGAGAGAGAGGGAATATCTTTTTCAGACTTTTGGTCAACCACCTCTCCTACCCATCATCACTCTCCCAAGGGGCATCAGCCACACCATGCCGCCCTCGATCTCGTCTCAGGCGAAACAAGCCGTCCCGGCCCTCTCGCGCACCCTCGCGACCGCCCCGCCAGCCTCCCAAGCCCCTTCGAAAGCTCACCACGTCCTGACTTACCCCGCCGATGCCTTCCCCAAGGGCTACGCCGTGAGCTCGACCCACTGCGGGATCAAGAAGACCGGCGCGCAGGATCTCGGTATCCTCGTCTCCACCACCCCTCGACCCGCTTCCGCAGCGAGCTGCATGACTCGAAACGTCTTCAAGGCCGCCCCCGTCACTGTCTCTGCGAGCTTGTTGCACTCGGGACACGGTCAGGCTCGTGGGTTTGTCGTCAACTCGGGTTGCGCAAACGCCGTGACGGGGAAGAAGGGCCTGGAAGACGCGTGGGCCATGTCCAACGCGGTGACGAGTCTGTTGGATTCGAGCAAAGAGACCGAAGGGACAGGCACGTTGGTCATGTCCACCGGGGTGATTGGGCAGCACCTGCCAATCGATAAGATCACTGGAGCCATTCCCGGTCTGCACTCCTCCCTCTCCTCATCTCCCGACGCATGGGCGGGTCTGTCCAAAGCGTTCATGACGACCGACACGTTCCCCAAGCTCCGCGCGAAAACGTTCAAGATCGGGGGCAAGGAGTACAAGATGGCCGGGATAGATAAAGGCGCAGGAATGATCGCTCCCAACATGGGCGGCCCGCCTCCACCGCCCCACGCGACGCTGCTCGGCGTCATCGCTACCGACGCGCCTGTCGAGCCCAAATCGCTGCAAAGCGCTCTGCAATACGCCACCGACAGGAGTTTCAACAGCATCACCGTCGACGGCGACATGTCCACCAACGACACGATCGTCGCGCTTGCGAATGGAGCTGGTGTGGCCCCGGGGGAGACGGTCGAGGAGATCTGCGAGGACAAGCACCCCGAAGCCTTTGCGGCGTTCAAGGAGGAGCTCCGCGAGTTTGCCGAAGAGCTCGCAAAGCTCGTCGTCAGGGACGGCGAGGGCGCGACCAAGTTTGTCACCGTCCGGGTCCAGGTCCGTCTTGTTGTGTTCGCCTTCGCTATAGGATGACTGATGGCAGGGCGCGCCGACCTTCGAGGTTGCCAACGCTGTCGCCAAGTCTGTCGCCTCGTCTTCGCTCGTCAAGACGGCCATGTACGGTCAAGGTGAGGCTGGTCCCTTGTCGGCTTGACAGATACTGACAATGCAGACGCCAATTGGGGACGTATCCTCTGCGCAGTGTAAGGAATTCTTAGTCCTTTCACATCACATCCCACTGACATGCAGCGGTTACACTGTCCTCCCCGACAACGCCTCGATCAACCCGACCTCCGTCTCCGTCTCCTTCGTTCCCTCTGCCACTGCCTCCGACTCCACTCCCTTGCAACTGTTGACAAACGGTGAGCCAGAGGAGAACATCGACGAGGCTCGAGCGAGCGAGATCCTCTCCGAGGAGGATCTCGAGGTCGTTGTCGATCTTGGAAACGGCGATCAGGAGGCGCGAGTGTGGACTTGCGACTTTTCTCACGTGAGTATATGTCCCCGGAGCGACGACAAGTAGTGTGCAATACGCTGACTGCCAGGAATACGTGACGATCAACGGAAGCGTGAGCGGAACCTGCCCTCGAACCTTGCAGGGCGACTTACTGATGTCTAGTACCGAAGCTAAACGCGGTCGATCGCCACCTTGTGTATTCCAGCTCAAGCCAATCGTGCGCCCCCACCTAGAACTATGTGCAGATACCGTATACATGTTCACTATGCATGGTGCAATGGCAATGTGGATGTAACTAATGTATATATGTGTGCGTATGAGCGTGCGTGACAAAATAATACAAGTGTCAAAAGACAGTCCAGTCGGCGATGCCAACATCCCTCCCATGGAGCTCCTCTCCAGCTCTCTCGTCCGTTGCCCCTCTCACCGACGCCTACTCTGAATCAATCTCCATGCTCTCCTCGCCCGAGACGTCCTCGACCCATTCCTCTCTTCGGCCCACTGTCTTTTGCTTGTCCCATCCTGCAAAGTAATCATCCCCGCCGGCCGGTTCCCCGCCAAGTGCTGTTGACGGTGGTGGTGCGCGTTGACCGAGCACAGGACTGCTTGGCGGAGCGGGTGGCAGAGCACGGGCAAGGGGCACGAAGAACGCGTGGAAGCCTTTTGCCTTTTCGACCTTGACTTCGAGGGCGACCTGCACGGTGCGTTGCTTGCCGGTCGTGGAGCACTTTTTGATGTGCTTGGGGCGGGTCTTTGATTTGGGCGTGTGGGGTATTGCGGAAGATGAGGAAGGGTAGGAGGACGAGTGGGAGTGGGTGAGGGGCGGGGCGATTTGGCTGGAGGACGGTGGTTGGGCGTGGTGGGAGAACAGGGGGTTGTTTGGGGTGGAGAAGGTGAACGCTCGATGTGGTTGGGGGTGGAAGAGGGGAGTGGGATGACACAGTGAGGGAGTCATCTTGGGCCTATCGGTCGTTGTGGTCGAGGTGTTAGGCAGGGGTGAGTTTGAGGAGTCCGAGTTGTTCGGAGCGCGATTGAGTGCGTTGATTTGCGGCGAATGGAGCGATGGGACGTGTAGGCGATGTGTTGGCTGGCTCGCAGAGCATGCAACAGTGAGAAAGGTACGAGGATGTCGTGGAGTCTCGCTACCGTCGTCCGTGTCAAGTGGTTGTCTGTGGAGACGGTGTATAGCTACAGTGATGATTGGATGAGGCCTTTTTCGTGACGATTGATTGATAGATTGGACTGATCGGGAGCCATTCAGTGTCAGAGCGACGAATGGCTCGTGTTGCGCGTAGTGTCTCGTTTCAGGCCGTCGGGGAGGGTAAGGAGCGTGGAATGTCTCTGTATCGCGCAGAGATGGTTGAACAGGAGATGAGGAGGTCAAACACGAGTGATAGAGATGTGGAATGGGGGGGAGAGAGGTGGTGCAGGACCTCTGTGCCGTGTGTGGTGTGGATGAGAATTTGGGGGTAGGCAAAACTCAACCCAGCTTTGACGTTGCAATGTCCTGCAGACTGGGCTGGTGGTTCTCTGTACGTGCCGTGCGAGACGTCTGCGGTCGTTCAGGGGCTTGTGTCCAGGCCAAAAAAGCCAGCCGGGAGTCGGAGTGTTACAGAGTGCGAGAAGGGGGGGAAGTGCAGGGATGCTGGAGTGGAGGGATGGACAAACGGGTGCGAGAGGAGAGAAGCAAACTACGGGAGATGACCGACGCTCACCCCCGTCCCTGAATATAAGTGTAAAACGAATTTTTCTCTTTCCTTGAATTAATACCCTGAGTTTGTTACCGCTCAGGCTGGACGCCAAAAGGGGGACAAGAGGGGGTCTTATTGTGCTGACGTCGTATGCAGACGATAGCTCGGACGGGGGTTTTGCCACGAGGCACACGACACAAGGACACGCGGATCCGCGGTGGCTGGATGTTTTGCAAAGGGACCGACCGGGAAGGGGCAAGGGGGGGGCGAGAGGGGGTTGTCTCAAATAACGCCAGTCGAAGCGACGTGGGAAATTGATTGGAGTGAGAAACTCTACCTTGCGGTTCGGCAAGGGCAAGCGTGCGGCAAGAGATAATAACTGTAATAACTTGTTCCCAAGGATCGGCGAGCGCAAGCGACCAAGAGCTCTGATTCGTCTACACCTGTTCAGTCTCGTCGTCAGAGCCGAAATTAGCGAGGGGATGATGTCTTGGCTGAGTCGAAGTAGCGGTTTTGAAACGAGCAACACGCGATTGCACGAGAGGCGAGTGGATGGCGTTGTGGATGTGGAATGGTGTGGAACTGCGTTAAAGGCGTTGAAGGTGGTCAAAGCAATGCTGAGGGGGTTGCTCTTGAGAGGTATAGCCACTTATATACCCGACTGATGCGTCTTGAGGAGGTCCGTCCGGTCTTGAAGAATCTTCTCGCGCTCCACACCTCCTCATCACGCTCTTTGAAAGTAGCGGAGCACAGAAGCCCCGATGGGCTCGACCACGCCGTTCTTGCATTTACAGGGGATGGATGAAAAGAGCAACAGCTCATCTCCACATGATACTCGTCGCGGACTTCGACTCGACCCCTCGGGCCATAGAGGTTTTGCTGATCTCTGGCGCGATCGAGCGCGTAGTTGGGGACGTCGGAAAAGGATCCACGTGGATGATATCTCTCGATCGCGTTTGACCTTTAATGCGACTGGCATGATCGAAAACACCTCATACGCGTTCCCCTCTGTATGATCCTTACACCACCTACCCCTGTCCGATCACCACGGCCTTCATGGTGAAGGTAGCACGGCGCCCCGTTGTCGACTTTACTCGGGAATAACAAGGCGAGGTTCGCGGTGAAGATCGCTCATATCACCTCGAGGACAAAGGTTGTCGAGCACGTAGCTTCTGCCTTTGTTGAGGCCACTGATAAGGCGTCGCTTTAGAATCCGTATATATTCATACATGCGCCATAGGCTCATACCCACCCTTCCCTCCTTCTCTGCCCAACCCCCAACCTCTCCCTCTCCCCCTTCCTTCCCTGGCTTAACGTCGCCCGCCCGAGCGTCTCGACTTTCCCGGCCTGTTCTTGCCCCCTCGCTGAGCACCTCCGCTCTTGCCCCCTCGTCCGCCCTTGCCCTTGCTGTCCCCACTCCATCCAGCAAAGTCGTTGCTGCTCTCCTTGGTGTTCTGCTTTGAGCGTCGTCCACCTCCACCCAAGGAGTACTTGGCATCTCGGGCGTGTCGCGGCATCTGTCCATTCAGTCTTGGCTCTTCCCTCATGGCACTTTGCACGGACCTTGGTGTCTCGGCCACCCGCTCCGCCACGTCCACCCCTTCCACCCCGTCCACCACCGGCGCCACGGGCAGGTCTGTCGTCCGCGCCATCGTCGATCGCAATTCCAAACTCGTCGTCCCCACCTTCGCCCAAGTCCATCCCCTCCTTTCTCTCTGAGGACGGTCAGCGCTGCACTCCTTACCCGAACACTTGGCGCATCCCACTCACTCCTCTTGAGACCCTGGATCTTGTCCGCAAAGCCCTTCTTGTCCTGCTCTCGTTGCTTGAGCTTCTCCACCTGGATCTGCTTTCCAAACTTCTTGAGCTCTCGTTGCTTCCTGGCCGCTTCGGACTTTTTGATTCCTTGGCTGACCTGTCAGTATCCATCTTGCACCGGGGAAAAGTTTTGAATGAGGGGTGTGCGGATGTGAGACGCAAACATACGATTCCTCGACCAGCTTGGTTCGGATGCGCTCCATGTGGTCGTCCGACTTGACCATCTCGGCGTAGTAGTCGTTCGGTCTGGAAAAGGGGATATCGTGCTTTTGGCAGAGCTTGCGGACATTGGCAACTTGGTCCAGAGCAATCTTATAGCTGAGTCGTCAGCCAGCCCCCCTTTGCGGTTCCTCGTTCCCAAACGCCCAGCGAGGTAGATCACTGACAATGCTGTCTCTCGGTTGAGATCATCTGAAGGGTCCACCTCGACCTTGGCCTTGCTCGTGAGGATCAGAGTCTCGGGGAACGGCAAGTTAGTGACTTTGAGCGAATCCGTCAAGAGTCGCATGGCGGGCTACAGGATCAGTCAAGTTTTCCTTATTTCTGTTTCCGACCCAAGAAAGACCGAAGAGCTGACCTTGTTGTTCGCGGTGACTTTTCGGACGGGCACGGCGTCTTCGTCGAGCGAGACGTCAGAGGCGAGGTCGTCAATAGGGATGGTATCGGGATCAGCTTCGTCGATCAAGATCGAATCATCGACCGGTCCAGACTGAAAGTTTAGTGTGGAACATTCAAGCCTCACTGTGGATATGGCAACTCACTTGTCCGGCCATCTCGACGTCTGACTCCTCTTCGCTGTCGTCTCCGCTGACCTCTCCAGCCTCCTCATCGTCATCCTCCTCCTCGTCCTCCTCGTCGTCGTCCTCCTCACCGATGAGCTGAGCGCGCTCAAACTCGTTCAAATCCTCCTCGCCAACAAGCTCCAGCAATCTTCTCATTCCCTTCTCGCTCACTCCGCCGTTCTCCTCATCCTCATCCTCATCCTCATCCTCGTCATCATCCTCCTCGCTGTCGACCTCGCTCTCCCACTCCTCCTCCTCATCCTCCTCGACCTCTTCGACGGGCTGCTTGAGGATGCTTTTAGGCGCGGATTTCGGAGCCGGAGCCTTGGACTTGCCCTTTGAGGCCTTTCTCGCGTCTTTCTTGCTGATCGAGACCATGGTGGATATGGGTGTTTTGTAAAGCAACCAATGTTATCGATCTGAAAATCCGGACAGTCGTTCTGAAATTCTGAGACGGGGCGAAGTGGAGGTCCCCGGGCTTTGGACGCGCCACAGACTCGGCATTTCGGCGATATCCGCTCACCCTCGACCGGTCTCTTGCCTGTCTGTGCCACTACTGAGCCCCTTGTTGCTGCCTCGCTCACGACGTGCTTACTCGGGTCTTGCTTTCGGTCGTGTATCATCACCCTTTCACCTCTACTCATCTATCCCAACTCCATCACTCTTTCCTCAAAACCGTCGCGTGAGGATCAATAGATCGACAAGCGACGTCCTCCGGTTGAGCCGAACGCGCAGAGGAATTCGCCAAACGCTCCTTCCAGACCCGAATCGTCCACTTCCGTGACTAATCCTCTCCTACCGCTTCCTACCGCGCGTTCGACCCCCTTCCCTGCTTCCTCATCACCACCTCTCGTCCAACCTCAGCTCTCTCGACCCGAGGCAGCAAGTGTACGGGTGCTCAAAATGGCAGCAGGTAAATACTCTTCGTTTCCTATGCAAACATGTGCTACAACATTTCCACAGTTCACGATGATTCCAACTACGACTACGATGATCTACCCATCATACCCAAGAACGAAGGGGTCAAGGAAGAGAACAACGAGGAGATGGACATGGACGGGTCGTACGAGGCGATAGAGGAGAGTGACTACTGGACCGTCATCGACTCGTTCTTCGCGGATAAAGGACTCGTCCGACAGCAATTGGAGAGTTACAACGAGTTTATCGAGAACACGATGCAGGAGATTGTGGACGAGCGGGCGAGGTTGACGCTTGATCAGCATGCCCAGTATTCGGGTAACGCCGGGGACGAGACGGTGAGTTTGGAACGAGGACATAGATGTTGAACTGGGATGACTGATGGCGTAGAGACGGCACGAGATCACTTTCGGACAGATTTACCTCGCCCGAGCCACTCAGACAGAGTCGGACGGTACTACCAACGCCTTGTTCCCTCAGGAAGCTAGACTAAGAGGTCTGACCTACTCCGCGCCGCTGTACCTCGACGTTCGAAAGCGCGTCTTGACAGCGAGTGGCGCGGAAGACCCCGTAGAGGCGGATTGGAAGCCGGCTCTGGATGAAGACGGTGTGCCCATCGGCGTCGAGGAGGAGAAAGTGTACATTGGCAAGGTCAGTGCTGCTTCCATGCGGACAGCGTGTATCCAAGCCCACATCCTGACGTGCAGATCCCATTGATGGTTCGGTCTAATTTCTGCATGCTGCACTCCCTCCAGGAGGACAGTTTCTACCAGCTGGGAGAGTGCCCGTACGACTCTGGAGGATACTTCATTGTCAAGGGGTCCGAAAAGGTCCTGATTGCGCAAGAACGAATGGCCTTTAACAACGTATACACTTTCAAGAAAGCCTCGACCTCTGGGTTTAGCTTTTACTCGACAGTCACTAGTCAGGTCGAGAAAACGGGAAAGATCAGCGAGATGGAAGTGAGATTGTACCCGAAACCGAGAGATACCGCCGCTACCGGTGCGACTATCCGAGTCAAGATTCCTAAAGTCAAGGTCGACATCCCCGTCGTCATCGTCTTCCGTGCGCTGGGTATCGTTCCCGATCGAGATGTCCTCTCGCATATCTGCTTCGACGAGAATGACACGGCTGTGTTGGAGAAACTGCAACCATCGATTGAAGAGGCTTTCTCCGTGCAAGACCGTGATGCCGCTTTGGACTTTATTGGGCGAAGAGCGCAGAACGAGATGGGCACAAGAGCACAACGTCAGCGAGCCGCTTTCGATATTCTCCAAATGGAGTTCTTGCCCCATGTTTCGGTCTCGGAGGGTTTCGAATCGAAAAAGGCATACTTTTTGGGTTTCATGACGCATCGACTGATCTCTGCATACCTGGGACGACGAGAACTGGATGACCGAGATCATTTCGGAAACAAGCGATTAGATCTCGCCGGTCCTTTGCTCGCCAACCTGTTCCGTCAGCTCTTCTACCGGTTCACCAAGCGTATCCGTGATGAGCTGCAAAGGGTGAGGCGAGCCTTATCACCGCTGAAGAGTTCAAACTGACCTCAGTCTATCGCCGCTGGCAAGGAGTTCTCGCTGGGAGGAGCTATCCGGCACGATATCATATCAAACGGATTCAGAACCGCTATTAGTACAGGTAACTGGCCGACTGGCTCGACGTCGCATCGTGTGGGTGTCTCTCAAGTGCTCAACCGGTACACATACGCCTCGACCTTGTCACATTTGCGTCGAACAAACACCCCGATCGACCGAGGTAGTAAAGCGACTAAACCCCGTCAGCTGCACAATACGCATTGGGGAATGGTCTGCCCTGCCGAGACACCCGAAGGAGCTGCTTGTGGACTGGTCAAGAACCTTGCGCTCATGTCGTACATCTCGGTTGGATCGTACTCTGCGCCCGTCATGGAGTTCTTGGAGGAGTGGGGTTTGGAGGATCAGTCGGAGTACATCCACGCGCCGACGGCGACAAAGGTTTTCGTCAATGGTGTTTGGATGGGTATCCACCGAGACGCTCCCACATTGCACAACAACCTGTTGGCGATGAGACGAGGTGGACAGCTTAAACACGAAGTCTCCATCGTCCGAGACGTACGTGAGCGGGAGCTGCGATTGTTTACCGACGCTGGACGGGTCTGTCGACCTCTGTTCGTTGTCGATCGGGAAACGCAGTTGCCAAAGTTGACTCGACAACACATCGAGCGACTCGAGGAGCGGACCGAGCGAGGCGAGTTGGAAGATGCGTGGATGGACTTGTTGAACGACGGGATCATTGAATATGTCGATGCGGCGGAAGAAGAGACGATCCTGATCGCCATGACTTCGGATGACTTGGACAACGCCCGAAACATGTCAGGACGAGAGGAACTGGTGAGAGCACGAGCGGCGCATAACATTGAGGACTTTGACCCGACTGCACGAGTCAAGACTTCCAACTGGTCTCGACAGTTCACGCACATGGAGATTCACCCTTCGATGATTCTCGGTGTTTGTGCATCTATCGTTCCGTTCCCCGACCACAACCAATCGCCCCGAAACACGTACCAATCTGCCATGGGTAAACAAGCCATGGGAGTCCACTTGACAAATTACCAGCTGCGCATGGACACAATGGCGAACGTCCTGTATTACCCGCAGAAACCGCTGGCCGCGTCACGATCGATGGAGTACCTCAAGTTCTCCGAGCTGCCTGCTGGGCAGAACGCGATCGTCGCGATTATGGTCTACTCGGGTTACAACCAGGAAGATTCCGTCATTATGAACCAGAGTTCCATCGATCGAGGTTTGTTCCGCTCGCTCTACTACCGATCTTACTCCGACGCGGAGAAGACCAAGGGCATGGAGAAGACCGAGACGATTGAGAAGCCGGATCGAAGCGATACGCTCCGAATGAAGATGGGTTCTTCAGACCGGTACGCCAAGCTGGACGTGGATGGTTTGATCGCCCCTGCGACCAACGTCAACGGAGACGATATCATTATCGGAAAGACGGCGCCTCTGCCGCCAGACTCTGAGGAGCTCGGACAGCGTACTTCGCTCCATCAAAAGCGGGATGTGTCGATGCCGCTGAAGAGTACCGAGCAAGGTGTGATTGACCAAGTATTGATCTCGACGAATGACGCTGGAGACAAGTTTGTCAAGATCCGAACGAGAGCAACCCGAGTGCCTCAGATCGGAGACAAGTTTGCCTCGCGACACGGACAGAAGGGTACGATCGGTATCACATACCGACAAGAGGACATGCCGTTCACTGCGGACGGTATCACCCCGGATATCATCATCAACCCGCACGCTATTCCGTCGCGTATGACAATCGGACATTTGGTCGAGTGTCTGTTGTCCAAGCTGGCCACCCTCAACGGACAATTCGGTGACGCCACACCGTTCACCGACTTGACGGTCGAGAGCGTGTCCAAGCTGCTTCGAGAACAGGGCTACCAGTCGCGAGGATTGGAAGTCATGTACCACGGTCACACGGGTCGTAAATTGCAAGCGCAGATTTACTTTGGACCGACCTATTACCAGCGATTGAAGCACATGGTCGACGACAAGATCCACGCTCGAGCTCGTGGTCCCCTGCAGATCCTCACGCGACAGCCGGTCGAAGGTCGAAGTCGAGACGGTGGTTTGCGTTTCGGAGAGATGGAGAGAGATTGTATGATCTCGCACGGTATCGCCGGGTTCTTGAAGGAGCGAATGTACGATTCGTCGGACGGTTTCAGAGTGCACGTTTGCGACCAGGTGCGTTGAATGGCTTGGTCATGGTGGACTGGATGCTGATCAGTAGTGTGGTCTGATGGCCATCGCCAATCTGAAGAAGCAAGAGTTCATCTGTTCAGTGTGCAGAAACTCGACTTCGATTTCGCAAGTGTACATTCCGTACGCCGCGAAACTGCTCTTCCAAGAGCTCCAGGCGATGAACATTGCGTGAGTTGAGAGATACGTCAACTTTGCATTCGCTGACGGTCAGGGTGAGGATGTACGGCGAACCGGAATGACCGGGGTTTGGTAAGGGGGTGGTTGAGGTGTTGATTCTTACTGTTCGTTCAGCAGCAGTTGTAAGCATGTTTTTAGCATTTATGCCGTTCTTTTCGGAAGCGGCCGGCCAGTCTACTGGTCTTTGTCGAGTATGGTGCGGATTATGCATCCATTCTCGCGAGCGTGTACGGTGGGGTCGAGGTTGAGAGGTCGAGCGGACTTGTGGCTGTCTTTGTTATTTGTCTTTACGTCATATAGCCAAGCGATCAACGAAGGGAACGGTCTCAGTTGGATTCAGTCGTTACCAGTGACTGCTGCGAGAGTATCCCTTATAGGAACCCCACTCTCGCCATGCTTCCCACCGTATAGACGCAGAACATACATAGACAAAAACATTGGGACACGCAAGTCTGGACCACCCCACCATGCCCGCTGTCCCACTGGAAGCCTCGGCGTCTCACCCGACACAGGTCCGACCTCGCGATCCAAACGTCTCGGCTCGACATGATTCCCAGTCGCATTCTCTCCAGAAATCACCCTCGCACCAGCCTTCCCCTGGAGTCATCGACACGGCGTCTCATACTGCCCTACACGTACAGCCAAGAAGGTACCTCGGTAGCTTGCCTGCTGCATCCGACGTGCGGGCGTTGACAGCCAACCGGTCGAGGCTGCATCGCGCGCGTGTCAAAGCGCTCGAAAGGATACAACACGTCGTGGAGAACAGCACGGGGTTGGGGTCGCATGCAGAGGGAGCGTTCCAGGGCGAGTCGGAGGGGAGGGTGCGGGAGGGGTTGAGTAAGATCAAAGTGTTGAGATTGATCGGAGGGGTGCGGGTGGAGGAGGAGCTGGAGATCGACGAGCCAGAACAGCAAGGCGAGGGATCGCGTATTGGCGGTTGGTGGAGTGGTATGGGGTTGACTAAAGGGAAAACGAAGGAGAAATGGGAAGGAGAGAGTTTCGATATTGGGCGAGAATTCTTCGTCTTGCGACGGACGCCGAGTCGGGAACGCAACGAAGAGGTCTCTGTGACTTCGTCCTTGTTCAAGGGGGGCGTGTTTGAACGTGGGCAAAGTACCGAGGAACCTTCGTTGACGGATCCCGGATCGTCCGATCGCGGACAACCCGATCGACTCCACTCGGCGATCGAGCTCGACCCGCCTGATCGGCCTGACGCTGGACCTAGCGAGGGGGCGAGTGTGCGCGATCGCACAGACAGCGACGGCACGATCAAGCCGACTCGACCGAACTTGACGGCGAGGTCTACTCAAGAAAGCTTTGTCACCGCTCGAACAGAGTTCACGACCTCTCCATCCTCCGCTCACATCCACCTCCCCGAAGACCAGTTATCCCCGGGGATGGGGATAGGTCAATCGCCCCAAGCCTCCAATTCCGGCACGTCCCTGCGCGAGCGGGACGGCAATAGGAGCTCCGACGCATGGTCCATGATCAGCCCGTTGATCGACTCGAACCCCGCGGCCCCCGCAGATCCTAGTACAGCTAAGCGGACCGACAACGCTCTGCCAGACCGGAATCGCAGACTCGACCGGCTGCGGCGCCTCAAATCAGCTATCCGAAAACCCTCGTCGACGATAACCACCCCGGCTGAATTACCCTCCGGAGGCGGGTCTGCCCCCTTCCACCCGATCAAACAGGACAATCAACGCTCGAAATCAGTCTCGTTCCCCGTCAACCCGGTCAGCTTGGTCGATGGGAAATCGATCCCCGGGAGCGCCTCGGGCAACCGGCCCCCGGAAGACCCGGATGCGGTTTTGGCGCGTCAGGGGGAAGACGCCGAGGGCACGAGTGCCGGTGCGCAAGAGACTGCTCTGGATGATCTGGCCGAGGAGGACGAGGACGACGACGAGGATGAAAAGGGTTTGGAGGTTGGAGATGCCGTCTTGCGGGGTGGGTGGATCGATTGGCACCTTTGAGGGGCAGAGAGCTGATTGCAGATCGCATGCTGGTCAAAGTTGGGTATCATCGAGATGACGGTCTCATGGGATTTGACGAGGCGAAGCAGGTGAGTCTCGCCTATTGCCACTGAAGTCTACTGGGCATCCCCACTGATTCAAGCGTCGCAGCCCTTGTTCAAGGATGGAAGACTTCGAGGAATACATCGTGGTCCTGCGCAAAGGACGCATAGAGCTGTACCAGGATTATGTGGGTTATTCTTTGCCACGACACTGAATCTCACGTCTGATCAACAGAGCAACCCCTTACAGGCTCGGATCAGAGGTCACTTGCACCTCTGCTTTGTCATCATCCTCTTGCCCTCTTACACCTCGCTCTCCATATTCAACATGGTAGACACGACGCTGGCTCTCACGACCTCCGCTTCCAAACTCCAGCGAGACCTGGAAGACCCGGCCACTCGCGTCAACACCACTCGGTCGCAAGCGCTCAGACAACGAGTCAAGGAGTCTAAACAAGCTCAGTGGCTACAGCGGAGCAGAAAGGGAACGCATGTTTTCCTGTTCAAACTCGGGGAGCGGTCTCGGGCTCTGGACTGGTATTGGAAGATATGGCGGGATATGGACGGCCAATTACCCGAACGCTTCGACATTTCCGTTCCTGCGTTGTCTACCATTGTCCGCATCAAAGTGCCCGAGGACGAGTATGACACCGGAGGCACGCGGACGCAAAAGGAGCTGAGCGCTCAGAAACTCATCAAGACGTGCTGGGACATGATGTCCAAGACGATCGACATGGAAGATCTCCTGAGGCAGAAAGCCAGAGGAGGTGGTAAGCTGGACCTCGAGCTGGCTTGGAAGAGCGCGGATGGAGCGCTCGAGTGGGTCGCCTACCCCACGACTGTGGAAGGGCAGAGAAGAGCCTGGGCAGTGTTGGCGGGTCTGGCCAGATTACCCGTAGGTCGCATCGTGTCTTATTGATCTCTCGCTCATGGCAGTCGGAAAGGATCCCTCGCACATTGCAGCTGCGTGCAGCCCATCACCAGCCTTCTTCCATCAAGCTGGAGACTGGGACGCTTTTGGAGGAACCCCCGGGCGTGGAGGGGTTCCTGGTCCGACACAAATCAGGCACAGCGCCGAAAGAGAAAGTCTATGTCGCAAGTCACGATGGTGAGCTTGACCACTGTTCACGTAGGAACCTGTTGACAAGCCTGCAGGGAATATCTACACATCGACAGTCGCGCGCGCTCGACCCCCAATGCCTCCAGGCAAGGAAGGGTCTCTACCCGGAGACGTCTTTCCCGAAGTCCTGGAAGCGTTCCACGACGCTGAGCTGAAACGAATAGCGAGGTTTATAGAGCGTTCGGCAGGCTGTATCGATCTGCGTAACATCGCTGCCGTCCGGTTGTGCACGGACAGCGATCAGACGCGCAACAAGCTCTTGTCGAAGGAGAAGAAAGAGAAGTCTTTCGAGGTGACGATCCAGCGTGGGACGACCATTTTCGAGGCAGACTCGAGCGCCGTGGCGAGAGAATGGGTCGAGCGGCTCAATGCCCTCATGGAGTATTGGAAGAGGCGTCACCGTGTCGAGTGGGTGAAAAGCCTGCAGTCATAAGGCCTGTCACTGACGTCAAGTGCTCGAGTCCGCATGGACATCACGTCGGCGCACACGCATGATGACCCTTTTGCCGGGACGCACGTGGTGGACCAAGCGGACGGTCTGTTGGCGGATATCTGGAACTGGTGTGCGATCCAGGGGTGTCGGGGTATATGCTTGGCCGGTCGCTTGTTCTTCAAGAAGAAGCGCTCGGAGAAGTTCAGGTGGGTTTCTTCTCTTCCCCCGCATCAGCGAGACTGGGGTTGCAGGCGAGGGCTAAAAGAACAGAGCGAGGTTCATTGTCCTGACTGGTGGGAGTTTGGTGACCTTCAAAATCAAACGGAAACAAGATTTCTTTCCACGCAAGCACCACTACCCGCTCTTCGGCGCTTATGTATGCGATACCCCTTATGGATCTGAACTCGACTGACTGCAGGTGTACTCTGGGATGCTGGCGCAGGAGGAGCTCCCGATGGTACGAGATGAGAATGCTTTGAAGAGTCGGGCAAGGGTGTACCAGGACGGTCTGCAGGTGCGGATTTTGATCCATCAAGACTGTTCAGTAGTACTGACAGCTAGAGCTCCGACGGGGCGGAGGATACGACGTTTTGCGTCCGGATCTTGCGGGGCAAAAAGGGGTGGGGCAGGAAACGAGACTACCCGTGGGAGGTGGAAGACGAGACGGACGATATGGGGATCGCCCAAGATGCGTCCTCGTCGCTCAGCATGCGGACGATGGGTTCGGTCAGCTCGCGCGCTCGCAAGGGCGGTAAATCGTCGAGATTCTACGTCCCTTCGTTGACCAAACAACCTGCCCAGCTGCTTGTATTCCGGGCTCGATCCAAGGTGGGTTGGATCGATTGTGTGCCCGTGTGCAGAGTTTGGGGAAAACTAATGCGACCAGCTCGAGCGCGATCGTTGGGTGTGGGCCATCAACGCTGAGATGGAGCGGCAGGTGAGGGCGAATACCGAGGCCGAGGCGGGGTTGAGGAATTACGGTGTCGTCCCGTAATGTGTATAGGGGTTGAGGAGTGTCTGTTGGCTTTGTGCTTTGTATCCCGCATGTGCGACAGTGTATCACTTGCATTACTGGTAACAGCAGGCGCGCGCAAGCGCGCCTCTGAGCGATTAAAAAGGCTATCCACATCGTGGTAAAAACTCGGTCTCTTCGGGGTATCTCTCGGACTCGCCTCGCCCTCTCACCGGTGGACAGAACGGAACGGATCACGCCTTGGTCTTCTTCTTCGACTGGGTCTCTTTGTGCTCCCCGTCCTCGGCCTCCTTCCGCTTGGTCCCTGTCTCCTTCTTGCTGTCGGGCTTCTTGGTCTCGTCCTTCTTGGACGCGGGCTTGTCGTCTTTCTTGGACGCGGGCTTCTTCGACTCGTCTTTCTTCGAGGGGGGCTTGTCGCTCTTCTTGGAAGCGGGCTTCTTCGACTCGTCCTTCTTGGACGCAGGCTTGTCGCTCTTCTTGGATGCGGGCTTGTCGTCCTTCTTCGAGGAGGCGGGCTTGTCGGCCTTCTTCGACGCGGGCTTGTCGCTCTTTTTCGACGCGGGCTTCTCGGCCTTCTTCGAACTCGGCTTGTCGCCCTGCTTCTCCCCCTCGGATTTGGGCTCGGGCGTCCCGGCTTTAGGCTTGTTCTTCGATCCGGGCTCATTCTCGTACCCTCCCCCTTCCGCCTCGTACTCTTTGCTCAACTTGGCGGCCTTGGGTCAGTCGATGGTCTACGTGCTTTGAGTGATAACCCTCGTTGAACGCACCTTCCAAGCGGACCATTGGCCTTTGCCCGATCCGTCCTTGTTCGTCTCGTTCTTGACTTCTGTGATGGGGTGAGCATATTGTCATTCCCATTGACATCACCACCTCCCCCGATGTCATTGCGGCCATACTCACTCTCCTTGACTTCCTCTCGGAGCTCTGGGTCGGTCGGTTTTCCTTTGGACGAGGGCATGGTGGGGGTTGGGTGGGTTGGTGGGTGGGTCGGTGGGTGGTAGGTGGGGTGGTAGGGCAGTGGTGCTGGGATTGATGAGTTGATGGAAAGGTTGGAGGCGGTGGCGGTGGACGTTCAAATAAAAGCACAAGTGCAAATGGGGGGGGGGGGGGGGGGAAGAGTCGATCAGTGCACACACACTAGCCTGTTTATATACCTCCAATAGCTGAGGCGATTGTTGACTTGACAGAGGGGGGGGGAATGAGTGGGCAAAAGAGGCGCGTGACACCTGACACCCCCCCTCCCCCCCCCCCCCCCCCCAGCCCCAGCCCCTCCACCCCACGCTCGTCTGGAATTGTGTCAATAATCGTCGTACATCGATCGGGAACCGGTGAGTCAATCAACCGCCTCTCAATGCACCAAACCCAATGACGACATGCATTTCAACGATCCACCGGAATCAAAACCCTGAGTCATGCGGGGCACCGTTACCGTTCCTTGCTCGCATATCTCAGAATCGAGTCTGAGCCTACCGATGTCATCGGTACATCTCCATGCTCGTAATGTAATGTCCATATCCATCGACACTGTAGGAGACAATTGTCCGCTCCAGACTTCTATGACAAGGAGCGACGTGTCGATCCAACAAAAGCAAACTAATATATTCACCTCACATGCGTCATGTCGTCAAATCGCGTTCAAGGCGTCAGGAGCCTTCGCTACTCCGCCTCTTCTTCACCGACATCGTATCGTCCATAATGTCCACCGCTATGCTATATCGCATGCTCCCTCCATCTAAAGCAGCACAGCGCCAACCACACCGAACAGCGCCAAGAAGAGTCCAGGCTGAGCCATCGCGCTCGCACCGCCAGTCTGCGACGGAGACAGGGCAGCGCCGGCCACACCCGCGCTGGGCACAGCGGACGCGCTGGTCGTGCTGGTCGTCGAAGCGGAGGTCTGGCTCTGAACGCTGCTTGATGCGCTGCTGGCAGACGCGGCTTCCGTCGAGCTCGCACCTTGAGAGGAAGATACGGCCGAGCTGGCATTGAGAAGAGCCGCCGAGACCGGCCCGCCGGCCACCTCCATGCTGACAACATCTGCAGTGTTCGACTTGGAGTTCTGGTACCAGTCCAACCCCCAGGCATCTGCGATCGACATGATGTTCCAGCCGTTCGAGACCATCTTGGGGAAGTTTTCGAAGAAGATGCTGGTGCTGTTATCGTTGAGCTCGTGTTCGAGAATGTTGAGACCGGGCGACTTGGACCCCGTGAGCCATCCGTTCATCGAGTCGTCGATCTGTTGACGAGTGTATTGACCAGTTGACAAAGCCCAGTCTCCGGAATCTACGCCGTGTCAGCGAGCCCCTGGTTCTGCGACGCTCAAGACCTACCATGAGACCATGGGACCGTTTTGAGTCCAAACACGCCATTGGCAATAGCCCGAACACGGTTGTCGACGTCTCCGAAGGGCGGTCGCCAGTACTTTGGGATTCGACCCCCGTTGAGATCGGAAATGATCTGCATCGTCCATCCAAGCTCGCCGAGGACTTGCTCGTTGGACAGAGTCGTCGCTGTGGATCAGCAATGATGGTCGTAAAGGCACTCACTGTACTGATGCGACCAGGTGTGCACGGCGATATGACCTCCGGCTTGGGCGGTCGCTTGCATGCCTTTGGGACTGGGGGTCAATTACGACGGGAGAGGGACCGCGCAAAAAAGACCCACTTTCCGAGAATGCTTCCTCCGATCATAAAGTGCGTGGCCTTGTCGGACATGTTGTTCTTCGCGAGGAAGTCGTTCAGAGCGGGCGACGAGGCACTCGGTCCGTCGTCAAAGTTCAACTACATGATTAGACGGGTAGTTGGGCAAAACCAAGTACTCACCGCCAAGATGCCGTCGGGAGGGGCGACGAGGTCGTCTTTCGTCGTACACTCGTAGGTGAAGGAGCAGATGTGGTCGTCTCCTCCCTTCTCGTTGCCGGTATACGTCGGGTACCCATTGTTCGGCTGCGAAGGCTGGATATCGGGCATCTGGATCGAGGCGAGCTTGTCTGTCCATGCTTTAGGGAGAGAGCTCGCGGGCGGGGTCTGCCATCCTGGGGGGTAATTTGATGCGAAATCTATGATCAGGATCGGCATCGGAAGCTACAGAAGTTGATGTTTGATCCGCAGTGGAAGCTGATCCGCAGGGCGATCGTTCCCACCACTGCGGATGGTCCAGACGAGACGCGAGATACGCAACGTAGAGAGCGATACTCACTGGGGTCATCGGGGCTAGGGGCGCGCTTGACAAACAACGAGGCGACGGGGGAGTCAGGCTCGTGGTACCAATCCGAAGGGGCCGGGTGGGCGTGGGTTGCTGCCAACGAGGCGATAGCGAAGAAGGTCGTGACAAGGGCTGTTGATCCGTACATGCTGGCACGGAGATAGGTGGGGAAAGGGACTAGATGCGAGGTTGGATAACGGGCGATGCTGGGAATTTATACCAGATTCGATCAATCAACGGTCACTTTGGTCGTCCTGTGTCTCAGCGGGAGGTCAAGGCTCGCTAGCACGCCCGACCCAATCAGACGGTCACACAGTACTCGGTGTATCGCGCGCGCGTCTCAGACAGATTCGGCCAAGGCTCTGAACACCTGGGTGCGTGGCCAGGGGCAAAGGGGGATACGACAGGACACGTCGGGGGTGGAAAGCGTCAAAGCTAGGAGATGGCACGACTTACGGGAAGAAGCGGTGCAGTGGTGGTTCAGGCGGACCGGCTTGTCGGCGTTCCCTGTTTCAACGACAGTGCAGGGGGGCAGGTGAACGGCGCAAAGGACAACAGTGTACGCCGAGTCAGTCGCAAAGGAGAGATCGATCTGTGCGTCGACGAGGAGAGGTGTGCGAGGTTAGTCGTGTGTTTGAAGAGTGGGGATGACTATTCGTCCGACTCTATCAAGACCTCTCTTTGTTTTGCATGCAGACCTCGTCCGCTCTGTGCCTGATGTTTTTCCCAGCACCCCCCCCCCCCCCCCTTGCCCCTCTGCCCGTGTCCGATTCTCTCGTTAGACATCCGATATGACTAGTACATACCGTCCGTCCAGGGCGTACGGCCCACGGCTCGCGCGGGTCGTTCGGGCATGAAAAGACGGACAGATCCCTGGATCTCACCTTGTGTCGCTTGTTTGTTGACAAGCTCTGAGCGGATAGGCATAAGACCCGAGTCAGATGGACAGCGGACCCACGTAATTCCCCGAGCTTGGCACGAACAAACCCTTTGCCCGCCAGTGTGTCGCCTCTTGGCAGGCATCATGCCTGCGCGGCCGTGGCGTTAGACACACCTCTGATTTCATCGCTTCCCCCGACCCCCACCCCGCTCTCTCCCCAGCTTGCAGTCGTTTAGTCATTCGCAACTCTCATCTCTCACGTGTGGACAACGCAGTTTACAGAGCTAACTCAACATTCATGCACGCTCGCCAAAGCGGATAGTTATAGTTTGCTGTGCACAGTTCCCGATGGCGTTAATTTGGGCTGGGAACGAATGATGAATAGAGAGCGAGTGAGCGGCCCCTCGCGCGGCTGACTTTTTCCCTCGACCTCCCTTTCTCCGAGAGGGATTGACGTAAACACGTCCCTAGCCTTAGCCTGGTGTCCGATGCATCGCCGTGTGGTCAGTCTCCCACACCGAACCATGCTGTCAGTCGTCATTTGACGCACCAAACCCCCCACATGTCACCGATGATGCCACGCAGAAGGTGACATGGCGCTTGCTTGTGATCTCCGGATCGGCGGGCACGAGGGGATCAGTGAGAATGCCTGATATTGTTTTAGCGCGGGTTTTCGCGGTAGCGAATGCACCAGCATCGCATTCCGCCGCATGGGGTCAGCATGATTCCCAGGTGCTGCGCTGCTTTCCTTTGCTACATCCCACTAGGAGGCACTGGAATGGCCCGGATCGCCGTACCGCTTGGGTACACTGCTCAAGGGAGATCAATGTTAGTGAGCTGACCCAAATTTAACGTTCCCCTCGTGTAGGTTCAAGGGCTATATGGTTGGCCTTCTCAGCAGGTAAGTTCTGCCGGTAAGAGCGCAGTCGGCCAAGGCTTCTCAGCGGGCTGCCATTGCGATTTGTCCCGGCTTTTGGCAAGACAAAGTTGACGGTACCACTGGGCACCTCCCGTTCGCCTAACGGTGACACACCGCTTTATGAGGCTCGATCACAACGTCGGGCGCGAATCGCTAAAAAGCAGGAGGACCCTCTAGGCCCACCAGGACACCACAGCAGACGTCATGCATAACGGTGCTAGATAAAGCCTCTTATGCCTAGAACTCTCCGCACATCGTTGACGAACCGCAAGCTATCCAAAACCGGGATAGAATGCAGCAAAGCCTCGTCGTTCGGGTCCGACGTCCACCCCTCGATCGGCAATGCGTTGGCTACACATCAGTATGGGCTGACGGGGATCCTAGTCTCAACCCACCCTTGTTCCATGCATAGCTGATGGGCGAGTTGTCCATGAAGCACACTCTGCTGAGATCCGCCTCGACGAGCGTCAAGTCCTTGATGTACGACCCGTTCGGCTGCAAGTGGCAGCTCTCTCGGTACAATCTCTTGGCGAAGAAACCGCGACCAGCATCGAGCCAGTCGATCACGGGGTCGGCGTATTCCGGCATCGAGGCGGTGAAGATGACCAGCGTGTACCATGATGCGACCTGAGATGAACTGGAGCTTTCGGTGGGGTAAGATTTCGACGATCAACACACCTTTTTCAAAAAGTAATCCACATGGGGCCGTTTGTAGACATGATAGGTCGTGCTCCGACCGTTGAGCACGACTTCCACGGTATGCCCCTCTCGCCGCTTTGCTTTTCCTCCTAGAAGCCCCCCGAGGCTCAAACCCAACAGACCGCCTCCTGCACTCGCGGCGTACGATATGGGGCGGGATGTAGAGTGTATGAGCGTCTCGTCCAGATCGAGAATGAGGGTCTTGCGCAGATGAAACGGCGTCGTATGTTGTCGCGGAGGAGGGACAGGGGCGATAGCGGTGGAAAACGTCTTCGAAGCGGGGACTGCGGGGACGGTAGGGTCCAAGACGGCGGTAGCGATGGGGTTGGGCAGCAATCTATTGGATGCCTTTCGTGGGACGGGAGATGGCTTGATGGGGTTGGAGAGTATTGAGGGGGGAGTGGGTTGTTGGATGAACGTCTTGGGACCAGGGGGAGGCGTCTCTGGCGGGGGGAGTGAATACTCCTTCTTCTCTGCTGATCGTAATCGAAAGGTGAACTTGTCGCCTTTCTCCCCATCTCCCGCGACTGTCCCACTCATAAACTCGTCGTCCCCTGGCTGCTCCAATTTCTCATCCACAGGCGCGCGCGTGACAGGATCCGTCCAGTCGTCATCGCTCGCTATGCCCGCCTCTACTTCGCTCGCCGAGCCCTCTGCCTCTCCCTCGCCCTCGCTGCCAGCTTCTCCCACCAGCTCCCGGACAATTGTCAGTCCCCTCTTGAGCCGTTTCACCCTCTCCGCGCGGGTCTCGACGACAACGGACGTCCAGAATGACAGGAGGATCGACCATAACCCCAGCACTATCCGCAGTAACAACGGCGTCGTGGGCGGTGGGAGCTTTACGGTGGATACAGTCGGCTTGGGACGTCTTCTCCGACGGTTCTTCCGCGGCGTGGGAGGGAGGGTGGATAATCTGGAAGGACCTGGGGTGGGTTCGCCAGCGGTGTCAGGACCGAGATGCGATTTGAGCTGCGGTGACGTCGATGACGAAAATGGGACGATGAACGAGGCGACATACGCATCGAGGCGTGAGAGGGTGTTCATCGTGAATATGGGGTTTGTGAAGGGGTCGTTATGTGCCGGAGCTATCTCCTCATGCTAGGTGGACGATGCTTGGTGGAAAGGGAGAGTGCGATGGCTGGATCCGTTTTTGACAGCCCGTTGAAGGCGGCGCTGGTTGTGGGGTTCGACGCGTTGGTTTCTTGTCTGATAATGTCGACCGCTCCTCCACGAGGCGTATATTTGTTGGCTGTGCTGTGTGCTAGGACTACACTATGGTCTGATCGATGCTATGTCTCCTCTCCACAATGCAGTGTATGGACGCAGGGTAGTTGTCGGTATATATATATGGTATACTATAAATCTCCATATGGTCCAACCCCACCAGAAGGGACACAGTGTGCCCCGGCTACGGCCCAGGCCAACCGACCACCACCACAGGTCTCGGATCCGAAATTGGCCTCATGTTCAATTGAATTAAATTACATAATCAATCAATGACCACCACCACCCCGTTCACCCACTCTCGCTTTACCGGAATGATCACCAGCGACAACGTTGATAATCCATAACAACAACAACCCTTCTCACCCCGTGCTTCGTCGCACTCGACATGCCAAGGTAGTCTCAACTCTTCCCCTTGGTAAGTCGTACCTCGACTCGATATGGACCCGATATCCCTAGACACCTCGCTACAACCCCCCGCTTCGATTGCGTCGACCTCGAACCGGCCCTCCCCCACCGTCCTCACCACGTTCCCGAACTTGTTCGAAGACGAGCCCGAGCCCGGCCTTCTCCCTACCCTCCTCTCCAAAGTCAAGAGCACATTTGCATCAGCCTCAGCGGTAGCTTCTGCACCCGCATCCGGGCTTCATGCTGTGAAGCCGGACAAAGGACCGCCCGCCGCGGCAACAACGCAGTCTGATCGGCAAGGGTCCATAGGATTGCCCCGACAGCAGACGGAGGCTCAAGCTATCGTCGAAGCGGAAAGAAGAAGGACCGCCCGAACTCAGCAGCAGCAAGGTCATGCTACGGTTTCTGCACCCACGGCCATCCCTCCGCCTTCGATAAACGCTCCAGACGATGGGAGCACCTCGCGGCCCTCACCGAATTCTGCGTCGAGTCAGAACGCTCCAGCACGAAATCTCAAGCCTCCCTCCGCCAACGGAACATCCGCTAGCTCTTCCAGCAATCCCCCGTCCATTGCGCCCTCCTCCCTCCCCGCTCGGCGCCTAGTGCCTCCTGGCGAAAGGCATTGGCGGCCATCTGGCGCTGCGCCTGCGCAGGTCACAATCTCCCCAGTGACCAGCGTGACCACTACCGTCCAGGCGACCACCCACGGACCCGCGAGTCCTGAAGAGACACTCCACCCATCCCCTCCCACCAGACATGTCCACCGAGCTCACTTTGCCCCTTCTCCACCGTCTGCCTTTCGCCCTTCTCCACTTCCGGCGGCTAGACTGCGGAGGTCATCGATAGCCACTATGCCCGACTCGCCTTCGTCGATATCCTTGTCGGCAATGATAGCCGCCAATGCGGAGCTTAGCCAGAACGCCTCGTATGTCCCGGGCTTCCCGCTGCCGCAGGATGACACGAGAAGCGTTCGGAGCTTGGGATTCGTCAGGAAGTCGGATAGCGTTAGTCGGTTGATTCGGCGGATGCGGGGCGAGGGTCTCAGCAAGCATTACTGGATGGCCGATGAGCATTGCAAGGAGTGTTACGACTGCAAATCTGTGCGTCGTCGAGGGGTCCTCGACGTCCCTTGTCTACCCTGGTGACAGCCGCTAATCTTAGGTGTTTACCGCTTGGAGACGAAAGCATCATTGTCGAATCTGCGGTCAGATATTCTGCAGTAGATGCGCGTCGAACATCATTGGCGCGCGACGTTTCGGACAGGAAGGAGCGGTCAGGGTCTGCAATCTATGCTTGCAGATCATGGAAGAGTACAAGGACGATGCGGATGACGACGACCGACGGTCCATAAATTCCGTTTCGACATCGATACGCATGCCCAACATCTCTGATCGTGCTTTCCTTGAAGCAGCCATCTCGCCAGAGTTGCCCTATGCCAAGTCGCCCTTCGCAGCCAGTCAGCTCTTCTCCTCGAATCCGAACGATAGCCTCGCCGCGATCGACGAAAGCGACGTGCCTTCAGGGTGGAGATATGATGACGACGGACCATACTCACCCCACGGCCAAGGATCCGACGAAGACGAGGACAATATGTGGACCGTCCAACCGGGCACAGCCGCTCCGTTTCGAAGACCAATGGATGAGGACGCAAAATCGGACGACATGCAAGAGGGTCAGGAAGCGGAACATGCTACTCCTCGTCCTGGAACTTCAGACCCTCCCACCCCAGAAGCATCTATGGCACGACCAGGAGCTGGAGAAGGCCCACAGCCAGCAAGACGCGTGGAATTCCCACGATCTGACACCGTCTCAACCGACGGCGGGTTGGGCATCCGAGTGCCTCTCAGTCGCATGGACTCGAATGCGCCTTTGATCGGTCTGAGGACACGACTCAGCTCGAGAACAAGTCAAGGGGGGCTCACCGCCTTGCTCGACTGCGAAAAACCAGAAGGTCTGTGGAGAGCGAGATCACATTCGTTTAAACGACGCTCGGAGCTCCTCGTGGGCGCAAGCTTACAGCACTTCAATACCATGCTCGAGCAGGCTATCGCTCGGGCCGAATTGCCACACCCAGAGGTCTGGCGCCAGACTCTGAGCCGTTTACTCCTCAAAGTGTCAACAAGCATCAACCCAAACGTTCGTGCGGGAGACTCCATTGATGTCCGAACCTATGTCAAAATAAAGAAAGTCCCGGGCGGGAAGATCACCGACTCGGAGTATGTTGATGGGATTGTGATCACAAAGAATGTTGCACACAAAGCGATGCCGCGTCGACTGGTCAATCCCCGTATCATGGTGATTACCTTCCCGCTGGACTATCACCGAGTGGATAACCAATTCATGTCCCTCGACCCGATCCTCGCTCAGGAAAAGGACTACCTTCGGCTCCTGACCCGTCGTATCGTCGACGTCCGACCTCACATTGTCCTTGTCGAGAGGGCCGTGTCGCGTATCGCGCTCGAATACCTGCTCGAGGCGAATCTGGCCGTGGCGCGGGGCGTCAAGCAATCGGCCATTCATCAGGTCGCTCGATGCACCCAGGCGGACGTCGTCGCTTCAATGGATCGATTGGCCCTCGAGCCTCGCCTGGGGAGATGTGCAGAGTTTCAGATCCAATCCTTCGAACATGAGTTGATCCCGGGGAGAAGGAAAACGCTTATGCGGTTCGAAGGCTGTCAGGGCGATTACGGATGTACTCTGATAATCAGAGGCGGGGATCTGGCCACGTTGAGAAAGGTCAAGGTTGTCGCTGATTTCATGTCTCTCGTCGCTTGGCATTTGAGAAACGAGCTCATCTTGTACTCGGACGAACACAATATTGCTCCTCCTAGACCGGCCATGCCGCACGAATACCAAGAGCTACTGGATACGCTCTTGGTGAAAGAAGAGCGGGAACGCGATACGTCTAAAGAGGCGCAGGTCGACAATCAGGAGAACGCCCAGAGCGACAATGAATCGATTGGCAATCCCTCTGCTACTCTGGAGGAGGATGAGGATAGACGGCTTCAACACATCGAAGCGCTAAACCGAACCAAAGAGATCGCTCGATCGCTAGAGCCATACCTCACCACTGCTTTGTCCGCGTCTGCAGCCATTCGCTTCCCGCCTCCTGAGCCCTTGGCGAAGATGGCGGAACTCGATCGAAGACTTTACACCTTACGCCAGGACCGGGACGAAGCGGAGGCAGCGGAAATACTACAGGAAGAAGGGAAAGCTGTTGAGCCGAACAAAACGGGTGTGGCCGAAAGTGAAGCAGCATCACAGCCCGGTCAACCGGTTGAGAAGACGGCACCGAGTTTGACGGATAGTCAGAGCACCGAGAAGCCGAGTCAGCCGACTGTCAAATCTGTCACGGGCAATGACGTTACTCGAGACCCATACAGGGTATTGAGAAAGCCAGAAGAGATCACCCGAGAGAGTACTCTGGCCCAGGTTGAACATGATCACGCGGAACAATTCAGGCTTTGGTCGTGGTACACTCGGCGATATACGTCCACGCTCCGGCCCGAAGACTTCCAAGGGATCGTTTACCAATACTCTCTAGGGTGCGAAGGTGCCGAAAAACCTTGCGTCGAGCCGATTTTGCAAACGATCAACTTTTATCAACCGGGGGATGTCACAATTGGTCAATTCCTCGAGAATCTGGCGGCTGATGCGGCGAAACGATGCGTCAAGGCCACATGCGAGCGATTGATGTTGTTTCACTTCAAGCTCCTCGTGCATGGCGACCGAAGACTCCAGATCGCTATGGATCAATTCCCTTGCCCCTCTCCTGGGCACGAGGACTGCATCATCACGTGGAGTTACTGTCGATTGTGTGCCACGCCGTCGCCCACCACGATCATGCGGGAAGAAATGTGGAGAATGAGCTGGGGAACTTACCTCGAGCACTGCTTCTATCCTCCCGAATGTTCTGCGGGTTTCACCTGTCCTCACGATGCGTACCGGGATCAGATTCGCTACTTTGCCCACCGCAACTTGGCTATCCGGATACACAACGAGCATATCGATATATTCGAGCCTCTGCGACCCTCTATCCTGCTTCAAGTCAAGGCCGAGACCAAGGTTGCCCTGAAGAACCGGGAATATGAAAGCGCACTGCACAAAAATGCGGCATTCTTCGATTCTGTCTTGTTCCGTCTTCGCAGTTTCGATTATGAAATCGTCCAGCCAGAGAAGGTGAGTCTGATCACGAAGGAACATGGTTGCTGAATGGCAGGTGACACTGCTGAAGACTGCTTTGGAGACGATGCTCGCGAAAGCTGTCGCGGATCGAGAAGAGATGGTCAACCTACTCAACCGGACGTATAAATTGACGCCGATGACCGACGTGCTGGCGTTGAACACCGTGTTGCGCACGCTGCAAGACAAAGTTGTCCAGTGGGAGTAAGTGTCATTCTTCTGAGATGCATGATGATAGCTGATTATGCAGCTCTGATTTCGTGGACGTCGAAAAAGCCTTCATGCCCTCCGAAAAGGATTTGAGGAGAAGTAGGTGGTTCACCGTAGCGAGAGCGTGACTGATGGGCCAGTGACCGCCACTCATCTCAAGCGTCTCTTCGCCAACCAGGATGTTTTCAATTCGCTTGATCGCAATGTCGCTGGATTGACTGTATCAGAAGTAGACGAAAAAGACACAAAGTCCCTCGAGGGTGATTCTGAACCCTCAACTCAGGCCCCTACTCCTCCGGCGGAGGAGCCCTCGCCATTGGAGTGCATGGCTGTCGAGGGGCAGAACACTGCTTCCCCTGAGGATGGCACAACCCCTATGGCTGGGATCACCACTCCTGCAAAGGATCCCCTTTCGCTCCCACAAAGTCCCATCGGAGACTACGATTCGGATTCGACCATTTCCGCCCGTCCACGGCGCGAATCTCCTGGCCTGAAGCTTGTTCGACCGATGCGAAGCGAAAACGTGGAATCAAGCGGGATGGAGAGTGATGTTCACCCTTTTGTCTCAAAGCTTCCCCGACGGACTCGTCCTACTCCGAGGTATGCCAGCATCTCTTGAATAGTCCAAGGTTACTGATGACCCAGTGTGGCTGAGATGGTGAAGCGTTTCCAACACGAAAGCTCCTGCGGACCTTTCGATCTTACTTCCGATCAAGCCGATCGACCCAGATCAGCGTTGTCTTCTCGACGAGGTGGTCACCGGCCCTCAGCTCAAGACGGATCGGATAGTGACGTCGGACTTCAACCTCGTCCGAGACTACGTCGCGGCAGAACGGAACAGCCTCCGACGCGACATCGAGAAATATCCAGACCTGGACTACTGTCGGATGGAGACCGTAGCTACGCTACCAACGCGTCGAGGATCCCGTCTGTTCATGGACGACGTTCAGCTGGTGGGCCCGGTGACTCTTACCGTTTCAACCGACCAAAAGCGCCTACGGCCCCCTCAACGCCACCTCGTTCGAGGGCCACGTCGCCGGAACGGGCGTCAGGCTCTGGCTTGGCAAGAGACGCGAACATGAATAGGGCTCGAATGCTGGGCAAAGGCAAGGCGCCTCGAGCGCCCGACATTCCTACTTCGAGAGCGTCATCGAGCATGATACGATCTGCGACGCGGCGGACATTCGGATCTAACAGGGTGACCTCTATCGCACGTCACTTTGACAGGCTGTCCGAAGAGGCGGACAAGCAACGTGCCAGACGAAATGCTGCAGTGAGGAGTCGGCGAGCTCGGCCCGTCATTGCTACCAAGGCGAAAGTGCAGGTCTTCAACAATGTTAGAGACGCGTTCCGCGACGAGTCGGACAGCGCCTCGTCAGAAGCGGACAACGAGGAAGACGATCTGGGCAGCGATGATTCCGCTGATTCCGGTACGGGGCGTCCTCGGCCACAAAGAAAGTCTTCGTCTCCGGTGAAACCAGCCAGATTGACTCCGATCAACCCTGTCATCAACGAGCCTGTGGCAGCCCTAGAGGTGCCTGGTACAGCTGGGTCGTCGGCCGAGGCGATCTCGTCGTCGGCTTCTCAGGGCATACCCATCTCTGCCTCAGCATCTTCGGTAAATGCCTCGTCGGTGTTGAGTGATGGACGATCAGAGATGTCATTCACGGATCGACTACAGATAGAGCTTCCGCAATTCGAGACCAGTGCGCCGTTGCCCAGTCATCCTGCGACTCCGCACCTATCGGCGGACACCTCTACTGCCGATGAGGCCAAAGGGAAGGATGTCAGTCAGATGAGCCAGATGTCGGAGAGCGAGCTCAGTTCGGGAGGAGAAAGATCCTCGATCCTGAAAACGCTGACTGGGCTGTGGGCATTCCGCGCGGGAGAATACTCGCCCCTCGAGTACCCTCTGTGAGTCTCTCTGCCCAATGGAGGAGTTTCGCTGATTCGATAGTTCTGCCGCTGAGCATCTCTTCACCGATTCTCGAGTCATCATCCGCGAGAACGAGCCCACCAGCATCATTGCGTTCACGCTCAGCAGTAAACCCTATCGGGACAGGATGCGGAATAATAAGTATCACACGGCCAGGAATACCGAGAGCTTCATGCCCGACGAAACGGCCTCGGGTGAGAGAACGTCGGCATGGGACATGGTGTCTTTAGATGAGGCTGTGGAGACGGACGATCCTAGCAAGCGTGAGGGCGGCACCCATTTGAAATACGGTGAGCCGTGTCTTTGCCTGTCGTTGTGTATCTGTGTCTGACGGAAAGACTTCGATTCGGGTGCTTCGACCATCTTCTGCCGAATCTTCTTCGCCGAGCGGTTCTCGGCTCTGAGAGCCGCGTGCGAATGCGAGGACAGCTTTGTCGAGTCTTTGGCACGTTGTGTCCAATTCGATGCGTCGGGCGGTAAATCCGGCTCGGCGTTCCTCAAGACGAAAGGTGAGTAGGCCGCCGAGTAGCGGAAACAGCCATCTGATGTCAGACGATCGATTCATCGCAAAGGAAATCTCGAGACTCGAGATGGATGCTCTGACGAAATTCGCCCCGGCTTATTTTGAGTACACCAAGAATGCCATACAGGGTCAGGTGCGTAATGTCGTGACGATGATGACGACCACAAGCTTATCACCAGCGTCCTACTGCTCTTGCGAAGATTTATGGGTTTTTCAAGATCGGGTATCGCAATGCAATCACCGGTCGTACCATGCGCATGAACGTGCTGGTGATGGAGAATCTTTTCTATGAACGGCAATTCTCAAAAGTGAGTGAAGCACAGCCCATTGTCCACGTTCTTACGATCAGATCTACGACTTGAAAGGGAGCACGCGAAATCGGCTGATCCAGCCAACGGGCCGGGTCAACGAGGTCTTGTGAGTGGTTTTTCGTAATCGACCTTCAGAGCTGACGAGATTAGACTGGATGAGAACTTGATGGAGCGTGAGTACATGTGTCAACGTGGTATGCGGTTCCGACTGATCCCTTAGTTGTATATAAGCACCCGCTGTATCTCCGCGAGCATTCGAAACGGATCTTGAGATCTGCCTTGTTCAACGATAGTCAGTGCTGATCCTTCTGTGGCGGTCACTGAGCTGACTGTGCAGCGCTGTTCCTGTCCAATCTGAACGTCATGGACTACTCCCTTGTCGTTGGAGTAGACTCTGACCGCCACGAGCTGGTGGTCGGGATAGTCGATTACATACGCACGTTCACTTGGTCCGTCGCGAGAGCGTCTCTGTACCCACAAGTGTCAACGAGGCTGATTCGCAGGGATAAGAAATTGGAGTCTTGGGTCAAAGACTCGACGTTCCTCGGAGGAGCAGGCAAGGGCGAGCCGACGATTGTCACCCCGAAACAATGTACGTGGGGCAAGAAACCTTGGGATCGGCTGATGGGTCAGATAAAACGCGGTTCCGGACTGCGATGGAGAAATTCTACTTTCCCTCGGTACCGGACAGGTGGAGCAATACTGGAGTTGAGGAGAGTTTGGTTGAAGAGGAAGGTGGGCAGGCGAGCTGAGGTGATCCATCATGAACGACGCGATGAGTTACGATTTCCCTTGGCGATATGTAGTGGGGGTTAACTCGAGACACCGCAGTCGAGAGTATAAAACATAGATGTACCACGTTGTATTGCTCCGTTTAATTTTTATCGTGCACGACCTGTGCAACAAGCAACAATCATCGTCACGCTAGTCATACATACAGTCCATCTCCCTCGGTGACTTTGTATCAACCTCCTTCTATGCCGTGCTGATCATTACGAAATCGTTATCCAACCAATCTATTCTTCCTCCTTGTCCACCGCTTCTCGCATCATATCTGAACGTCAGCCTTCCGCTCATCTCCATACTCGGGCAGATACAGAAGCTCACCTCCCCATACAGACGTCGCCATCGATTCCAGATAATCCTCGCCGCCCGGACTCGCCGGCTCGTCGGCCGGTGAATCGCTGGTTCATTCAGTCTCAATCCCTACGTGCATCAACCGCAGCATGAAGACCACTCACAGTCGGTTCAACGCGTCGTCCTCGGACAACATGCTGATATCGCTGCCCCGTCTCGACGAGAATCTCGCGGCGCCCACGGTGGACACTGACAAGCTGGGCGAATGCCTAAATCCACCTGCAAGCGCACCACTCGTCCTCGATTCCGGGGATCGCCCAAACGCAGCGGCACCGATGGCCTCTGGTGAGTGAGAAGGCGTACCGCTCCTTGAACTTGGGGGTGAGGGGGACGGAGCGAGATCGACCTCTGCAAAGGGGTTTGGGTCGTCGTCCATAGGAGGCGTCGCCGGCATGGGTTCCAATACAATGGCCGGGATACCTTCAGCTTCCGCGTTCAACGTCCTACGTTTCTCTTCCCGCGAAGCTAGGAATCGCCGGCGCCAGTAGACGGTACGGAGCAGACCCCGCACCCGATCGAGATCTACGAGATCTTTGACTCGCTCCGTTTTTTCCCTCCGGACGAGCAGATCATCCAGCCTGAGCCGTCAGCTTTGTTCAGATCAGTCCCACTGTCTGGCCCACTTACATTAAGGCCTTTTCATCATCAATCAGTTTGTTATGCGCCAGCATCAAGAGCATGGCAGTGAAGCTGATCCCCCGCCCCGGTTCTTCCGACAAGCGGGCCTCATGGAACAACTTTGAGAATAATTGCCGCCTTTCCCGGACCTTGACAAAATCGATTTGGGAGATTAAATGCTCCATCTTGCGCACATCGACAGCTCGCTTCGTGCCCGTCACTACCATGAGTTTACCGGAAGAGTTGGCGACGGGATCTGGTATGGAATGTCGGAGCAGAAGCGGGATCGAATATTCTGCAGGGTATATCCGAACCTCAAAAACTCCGGACAGTCGCTCGTTGGTGAGTGCATGGTCTGACTACAGTATGACAGAGGTTGCTTACCGAGAAGAAGCGGGTGAAATCCTTCCGCTGGATGTAGCCCGTGCGTCGGGTATCGAATTCCGCCCAAAGTTTCTTGAAGGCCCCTGAGAATAAGTACCAAAGAGACAAAAGTGATCTTTAGTACTGACTCATATCTTCCCGGTTCAGCTGGGCACCTCCAGGCATCTGATACACATAGGCGAACGACTCGACGACAACTCCTGTGAACATGTTCAAGAAGATGTACCTGTATGTGAGCCCACCTGCGACCGAGCCAATCTCAGCTTACATGCTGATGATGTTCCAGCTGATGAACAAGCCATAGGACCAAGCCGAGCTTCCACAGTCAGACGTGAAGTAGTTGTCAGACTCGGTACACCGGGGGTATGCAATGGTGCTGCGTGTCAGTCTCGCGTCGGTCATTACCGTATCAGACGTACTAATCGTGCATATACCCATTCCATCCTTCGCTATTCGTCAGTTCGGAAGTTCTCCCGCCTAGAGACGCACCCTGTGGACATGAACGCGAGCATGAGCAACGCGTTGCCAAAGCTGTAATAATTCTGAAACCTCGACTCGGCATTGTTCCCCAGCTTGGTGAGACCGAAAACCTCGATGAACAATATCGCAAAGAACAGAAAGAGCGCTCCCCATAGCAAGAATAAATTGCCAATGGCAGGTAGACTCGCACTGGATCGTGAGCATATTGATCCACTCATGTCACAGAGGTCATGACATACACAGATGTCTTGAATAGCTGATTGAGCGAGTCGATCCGTTGCACCAATTTAAACGCAATCGCCACCAGGAACAGCTTTTGGAGCTGTACATTGACCGAAGAGCCCGCAAGACCTTTGTAATCTGATTGAAGCGCGGCGATCGTCGTGGTGAAACTCCCGGCCACAACAATGACATCAAAGATGTTCCATCCGTTGGCCCGGAAGCTGTTGAACCCGAGGCCATAGAACCTTACAATGAGGTCAAGGGCGTAAAATACCGTTAGGAGGAGGAAAATCCAGTCTGGGGGTGAGCGCGGGGAGACCCTTTTCAGAAGTCAAACTGACCAGCTTGAACCTCTGTGAGGACTTTGTTGGAAAAGTTTTCAGTCCTACATGTCAGCCCAAAGCAAGCAGAAGACTGTTCACGCACATCAGAACCAAAATGTGGAAATAATAGATCCAGGTGAACCCTCTTTGCCAATATCCATGCTTCTGCGTTGCACGCTCATAGCACCATGCTCGCAAGCCCGACTGTGGGCGGTGTTTGGGCAGCTGACTAGGGGTCTGGGCCTTGATGTACTTGCGCAGGTCTATCCAATGTCTCTGCTCAGTGGTAAGCAGAGATCGGCTGGAAAAGTTCCCGATGATGACACTGTGATGTCAGTCCGATTGCCAAGTTCCAAGCTCGCTAATCACCTCAAGAACAGCGCGAGGATGATAACCCCTCCGAAGAGATTGAAAAGCACAAAGTAGATAGCGTTCCATTGTGAGGCGTTCGTATTCGGCTGCTGGTCCCTGCCGGTGATTGCCATGCCAGAAGACATGACGTCGACCCAGCCTTCCAGAGATACAATTTCGAAAAGTATCAAGATCGCGTCCCGGAAAGAATCGAAGGACCACTTGCTTGCGTCCAAAGTTGGATTTGCCCATACCCGGGGGACAAGGTATGGCAGGGAATTATCGACAGGTGAAGTGTAGTACTCGTTAATGCAATTGGCTTTCCCAGAGCTCTCGCCGTCATTGCAGGAATACAGCAAACCAGAGAAAATGTTCAGTCTAAGCCATCAGCCTTATCCTCGACCTTTCTTCACGGTGACGTACCCCCATACAGCAAATGGAATGAGATACAAGATCATCAGCACGGACGCATCCAGAATCTTGAGTGCGCCCGCAAAGAGTACGGCGTGAAGGGTGTCCCTAAGTCGATCGAAAAGTGTGATCAACCGAAGCGCCCGGAATGCTTTCAAAGCTCGCGTCACCCGACTCAGACCGCCGATGTAGATGAGTGATGTCGTCGTATTGACAAGTAGCGCGACGAGCATCAGGAAATCGAGGACATTCCAGAGCGAGAGAAGGTACGCGTTTGGCGCGAAAACGAACCCATCCGCCACGATCTTGACCAGCGCTTCGAGTACAAAAGTAGTTCCAAGCGCTACTTCGACCAGGTCGAACCAGGTGCCGCGTGCAAGTCCATGTTCAGCGTAATATGCCATTCGGTATTCGGGCGTCGCGATGCCGGCGACGGTGATACTTGCAACGATGACGCAGAAAACGACCGCTTTCATGACGAGCCGCAGGATGGGATGCGCAGGTCTGCCGAAGATGCGCTCCCCATATGCAGGGTCGACGCAAGATTGGCAGAACTTCCTCACCGGATTGGATTGCTTGAATATCCACAGGCTCTTGTCGTAGCTCGGATGGGCCATGATGAAGTCGGCTTGTTGATTCCGCTTTTCTCTGAGCGCGTCCAGATGCTCGTCGGCGGATGGGCCGGCATTAAGCGGTGGCAACAGGTCGCTCCTGCAATGAGCTCCATGCGAGGTGGTCACAAATCGGACTCACAATCCCCGATCATCATCCGCCTCTTCCAGAGATTCTTCCATTCTCGATGATCTGGGCCGCGAACGGAGGCGCTTGAGCGGGATCGTCTCGACGTCATCTCCCCGCCCGAGCAGGCGCTGTATCGCAGCTTTAGTGCTCGAGCCTTTCTTCTCGTTCTGCGTGTCAGCTCGGGACCCCTCGTAAAGAAGAAATGCTTACAGAATCAGGCAGCGCTCCCACATCTGGGCCGACGTTCTGCTTCAGTGGCAATACTAGATTCGGAGGAAGCGTGTTGACCTTGACAGCGTTGCGGTCCGCTTTCATCAAGCGATAAGGGTTGAGTCGATCGATCCAGCTAACATGCGCCGACGAGGGTTCGGTTTTTCGGATGAACTCCTCGACCTGCCGTTTCCGTTTCGATTCTTCGGCAACAGCGAAATTCTACAGATCAGGAGCGAGTCGACGACTAGAACTGCAAGCTCACCTCATTGATGACAGCGATGAACATCTGCAGCACGACCGCTGATATGAGCGTCTGTCGAATTGGAATCTTTGTGACCCACCGTTCGCGAAGAGGAACCAGCAGCAGAAATAAATCGCAGCAAGCCATTGTTGCTTCCACGGCCTTTCGGCTCCCATCACATTGTATAGTGACTCTGTCCAGTTTTCCGACGAGAATATCTGTTGTCAGTCCCTGCGCGCGCTCACGGCTATGCTGCTACTCGCTTGGTACATCCCCAAGAACGCGATATACGTTTGCGAAAAAGACATGGTGATATCGGCCTCGAGATCACCTCGGAACAGTTGAACGGCCTGCATGTCAGCCACGTGGTACAGGTACCCAAGCAGCAGACGAACCACAAGAGCGCCCAAGAGGTGAATTAAGAAGAGGAAGATGACCATGTTGATCAGACCTCGATAGCTGCCGAAGACCGTGGTCTGAGGCTTCAGCTACACTGCACGATCGCCACCACTCACAATCAGCGGCCTCATCCGTGGAAAAGCCAGAATGACTCGATACCACCTGAGAAGCTGAAGAATGGTGAGCCAGGGGTAGACATTGCTCGAACGAATGGCGGGAATCTGGATGATCGTTGTTGAGACTGCGAGGAACAAGTCGAAGCTATTCCGGAATCTAGCGAAGAACGATCGGTAGTCAGGGTAATGACCGATGAGACGGATGATGATTTCGAGATCAAAAGCGAATGTGAAGGCAAGTTCTAGGTTTTCTATAGAGTTAGATGAACTCGATGTGTCGATTATGGTCACTGACTCAAAACGTTCAGAGCGGCTTGAGAGGAAGAATCGCTCCGCGTGCCTTGCGCGACTAGATCTGCCAGAGCAAGAGCAGCCCAGAATAGCTCCGTCTTCTCGTATAGCACTAGTAACTTTCCCATCGCCCGCTTCGTCTTCTCAGTCGACCATTGGGGTTCTGTGACGGGGCCGCTTCTGCAATGAGCGCTAAGTAAATAACTCTCCACTCACTCGTCCGCCCCAAATGCACTGTGCTGTGTTTCTGCTCGGATATCTTTGAAGGTATTCACAACGACGGCTGTTAACAGATTCACAAGCCAAAAGTTGAGGATAATGACGGCGACGATGTAATACAGTGCCGACGCAAAGAAGTCCGAGTCAGTGGATAGGTACATGATTGGCGCCCAACCGTTCACTACGATCAGCACTTGAGGCCTGGCTGAGAGCAGGACGTACAAGAAGTGACTACGATCACTTGGACGAGGGCGGCAAAAATGTTGTCGAAGCTTTGCGAATTTTCGTTGGGGTTCTCAGGGGAAGTCTGCACATCAGTTCCCACCCTCTGGCACGGGCGATGAACGAGCTTACCTCGCAGATTTGGTTCAGAGGGCAGATATAGCCCTTGGGCGAGATATTTGCAGGGCTGCCGTCCAATAGGATATACGGCGCGCGTGTCAAGGCTTCGGACATATGGCCACCACAAGCCTGCCCAAGCTCGATGGTGTTGGTCTTGTTGAGCGGGTCGGTATACACGCATTGACGTCTGAAGGAGCCCTGGAAGCTTTGCACGCCAATGATAGAGAACAATGCCAAGGCGAATACGAGGAAAAACAGTACCCTTATCAACAGGGGTCCAGCCTTTTTCAGTGAGTGGAGGATGGTCGTAGTACCATTAGTCACCACGAGCAATCGGCCTGCTCGTAGGACACTCAGCGCGCGAAAGATGTATAAATGACGGTCTGCCGTCGCTTCCTTGCCGACCAAAGCGAGGAAGAAAGTGATCCAGAAAGCGATGACGGCGATCATATCCACCCGATGCCACGAATGGCGCAGATACGGCCGACCTTGGGCCGATAGCGACTGCTGTCTCCCAACGGCTTGCTGGAAGGGTAATTCGGCGACCAAAGTGGCTTTCTTCTTGGGAGCAGGTACGGAAGGGCGAGCCGAAGCATCGGACTTCCAAGTGGGCTCTGTCGACGCAAATCTGGAGGTCGAACGATGAAGACCAGACCTGTTGAGGCGCAAGCGGTGCGATAACCATTGAACAATGCCATTGGGACCGAAGAGAGTGGCGCGGAGCGATACCTCGGGATCGATAAGCAGTCCCGTTACGATGATCCTGGCGAACATCTCCAGGCTACTATCAGCGGAGTACGTGCGTACGGGATCATTGAAGACTCACGTGAACACAATGAACAATCCAAGCAGAGCAAAGTCCGTCCACGAGTGGAAGTATCCATCGTCCACCCTCGGTTCGTTGAGAGGAGCGGCGGCTTGTATGACCAGCACGACGACGTTGAAGATGATGAGGGCGAGAATGGTGGGTTCCGTCCATCTGTCCATCAGTTCTGCGTCACGGTGGGGTGGGCGCGCCGCTAGCTCGAGAAACACACTCACGGGAACAGCAGTACCTGGTCCATGAGCCGTCTCGTCCGACTGTCAGGCCCAAATAGACCCAGGGTCCTCCCTCTTAACCTGCTTCGCACTCCCTCTGGTGGTCGAGGACCAGGCCTGCTCTGCGCAGGCTCCTCTCCTTGATCGACGCTAGCTTCCCCGCTCCCTTCCACCTGCTCCGTCTCAGAGTCTCCGCCATCCAGTCTCGTCATCCCTTTGCTATCCTCCGACCCCATCATACCCGACAGACGCGCACTAGCCTGGCGCAGTGTCCTGCTAACGTTCCGAAAGGTCGGATTGCGTCGCACAACCCCCGAGACCTTGCTGGCCATGGATGCTTCGCGTGGATTCCCTTGCTCATCGTATGCCCGACTGGGTATCCGTCTGTGATGTGCCGCGCCATGAGCAGGTGGGGCGAACGTCAGCCGTTCTCCATCTGTCTCGGGCGGTGAGTCGGCATCAGAAGCGGAGGATTCCAACGATGCCTGGGACTGCGCAGGATACTGAGTAAAGTATGGCCGACCTGAGTCGGGCAGCGATGAGATCTTCTGATCGCCATCCGAAGATCTCCTGTGTCCTCCCAAACCGATATCGTACTCTTCAACGGGCGGTGGGCGAGCAGGGGATGGGGGGTAAGTCGTACCCACGCTCAAGCCCCCGGAGCTAGCTGCTGCGGACACAACAAATGGCACATCGAGAGTCTCCCTCACATCTGTGTCCTCTCGAGGTCGACCCCAGCTGAGACGCCGCGAGAGACCCCCAGCTCCATCGCCTGTAGGGGATATGGGCGATGCTGATGGCGATGGGGAATGGGAGGATGAGCGAATGACGGATGTTGTTGACACGGCCGACCCTTGTCGAGAATGGAACGGGGTTGGACGTGACATCTGCAAGCTCTTTGAGTGTCCTATGAGCTCATTTGTGCAGTATGTAGAGTGTCGAGGCACGATAAAGGAAAGGGGTGTCGTTAGGTGTTGTTCTGTGGAAGTTGAAAGTGGAGGTAGAGAGGCCACCCTCACGTCTCATAGTCTCAATCCGAGTCCCAACGGAAGCGCAGTCGGTCGTGGTCTCACTGCTCTCTGTCGTGTATTTGTTTTTCATGCTTCATACCATCTTCTGTGCTACAGTGCATGGCCAGTACGGAATCATCAAGACACCATGTCATCAAATCGATCAAATGAGAATAAAGGGTTATCAAAAGGTACGATGCCCGCCGCACAAGAGAAAACCATCACAGACGTCGGGATATTAAGAAGGTCCGGGGAAGAAAACTGAGAGCAATGCGATGAATGTGAATGTCCATTTGTTATGGCCTATGCGTACGTCTACTCGGTCGTGACCGACTTGGCGAGGTTTCGAGGGAAGTCAACATCGACGCCGTTCATGATGGCGAGGTCTACAGGTCAGTCCATATTGCCCATCCTCGGATCACACAGTCACGTACGGTACGACAGGAGCTGGAGCGGAATAACGTTGATGAGACCCTGAAGACAATCGACAGTTCGGGGGACACGGATGACCTTGTCGGCAGAGTTGGGAATAGAGTCGTCATCGTCATTGCAGATGATGACCGGTCGACCTTTTCGAGCGGTGACTTGGGCAAGAGCAGAAGCGACCTTGGGGTAGAGCGAGTCTCTGGTCATGATGAAGATGACGCTGAGAATGAGCACGGTCAAGCAAATCTCGCTTATTACTTACGGAAGGTGCTCGTCCACAAGCGCAAGGGGCCCGTGCTTGAGCTCTCCAGCGAGGATTCCCTCGCTGTGCATGTAGGAAACCTCCTTGATCTTCAAGGCACCCTCAAGACAAGTAGCATCTGATCATCAGTGCGCTGACTTCCGACCGGGGAGACCGGACGTACACTGGTAACCTCGTCCCATGATCAACAAACTCTTCTGGCCCTGTAGCATATCCTGAGCCAAGGTTTGCAATGCCTTGTCCATGCTGAGAACCTTTCGGATCTGCTCAGGGATCTCGTGAAGACCATCGATGATCTGTTGTCGACGAGCAGTCTTTCTAATAGAGTCGTCCGAAAGCTGGACAGCCATCATGACAAGAGCGATGTACTGGGAGGTGTACGCCTTGGTAGAGGCGACACCAATCTCAGGACCGGCGTTGATGTGGACACCACTGTGGGTCTCTCGGGAGAGAGTAGACTGTATGTCAGCTTGATTGACAACGTCATGTCGTTGGCACTCACTCCGACAGCGTTGACAACTCCCAAACACAAAGCACCGCGCTCGAGACAGTATCGCATGGCGAGAATAGTGTCGGCTGTCTCACCAGATTGCGAGACGAAGATAGCAACGTCGTCTCGGAAAACCGGAGTTCGTCGGTCAAGGAAGTCGGAGGCTGGAGGTCAGCCACGTCGAAAACGTTCGAGCTGTACTCACCGAGCTCGACTGCAACGGGGATGTCGGTCAACTCCTCGAAGACGGGGCGGACAGCGATGCAGGAGTGGTAAGAGGTTCCGCAAGCGACGAACAAGAGTCGTCGACCTCGTCGAATGACAGGAAGGTAAGCTTTGAGACCACCCAGGGTAATGGAGTGGGTGTCGAAGTTGACACGTCCTCGCATGGTGTTGACAACCGATTCGGGTTGCTCGTAAATCTCCTTCTGCATGAAGTGGTCGTATTGTCCCTTCATAATCTCGGCGAGCTCGATCTCAAGAGTCTCAATGGCTCGGACAGAGGAGACAGTGTCGTCACGTCGGAGTCGGTGAATGTGGAGTTCTGAGCTTAGCTCGCACAGGGATTCCAGTCAGGTTGCAAACTCACCTCCCTCGGCGATGTGAGCAATGTCGTCGTCCTCGAGGTAAAGAACTCTCTTGGTGTGCTCAATGACGGCACTGGCATCCGAGGCGATGAAGTACTCGATGGGCTGGGGCATGCCATCCTCGGTCATGAAAGCACGGGACTGAGATCGTCGGATCTTAGGTCCCGAAGCGTTGGAACCGTCCGCGCCAAGAGGGACCGTAAGGAGACCAGCGGGGTTGCCGTCCTCGGCTGGATATCAGTATATCGAAAAACGACCACCTGAAGTCGGAGCTTACCTCGCTCGTCGACGGGAAGCTCGACGTCGACAAAGTCGACCTTCAACTTTCGGTCGGTCTTGACACCGATGAGAAGGGGAGATCCTCGTCGGGCGGCAACAATCTCGTCAGGGAAGTGGGTCGACTTGAAGACAAAGGCGAAGGATCCTTCCTGCGAGTCTTAGCCATGTTCACGCTGGATCATCCCTCAAGGTTCTTACGAGCTCCTTGATGACTGTCTTGATCAACTCGGTAAAGTTGAGTCGCTTGTGGGGCTGACTGTCCCAAACGTATTTGCAGAGGACGGCGACACACTCAGTGTCGGTGTCAGTCCTGAAAGCATAGCCTCTCTTCTTCAAAACGTGTTTCAGCTCCTTGTAGTTGGTGATGATACCGTTGTGGACCAAGCTGAATTCGGAGATGGTGTCGCTGACGTGCGGGTGGCAGTTGCCGGTGTTGGGAATACCGTGGGTGGCCCATCGAGTGTGAGCCATAGAAGTCTGCGAGATGAAGACCTTGGACATGTCGATCTTTTTGGTAGCATCACCGTTCGCGGCGTTCTCGGTGCCTGGGAATGGAGTAGCAATGCCCTCGGCGATGTGCTTTCGAAGGGCAGCGACTTTGCCGACCTCCTTGAAGAGGATGATAGGGGCGCCGGGGGTGTCACCATCGATACCGATACCTGAAGCGACAATGAAGGTGACGTGAATGGGTGAAACGGCAGGGGTTCAGGTAGAGAGAAGTTTGGTCAGCCTACAGGGTCGAGGAACGAGACTTTTAAGGGGGGGGATGCTGCACTCACCGGCACTGTCGTAACCACGGTACTCCAATCGAGCGAGACCATTGCAGAGGACCTCGCAGACATACTTGCGGTCCTTCTCGACCAAGAACGAGCAGTAGGCGAAGATTCCTGTACAGGTCAGGATGCTATTTTCGTCTCCCCAGTGGGGAGAACAGGGAAAGACGTACCACACATATTTGGGAACGCTGGTTTCTAAGGGAAGGGAGGGGAGAGCCGCGTGAGAGCTGTGGTGAAGATATGGATTGACAAGAGCAGGAAGGAGAGCGTAAACAATGGTCAAAGGACAGAGATAAGGTGGAAGGACGGGATGACAGGCGGGAGGGGTTGGTGAACACGAGTTGAGGTCACCAGGAAGGTATCAAGACCGTGGTCAGGACAGTATGAGCGGTGGGAAAGAAGGTGGGTAGTCGAACGAGGTGGAGGAACGATACAAGGCGGGGTGTGCGTATTGGGTTGCAAGTCGAGTGTGATGGGAAAGGCAATCAGGAAAAAAAGGCTATGTCAACAAGAGTTTCTTTTCAGTCGCAAGGTTCAAGCAGCTGATGCTCACATCTGCAGGCGCGGTTTTATAATCAAAAGGGTGTGGGTCGTCCCGAGCGTTGGCTTTAGAGATAGCCTTGGCGAAGAACAAGTGGGAAGATGCGGGAGCAGGGGGGTGAGATGAGCGATTGGGAGTGTACGCGTCCAGCTGCAGAGACGAGTCGTGTCGGGCGGTGAGTGTTTATGTCTCTGTGTGTGTGTGTGTGTGTATGAGACGGAGGGTGTATATGTAGAGGGGAGTGGAGATGGGTAAAGGTGAGATTGAGAAGTTGGGTGTTGGAGAGTGAGGCGATGTTCTTCTGACTAGAGATGTTTTACTCGTTTACCCTCTGGGTTTTGGATAATCGTCACTGGCGCTGAATGGGATGAATTGGGTCGACGGGATGGGGCCTGGGTGGAAGAGTCTCTCTCCCTTGTCTCGCATCGCCCTCAAACTTGGCCGTGGGTCTCTTTTCAAACCGGGACCCTGGATCCAACGCCAGCCTGTCATTTTCCACCCTCGTCACACGCTCGACACTGCTACACAGCCCGAGAGGCCAGCCTCCCAACCGACGAGACGCGTCTCAGAATTGATACCGGCAATGACACGCGATGGACACTACTGAGAATGCCACGTGTAGTCAGACAGAAGCACCTTCCGCCCCTCACTCGGTTGGGGTCCCCAGATTCCCCAAGACAACACACTCACCGGTAATCACCTATAACCAGGACGAGATGCGCTAAGATTCCATCACTGACTTTGTTGTCACCTCTTACTATCCCCTCTCAAATAATATGAGCGGGTAGCACTCGTCAGCACAAGAATGTCACCCCAAGCCTCGTCCCCATCATCTTCCCCACCGAGTCCGGACAGACCAAGGACAGCCCCTCCTCTCCCTAATCACTTCGCATCCGTACCACCCCCTAGCGTTCCTCCTGTCTCTCCTTCTCCACCCGCCTCCCCTCGATTGCCAAAGGACTCCCTATCTGCGCCTTCTTCCGGAAACGTCTCCCCCATAACCCCCGCACCCGCTCTACGACGCACATCGTCCTCCAACTCGGCCGAAGGTTTAGCACCCGGGCCGAAAGAGAAGAAGCGGCTTCGATTTACTCCGCTCGTCCAGCTCGGTCCAGGCGGTCTTGGTCTCACCGTGGGCGACGACTTGTTCTATCCAGGCTCGGCGTCTCGCCTAGAAGAAGGAAGACATCCAAAAAGGAGAATTCCCAGAGATCAGGCGGATTACTTAACCAGCGCTCCGGGCACACCGAATATCCAGGAAACGTAAGCCGTGTCTGTCGCAACACCTTGACTCTGACGACCAGGGCCGATCAGATTCGGAGGACCCTCTCGCTCGCATCAGTCGATGCACTCCTGCTCATCTCCACAGACTCATCTCAACGAGATCGGGTGCTTGCCGATGTCGGAAGAGCTGGTAGGGATTTCGTATGGCGAGACGACGACGAGGAGAAGCTTTTTCCAAAAGACTACGAGAGGGCGCTCGTTCTAGCTGCTAAGAGAGGCATTCGTGAGTATCACTGCCCCCGGAAGCTTCGTAAGCACGAGCTCACGCTTAGGATCGTTCATTCTCGCTTTCAGCGTACGATCAGGTATCAATGTACTGCTGTTGCTTTTCCGGTCTCTCCGGAAGAAACGCTTGAGACTGGCGCTGCTCCGTCATGCGATGTTTGGCGCTGAACCGTTCCGTTTTGGAGCTATGATTGGTGGGTAATGTTCGAACAATCGAGCTGATTCCGAAGGATCCTTCACATTTCTCTACACGTTGACTTTGCATATACTACGCATAGCTCCTCCATGGTCATACTTCCGAAGAAGGTACAAAGCCGGCATTTTTAACGAGCCCTCGTTCGGACCCCCAGAACGCGAAGGGGACGAGGGAGAAAGAAGGTGGCAAGCTGCGGTAGCTGGTGCGGTGGGTAGCCTGGCTCTGTTATGGGAGTCATCCAGCCGGCGCACGGGCGTGGCGCAACAGTATGTGCCTGTTTTCATATTCTCAAGAAGACCACTGAACCAGAAGAATGTTTGTACGAGGTTTGCAAGCCGCGTACAACCAATATACTCCTAGATATGGCATTCACATACCGCACGGTGCAGAGATCCTATTCGGTCTATGTTGCGGCCAGATAATGTTCGCATGGTTACTCAGCCCTGAGACGATACCTCACGCCTACGGTCGGTGGTGAGTATCCAAATTAAAGGGCCTGAGAGCAACAGGACTGATAGATCAGGATTCTCGGGGCTTCCAGAGTGCCCGAATTCGCGGTCCTGGGAAATCGGACCATTGTAAGGCATGGATACCTCGAGCCTCAGCAGATCCAGCGGGCACTTGCACATAAAGTAAGCCGTGGAAAGCATGCTGTAGACTGACTGGAAGAGCGTCACTCCATCGAACCGAAAGTCCCTATTGACTTTGCTCGAGGCGGTGAAGAACGGTTGGAAGCCCCCTGCTATACCATGGTGAGACCTTGGCCTTCGCCCTCACCAGGAGGCTGCTGACTCTCGATAGCGAGGTTGTCCATCCTTGGGTAGACGGTTGCAGAGAAACCGGCATTAGACGATTTTTCGACGTATTCGTAAGCGGGTCACCACTGGCAACGACGCCGCTTATATCCAGCGATACATGCTTCCAGTCTACTCTGCGCTCCACCTCATCCCGATGCTCGTCCTGCGACGGAAGCACGTCCAGCGAGAGCCACTGAGGATGCTTGCGCGCAGTATAGTAGGCATCACCAAGAGTTGTAGTTTCTTGGGCGCATTCGTCTTGATCTATCAAGGTACGCATCTGTGTCACTGCGCCGCACCGAGGGCTTGATCTCTGACTGCCAGGCCTATTCTGTTTGCGCTCCCAGACGCTGTCAAAGGCGGATCTGAGCGTGTTCTGGAAGCGGATCTTGAGCCGCAAAGAGACGTTCTGGATGATGGGATTTTCGACCTGTTTCAGCTTGTTGCTGGAGGAGAGGGTTGGTGTGGTTCATTCCATGAGATCCGTCTGCTGACCATGCCAGAAACGCCGGTCTGAATTGGGTATGCGCCCGCGACGCTAATCTATCCGTGCGAATGCTGACCGAACAGCCATGTATGTACTGCCCCGGGCGCTCGAGTCGGCCTGGTCGGCAGCGAGAAAGCGAGCTTGGCTGCCCATTGTACCGTTTGGCGAGACTATATTAGGGGCAGCCGCCATGTCCATGGTAATGGATGCGTACAAGGTGGGTCGCAGAGCTTCTCATAGACAATCAGGCTGACCTGTAGCATCAACCCGATGCCATGTCGGGCATAGTCAGAAGGTTGTTGTATCAACTTGTGGGTCCAGTTTAGGTGCAAGTAATCAGAGGGTCAGTGGGCGTAGACCTCGCTATCGCATGAACTGTAGCGGTATGATAAAAGCGTGAATGAAATGAGATCTGATCCCAAGCAACGAGTAGCAAGATGCATAGAAGTTACAGAAAGACTGCGGACGACTGCATCACACCAACTCGTTGAGGCCACGAATCGTTCACGAACGAGCGATTTAGGCGGTGGCGGGCTTGGTTCCCTCCTCGAAAGTGTAGGTGAGACCACACTTTCCGCAAGCCTGTCGGTCCTTGTGCCAAGCCATGAAGACACCAGCTCCGCATTGAGGAGCAGGGCCTGGGGATTAGCGTTTGCCCGATCGGAATGATGTATTTGTCATCTCGACTTACACTCTCGTCGGAGACGCTGGATCTTGCCGTCGGAGCCGACCTTGTAGTACTTGAGGATGGCCATCTTGACCTTCTTCCTCTTGTGCTTGATCTTCTTGGGGGTGGTCTGTGCGAGTCAGCACAAGAGTCTCAAATTGCACTCGGATGACAAGGTCAACTCACGTAGTTCTTCTTCTTCCTCTTCTTGGCCATACCACCACGAAGACGGAGGACGAGGTGGAGGGTCGACTCCTTTTGGATGTTGTAGTCCGAAAGGGTTCGGCCGTCCTCGAGCTGCTTACCAGCAAAGATGAGTCGTTGCTGGTCAGGGGGGATGCCCTCCTTGTCCTGGATCTTGGACTTGACGTTGTCGATGGTGTCCGAAGACTCAACCTCGAGGGTGATGGTCTTACCCGTAAGGCTGGAGAGGGGTCAGCGACGGAAGTCTTGTCCATCTGAGGCGTTGGGTACTCACGTCTTAACGAAAATCTGCATGTTGGCGAGCTTGTCTATGCCGATATCGCAATCCTCGAGAAGCTTAAGAAAAGAGAAAGTCGGTCGAGGTGAAGATTGATCATGGGATGGAGCGGATTTCGCATCGGCGATATCATAATCCCGTAGGTGTTCCAGCGAGTGGCACATGGGGGCTTTCTCCTGAGCCTTGCCCTTTATCCATCCCTCCACGTCGCGTCTATGCAAGAAACGCAGAAGAGACAATGTGGCTATGACCTGCATGCATGGATAGCAGAGCACACTTGTATAGATGAGACGGGGACGAAACACCGAGTCCAACGCATTCACGATGCTGTAGCCACTGCTTGTGCCGCGATACAGTACGGCTGACACATATGCAAGCCCTAGCCCGCCCCCCCCCCCCCCCGGCGGAAGATTTTTGCCACCCGGCGAGTGTCGAGTCTCGCGAGTCGTCTTCCCCTGCCTAGAGCCTCGGCTCTGCCTCCACCGTGTCGACCGCGGGACCCACCACCACCCACTGCGACCACATCCTTTGTCTCGACCGGGAGACTCTCTTTCACCTCTTTTCTCCATCTACCTTCCTATCACCGAGCTCACACTCCTCAAACGACCTCCCCCCGCCTCCCCTCGCTCCTCTCTCCTCTTCTACGACCTACTCCCACTCCCGCTTCTCGCCCCTTCTCTCTCTCAACTTTTCCCCCTCCGACCAAAACCCCTCCCCACCTCTCCCCCCCTTCCTTTCTTCCACCAACCCTCCCACCCCTCACTTCTATCCAAAATGGCCGAAGTCGCTCCTGGTACGTGTTCACCTCTTCCCTCCTCTGCAATCCCTCCCCAGGTGCCTCGGCTGACGCGTCGCTCCTCTTGACCACCTCCTTCCCCTTGACCCAACCCGCACTCCGCCATCATGCACGTCCTGCCCCCCCTCCCACCCCGCTGGCTTCCTCCTTCCCCCGTCTCCCCTGTCACTCCTGTCACCACCACAGAAGCCGTCTCTCCCAAGACCCAGGATGTCTCCACCGTCAGCAATGGCGGCGAAGAGCACCAGCTCACCCTCCGTTCGCTCGTGAGCACCAAGGAAGCCGGTATCATCATCGGTAAAGGCGGAGCCACCATTGCCAGCATCCGAAACTCCACTGGCGTCAAGGCCGGCGTCTCCAAGGTCGTCCCAGGCGTTCAAGACCGAGTCTTTTCTGCCACCGGCGAGGTCGAGGCCATCGCCGCGGCTTACGGAGAGATTGCCCGTCTTCTCCTCGAGACCCCCCTTTCCGACTCGTCTCTCCCCCCTCCCCCCGTCGGCGCTTTCACCTCGGTCCGGCTGCTCATCTCCCACAACCTCATGGGTACTGTGATTGGCCGATCCGGTCTCAAGATCAAGCAGATCCAGGACGCTTCCGGAGCCCGAATGGTTGCCTCCAAGGAGATGCTTCCTCAATCCACCGAGCGCGTCGTCGAGGTCCAAGGTGCCGTCGAGGCCATCAAGACGGCTGTCCTCGAGATTGCCAAGTGCTTGCTCGAGGACTGGGACCGAGGACAGGGAACCGTCCAGTACCACCCCGGAGCCGGCGGTGACGCCGGTGTCCTTGCTGGCGGCTTGGGCGCTCAGACCGTCACCGGACCTACTGGCGGAATCAGGAGGACCAGTCTCGCTGCTGGCAGCTTTGGAGCTCCTGCGGGATTCGCCGGCGAGCGACGAGCCAGCCGACCCAGCATCTCTCTCGGCAGCGGTGAGAGCCGTCGAGGCAGCGAGGCCCCTCTCCCCAACGACCCCAACCTCCGCACCCAGAACATCTCGATTCCTTCCGACATGGTCGGATGCATCATGTAAGTAGTGATCAGGTTTGGTGTCGGGAACACAGTGCCTGACGCCACCAGTGGCCGAGGTGGCTCCAAGATCACCGAGATTCGACGACTTTCCGGTTCGCGAATTTCCATCGCCAAGGTCCCCCACGACGAGACTGGCGAGCGAATGTTCACCATTGTCGGTACCCCCGAGTCGACCGAGCGAGCCTTGATGCTTCTGTACTCCCAGGTGAGTAGGCAGTGGTCACCAGCGAGCGACAGCTGACAAGAAGCTCGAGTCCGAGAAGGAGCGACGAGTCAACCAGGGTGCCGAGGTCGGCGAGGTCGCTTAAGCGCAATGACTGATCTCTCATCATTGCCAAGCTTCCTGCCCTTTCCCCCATCAATGTCCATCATCTCTCAGTCATGTCGCCCGTCTATGATTTTCTCCGTCCGTCTTTTCCTGAAAAGCTATCGACACTTTTCGTCCCAACCACTCTTCTAAACCTTCTCTTTCTATGTGCCTTTACCCTCGCCCTCTCGCGCCTCTCTGCCCTCCCTCGATCGTCTACGTAACATACCGGGAAGGAGGGAAGGAAGGGCGGGTCCCAGGCTCCCCCTTTTTCTTTTCTCTTTTCCGCGTCCATCTCGCTCTGAATCATGCGACTTCGCTCTTGGCCATACTGCCTTTAGGTCAGATATGGGCAAGAGTCGGAAAGTATACGGGTTGTGAAGTAAGAAATCATCATAGGTATCTCTGGGAAGCTGGATGTATACTGTTCACACGAGGTCGGGGTTGTGGTGCTGTCGCTACAGATGGATCTTTCTCTTGCAGCCTGCACTTTGCCACGAGTCTCTCACCTTCTGACAGAACTATTCTCTGCCAAGTGCTGTCCCAGGCCAATCTCCCACGCAATGCGGCGCCATATTGCCGTTGATCATTCAGGTGCGCATGGATAACACCAAGATGCATGAGATTGTAAAGTACGTGATAAAGGCAAAGTCCCGTGAAAAAATGTCTTAGAAGTGTTTTCTGACAGCTGAAATATCCGCGGCCACGTATCCCAGTAGCTCGCCGTCCCTACCCAACCCCGTGTCGGTTTCATAAAGTCAATACACAGTGTCCGCCGTGAATAATCCACCTCCTCTCGTCTAATTGATCATACTGGACGTCCTCTTATCGCGCGGTCTTGTCGGATCGCCGCGACTCTGGCTCCGGTCCCGAGGGTGCGCAGGCGGGTTGACCGGCCGTCCAAGCTGGTCAAGACCGACATGCACGCTCCTTCTCCATTCATCGGTCGATTTGAGCGCTTCCTCTCTCTGCTCGCCCTTGTCCTTCTTGTTCGATTTCGCCGCCATCGCATGCCTTTCTTTCCTCTCCATCTCGGCTTTCTCGTCTCGCTTCTGCCGCTCCCAGCGCTCCCGCGCAGTTCTCACCTTCTCCTCTTCTTTCGCCTCGTCGCTCACAGTGCTCTGGAGCGCGGAGATGTGCTTACGATGTCGATCCGCCAACTCCTCATACGTCATCGATCGGCTTTGCGCACGAGGGTTCATCGTCGCGGAATGTCGATGAGATGCCGATCCAGTCACCTGTCCCGGTCCGTAACTGTCCGTCCTAGAGTACGAGTCGCGCGAACGCGCAGGGGGGACATTCTTGTATTGCCCCAGACCAGAATCCTCGCTGGGCATTGACACGCTCGTGGCCCGAGTCCGGCGGTCCTCAGACGAGGTGTGAGACGAGGACGGACCGCTCAGATTGACCATGCTCACGGCCATGCCTCGTTTGTCAAAGCCATCTTGTGGCGGGTATCGCGCGCCAACATCGACAGGTCCAGATGGAATGGTAATCTTCCTATCCGAGACGTATCGGTCCCAATCTGCCGGCGAGTTTTGGGACGACAAAACCTCGCCCGAACCGCCAGACGAGTCTCGACTGTGGGCGGCGTTGATCAGCCGATGAGTGGTCGATTGGGGACGCATTCGGGCACTATCGGGTCCATCGAGAACACGCGATGAGGCCGCCGAGGCTCGTCGGGTCCGCAAATCCAGCTCGTCCGCTTTGTGAGAACCCATAGACATTCGTGACATGCCGTCGCTCATAGCTCCGAGGCTATAAGACGGCGTGACCGGTCGCGAGGTGTCGAGTCTCGTAGCCATAGTTGAGGTCGGTGTCTGACGGTGGAGTTCGTCGATGGATCCACGAATGCTTTCACGAGCCTTCCTGACTTCTTCCAACAGTCTCATCTTCTCCTCGAGCTCAGGGTCAACAGCGACCGGACTCGTTTGGCCCGTACGCGTCCGAGACGTCGCAGGGTCGTCCTTGAGCTCCTCGACCCCGTGGAACGTGATCGTAGATGGCGTCGCCGTGTCTCGCTTGGCAGCTGGAGGGTCAGAGTCGATCTGCAACTCCTCATGCAAGGCACGCGATCCGGTATCAATAGGAGGCAAGTGAGGCGAAGACGGTCGTTGTTGCGTCGTCACTTGCTCGCGAGCCAGGATGGGGAGATGCGCCGTTGTTCCATCATGAAGTGTCTGGCTGGGATCAAGCTCCACCACGCCTTGCCCGTTACCGTGCTTCTCTTCCCATTCGCGCAGATCCGAGCCAACGTTCTTGAACCTCTCGGCGGCTCGCGCGACCTCTTCAGCCTCGATCCGCATTTCTTCCTCAAGCCGAGCTTCTCGCAGTCGCTTTTGGATCCGGTTGAGTACCCGGGCCTGGATCGCTCCGCCAATCTGGTGTCAGCGTTGCAGGTGAGGTGTGCAGGTGGATAGGATCTCACAAGGACGATGGCGGCCAAAAGCCCTAGCTCGATGATCATCGTCTGCGTCAAGGGATACTTGGCTCCGCCCAATTTGGGGAACAGACTGTGGAATCCAAGATTGTACATGTAAAACTGCGATGAGCATGTCTCAGCAACACCCCGCGCCATCGTCACCCACCTCTTTCAGTCCTGCGCGAGTGTAGCAGTCGACGCCGAGCATGACAGCGGTAGCGCCTATCCAGGCGGTCGAGATGAGGACCATGAGCAGAGCCGTTCGTGGCACGATGCTGACGACCAGCGCGCCGACCGTCAACCCTCCAAGCAGACCCCATCGGCCCAGCATCGAGGTAAGCAAGCCGCCCGACTTGAGCGCGAGGAGGAACCATCCAAAGGCAAAGCCGCCTGCAGCTGCGACGAAATGTTTGGAGATGTTGAAGAAGAATATGCCGATGCCAGCGCCGATGAAGCCGGCGACGATGCATGCGAGGAGGTAGAGCCCACGCAGCGTCGTCGAGGGCGGGCTGGGTGAGGGTGGCTGCAAGTTGACTTGTACACTGTCATATCAGCATGTCGCTCGCTTGCTACGTCTGTTACAGGACGGCGTACCCGAAGCGAAGGATCATCACGAGGGTGAACAGCATGAGGGCGTAGCCAGAGACGATAGCCAAGGATGACCTGGGTTGAGCTTGCATATTCTGGGGGTGTAGATATGTCTCACCATCGGTTCTTCCCTCCCAAGCCTGCGACGGGAATCCCAGTCAAGATCAAGACAGCACCGAGCACCCCGTAAGCCGGGTCGATCCGGATATGGAACGGGATCCAGTCATCCCCTTCTTTCCACTGCGCTGGCTCGGTTGCATTCGCAGTGCCATTGCCCAGCGGGGCCGTCCCGTTGATCGTCGCATTGGTACTCGAGGGTGCAGGGGAGGACGCGTTGAGGGTAAGCGTGAGGGTGAGGAGGGAAGTTGAGGTGGCGGAGGTTGAACCGGACGGAACGGGGATGAGCGAGGTGATGGTGGTTGTTATTGTTTGCAATGACGAGTTGCCGGTAGAATTGTTCGGAGGCGTCGCGGTCGCGTTGGCTGACGAGGAGGATGGGGAGGTGGAGGAAGAGGTCGAAGTGGATGATTGAGCGAGGACGAGGAGGGGGGAAGTGAGAGCGAAGAGTAACGACAGTCGCATGGTTGGGACCTGGTTGCGGTAAGGGGATCGAGGATCGAGGTAGACCGAATCGTCGATCGTAAATGCGTCGCTATCACCGACCCGTCCCAAAAGCCATCGAGAGGTGATGCACAGCGATGATAAACGTTGGGGTCGATGCCCACCAGGGCGTTGTTGTCCTCCGACCCCTTGACTGTTTTGACGTGATCCTATCGAGGTTTGGTTGGCTCAAAGGTAGGCAGGTAGGTAGGCGAGGGGGCGACCTGGGCGAGTGATTATCGAAAGGGATCGTCAGGGTCAATGGCAAGCACTTAGGAACTAGGATCAAAACAGTTCCTATCCACGCCCAACACGACAATGCTCGCTCGCCGCAACGCGTGGCTGTGCACTGCAGCAGCACCAGCAGTAGCAGCACTAGCAGCACCAGCGAGTCCCTGCGACCCCCTCTCGATCCGACTGGGCTGACAGTTGACTAATAATTCTCCCACGCCGTAACAGGTGGGAAGAAGAGTCGTAACGGTTCAAAGCCCGTGGGTTCCCGTCAACGCGATCCGCCCGTGTCGCCGTCGAATAGAGTGCGTGGATGGATGACACTTGATGCAAACGAAAGATTGTTCAACATGGGACACACACCAGCCGGGATGCATCAGCGCACTGACAATGTCGAGTCCACCCCACGCTGAGTCACGTAGCGTAGTCCGTGACACCGAGCTATGCGCCATGTCTCACAAAGTAAGAATGGGATGACTAGGATACTATGCCGTGCTATACACCGTAACGAACCGGTGTCGACCAGCAAATCAGCCGTCCAGCAGGCATCCAGCAGCCAGCCCTTTTGTCATACTCCGCCCCGCCTTCCTCGCTTTCGCGCCCGTCGACGACGAAACCGACTTAAATTCCCTAACCTATGAGATTAAAAGCAAACGTTAACTTAGCGCCACGGCACGATTCATTCAGCTTCCGACCGGAAGGACCGACTGCGATGAGTCGGTAAGCGCGACACATCTGGCAGATTCTACGTATCATACTCGTATGTATCATCACACTTCGTATAGACGTCATGTCGTTATGTACAACCGGGCAAACAACTACAAGATACAAGGACAGCAGACGGCCGTTAAGCATCGGTCTCTGGCAGCACTGGCGTAGCATCCGGGACGATCGCCTGTCGCCGTAGAGGACTCTTTCTCCATTGGCCGTGGTCGACTTTGGTGAAATCACCCTCAGGCATCGTGGCCAGGTTCCAAAGCTTGTCGTCAGCACGGACACCTCCCAGCCCAAACTCACATAGACGCCCAGTTTGGCGAGCTCTCGGTCCTGCCACCCAGTGGCGGTACCAGCGGTATTGAACGCTCTGATCTTGCAGGGTCAGCTCGGAGGCAAAACGCGGCGGATCACCACTCACTCTCAAGCCTTCACCAGGGTTCAACGCGAAGTTTCTGGACAAGTCGTCGATATGGATGGTCTGCGCATCAGCATTCCGCGCCACGTCCACATGAGACTGACATTCTTGGCAGACCAATGTGGGAACTTTGCCCAGAAATACGCCAGCGGCTTGACTCTGGTTGTAAGCACGAATTGGTCGACGACAAGCCCCGCAGACGTACTCGTGTTGATAAGGTTGGCCGTTGCGTTCTGTAAACACCTGATATAAGCAATCGTCTTACAGGGTACTCCTCCTCAAAAGACTCACGGGGAACATGGAGGTCCGGTCGGCGATAAAACACAGCTTGTAGTTGCGCATTCCACCCAGCATACCCAGCTCGACCAGCTTCATCTCGAGCCATCTCCAATGCGTCTGGCTCCAGATGGCAATGTCGTAATGCTGGTAGACGCTGCTGGTCAGTTGCGTTCTCGGCGTGCATTCTAGGCATAGGTGAGACTTGCCGACGTACAGCTCTAGAAACTCGTGCAGACCCGGCCGGGCGCACTCTGATGGTGGGAGCGATCCAGCAATGAGAGGCTTGGTGTCGACAATCGCTGGGATTAGTCAGATGTGATATGAGATAGGTCGACCACGCACTGTAATCGAGATCCAAGACCAAGAGCTTCTTGCCGGGTCTTGGTTCGTTGATGACCTGCGGGTCAGGCGGAGGCTCATTTGGCCGGGGGAGGGGTACAGCGCACGCTGATCGGACACGTCTCTACTTTCTCCTGGATCTTCCGCTTGTTACGCGGGTCGTCGGCCGGGGCAATGGCATTCTTCGCTTTCTTGGTCATCTGACTCGAGTACTCGACATCGAAATCATCCACAATCTACACTCAGTCTTTAGGTCCTTTCCGCTTGAGCACCCGATTGGTGATCACGCACCTCTGGGAGGACAAGGTCGTTGGGATCCTTGAAACTCAGCTCTTCGGGCGTGCCGATCATCGTGAACTTGATGCCTTTCTTAATCCCCAAGGTGCCGAACCGGGTCGAGTCGAGCTCTGCTGACAACTTGCCCTTGGTCAGACCGATGAGTTTCTGCCGCACAGGCGGTACAGCAGTGAGCGTTTGGATCTGTTCCCGAAAATCATACACCCTGTTGGGTTCAGATCGAGCCACGACATAGCCTTCTCCCTTCTCCGCCCCGATCGACCAGCTATGAGACTCACATGTCATTGCTTGCCACTTTGACCTCGTAGATCTTTCCACTCCAGCTCATCTTGAGCTCCCACCATTCTTCGGTCTCTATCAACCCTTCGTCCGTCGGCAGCGGGACAGCCATCGTGATGGGCGTGCCGTCCTCTTTGGCCTCGCCATCGGCGTCATCCTCACAAGCCGGACCCCCATGGCCGTTCTGGAGAGAAAGATCGTCGGATGTCAAAGAAACCGTATCGTCGGTTGACGATACATGAAACAGCTTGGACTTCTTGGGGTCGGTCGGTGAGGCTTGGATATCCGGCAATGCGGTGATTGTTGGGGGAGGTGTGCTGTCAGACATCGTACGGCTCGAGCGGGATATCCAGTGATAGACTTGTATAGAACTTTCCTCTGCTGGAGTCGAGTTGCAGAGTGTCCAGGCAGAGGTGAATGGAAGGGGTTACAAAGGTGATTGCCCAGCCATGACGGTGGTCCGAGTTCCAAGTGACGTGTTTCATCTACCGTGGGAAAGTAATGTGTCACACATCCATCCTCCTTCTCACCAAAACACCAGAACCATTCTAGCCACAAGAACCGCTCTGTCCTCACCGCTCTACCCTCTCACCACTCTATCCATCTACGTGACCTCTTGATGTGAACGGCCCGTTGACGCGTCCGTCTCCGTCCTCCCTTCTGAATGACGGACCGCCTCCACGTGGCGTGCCTCGACCTGGTGTGCCCCTACGAGGGGCGTCGCCACCCGGTCGGCCACGGTAGCCGCCCCGGAACCCGCGCGGCTTGGAGATAGGACGCAATACCGAAGGTTTCGGGTTATCCAATATCTGTGCAAAAGTCGTCGAAGGGACCTGGAGTAGATTGTCTGTGTACTCGATCGCCTGGCTGTCAGCCCGGTCGCACAGCCTGCATTATTTTCCTTACCGCTACGAAACGGGTGTGGCCATCATTACTCATGGCTCCAGCGCAGTTCTAAACGTTAGCATAAGTATGCAGGATGTCTTAGTTTACCTTGTACCACAGAAAGGGATCTTGCACGACAAGATGCCTGTCGTCCCACGACCGAGGCTGGATCCCCTGGTCTCCCTTCCCAACGTGAAGCTCAATCGCGTTTTGCTCCTCTCGCAGTACGGCCATGCGCCTTTGTATCTCCTCGGGCTCCAAGCCTTCATCCACCATTGCGGCTCGAGTTTTGGCCAATCCTCGCGCTGCCCATCCCTTCTCATGAGCCCTTGGTGCCATTCCGCCTTGCAATATCGACACGATTTGCTTGTTGTAGTCAAATGCGCCCGCGTTGTCCTTGGCTTTCGTGTTGAAGAAGCGGAAGAAGCCTCGAAGAGCATCCGCCGCAGTCAAGCCTTTATCCCGTGGCTCCCAATCTGGCGGTGGTGCGCGATCAAACCCGATCGTCGCCTTGATCCCTTGTTCTTTCCCCCAGCCCACCCAGATAGTATCCTTGTCCTGTCTGACCGGATCACCCGGTAGAATTGCCTCGACCTTGGCTTGTAGATTGGGAAGGGCGCCCCGATGTTGAAGATACGCGATCGCCATCAGAGTGTAACAGTACGACGATAACGTCGCAGGACCTCGAGCGCCAGATGGGTCGTTGAGCTCAAACGCCTTCGCCCACAGCTTGACGGCGTGAACGAGCGGTCGAAGTAGATGAGGCGATATCAGGCAATAGTGCAAGATTAGGGATGAATTATACCTAGCCTGTGAGCTGCCGGCAAGGCGAGCACGCTAGACTCACCATCCTCCAAGATCGTTCACGTTGATGTCGCACTCGAGGTTGGCCCGGGGATATCTGAACTTGACAATTGGAGTGTTAGCATGGAGGATCGCCTCTGTTGCTGTCATCCCGATATCCTGCAGGTTTCTCTCCAGAGCTCGCATCCGATATACCGCGGGGAGGTTTTTGAATGGCGTTCTGGCACCACTTCCATTGGGTGTTGGTCGTCGCCCTGGGGGTACTTTCCATTCACTAGGGTGGTCTGAACAAGTTAGCGTCATCCGGAAGGCTTGGGAACTCTCTTACATCCACTGGTCATTGCATGATCCTGTATGGTCAGAATCAAGTATATACCATCTGCACTCACCAGCACAATCAGATCCAAGTCCCCGTTGTTCCCTGTTTCACCTCCCCAGCTCACGCTCCCAAAGACATCCACCTCGAACCTCCGTTTGCCCTTGATCGAGGAGGATCCGGGATCGCTCAGTCTTCGGTTGATCATGACGCTGAGTTCCTCTAACAGTTGAGATATGTGCCTCTTCTGATGCTCGCTCGGTTCCATCATCTGCCAAGACTTCATTAGAGTCGATTGCAGCGGGTCTCCGCTTGATGGGTTGAGCAGCCTTCGGGGTATGGTCTTGCGTGGTGTCGCCCTGGACAGCAATTGGCGATATGGAGAGATGGCTTGATATCGCTTGTGCACGTCCGAGTAATCGTTGTATGCTGGGCCCGGCTGGATGGGCGAGTCATGACGCGGGGAAGGTGAGGGTAGACCCATCTTCCGTCGCAGATGTCTCGCATCCGATCGCTCTCGATCACCACGGTTGACTGGTATCCCGACGTCGACCAACTGGCCCTCTCCGTTCAGACCAGAGTGTCTATGCGCTCCGTTCTTCTGAGACATAGTGAAGGCGTTGGACAGTGTACGACCTCCTCTCTTTGCCATGCCCTCGTCGGGTTCCCAATGATCCACGAGGATTGGTGTCGCAACTGCCCGGCCTTCTGTCTCTTTGAGTGCCCCTGACTGTCTCGTTTTGTTCAACGAGGTGAGAGAATGCGACGATGAAGAGCTTATGTCAAGGCTGGTAGCGTCGACAAAGGGTTCGACCGAGATGAGCTTCGCCCTATGTCGAGGTACCGAAACCCCTGGGGATCTAGGGGACCGGTCGATAAGTGAGCGAGTAGGAGCTATCGTCGACTCCAGAACTGTGAATGCTGTCCCTGTCGCCTTCCGTTCTGGCCCTAGATCAATCGAGGTATCAACCAAAGGTGTCTCTTCCAGTGTCTCGACAGACGCCGGTTTGGCAGAGAATATAAACAGATGCTCGACCTCGTCGTCCTTCGTTATGATTACGTCCGTGTAGTCCTGTGATTGCTCGACAGGCGGGGAAGAGATGGATGTGCGAACTGTTGTGGGCTCGCTGTCGCCAACGCCGGGCAAGGTTTCCGCGAAGGGTCGTCGCGAAAGGACGGGGCAGGGACTGGTCGACGAAAGGGAGAGAGGGGTGATTGGCCGACTGGGTGACGAGGCAAGAGTCGTTCGGCCAGATAAGTAAGCTGCGATAGAAGGCGAAGAAGGCGGAGGTGAGAGGAGAGGTGTTGGGGCAGATCTTGGTGAAGACTTGATGATTTCAACGAGGACGGTGGTCGGATTCGCGTCTGAAGTTGGTTGATCCGTGCCTGAATTACGGACCCGTTCATCGACCATGCTGTGGCGATTCTCCGGACGAGTTTCACTCGTCGTTGTCGCTTTCCCATGCTCGAACGCCTGTAGTCGAGGGACAAAGACTGCAGCGTGCGTGTGAAGGGTGGAACACTGAGAGTCCTGAGCTTTTGCCGGGCGGGACTCTGCCGGCTTCGCGGTTTTGTCAGTGGAGAACGGGTCAAAGATAGATATCTCTGACTGAACCGCATTGAAGGGTACGCTTTCCTGGAACGTGATCAGGTCATCAATGGGGGCGAGGAAACTTTCTAGCGGGTGAGTCATGATGACTGCCTCCGCAGAGGCCATGGCTGGGGGGAGGGGTTACAAGCAGGTGTGCTCGTAGTCCAACGAGGACCGGCGACGGCGAGCCAAGGTCACAAGATACTCCTCGACCTCAAGAAGGTTTAGACGGTGCGCATGTAAAAGGAGTACAATACTGAGGGGAAACGACCGCTGCGACCTCGAGCGGAAAATCAAGGGCGGTCCGAGCGGATTTGCGAGGTCGTCTCATGTTGTGTTGAGCATGCGCGAGTTGGCAGGCAGAGCCCCGCTTGCCCCGCTTGCCCCGCTGGGTGGTTTCGCTTCTTTAACTCATGATTATGCGAGAGATCACAAGCTCTGAGGAGGGAGGTGGGTCCTTCTACAAGGGCTTTCGGAAAATGACGACCGGTCTTCGATGGGAGATACACGGCGGGATATATCACAATATGCATGAATACATGCGAGCCATTCCTCGCGCTCTCCGCAGGTGGACTCGCGACCTTCCAGCAGCACCTCTATTGGGCGGTTCCGCTGTTCTCGAACAATCTGTCCAGGCCGTCCTCGACCGCCTGGATCTTCTGTCGAAGAATCTTGATCGCCTCGGGGACAAGATCCTCAGGTGGGTACTGCCCGGCGGACTCGACGTTGTCTGCCCGGTCAACATACAATAGCTCATCACGGTCGACAGGCATCTACTCACACATGAAGTGGTCGCGTATTCGGGTGAGCTGGACGAGGTCCTTGAACTCGGGGTGTCTCAAGACTTCTCTCGAGACCGTGTCCTTTCTCGGGTTCTTGACAACACATTGCGGTTGTCCATTCTCATCCTCTTCAATCTCGATGACGCCGGGTGCGAAGCACTTTTTGAACTTTTCTTGGTGTTCCCGAGGGATGGGTCCACGAAGGATGATATGGGGGAGGAGTCGATATGATGCGGTAGCTGGGATCAGCCGTTGCCAGGGTAGCGTTTCGACCACTTACCGACTGGGGAGAATTTGGCGTGGTCCGCGCCATGACCTTTTCTAGCAAAGCAGTGGAAGTCGATCATCTGAGGGTCAGTTTCAAGCCTACCAGATGTATAAGGTCATCGACATACCTGACCAGCTCGGAGCTTGACCAGCAAGATGTCGTCGTTGACCGGTCTGGGAGGGTCGTGCTTGAACTTGTTCGCCTGGTCTCCCTGCGGGACCCACTCCAGCATTCCCGAGTAGACGTCCGAGTCAAAGTATCGCTTCTTCGGGTCCGTCTCGTCAGGCCTCGCATCGGGCCGTCTATCGCACCGAACTCGCAGGTCAAAGATGATAGTGTCGTTCTCGTGAGGTTTTCGGGGATCTGCCGCGACTTTCATCTTGCGCGGGTCGATTTTAAGAGGGATCAAGCCGATTCGGTGGCAAAGAACCTCGTCTTGCATGATAGACGTGTTGTTCCACACGTAGACGGTTTCTATGGCCATTGTGGGGACCTGAGGATGAGCTTGGGTGATGAGCAAGCCGGTTCGACATGACGCACCTCTGCTATCATGACACGACGCAGGGCGTTGGCGATGGAGGCGTCAACGCCGACGAGGTCGAACTCGAGGGTGGAAGGAGTGAGACGTTGCAGAGAGACGACAAGGTCCTATTGGATCAGTCAGCCGCTCGTTGCTATCGACCAGTGGTACCCACCTTTTTGAACTTTTCAAGGTTCCAAGAATGATCCTCTCCTGGGTAGTGTCCCGGGAACTCGGATCCAGCGACCTACGCCATGTCAGCTATATATCCATGGTGCGACATTGGATGTCACAGAAGATAACCTCGTCTCCACACTTACAGCTCCGACAGACTCTGGGTTGATTTGGACATGACGCCTTGGATCGTTGATGTCCCGCGGCATGTCGATAGGGTGATGCGAGGAAGGTCTATAGGAATCTAGGCTCGGGCCAGGCTCAGGTCGAATCAAACGTCGGACAAGCGATTCTCGGTGTCTGTCGAGGTTGGAAGATGGAACAGATCGACTTGTGGTATTATTGCTTGGTAGGATGCAAGAGAAGAGTTCCGGTGAATCACGTGAAAACCAACTTTTGCCAGCGGGTGTCAAGGGGGACAGGGATAAGCGGAATCAAATTCGCATCAACCGGATCAACGGAGATTATCGGTCATCTCCGCACTTGGCTTTGACTCTGCCGATGGTTGACGCGACTTTTGCCACTCGTCCCCTGGACGACCTACCACGAAAACAAATCATTCTCGATCGCGCTTTCTCTTATCCTTTCCACTCTTCTTGTAACACCCCAATATCATGCTCCGTCGCCTCCCTCCTACCCAGAGGCAAGGTGAGCAGACCCCTACGTCCGCCACTTCCGGTGGGTATGGGCTGGTCTCGAAACCTTTCAAGGCCCCCACGCCATTAGGACCCAAGCGCGACACGGCCCTCCCTGCACGCAAACGCAAGGCGGTCTCATACAAAGAGCAAGGTGGTGGTGACGATGATGAGGACGATGATGATGCCGATGGTAATCCCAACAAGAAAAGCAAGTTTGCTATGGGAAACAAGGAGTACGGCGAAGATGGCGTGTTGGGCGATATGGCCAGGTGGTGTAATCGAAAGTTCCCGGTCTTCAAGCCAAAAGAGAAGACTACGGTCTTTGGAAAGAGGTCAGCTGAATTATGGGACCTTCGGGCGCAACTGCTCATGTAGCAGCTTCAGCATCCCAGTCATGATTAACGTAAAGACGTCGGAAAAGATAATACATCAGCTCTCCCACGCATCCCTCGGCGCTCGCCCACATCCCAATCTTGCCCCACGCCCTCTCCACGACCCAATGGCCGATCACGCCATAGTCCTCTATGATCCCACAATAGATAATAGACCGAACTTGGAGGAGATAGAAGCTGCGAGAGCGGAGGAGGAGAGGAAAAAGAAGGAAGAAGAAGCGCGCGGCCCGCACAAGTCTCTGAAAGCGATCTTGGGCATCCAGGACGTCAAGAAGAAGGTCGATGTAAAGGTCCCAGTCGTCATAGATCCACGACTGGCGAAGATTCTGCGACCACATCAGATTGAGGGTGTCAAGGTATGTCAGCAACACTCACGCGTTTGGTCACTGATCCCCAGTTCCTCTATCGATGTACAACCGGCTTGCTCGATGACAAGGCTCAAGGCTGTATCATGGCGGATGAGATGGGTCTAGGTCAGTTCCCAGCTCCTTGTTTGGAAGGAGTGGCGGCTGACAGACAGGGAAAACGCTGCAATGCATTACCCTCCTGTGGACGCTCCTCAAACAATCTCCACAAGCCGGAAAACCCACTTGTGAGAAGGTCATAGTCGCATGTCCAACCTCTTTGGTCGGTAACTGGGCCAACGAACTTGGTGAGTTAGTATTTCTCGCTCACTTTCTCCTGTTAACTTGGACTGACCTCAGTCAAATGGCTTGGACCCGGCGCCATCAACCCGCTCGTGGTCGATGGGAAAGGTGGAAAGGCGGAACTCATCCCTGCGGTGCGACGATGGGTCAACGCGCACGGGCGGAACGTGACACTTCCGGGTAAGCTCATGCTATCCGTCACCGTTGGAGCAAAGGCTGACAGTTGTAGTCATGATCGTTTCTTACGAGACACTGAGGACATTGCAGGAGGAATTGGCGAACTGTCCGATTGGCCTGCTCCTAGCAGATGAGGGCCACCGTTTGAAGAATGCCGGTATGTCTGGGTGTTTCGGTTGAATGTCAAGCTGACCTCTAGATACCTTGACGTTCCAGGCTTTGACAGCGCTGAACGTGCAGCGCCGGGTCATTCTGACCGGGACACCCATTCAAAACGATCTCTCCGAATACTTTGCGCTTTTAAACTTCGCCAATCCGGAATATCTCGGGACCAAGTTGGATTTCAAGAAGAATTTCGAGTCGAAAATCCTCCGAGGACGAGATGCAGATGCGACTGACAAGGAGAAAGAAGCCAGTGACGCCAAGTTGAAGGAACTCGGCGGTCTTGTCAGCAAATTCATCATCCGTCGCACGAATGACCTGCTCTCGAAATATCGTGCGTTACATCTGGAGGCTCACAGATGGCGATGAGCTGACACGCAGTCCCCGTCAAGTACGAGCATGTCGTGTTCTGCCGACCGAGCCCGCTTCAAGCCGATCTGTACAACTTGTTTGTCACCTCGAAGGATGTACAGCGGCTGCTGCGAGGGAAAGATTCTCAGCCGCTCAAGGCTATCGGACTGCTTCGAAAACTGGTCAATCATCCGGATCTGCTCAACTTGCCCGAAGATTTGCCCGGCAGCGAAAACGTGTTGCCAGCGGACTACCAGGGCAAGGGACGTGATCGAGCAGTCAACTGCTCCTACTCCGGCAAATTTGTCGTCCTCGAACGGTGAGCACGGCGATATCCGGTTCTTCTCTTCGAGCTAATCATTAGCATGCTTGATCACATCAAGAACCACACGGATGACAAGATTGTCCTCATCAGTAACGCCACACAGACGCTGGATTTGATGGAGAGGCTTTGTCGATACAAGAAGTGAGCAGTCAATCGAGGCGTTTGTCTGATGTCAGGTATGGCTGTGTGAGACTTGACGGTTCCATGAACGTGAACAAACGATCGAAGATCGTTTCGCGCTTCAACGATCCTGAGGGCAAAGAGTTTGTCTTCCTGTTGAGCTCAAAGGCCGGAGGGTGCGGTATCAACTTGATAGGCGCCAATCGGCTCATCTTGTTCGATCCTGTACGTCCTGTAACTGGAAAAGGGAATCCGTACTCATGCTCAGGATTGGAACCCGGCTAGTGACCAACAAGCGCTGGCTCGTGTCTGGCGTGATGGACAAAAGAAAGAATGTATGTGCCGGCTGGAGATTTTCGTGGCAGGGACTGACTTTGCGTAGGTTTCGTCTACCGATTCCAAACGACCGGGACCATCGAGGAGAAGATCTTTCAGCGACAGTACGTTTGTGTTGAGCTGTTTCACTGGCCAGTGTCTGACCCCACAGGTGTCAGAAGCAGAATCTGTCCGCGTGTGTGGTTGACGAAGCTGAAGACACCGCGCGTCATTTCACGCAAGATGATCTCCGTCAGCTATTCAAATTCAACACGGACACGCTTTGCGACACGCACGACACATACAAGTGCAAGCGATGTCGCGGAGGCAAACAGTTTGTCAAAGCTCCAGCTTTGCTGTACGGCGATGCCAGCACCTGGAATCATTATCCGAATGAGGATCTGGGTAAGATGCACGACGACTTGTTGAGAGCGGAGCTGGGACACAAGGAGGTATCGTATGTGTTCCAGTACATTTCTCATTAGAGCCGAGACCCTCGAGGCCTGTGGCCTGCTTGAACGTTTACACTTTGTACGACTTGTATAGTAGAGGCTGAACAGCACAAAGCATTTTGTTGATAGTGTAAGAAAGATGTATCTTGTTCTTCGTCGTCATCGACACCAAAGCCGGCAAGCCGAGGAACCGGATCGATTGTTACCGCACTTTCATTTCCTGTTTCCAAAGTCGAGAAGCGACCAAGCCAATCGCTGATTGTTCCAAACAACCCTATCCATACAGTCTACTCGGCAAGCAGCCCCGCGCTCCGAGGTGACACCATGTCGAACAGCGGGCTCAGAGGCGACCGCCTACCGACCGACCCTGTATCCGCTCTCGGTCCTTCACTCTTTGTTTCCATCCTTTCGCATCTCCCGTTCCAAGATCTTCTTCGAGCGGAGCTCGTCTCGAGAAACTGGCGTTCGACTATTCAAGCACACGAGAAGGGGATATGGCGCGCTGCATGTCATCGCACGGAATGTGTGGACTCTCAGAGCCTGAAACATTCTGTCGCGCTCGAGAACGAGGTGGTGAATTACGGGTGGCACATGGACCCCGAGGAGGAGGAGCCTGAGCTCGAGGAGCCGGATGCTGGAGCGTCAGCGGTGGACTGGAGGGGGTTGTGTCAAGCGCATGTGGAGCATGAGCGGAATTGGAGGTTTGGAAGGGCGAGGGAGAGATATGTGACGCCGCTTTCGAATAGCGTCTGGAGGATCAAGGTGGACCATGAGCAGGGGACGGTGTTGACCACGAGTCGGCTGTGTGAGTAGAGTTTCATGAAGGTCATGAGGATGTACACGATAGGTGGGAGCGCTCACAGTAGCATCGCTCATTGTATCAGACCTCGAGACGTCCCAGCCGCTGTTCATCCTGGAAGGTCTGCACGGCTGGGCACACCTTGAATTCGCCAAGGGCTTCGTGATCTTCGATGCGGATCATGGTGAGTGGGTTCTCTACTCCTGCTTTTTCACCGTTCGTCAGCCATGCTTACACAGTAGACAACGACACGGGGCTCTATGTCTATCGCACGCAGCCGGCCATTGCACGTTCGACCCGCCCGAACCCGCCTGGACACCGCCGCCCCCGCGGAGCAATCTATGGAGAGTCGCTCAACTCGGACATTGACATGGAGTCCCACACTGGACCATTACCACGGGGCCATCTGTCTTTCTACCGACAGATCATACCCCCGACGGATTGTATTGCCTTTCGCGCGAGACTCGACAACGAAGGGACGGCGCAAGAGCGCGCCGTGCTAGGTACGGCGGGCACCGAGGCGGTGTATATCTGGGATCTCGATGATCCGAGCCGAGTGGAAAAGATCCCAATAGCAGAGACGGACCGGCAGCGTATACAAGTAAGGCGTTTGCGTGATGGGGGAGTCTTCACAACGCTGACCCGCAGTACATCGAGTTTGACGAGGATTACGTCTTCCTCTGCTCGCCCGAGTCTGTGCGGGTATACTCGCGGCGCTCGACGCGGAAACTCCTCTCCTTCCCTGCCGAGGAACGTAAAGTGCTAGACACTGCGAGTATAGGCTACGATTACGACCCGGACTCGTGTTCTGAGCCGCGTATCGTGCCTCGGCCAGAGGCGAGAGACGGGTTTCATTCCACGCCCGTCTCAGCCCTCGACTTGGCTGTAGTTGAACCGCACGAGTTTGAGGACAAGAAGAAGACGGTCTCGGCGTTCTGGGATTCCATCCGGTATGCCCCCAGGCGCCCGGGCTTCAATGCGTGCGTGCGCTCACCGCTGTATTTGGGTCAAGCTCATATCTCAGCTGCCACTACACCCCCGACGACCTTATCTGCACTTCGATGACGGGCATCATCCTCATCGTGCGTGATTATCGCGCAGTACTAGCACCGCAAACAGAGGAAGAAAGGCGGGCCAAGCTCAAGAGCCATACTATCTGGCTCGGGCTTCGTAACCGGGTCAACCTGCTCGCCACGCACGGAACCAAGGTGTCCATCGCCACGGTTAGTTCATTCAGCTCCATCTCCCCGGGTTCAAACTCTGTCTTTTTGCTGACATGCCTACCACAGAACCAAGGCGTCTTCTTCTTCGACACGTCGACCCTCCCCACCATGCCATTGTCACTGGACCACCCCCGGTCGATCCGCGTCCATCGGATATGTTCAAACCACCCCTTTGGGGTGGAAAACGCGGGCTGTCTCCAGATGGACCGATCGAATATCCAGCTGGGATACTGCGCCGTCGGCGAAGAAGTCGAGGAAGGGGTGCAAGACCCAGAGACGGGCGAGGACGTCTTCCCCGTGGAACGAGCGATGCTCGGGTTGGGTTGTGTCGTCAAGATATGGAATTTCACCGCGTAGCTTCATTAAGCTATGAGGCTGCTGCGCCAAGTCGATCGCGAGATGTGGGTTCAGACTGGAACACAGATCAAAGAGTGTTGTTGTACGAGATGCATGTGCTCATGTCGGATGCGTAAACGAGTGAGCTCTGTCCAAGGACTAGACCCAAAAGGTCAATGGTCACGAGCGGTCAGCGGTAGACTTAGCGATCAAGCCGTGCGACTTGGTCCGTAAGTGACTCTGCCCTACCTCCTTTGAGTGTCCGCGACGGCAGGCCACTAATAACAGCCACTACGGGTCAGCCGGGCCGCTGGCTACCATGGCGCAGGACCAGGCGTGCTCCACCGACAGGCACAGTCCGCCTGATTCTCGTGCTGGATGATGATGCGGGGGGAATGTGTAAGAGGTGTCGGCAAAATACGCCTCCCGGGAAGGAATGTTTGTCTAGGGCCAAGGCGCCGTTTTTGATGGCACTGGATGAAACTGGATGAGAGAACGCTTTTACCCACGCACACCCCTTCCGCCCTATGAGAACCGAAATGATCTTACCCTATACCTCCCTGGGTTCGGAGGCTGCACAGGAATGACAACGTGGCGAGTGGATGAACGACGGGCTGACTGGAAGAACGTGCGAAAGAGGTGGTTGCTATATAGAACCGCTGCAAGTCATGGTCATTCGGTGGGCTGTACGCCCAGCCCACCAGTTAGAGAAAGCATACATCAGCCACACGAAATAACATAAAACCACGAATGGAGCCCATCGATCGATCAGATCCGTTCGCCCAATACTGGGGATGCCAAAAGAGGGCGCTTTTTACGTTCTGATTCTTTCCCCTGTACTGCGTTTTATCATACAATGGACCAAGATGGATCGTTAGGGTGAGGGTTTGACGAGATTGAAAGAACGGTAGACATCGGGTCAGAGCGTAGGATGGTGAGTGTGTTAGGCAGTCGCAGCCGGAGCGCCTTGACCCATCGAGGCGTAGTACCTGGACTATTAGTTTTGTTATTACACGATTTGACTGTTCCACCTACGCAGCATAGGGATCAGCACCGCCAGCGGCTGGTCCGCCATAGCCTTGCCCAGCAGGAGCGCCGTAGCCTCCCGGAGCTGGTCCAGCGTTGTATCCTTGGTATCCACCGCCATAACCGGGATCGGGACCGGCTTGGTGGTATCCACCACCTTGATGAGGAGGCCCTTGCGGGCCTTGGCCTCCAACACCTCGGAAGTCTGGCGTCAACATCACGTGCGAGCGTCTGTGGACGGTCGACCTACTGTTCGTGTTCCAGTTTTCTGGGATTCGCCAAGGAGGAATACCTTGGGATCCGGGGGCACCTGGTCCACCGACTCCGCTCGCTGCTTGGTTGCTAGCCTCACCAAGCTCAGCCATGAGCGCCGTGTATTCAGAGTCGAACGCTTGCTTGTTCTGGGACAAGCTTGGGTCTCCTCGTCCTCGGCAATCTCTGGCCATGTGTCCGGCGCCGCCACACAGACGACAGATAATGTTGGCGCTGTACATTCGCTGTTGGGGACACTCCCATCGTCGATGTCCTTTCTCTCCACAGTTCTGACACAACTGGTTCTCGTCGTCTCGGAGCGTGCCGTTCAGCGAAGCGAGTTCTCGAAGCTGGTTCCTCTTGTGATCGTTCTGTCCCTCTGGCGTCGAAGCGGCCGTCTCGATGACTCGGTTAATGAGTGCCACACAAGCCTTGACTTTTCGTTCATCATCGGCCATGATCAGACAGTGCAGCTCATCATCCTCATCCGCTGACCAAGCATCCGGTCGTTGCTTTCCCTCCTTGACGGAACCTTTTCCTCTGATACTAATCTTGGCACCCGACTCTCGCTCCATCTTCTTCAGCGAGTTTCCACGAGGACCGACAAGAAGACCGAAAAAGTTGATTTCGGGGAACTCCTTGACAGGGATGTACACCTTGTCCTGGGGTCGACCAAATTGTCGCTTGCCCAAGATATCGGTCGGCGGTCGGAAGTGAGGGTCAGCTTTCATCGCTCGGTCAACAAGCTTCAGTCGTTCTGCTTCGAGCTTCTCGCGGTATCGCATTTCTCGAGTGTTGGTTCGTCGACCGTACGCGTCGTAGATCGGACGAGGGGAAGGCGATCGCTGTCCATCAGGTGGAACCACATCTCCCGTTCGGAGCTTCTTGTTGATCTCTTCCAGGCGGACATGGATAGCGTAGTTGTCAAGTTGGGCTTGAGAGATCTTTCCAGTCACGGCGGTGGGGAGACCGACGACGTCGGTTTTCTCGGAAGCATCTCCCCATCTGGATCTTCGCTTTCGGGGAGCCTCTTCTGAGACGGGCGCAGGGTCCCTTCCACGTTGAGGCGATCGTTCCCGAGGATCATCCCATCTCCCGCTTCGTTCCGACGATCGTCCGCCATCCCCTCTATCATACGGCTTGACATCCGGCTGCTGATCTCTGTCATCCCTCCTGCCATAGTCGTCCCTTCGTCCGTAATCATCCCGTCGGTCATCTCTCCTGTCGTCGCGTCGGTAATCTCGATCTCGGTCCTCGTTCAGTCGGTCACGCTCGACACGACCGTTGAAGAACTTGATGTCTTCGGGAGGAGGGCGGGAGTAGTTGGAAGGGGGACCGGGGGGAGGGGGAGCTTCCTCGGGGAGACCGAATCGACGTTTGTTGCCCAGAGGCACCTGGTCAGTCAGCAAAGGAGCCGAGAGGACCGGTGGCGATGGGATGAGATCCTTAGTTTGCGCTCTAGACGGCATACTCACTTCGTTAGTACCTGAGATTCCTTTTGTAGCTGGTCGCCACATGATTTGGTGTTGTTGTTAGAGGATGACAATGGGTGGAAGAATCCCAACGAGGTGGTGAGGATGAGTAAAGGAGAGGTCGGCGGAAGAGAGCGCGAGCGAGCAGAGTTCGGTTATACGGGATTAAATCGAATGTGGCACTTTTTAAGCAGACCCCCATGGTGGGTGGCGATCACTCTCTCGCCTGTAACCCATCTCATCCGTAGAGTATTGACTTTGTTCGCTGAATCCCTTACCAATCATGAGCGCGATCTGTAAGCACAGTCCACATTGCACCCGGGAATAAGCTGATCATGACAGCCCAACCATCGCGTATCTCCCGCGAGGAGTATCGAAAGCAGAAAGAGGAAGATGCCGCTCGTCGAGCAGGTGAAGCCGTCCCGCTCAAAGACGAACATGGAAACGAGATCAATCCGCACATCCCGTCTTTCATCACCAAGGCACCGTGGTACGCCGACACTGGAGCTCCCTCGCTCTCCCACCAGCGTCTGCCAGAGGAGGTCGCGGTCGAGCCGCATCTCAAGTTGAACCAATGGTACGACCGAGGCGCCAAGGCCGGGCCGGCAGCGAAGAAGTATCGCAAAGGGGCATGTGAGAATTGCGGAGCGATGACGCACAAGAAGCAGGACTGCGTGGAGAGACCGAGGAAGAGAGGAGCAAAGTTCACGGGCAAGGATATCATGGCGGACGAGGTGCTGCAAGACTTCAACGGAGACTATGACGCAAAGAGAGACAGATGGAACGGATACGACCCGGCCTCTTACAAAGCCGTCGTGGACGAGTACGAGGCGATTGAAGCGGCTCGGCAGAAAGCTCGTGAGGAGCAAATCGACGCACAGACGTCTACGGACATTGCGGCGGTCAAGAAGGTCGCTAAGAAGGCCGTGGCGGACGATGAGGACTTTGGGTCCAGCGACGAGGAGGATGCCGACGAGGACAAGTATGCGGAATCGGCAGATCAAGTCGGTCAGAAACTCGACACAAAGACGCGTATCACGGTCCGAAACCTGCGTATCCGAGAGGATACCGCCAAGTACCTCATCAACTTGGACCCGGAATCGGCACACTACGACCCAAAGACCCGATCCATGAGAGACGCCCCGGAAGTCGGTGTCAAGCCGGAGGATGTGAGTGTGCAATGCTTTCTGTGATAAGGCTCTTGACTGACATGTTTTAGATGCGCTTCGCCGGAGACAACTTCTTGCGGTACTCTGGGGACTCGACCAACATGCAAAAGCTCCAATTGTTCGCATGGCAATCCGCTCAACGAGGCAAGAACGTCAACATGTCGTCCAACCCCACGGCTGGAGAATTGCTGCATAGAGAGTTCCAGCAGAAGAAGGAGATCATGAAGGACACGACGAAAACGTCCATCCTGGCCAAGTACGGTGGAGAGGAACATCTGGAGAAGCTGCCAAAAGAGCTCCTCATGGGGCAGACAGACAACTGTGAGTGCGACAGTTCTTTCAGCAAGAATCAACGCTGACGATAGACGTCGAATACTCCCGGACGGGAAACATCATCAAGGGTCGAGAGAGGGCCAAGGCCAGGTCAAAGTACGACGAGGACGTGTACCCAAACAACCACACCTCGATCTGGGGGTCTTTCTACGATCGCGGTTCCGGGCAATGGGGTTTTGCGTGCTGTCATTCACTCAGTAAGTCGTCACGTCGTACTCTTATTGGCGACTTCGCTGACTGTCAGTCTCCGCGTCTTACTGTACGGGTGAAGCAGGGAAGACCGCCGCGCAAGCATCGTCCGCCAACGCGCTTCTCGAAGCCGCCCGCGACTCTCCCCCTCCCGAGCAGGAAGCCTCTTCGTCTCGAAAGACTCTGGCCGAGCAGCATCTGGAGGATCTTGCCAATGGCAAAGTCAACGCCAAGGGCAAGGAGAAGGAGAAGAATCTGCCGAACTACGCCAAGCGCGTGGACCCGACCGACGAGGTCGATATCGACCGCGAGAAGCTCAAGAAGGCTCTGGCCGAGGAGAAGAAGAGAAAGGCGATGGGAGAAGACGAGGCGTGGCAGCAGACCAAGAAGAGCAAGACAGACGTCACGCAGGAAGAGCTCGAGGCGTACCGGTTGTCAAGACAGGCGTTCGACGACCCAATGGCCAATTACAAGGATCCAGAGGAAGACTGATACTCCTTGCCCGCAGTTTACATTGTTGTATGATTTTAGAACATTCCTGCCACCCCAGTCGCATCGACAGGCCAATGCATAATGTAAATGTAGTACACGAACGATCTATCCGGTGCTTCGCAAGAAACCCAACGTTCCCATCGCGTACCCGACCAACTCTCTCAATCGCGCCGTCTCGCGCTTCTGCTCCTCTTGGAGGTTGCGCAGACCGTTCTTGAGCTCTTCATTGGCGATCAAGACATCAGCGTGCACACTCAAGAACACGTTCATGAGCGCCTGCACCGCCTCAAAGTCCCGGTGAGATGCCAGTCGACTCGAGAGCGCGTGGATGAAGAGCGACAGGTGGTCTAGGGAGACCAGCGATCGGATTTCGAGGTCCAGAGCGGCTGGTGAGAGCGCCTTGGCATACTCGAAGAACGCGTTGTCTACAATCAGTGGGTGGTTCACTCCAACGCAGGCAAGTCTCTACTCACAGTCACTGTCCGACGCCTCAGCAGCGAGACGCCTTGTGAAATCACTTTCAAGCATCTGCAGCGGCGCTAATCTCCTCGACGCGTCGTCCTCTTCCGGCTGGGCAGCCGAAAGATCGAACCGTGTCTCAAGACCGCTGATGGTTGGGAGGAAGAAGGGGGCTTTCTCGGGAGCCTTGGGAGGCTCTTTAGGCTTATTACGTTGCTGAATCATTAGGAAAATCCGGGACGGCTGTATAGCACAAATCTCACCTTTATCGTCTCCAGGTTCAACAACGTCTGCCATCTCGATCGAGGCAGCAAAGACAAGGTCATCAGACCCTCTGACAATTGCTCGGGTGTTGTGTAGATGTCAGTGTACTCTGGCGCGCCGACATTCTCCAGACCCTCGATCTCTGCGAGGTCAGCAAAAGATTGCAAGAAAGACATGTAGACGTACCCTCGCCGTCTTGCATGCCCTGAATGGTTGGCAAGCCAATCTCGACGATCTCCTCGTCCTCGTTGATATGTCTGAACGGGACCTCGGTGAATTGTGCCTTGTTGGCCCACAGGTGAACACCGAGACTGTCGACATGGGCCGTAGCCAGGAAGTCCCCGGTAGGGGAAAATGTCAAGCTTGTTGCGATACTGCTCGTTCGGAACGCATCGACCAAGCGTCCCGTCGGGATATCATATGTGCGTATGATCGAGTCAAGAGACGTCGCCAGCAACCACCGAGAGTCGGGAGAGAAGGCCTGCGGGTTAGCTACGATGTGGGGACAACTGAAGAAAACTCACCGAGTCCAGAACTCGACCTTTGAATCCTCGCAGCTCACGAACCACCCTTCTCGTTTCGATGTCTACCAAGCGAATGACGAGATCGTCGCATGCCGCCGCGAGAAGCCCGTTGTCCCGTTGAAGGTCAAGCTTAGTGATCGAGGACGGCAATTGCATCTCGTGCAAAAGCTTTGTGGAGTGGAAGTCGAAGAACTATCATGAGCATCGATGGCACCAGAACGACGGCAGAATATACTCACGTAGAGCTTGCCCTCGAGCGTACTAGCAATGACGGTGGTGTTGAGCGCATCAGTGACGAGCCCAGTAATCGCCTGCATCGAACGGACTGGCGCCTTGGCCTTCTCCTTCGCTTTGCCTGTTTTCGAGGTGGCGATGATCTTCGACTTGGTATCGCCGGGTGGAGAACCTGTAAGCGCAAACGACCGCCTCTCTCGTCCAGACTGCATGTTCCACATGCGGATCTCTCCAGCCGAAGAGCCCGCAAGACCAAAGTTTCCGCATGCCGTCACACAGACCGCCTGCAGCATTAGTCTCCGCCACGGCCCGCGAGTACAGGAGTTCTCACCTGAACGGCTCCTTGCTCCATCTCCAAGACCCAAGCTCCAATTCGGCTATCCAGCACTCGCCACGTCCGAGCGCCTTGTTCGTCGGCGTGAGCGGTCAACACATCCTCCCAATCCTTCGCCCGCGTGGACGAGCTCGACATGGCTGTGATGGGAGCGAGCTTGAGTTCGTCGGCCGACATGCCCATACCCAAGGCTCGCTTGATAATCGATTGACCTTGGGACAGCTCGTGACTTCTGGAGTCTCGGACGACGCTCGTATATCGCAGGGATCGATCTCGTCCCGCGGTCAGGATCTGCTTTCCGTCCTCGCCGTAGTATCGGATAAGCTGGGGAGGAGCATGATGGCCACCTCGGAATTTAAGCAGACGGGGAACGGCCGTAGGAGCGTCAAATAGCCATTGCTAGAGAGTCAGCGGCATTTATTGACAATATCCGACGAGGTCGTACCTTGACGCTGTTGTCTCCACTTGAACTGATCAACAAAGGTTGTCCCTGGACCCATTCCAAGCCCGAGATGGATTGCTCATGAGCGCCCCGCTGAACGTGGATGATCCGGCCACCCTTGCTCAGATCCCAGACTGCGATGGATCCAGCAGAGGATGCCGTCGCGAGGATCGGAGGGCCGTCTGTGGATGAGCAGGGATCTTATGCGAGACGTTCTGATGACTTACCCATCCGGAAGGAGACGGCGGTAATCGTTCCCTCGTCCATCTTGACCTGCATGACCAGCTCGCCTTGTCTGATATCGAACACTCGAACGACTCCGTCGAGGTATCCTACGCCGATGACATCGATAGCCGGCGATTGGCAGAGAGCGGTGACGGACGAAGCGGAGGACGGGGAAGGGTGGGGGAAAGAGTGGATGAGCGAACTGGGCTGTTAGTCTGAGATGATGATTTGCCACGCACCATGTCCGGGTATTCCACAGCTGGAGCTCCCCTTCCTTGCTTCCTATCAACACTTTGTTCAGGTACGTCGCGGGGTGGAGCAGGGTGGTTGCGGTGAATGAAGAATGGAACTGGATCTCGTTTTGCACCTCTGCGACGTAAGCTTCAAGTGGTCCCTGGGCGTAACGCTCCGCTGTTGACAGAAAAGTCCTACTCACTGTACTGGTGAAGTTCGAAGATGATAAGTCCCGATCCGTCCTCTTTCAGCGCAAGAAGCTGATCGCCAAACAGCAAGATCTTGCCCAATCGAGCTCCGTTAGGTGCTTTGTACACCCCGGCCTATCGTCAGCTCTCACGTCCTTCTTGAACACTTCGCAAACATCACTTACTTCCTTTCCTCTCACGTAGCTGAAGATTTTGCTACCGGCGACAGCATAGACCTCACTTCCAGTCACCGCTAACGCCTGGATCTCCTCTTTACACTCCTTGCCAACAAAGACCAAAGTCATCTTCGTCGCGTCCCACATCATCCAGCTCTTCCCGACACTTGTGACGATGTTAACGGTGGGCTTCGCAAGAGCGCCTTTGGTCGCGTGAACGAACATGGCAAAGGGGATATGGTTCGTGACATAGCCGAGAGCTCTGAAGGGAGCGAAAAGTCGACCGGTCGGGGAGGAAGATTTTGAAGGTCCCGCGACCGCCTGACCGGCGGTCTTTTGCTTCTTCCGCTTTTTGGATATCTGGTTGGCGACCGAATCGACCATTGTGGGCGATATCGCTACGGTAAAGGTGAGATGAAGGAGGAGAGGGAAAGAGATGAAAGGTTATCAACGCAGTGGTCCGCAAGTTAACAGCAGTGAGATTCCACTCGCCAACTTTCTTTGGCGTGTCACGTGATATGGCTACCGGTTCCCAACCTCTTTGAACCCGGGCAGCGGGGGCGAGGTGTATAGATCTTCGTGCCGTGCATATAGCATCGTACAGTCCAGAAGGCTCATACACCATGTCTGGCAACACAGGACAGCAGCCATTGTCAACGATAAAGCCGGCAGACGGGTCACTGGCAGCGCACTTGCAAGCGCTCGACCTCTTGTCCCAGCGACTTTCGTCCCTCACTTCCCGGACGAGGTGGCCAGCGATGGTGTCCCTCAATAGCAAGGCGACCATCACTGGACAGATCGTGCACACCAATGACCTCAAGGTGGATATCGGAGGGGGATACTGGGTCGAAATGACGGCTCAGGAAGCCGAGGCATACGTTCAAAGGCGCAAGACGGGTATGTTGCTTGTGCCTGACTAAGCTGACCCCAGCTCTTCTGCTACAACATGCAGGTCTGCGAGAGAAAGCAAGGAATGCAGCCGCAGTGACCAGGGAATCATCGCTTGGGTCTGCTACTTCGGTATCGTTCAATCCCCTGTTCGCTACGCCTGCCGCGGCAGGGCCGTCGCGGGTTCGAGCCCCAATCAAGCAGCAGGAGCCGAGTGAAAGGGGACCCTTATCATCGGCCTCGAGAAGGCAAGCAACCCAGCCCATCGTACCCTCCGAGCGGTCTCGAGAGACACCCTCGGTAGTCATTACAACACCGGAAGGCCAGCCGACTCGAGCCGACTCAGGGGCATCGTCGCAATCCGCTCAAGACGAACCTCAGTCCCTCATCGACGTGGTTGAGAAATTCCTGGAACTTCAACAGGGCTTGAGTAATATGTCGGACGATCAGAAAGGGAAATTACGGGGAGACAAGTCGGACGATGCGGTATGTGACGACTGTATGACCGGTTCTTTGTATTGACACGACAGCTTGTCACGGAGGAAGGCCTGCCGATCCACGAGATTCGCGAAGACTTTGATGGGAAACTCATCGGTGCAGCGCCCCAACCCACGACCAGCGGTGAGGCCGTCGTGGAGGTCAGTGACGATGTGGACTATTGGTCGGAAGAGGCGAAAGCGCGGAGAGAGGCTTTACGGCGCAAGATCTTCAGTGAGGACGACAGCGACTTGGAATCTTCCGATGAGGATCAGTCTTCTTCGATCCCTGTCCCAGAGCCGAACGAAGAGACGACATCAAAGCCAGACGTCGAACCATCCACGACATCCTCTCGAAGGTCATCAGCATCTGCGCCCATGCCGCCTCGTTCCATTCTCAAAGCGCCCGCTCGCAAGAAATCCGTCTCTTTCGACGCCTCCGTGCCCCTTCCACCCGACTCGCCGCAGTCAAAGGCTGGCAAATTCGGCTTCCCCTTACCTAACAGTGAATTTGAGCCCCGACCCGTCCCTGTCATCGCCGAGCCGAGACCTGCGGCGAAAGCAGAAGTCACGGAGATGTTCTCGGGCTTCAAACCTGGCTTTTTGACCAAATCGACTCCGCCGGCCGATGCGTCGGGTTCTACGTCTACACCCGGGCCGAAGACAAAAGGACCGAGTCGGTTCGCCCAATCCATGGCCGCGCAGAAGCAGTCTCAGGTAGCCGAGGTCAAGCCGACAAAGGAGGCCGAGCCAATCGCCGTCAAGGGCGAGGTGATGGAACGACAGCCACCGATTGTCACTGCGCGTCCGAGTGGTGGTCAACCCGAGCCGACCTCTCCTGCAGCTGTCAAGGGTGTGGTGACAGAACGGCAGACACCAATGGCAGGGCTGCCGAAATTCTCCGAAACGCAACCTATGGGCTCCATGAAGAACATGGTCGTGGAGCGAGAACCGATCAAGCCTGTGGAAGCGGATGTGCGAGGTGACGAGGCGGATGGGGATGACGAGGGGAACGATGATTATGACGACGAGTATGACGAGGACGAAGATGAAGAAGAGGAGGATGACGAGTACGATCTCGACGAGGCCCTTCTTGCTCGAGAGGTCGCGTTGGATTATCACCGTCGGCAGGGATACATCTCGAAATACACACGAGAGGTCAACTCGGACGGAGAGGAGCAAGAACCTATTGAGTACCAAGTGAACAGCGACGGCGAATTGGAAGGCACCGGAGCTGTACTCATGGGTCTGCCCCAAATCAGCGCGGAAGGACAGATCATCAACCCTACGCCGGACGACATCCGCAAATACGTGCGGGTGGGCAGACTCGAGAACGGAAATCTTGTCCTTGCTCCCGGAGAAGAAGGGTGGAGTAGCGACGAGGATGCAGAGAAGAAAGCGAAACGAGAGGCCGTCAAGAGACAATTGCTCGGATTAGAGCCCGTCCCGCCTCCTGCACCTCAGCCGGAACCTGTGGCATCGATTTCTGCTATCGAAGCAACTTTGCCCCCTAAGGTCGTGACGGAGTCAGCGCCCTCCAGCGCACCGTCTGTGGAACCTTCCGCCAGCACCGCGATGCGCTCTGTGGGAGAGGTGCGGGAGAGAAAGGTCGAGGCCCCTCGCAAGGAACCGGAATCTGCGCCGAAGAAGGTTTCCCGGTTCAAGGCAGCGCGGATGGGTCTTTAGGTGGCGGTGGGGCATCAGGGTTGATCATGTAGCTAAATGAAGACGATATGTACATTACCCATGCGTGTGGGCTGATCGCGCCGCGAGACATCTGATCAGATGCTCGGCACTTACCATGGACTTCTGATCGCTTACACTGATGGTCAAGTTCCGATCCTTACGGTGCGACTCGGGTTGAGGTACAGTTGCATGATGTTGTCTAAAGTCTATTCTATGCGATGCTTTGTCAAATGCCAACTCCCTTGCCCATCTCACCCGATACTCCTCCAATCCACGGTCCTTGAGGTCTAATAGTGCTGTCCGACCTATAGCCGATGAGCGAGCCGATAAATATGCGGTCGGCGAGGGGACAGGAACGGTGCCGAGGTGCTGCGCGGTCGCTGGCAAGGGGCGCAAGATTGCCTTTTCTCCGCCTACGTCGCGGCCAGCCGTTGAATGGCACCCATATCTGTCTCAGACCCCAAGATCGGATGGCAGAACACCTTTGCGGCTACGAGCGTAGCGTGCCGGCGTCGAGTTGGCTATATCATCCGGGGCCACAGTCCTTCTCCGACGAGCTCCTTGACACCTCCTCGTTCAAACACCCTCCTGAGCCAAACTCGCGTCTCTTCGACTTCCCTCCCTGCGATCCGCAACACACCTCCGAGACCGTCTGCGCCGCTTGTATCGCTGTAACTCCATACCAGCCCCGGGACCTCTTTCAGCTGAAACTGAGTAGTCGTATCGCACAGTTTTCGAAGATACTCCAACAGAGACGCCAGGTGCGGGCCATAGAGCAGTACCGTGGCGTAGACGGCGTACGGGGCTAGACGTTTGGCGACGGGTCTAAGCGAAGCGTCCGCGGCGAGGTCGCTCGAGGAATGGTTGACGAGGTTCATGCGTTCTCGCATGATCAGGCTCTTGCCCACCAAGATCTCGTTGACCGAGTCGTACCTGTCCACGCTCCACACTTCACCTTGACCATCCCCGAATCCGCTCCCGCGACCGGAGTTCACCCAGTCAAGGACGAGCACTGACGCCGTACCATCGGGCGGGAGGACGAATCGCTGGGACTGGCGATACGACGACTGATGAAACGGGGATATCGAGTCGGGAAGGACGAGCGTAAAGGCATTGGACCCGAGCTTGATATGCATCCGCTGGTTCGTCGACAGCGCGTGAGACTCTTTGCTAGTCGTGGCACGAACACGAGCATGGGATAGAGGCCGAATGCCCGGACGTGTTCGAAACACTTTGGTACTCCCCTGCGTCAAGAGTACCAATCCGCCGTTATCGTCCACTTCGATCCGGAGCGAAATGACATCTCCAGCGACGAGCCCTCCGCCATATGCGAGGGTGTAGGCTATGGCAAGGAGGGGGGGCTGGGAAGGGAGAGGCGAAGGCGCGAGGAGCTTCAACGGGTATGTCGCTTGAAGTGTGGAGAAGACGGCTCGCGACCCGGTGATGGATAAGTGTAGATGGCCAGATCCAGGTTCCGGAGATGCTTTCTCTTGCTTGAGTACATGGGCATTGCCGTTAACACTTGGTCCTGTGTCAGGCGTCATCAGGAGATTAGGCTGGGCCGCCCGTGTTCGGGTGGTCATGATGCGTTTATGGTAAAGGAGAGAAATGACGCGTCTTTGAACGGGATCTGGGTTACAAGGAGGAGATGAGATGGGGATTGTCACTCTCTGTAGCCGACCGATAGCATCTTCCAACTCGATCGTATCCCACCTCTACCTGTATCTCCTTGTCTTCGCACTCGTAGATCAAAGAGACGACCTCACGCAATGCCGCAGGACCTCCCCGTCATCTTGCACAATGACAAAAGGGGTTTGTTGACAGTCGAGGAGGGCCGATTGGACGTCCTTCAACTTTCGCGAGATGGTAGACGTGAGTGACTACTACGACTCTCTTCCCCGTACTCTCTCGCGTTGCAGATCATACAACGTCGTCGCGGTCTGCTTCTCAAACCATAGCCTTGACACTAATCACTCCAGCCCCTAAAAGGCTCTTATCTTGCTCGACGCGTAATGTCCTCCGGGCCCGTCTCGCCCCGATGTCACCGGGCCAGCAACAGCGCTTGGATCTGCATGTGCTGATCGCCAAGGGTAGCGCCTTGAGACTCAGCAAGATGCATATCCTCGTCGAGCCAGCCAGTGCTTCCGAGGCGCAAGACTGGGTCGACCTCGTCATGGCCACCGCGTATCCTGGTGTGTCAAAGCGCTTTGCCGCACCATTGATTAGGCTGATGAGCCCAGGAGTCAAACCCTTTCGACGCGTATTGCTCCTGGTCAACCCGGTCGGAGGCAAGGGGAAAGCCAAGGCGATTGTGCGAGATGACGTCCTGCCAGTGTTGGAGGCTGCGGGATGTGTCGTCGAAGTCAGAGGTGAGGCCTTCGTCTTCGAGTCTGACCCATGTCTGATGCTAGAAACCACGCATCGCTTGCACGCTCAGGAGATTGTGCAGTCAATCGATCTGGTCTACGAGTGAGCTGTCCCCCTTATAGGTTGCCCTTGCGATGCCTCGCCTCCGCGATAGCAACGACGAACCGGGGTGGGATCGACGCGCATATCGGGACAGTGGCTCATCAACAGCGTCATTGCGACGGCATCCGGAGACGGACTGATCTTTGAGGTCTGGAATGGCCTGGCTGCACGTCCGGACGCCAAGAAGGCGCTCAAAACCCCCATCGGACCCATACCTACAGGTGCGCCATCTTGGTGGTATAGTCATCCATTGGTTTGGGCTGAGACGCAGGATCCGCCAACTCGCTCTGCATCAACCTCTTCGGCCCGAAAGATACGTTCAACATTCAGCTGGCCTGTCTGAATGTTATCAAAGGTGAGCTACAGCCTCTATGACAGCACGTTCTGACGACCAGGTCAGCATATGCCGAAAGACCTGTGCTCAGTCCTCCTCTTGCCCTCGAAGCAACGCGTCTGGTCTTTCCTCTCCCTTGCCGCGGGGTTGATGGTCGACCTAGACATCGGCACCGAACACCTCCGATGGATGGGAGATACCCGTTTCACCCTGGGTTTCATCAAAGGCGTCGGAAGTTCGAAGAACCATCGTATGAGTATCAAGATGCGCGTCGTAGCAGAGGACAAGGTTGAGATGGCGCGTACCGCTCGAGAATGGGCGAAGCGTGTACTGGCGGAACCTCCCGTCGGGGGCGGTGTCGATCCGCTCGTCAATGGGGTCAAGAAGATTGCTATCAGAGAGGACGATGCGCGGGCCACGACATCAACCCCGGCCGTCCCGTCAGTGGACAAGCCGGTCGTCAACGGCGCAAACGGGTCAAAGAGCATCGATGACGAAGGGCCTTTACCCGAATCGCAGCTGTTAGAACCGGACGAAACGTGGACGGTCATCGAGTCGGGGCCGAAACCTGCGACAGCGGCACAGGTTAAGAAGGGCACGGTCTCGACAACAGGCCAGAGCGGAGGTTGGATCGACGGTCAAGGCATATTATACGCTTAGTGAGCTTTGCCCTCTGCATTGTATCGGTATCTAACGCTAACGCCCAGCGCTGGCAATATGCCCTGGATCGCGCGGGACTTGATGCAGTGGCCTGTATCTGTTCAGGGCTCCGGGGCATTTGACGTTGTCATCCAAAGCATTGTGAGCGGAGCTGTAGAACTGAATGCGAATCTCCTACTTAGTCTAGGTTCCCCGTGCGCGGATATTGGCCGCTATTACCGGTGCTGCCAAGGGCGAGCAGTACTGGATGGAATGTCAGCATTATTACAAGGGTGAGCAACGTCCTTCTTATCTGGCAATGTTCGGACGCGCTGATCCCAGTCAACGCGCTCGTAGTAGAGAACCTCGACAAGGAGAACCAAAAGGTCTGGTCCTTAGGTACGCAGCTATCCCCCGAATTACCCTCACTTCCCGCTCTGACACGCCAGACGGCGAAGCTTTCCCGTACGACTCGTACCATGTCGAATTGCATACTGGTCTGGCCACAGTGCTCAGTCTGGATGGCCATTTCTATATCCCAGAGTTTATGAAGCGACACGACAACAAGTAATACCAGAACTGCGCGAAAGATTTAGATGACTACTTCACCTGTTATCCCGTTCTCATGTAGTCTTGACTTAGGCGGACCCACCCTAGGCGGCGGTATAAGCGAAGAGAGGCTGAGAGAGGCTGAGAGAGGCTGAGACGTGTCCCGGAAGAGGACAAGCCACGATCCTGGATGATGACTATGCATGATCATGTACAAACCTTGGACCCGCCTTCCCCTGTCAGCGCCTTGACAATGGTCAACCCGCAACTGAGCACCAGGACTACCGCGCCGAAAGCCGCGCAGAGCACGGCTGGGAGTTTCTGCCGCGAGTACCATTCGCCTCGCGTCAGAGTGTAATATGCGGAAGCGGGGAACTGCCGTCAGCAGGAACATGGCACCACGACTCAGCCGATGGACGCACGATGAACGCTAAGGCGGTGGCGCTGAGGCCTCCAGCTACCTCCAGGACAACACCCAAGTCGCATGTGAGAAGAGAGACTGGTATTTAGCATCGACACACTCGATAGGCATGGTCCGAACCCACCGGACATGGCGGTGAAGACGACCAGTACAGTCGAGATGACGTGTCGCCGATTTGAGAATGGTTTACCGTGGAATAAGGTGTCTTCGATGACTTCTCTGCACACGTAGTTCTCCAGAGGGACTATTGCGTCAGTATGTCCAGTGGACGGAATGTCAGAGCCGACCCACTCGTTGTGGACATGTTGGCCCCAAAACAGAACCGCGCAATGTTGATGAGCAGATCGTCGGGACTGAAATTGTTCAGGATGTTCCCCTGCGTCTTGTCCGTGAACACCACATATCCCGTGACGGCCATGAGGAGACAGCATATCAGGCTCATACTGGTCGAGACGTGTGTGACGGCGTTGAATCTGGCATGAGCTCGGCCCGACCGGATGGTCTGTCTGCAGAAGGGAACTCACCGGTCCAGAGTGGGCATCTCGATACTTTGGTAGATGAACATGGTGTTGTGATGGCAGACAAACTGACGATCAGTACGGGAAACACGTCTCGGGTTTTGTGACACATACGGCAAAGGAGATCACGCCGATAGCCTCGAACACGCCTGGACGGATGAAGGAGAAGATGTGGGTCGAGGAGCCTTTCAGCGACGAATCGACAGCGACCCCGCGGAGCACGACGGCTGTCACGATGATCATCATAGATACCAGCGCTATCGGTCAGCATTTTCGCGAAACCGACACTAGCATAACCGACGGACCGAATGAAGACGACTTGGACAGCTTTGCGATGTCGCGGTGTAGCGATAGGGGAAAGGAGATGAATATCGTTACAAGAACGATGATAAAGTGCCGGTCTACTAGCCATCTCAACACGTGATGTTCCGAGAGCGAGGGGAAGATGTATGCAATGACATGGGGTATCGAGTCACCTGTGAATTGTCAGTACTGGCTCGGTACGTTGACGAGCGGATGACGGGGTTGAAGGGGAAGGAGACTGGGGAAAGGACTTATATGATCACGTTGAATGCGCACATGCTACCGTTAGCTGCTGCCTCTTGGCAAATTCACCCTGCGAAAACTCACCCTCCAAAGGCAAAGGCGAACTGGAAGAACGAGACGGCGGCAGAGCCTGCTGGACCGAAACAATGGTGCATGACGCCGAAATACGAGTCTCTCCCGCTCAGCTTGGCATTAACGACAACGAGCCGTATGGTCCTGGACATCAGGCGGTGTTCATGTGTGCACTCCACTAACTCACCAGTCTGTCAATATTGCCAGCCCTATCAGCAGGCCTACGCCTGTCACAAATCCAGCTTGAGATATCGCGTACGGCAGGCTGCGAGTCAGCGCCGGTCTTCATACCTTGTCCATCGGGATAACGCTGTTGACGCTTACCCAACGATTCCAGCGCCCATGATCGAATTGGCCATCTATACATGAGCGATACGTCCACTCCACGATACTGGGATAGCTCACATTCGCAATCCCATCCAGCAGCGTCCCCTTGACGCCTCCCCCATTCGGACCTTCAGCATGCTCCAGCTCTTCGAGCTCATCGACCAAACTGCTTCGCCGCTGTCCTCCAGGCAACAAAGGTATACTGTCCGAATGATCCTGATCCTCATGATGGTCACGATGGTCCTGTGGATCCTTGAGCGGGCTACCGTCCACATCTCCCGGGGCTTTGAATACTGTCATCAGCGTCGGCGAACATATGGGATAACGTTGACAGGTGCACGTACACACCGCGCCGTCCCTATCTGGTGTAGACGCTAGGGAGCGAGCCAGCGAAGAGCGACCTATTCTCGTCTCTTCGTCTGACAATCGCGCTTTCCTCATGTGCTCGCCTGAATTCCGCCTCGAACCCGCCAAGGACGACCTGCCTGACCCGTTCCTCGAGTGAGCGCGGGATGTGGGTTTGCTCGGCCCAGCGTGAAGCAAGAGGATCTCGTCCTCGTCGTTGATACTCCTCGGCATGATCCAGTCTGTAATGTCGATCAGATAATATATCTCAAAGGATTGTCCTGGACAAAGGGATGTTGAAAAGGTGAATCGGAAAGTCAAGATATCAACTTGAGACGTGTCTGGTCATCTCTCGCAGCGGCTATCTATCCGGGGTCTCCGCCTTGGACTCACTGCGCCGTAGAATCAGCACAGGTTTCTCCACGTCCTACGAACACTCTCATGCATGCTGACAGATCGTAACTCATGACAAGGCCGCTTCCTATGTGCATTACATCTCGCTGCCGTTCATCGCCCACCAAAGATGCGAGAGATGAAGCCCCATACGCCTCGTTTACGACGTGACCCACCGCCGGCAGCCTCTTCAGCACGACCCTCCTCGGCGAGTTTCATACGCTTCTTGTAGTCCCCCGGATGCTCAAACTTCTTTCTAGAAGCCCACAGACCTCTCTTCGACGCTCTGAGGGTTAGAGCTTACACCTAGAGCACTCTCTGAGGGCGACTCACCTGGCCTGCGCTTCTACTCTTTTCAGCCCTTCGAGGCCCCAAGGGCCATACTCCGCTCCGCCGGACTCATACACCACCGCCATGCCCTCTTTGAGCATCATGACAGGGAGTGGCTTATTGGGCAATATCCTTCGGTGGATATACGGTACCCCCACCTACTCGTTCAGCCAATCGACCACAGCGGCCCTGACCAAGCACATACGATCCGATTATACTGGTCTTTGCGCAGTAGCTGCACTTTCATTCTCTTGCCAGTGATCTGTCCTCTGAGCCACTCCCACGACTCCTTGGCGTGCGGTTGGGCCGGGTTCCCAAAGTGAGCATTCTCCGGGGCGTCCACCCCGCTAATTCGGATATGCAGCGTTTGGTCTTTCAAGTCTGGTTGTCAGGCGAGCAGCGCATATTATGAGGCAACAGACGGACCTTTCGTTGCGGTTGGTACCCGCCGGATCTTGAAGGGGAGAGAGTAGAAAGGCCCGGGTGTATGGTACAAGCGGAAGTTGTCTACGGGTTAGCTTCGGGATCCACCACGACTTCTCATCGAGGCCCCACGAGGCCGAGCCATGGACGAGACACCATCTAGCCGAAGCAGCAAAAGAAGCACTCACCGCCATCCCCCACACTTGTCACTCTCCCCTTGACCCACTTTCGCCCATCCAGCATCCGTTGGGAAACATCATTGCTGTTCTTGATCCGCCGCCAGAAACGCCGGTAGCCAGCTATGCCTCCAAACGCCAGAGCGACCCCGCCAAGAGCGGAAAGTAGGCCAACCACGACTGGATCATCGGGTACTCGGACAGGGAGATCGTTCAACCATGAAGATAGAGCCGATGAGGAGGACGAGGCGGACGAGGTGGAGGATGGGCCTTTGAACGAAGGGAGGATGGATTTGATGTCTTCCAAGGGCGATTGGGCGATACAGTGGGTATACCGTGGACCCGGAATACGATTTGGCGAGGTGGACCCGTCTTGAGTATCCCAAACCGACTTCATCTCAGCTATACACATCCTGTCAAGGCAGAGTAGCAGTATCGGAAATGTGTACGATGCCCAGTGACAACCTCCACCTGCTCTCAACGGCAATCGCCGCTGGATTCTCGCAGCTCAAAGCACCACCTACCAGCCACCGAGGCAGCGTTAAGTTGCACGCAGAATGCAACGCTTGCCAAGTCGAATAACTCAGACCAGCAGCACATCGATACCCTGGATCACACCGTTCGGGCATTTGCAAAACCAAGCACAACGCGCGTTGGACGAGATACATGACCATGAAAGCTATGCCAATACCAGCCCTCAAAGTCTCCCCCAAACCCCAGCATCCTGAAAGACGTTCCGGTCCCATCAAGCTCTGTAGTGTCGAGAGATGCCTTAAGCAGATCGCTTGGCCTTTTTGGCGGCTCGGACGGCCTGGTGCTGGACCTTTCGCTCCTCGGCGTGTTGGGCGAGCTTGGCCTTGTACTCGGAGATGGTCTCCTTCTGGGCCTCGGTTCGTCGCTTCTTGAGGGATCGGAGGTGACGCTTTCGCTGGAGACGAAGGGGGGTGACCAATCTGAGAAAGTCAGTGTCACGGCAACAGAAGCGTGATGCGTTCGCAACGTACCGCTGGATCTTGGGGGCCTTGGTGTAAGTCTTGCCGGACTTGGTGGTGACCTCTCGTCGGATGACTTGGCAGGTCAGCATTGAGGCCTAGAGAACACATATCACGAGCAACGTACCGAACTTTCGGACGTCGTCCTCCTTGGACAAGTTGAAGAATTTGCGGATTCGGGTGGCTCGCTTGGGACCGAGTCGCTTGGGGAGGGTGACATCGGTGAGGCCGGCGAGGTCCTTCTCGCCCTGCTTGACGATGATGACGGAGAGGACCTGGATGTCGTTTCCGACGATGCATCCTCGGACGGACTGAAGTTGTCAGCCCTTCATATTCTCCCTTTCCACCAGGATTTTTTTCTCCAAAGAGCGCGTGACCCACCTTCCTCTTCCTCTCACCGTCTCGTCGAGCTCGGTAACAAGAGTGACCGTCGGCCAAAAGGAGTCGGACTCGGTGTTGAGCAAGGACACCCTGCTTCATGGGGAAACCCTGGTTGTCAGTGTCAAGTTCCCGGAAAGGTCAAACAACCCGAGAGATCCTCCACGTACTTGCTTGTCGTTACCACCGGTGATTCGGAGAACGTAGCCAGTCCACTCGTCTCCGAGGGAGTCGGCAGGGACCTCCTGTCCCATTCTCTTCTCCATGAAGACTCGCCTGCAAGTCAGTTGAGACCTCTTTACGCCGTAGCCCCTTCTCGACGCTTCTTCCACCCTCTCTCGCCTCATTCTCCACCAAATCGAGTCGGGAAAAAGACATACGTCAAACGCTCATCCTCGAAGTCGAACAGCTTCTGGGCTCCAGTGGCCGGGTTGGCGACGTTCAACTTCATTTTTGCTTGATGTGCGTTTTTGAGAAGGAAGTAGAAGTTATGTTCGCAGAGGCCAGGATGCAGCGAACGGGGGGAGAGAGGGCGGTAGGAGGGGGGGTGAGAGGGGGGGGGGATTGGTTCCCTCACAGCCAGAACGGAATCAAATATTAACGTCGGCGTTTACCGACTAGTCCTGATAGTTTCCAGTCGGAGTTTTACGGGATTATAACTGTTTTTCAAGTGGCAAAATTCAAAGGGAAACTCTGATACCGCCCTGTCCCCGCCTGTGTCTCTACCCCCTACCCCCTGGCTGCTCGCTCGCTCGCTCACACCTCTCCTTCGACATCTCGCAAAAGTCTCCACGTTCAACTAACAACATCTAGCCAACATGGGACGGTGAGTGATACATGACCCTTTGCCCATACCCACAAGTCCCCTTTGCTCATGGTCAGAATGCACTCGAAAGGAAAGGGTATCAGCGCCTCAGCTCTCCCTTATCGACGATCGCAGCCCTCTTGGTCTAAGGCTACCCCCGAGGAGGTCACCGACCAAATCTTCAAGCTCGCCCGACGAGGTCTCTCTCCTTCCCAGATCGGTGTCATCTTGAGGGACTCTCACGGTATCCCCCAGGTCAAGAGCGTTACCGGAAACAAGATCCTCCGAATCCTCAAGACCAACGGTAAGTGCTCGTGTCAGAAGGTGTCTCGGGCTTGGATGGAAGCGTGAGGGGAGGGGGAAAAATCCGACACGAGTTCAAAGTGTTCATCGGTACACTACGTCAAACACGAGGAGGATGTGCAAGAGGAGCAAGGCGCGCTCGCGATCCATGGCCAGAGGCACCTACCTGGTCGGATCCTGTGGACCCTACTAAATTCTAGGTCTCGGCCCCTCCATCCCCGAGGACCTTTACCACCTCATCAAAAAGGCCGTTCAGGTCCGAAAGCACCTCGAGCGAAACCGAGGTGACAAGGATGCCAAGTTGTGCGTGCACCACCCGCTCACTCGTGCTCGTGCCCACCTGACCTCCAGCCGAATGATTCTTATCGAGTCCCGAATCCACCGACTTGCCCGATACTACATCAAGACCCAGCAGGTTCCTCCTACCTTCAAGTACGAGGCCGCTACCGCTTCCACTTTGGTCGCCTAAGCGCACAGGGGCGCTTTAGGAGACGAGGAGGGAGACTGGGATGTAGCCAGTGTATATGCACATATGACCGCAACGGAATCAAAGGCAATTTGCCCGCTGCACCAGCCTACTGATGAGACTTGATTCTTGGGTCTCCCATACTAACGCATAATATCTGCGAAGCATACCTGATCATGCGATGCTGACTCGTTCCGCCCACGATCCGCAATCCAGGCAGTATGCATATATCAGCGCATGTTGTACAACTCTGTTTACCAAAAGACACCATTTCTACTGCAGTTCCCGCTATCAAGACATTACACTGTGCGTACCGGTCCAGGGCTGCCGCCCTGTAGCGTATGAGCAGACGACCCTCCAATGCTTCTCCCGGCGCCCTGGTATTCTTGCACCTGGATCCGCTGGTCGTGTCCACGCTGCGATTCCTCAACCTTGTCTCGGCGTTCCAACAGATGCAGGAATGCCTTGCGATGGAAGTAGTTCATCGACGAGACCGCTTGTCTTCCGACCTGATGGTCAGCCATGCAGCGAGAGTGAATACGAGAAGGCGTACTGGATATTGCTGGAGACTGAGGAGGATGTCCGCTGCGGCTTCCCTTATACCGGGATAACGGTGCAAGAGCCCGTTCGCGATGGGAATCAGTCCTCCCTGAAACGCTGGTAAATGCGTGAGGAGCTGCACCATCAGCAAAGTGCCTCGTGAGGCAGATGAGAAAACTCACCTCGATGACCTGCTCGTAGCTCCTCACTGAATTGGCCAAGGTCGAGAATATCGCCTCTGCTTCCGAATCGCTCATGTTCTTCCCAAGTCTCAGCCGACTGATTTGGTAGCTGACATCAAAGTCAAATGCGGTGTTCTTCAGATGCCTTGCCCAGTCCTGGCGTGTTAGCGCAAATGACACAACAGGTCGACTCACTCTTTGGCACAGCTTGTAACTTCTTGTCTTCCTCCAAGCTTCAATCCGGCTACCATTCACTCGAATCTCCCTTGTCTTGGTAGCTTCGTCTGGCCAAACGATCCCGCTCCCCAGCCTGCCTTCTTGATACGGCCGGGAGTGATATCCGATCTTGGTGGACCCATCTCGTGCGCATTCCTGATACGACGCGAGCTTGACGAATCTTGCGAGGTACTCGTTCACGCGTAAACGAACATGTGACTCTCCATAGTGGCTCGCCATGGCCGACAAGACCTGCGGTGAGCTCCGTTGTTACTGACAGCAGGTCTTGATCACTTACATCCTCCACAAACTGATTATCGACACAGTCAGATCTTGCCGAAACGCTCGGTTTAGATCCAGGCGGTGTGGCTTCGAAGCCTTCATCGACTTTGACAAAGCTGTTGTTCAAGCTTGACTCTGATGATCGACCACTCTTCAAGGTCCCCATTGATCCATTCCTCAAGTCCTTACTGACGGTCACTTTCCCAGTCTCTGCGTCGCAAAGAACATCCCAGGTCGAGGTGAGGTCTCCAAATCGAGGATTTGTCACCCCTGCGACGTATCCCGAGAACTGCTCGAGAATGTCCAAACTCGCCAGGTTGGCGTAAGGAAATGCGGACTCGGTGACACCGCTGAGGATCTGACCCGACCCCGTAGAGAATGCACATGCGGCGAGGACGATTCGAGCCACGACATTCGCCGGCATCTGGTTGCCGAGGAAGACGACTCTTTTGTGAGTCAGCATGGCGTTGAGGATGAGGATGATCGGGTGTGTGTTCGCTCCGTTGGTGTGGAGATGGGGATGGAATGGCGGGGAGAAAGGTGTCGCATCTTGAGAGAAAGCTCTGAAGAACTCTATCAGGGAATACTGCATCGTCAGCAAATCGGTCGAAATATATCAGACGCAGCTTACATCGCCAACGTCTTCATCAAAGACAGTCATCGGGATGCGGATTGGCACCGTGACGTGAGCAAACTGTGCTTCGGTCTCGAAGATGTGAGTGTCTCGAGGGACACGGGGCCGCTTCCGTGGGTCTTTGGGTATAGGCGAAGGTGCATGAGCTTGACTCGAGGTTTGGGTGAGATCGCGTGTGATCGACTCTGCAGTGTGATGGGAGTCACGAGAAGACTTGCTTGACCCTCGTATCTGGTGAGAGGACGCACTGCCTTTTTCTTCGAGATCTTCGGACAACTCCTGGTTGCTTGATGATTGTACGCCCGTCGCTTCCAGATATCGCTCGGCAAGCACATCTCTTTGTTCCGACTGTCGAAGCAGAATCTTCTCAGAACGGGTGAAACGTGGCATTCCATATGTCGAAATGGCGTTTGTGCAGTCATAAAGCTTTGCAAGGGTGTCGACCGAGCCCGTGACGAAGTACTCCTCCATCGCAAGTAGCAATAACGGCTGAGGTATTAGCGCTTTGATCACCTCTAAGAGGAATGGACCAACCTTGTATATCTGAATGTAAGGGTTCGGCGAGCACACTGCGAGAGCCTTGACCATGGCGCCTCTCCGCATGCTTTTGTCCTCCTTCTGTCTCACGCAGTTGAGGACATACAAGAGCCCGGCACCGGATACCCCTCGTTTCGTTGCTGATACGCGCGGGTCATTCGTGTGGGATAGGGTGGAAGAGGTGATGGACTCTCTCTTGTCGGCCGACGCGGGAGGAGTCTCATGTGTAAAGACAGGGTTGATAGCAGAGGAAGGGGTTTGGCCAAGGTAAAACACTGTCCAGTCTTCTGTGCGGAGATGAGCACCATCGGGCAGCATCAGCTCTGCGAGACGGCTGGGGAGTAAGCTACAGCGTATGCGATTGGACCGTCGAAGCTTACTGCTCCTCGGTGCCAGTAGGATAAGGGTATTGATGGGCCAAGGTCGCTCCCGCGTCGATGTCGAACTCAGCCAGCAAGACGTATTGAACAGCCTCCTCCCCTTCCACCCTGCCCGTCGTCTCCCCATGCGAGTACGCGTCGCGGGTAAAGTTGGATTCAAAGTCGCGATCGTTCGATGCCGTCGTACGATGAGATCGGGAAGACGGCGTCTGGGGGGGCTGTTGTGACCCGCGTGAGCCTTGGCGAGCATGGGTGGAGGGACCGGGAGTAGCGTTGGACGACATGGGTGCGTTGGGCGAAAGGATCGGGCGTGGGGAGATGGGTGAGATCGATGCGCATATGGTATGCCCAGGATATGATATCCAGGTCTACGCTAGTCACGTCTGACCTTGGCTGTTCGCTGCTGCAGTTGAGGATCGATTCTCAGTTGTCAGAGTCAAAACAAAGGTCGAGTGTGAAAGACGTTGGTGACGGCAATCCCAACTGTGCCTGATCGTTTCAACAAAACTCGATCCCACATGCGTCTCTTGCTGCCGGTATACGACCGCTCTGCACAGTCGACGCAACATCTTTCATCTACCGCGCTGCAGTGCATTGAGAGACCCTCGGGCAAAAGCCCCTCAATTCAGAGCATCATTCATTGTCCATAGCAACACCCCGAATACAAACGCACACCGGCCGTTCGCCAAATCGCTCCCGGATTTCCTTCCTTGATCTACCAATCCATCATCCTCTCTGCCAGCTCCGCATCCTCGTCATCCTTTTTCTTCGGGTTGGCAGGAGGTGGTCCTGTTCTAGCTCCTCCCGTCGCAGTCTGCGCGGCCACCGGAGCCGAATGCACCGACTGAGGGTATATGGGCGCGGACGGTCGACGCTGTCGAGGGGGTGGTCCGCCGTTCATCGGGGCAAACCCCGCACGCACAGGCTGGCCTTGAGGGTAGTTTCCGAATTGCTGGAAGTGACTGCCCATGGGTCCTTGATTGCCCGTGGCGGGGCTTTGACCTTGTTGAAGTGGAGCCATCGCTGCCGAGTGGAATGCCGGCTGCCTCACTGGGCCGGAATGACCAGAAGACTGAGTCTGCGTCCGCGGGAACGACTGGGACGAAGCGGACGAGGTGGACGCCGCGCTGGGTCGTCTGGGAGGGGAGTCTTCAATCGAGGAGCTGTTAGTGCACGTCAGGCCACTTAAGATTAGCTTTGTGCGTCTGCTATCCCTGAAACGACGCACGACATGAACCTCTGATCGGTCAGCGCGAGTTCGGAGAGAAATGTGGCCTACTTAACTTACGCCGAATCCTCCGGCTCCTCCTCGAAGTCGAAGAGGCTTGTTGGTGGGGGTAGAGCCCACTGATATCAGCAAGTGTCTTTTCGCTCCTCGGACTCTCCGGGGGCAATCGCACTCACTCACTGGTGGAGAGACACTGGGTAGATACAAGTAGAACGAGCGTGGCAGGTGGTGGTCGTCGTGGTGGTTTGGCGAGTGAACAAGCAAAAGAGAATGAATGGTTTGATTGATAGTCGTGACTCCAACCCCCCCTGGACCCCCCTTATATACCAGCAGACGCTGCCCAGACGGTGGTGTCGCAAGGCAAACAAACCCAGGGGAGGGCGGCTCATAAGCTACACATTCTCATCTGAACGACTTCCTCGGCTCCCCAGGCGATCCCCCCTATGCCATCAACCTTCCCACGCCGCCAAGCTCCCCCCCCCCCCAAGCCTACATACCAAGGTCGACCATCAAGGTCCCACCGCCTTTCCTTCCCATGCATAAGGACATCTTGTCAAGGACCTCCAAAGATGCTTCTTGCAAGGGTGAATAAACCTCGACAATAGCCGTAGCACCAAGCCCCGGAAGGCAGGCTCGGCGTCCTTGGCAATAGCGTGCCCAAGACCCTACTTGGTCTTGTCCGCTAGAGTCCTTCCAGTCAATCGAACAGTTTGGTGACGTGGGTAATTTGAGGGAATAAAGTATGCGGTATTTTCCGGGTGACTCGTTCTGGTTCCAAGAACCTCAACCCTTGGTCGAGGCAGTCACCGTCCTGCTCGGAACCTACATAAGCAATTCATACAGCACCCCTAAATGACCCAAAGCAGTGTCGAGCTCGCAATGACTCTCCGCAGCATTCCTCTCTGGTATCTTTTGCCGAGACCATGCATGGAAAGGTGGGATACGGCTTGTAGAGGCTTCCGGACGTCCGGCTGTTCGAAGGACAGAAGACTCGACGTGGCGCAGAAAGAACCGTCCTACGCCCAGTCCTCGTCGCGCCCTGATCGCAGCGTGGCAAGCTGTGCTTATGACAGGAATAATGCGACTGAAGACTGCTCTTGGAGCGATGATCGAGAAGGGCATCTCTCCCGCAGAGGGATAGCTGCGTTTTGGCTCAAGGTCTTCGATGGGTGAAGGGCCCCGTGCTCAATTACTTACCGCTTGCTGCCACTTCTGCCATTTCAGCCATCCTAGCCTCATAGCGATGCAGTGAAATGAGTTCCCTCCTTCCTGGAAGACTAAACAGACTATACCGTAGAAACTATAAGGGCTTGCCAGGGGCAGATGGGTCCCACTAGGAGCGCTTCTGAGCGGGATGGCGATTCTCATCACGCACAATAGGAAGCGTTCATGGCGAGCCACTTGTCGACAGCCACTCCTGCTCTAAGCACCCAGCTTATAACTTGCTACGCTGTTAAGCGAACCAGTACGCTCCAGATACCCTTTCTCGTCCCATCCCTCATTTCCCCTTCATCGCGCTGTCTCCCTGCGAGCCCGTCGTGTAATCCAAAGGTCCGGGTCGGGGTTGCAATGGGGAATGACGCGACCCCCCCAAATGACTACTAGGGGTAATACCGTTCGAACGAGGTTTCCGGCCCTGGTGATCAGCGTTGCGTACTAGTCTCTGCCGTCGCAGTAACGCAGCCAACTGGGGCGGTTAGTCGCCAGATGACGAGATTACGCACAAAGCAGCAGCCCCAACCGCCGTCTAGCTCATCAGAGAATGAGTACGCCGAGATGTTGTCAGATTCGTACGACCGGCGTGGTCCTTTACCATCAGCTGCTAGCCTGACTGCGTCTACGAATGAAGGTCTTCACCTGATGTACCTCTGCCGGACATAGAGATCGGTCGTTACGGGTGTAACAGGTAGATGGAGTGAAAGATGCTAAGACATTCTTGTTGTCGAGACTGCATAGTGGCTCAGACGTGATGGGGTGAGCATGCCCACCGGGCTAGTCAGGCGTCGTTCGATCATCAGGCCCCCGACACACGGAGCGTACCTCACCGCCACACCTCGTCCGCGGAAGACACTGCCACTCACCATGTCCCTGCTCTGCCCCTTGTTCACCTTGTTCAGGGGACAAGATTGCACCATATTGGAGTATGCATGTCGCTGAGAGGGCATGCTTTTGCAGTAGTACGCGACCACTCGTTGAACAACCACCTGGTCAGTCTGGTGATGGCCCATTGTGGCTCGTGATGCTAATTCAAGATCAGCCATCAATCACATCTCTGCAAAGCACAACTCTGCAAAGCACATCTCTTCATAGTAAATCCCTTCAACATCCCATCGGTCCGAGTCAGGCTGTGTCATGACTGTGATACGTTGTTTTGCATTGAGCACAGTTGAGGCAACTGAATATGTACACTACACAAACCGCGGCACCTGTCAAGGCAGAACCAGAACCCTAGAAGCAAGCGCTGGGCAGTGTGGAATCGACAGACCATTGCATCGCATTGTCCCCGTGAAGCCCCGTAACCGTATGGATTCTGGTCATAATGCTGCATCACGTCACACATGTCTGCTGAGTTTGTCTGTCTGATTTGTATTAATCCGACAAAGATTGCGTATAGGGAGTAAACAAAAAGGGAAGGAAAACGAAAACGAAAGCAATGCTAAGAAACCCGAGACGACTGTCCCCCCTACAACTCCACGAGAAACTCTCGCTCATCGCAAGCTTATTGCTTGGCGGCGGCGGCCTCTCGCTCCTTGGCGGCAGAAGCCATCATGTTCAAAGCGCTTCCGGCCTTGAACCACTCCCATTGTCCGGCGTTGATGGACGAGGTGGTAAGGAACTTCTCCTTGGATCCATCCTTGTGGGTGATCTCGACCTCAATGTCCTTTCCGGGTTGGAACTCGTTCAAGCCGAGGATGGAGATCTTGTCGGTACCCGAGATCTTGTCGTAGTCGGCGGGGTTCTTGAACCAGAGGGGGAGCATACCCTGCTTCTTCAAGTTGGTCTCGTGGATACGGGCGAAAGATCGGCAGATGACAGCTCGGCCACCCAAGAATCGGGGCTCAAGAGCGGCGTGCTCTCGGGAAGATCCCTCTCCGTAGTTCTCGTCACCAACAACGACCCAGGGGATACCGGCGTCTCGGTACTCGGCAGCGACAGCGGGGACGGCACCGAACTCGCCGGTGACCTGGTTGAGGACCTTGTTGGCCTCACCGTTGTCGGCGTTGATGGCACCGATCAAGCAGTTTTGGGAGATGTTCTCCAAGTGTCCTCGGTACTTGAGCCACGGTCCACCAGCAGAGATGTGGTCGGTGGTGCACTTGCCCTTGGCCTTGATAAGGACAGGAGCCTCAATGATGTCCTTTCCGTCCCAAGGCTTGAAGGGCTTGAGGAGTTGGAGTCGGTCAGAGGTGGGGCTGACGGCGACAGAGACGGTGGTTCCGTCGGCAGGAGGAGCCTGGAAGGTGTTCTCTCCGGGGTCGTAACCCTTGGGAGGGAGCTCGAGGCCAGTGGGCTCAGAGAACTTGAACTCCTTGCCGTCGGCGCCCTTGAGGGTGTCGGTCAAGGGGTTGAAGGTGAGGTCACCGGCGAAGACCATGGCGGTGACAAGGTCAGGGGAAGCGACGAAGGCGTGGGTGGCGGGGTTGGCATCGTTTCGTCCAGTGAAGTTTCGGTTGTACGAAGAGATGATAGAGTTGACCTCGCCCTTCTTGACGTCCTTTCGGTCCCATTGGCCGATGCAGGGTCCACAAGCGTTGGCAAGGACGACACCTCCGATGTCCTCGAAGGTCTCGATCATACCGTCACGAGCAATGGTGGCTCGGACCTGCTCAGATCCGGGGGTGATGGTGAATCCGGCCTTGGCCTTGAGTCCGTGGTCTCGGGCCTCCTTGGCAATGTGGGCGGATCGGGACATGTCCTCGTAAGAGGAGTTGGTGCAGGAACCGATAAGTCCGACCTTGAGCTCCTGGGGCCAAGAGTTCTTCTTGACCTCGGCGGCGAACTTGGAGATGGGGGTGGCAAGATCGGGGGTGAAGGGACCGTTGATGTGGGGCTCAAGCTCGGAGAGGTTGATCTCGATTCGCTGGTCGTACTCGGTTCCCTCGTCGGGTCGCAAGTTGTGGGCGAACTCCTCGGCGTATCGGGCCTGGGTGGCTCGTCCGGTGGCCTCGAGGTAGGAAGTCATTCGCTTGTTGAAGGGGAAGAGAGAGGTGGTAGCACCAATCTCGGCACCCATGTTGCAGATGGTAGCCATACCAGTGCAAGAGAGGGACTCGACTCCGGGACCGTGGTACTCGATGATGGCACCGGTTCCACCCTTGACAGTAAGGATACCGGCGACCTTGAGGATGACGTCCTTGGGGGTAGTCCATCCGCTCATCTTTCCGTCGAGGTAGACACCAATGACCTTGGGGGCCTTCAACTCCCAAGGAATACCGGCCATGACGTCGACAGCGTCGGCTCCTCCGACACCACAGGCGACCATACCGAGACCTCCAGCGTTAGGAGTGTGCGAGTCGGTTCCGATCATCATGAGACCCGGGAGAGCGTAGTTCTCGAGGATGATCTGGTGGATGATACCGGATCCCGGCTTCCAGAAGCCAATACCGTACTTGGCACAGGCAGTGGCAAGGAAGTCGTAGACCTCCTTGTTGATGTCGATGGCTCGGGCAAGATCCTTGACACCTCCAACCTGGGCCTGGATCAAGTGATCACAGTGGACGGAAGTGGGGACGGCGGTCTGGGGAAGACCAGCGGACATGAATTGGAGGATGGCCATTTGAGCGGTGGCATCTTGGCAAGCAACTCGCTGCGAGAGTCAGCGGTGTCCCGTTTCTCGCCCGTATCTGCAAAAGGCAACTTACGTCGGGTCGGAGCTTGAGGTAAGAGACACCTCGCTCAATCTCCTGGTGGTGAGGGTCGTCCAAGTGACCGTAGACGATCTTCTCGGCGAGAGCGAGAGGTCGGTTGAGTCTTTAGGTCAGCTTGCGGATCTTTTAGGTTATGGTGAAAGGAGAGGGTCCAGGGTAGGTTTCGAGCTGGGAACTCGAACTTCCAGCTTTTCCTTCCTCTGGACAGCTCAAGATCGCTGCCCAAAATGCAGGAGAAGCCAAGGACGAGGTAGGAGAAGGTTCCAAGACTTACCGGGATCGAACGACCTGGAGGTTGTCCTCGATTCGCTGGTAGTTGATGAATCGACCCTTCTCGAGGTTGCTCATCTCGACCTGCTTGTCTCCGATTCTGGACTGGACAGTGGCCATGGATCGGGCGACGGAGGATCGCGAGGCGCCAGCGACGGCACCTCGGAGGAGAGAGGGGGAGGTGATGAGACGGGAGGTCATTTTGGTTTAGGTAATTTTCCCAGTTAATAACACTTCTGTGACCCAAGTGAATCAAGAGGAGACAGGGACACCACAAGGACGGTCGTGAACTGACAAGACCGAGTTGAGTGTGTGTGGAGGGGGGGGGGGGGGGGGTTTAGCTTTTGAAGGCTATTAGAAAGGTGGTGAGGGAGAACAAAGTAAAGGTTGGCGAAAACAGGTTGCGACCCCGGTTAATAAGAGCGAATGAAGCCAGGGGGGGGAAACGTTTGGTGTGTTGAACAGACGCAATCTGATAGGCTGAAGCCATACCACCAACGTCATTTGACCTCAACTCGCCGATTATCGCCATTTACCGCCGAGAACCAAATGACGTGGATTATCTGCCCTCGACTGTATCACACCCTTCGGTCGTCGGTCGTCTATAACCGATTCCCTTGGGCACACGAGAACTCGACTGTATTCGAGGGGTGAAAGGGGTGTCTCGGCTACGTTTGTCAAAGGCCAGCGGTCATCTTGACAAACAATCTCCAAGGACAAGTCGCTCGCAGAACATGTCGCAACGGCTCGGCTGCGGGTTTCAGCCTGAATAAGCTCCAAGTCTTCCCTGCCCGCATCAAAGCATCATCACATCTCCGCCGCCCGCGTCTCGAACTTGGTTCCTCTGACCAGTGCAGCACGTCGCACAAGAATAGTCTCCCTCTACTCGTCTCATGGCGACTAACGGTATTTTACGGAAGTGAGAGAGACAACAGTCATGACCAAGCAAACTATACTGATAGATTCGCACACTGGCAGAATACTCATCAACGTCGACGCATGATGATCGACCTCTTCACCCTGGAGGCCTCGGGCGACTGGTCAAATTAGTTTCTGTGCTAAGCAGAGTAGACCCGGTCCCAGAACGTCCTGGACGATGACAAGGTACCCCTGCGGTGCGGGCCCCAGTCTTAGTATTGGAGGATATGAGGGATTTGCCAAAGACACCCTGTAAATCTCACAGCCCCCCACTTCCAGGCCCGGTCTGACTCGACGCCGTCAGATCCCCCCAAAGCCGGCGGCAGGTGCGCGTGCATCGGATAATAAAAGGGTGTGCACACTGTGCGAGACACACACACACGGTCCCTGCGGTATCTTGGTGATCACACCGGCCAACAGGGTCAGTCCAGAATTCTTACCCTCTCTGACCCGCAAAAAGGCGTTCTCACCGATCATTCCCCAAGCAATGCCATCCTCGGTACCCGCGCCCCCACCTCATCGGGTCAAGCCGGAAGGTAGAGAAGCACTGACACCCTCAGAAGCCGCGGGACGATTAGCGGCATCTTACACGAGGCGGTAGGGCTGAGTCAATCCTCCCTCACCCACACCAAGCTGGATCGTTGATATAAGTTATACTGCTGTCCACCTGAATCCCTTGCCAACTGCTCACGAATCTCAACCCGGCACGACAACACTAACGACCATCGATATACCATTCAATACCCTCGCATACTCTTACTTGTTGTCGGTCACGATACGTTTCGGCTACTGCTTTCTCGGTTGAACTTTCTGTCGCCATATCGTTAACCGCCTATCCAACACCCCTGACTCGTATAGCTTGCTTGTCTCGCATCGTCTGGCTCTCTCGAATCCTCTGGTCTCGCTCGGCTCACTTGCTCCTGTCTTCCCCGCTCGTTGTTGTACGAGGCTCGTTCGCTTCGTGTTCGACCCAGTCCCGTCCCGGTGCAGAGGTTCTGTTATTGTCTCTGTAACAAAGGCATCGTCGCGAATCAGTGTTCCTTTCTCGCTTTGGATCATCTTCCGCCCCCCGTTGTGCTCGCTTAACCCTCTCTTGGCTCTCGTTCGTGCAACTGTAACGCGTAACAATCACCATCAACACGCTTGGTTTCATCTTCAAACCATCTCCGCCCACCCCTGTTCACCTCCATCAGTGAGTCAATCTTTCATCGCCATGATCTCCATGCACAATACGCTTTCCAACCCATATCACCCCCCCCTCCGATCCAAACTCCCCCTGCGCCCGTCAACAGGCCCATTCGTCGTGGCATGGTCGCAGAAGCCGTGCAGTAAACTAATCACACAGTAAACATATCCATGTCCTCGTGTGTGATGTCTCACTCACCGTCGACACTGAACAACGAAAACGCACATCTCGGGTCTTTGCAAGAGGAGCCTTTCGACATATCTTTCCCTTGTACGTTTGAGTCTCGCTTGCTGCACCTACACCTCGTGTCTGCTCTCACCCTCATCATCCCTCAGCCCACGCTCATGTCAGTTCTGGATCCCGTCGGAGGGATGCAATACTTCGCGTCCGCTACGTCGACGCCCGCCCCACCAGCCGCCGAAGAAGCTACGATCACACCTCGCGTCATCCCAGCCAACCACATGCAGCCCGAAGGAGACCGGCCCGAGCACCAAGAGGGTGGCACGCAAGATCAAAAACAGCCTGATGATGTGAAAATGAGCTGGCAATCTTCCAGTAAGCTCTGCTACCTTTCGAGCGACCTGGGTCAGACGGCTTACGTTACAGCAGCAGAAGCAATCGCTCGCCCATTCCAGTACCCACCATATGCCCACAATCCAACGGCTCACTTGGAAGGCCTCAGCCTTCACTCGACGAGTGCGATTGGTGATTCTATTCGCCCGTTCCATTACTCAACCTACTCAACCTCATGTCATTTTGGAACGCCCGTTCGTCCGACCTTTCACCCGTACAGATCTTGTGAGCATACCAAAGGGCGAGGATCGCTTCAGTGAATTGACCTTTAGATGGTGATAACGGGATGCGATCGCCCCGCGTACAGGCGAAATCCGGGCCAGAACCTCTCTCACCGCCACTCTCAACTTCGCCTCCTGGCTCGTCGGGATCCCACCACCACCCGCTTCACAACACTTCGCCCACAGCTGTCTCGCCGGCGCTTGTGTCTCCCGCTTCGGCAATAGAGTCGTCAAACTCCGACTTTTCACCTCTGAGCATCGGCTGGACCAACGCCCCCCTTCCTCAACATCCCCCGGGGGCCAACCACCTGCCCTTCTCAGGAGTGTCAATCGCTGGTGTGCCGCAGCGGCAACAAGCTCAGGATGCAGGTGCTCAGCTGATGATGGTGGCCGGCTTCCCTTATACCACCTCTCCGCCCGTGCGCCAAACGCACGCGAACAATACACCAACCAAAATCACCCGTCTGAGGTCGACTCGAGCCACTGTCGCCTCTCGGGTCAAGCATGAAGACATAGACGACGACAGCGACGATTTGGAAGATCGACCTGGTCTTGGTCTATCCCCCGAGTACGCATAGATTTGAATCTTTCCGACATCGCTGATTTGCAGAACCGCCACTTCGCGCATTCCGGTTGGGGGCAGGCGCGAAGACGTCCGTAGAGCTCGAATTGAAAGTGAACAGGTCCGTACACAGCCCCTTTATATCTCTCCTTACTCCAAGCCCTATACCTATACACCTCGCGACAAGAAAACTGCCGCGCAAGCGAAAAAGAGCCGAGCTGAGGAGTGCCAGAGAAGGAGAGACGAGTTGCGCGAAGGTTTCCGCCGACTCAAGGAAGCTCTTCCAGACTCGAACCAAAGACCTTCAAAGTCGAGTTTACTCGATCGAGGTGAGTGAACAGCTACTGTGGATGGTAGCGGCTGACTAGTCTAGCCGTCGCGCATATCGAACAGATCGAATCGGCAAATCGATATTTGTTGAACCAGCTGGATCTCGCCACCAGGGAGGCGGCACAATCCAGAGCGTGCGTCGTCAGAGAATTGGGAATGGATTGTACTCATTGACAGGACGTACCAGGAGCTTGCGCATGCTGTCGCGATCAACACTCGATCCGCTAGTGGCGGTTCCAGTCCACACGACACCGCGCGAATCTAAGCATGGGTAAGCGTTTTGTCTGTATCCTCGACACGGCTTCCCCTTATTGGCTCTCAACCCACCAAGCTCCGGCTTCAGCTTCGTCCCAACCGTTTGTTTATACCATCGTATCGACGATCTTTTTATGCGCGATTCGCTCGTCAACTCCGCCTCCGATTGGTCCCCCGTTCAGTTTTTGTTCATCACCAACGTCATTCCCCCATCAAAACAACGAGCACGATTCACGCCTCGCAACGATTACGCTACGATCGTCGGCTCACATTCCAGCTCTACGATCCTACCCTTTCGCTATGCTTATACTCCGTCCCGAGCACCAAGTATCTCTCCTCGCCGTCAGCTCCAACACTGTATACAGCCCCGACTCCTTCCCTGGCGTCTTGTTATTAAAGCCAGTATCGTCAACTCCCTGTTCTCCACATGCTCGCGGCCGCTCTTTCTGTGCATCATCACACGCACTCACACCTTCGACAGTCCTCCGGTCCTCCTGTTTTCGGCTGTGTATATCCCTCGATTCTGTTGGCTCGAATCCCCTCCCCCTTTCCGACCTGTATCATTCAACCTCGGATCGAAGATAGCGTCTGTATCCGGGATACATACGTTGCTTGCGCTGTCTCTCCAGGTGACGGGACGCGTACTGGATCTTCGACGACCCCCATTCCCTCTCACAGCTCCCCCCCTGACGATCCGGTAGCCTGGCGTTGCTTCCGACCTGGACGGTCGGTTGGACTGGATGTGGATGGAAGGGACTGCAAGTTCCTTGCTCGAGTAGCCTAAATGGTTGCTCTGTCCGGAACCCTAGTAGGGTCGGACAGTTGGACTCGAGCGGGCGAGGTAGACTGTAGTCATTGTATGACTGATTTGGTTCTGTAACACGATTCGACGAGTATTTACGACCCGTAATGAGATATATGATTGTGACTGCGCAAGACTGCTTGTGTCGATTGATCTTGCGACTCCCATCGTGGCATGCTGCCATGTGCCCATGACAAACATCAATGTACATGCCTCCGAATTTGTCAACAATGCATCATGCCGATCCCGTTCCGAATTCTCTTTGACCCGCTGCAGCAACCTCAAAAACCTCCACTGCAGCTCTTTGATGAGGGGACGATTTAGAACATGCGTATATAGGATAATAGTAGACCACACAGATGTCTAGACGGTTCAATCGTGCTTGATCTGCACCGTCAGCGTTATATTACGATCAGGCAAGCGCAGTATGTCTCACAAAGTCGACAAACAGATCGAGGCAGAGCAAATCGTCCTCGTCGACGGTGTATCCGCGGACGGCGACGGAGAACTTGGCTGCAGGTCAGCGGGAGTCATCAGACACCAGGGACGTGAGCGTACCCTTGGGGATCTCTTTGGGCAGCTCGACAGTCTGCGAGACGGAGTATGTTCCCGGGTCGACGGGGCACTGGACAGTTGCGTTGGCGTTTCGACTGGTCATTTCAGCGGGGAGCAAGAGGAGGGCTCGATGAGGCTCGGCACTCACGCTTCTTCACAGATGTCAAAAGTCTTCTGGAGGAGCTTGATCAAGCCGAGCTTGACAGTGACGTCGGCGGTCGCGCCATCCTGCGGTCAGTGTTACAGCAAGCAGCGAGAAGACAAAGCGGCGGTGATTAAGGGGAGTGAGTCAGGCGTCAAGGGTGAACGAGGTGTAATGACGCGCGACGAGAACGTACCTCGATCTCCCGCAAGACTTCAGCGTCAACCGTGACTGTGAGGTTCTCTCCGGGGACAGGGGGGTCGGGCTTGACTACAATCTTCTTGAGTTGACTGCCCATCAGCCACGTTTGTCGGTGACATCGACCTGCATCTCCCGGCTCTCTGCCTCTAGCGGGGGAGAGAGAGAGAGTGTGTATCATAAGTATGGATGAGATGGGACGTACACGACATCGGTTGCCAAACCGCAATCCTTATAGCTCCACGAATCCATAGTGTGCATCTCCCCACCCTTTGTCGCCGCTTGATCGGACGAGACGAGCGAGTTGGCCCACATGAACGCCTCGCCCGCGAGACTGGCGGAGATGCACGGCGCAAGAGCCAGCAGGGGGATAGCAATAGACGGAATGCGCATTGGTGAAAAGGTGGTGATGGGAGTGTCTAAGAATGACAGGTACAAGTGAGGAGGGCGTTTAGATAGCAGGAGAGTCGAGCGAGTTCACTGAGCAGCGCAGCGATCCCATCCCATCGTCATTATCGCGTGCGGCGGCGAGCTTGGGGGGGGGGGGGGGGGGGGGGGTTGTCGCTCCCGGGTATTCATCATGAATTGCCTTTACCGGTAATTCACCCTATCAAGCTCGCCATTTTGATCCCGTCTCCCGCCATTCGCCACTCAGATCTCATCCGGACAGATCTGTCGTCGCGAGCTTCCGTCGTATGGCTGCAGCCACGAGTGGGTCAGACATTCGTCGTGTTGATATATTGCGACAAGCATGCGGAGATGACTGGTGGTAGTAGATGCGAGGCTCACCGTACACATGCATCTCCAAACCGAGGCGAGTGGTGCGGCATAAGCCGGAAGCTCAGAAGAGGGAGACTCTAGAAGTACAGAGCCATCCGAGATATCCGAGAGCAGCTATGCTGTCTATGTGTACCCTCTGGCGCTTGGTAGGGACGCAGTGTAAGGCAAGAGTTCCTCTATCACCAGTCACCAGCTATGCAGCCAACGCCCTTCATGATAGATAGAAAGCAGGCACGCCGTCGACCGGACCTAGGCAACTGCCACATCCGCCATAACCCCTATCACCGGAACTATCGGCGACCTCCGCTCCACCTCCCTCTCCCTCGTGGTCTTCCAAAAATCCTCGTCGCTGGTATTCAAGGGACAGCTAACGGACGGATCGACCCTATCGACTACCACCTACACATATCGACAATGGCCTCGTCTTCGCTCTCCGCAGGTCAGGTCAGTGAGCTGCAAGTCTCCGGTGACTTTGCCATCAAAAGCGAGGCTGTCGCCCCGAAACTCGGTGAGTCGCTGTTGTGCCGTCTGTTGCTCAGACGGGTTCGAAATTGTTGGAGCCAGCCCAGCTGATCGTGCAGACACCTCGCAGTGGCCCTTGCTGCTCAAGAACTACGACAAGCTGCTCGTCCGATCGTCTCATTTCACTCCTATCCCCTCTGTGAGCCTGACAACCCAACAAATCACCCAGAACAAGAAGCTCACCCAACGCAGGGTGTCTCCCCCTTGAAGCGGGATCTGCAAACCTACGTCAAGTCCGGTGTCATCAACCTCGACAAGCCCTCCAACCCGTCTTCGCACGAAGTCGTCGCGTGGCTCAAGCGAATCCTCCGAGTCGAGAAGACTGGACACTCGGGAACCCTCGACCCGAAAGTCACTGGATGCTTGATCGTCTGTATCGACCGAGCCACCCGACTGGTCAAGTCGCAACAAGGAGCCGGAAAGGAGTATGTCTGCGTCGTCCGATTCCACGACAAGGTCGCCGGGGGTGAGCAGGCCGTCGCTCGAGCCCTCGAGACCCTCACGGGTGCCTTGTTCCAACGACCCCCCTTGATCTCCGCTGTCAAGCGACAGTTGCGAGTCCGAACCATCTACGAGAGCAAGTTGGTCGAGTACGACAATGAGCGAAACTTGGGTGTCTTCTGGGTCTCGTGCGAGGCCGGAACTTACATCCGAACTCTCTGTGTCCACCTCGGTCTGCTGTTGGGTGTCGGCGCGCACATGCAAGAGCTCCGACGTGTCCGAAGTGGTATCACCGGCGAGAACGACGACATTGTCTCGATGCACGATGTTCTCGACGCCCAATGGGTCTACGACAACACCCGAGATGGCAAGTTGTCATTGTTTTCATTGAGATCGCGCTAACCGCCAGAGTCCTACCTCCGACGAGTCATCCGACCCCTCGAGTCTCTTTTGACCAACTTCAAGCGAATCGTCGTCAAAGACTCCGCTGTCAACGCCGTCTGCTACGGTGCCAAGCTCATGATCCCCGGTCTTTTGCGATACGAAGCCGACATCGAGGTCCACGAGGAGGTCGTCCTGATGACCACCAAGGGAGAGGCCATTGCCATTGGTATCGCCATGATGTCTACCGTCGACCTCGCCTCGTGCGACCACGGTGTCGTCGCCAAGATCAAGCGATGTATCATGAACCGAGACCTCTACCCCCGACGATGGGGACTTGGACCCAAGGCCCAGGAGAAGAAGAAGATGATCAAGAAGGGAGAGCTCGACAAGTACGGCAAGGCCAACGAAGCCACCCCGTCCGACTGGAAGAAGGGTTACGTCGACTACAACGCCGCCTCGGATGCCGAGGGTCTGGTCGCCACTCAACCAGAGAGCAGCGCCATGGCCGTCGACGCTCAACCGGCCGCCCCTGCCCAGGCCAGCATAACAGAGATCCCATCAGAGTCTGACAAGAAGAGGAAGAGGAAGAGCGAGGCCGCCGAGGATGCGGCGCCCGCTGTCGAGGCCGACGGAGAGAAGAAGGTGAGTTTGGGACTCGTTTTCTGTGTTGGTACAATCAGCTGACTTTCGCAGAAGAAGAAGAAGGTCAAGACTGAGGATGGTGTTGAGCGGGAAGAGACTGCCGAGGAGCGAGCGGCCCGAAAGGCCGAGAAAAAGGCCAAGAAGGAGGCCAAGGCGGCGGCATAGAGCGGTTTCTCTGGGTTCTTTGTATGTATGCATTTCTAGGCGCGACAGCGAAGGGTTGGACCAGGTCTTTTTGAACCGATCCAGCTAGACAGCTGGGCACTATTGCACTACTTCTGTCGACCGCCTAATCGACTTTGAGCGCCTGGTCAATCTTGGAGAATGCCTCGAAGTAGGTGCGGAAGAGATCGATGTAGTGTCTAACGTCTGCCGACCCCGCCGTCTCTCTGATAGAGTGCATGGCGAGCTGAGCGAGACCGATGTCGACTGTTCGGACGTGGGTGGACAGATGCGGGCCGACGGTCGAACCGCAGCTCTGTACATCAGCAGAGATCTCGACGTTGTGACGCAAACGGCTTACCGAGTCATTACGGATCTCAAACTCTTGGACTGGTACTCCAGCCTTCTTTGCGACGTTTCGCAGCAGGAACGTGGTTTGGGCGTTCGAAGTGTATCGCTGGTTAGCGTTGGTCTTGATGACCACGCCTCCGTTGATCTTCGGCGCGTGATCAGGCTCGTAGCGATCAGCATAGTTGGGATTGATCTATGATGAGCTGCGTTTGATAGGATTGAGGGGGGGGGGGCTCACCGCGTGACCCATGTCAGCCGAGACGAGGAAGCTATTGGACAAGACTTGATGGTAACCCGCGTGCTTGTAGTCTGGGAGCGATACGATCCGCTCGACAAACGAAGGGAGAAGGTTGGACTCTGCTCCATGATGCGAGACGCTGCCGACCTGGCGGGTCAGTCGGTCCTGATGGCGCGCTGCGCGTACCACCCACCTCTTCATTGTCGAAGAGAATCACGCAGTGAATGTTGTTCTCCTCCGCCACGCGGTCCTTCTCGGAGGCCTCGCACAATCCCTCGATCGAGGCAAAGCTACGGGTGAGCGCAAGCGGAGAGGTACGATGCCGTGTGCCTACCAAGTCATGAGGTTGTCTATCCTGGGGCTGAAGACGAATTCATTAGACAGTCCACCGACCGTGGAGGGCTGGACATCGAACAAGGACCTAAGTGTGAGGACCATCCCATGAGCGGGGTTATCAACGAGCTCACAGTTCAAAGTCATGGATGTCGCCAATCTCGCATCCCAGCTCATCGGCCAGGACAGCCAGGAGGAGGGGATGATGTCTCTCGCTCATCTTCGAGACGTCTTCCTCTGGCTTCTTCTGTTCTCCAGGCGTCGAAGTACCCGAAAACGGGATGGGCGTGCCCGACCGAGACTTGTCTTTGCCCTCCGCGCCCGTCGAGTTGAGCTGCTCAGCGACCAGCCCCAAGATTGGTCGGTAATTCGTCTCCTTGTTAAACTTGAACGCCTCGTTCATCGTCCGGTCCAAGTGGATCGCGAGGGTCGGGATGCGGAGGATGGGTCGGTCAATCTTGACCAACTTGGAGGTGAAGGTCGGGTCTTGACCCTTGGAATCGGCCACAATGACCCGTCCGGCGAGAGACAAGTCTCGGTCGAACCAGCTGTGCCAGATCCCTCCGCCATACAGTTCCACTCCGACTTGGAGGTACCCGTCCTTTGTCTTTTTGCTGATGGGTCGGACCTTGAGACAAGGCGAGTCGAGATGGCCGACCGCAAAGCTGACAGCGGTGGACGGGGAGGGCGAGGGGGGAAGCGTAAAGGCGACGATGGAGGACTGGTTACGGGTGTAGAAGAACTTGCCGCCGGCAGTCAACGTCGCGGGGTCCACGGACCGCTCCGAGATGGCTTTGAACCCGGCAGAGACGAGCCGCTTGCTGATGTTATGCACAGCATGGAAGGGAGTCGGGGACGCTGTGACGAAATCACAGAATCTAGCGCGTGAGCGGATGATCTCTCTCTCTTCGCTTGCAGACTGTTCGCTCACTTGACAGCGTCCACTGGGGGGGAAGGAGGGAGTTGCATATTGGATTGACGTGCTTGAGGCTTCGCGCCTAACGGTTTGAGCTGCAGGTTGGGCTGTAGAGGTGGGTGGTGAGTTTCGGAATGCTGAATGCTGATACGTGTCGAGCTGAGTGTGTAGGGCCGATGCTTGATTATTGCGTCGAGACCATATGGGCAAGCTGTACAGGTATCTCGACGGTCCCGCTTCGAGCCGGAGATTCCGCGGGGGGGGGGGGGGGGGGGATGACGGCAGGGTGTGGGCGTGTGAGAGTGTGTGTGTGCGTGAGATGAACCTTGACCGAGTTGTAATGGGGATTAGAAAATCCGAACGGGACCATTACAAACTTCCCCCCAACCATCTCGCGTCGCGTCTGTCACCCCGCCAAAAGTCATGTCCACCTCGATACCCATAAACACTCACTGCTCGTTCCCTCCAACCACCATCTACTCGCCGCCGTGATCATTGGTCCAGGCTACAGGACCACCCAAGCAGTCATGCTCTTCTCCTCCCTCCTCCTTCTCCTCCTGCCCATCGTCTCGGCTGCAGCACCAGGGAAACAAGGCAAACCGAAATGTCTTCAATCCGGCGACGAAGTCGCCATCAACAAGGCCTTGACTAAAGGTTGGTCGGGTCCTACAATGCGACTGAGACGCGAGCTGACCGACAGGCGGGAGAGGGACTGTAGTGACTCTTTGCCAGGGCTCGACGCATCGACTGAAGAACCCAATCATGTTTACGGCGCCGAGACAGACTCTGACGACGGAAGGCGACCCCAAAGGGCGGGAACGTGCCATGTTGATAGTGGAGGGGGAAGATCAAGCGGTAGCCATCAAGTGAGATTGCCCGTCTTCATTCTCGACGTGCCGCGCAGAGACAACATGCCGAAGAGAGGGAAAGGATGAAGGTACTGGGACAACACTGACTCACAGGGCCGACTGCCGACAATGCTCTTTCGCGACTATCCAGTCGTTGATCGTCGACGGAAACAGACCACTGATGCTGAGAGTACCGAAAGGAGGCGGTCTGCTTGAGCTTGGAAACGCAGAGGGTCAGACTGTGAGAGATTGTCGATTGTTCGAGCCCCGGTAAGCCTCTTGTCTCTTGGCCGTGTATACCCGCTCATCCGAAGTGGTTGGACGGCGTTGCATTTCCGTGAAGGCGATCTGAAGCAATGCAGGAAAGCCCATGTGGTGGATAATGACATTGTGAGGCGCACACCATACGGCTGTTTTGCTGTTCGCGCTGACCTTGCAGGGCCCGTGCGGGGAAGAATGGGACGACGAATATGACGGGCTGGTAGAGTCGGAACCGATCAACGGCAACCCACGTGCGGATGGTATCAGTCTGGCATGCCAAGACTCGCTCGTCGAGCGTAACGTGAGTCTACACGTTGGAGTACCGCTTGCTCACGACAGATCGTCACAGACGCGACTGACGGTGCTATCGTTCTGTTCGGCTCGTCTGGATCCGAGATTCGAAACAACCACGTCTACTCTCGCCAGCGGGTCAATCTTGGAGGTCAGTTTGGGTCCCCACGCTCGAATCCAACTCCAAAGCTGATTTCAGGCATCAATTTGGTGGACTATGAGCCTTGGAAGGGTGATTACTTTGGGACGACTGTGCATCACAACACTATCCACGCTTTGGCCGGTTTCCTCCGCGTCGGCATCGTGGTCGGTCCAGCCTCGTGGTCTGACGACACGGACACGGTCGTCCATTCCGGATCCGTCACGGACAATATCCTCGAAGGTCCTCGCTTCGGGTACGGTATTGTCGTGTCCTCGGCGGATCACTTCACCGTCCTGCGCAATGTCGTGCAAAGCAACGCAGAGTTCTCCGGCGTGCCCAGCGTCAACTGTCCCACGGCGCCGGCGAATGGTCCCCCGGCGGCGTTCCTGATCAATCGGGGGAGTGCTACCGGCACGTTCCAGAGCGATTTTGTCAATGGCGAGGTGCAGCACAGTCAGTCTGCCGCGAGATCACCCCAGGATGGTAGCACTGACAAATAGTTATCTGCATCAATCCACCTGATGAGAATGGCGAGCCATACACCGCATGGAGATTGCGAGACTCGCCCGCCGCTGTGGCTCGAAGGACAGAGGCCGAAGCGGCGAATGCGCCTGTTTCATTCGTGAGTTTGGTTTCGCAATCGGGACACTCCGGGTAAACCCCTCGCACACCGCTAAATTTGACAGGACTCGCGGCTGGCGGAAGCGGTGGTAAACTACCAAATGGAGCTCATGACCGCGATGAACGGGATCAACGACAAGATTGAACGGCACAATCATCCCGCCGAGTCGGAGGACGACGGAGAGGCGGCTCTGGCGGCGCAACGGGGCAAGACGGGGATCAAAGAGGTCGACGTCCTGTGGAAACGGTTGGAGTCGCTCGACTCTGGCGAAAAGAGATTACAGAGGGAGATCGAGGCGATTGAGCGGGAAATGAACCACCTGACGACAAAGTACAAGAAATCCACGGTGAGTCGGTGCCTCCTCGCCCAGCGTTGCGTGGTACACAGCTCATGCGCGCAGGAGGAGAACAAGCCGATCTTGACGGAAGTGTTCAACGTCGTGGCGAAGCTCAAGGCGCCTTCGCCCGGTACGCTGCAAGGAGATTTAAAGAGGGATGCTGAGGCCGGGATGGGATTCCAGCCGGAGGACGGGGGTCTCGGGCCCACCTCGGTTTTGTTGGGATCAGGCGCGATCGTCATGCTGGCGCTGATGGTCGTCAAGCGCTTCCGATCTCGAATCGGGGGGACCAAGAAGGGCAAGGTGTTTTGATGGAACAAACCCTCCCGAATTAGACACATTAGAGCATTCAACCCGCCTCGACAGTCGCCTTGTTGTACCATTAGCGACCCAGCATAGATCATTCCGGATAGATTGGATCCACATGCATGCACAATGAGAGAGATAGTGATCACGATGCATGTCATACTATACAACCGTACCCCATAATACCCATCAAAAGCTCCCTCGCTCCCTTGCTCACAATTGCCCGACAGCGGCCGAATTCTCGATGAATTGATACGCCTCGTCCTTTTCGATGGTCGATATCGTCGACACTTTGCTCTTGTCAAAGTACACGCCGTAGAACTTGTCCGCCTGGGCAAGCATCTCTGATCGGAAAGTCGTCGTGATGAACTGAGCATTCTCAGAGAGCTTGTGGATCATGTTCGCGACGGCAGTCCGATACTGCGCATCCAGGTTGGCGTCAATCTCGTCAAAGAGATAGAATGGCGCGGGATCGCATTTCTGGATGGCAAAGACTGTGCGTCAGCCAGGCCGCCGACAGTGACGAAAGATCTTGTCTCACCCGTAGCCAGCGCGACAAGCGACTTTTGTCCGCCCGAAAGCTGCTGAATCCGCTGACCCTCGTCTGCTTTCGAGTTGAACGAAACCTGCAGGTAAGCTGTAATCCACCATGCGACCGTGTCCACTCACTCTGATCGAGATTCCAGTGTAGTTGTCTATCTCACTCTTCTCCCTCGGCTGCACACTTTCTTCAGACTCTTCCTCCTGTACATTAGTCACTCCCAGCCCGTCACCGTCGATCTTGACCACTCACGGCAAATCCTGCGTTTCGCTTCTGAATGATGAGCTGACCACGACCAGCTGGCACCAGCTCCTCGAAAACCTCCTCAAAGTACGTAGAAACTTGATTGAAAGTTCGTTCGATCGCCTCGTCCTTCCGTTGATCAAGCGTTTGGATCAACTCCTGGATTGAGGCTGCAGAGGCGTCGAGCTCTTCCCGACGCTTCAAGAGATCGTCCCTCTGTTTCGTGAAGTTGTTGTACTGTTCAAATGCCTTCTTGTTGACATGCGCAAACTTCTTGAGACTCTCGTGAATCTTGTGGAGTTTCTTTACAATCTGCTACTCAGCTCCGCTGCAAGGATCATGGCATTGTAAGCTGACCTTGTCGGGCCGGGTGTCGGTATATTTGGTGAAGGCTTCTTCTGGCAGCACACCGAGGTCTCGAATGGCATTGGTGCACTCTTCCTTGCGCGCGGACAGAGTCTGTCTCTTTGTGAGGTACCGTTCGGCGTTCTTCTGGACCTTGACAATCGCCCGAGTATTCTCTAGCTGTTCGGCTTGGACCTCTTCAAGCTTGGTAGTGATGTCCGCAATCTCGGCGGTGAGTTTTTCAACGGTCTGTTCCGATTCTACCAGTCAGCTCGACGGGATCGCAAGCAACCAGATACACGTACCCTGCGCTTGCTCCGCCAACTCGTCGATCAATCGCTTGACGTTCTGCAGCTCTTGTTCGCGAAGTTCCAGGTCACCCGACTGAAGAACACCAGCTCCCGCATCGCCTTCCAGCTCGTCGAGGTCCCCCCGAAGCTGAAGTCTGGTACGCCTGAGACCCTCATTGAGCTCGATCTCTAATTTGCTGCGCTCCGAGGACAGCTGACTATCAGCACACGACCGCGGCTGTTCGATGCACGCACCTCTTGTCGCTTCTTCGTAGCCTCAAGCAGAGCAGCTTTCTGCTCATCCGCCTCTTTCTGTAGCGACTCCAGCTGTTCGACCTCCTCGGCAGTCAACGTCTGCGTCAATTGAGTCTGCTTTTCCGCTTCATATGCGGCTCGCTTGGCTCTAGCGCTCCGCAATTCCGTTTCGGCGTCGTTCAAGGCCCCCTCGAGCTTGGCAAGTCGCTGTCGAGAAGCCTCCTCGTCTCTGGCTGCCGCAGCGGCTGCAGAAGCAAAGAGGTTCCTCGTTTCGAGTATTTGCTTTCGTTTCGCTTCCAACACTTGTATTTGACCTAGCGTAGTGCTGATTTGCTGCTCCAGGGCGGTCAACTCTTCCTTCACTTCCGCGTGGCGTGCCGAATCGGTTTGGAATGCCTCTTGCCACTTCTTCACCGCCTTGACAGCATCAAGTCGTGATTTACGAACATCGTGGAAACCACCGGTCAGGGCACCTTTGCGATCTACCCGATCGCCCTCAATTGTGACAGCGTTCAGGCCATGGGAACGAGTATACTGCGCCGCCGTAGTGAGGTCCTCGCAGATGATGGTTCGACCGAAGACTTGCTCGAAAGCCATTATATACGCCCGGTCGAACTTGAGCTTGGAGATCATCGGCAGAGCGTCGTTTGCTTTCGGATAATTGACGGCCTGGCTCTTGAGCCGGTTCAAGGGCATGAAGGTGACTCGGCCAGCTTTATCTCGATTCATCGCTTCGAGAATCTTGGTGGCGGTATCGTCGTTGTCGACAACCACATGGAAAAGACTGGTGAATGAGCTGAGAATAGTTGAATGAGGCACGATACTAACCTGTTCCCAGCTGTAACCTCTACAGCGGTCTTGTATCGATCAGACACCTCAAAGAGCTCATACAACGGGCCATACACTCCATCGAGCTGCAGTTGCTGCGCATACCTGCGCACAGCACGCAGACCGTTGGCGGTGTCCTTTCGATCAGTTCCGAACAGAGCCTGTCTGATCTCGCTCACCTTGTCCATCGTTCCTTGCAAGGTCCGCTCGTGGATGCCCAGCTGGTCCCGAGCATTGGCCACGGTTTGTCCCAGCTTTCCATCTTCTCGCCATAATTCCCTGAGTATGAGCCCAGCCCTTCTCGCAGAGTGCATCACTCACTTTCTCTTCTCCTGCATGGCATCGACCTTTGCTCGAAGCTCGGTCACCTCCTGACTCATCTCCTTGAGTTGCTTCCTCCGGTCTTCGTCTTGCTGCGTGGACGATTCAGAACGAGCAAGAACCTCGGCCATGTGTTCTTTCGCTCCATCAACGTCTCTGCTGAGCTCTTCGACACGGCTCTGCTGAGTCTGTTCGTATGCGCGAAGCGCTTCAATCTCATCATCGAGATATTTGTCTCGAGCAGCTTGGGAGGTGAATTGTTGGGCACGACCTTGTTTTGCGTACAGAACCGCGAGTTTCGCTTGGGTGACGTCGAGTCTGTGATTTGAGTATTTGGCTTACAAGACGATGTAACACTCACGCCTCTTTCGCTTCTCGCTCCTCCGTCACTCGGGCTTCCAATTCCTGGCCGAGCTCCGCAATCCTCTCAGCGACATCGGATATGCGAGCTTCAAGGGTCGTCAACTCCTCAGCGACCTCTCTACGTCGTTGCTCTCCCGAGACATTCGCCTGTCTGAAGTCCTCGATCAAACATTCGATCTCGGTGCGAGACTTGACCAGATCAGCCATCTCGGTCTCAAACTGGCGTAAAGCGAGGGTAGTCGTTGACAAAGATAATTTGGCAGTTGTGAGGGCTTCCTCGTATTCCTAGACTTGAGCCGCTGCCGTGCAACAAATCTGTCATGGGAGACTCACTTGCACAACAACCTCACGTTGATTGAACTCCTTTCGCTTCTGATTGGAGACGTGTATATCATTGCGTCTGTCCTCCTCCACCTGATCGTTAGTCACACCCCTAGACATGTTGTCCCAGCCGCTGCGTACCGTGTCTAGAGCAACAGTAACTTCTTCCAGCTCTCGCTGGTGTAAAGCATACTCCAAGCACCGCCTTTCCCGATCACTTTTTTGATACTCTTTCAATTCCTCCTTCTCCTCCTCCAGCTCGTTCAATCGTTCCTCGATCGTATCCAGGAACGTGACGATCTTCTCGCGCTTCGCATCGGTCTCGTCCATGATCTTCATCGATTCTTGTCGTTTCTTTTCATAGACCTTGGTACCGGCAACTTCCTTGAGCACGTTCAGGCGATCTTTGTCGCTGATGTTGGTAAGGTGTGTAATCTACCGTCAGCAGAGCACAGAGGGTGTGGAGGGGGGTCACCTACTCGGCCTTGGGGTACGATATAGTAAGGGTTACTCTCTGAGAATCCGGCGCTCTCAAGCAGATTGTGGACTTCTGCCTTGGTAGCACTTTTCCTGTCGAGAGAGTACTCGTCCTTCTTTTGACCGATTGTACGCCTCAGTCGGAGCTCAGGAAGGGAGTTTGGGAATCGTCCATCGGAGTCTGGCATGTCAGCCGATGGCAGGGCAATTGCGAAAGCTTACTGTCGAAGACAATCTCAACGTATGCGGAAATAGTAGCCGATTTTCCGGTGCCTTCGTGCAACAATCTCAATCGTTCCTCTCGAGACATTGAGCTGTATTGGTCGGACAGGACGAATCGGATAGCTGCCCGTCAGTCGCGCGTCGAGGCTCGCCAGGTGAAGTGAGAGGAAGGGGCATGGGGGAAGGCGGAATGCATGGCGACCGTCTGCTTACCTGAGAAGAAGTTTGATTTTCCGCTACCATTTCGCCCGACAATGACGTTGTGCTTTGGCCTGGTGTCAGTATGTCCAGCATATGCAAGTGTGAAGGAGCGGAGTAGAACAGGGCGTACGAGAAAGGCTCAACAGCAATCTGATCTCTATACGACTTGAAGCCTAGACATTAGATGTGCCCTCCGGGGTTATCTCGCAAGTTTCGACTCACCGTGTACTGTGATTGTCTTGATGTACTGGTTGTCAGTTGCGTGCACGCTACAAAAAGATCGTACTCACCATGGCGAGCCGAGATTACGTCCTGAATGGACGAACAGTTATAATGCTTCGAGTTTCCTCTACGCCCAAATTGTAACAAAGCGTGGATAGACGAGTTGAAGCCAGTCTGAATCTTATGCGCTTGTACGTCTTGCAATAGTCGCGTGTATCGCAGGGCCCTGAGAATGGACGACGGAGCAAGCGGGTGAGGTGAAGAAGTGTCTTAATTGTAACTCTCGAGTTGGCTCTCCTCTTGGTAGCTGGCGAATACGTCTGAACGCGTGTTTCCATGTTCCCGTTCCAGCCCAGTCGCGTCAACCCCCCCCCCCCCCCAGCCTGTTGCTTACGTAATCATCCCGATCCCGCCAGAGGACTATACCCCGGCGGCGATCACCGTGCCGCATCCTGTCATCCTGCGGGGTAGCCAGCTGTATTATCGTCCATGACATCGCCAGGTCTTCGACTCTTTACATTCAGCACGACATGGACGATCAAGATGAGCTGGCTCGGTTTACCGGAGCGAGGTGAGCTGGTTCTGCTGAGGCGTGATATCGAGGGCGGCAGCATGTACTCATCCACAGCCACTACCCGGGTCAAGGGAGACCGGGACATGCTCCCGTCCCTCGTCGAGGGGAGAACCCCGAGTTTGATGAGTTGTGCGATCAAGTCACCGAAGGGGACATGGACCAGACTCCGGACGTAATTCAAGAGATGAGAAGGTGCGTCTGCATGTCGTTCACGGTGCTAACATGTTAGGGCGTTGTGGGCGACCTGGAGGACAGAGGCACCTCGAGGGCGAGAGATGCCTCAAATACCATCGACAGGTGGAGAAGACGCCGATCTTGCTCGGTACAGCTGCACTCGTATTTTGTATAGTCGAATATCTGACTCTTAGAGCTCTAGCAGAGTCCGCGCGAGAGTCGAGAAACGGCTCGAGAGCGCAATCACTCGTCCCTAATGACGAGGATGAGGAGCTCATGAGGGCGATAAGACTGAGCGAGGAGGAGGCTAGAGCGCCCAAACGAGCGAGGAGATATTCTACGCCAGAAGAAGAGAGGAGGATGCTGGCAGAGTACGGCGCTTACAACGCCAATCAAGACAGCCTAACTAACTCGCAGGGCAATGGCGGCCTCCCTGGCTGAACAGCCAAACGACGAAGTCCTGCAGGATCTCTCTGACGACGAGGACCTGACTAGGGCCAATGAAGAGTTCCGGGCATCCAGAGAAACATTCAGGGAAGAGGAGACGAGGCGGAGAGAGGCCAAACGGACTTCTACAACCAACACGGCAGAGTCAACGCCCGTGCCAGGCGGTGAGGCGGCTTCCGGGGGTGAAGGGGTCTCGGGGGAGATGGGAACAGCGGTGGAAACGACTGAACCGACCCAGGTTGGCCAGCCCCCCAAGTCCGGTCTCGCAGCCGTTCTCGGTGATCGAGCCCAGATGGAAAGAGAACGTTTGGCCCGTCAGGCAGCTCGACAAGCGCATCAATCAGGCCAAGCAGGGCCATCTGGTACCTCGTCGACAGGTGCCCCGCCAAAGTCATCGACACCCATGACGGCCCATTCCGAACGGCCCAGAGTTGCAACCCTAAATGACTACAGCCCTGCCGACGCTAGCTCTTCCCGAAGAACGGATAATGGGAGGACTGTACAGGCTGGTTCGGCAAGCGGACCAACTTCACGCTCGACCTCATATGCTAACCCGTATCATCCGTTCCGGACTGCCTCACCTGGGCAGGATGCTGCGGGAGAATACTATCTGGACGGCGAGCTGCGCCATACGGCTATGACAATCGGTCGACCTTCCAACGAGCCGACGTTTACTGCTGAGCAAGTCATTGGCGACGTAAGTCTGTCTCAGTACGTGCAAGGCTTGACGACTGACCTTGGAACAGAAAGACCAGATTTCGTTGATCATCATGTCGACCTTTGTGGTGGATGAAGAATGGTTGCAGGGGCTCCTGCCGCCCGCACATCTCGTGCCTCGCATCATCATCAGACCGCATTCGAAAGAACACCAGCCTGAGTTCAACGGTAAACTGCACATCCTCGACAACGGCGAGCTCAGATGTTACCCTACGATGCCCGATAACTGGGGGTGAGCCCTTCCTCTGGTACCGTTGACTGTGTCTCTGATGCCAAGTTCGGCTCATATGAAGTTCTTCTGGGTAGGCAAATGGTCTACAGCGCAGTAAAGGTCACAGCTGATGGTCAGATTGTCTACCGGACTGGGAGACTCCGCGCCGCCGTCATGACTGCCAATATGGTCCCGTACGACTGGGACTGGATAGAGAATGTGAGGTTCAAGATCTGCTCGCGAGCCAGCTGAAAGTCAGACCGTCTTCGTGCAAGACTTCCTTCAGCATCGGGGACGAGCGACCGAAAGCTTGTCTCCGCCCACAGATGATTTCCCGCTGCAGTTCCGAAACATTTTCACCCACCTCAAACTGTACAAAGCGTTGTACTTCATTCTGGAAAAGCATCCATTCGGTAAGGATGTTCCGCTCACCCCTTCCGGCCAATTCGCCAGTTTATCGAAATGGGATTGGAGTCGGGTCCGGGTGAAAGTCGTCATGTCGGTGCCTGGAAAATATGCGGGAAGTGAGGAGATGGAGAAGCTTGGGATGATGCGGTTGGGCAAGGTCTTGAACGATAGCGGCTGGAAGCCTAAGCCCGGGGAGGAGGTGAAAGTCGAGTATCAGGTGAGCTCTAACGAATGTTCATATTGAGCTCTACTGACCCCCAGGGCTCATCGTTGGGAACCTATGGAATTGACTGGATCGACACATTTTATAAACTTTGTTGCGGCAAGACCTTGCGGTCTTTGATAGGCAAAGCCAAGCCGACCGGTTTCCCCCCCATCAAGATTGTATTTCCCTCGCTCGCTACCGTTGAAGCGAGTGAGGTTGGACGAGAGGTGAGCGCACAACGACTAGACATCCGAAACGCTGCTCGAAAACGCTGACAGATAGGGCGGGGGGACCATGTTCTGTGGCAAGAACGCGTACAACGGGGCTACAAAGCACCTTTTTCATGACGCCAACTCCAAAGTAGGCGGAGTTTTGATGCACTCCAAGGTATGCTACAAAGTTTCCGAGAGGCCGCCAGCTCATGCGACAGGTTATCATCGCGCTGTTCGAGCCTCGACCAGATGCTCTCGGTGTGATGAAGCAGACAAGCGAGGAGACAGCGGCTTCTGGCTCCGGTAAACGCAAGGCCGACGAAATGGAGGGTGAGAACGAGGGGGTTGGGGGATGGGCGTATGTCGGAAGCCATAACTTTACGGGCGCAGCTTGGGTCAGTACCTTTCAGCAATATGCTTCCAGACTCTGATGAACAGGGCACCGTCAACTTGAAAACGACACCTCCGACGTTGTCCATGCGCAATTACGAACTTGGCGTTGTCTTCCCCCTGCGTATGTCCTGCCGAGCCGCCAAGGGTTTTCCACTTACATGGCAGCGAGGCAAAATGCGGGCAAAGTTGCAGATACAGTCGCACCTCACAAGCGTCCTCCTCGTCCCTATAGCGCGAGTGATGTCCCATGGGTAAGTCGTTTGCATGCCGATGATGCGATGTGGTTGATGAGACCAGGACCAAGCGAAGCATTTGGATACTGCGGGATAGATTGGAGAATGGTCCAATGTGGAATGTTTCTAGTGACCCAGACTCTGCTATGTACATTGCGAAGAGCCTCCTGTATCGTAGACCCGATTACATGTATTGTATGTACTCGTATGGCAGTGGTGAGGCTTGACAGGCATTGGAGAAACTCGCTCGCATAGTGTTGTGTTGTGAGCCTGTTCCTACTTTCGAGGTGATCGCCGCCACCGCCACCGCGTTTTGACTTTTGAACAAAGTGATCGATAAACCAACCTTTGGGTCAACAGTGACAAGCTAGAAATTCCCTTTCACCTCGTGTTCATCTACATCCCTTAGACTTCTCGACTCGGATCATCTTTTCATTCTCACCTGTTGATCAACAAAACATGGCAGCACCAACCACTGCGCCCTCGTCCAAGGTCTTCTCGATCCTCGGCAAGGGACTCAAGGCGAACACGGCGGCCGACCTCGAGCCGTACTTGACCCAGTTGAAGGAGTTGGAGGACGTCGAGGAGGTTCATTTCGGAGCGAACAGTTTGGGGGTGGAGGCGTGTGAGGCTATTGCGGAGGTCTTGAAGGAGAAGAAGACGCTCAAGGTGGGTTGGGGCAGCTCTTTCATCTGCCGTCAGACAGACTCAAGGGGGGTTACGGTTGTGAGGCGGGCATGAGCTGGAGGACTCTTCAGGGGGGAGTGACTGAAGACCATGCGGCCCTTTGGGCGGTAGATCCCACCTGGATGTCTTTGAGGCCTGCTCGCCCATCCCGGCTCACTGTTTTCGTGACCTAAATCCCAAGCTTGATGGCGCAGTGTTGAACCCAACGTCCGCCCCGTGCGCTGACACCTCAGGTCGCCGACTTTGCGGACATCTTCACCGGTCGTCTGATCTCCGAGATCCCGCAAGCTCTGTCGGCATTATGCGACGCGCTCGCCGACCACACCTCGTTGGTCGAGATTGACCTTTCGGACAATGCGTTCGGCGGGCGATGTACCGACGCCATGACCAAGTTCTTGACGACCAACACTTCGTTCTCCGTGTTCAAGTTGAACAACAACGGTCTGGGCCCTCAAGGCGGGGCTATGATCGCCCGATCTCTCTCTGCCAACGCGGACAAGTGCGCTCGAGAGGGCAAACCCTCGTCGTTGCGCACGATTGTGTGTGGGCGAAACCGACTCGAGAACGGTTCGGCGGCCGCGTGGGCCGAGGCGTTTTCAAAGCACAAGGGGCTGGTCGAGGTCCGGATGCCGCAGAATGGGATCAGGATGGAAGGTATCGCCAAGATCGCCGAGGGTCTGTCCAAGAACCCCAACTTGCAACACCTCGACTTGCAGGACAACACCGCGACAAAGACCGGCACCCGGTCCATCGTCAAAGTCCTCTCGTCGTGGCCTGACCTCCGGGTCCTCAACCTCTCAGACTGTATCCTCGGCAACGCAGGAGGAATCGCCCTCGCCACGAGCCTGTCTGTCGGGTCTAACAACAAGCTCGAGAAGTTGCAATTGCAGTACGGCGAGTTTGACAAGCGGACAGTCGAGATCCTTTCGGAAGCTATCGCCCAACACCTCACCGGCCTGAAAGTCTTGGAGCTGAACGGGAACAAGTTTGACGCCGAGGACGAATGTGTCGAGAAGCTCAAGGAGGCTTTGGCGCTGCATGGCAACGAGGACGCTTTGGACGACCGTGAGTGCTGCTCGGCAGGTCTGGCGTTCACCTTTACTAACGGGCAGTCGACGACATGGAAGAGGTCGACGAGGAGGAGGAGGAGGAGAGCGAGGAAGAGGAGGCTGAGGAGAGCGAAGAGGAGGAGGAGGTGGATGACGGTGTCGACAAGGGAGCAGCAGGCGAGGACGCCTTGCCCCCAGCGACCGACAAGGACGCCGACGAGTGAGTCATGTTTTGTGGAACAGCAGAGCATACACTGACGACAGCCTCGCCGACATGTTGGCCAGCGCTCACATTGCCAAATAATCAGTCTCCTAGATCACCTAGATTGGCGCTTGGTCTAGCATGTCCAGGCAGCAGCGTCTTTCATCTTCTTAATATCTTTTGCCCGGGACAGCGAACCTATGCATATTTCTCTCCATCTCTGCCTGCGCCTGGGTTCTGCAAGATACTATACACACACTATGGATGGTCGGGTCGTTCCTCTCTGCGACTATCTGGTCACGCCGTACCATGCCAGGCCGGCACATCCGCCGAGCGCAATAGCCATCCAAGGGGGCATCTTGAACGTCTTGCACCCGACAAACGCTCCAGAAGCGACGACGCCCCAGAACGGGTCAGCGGTCAACGGTCCGCTCAAGGTCTGAGGCGAGCTCCCGCCTTCACCCCCCGCACCTCGGTAGATGTACCCGACGAGGAACAACTGCCAGACGGCGACAAATACAAGTCCAGAGGCCGCAGCGTTGAGACCTCGGATGATGGCTCGAACGAATGGCTTGTCTCTCCAGCTCGCGTAGAAGGGGATCAGGGCGAGATGGATCGTGATCCCAGGCGAGAAGATCCCCAGCCAGCCGAGGAAAGCTCCGAGCACGCGGTTGGAAGGGTTGGCGAGAATACCGAGGGCGACGGCAAAGTTGAAGTTGGGTCCGGGGAAAGCTTGAAGAATGGCAAATGTCAGGAGGAAGTCTCGGGAGCTGACCCATCCTGAAAGGTCAGTATCTGATTTGGCAGAGGCCGATGCGATGTAGGAGACCATCGAGACGTACCAGGTCCCACGACGTAGTCACGGAGAAGAGGGATGACGACAGGTCCGCCTCCAAAGATGATTGTTCCCGCGATGACCATGTTGGAGAAGAACTGGGATTAGTGACCGGGAACTCTGACCTAGTCGACCACTCACGTCGAGCGCTCGGGGTACGACGCTGCCGGCGTTCTTGAGACCAGCTCTAGTCGACAGAGGCACGATGAGGAGTAAACAGAACCCGGCGAAGAGACAGAGCGCTGCTCGGCGGGAGACCGTCTTCAGGGGACTCGATGTCGGGGTCGCACCAACGTCCTCCTGGTCGGTGGGATGAGCTGTTCGCTGTGAAATCATCGACGCTCTTGACGATGGTGGGAGCGCAGGCTCGACGTCATCGGTCGGGGGCAGTCGGCGATGGGACAATTTTGGGGAAGGAGCAGGAGAAGGGTAAGAGCTCGGTCGGATCGAGGCAATGTCCTTGTCCATATCCTCGGGTTGTGCACCACGGCTTTCGACTCGGACAGCAGCTTGCGCGGGCGCTGTCGCCATCCTGTTCATCTCAATCGCCTCTGGCTCGTCCTCCGGCGCTTGAGCTTGATGGTTCGGTTCCTTCTTCAAAAGTCGGCGGATCGGGCCCGTCAACCATCTCCTCCTGAAATCCCACGCAAAGGTGGTGATCCCCCCCGCGGCGATCAACGACGGGTACATGGCCGGGTGGTGGTAACAGACGCCGAAACTGGCGCTCAGCCACACGATCAACGTCGTGATCCTATCTGTGCTTGCTGCCGTGCCCAACTGCACCGCGGCGAGGGCGATCAACCCGACGGCAGCGGCGTTGAGACCCGTGAGAAGGCTCATGACCTGACCGGGGAGCTCGTCGGGGATCCGGGAGACTCCAAAGCCGAGCGCTGCCATACCGGCCGCCCCCGGGAGGGACCAGAACATGAAGGCGAGGAGACCGGGGAGGAGACCCTGGGTGACTACCGCGATCGACAATGCGACCTTGGTCGACGCTGGACCTGGCAGCGCGCCCGAGAGCGAGAACAAGTCGAGGTAGGTCCGTTCGTCGATCCATTTCAGCTTTTCGACGAACCGGGCTTTGAGGAGGATGAGATGGACGGCTGCGTGGTTTCAGCGTCCGACGTGGGAGGCGGTCTTGCGATCGACCCAGGGCAGGGATGGGGATGATCACCGGCGGGGTTACTCACGGGGTCCACCGAAAGCGATCAAGCCGAGGTCGGAGCAGTGCCGACACACCTCGAGTAGTCGCTCTCTCAACGGTCTGTCCATGATCGTGATCGACCCGGAGGCTCTGTACAATATGAAGAGGCAAGAGGGGAGTTGGGTTCAGTCGTAAAAATCATGCCCCCGTGATTTAAGTCTAAACAGTCGAAATGGCAATGTGGTGCGCCAAGACGACAGAGCACGAACGTGGGTGAAACTTGGTATCCCCCTCTTACCGATCTCTACGAATCATACATCTTTGCATGCGCGATTTCTGGACACCAATATGGTGGAGCAACCCAGTCAGACGTCACGCGACTCGCGCTCGGCTCGGGACATAGTTTGGGAGTCGCAGCATAGGATATAACGCGCGGGCAGCTGATATCACAAAGTCTTTGTTGACGGCCACATCACAAAACGACTTCTTTTTGTTAAACCATCTGTCTATCCTACCCTCCTACGCAGATATTACGAAAGGGGACTCATAAAGACCGCCAGCTCGGCCATGAAAATGCTCTTCGCTGCAGGTGCTTTAGCGTTGTGAAGCTGTTAGCTGTTGTTTACGAGTGGAGTGTGTATGTTTCCAGATGCCGGGTGTTCACCGGGCGGTTCCTCGCTCATCTTAAGCTGTGCAGGTGCAGGCCTTAGCCCTGTCCCATGCCGCATGTCTGCTTCACTCGTAGGCTGATGCGGCGAGGGAGAGACCCAGTTACAGATCTGATGGAGACAACGGCGAAGGGCAAACAGTCACAAGACAATCAGTTCCGGCCCCTGATCCCTCCACACTCCGGAGACCGTGCAGGATCTCACAAGACGAGTCCACGCCCCGATGGGTTCGCTCGTCGAGGAGAGTGACGAGAGCAACAGGGGTATATCGTGTCGCATCACCACGGAAATACACAGGAGACGAGTCGACACATCGCTCAGCGTCTCTAGCTTCCTAATCCTCCTCCATCTTCTGCTTGTCCTTGGATTCTCTGCCAATGAGCCGATGTACCCTTTTGGCATCCCGCGTCGGCGCAAAGAGCTCACCTGATATACAAGACGTTGTTGCACCTGATGAAGACTTCTCCGAGCGCGCCGTTTGATTTACCATTCTCAATCTCCTCCGTGTTTGACAACTGCCCATCAGCGCCGTTGGCGGCATTTGACAGTCGGAAATTGCATGCGACGTCCTCCAACAGTCATGTAAAGGTGTCAAACTACCCACCTGGAGGTTCATGTAGCCATCGGTGGAGACGAGGAAACCGCGGTACTCGAGGCCCCACTTTAATCGGACATTGACGATCTTCCCGGTCAGATCTTGGAGGAAGGGCTTGGGGTTGACGGGCTGGACGTTAGTTTGAGCTGTATAGAGCGCGTCATGACTCACTTTTATGGTAGACATGGTGGGATATGAGAGTAGCAAGCGCAAGAGGTGTCAAGACGAGCGATGAGGCGTGTACATTTCGAGGGAGAAGTAGGCGCGCGTACCAATATGTTAGGCATCGGAACAAGCCTACCGCCTCTCTGGCACGCCCGAAATAGGCACGCCACAGCGATTCTCCTTCATCCTCCTGTCCATTTCACCATGTTGATGAATCAACCATACCTCGCCCTTTCTCACCGACCACACCTTGAGGCATAGCAGAATGTGTAAGCTGAGCTGACCATAAAGTTGCGCGTTTGCTGACTACTCAGCGGGCTTTGGTGGCTTTGGTCAGAGCAACAGTGAGCCTTCAATCCCGACAGATCCTCGGACGCTACAGTTAACGTCAGATCCCTCAGGAGGCTTCTCCTTTGGCGCGTCGAACAGTCAGTCGCGCCGAGTCGTATAAGAACGCTTACTAACAATCAGACAATTCGTCATCGACCACTCCGGCGTTTGGCCAACCGGCTCAAGGCGCGACGACTCAACCCCAAACCACCTCCCTCTTCGGCAACACCCAGACCTCGTCTACTCAACCCGCATCTGGCACGAGTCTGTTCGGGTCGTCCACCCCTGGCGCGGCTCCTGCCTCTGGCGGCTTGTTCGGAGCAGGCTCAGCGACCGGCGGCGCTACAGGTGGAAGTCTATTCGGCGGAGCAAACACCGGCGCTGCGTCGACTGCACCAAAACCCGGGGGATTCTCCTTCGGTGCGACACCTACGACCACCACTCCCGGCACATCCACCCCTTCCGCCCCAGCAGCCTCTACGAGCCTGTTTGGCGGGGCGTCCAACACCGCCTCCCAGCCTGCTGGATCCACCACTCCCGCTTCTAAACCGCTTTTCGGAGGTTTCGGCCAGTCGACCACACCTGCCGCCGCACCTCCCGCTGCGTCTGGCGGAGGCCTCTTTGGCGCCAAGCCAGCTGGCTCGGGAGGCCTCTTCGGCAGTGCCCCCGCATCGGGCACAACCACCCCGTCTCAACCTGCCGCTCCGGCCGCGGGCGGATTCTCGTTCGGAGCCAAGCCAGCGGAATCGAGCAGTGCTTCCGCTCCAGCTACGACCGCCCCTGCTGCACCCGCTGCGACGACTGGATTGTTCGGTGCTAAACCCGCTACCCCAGCCCCTGCCTCTGGGGGTCTGTTTGGAAGCGCTCCAGCTTCGGGAACCACGACCCCTGCCGCTGCACCTCCTGCGGGAGGAAGCGGCTTGTTCTCATTCGGCAAACCTGCCGAATCGTCCACGAAACCATCTTCTGCTACGACTGCTCCTGCTCAACCGTCCACATCCCTCTTTGGCGCTCCAGCGGCGCCTTCGACCGACACAGCTAAACCCGCCGCACCTGCCGCAGGAGGATCTCTGTTCGGAGGAGGAGGATTGTTCGGCGCGAAGCCTGCTGCCGGAACAGACGCAAGCAAGCCTGCGACCGGCACGACGACACCCGCTGCGCCCGCACCTTCGACTGGCGGCTTCAGCTTCGGTGCCCCCGCTGCCTCATCTTCCACCACGACCGCCCCTGCCTCTTCCGAGCCTGCCAAGGCGCCTGCTGCCCCGGCGGCGGGAGGGTTCAGCTTCGGTAGCCTGGGTGCCGCCGCTAGCAAACCTGCTACCCCTGCCTCGACGGGCGGAGAGGCCCCAAAGACGGGCGGCTTGTTCTCTGGTCTAGGCGGAGCATCGGGAACGGCGACGCCCGCGGCAGGCGACAAGGCCTCGACGACAGCCCCAGCTGCGGCGGCTGGAGATGCGCCCAAGCCCGCTTCCGGGGGCTTCTCGTTTGGAGCTCCCGCATCAGGTACCGCCACGCCGGCGGCTGCGGGAGACAAGGACAAGGGTAAGGCACCTGAACCGGCCAAGACGACTTCGACATTTTCGTTCGGAAACACGCCTGCTGCGAGCGGGACGGCTACTCCTGCGGGGACGGCTGCACCCGCCGCTGGTACCAGCAGTATGCTTAGCACGATGGCGACTGCTTCGGGAGCCGCCACGCCTGCTGCGGGAACGACGACTGCCCCTGCAACGACAACCGCCTCGGCACCGGCTGCATCTACCAGCGTGACCGAAGCTGCGCCGAACTTGCTTCGGGGCAAGACTCTCGAGGATATAGTAGACGGATGGACCAAAGATCTTGAGGAGCAGGTAAAGGAGTTTGAGCGACAGGCCGGGGAAGTCAGAGAATGGGACAAGGTGTTGGTGCAGAATGGCGACAAGGTAAGCTTAAGGGGTGTATGGAGACGGAAGACTGACGGCAGATTACCGAGCTGTATCAACAAGTCCAGCAGGCTTCGGGCGACCAGGCGGCGATTGATGCGCAATTAGATAGACTGGAACAGGAGCAAGCGACCTTGGAAAGCATTGTTGAGCGATACGAGAAGGAGGTGAAGAAGCATGTCGAAGATGGCAACAAGCCGTTTGCGGCCAAGACCGAGGCGGAGAAGTCGAGGCAAGAAGCGTAAGTCGCGGCGTTGTCTATCTCCAGTCTTTGTGTGGTGGACTAACGGGACAGCTATGCTACCGCCGAGGACCTCAATGGGCAGCTGAACGACTTGTCTAGGAACTTGTCGACCATGATCGACGAGGTCAACAAGTTGTCTGCGACGCAGCAGCAGACGGCTGAGGGCGACGACCCGGTCAACCAGCTTTCGGCTATTCTCGGCGCGCACCTGCGTGCTCTGCAGTCGATAGACGGCAACGCTGGGCGTCTGGAGGATAAGGTGATCGAGCTCGAGTCGAGGATGGGGCATGATAAGGGTCGGTTTGGCCTGCCCAGGCGATGATTGTGAGAATGGGTCCGGTCGATGAGCCTAGACGGGCGCAGGTGGAGCTGGATGGTGATGATGAACATGATGCATGTACTGTACAACATTTTTGGCTCTTTTCCTACACGTCCCCATCGAGTTTGTCCTCTTCTTGATCAATGTTCATCGCTCTATCGGGCGAGATGCTAGGCGAACGACTGACATAACGACCCCGCGTATCCCCTTCCTCGCCTTGGGAACCTGCAGGGCTGACGGAGCGAGAGGGGGAGCGAGAGACATATCTGCCGTCCGAGTTGATGGATGACGAGCGAGAGCGGGATCGGTCGTCGCGTCGGCGCAAGTCGGGCGATGAGCCGCGAGACGAAGGTGGGGTGCGCGAGGGTGTACGGGAGAGAGACCTTCCGCGGGGGGGAGTATCGTCGTCCTGCCCGTAAGCTACTGACACATCTCATCGCTTGCGGGGAGAGAGCATTGCGCACCAAAAGTGATTTCCGAGGGGGCAAACCCTCGGTTTCTTCCAGGACAGACCGTTGTGTCAATCGCGGGAGAATGATATCGCACACTCGCTCTTGCGTCAAGAGGTCGTCGATGAACTCGTCAAAGTGAGTCAAAGAGTACCCGCCTGCAGAGAGTTAGCAGCGGTCACGGCGCGACACAAAGACGAGACCGGGGAGACTGACCGACTTGTCGGACGCGCAGCTTGCGGTAATCTTTCATGAGCGGCTCGAGGATCTCGTACACCTCGAGCGAGCGGAACGTCAGTCGGATGTAGAACGCCGCGAGCGCGCGGAGGTATCTAATAATGAGCGGGGGTTGGGGGTTGGAATTGGGGGGGGGGGGGGGGGGGGAACGGGGGGCGAGGGGATCCAAAGAGCCCGCCGCCGGAGTAAAGGAGCGGGACTGTTGGACAGAACGCAGACGCACTTGAACTCTTCCGCGAGGAGGTACTCGAACAAGATCTCCTTCTCCGGCTGCAGCTGCAACAGCTTGAGCGTGAGACACATGAACGGCGTGGGCGTCTGACGATCATACACCCCTCCTATGGCGTTGCATGCGATCGCCTGGTCAATGAGAGACTCGGCGTTGAGCGCGAAACAGTGTTCTTTCCAATACAGCGAGTCGTAGATTCTCGCTCGGATGACTTTTTCCACGAGAAACTGGGTGGTTAGTGGGTTGAAACGATGAAAGAGCGGTGGGGGGGAGGGGGGAGGGGACGCACCTGAGGGTTGCTCCCGTGTACTGCCTGGGCGCCGCGGTTGGTCGAGTTGGACATGGCGCTGGGGGATTATGCCCTCTGAGCGGGGCTGAGAGCGGGTTAGGGAGGGGGGAATGGGGAGAGAGGGAAGAGGGATGAAAGGGTGGATCGTGAATCGAGGTTGAACCGCAACAACATTTATCATTTCCTCGCCGTGGTCGGTCCTGTCCAGCGCGCGCCCAGTCAAGTTTCCAACCACCACCACCATCCTTTCCACTCTCGACTTGATCTCTGATCTCTGACTCTCACCTCAACAACAGACTAACAGAACCCTTGTGCGCGCTTTGATATCGCCCATACCCCAATCGACCCTGCACACACACACCCGAACCACCCAGCATGTCCGATAGAGAAGGAGGTGCCGACGACGACGTTGGGCTCCCCAAGGCCACCGTCTTCAAGCTCATCCAAGGTCCGTTTCGCCATCCAAGTTCTCGACCTGGTCTCCTCCTTCTTTCAATGTGCCACTGGCACCTGATGCCGACGTTGTAATCGACCACGACGTCGCTACAAGGCTCAATTACTGACGCGCAGAGATGCTGCCCCAGGACATCGCATGTTCGAAAGAAGCCAAAGACATCATCGTCGACTGCTGCGTCGGTACGCCGCGTCCGTCACTCAACGCCCCATCAATCCCATCTCATCCGCGCTTCACCCTCCTTCCTCCATCCGCTGACATCAGAATGGGTCAAGTTGATCTCGGCGCAGTCAAACTCCGTCTGCGACGCCAGCTCCAAAAAGACCATCTCGCCCGAACATGTTATTGAAGCGCTCAAGGTGGGTCTGTCCCCGCGCCCACACTCCTTTGTCCGAGAGTGCTTTCCTCAGAAGGCCTTTTTTCCTTAGCCCCTAGCCCCCCGCGAGGTGACCGCTGAAATCGCAGCAACTCGGTTACGAGGACTTCATCCCCGAGGTGGAAGAGTCGAACAAGGATTTCAAGCAGTCGCAAAAGGTACAGTCTCAATCGGCCTGTCGTAGTCTCAAATCAACTCATTGACGCTGACTACAGGAACGGCAACGGACCCAGCCCGACACGAACGGTATGACCCAGGAGGAGCTTTTGGCACTGCAGGAGAGGCTGTTCGCCTCGTCGCAAGCGCGCATGCAGTCGGGTCAATAGCGCGTATGACTGCGTGGGGCTCACGGGCGGTCCGGACGACGGCATTCCACATCCCACCTTGGCTCATCATGGTCGACTATTCTGGTATCCGGGATCGTGTTGTACAACAGACATCTTTCATGCGCATGTAAAACTATGATAGCAACGGTGCTCAGCGTACAGGTCGGTCGGTGAGTGATGATGCTATATATGTCTAGGACAGCCCGGATGACCCTCTGCCCGATCCCGCCCGGTGCATCACCACTGTCCATTCCTTTCGCGCTGGTGGTTCAAGCGGGATTTGCGCTGGTAGTCTTTGGGACGGAGGACGGCCCACTTGAATGTCGGGGGCGGAGCGTAGTTGATAGATTGCGCCGACTTCTTGTCCCGCTGGATGATCTCTTCCCGTCTCATGTCCGACTGCACTCTCTGCTCGAGGCTCCTCAACACATCCCCAGCCTTGTCGCCATACTGTTCCGTCGCCGCGGAGCCCTTGGAAAAGGCGAGTGAGACTTCATCGCAGATCGTGTCGATGAGGGATCGCGTCGTCTTGTCCCATTTCAACCCGTTCGAGTCCATCTCCCGCACGGCCTGCTCGATCCCTGCGAGGTCTCGGAAGCTGTACCACCGGACGTGAATCACCTCGTTGTACGCCGAGGTGAGGCATCCGCACAGGTACGACTCGAGCGAGGCCGTCTGCGCGTGTTGGAACAAGGCGAGGGCGAGGTGCGGGTTGTTGAAGTTTTTCCTCAACAGCTGCATGGCGTGCGCGAGGATATGCGGGTACGCTCTCGAGTACATCATCTCCCCGTCGGCCGACATGGTCTGGGTGAAGATGTTCTGTTTCGCCCATTCAAGCACCTCGACGTCGGTCATCAACGCGCTCATCGATTCTTTCAGCTGATCCAACTCGGTCCCCAGCGCCTGATCAATCTCCCCATCCTCGATCGCAAACGCCCTCGCCGTCTTTTGCGCCCGATACAGCGCCCGACCCACGCTCAACTGCGCGCCGTACGGATCCGTCGTGGGTCCTGAACCGGGTCGCAAGGCGTCTTTGCTCTCGAGATCGGCAAAGATCCCAGCGAGGACATTGTTGAACGCTGCCGCCTCGGCGGGAGTCGTCCCGAGCCCTCGACTCGCGCGTCGATGCACCCCTCGGTATTTACGCGTGGGCGGGGCGGTCGCTGTGCTCGAGGAGGATTGGTACAGGTCTTGCAGTCCGTCCGCGGTCCACCCTTCCGGCTGCCGAGCGAGCCGATCTTGGAAACTGGTCGGTCAGTGCCCAGTCCCATCCAATGCGAGGTCAACGCACAATGACTCTGACTTCTCCTGCTGCGAATCGCCAAAGATCCGGTCGAGGGACGAGCCCGACGAGCGGTTCGGGATCGGCGTAGAGCTACGTATCAGCGTTGTCCCACACCCCGCCTAACAGATTGATGAAACACTCACCTCAAGCCTAGCGACTCTGGTTCGACGATCCCGTCAGTCTCCTGCGCAGATCGCGCCAGCTCGTCGAAACCAAACTCGTCGTCGACCAGGGGCGGCTCGGCGGCGGATCTGGACGACTCGCCGAGCTTGACGGGAGTTGACGTGGAGATGAGCCGGGCGACATGGGTGGGTCGGGCGGGTTGGGAGGATCGGATGGCCCGGGATCCGAGTACGGCGGCTTGTCTCTCGAGGATGGAGGCGAACATGTAGGAGGGCGGTGAGAGGAGTAGCGATAGTGACGGTGATGGTGATAGTTGTAAAGAAGGGAAGTCTTTTGCGACGAACCGCTTGACATTCTTTGAAATATCCGCTCTTCGAAACGTCACGTGGCGATGCCGTATGGCAATATTAGGTAGAGGGATAGTTCTGAATCGGTCATTGGCGTGTAGGCAACAGTGATCGCGACGGTGACGTCGAGCTATGCATGCTCGTGTTCTATATAGAGTCAATTTGATCGATCTTATAACCATGGAAGAGTCGATAAGCAGTTGTGTGCTCAGTGAAAAGTCAAAACATGTCCACCCCATCCCCTCGTCCCTTCATCCTCTCGCCGAGCAGCCTCACGCGCTCCCCCGGATCCTCGCCGTTCCACTTTTCCACCCCATCATGCTGTGTCAAGACCGGCAGACCATCTTGCTCAATCATAAAGCTAGAAGCGACCGTGCCCCACAAGACCGCTTGCACATGAGCGATCACTCTTCACTGCACTGCAGACTCACCCTCGTGCAGAGCCTTCCCGGCGTGCAAGGCAGCGCCCAACCCGCCCATGAACGAGTTGCCTGCCCCGGTCGGGTCGACCACTTTACCATGGCTCTCTGGCAGACTGGCATCCCAGTAGGCCGGGACCCAGACCACATCATCTTCGCTCGGACGAGATGTCTTTCGCGTGTCAATGTAGCAGCAGCCAAGTGGTCCACACCGGACGATCGCTGCGACTTTCGGTCCAAACCCCGCGATCCCAACGCAGGCCTTTTGCAGGGCCATGCGGGTGTCATGGGCCGAATGGCCGGACACGGGCGGAAGAGAGAGGAGCGAGAGCGCCTCGCTGTGGTTTGGGCTGTGATTGTCAGTTTTCAACGCGACGGCTCAGTTGTCAAAACCGATGCGTGCCTGATGATATGCGTTGAAGGGGTGATGGACCGGATCGTCTCGAGGCAGTCGGGTACGCAGGCGGGCTGGGCGTGAGCTGAGCGAGAACGGGCTTCAACGAGCGATACCACCAACGATATCCGGCTCCCACACGAGGCATGGATCCCAGCTATCCCGCCCGACACGCTCGCGCATGTCCTCGATCTCACGGACGATCTGGACCATCCGATCCCGCATCGGGACGAAATGGATGATGCCAGGTAAAGGGTCCTCGAGGGGTGTACCGCGCAAGGACGCCGGAGTGAGGAACAAAGGGGCCGTGAGGTATTCGAATCTAAAGTCGTCAGTGCCCGACCCACCTACCAGTCTCCTGTGTCGACTGCACTCTCGACGCCGACGCAACTCACAAGCGCAATTGGCCGCGGTACCGATTCACCGCGCGGATGGTCGGCTGACCATCTTGTCGCGGGCGAAAGATGAAGCTCTCGGGACCATACCGCTCGAGCTTGGCTTTGATGTCCGGTGGGAGCGTCTCGGGCGTGTAGTCCACGATCATGCCCAAGGATGAAGGCGCGGAGAATATCCTCGCCCCGATGATAGCTAGATGTTAGTAGACATTACCTCTGTACCCCAACGATGCGTACTGTACGTGCCCGCTCCTCCTATCTGCGCTGTCAGTGATCAACTCGACGCGTCTTGGCTGGACCTCCCCACCTCATCAGGTCGATCGAGTGGACGCTCAGTCCCGTCCTCGTCTATGCGAGTGAACGTGTCGAGGATGAAACTCTCTGGTGTCCTTAGCGCAGAGCTCAGACTGTCTCGTTCAGCCGTAACCACTGCTCACCTAGAGTCACAAAGCGGCCTCGTTGCTCAGGCTGCGCAAGCATGATGACTGTCAAGACATCAAAGGGGGATAGGAGCGTTCAAGGCGATAAAGGATGTCCGAGAGCACCTCGAATTGACGTCTTCCTCGACATCCCTCAACTTTCCTCGGCGTCGCAACATCCGTCCGAACACACCTCAACGTCGCAACATCTCCTCATCGACGGAGGATCCTTGAGAACGATCAGACACATGCTTATTCACCCCCACGCAAGCATACAACACCCACATGTCGTCACAATACATCGTGTATGCTCTACGCCCCGGTTGTAATCTACATGGCTGAAAACAACAACAATGTGGATATGGCTGTTTCTTTACAAGGACTTGCGCGCTGCAGACCCCGTGGTCCCCTACTCATTGACCAGAGCCGGGACTGATCCCTTCCGCAGCTTTCGCAGCCTCCTCCTTCCTCAACGCTTCTATCTCCTCGGCCGTCAGGAACCTCCCGCCTTTGCCTCTTGGTCTGCTACACGCGTGTCGATGTCTCGATTCGTGTAGATATGGCTAGATCGGTCAGCACATGGTGGCAGGAGCTATCCAGCCAAGAAAAAGCAAGAGCTCACCTTTCTCGATCTCGCCAATCGATTCAGCTCTTCTAGCCGCTGTCTCGCCGCGCGACGCTTCAATATCCGGTGGTATTGCTTCGCGTTGACATATAGCGGTTCCTCGTTGTCCATCTCCCCTCCTTCCTCCTCCTCGACCCCTTCCACCTGCTCGTCTTGCACCTCACGCGCCTCGTCCATCTTCAACAACGCATCCGCATCGTCCGACTGTTGCAGGTAGTTTTCGCCAGAGGAGCTCGGCCGAGAGTAGTTCGAGGGACCAGCTTGAGACGTGTCTGTGAAACTGGACTGGGCGCCGTTGACCTTGACGTCGAGGAAGGCTGGATTTGTGTAAAAGTTGGACATGTACGAGGTCGACGAGGATGAAGGGTTGAAAGTTGGGTTATAAGTCCCGTTGGTGTGGGCGGAGGCTGGAGGGGTGGGGAAAGGATACGATGCTAGGCCTGGGGAGGGGGGTCAGCTTGTCATGTTTCAAGATACGCTTTATTGCACCGATCGTACCATTTGATCGGATCCTGTCGTCGCTTGGACCGCCGTTGGTCCCTGTCATGATCCCATTGGTTTCGGCATCATGGGCGTCGATGTCATAACCGCTCGAGTAGAAGTCATCAGTGTTGTTGGTAAATGTCCCTTCGTAATTATCCGGGAACGGCGGGGTCGGCGGGTAACTCGACGAGCTCTGGGTGAAAAAGGGCAAGGTGAGAGCGTCGTTCATCGCATAAGCTGCGTATGGATGGAAGATGCGAGGGGTCGAAGGGGGGGGGGGGGGGGGGGGGAGGGAGGGGGAGGGGGGGAAGGGTTGAAAAGGAGGGGGGGATAGGTCAGAGGGGGATAGTAGTTTTGATCCGGGCTGATCGGACCGTCTGTTTCAGATCGATGGGGGGTGGTTGATGGCGGTTGAGTGACGGGCGATAGGGAGATGGGGAGCGTCGAAAACAGGACTATCAATCTCGTCTCGACTGTCCGAGGTGGTTGATTCGATTGGGTTGATAATGTAATGGCGAATGTCAGTGTTTATATGACTCTTATGACGAGCCCGGCCGAAAGGATGAGATCAAGGTGGGTTGGGTAGGGTGGGTGAGCCTATCGACCTCTAGGCAGCCCAAGCCAGCCTCGGCTGCTTTAACCGCGGTAAATCTCCCGCCCATCTTATCCGACCCATGTATCCCTTGGAATTATTTTGCCACTTTGTTTTAATCCCGTATATTCCCGCCGCTCTCCCTCCTCACCGTCCCCCCCCCCCCCCCCTTGCCTCGCTCCGTCGCCCACCCCCTCCCACCCCTACCCACTCCGCTCGCATCCCTAGGCCATCCAAAGGCTCGCTCAATACACCTAGCCACTCTCACCACTCTACACCTCTTCCCCCCCCCCCCCCCCACACCCCACCCCCCCATACCATCTCATCAAAATGGCCTCTGCCATGCGCGCCGTCTTCCGAAGGGGTTATGCCACCGCCGCCGAGAGCGTAAAGGTGAGTTTTCGCCTAGTCAACCTAGGTGTCGCACACCTCGAAACCATTCGCACTTCGGACCGAACCGCATGTCATTTCATTCGCGTGTCACACAATGCCGCGAGGAGGGAATAGCAGGAGGAGGAGACGGTCCGGTGTCAGCGATGGGACTAGAGGATCTATTGCATCGACCTACCCCGGCCAATGCGATACGCAATGTTCGTCGTTGCAACAAGACTGACGTGACAGGCCCCGATCCAGCTCAACTCTCTTACCGGTACCTATGCCACCTCGACCTACCTCGCTGCTTTGAAAAAGTCGCCAAAGGACCTCGACACCCTCGCCAAGGACGTTGAGGCTTTCGACAAGAAGATCAAGGAGGACGACAAGATCCGACAATTCATCAGTGCGTGAACAGTCGTGTCTGTCGAGAGCGTCCCAACTGACCATGCCTCTTTCTTACTCTCCTCGAATGTACTTTACACCCACATCGACGTCGGTCCCGCGCATCTCTACTCTATCGCTACCTCACCCAACTTTCACTCGCCCCGCAATACTCGCCTCACTTCACCCCAACAGACAACCCCACCCTCTCCGCCAACGAGCGAGCAACCGCCCTCCAAGGCATCGTCCCCCAGGGATCCTCCCCCATCCTCCTCAACCTCCTCACCGTCCTCTCCGAGAACGGTCGTCTCGCTTCGGCCCCCAAGGTCTTTGCCGACTTCAACTCGCTCATCGCCGCTTACCGAGGCGAGCTCGAGGTTGTCGTCACCTCGGCCGAGCCCCTCGACTCCAAGTCGTTGAGCCGAGTCGAGAAGGCTTTGAAGGGAACCCAGGCGGCCGAGGGAAAGACTCTGCGAATCACCAACCGAGTGGGTTTGCGCGGCTCAGAGATTGAGCGATGAAATGGAGACGGGCACTGATGCTTCAGGTTAACCCCGCTGTCATTGGAGGTTTGATGGTCGACTTGGGAGACAAGACGAGTGCGTGGTGTTTCGACTTGCACCGATCGACGTTTAAGGTGTTCCCCTCGCTGACGTTCCAGTCGACCTCTCCGCCTCCTCAAAGGTCAACCGATTCAACGCTGCTCTTACCCGTGAGTCTGGCATAACGTGCAATGAACCGGTCACTGATATCTCGCAGAGGGTGTTTAGATGGGAGACGGAAGATATTAAGCATGAATTGCATCACCTAGGATTGCTGGCGGACCCCTGGTTATTACTGGCTTCTGAGTCGTTCTCGAGCGTGAGGGTGTTGAGCGCTGGCGTCGCAATTGAGGAACCACGTGTTGGTCGAGTGATCATCGGGAGAGGACATGTGATTGTCGCATTTCGGCTCGCATTGCAGCTGATTTGAGAGAGTCTCCGGTCAGCGTCAAGCAGGCTGTGCTGTGTCGTGGGATGACTGCTGCGTGCTTGCAGAGGGGATAGTGTGTGAATGCTGGTTTGGGCGTAAGAGCCATGGGCACAGGCAGACCTAGCCTCCTTTGTTGTCGGCGAAATCCATGGCCCTCTCGCTCAGCCCATACCCTGCCTCGACTGTTCTCTGCTTCTCCTCCATGGCGTGTGCGTGCCCTTTAGAAGCTGTTTCCAAGTCGACGCGCCGAGGTTGAAATTCGGGTTGTGTCTGTCATTGTTGATCCACTGCCGTTTGCGTCACGACCATTTTTACCAGTCGACACAAACTTTTGCCCCTCTCCATCTCTCTACCTCTCTCCTCTCTTCTCGATCTCTTCTTCACCCTTCTTCGCGACAGAGATACCCCCGTGTTGGCACGATACTTTTCTGCAACACCAGTGTTCCGTGCCGACACGACACACTTGGCCAACCTCCCGTCCAGCCTATACCCCGTGCAACCCTCTCGACGACCAGGGGCATAGTACGTCGCCCTCGAGCCACCGGTCAACTGCTCCTCTAACCCTTCGCCCTCGCTAAACGAGTTTGAACTTTCGAGCTCTTCCTCGCACTCTACCACCGTCATCCTCTTCCAGCTATCATTCTATAACACCCAAGCATACCGCATACACCACCTACCCCAGCACACTCACTCCCCGACATGTCGCGTCCAAACATGCCCGCGCGGTCCGATTCGAAGCGCACCGCCGGCCCGCCGGCCGACTCGGCCAGGTCAGACGACAAGGCCGTGAAAGACGTCTACCGCTCTGTCGCAGAGACTGGCTCGCTCGAGCTCGCCGCGAAGAAGCTCCAACGATACGCTTCGTCTCAGCACCGGTCGTGGGCGGACGACCCGGAGGAAGCGGCCTACCTCGCTCAAGAGGAGGATGAGGATGTCGGGGTGGACGACGACGACGACGCCGGTGCTTCAGACGAAGAGCCAGTGGTGCACATGCAGGAAGTAGTGCCCGGGTTGTGGATAGGTGATCTCGTCGCTGCCATGGACGTCTCTGCGCTCCAGGAACAAGGCATCGTGAGTGGTACCGTGTCTGGATTGACTTTTTCTTCCCCCCTCCCCCTCGCAGCTTCGCTGACAAAACCCAGACCAACATCCTCTCCCTCCTCCGACCGCGCCTGGAATTCCCCTCCGAGTTTGCCGTCTACCCGTTGGAGATTGACGACGCGGCAGACACCGACATCCTCACCCACCTGCCCTCGTGCGTCGCCTGGATCAACGAGGCTCTGGCCAAGCGGCAATCGGCCCAAGAGGCCGAGACGGCCTACGTTGCCCTTCCTCCCCGGGACAAGACCATTGACAAGCTAGCGGCAGACACCAATCCCGGCGGCGTCTTGGTCCACTGTCAAGCGGGCATGAGCCGCAGTGCGACCGTCGTCGCTGCGTACTTGATGAAGACGCTCGATTTGGGACCAGGCGAGGCGGTCCAGATGTTGCAGGAAAAACGACCCGTGGTCGAGTATGTGCCTCTTTGCGCGGCGACGTCATGATCGCTAACCCTATTCAGCCCCTCCGAGACGTTCTGGTACCAGCTCGGGCTGTTTTGGAATGCGGACGGTCGGGTCTCGCTCAAGGATCGGTCTACCAGGCAGTTCTACATGGAGAGAACGACGACCCAGTTTATGAGTTGGTTTAGCCCGCTGACCAACGTATCGTTCCAGTCGCTCATGCTCAGATGGAGACGGAGGAGCGCCGCCCATGGACAAGATGGCCCGGTACCCGGCCACGCCTTCCGATAGTACCCCGCCGACGCCTGTGGGCGGACACGGGCGACGCAAGATTCGGTGTAAAATGTGCCGAAGACATCTGGCTGTTCGCGAACACATGATGGATCACATTCTCGAACAATCGCCAATCTCCCGGCCTCGAACCCCGTCCAACTTTGCCCTCCCTTCCCCGCGCATGTCGGCATCGCAAGGGCCGGGGCAGGGCGATAACATCGCGCCGGCGTCTGATCGCGAACGACGGCCATCCGTCGTCAGCGATATTGTCAACCCGCTCACTGGACTTCCCGGTCGACGATCCCGACACGCTAGCATGTCGTCTGCCGCTGCTTCCCCGCTCAGTGGCTCGTTCCCTGCGTTGACCAGCACCAACTCGGTCAGCACCGAGCCATTGCCGTTGAACCCGGGCGGTGTGCCGCTTCCTCGCAAGAACCCTCTGCAGGGTTTGGCATTGACCGCATCTACGCCGGAAGAACAGGCCGCATCGCGGGGCGTTTCGGACGTGCTGACCGCCAAAGACAGGTCGTCCTCGCCTTCGGCGATCCGCAGCGAGGCGCCTCTAGCTCGTCAAGGATCGACCGAGTCATTCCACAGCGCGCCTGCTGGACCGACATCTGCCAGGCCACTACGCACTGCCGCGGATATCAACTCGAGCCTCCCGCCTCACTTGCTGGCTTTGAGGAACCACGGCCAGAGCTCCTCCGCTCTGTCGTCGCCGTTCAATGCCAGCCCGGCCAGTTCACCCGAGCGGGAGATATCTGTGCAGCTGCAACAACAGGCTCTGCCGGTTACGGGCAATGGGGCGAATGGACACCAGCGATCGCGGTCCCAGAGCTCGTCCTCCAACTCGGGCACAATTGGCAGGCGAATGTCATTGTTGGCCATGACGCCCGCGGACAAGTTGCAGGAGAGGCGGCCGAGTGGCGCGCAAGACAGCTCACTCGCCACGAGCGGACCACCCATTCTCGTCAACCCAAAGTGCTCCGGGTACTTTGTCGAGCCGGTAAGTCGATACGATGGACGTATAGTGACATGGCCGCTGACGGTGCAGCTCACGTGGATGGAGCCGTTTTTGAAGAACGGAGATGTGTCTGGCAAGATTGTGTGTCCCAATGAGAAATGTGGGGCGAAAATCGGCAACTTTGACTGGGCCGGCGTCCAGTGTGGATGCAAGGAATGGGTCACGCCGGTGGGTCTTGTCGGGGAGGATTGTAGTGGGGTATGCTGACGAGTCAGGGTTTCTGCATCAGCCGCAGCAAGGTCGACGAGGTTTGGTAAAACGGCATACATGGACAACCGGCGAGGTTTGGGTATCGCGCGAGGGAGGATTCTTTTCCGGGTATCAATGACCAAAAAGTAGTACGGACCACGGACAGGGGGTGGGTGTACAGGTCGCTGTGCGACTATAAACTCTGGAGTCGACTTGCATTAGCACGAACACGTCTATGACCATACACGCATGTATCGGATGACCGTCATGCCACGGACTGGCCGGGGTGAATCTGACTATCGGGGTTTGGTCGGGGTCGAAAGGCGTTCTGGTCCAGCGCCCGACCGGCTCATGAGTTCACTAAGTCTCGAGCTGAACTTGCTCGACGCGAGGTGGGGACGATTTTTATCAAGGTACTCCCAGTGAAATCGGCTCTCTCAATGGTCAGGTCTAGAGGCCAGAGGCCATTTTCGTCGGGCTACAGCTTGCCTCGCCTCGATGTGGCCAATGGCAACGATATACCCGCGCTTCTGCGCTACATCAACTGGGTCTTCTAATCAAGTGGGAGGATTCAGCTGCACGCTTCTCCCCGAGATGCCGGAATGACAGCTTCCTCTCCTTGATTCATTAGCTTCAGCACGGGCTAGACGGGGTTCACAGTGCAGGGCGCAGACGCGCAGAAAACGTTATTTCATTCTAGCTCGTAAATAGACTTGTACCCATCGTCCACCCTACGCGGCAGCACTTTAATCCCTCCCCGTCCTCTCTCATCCAAAACCATCCAGTCCTAGCCGCTCCACCGCTAATCGTCAATCACAATCACGTCGTCCGCCCCTGGACCTGCTGTCCCCGAAGTCCCATCACCCCCCCTAGCATCTCCATTGATTCGCGAGCGCTTTGACGCGCGAGTCTTCACCGTTTTCCTGCTGCTCGCGCCCGTTTCGCCCGCCCCTTCTTGCGCATGAGCACTGCCACCAGCAACCTCGCCCGTCACTTCCATATCTGAATCCGAATCGTCTATCTCTATCGCTCTTGACGAAGTGGCGCCGTTGGAATCATCGGCGAACGGGTTTGGACGTCGTGTTCCGGCGAGCGACGAAGGGACGGGGGAGGCGGAGGCAGGGAGGGATCTTTGGATAGCGCGGCGAGAGGCGGTGGATGAGGAGGACGAGGTGCGGACGGGAGGGGCTGGCGGGGCGAGGTTCGCGGGTTTAGGCGTTGCGTATCTGGGTATCAGCGGGGATTGGGACAATGAGAAAGGCGCCTGGGACATACAGTCTGACCCATTCTCGGGCGGTCTCGTCGTGCTTTTTCCGGTTTCGTCTGTACTCCTGTGCAATGTGTGGTACGAGCGGGTCGGAGGGGTTGGGGTCGGTGAGGAGGGAGGAGAGGGAGAGGATGACTTTGTAGAGGGAGAGGGCGGGTGACCAAGCGGTTTTTAATAGCTACATGTGAGTGTTCTGAGTCCTCGGCAGTATAGACGAATGGAAGAGAGGAGGGGGGGGGGGGGAGGGTTCTTACGTCAAGACCTGTTGATCAGCTTGGAGGTATGAGACGCTTAAGAGTCAGTCGGCTTACATATCGCTCCGGTGCTAGCTACGTTGCAGTGGTACACCTTGGTGAGGAAGACCAAGTGCGGTGGGGAGAACCTGCCATGGTCAGTGCAGTACACGCGAAGATCTTCAGCCGGGACATACGGGTACGTCTCTGGTATCCGGATATCCACCTCGAACAACCCGCCTTCGTAAGGCGACCCAGCTGGGCCTGGGATAGTCGCGCGCCACTGGAGGATATTACTCTCGTTCGGGGTGAGCACGATACTGCCTAGATCTTCCTTGGCCAAGTCCGCGATCTGCTCTTAGCAAACCGGGTCACTCGCATCTCCTCTCTTGACAATCTCTACCAACCCACCTCTTTGCGTATGCGCTTCGCGGCCATCTGGGGTGTGAGTCTGTGGTCGTCAAGATGGGCGGGACAAGCGGGTGGCTCACGTTGTTGCCCTGTGCGGAGCCCTTGACAGCTCGGGAAGCCATGATGCGGGGATGAGTGGTGGGAGATCCCTCTCGCGGTCCGAGTGTCGTTTTGTCCAAAGTGCGATGGTGTGGGGGGAGGGGGGGGGGGGGGGGGGCGGAAAAATCTGATTAGATACAATACGATGGATGGACAATTGGGACGGTAGCGTCACCTCTTGAGAGGTAGGTGGAAAGATCTCCCCTCGTATCCACGTGGTCGTCACGTGGAACAGAGTGGGGGTTATTTGTACCGACCGGGCGGACATGTCCGACGATGATTAGCCCTCGGGTCCTCGGTACTCGTACGTAATCTCTCATCAGTTACGAGCAACGAGTACAACCACACCCCAGTGACCCACCACCCCCTTGATCTCACCTGATGGCTCACCCTCGCAACTCGAAACATCAAGACTCGCTACTCGTATTGTTCTAACGCAGCAGACGCTGTTGTTTCAGCACTCCTCTGCAACCCTATTACTTCTCTACCATCATCCAAGTTACCTCGTTCATCCCACCCCTCCCCCCCGACACACACACCTCATTCCTCCCCCCCACACCTCACTCCTCTCCACCCATCCCCGCGGCATGGCGACAACCTCGTTGCCCACCTCGGGGTCCTACCCCGTCACCCTCTCACCCGGGCTGTTCCCCTCGACCGCCAAGAAGCGCAAGCGGGACGAAGGGGAGATGATCGCGTTGAAGTGTGAGCTAGACCTTTCCTTTCTGCACCACCACCACCACCACCACCACCACCACACGACCAGCCCATTGACACCCAGACGCATTCAAACCCGGGTCCATGAGCTCCAGCACCGAGACGGTCATCACGTCCTCGTCTCATGGCTCGAAGACTTTACGGGCGGACACGGCGGTGAGTGCAGGCCACGTCGCTTGTATCCTGCGTCGAATCGCTTGATCCTGGCTTGATCGCTGATGTGCTAGTCCCACGGCACACAGGTCTTTGACATGAGGGAAGAACAGAGCAAGGCGCGAGAATGCGTGTTGATCTACGACGAGACGACGAATGTAGGTTGACTGTCTTTGCAAAGGCGTCCGCCCCCAAGCCTCCCCCCCCCCCCCCCCCCCCGCTGCCCCCTTCTCCTCACTCTCCTCTCCCCGAGAGTCCCTTGCATTCGCATCGCATCCCATCAGCCACCCGCTCGCTCGCTCGCTCACCTCCCAGACATTCTCGCTTCACGCCCTGCCTACAACCATACACCTCACCCTCGACCGCACTGCCTCTTCCACGTCGGGCCGGACCCGACCTTCCCACTCGGAATCCCCTTCCGCCTCGTCAACCTCTTCCTCCTCCCAGCCGCTCGCCCAGAAACACCGTCCCGAAGACACCACGACGAGACCATCCACATCTCGCCCTACCTCACAGAACAAGAAACCTCGACAGAGCGAAGTCGCCCTTCCCGACCGACCCACCAAAGGGGGCAAAGCCCTTCCTCCCCGCCCGCCCCCGCCGTCATCCGCAGCCAGCCCTCCCAAACCGACACCGGCCGCCCCCGCCCCCGCCCCCGCGAGCGGCAAGGGCAAAGGCAAGAACGGGGCGAAGAAACCTCCACCCCCAACCAAGAAATCCACCACGAAGAAAGCTACCCCCAAAGCCCCCATAGTCCCACAGGGAAAGTACAAGTCGGCGGAGATCATCGAGGACTCGGACGACGAGTACGATCTCGGCTCAGCTACCGCCAAGGGAACGGCCTCGCAGCCGCCAACCGTCGAAGTCGAGGAGGAAGATGAGTTTGCCAAGATGCTCGCAGAGGGTTTGAGCGAGCAACAGCAGCAGCAACAGGCATATGACGACGACGAGGACGAAGATGATGAGGACGAAGAGGAGGACGATGAGGATGATGATGAGCTCGGTGGAGCCAGACTTGCCGTCAGACAATCGGCACCGTCCGCGAGCGGTGAGCATACTCAACGTACAATTGCTCCGCGAGTCGCTGACACCCAGGCTTTGGCAATGGAGAGTCAGAGTGGCTATGATGTTCCCCCCCACCCTCCCCTCTCTCCCCCTCCCCCTCCCCCTCCCCCTCCCCCTCCCCCTCCCCCTCCCCCTTCCGATCTTCCCCAGACTCCTTGCCCTGTATCCACTTAGACTTTCAATGTATCCCCCTTTATCCCTTTGAACCTGCGAGCTGTCTGACTCATGCCCCAAGGATCATGGTCTTGCCCACTCCCCCACGAATCCTTTCGGTCCCCACGCATGCCTGCTTCGTATGTGCCCAACCCACCCGCTTGAAATACAATATCTTCTTCAGCAAACTCTGCACATCTGCAACACCTTGCCCGCCCGCGCATCAGTACAGGACTGCATCTACCACTATCGAGTACAGTATGACATGCTTCCAAACACTGGTTCACACACGACATGATTTCCCCTTCGTCACGCCAATTCCCAAAGAAAAATCCCAGAGAAGTCTAAAAGAAGAAGGAAAAAAACGACACAAAATGAAGGCCACGATGACAAGAAAGGAAAAGGAAAGAAAAACTACCGGAAACGGGAACCCGAAAGACACCCGACCTCTATGCAAGGGTGCTTTCGGGACCGATTTGTTCTTGGGGTGGTTGAATGGTTCGATTGTTCGGTTGGCTGTTGTTTCATGGGCGGGATCGGATGCAGATATCCCCGAGCGAAGATGTACAATGTAAAGCAGATACGAGTTCTGCGGAAAGCGTGCGAAATGTCCTTTGAAGCGCGGGAATGCGGATGCTGGTCACAAAAGCATCTATGGGTATGTGACATGAGTCGGTATGATGCACTCGCCATCCTCACGGACAAGGAAGACATTGGCGGGTCGGCCCAGCGGCCGAGGCGGGCCAGTAGCGGCCATGACCTCGGAGCTGCATGGTCAGTGAAAGATCCCTTAGATTGACATGTATCAAACTCACCATCGAGCCTCATTATACTCGGCCGGATCGTTATTGTAGTAGATCAAATGACGAGGGCCTTGCTCGGCGTTCTTTTGGAAACCTTTGCCATAGATCGTCACGAGAGGTTTCGTCGTGCGGGCGGTGAATGTATGAAGATGGGCAGGTCCCGCGTCGATAGCAGCGTCGGGCGGAAGGATTCGAGAAACGCTGGGCATCGGAGCGTATGGCTCGCTCGTCTGCTTGACGTATTCGGGAACATAAAACGTGTACGAGCTCTGTTCCGTCGAGACAATGGTCCATATACAGACATCCCCAACGCTCATCGTCCAGAACATGCGTGTCCCGTCTCCGGGAGCTCCGTTGGCTGCCTGCATGTATTCGTACGACGACAAGGTCGTCACGTCGCCAGACTGGCGCTTCCGGTGCACGGGTCGGGCGAGCGGACCACGAGCAGCGGACGAAGAACCTGTGCGGGCTCGTCGAACCGGGCCACCGTCAGTCGAAGGCAGAGCGATGTCTGACATGCCTCCGGCAGGCGAGACGAGAGACGCCGATGAGGCCTTTCGGGAATGGGCACCAAAGTAGTCCACCGACGAATTGGTGCTGTTAGGCGACGAGGGGAGGGAAGGCGAGCCGGGCAAGTTGGAGATGTTGGTATGGGGAGTCATAGGCAAGATGCCGTATCGAGACGACGGGGTGGAAGGGACACTGTTGGGTCTCGAACGATTCGGGGCTGACATGGGAACAGGAGCCCATTTCCTGTCAGCGTGCACGACCTTGTCCTGGATATGTTCCTGGTCACAAGACAGCCAGACACCTCCCCATCGCGCATCGGGCGGCACCATGAATTGCTGTTCAGGCCGGTAGACCTCAAACGCGACTTTTTGCAATTGGGAAACGAGGTCACCACCGAGTTCACCCTCGGGCAGACAAGCAGGCACCTCGGTAGCGGTACCATCGCCACCGACCACGTCAGAGTCTTGCTCGACCCGGCGAATGACGAGGACTGGCGAGCAAACGCCGGATTGCAAGGACTGCAAGACGACCGTGTTGTTGTATCGAATGGGAAGCGAGAGGTGAGGGGCGAACAGCGCGTTCGAAGGGGCCGATGGCCAACCGGGGTGAAGTGGGGGTTGGCTGCCAGGACCGGACGGAAGCTTCGGGTCGGCGAGCCAGATAATGAACGATTCCCATGTGTTGGCATTGGCGGAGAAACCAGGGAAAGCGGTGCGGTGGTTTGTCGTGACAGGGGGGACCGCACCGGTGACTGGTCGGCCATCGGAACCGAGGATGCGCGTCGGGTCGGGGGTGATCGAGAGATACCGAGTAGACGTTGTCTGCGACCTGACCCGGTTGAAAATGGCAACGGTGGTTCCATGCTGGACCAACACTGGAATGAGCATAGGCCATGAGTAATAGCAGTGTGAACACTCACATTCCGAAGACTTGGAGCTAGCCTTCTTCTTGCTCGGCTTGGAGATGATCTTGATCTCTTTACTCGGGAATATTCCGACAATCTCCTCGTTGTTGATATCTGCCATGGTGCCCTTCTCCGCCCCCCAGCCGTGCGCCCCAGCATGGAGAGCAAGAGGTGCTTTGACCGTCACCATCGCCCTCGCCTCTCTCCGCTTGCTATCAGCATCGGAGATGTGCAAGTTCTTCCCCGCCACATTGCCGATGAACGGTATCTCTTCAGGTTTCAGTGTCTCGGTATTGATCTTTTCGTCTAGGTTCTTTCCGTCGATGGTCGTCCAGCTACACGTGGCATCTTTTACGGGATTTTCCCCTTCGAAGGAGATGTTGACTCGAGGGGGCAGGCGTGTCTGTCGCGGACAACCGTCTGGGCTTTGATGCCACCAGGCGCTGCCCAGCAGCACTGCCTGCGGATGTGGACACAGGAATCGCTTTTCCGTGCCGTAGGATTTTTGGCCGACCTTGGGACTCATGACGATGATCTTTCGCTCACCAAAGGCGAGTCTATTCGGCGCAGTGATGTATCTTCGCAAAGCATTGTCCAGAGCCTCCGAGTTGTGCACGGCGGGCGATCGACCGGGCACGTGGAAACTCGGCTTGTCCATGGTGCTAGGAGGACGAGGCACGGCCCAGTGGACTTCGTTCCGTCTCGTCGATTCTCCTACAGTCGATTGTGGGTTTGTCGATGCCCATCGATCCGGATTGATGGGCAACACTCTATGCAAGTTCTGCCACTCCTCCAAAGGATTCATGTCCGCCCCGCCATCCGTCGAACTCGCCGAGGATGTAGAGCCTCGACTCTCGAGCATTAGGTCGGAGAAACTCTTGTGAGTCTTCAAGTTGTCGTGACCCAGCGGAGCATGACCCAGCTGGGATGGAGAAATTGTGCCTTGATGCTGCGAGCTGAGCGGTGCAGGGGCGCTCGACTGTGGGGTGAAGTCGGGGAAGAATTGGGGAGCTGGGAATTGCGAAGGCCATTGTGAGAGGTCAGGCGTGGTGACTTGATTGTTCTGATCGAAGGGGTAGTTGGCCGTATAAGTAGGCTGGTTGACCGGATATCCCGGAAAGCCGTACTGGATTCCGGGAGTGATGATCCGCTCTGCTTCGTGAACCGACGCCGTATCAGGTATCAGACCCGACTGCGGAGCAGAAGAGTGAGATGAGCCGGGGGGAGGCGATTGGTGATGTTGGTAGGACGACCCGTTGGGATCAAGAGAGGTCCCATTGGTGTCAAGGGCGAGAGCGGGGCGATAAGGGAGACTTGGGTACCCGTACAGGGGGGAGTGTTGTCGAGGCTCAGTATTCAGACCGAGGTAGCCCGTGGGCTGTCCGGGATCAAGGCCCAATGCACGCTTCTCATCTGGATTGAGATTGGATGCAAAGAGTAACTGATCGTTCGAGGGGGCGTAAGTCACGGGCTGAGACTGTTGTTAGCGGGAAAACATGCCACGAGAGCTTACCCCTTGCCATGACCACTCCATGGAGCTAAGGTTGGCGATGGGAGGTGATGGGAATGTCGATACGGGGCTCGTCCCAGATCGAGACTGGGTATGGTTTGGGGATGACGTTGCCCCAGGGGGTGACACCTTTTTCCAGTATTCGCTGCGGACCGAGGTATCGGGAGGGAAGTGTGGTGTGGGTCAAGATGACAGGTAGTGAGTCGATCGGGAATGCAAGGAGGTGGATGAAAAGTGGATCGGCTGTCGAGTGAAGAATGCCGGGGGACAAGATATGGTCAGCTCTCGCAACTTGGTGGGTTCGTGATGGCACAGCCCAGTGCGCCGAATGGTGTGAGAAAGCAAGTCGCAGTGACGAGTGGGGTCGCAGTGGAAGGAGTGGATAGCAGGAGGATGGGATCACGCGGAATGATGGGTCATTCCCGAGGGGTTCTCTCGTAGAAGGTGTGATCTGGATCAGGCGGGATGCCGAGTTCCTGCCGATCCTCCTTCTTCCGCCCTCATACTCGACCCGTCAAAGGACATGGATGAGACGAGGCATAACGCGGGGGGCTCAAGAGGTGGATGTGTAAGATGAAGAAGTGGGATCCTTCGTCGAGGTAGTCCCCAGGCGACATCCTTTGAAACGGGACAGGAGGGAACCGCTCGCTAGGCTTTGATGAAACGCGGACTCACCCAAAGTCACGGCCTGGGAACGATGCCACGTCTATGCGAAAGAGCGTCTTTGGTGTATGAGACTGTACGAAGGGTATGCGGTACCGAGGCAATCGATGCGTGTATTGAGAGCAAGACAGGAAAGATGGGTGAGAGGGGGTTTGACGATGGGTGGTGTGACCGAGACAAGCGATAAGATGTGTCAGCGGTCGAGTGGACGTGGTCGATACAGAGGGGATAACCCGAAGAATTGATCGCCCCAGTACGAAAGCGGTCGGCCGGAGATGTACGGATGAAAAAAAGACGTAATGCAGTGTTGTCGTTGCAAGATCGGTGTCAGAACTAGCATCTATCTGCACTGTCCCGAGGTGTGCGAGGTGTGCGAAGCGTGGATGAGTCCACTAGACGGTGCAGCCAGGCAAGGGTGGGGGAGGGGGAGGGGGTCGGAGGAGGGGCCAAGCGAGGAGGGGCAGCGGGAATGGGAAGGTCGACCAACAGGAGGGGTAACAAGCAAGCGTAGGTAGTTTGCGGTACTCTACTGGGAGATGGTCAATCGGATGACGACTCCTCTGCCTCTCTGGTTCCCCCTCGCCTGGGTCTATGGGAAGCTCGTGACAGAACTCTATAGAGTTAACCCGGATGACGATTCAGCCCGAGGAGGCGTCTGCTCAGAAACGCTGGACCGGTTCAAGGGACAGGACACTGAGGGGACTTGCAAGCGGTACGTCGTCGGGTGGGGAGGGGGGGGAGGGGGAGGCGGTTGGAAGGGGTGACGGGCTGAATGGGATTCGGTTGTCGCGCGTCGCAAAGCACAATCTGAGAATGGTACCAGGTCAAATCTAGTCCAGAGGAGGGTGCTCTTGTAGGTATGGGTTCAGGTATATGCAAAGCTAGGAACGTTGTCTTCCCTGAAAATGAGGCCAGGGGGTGGAAGACCACCTCGCGACCCACAGGGCAGAAAGACGACCAGCCCGGGTCTGAAGAGTATATTCGTTATTAAGCGCGAGCGGGGCGGTTTCTCCCCCCCCCCGGCATCGAGTGAGCAGAGGAAATCTCCTCACATCCTCCATGGGTTCTCGTAAACGTGATCCATCAGACCATCAATCTCCGTGCTTCCCCTCTGCCCCTCGTGCCCCTCGTCTCCCTTTGCCGATTGCATAACGTCTGCCGTTGCCCCAATTTTCAACCTTCTCCTGCCTGGCCCCGTCTCGCCTAGGCCCAGACGATCGACGGGTGCGACTATGCATCGTTCAGGCCACCTGCACGCCTCTTTTAGCCGTAATTTGCTTCTCCCGCCTCCTAATACGGCACCATCCACAGCTCCTCCTAGCCCTGTTCTGTCGATCCAGCGGGAGACCGCAGCGATCCGGACGATTGACCATACCGTCTCGTTCGACAAATGACTCGACAACCCCACTCCGCCCGCCCCCAAAGACTGATTCCAGCCGCCCCAAGTGGTGTCCCTCTCCTCTAGCCCCATTCTCTTCATCACGCGGCGTAGTTCGCCCAAAGGCACACTGCGCGACCCTTTGGCTGATCTGGCCGTTGCAGCGAATAGTGCCTTCCCAGCTCCATGCTACCGAAAAAGACCGGTACTTTGGGGAAGGGGGGAGGGCGGAGGCCAGAGGCTTCATAGTGGGCTGCCCAAACGAGGCCTGGGTACGGGAGCGGGTCCAAATTGATTAAAAACCAACCACAGTGCGGTTTCGCTTCACGCCGGCAATTTGGCGATTCTAGCGAGGCGTTCACCAGGACGGGGCCGACGGAGGGGATGAGACACCTGCCGCCAGATCTTTCGGTTCCGCTTCCCGAAAGTAGGCAGCAAGGCGCACGGAGACCGACCTTCCGTGTCGCGGTGGGCTGAACGGTGTCAGGCTGGTGTGGGAGATCACGTTAAGTTGTCAGGAGTCGTCGAAGGACCACGTGTGGGCCTTGGGTTTTCGCTCGTCGTGTCAAAACCCAAAACAGTCTAGACCGTAGCGGAGGATTCCACCACGCAATCCCTGTTTCGAATCGTCCTAAGTGCGACTCACCCTGGCGCGTGGCGTCTTCCCACACTTCTCTATTCTCCTTGCCTGAGTCGTTTTGCCTCGTCGTCGTGTTGGAGGTCCCTGTCAAGATTCGTGGTGACCTGATTGTCAAACAAGCTTAAATGCATTGATCATCACCTCTTAACAACATTCAAACCTATCTGTGTATCGCATTCAAACCTATCGCGCGCATGAACGACACACATCATCTATGCTCACAAAACGTAACCTGCGCCATCTGGTCCGATCTTGATCACCACGTCGACCCGATATAGTTTCACAGAGTCACACCATCATTCGCCATGGGTACATCTCCGTGACACCCTCCCCAACTCCATTCTGGAGTCGTCCATCCTCACACGTAACCCAGCAAGACCGCAGATCAGACGAGCACGTTCAGCACGCTCAAGAGTCAAACAACCCAATCTGGCGCCTCATCGCGCTCTGCGCACCTTCGGCAGGTCCAATCAGCTTCGAGACATCGAACGCATTGCTGTGCTTCGTCGAACGAGGGCGGCGGGGCGAACAGCAGTGCTGTTTCGGTATCTGCAGGCGATGCCGCGTACTTTGGAGGTGACGACGTGACATACGCAGGAGGTGAACTTGTGAACCGGGAGCCAATGGGAGTGGGTTGAGTCAAAGTGACTTGAGGCATCGGAATGGGGATGACGCGCGCATCCTCGTGGTAGACCCTCCCTCGCAGTGACGAACGGGGAGTCGATTTCACGATGGGGTTTGCCGAGTGGTGACCAATGGCGCCATAGACAGGGGCGGAAGAGGGAGACACGATGATGTCAGGAGGGAATGAGCTGGGTCGAGTCATGATCTGCACCGTCAATGTGGCTCATTCACCGCGCGCTTCCTTCGCGCTTCCTACTCATTCTCGCGCTCTGTATTCACTTGAAGTGAAAGCCGCCTGGGATTCCTAGTGAGGCTTGAGAAGAAAAGGATGAAGAGACGGCGAGAGTACCCGTTAGCATCGTTATAGCTGATGGTTGACAAAGGAGCGGTCGAAACAAGTCTGGCCTGGTCACCCTGGACAAAGGAGAGGTCCGTTGTGCGTCCCCGACGTGTATGGCACAGTCTTCATCGACCCAGCTACTGGTATCTTCAATCGGACAGGATCACGTGGTACAATGGCCACGGACAGCCAGAGTGTGGCATGCGTAGCTGAGGCCTTCAAACCTCGCCGAACAACACGAGATTTCTTTCTGATCTAGCGATCAGTGCCGCGCTGATCGGCCGTATCGACAACTGCCTAAGCTGCCCGTCCACACAGCCGTTACAGCCCGAGACTCCTACTCACGCTCAGCCCCTTGAAGCTACCATCTCTGCCGAAAGAGGGGGGATTACCACTTGAGCCCCCCACCGCTTTGGTCGGGCTTACAATTGCGGATGGATCTTTCACGCTTGAAACTTCTCATCCCGCCATCTATCCTGGTACAGTATATATGAGATCGGGAAACAGCTGTCCTCCCCTTCACGCGAATATCCTTCAAGCTACATATCGGTTTAGGCTCATGCCGAAGAGCCCCTACTACTTTCGATTTATCTCATCGCACCAACATTAATTCATCATACCCGGTCGAGTGCCCACGGTGCTAGCTACTACTTCCCCGCCTTGGGGCGATACTAATGTCGACGGAAAACCTTTATGCCCATTGTACTGATATCGACTATTGACCCCCGACGTTTGAGCAGTCCGTGATCAATCTGAAAGCCCCCGCTCCTCATGACAGTCTCGCCTTCTCCTAAACCACGCGCTCCCCCTAAGCTCACAGACACACCAGCAGAACAAGCTCTCCTCCGGGAACACGCTGCACCTGACTCACGAGTGTCCGATGTGATGCGATAACTCTGGATACCCCCATGCCCAGATGTACTGGTAGGGGGAGAAGGCTCTTGTCAATCTCCGGAGAGCACGCACACCCTGCTCGGGGATAGCTGTGGACGTGCCACAGGATTCTCCCTTAGGAGAAACAGCTTATCTCAATGCAAAACAGCATGTCATCGTTACCAGAAAACATGGACTTGATTCCGTCGTGCATGAAGGACGGTGGGCGGCGTTCGGGGAATGCCCCTTGATCTGCCTCAGCAACTTGCTAGACCCCTGCTTCCGGGCGCCTAAAGTGATGGTCTGTGACCGCCTAACGGGTATGGACCATCCCTTGCTTGTATCTAGCGGTGATTCATAAAAAGCCACGGATACAAGCGACGGGCAATGATTCCACGAAGGTCGTAGTGGGGCCTGAGCCGCCTAAAACGAGCAGTGCAGTGTCGAAGTTTCGACCATGTTGCCGCCCGCTTGGGTTTCAGCTCTAACGGTCGATATAGAAGAAGCTCGACACCATATTCGAAGAGGAATGGTTAGGAGGGGCGCAGGGGGAAAGCTTGCATTACATGCACTTCTCCATTTGAACGGGTTGACAGCGCCATAAGCGGCGCACAACGCGGTCTCCAGAACTAGCGTGCGAGCCAATGACCGCCCTGGGGCCGAGGTACATTTTCGGGGTGTGGCGCCCAACCTCTCGAGCGCTCTGTCTGTGCGCTTCCCAAGCTCTTGTGCTTGTGCGTCAAACTTCATGAGAGGTGTGCAAGGGAAGAGGCGAGCTCGATGAGAGTCACCAGGCTTTGCTGCTCAAATTGTGTCATCCATCGACCGCGAGCGGACTGGCGGGATCGCCTCGACCTTTATCGGACCGAATCTGATTAGGATGTTTTCGAGCGCGAGCGAAATCGTTGCAAGTAAACTACCCTTTTGCGAAACAGCCTCTCGAGTGTTTGAAGTGATTCGCTCTCGACAGTCTTGTGCGAATGTATTGCAGTCCAAGACCGTGCGGACATCCGCTCAGTGCCACTTTTCACGACTTGCGTACAAAAAGGCTGGTCGCCTACACGGTCATGAAACAATCTTCATGCTCCGCAGTGAGAGTCCTCTCGAGTCCCCTCGAGTCCCGTACACATGCTAACTGTGCAGGGGATGTCGAGTGTGTAATCTTTGTTCCATTAATCAAACACTCGCACCGGAGGACTGGCTGGTGCGAACGTCATGGGGCCATGAACATCCTGCGTGGCTGTATTACCGCTTCGTGTAGAGGCCCAGGATTATACTTGGCAGCCTTGACGGTCTGCCCAAAGTTGTCTCTCGCCGCGGCATTGACGCTAAGTGGCTGTGAATCGTTATCGTGAGCTTTCGTTCAATGCACATGAGGCAGAGAGAGCGACTAAGCGGGGCCAACGAAGCTGGCGAGGTTTGTAACGATCAGTGGAGCGCCATGGCTAGAAGTCGGTAGGGTCATCAGCGATTTTGAGTCAGTGATACCGGCCCCTGGAGCAAATATACATCTAGGCTGACGAAAGCCAAGTCTACTCTTCTGCTGGGTCAAAGTATCTCCATTGGTCTTTGGGCGCCTCTTGCTCCAACTTCTCCCATCTATTGTCAGTACTTTTCATTCCACAAGACCTGGCAGAGGGATCGCCAAACTCACGGCTTCCACTCGATCATCTTTCCAATCAGTCCCTGCTCGGTCTTCGCCTCTTCTATGGCCAGCTCTGCCATGCCCAACTCGGCCTCGGCAGCCTTGACATCGCCTCCCGCCTTCTCGACTACGGCCAGCTTGTGCTTCATGAGAGCCTCGGTAGCTTGTCGGTAGACGCTGGTGGAAGGGAGGTTCTCGAGGAGGTTCAGCGTTGTTTGGTACGCGGATCGGAGGACGGGGAGGGGATCGGCGACGGGCTCGAGTCCGGTGATTCCGGTCGTAGCTTTCAGCGGCCTGGAGTGTTAGCAAACTGGCATTTGGAGACTTTAGCTAGAGCTTCCGTAGCTCTTCAATGCCTCTTCAAGACCTACTTGATAGCGGCAGCAAAGAGGGGTCTTGTTGCTCGGAGCATGGTGGATATCGATGGTATGAGATGAACGAACGATGATTCGAGGGCATCGCATTCAGTTCAGCTAAACCAGCCTGACATTGGTGCGATATATGCCGACTCGGCGAGCGCCGAAGTGGGTCAAGCTTCAGGCTCACTTCAAACCTGACCGGACTGCTGAGACGCGTCAAAGGCAATAATAGCAAAAGTCAAGTAACCAGCGAGGGTTACTCTCGATGAGAGAGCCAGTCCAGCTCATAACCCGTCAGACCCACCTACTGCCTGGTGCAGCCGGCGACGATGAACTCGTCTCCACCTCCGCCATCATTCACCCTCCCACCGCTCACGTCCAAGGGCAAGTTACCCGTCACCCCGAGCCCTACACCGTCGCCTCATGAGGGTACTTTCGACTTTCGGATCAAGGCTAGTAAAGGCAAGGGTAAAGAGCGGGCACAGGATGCCAGCGAGGTTGAGGAGGACGTCGGTCGCGTCTCGATGTATGTCAGGCTGTTTGAAGGTAAGCCTCCCGAAGAGCGCACTCTGGAACTGTTAACACCCTTACTGATCTCCAGAAATGATAGAAACGGTGCTGGGATCGGAATCGTACCTCTTCTCTCCGCGAGAAATCTGGGTACTCAAGCATATCATAGATCTTGCTTGTATGTCTCTCTGGCAAGCTTGGCTCACCCCAGATGAGCCGAAGTATCTGCTCACCCGATTGCTTCTCCGCCTCCCCGGGAAGATCCATTCTTATTCTGATCTCGTGACCCGCTACTCGCCTGAACTCGGCGAAGAAGGAGTTTTGAAAGCTGCAAGAAAACTCGCTCAGCCTCTACCAGTTCCCGAAGAGATCCGGAAGACGGATCCCGAAAGGCCGCGCACGACTAGCCCCCAACAGCCGGCCAAGCCACTCCTTACGCCTCAATCAAACCCTCGCCCGCATGGAAAACGGAAGCCTTGGGCATCTCTCGCAACGGGTCTGACAGAAGAGGAAGAGAAGGCGGACCCAGACCTGGCAGAAGCGATACGAGAGAGTCTTTGGGCAAGCCAAGTGGGATTAATCGAAGTCGATGACGAAGGTTCTGTCGTCAAATCCGCTTCGCCCTCGGAACCCCCTTCAAGACGTTCCACGCCTACGACTCCGACCGATGAGAGCAAGCTGGCCATGTACTCCGAACAATTCTCCTTGACACCGCAAGAGCCTGATCCGATCGACCAGTTCGCGAAGACCCAGGACGAGATGTCCCTCGATGGCTTGCTGTCTTGCATACCAGCCGATGCGCTGAGAAAGCTCGCTCGCGCGCGAAAGGTTCCGGCTTCGAGCTTGATCAATCGCGATGCGGTCACGAAGGCGCTGAAGCGGATAGCGAGTGAGCAGACCACCTTGGCGTTCACCCCGGTCGGCAAGGGCAGATCGAAAATGGGAGACACTTCCCCCAAGCAGGCGACGCTGCCCTTCACCCCTTCCAAAGCACCAAAAGCATCGACCTCAGAAGCTTTACTAGTGGCTTCTCTACTGCCTATGCTCGGGGGAGGCGCTCTACAACTGACTTCCGAGCTTCATGCTCTCGTCGCTCGTGTCAATCTCTTGTTCTCGCGAACTCCTCCCCTCACCGCGACCTCAAGCTCGCTCATGCTTCCGTCGATTTTGGTTACGTCACATAAACGGCGATACCCAGATTATGGCACTCCGACGCGCTCACGTATCTGGAAAGACAGAAAAGAGCTGCTCACTTGGGAAAGAGTTGTCTACTGGGAGGGCCTAGTTGCAGATGCCTTGGGTGATACTTGGGCAGAACAGAGGAAGAATCCGGTCCCTGGATTTGGGATCAAGCGAGATATGTTGTCGAGAACCGACGGCGCCAAGGTGGTCAAGCGGATATGGGAGGGAATCTGGCCGGCTTGGAGGGAACTGGTGGAAGGTGACAAGGGGCAAGAGGTTGATGTGAGACAGGAAGAAGGCGGGCTAGTCGGAGATCGATTTCAGATAGGTGAGACTGTAGCCGACATCATCCTCAAGGCGAAACTGACATTCAGGTCATGTCCTCACAAGAATTGTGTACAAGGTGTGGCAGTCAGCCCCGAACGGTCCTATCATGCTGATGACAGGGAGCCACTGCGCTCGGTATCCTGCACGAGTATGACATGGAATGCGAGGTCCTCGCCGCATTGCTCGCTCAGCGTCGATGGCGGAGAGGAAGACGAGGGTGAGTTTTGTTCTAAAGCATGTGAGTACTGACCTTCAGAGCATGGTATGATCGACTCGCCCTGGTCCTCATGAATCACTACAACGCGTCGCCCGAGGAGAAAGAAAGCAAGCTGCGAGCAGCGACGCAAGTATGCATCGACGCTCTGCTGGACGAGGACACTCATCTGAGTCAGTCCTCTCTTGACGAAGTTGGGTTAAACTAATGTCAAGTCTATCGACCTGGGCTTTCGAGGCGTCTCACTCGGCTGGAAAACAAACTCGATCTACCCGCGGATGAGCGACACATCTCATACGCTTCCCTATCCGAAGCTTTCGTCCGGAAACTGTTAGCCCCTCGAGTTCCTGACAACATGGGTACCCCTAGATTCCGTCGCGAGACATCGGCAAAGGAGCGGGAAGCCAGCATGGGGCTTGGTGACGAAGGGTTGGAGATGCCTGCTGCATGGCAACAGACTGGCAAAAGTGTCTGGGTAGGACGAGACTCCGAAGTCACGGTTGAGGGTTGGGTGCTTGAGTGGTGGGAGGATCAGGGGTACAAGGGGTACGTCTTTGCTCATTGATGGCCCGAGGCTGACATTCAGGTATCATGCTGAATCATCGATCCTCACGACACTCTTCGCTCTCATCATGTGGCCGGTACTCTTTTATCCACTGCCAGGGGTCTTCGAGACACCTTATCAAACCGCTCCATTGGATTTGGGAGAAGACACGTTCGCCCCAGCCAGGGCTGACATCTTTGAAGCCAGGCTCGAAGCCATATGCAAGACCAAGACGGCCCTCGAGTATCTGCGAGAGACTGATGAGCGGGAACGCGACAGAGGGACTTGGGCAGTCGGGCTCAACTGGGAGTATGGACGGGAAGATCTCGAAGAGCTTGTTCAGTGCCTGGGTGGACAAGCCCTTAGTGGAATTTGCAGGATGCTTGGCGAGGAATATCGGCATCGCGCGAGCGGTGTGCCGGACCTCATGTGAGTTGATTCGACAAAGAGCCAACTGATGGTAGCGTTTGGAACTTTGAAAAGCGCGAAGCGCGATTTGTCGAGGTCAAGGGTCCCGGGGATAATCTTTCCGAAACACAGAGAGTACGCGCAAGCTCTCCGGTAAGACCTTGTCTGACGATTAGGTTTGGATTGATGTATTGCTTTCCGCTGGAGTGCCCGTCGAAGTGTGCCGAGTGATCGCAGACGACCCAAAGAAGTCTCTCAAAGCTCTTGAGAAGCTCAAGAAGCGGCAAGATAATGCGACCCGGCTTGAGCGCGTAGCCACTGGGAAGGCCAAGCGCGAGGACACGGCTGCATGGAGTGGACCTGAGGATGAAGACACGGAAGGGGAGGAGGACGAGTGGAAATATGAGAGTGGAGACGAGGGCAAGGGCGAAGGCAAATGGGAGAATGGTAACGCCTCGAAACGACGTCGAGTGACGAAATGATCTTGTATACGTGCAACATTGTTACTTTTAGCATCTACATCTGCACAGTATGCTCGCGAGCATATGGCATCGAATCATGCATGTATGACTAGTTGCCTTTGGACCATGGGTGAAGGCTGAAACCCGTTGCCACTGGCTGTAACAGCCTACCTCCACTTTGACGATGGTCAAAAGTTGAAATGTGACAATCACCCAGACTTTGATCAGTCACCAATTGTATCATCACCTCACACTCGTCTATCAACGTTTGCCATCGCGCATACCAGTTCAGGACGGATACAGTATGACCGACGCATTCTCGACGCCCGCGGAACATGCTTTTGACCACCCCGAGATCGAGGCTGCGGTAGAAGCTGGGCCATCGTCTTTGGGCGATGCCCTCGCGGGAGTGTCTATTGAAGAAGCATTCGAAGTCGACGATACGGTCTCTCGTATCCTGGCTGGGGGGTTCAAGACGGTGAGTCAGTGATCATCTGGCTTTGAGACCTCGGGCTGTGGCTTTACCAGGGCTAGACGTTGATGACAGATTGGGCTGCAATTCCCTGACGAGCTGTTGCCGTGTTCGGTGCAAGTCTTCAAGGCGATCCAAAAGGCTATCCAGCCGTCGGGCGCTCAGGCATACGTGTTGGCAGACAGCACGTACGGCAGGTGAGACTCAAGTCTATGTGTCATAGGTCGTGCTGACAACTAGTTGCTGTCCCGACGTTCTGAGCTGTTTGCATCTGCCCGCAGACTTTCTCGTTCATTACGGCCATGCCTGCCTCACCCCGTAAGCTTCCGTGTCCCCTTTGTCAGCGGTGCTCATCCACAGTACCGACGCTCTTCCTGTTCATTACGTCTTTCCGCGAAAGACACTCGATGTGGAGGACGCGATGGTCAAACTCCTTTCGGCATCCCAAGACGAGCTCGTCGTGCCTCCTTCGGAACAAGTTGAAGGGGGAGACTCAGCCGAGTCCGAGAAGAAGAAAGGCATTGTAGTTGTCTGGGATGTGGCTTTTGACTGGCTCGCCGGTCAGTCTACACAGCCAGATCCTCGAAGCTGCCCGCTGACATGCAGAAACCATCCAAAAGACCTTCTCGGCCAAATCGCCATATCCCATCTCGTTTGCTATGATCCAACGCCCCACATCTGCTTCCGTCCCTGCGACGGAACGAGGCAGGGAGAAAGCCCCCGCGTTGAGAAGTATTGACCCCCCCACCGGGTTGAGCTTGGACGAATGCGTCATCTGGTATATCGGCGAGGAAGGCCGAAGTCAGTTGAACTTGCAGATGAATCATGCAGGCAGCCCTGTACGTTCGAGCTTCTCCATACACCACCCCCAAACCTCTCGTGTCCCAGGCTGATTCAAAGCTCTTCGCTTATTCCCCCTCTTCCCGCTCGAGCTCGGCGCTGCACCCGCACACCTCGCGCCTGCTCTCGCGCCGACTATTCGCACTGCACCAAGCGATCTCGTCCGACATCTTCGGTCTGATCGTGGGCAATGTCGGGCTCGCTTCGTCCAAGGAGCTGCTACAGCAACTGCGGCACGAGCTGAAAAAGGCAAAGAAGAAAAGCTACACGCTCAGCGTGGGTCGTCTGAATCCTGCAAAATTGGCCAATTTCGAGACCATAGAGTGTTTTGTCTTGGTCGGGTGCGCCGAGGGCGGAGTGGTGGACTCAAAGGTGAGCACGGAAACTCTGGAAGATCCATCACATCTGATTGGCAGGACTTCTACCGACCCATCATCACGCCTTGGGAGCTTCTCCTTGCGCTGAAGGGGCCAGAGGCCGGCTGGGACCCCTCCAAGTGGACGCTGGACATCGAGAAGGTCCTTGAAGGTGAGTGATTTTGAGCAGGGTTTTTCTCAGCTAACATGAAGTGGCCCGCGCAGAGGAGAGTCTTTCAAGCGAGACGGAGACCAAAGAGACACAGGACAGCGAGGATGACGATACGCCGCAATTCGACCTCGTCACCGGGACGTATCGAACACGTAAATTCTTCAACAATGGACAACAGACGTCTTCGAAACAGATCGAACCGACACAGGGCATGGCTGCCTTGACATTGCGGAACAACGACTTCACACTGTCCAAGCTTGAATCGGCTGGCAGTAATTATCTCGCGAGCAGGGAGTGGAAGGGACTGGAAGCTCGATATGGGATGGACGAACCAGCGGTGTTGGAGGAGGGGCGAAGTGGAATCGCCAGGGGTTACGAGGAGGAGAAGTGACGGTCCAGGCAATGCAGGCATGAGGACCATCGACTTGAGCTTCCTTCCATCCGCGAGCGCCTCGTTGTCTTTGCTTCCAGCGGTTTCTACTCACTTACTGCCACGTTCGCAAGTACTGATCGACTGCTTGGTCTCGCCTTGTGGCAGTTCCGCATGACTTCATTCAGGAGGTGCGCAACAAAAGACGCCGCGTCGAATGGTCAATCGCCACGTGCTTGAAGTGTTTCAACCCGTCGATGGTCAAAGGAGACGAAATGAAAGGATGGACATGGCGTACGAGAAACGACTCGTTCGAACCAGTCGCCACCGGCTCTCTCTTCTTGACATTCATCCCATATCCTCCAACACTGCATTTCATTCACACCGCACAAGCACAGTCAACCAGGACATCTTCATCATGGGCCGCCGTAAATCGCAACGGCCACCACCCCTCAAGCTGACATACTCTTCCGCGGAGGAGTACCTGCAACACCTGAAGACGCTCTCCGACCCGAAGACACTCACGGTTCGGGACTGGCAGAATCCTTCTGCTCGAGCAAGATCTTCTTTCATGATCGACGCCGCCAAACTGACTTCGAAAGGCACTGTTGATGACAGCAACCTGACACAGAAGGGCACCGCTGAACTCAAACGCCAAACGGCTCTTCGCAAAAAGGTTCTTGGCAAATTTCGGAAGGTCGTCGAGGACAGCATCAAGACTTTTGGAGAGTACCTCCAAGAGCGCCCCTGGGAGTTACCGCCATGTTGGCTGTCGGAGAATTCCAGGAGGTGGGAACCGGAGCAAGTGGGTCGTCAGCTCAGTGACGGTGCAACAGCGGACAAGCTGTCGACGGAGGCCGCTAGAGCTGCGGAAACCTTGCTTGAACGCATCCTCGGGCATATGGACGACCAGGAACTGGGGCCAGATGCGCGAAAGATCGTTCTGACCATCGAACCCACCCTCCTGCCCCCCCTCGAAGCGAACAAGGAGTGCTTTACCTGTGACATCTCGCTGCGTTGTCCATCGCTTACAGGCAAACCTGTGGCGGGCTACTCCCAACCAGTCTCGCTGAACGACTTGCGATCGCTGGTGACTGATTCTGAAAGGACAGTGTTCACTAAGCAGGCCAAGACAAACACAGAGCATGAAGGGGCACGAAAGAGACGTAAAACGCGTCGCTTCGAAGAGTTTACGAAGAGGATCAAGGGCGCACGTATACAAGCCAATTACAAATTGTTCACGGACATATACACGAAGACCCGAGAAGATTCAAAGCTGACGGCAACGGAAAGATTCATCCTCGATGCGGTGAAACACACGATGTGCGACCCTTACGACAAGATGGCGGAGTCCTTTCAGACCATGACCCCTAAACAGCTCAAAGCAGAGAAGGCACGATTCGGCGAGGGTCTCGCCGAATTCGACGAGACTATCACAAAGGCCATGGACAGGACTGAAGAAGAGAATCCCGAGTTGTATCAAGCGCTCTTCGCTCCCGCGAGGGTCACTGAAAGGGAAGGAGGTCGAACCGAAAGCCGCGCATCGGGTGCTCCCGAGTCTGTCGCAGCGTCACTGCCGATCGCAACCGGAAGACAGAGAGGATCGCAGGCCGACAACCCGTCGACCGGAAGCTCACCCCCGACTACTGAAACAGCCTCAGCGGAGAAAGCGACCGGACCAAAATGGGATGCCGAGACGATCGTGAGGCTGAGGGAGTTGATGAGCAAAGCGATGGGCCTGGGTAAGAACGGTCCCGTGGACACAAGGGCAAGTGTGGGGACAGGCAATGACACAGCATCGCCACCGTTGACCCATGGGTTTCACTCAGCAGCGAGTGTGCCCCTCTCAGCACAAAGCCTTGTCTCTGCCGCAGCTTGATAGGTTCGACGCGATGGTTTCATGATGACGTTTCATTTTTCGAGTTTTTCCGTTCTCCCTTACGTTGAGACACAAGTGGACGTGATGTGTGATATGAGGATTCGAGTTTGTGGTCGAATGTATATAATCAGTACACAGGGCGATTACTTGAGAGCGCTGAAGGCATGCAGCGGATGAGGCTGTGCAGGATGTTTACTTTGTCAGTTGTGCCAAAATGCCGGTGCGTAAAGGGATCGGAGCGCAGTCACGACCCGTTCACCTCAAGGTAGAAGCGGTCGGTGTTTCCTGGTGTTATTATGAAGACATTAGTTCCTGCGCTGCCATCGTGTGCACCCGTGTTCTCTTGTATGCGTCGTATGCCATGATATACATCACCAGAAGCGAATACTCCCTAGACCTAAGCCTCCTCAGTTCTCAACTTGGCGGCGGCGTTGGTGATTCTGAAAGTCAGATCGTCGTCACAAAACTGTCAGCGGGCAAGCGACTCACTTGACACCGAGGACCTTGGCCCGGGCGACAATCTCGACTCGCTTCTTGGAGGAGACACCGTGGGCGATGACGGCGGCGTATTTGTTGTTGTGCATGAGCAGCAACTCGAGGTCGGAGAGGTTTTTAACGAGGAGTTCTTTGTGGCCGGAAGGGATCATGTGCTTGGTCTTCTTGTTGGAACCGTAACCGATCTTGGGCATGGGGAGCTGGCCCTTGAACCTTCGTCGAACCTGCACTGTCAGTCCAGTCCGTACACAAATCTTCTGCCCCTTCTCCTGTTGATCCGCTTGCCTCCTCGAATCTGCCTCTGAGGATGACACACGATCGGGAGAGACAAAAAGTCTTCAAAAGACATCGTCACGTCCCGCCTGCAATCCTTCCTCCTCGGTACAGATCCAACCTCGCTACCCGCAATCTCTCCCTCTTATCCTCTATTCCACTCCTTCTCCCTCTCCCCGTGATGTATTGAGAACTCCCAACTGACCCTGTTGTCGATACCCTTGGGCTTTCTCCAAGACTCCTTGACACCATGGTATCGGTCCGACTGGTGTCGCTTGAAGTGCTTTGTTCGCTTCTTCACGATGGGGATGTGAGCGGGCGACATGGCGACTGATTCGGGGTGAACGTGTGAATGAGCAGAAATTGATAGAAGGGGGAAAGCGAGGGGATATTTGGACGATGAGCGTGGATAATTTATCGATGATCGGGTTGGTTATGCGGATGGGAATATCGCGTTGAAGAGACGGGCAGCGATTCAAGGAGTAACGGTGATCAGTTAAGTCCCTCTTGTCATATACGACGTCGTGCTCACCTGTTCTTGAAGACTAAAGAGAGAGGGGCCTGCTTCACCACAAAGATTCAACGATGCACCACCGGTCGGTCGCAGAGCCCGCCCACTGCCCAGAGGTGGCACTCTCTTACGGGATTATCTTATATCTCCGATAGTCGCAGGCGGGTGGCGGTTATTTGGCCCTGCCCATCCGGAGCGGGATCAATTGCGTCATTGCTTATCGCCGACGCGTTTGGGTTATCACCGATGCATGCGACCGTGCTGCCTGCCGCGTCCATGGATCTGTCCAGCCCTGTCCCAGAATCACCCTCTCAAAGACTGGCAAGTTCAAGTGCAACAGAGTCGACCGGGAAGCCCAGATATCAAGCTGCCCGTAATTTGTTGCATTATGCAAAGCTACAATGTATGGTATTCACACCGGCCTCATCGCAATGCCCACCTGTGCCGTTAGCTAGTTGCTTTCTCAACCTGATCCGTAATGTCACTCACGTCTTGACGACAAACAGCTCCTGCGGCATGCCGATCTGTACTTCCTCCTTGATGACCTCCAGCCCAGCGTCTTTGAAAATCTCAAGCCACTTGTTGGCAGACCTGGAGGGTAAGCTTCAAACTCCAAAACGATGCGCAGGAAAATCGACATGGGGAATGTCGCTTGGTACAGCGGACCCCACAACTCACCTAGTCAAACTCGAGTCCTCCTCGTCCAAAAACTCCACCGGCTTGCCGTCCGGTCCATCTTCGCAGCAGTTCTCCTTGACAAAGATCAAGCTCTCATAGGCGTTCTTCTCGACGTCAGTGGCGCCAGTGTCCCGAAGCGCGAGCCTCGCTTTCTTCAAGAACGCGATCAGTTCAGGCGTATTCATGTGTCCTGGAGCTTAGCATGTCGTCTCCGAAGCAGCAGTGAAGTAGCAAGACGTACCAAGACACCACTGACACCAAACGCTGGCGTGTAAGCTAAAGGTGGCTGGCTGAACAGGCTACTCACACATCATAAGTGATCTCCCCTTCAGCCCCACCTCCAAACCCTTCCTCCTCCTCTCCCCCGTTCTTCTCCCCCACCACGCCCAAGCTCTCGCCGACTTGCGCCGGGTGCTTAGGATCGCATCCCTGCAGTCCGGCCTTGACGAACCAGACCCTCTTCCCTCGACCTTTCGACGAACTGGACCCGGCCGCCGCCGTTGCGCCATCCACCTGCATGCCGGCTCTCTTAGGCAGATCTTTCCATTCCCCGTCCAATGCGCTTCTGTACGCCTCCCGCACAAACTTGTCGACAGGCTCGAGCAAGATGACGTCCTCGAATAAGGGGAGGAGGGTCTCTCGCGAGACACGGCCGATTCCGGCCCCAACGTCCAGCACCGTCAGGCGGTGAGATGGTCTGGGGGGCGGGAGCGGTGTGAGTGGGGAAGGGAAGGTATGCAGAGATGGGATGAGGGAGAGTAAGAGGAGTCGAGAGGACAATTGCTCGATGTGCGGTACCGGCTGCGTCTGTTTGAACGTGCATTCTGACAAGGCGTGAAGACCACTTACCCCGGTACCGAAACCGCCTAGCACGCCATCGACCGAAGCGTCAACGTCCGCCCAGTACTGGATACCCTTGTCGAAATCGGGGCCGGGCGGCTTGCGCAGAGCCGAGCCAACGTTGGGTTTCTGCCGCTTGGGCGAGGAGGGCTGGGGGGTCAGTGCGTTGTCCACGCGCTTCATCGTTGCATATACCTGATGAGACGCAGCAGAAGGCGGCTGAGTCGTCAGCAGGCATCCAGAAGGGCGACACAGGAGCATACGAACCATAGTGGACGAATGGTGAGGGAGGGATGGAAGGCTGAGATTTGTTGTTATTCACAGCTCCGAGATGACGCGCGCGGAAACGTGCAAGAAGTCGGCGAGCTCGATGTATGTGGTCTTGCCGAAATTATCAGATGACACCCTGATGCATGTTGTTGTCCTGTGTACCCACAAGCTTCCCCTCAGGTCGGGCTGTTGCAGCGTAGCGATGGACAAGCTGGACAGCATGGCCCGAAGCTACTTCTGGTCGGGGATAACAAGTACCTCAATACGAATGCTCTCCTCATACCGTCTCATAATGTCTCATAGACTTCCCACGTCTGATCGGTTCCTCAGTGCAAAGGCGGAAGGAATGGCCAGGGTCAAGACGGTGGATAATGCAACAGTTGGGCAACACCGCCAAAGAGCATGTGCAAACCAGAATTGCATTGATGATCGAAGCGTTGTCAACTATCCTCCCCAAACCCTCCCGCTCACTCTCCGCCCTTCCATCCTCCTGTTTTTTTTTATTCCGTCGAAACACAAGCCGAAACCATCGAAACGATCCGCGAGTTTCAGAAATCAAAAAGCCAGGTACACAGTCGAGAAGAGGGGCGCGCGCTCAGGTCGAGTCGGAATAGTCATCGAGCCGAACCGATTACCTTGGCGTTAGCGCCGTGACCGGTGGACCGCGCATGCGGAGTGCAGCGAATGATACTCACTTGGATCTTGCTCTCAACTTTCTTCTTCTTCGCCTGAGCTTCCTCATTCGCTTCTTTCTCCACTTCTCACGCATCCTGAGGGGTCAGCGGAATTTCGGAAAAGGTATGAGGGTGATGGTGAACAGCGACCACTGCGCGCAGCGCCTCGACGGGGGTTTGTGTCGTCAAGGCGAGGCTGGGTCGCTGTGCCAGACCGAGATGGGGAGACGGCTCACTTGGTATTTGATTGATGTAAAGAAGAGTGTGGAAAGAAGAGAAAGAGCTGAACAGGTAAAGGTCATGCGCCGGCGAGCGAGGGCAGAGAGGGGGGCCGGGGGTGCGGCGAGGCGAGAGGCCGGCGAGGGGAGTTGGAGCTAAAGTGGGGGGTAGATTTGATTTCGGAGTTTAGCTCTCCCATGTTCTTATCGCCGATGGACGCTCGTGGCGCTACCCAGCTGCTCATCCTCTGTCATGGCTGGGTCATGTCCATGCTGCCCGGTGCTACATGTACACACTGTTAGGGCATGCTGCTTGGGTCATGGGCGTGGCCGTAGCCTGGGTGCCGCGAAAAATGTCTGCCAGCGTTCTGAGATGCAACCTCGGCTCACATAGTCCATTATTCGAGCTTCCTCACCGCATCTTGGTGATGCGTGACGCGTATCTCCTGCCGTCCGCACGAGCTCCCATCCTCGCGATAACTACATGAAACGATCCATGACGTAGGTTCCCAGAGTCGCAATGAACTCTCGCTCCAGCCTTAGGGCGGACCTAGTCACTTGATCGCGCAGCTGAGCCTGAACACCTCTCTCGCAGCTGGGTCGTGCCTGGACAGACGGACCTCTGCGAAGTCATCCTTGAGACAAGCGATGTGCGTTCGCTGTGTCACTGGCATGACAACCTGTCTGCTCTGCCACGGCGATCTCATAGAGACGCTCCACCATGTCGACGTCCAGGACCGGCGCAATTCGCGATCCATCAACCAAGTCAACACTCCCCTTACTGCTCGTCTGAATATCGTCATGCATGTCCCCAAACCGTGCTACAGTACACCTAGAAACCGTGCTGGGTGATAAGCTCGTTCTTGGGAACGGAAGATTCGGCCTTGGCTCGGATCTTGAGAGCGGCTTGCTGGATTCGTCAGTCACTGTCCCTTGATCTCCAAGCAACACGCTTTTACACACCTTTCGCTCGTGGTACGCCTGTCCCTTGACCTTACGCTTCTCCTCGAGCCTGTCGACGACGTCCTTGTATCCCCATCCGACCTCGTGCGAGATTCGCTTCAAGGTGCAGTACTGGTTATCAGCACTTGTCATTCCACTACGGTCGACACAATATCGCGCACCTTTCGTCCGGGCTTGAGTCGGAGGACTCGGAGGGCGGCGGGAACGACGACTCGCTTGACCTTGTCCTGGGCAGGGGGGACACCCTCGAAGAGCTCGAGTCGCTTGAGAGCGGCGGCACCTCGGGAGGTTTTGTGGGGGACCATTCCTCGGATGGCCTTGTAGAGGATCCTAGAGGGGGCTCGGAAGTGGAAAGGACCAGCTCGGGTGGGGTTGACAATGTGTCGCTCTGAAAGGTTAGTCACGTTCGACACGATGATGCGCGACTTGAGAAAAGCGCGAGGTCGGGTCCAAGAGGGACATGTAGACGTCGAACAGGTCTACTCACTGTGGAGGTAGGCGTGGTACTTCAGCTTGTTTCGGAAGAAAGATCCCGAAACGTTGATCTCCTCGCATCGGACAACGGTGACCTTTTGTCCGTTAAGGATCTGCAGTTCGAAATAATGGGTGATAGCGAGAGTGTAGAGCGATAGTGGGAGGTAGGGGAAACTATGTCAGCGCGTGTTCCCTTCCACTTTCTCGATTCCGCAAATTCTCCCATTCTTTCCCGGACCTCCCCGCGCCATCGTCCCGCTCGAGCACTCCTCCAGTGACCAGTACATCCCGTACACGAGCAAAGCGCGAGCCCTTTATCGCATGCAGGATGCACTCCAACCTCCTCCTCGCCGTCCTCCTTTCCATACCTTCTCCTCCCCAGTATAATCCACCCCTCTCGTCCTAATTCTCGCACAATCGGCAAATCCAGACTAACCTGCTTCGAGACAATCGAGGCGAGACGACCGAGGAGGTGGCCTTTTCCGTCAATGACGACCGGTTGAGTGGAGAAGGACATCTGTGGGCGGGAAGAGTTGGGCGAGATGGATGTGTCGTGTAGGGAATAAAGTTGTTCGTGGGCGGTTGTTGGGTTGTCGGGTGGATATGATGGACGAGGACGAGTTCGACGTGTAGAGCAAGCGCAAGGGAGACACTAGATCAGCTATGTATTTATGTAGTCACGGCCGCTGTACGCACCTTGAGGGCCCTTTTGAATGGATATAAGACTAGCTATGCACGACTTCTACCTCAAATCCGTCAACCTCGACCCACCAGCTGCCAACGAGCAGAGACGTATCGGGGTTATGCTAACTCCGGTGACACCCGAGGGGCAGGAGAGTGCTTGTGGCGGTGGCGAATGGGTCATGTTATATCCGACGAGCTGTTAACGCCGATACTATCGTCAAGTGTCCTTCCTCAGGGCTCGATTCGGCTAATCCAGATCTGTTTTAGCCGCGCATTGTTGGCAAGCCACGACGTCGTACTACGTACACCACTTCGGTCGTTCGGGGGGGGGCGAGGGATGTCCTGATTGCCCCATTCGACGCCTCCATCCTGTGCGGTGGACCCACGGCAACAAGCACCATCCACAGAGACCAGATGCATCGTCACTCTACACAAGGTCTATTCGACATACCATACCGATAATATTACCCATCCCTAGAGTTTCAGCCGATCTCCATGTCCTCGACGAGACTGGAGGGTCAATCCATCCACTCGGGCCCTGGCCCCGCTGTTGGGACAGCCCCGCAGGCCCCGGATTCATCGGACAAACCACCTCTGAAGAAACGGCGGACCACCACGTCCAAGCCGCGTCCCCGATCCCAGTCCTCCAACGGTGCCGCAGAGGGTGAGGTCACAGACAAGCCGAAACGGACCCCTTCGTGCGATCTATGTCGCGCGAGAAAGGTACGATGCGTCAAGAGCGAAGGGCAGGATCGATGTGAAGGGTGTCAGAACCTGAACCAGAGATGCGAGTTCACGCACGAGCGTAAGAAGCCCGGTCCGGCGAACAGGTACGCTGTCCACGCTCGCTCTAGTGGGCTGTGTCACTCACCCGATAGCTATGCACGTCCACCCTCGCCCCGCCCCTCAGCCCAAGCTCAAGTCTTCTCCATGCCCTTCATGCCCGATCATGGACACTCGTTTGCCGAGTCTTCCTTCTCTGGCGCGCGCTCTCATCCACAATTCCCGCCGCCGCCCAAGACAGACTCACCTGTGTTCCCCGAGTTCGACTTCAACCCATTCGAAGGACCTTTTCTCAATGAGTCATCATGGGCTACCAACACGCAGCAACACCTGCGGCAGGTGGACCTCCCGTTCCTACCGATCTCGCCTAGCACACTGATGCACCCCGTGCCAGGGGACCACGAGTCGACGGAAGAGTCTCCGCAGGGCTCCTTCCCATGGATGAGCACGCCGCATTGGGATCACGGGGAAACGACCTCGGCCATCGCGCAGACCACCTCGTCCGGCGGGACATGGGACGCTGGCCCTTCGACGTCTCACGCCCACCCGGCCGGAACAGGTCCCGCTGGGCGAGACGTGACCAATGGGCTCAAGGGCAAAGTCGTGAAGCCGCCCAGAGATCGCGGAGTCAGACACGTCGAGGAGGTCATCGAGTGGTCAGCCATGATGCGCATTTTGCATGCCTACCATGCCCATCTATAGTGAGCCATCAGGTCTTGTTGTGTCTCCGGAGCTGACCGACAGCCCGTTGATGCCTATCGTCCATTGGCCATCGTTCTCTCAGCAGCTCATTGCGAGAGAAGATGAGAAATCAGACGCTTGGCGAGCCTTCCTTCTTTCCCTCAGTGCGTCGCTTTCCTTTCTTCGCGCAAGATGCTGATTGCTAGTCGCCTACTCGATCATCCAGCTGCCTAGGTCCACCTTGGCTTTCATCCCAGTACCCGAACTGCGCAAAATCCACCAGAGATGCTACGCGGAGAGCAAAAAGCTCCAAAATCAGCGATACCCGGAAATCGCCCTGGTGGACATTTCGTAAGTCGGGAAGCTGATCTGGAGTAATCCCACTGACATGCAGTATGCTATAGTCAGTCGTGCAGTGCCTGTCAGATCTTCCACTGATATCTAGCTGTCGACATATCTACCTCGGCACGCTGGGACTGACAAACCTGGCCGACGTGACCCTGTCTCAGGCCATTCGACTTTCTCATGCCATGAATCTGCACGACGAGAGGCTGTGCCCGGATGGCTTTAACGTGGTTGAGCGGGAAATGCGACGACGGACGTTTTGGCTGTTATGTAAGGCTTCTTCGCGGTCAAGGCGAAATCACAATCTGACAGTGCAGACGGCTCGGACAGAACCATCACCGCTTTGACCGCCAGCCCACTTTACATTTATGACGCTGACCTTTGTCTACCGCTTCCGATGTCTCTCGATGACAACCTTCTCACCCCCTCTGGCGCCTTCCCCCAGCCACATGGCACAACTCCTGTCTTGGCCGGTTTCCACTTCAACACCCGCCTTCTTCGTTTGCTGGGCACGGTCTTGACTTCACATCGGACCATCACATCGTCTTCATCCAACCCCGGCAATGACCCCTTCCCAATTCTCAATCTACCACCCTACCCGGTCACGCCGCCGCGACCTTCCCGACACTTCCTCGATGAACTGGACAAGATCCTGGCAGACCTTCCACCGCCACTGCAGCTGTACAACGCCGCAGCGGGGGTGCCCACGCCTAACGGCAGTATTGAAGGGGAAGCAGACCATAAGGACGCCGCCGCGTTTGGCACTTGTCGGGCAAACTTGCTGGTCACTCAGGCCTTGGTGCGGTTCGCCATCCGGCAATACGCCAAAGCGCTTGGCGAGCCAGATGCGGGGGAGCCAGAGAAGGATTGGGCGGAGAAAGACGTTCTGGGCTTGCTCGAATCGTGGGTCGCCCCGTGGCCTTGAGTGCTTTGCTGATACATGTAGGATGTCGCCGGAGAGTCTCGCTGCGAATGGCGACTCACTGGTGGGTCCACCCGTCGATACCTGTTCAAGCGCTAATACTCCAGAGGCTCAAGGTGTTGTTCGTCGCATCGAGCTTGTTGGACAAGTACCCATCTTCAGCCGAAGGTCACAGTTACGTGTCCGACTTCCTTGGAGTAGTGAGTGGGATCTGTCGATGTGTGGTCGTTGGTCAGCCCGAGACTGATGGCCAGTACACTCGGATTCTGCAAGAATCTCATACATCGCTCCTTGAAGTGGACAGGAGTGGAGAAGCGAGCCGAGAAGTGTCGCCTCATTAGTGTGTTGGGCTTGACGATGGTAGCATAGGCGGGGTAGGGTGATCACGAATAATAACAGGTTTTGATTGTAACTCATGCATGTAGCCCGCTCTCCCCGAGCGATGATCATATTGGTATTTGGGTTGGCTGTGAATGCAGCGCAGGGCAAGCAAGGAGAGTTCAAGGGACCGTCATGATCCATCTATGAATGGCCGGAATTGGGAACCAGTGGGAAAGGGTGGGAGTTGGAGTGAGCGAGCGAGCGAGTCTTTGACTGCCAGTGGCGAATAATGATGGTCGAGGTTAATCGGCTGATCCCCCCGTACCCTTCCCCTGCCCCTGCCCTGCCCTGCCCCCGGCCCCCTCCACGTAGACGCGTCCAGGCCGAACCCGCACAGTAACTCACCACCCGCCCCGCCTCTAACCCCCCTCCCTCATCCTCATCTACATCCTCTTCCCACTCATCCCTCCCCGACCTTTCCCACCCACACCATGAGACTCTCCTCGATCGCCACATTCACCCTCCTCTCCTCCCTCGCCAGCGTCCTCGCTAGCGATGTCGTCGACCTCACCCAGACTTCCTTCGACGGCGAGGTTATCAAGGAAGACTTGGCCTTGGTAGAGTAAGCTTGAACCCCCCCCCCCCTTTCATGCTCTGCGCCGGATCGCTGACGGACCAGATTCTTCGCTCCTTGTAGGTCCCGTTGACTGCTGGGGATCTCTGTGCTGACGCCGGGAAGGGTGTGGACATTGTAAAAAGTACGGACAAGTCCACCGGCGGTATCGGTCCATCGCTGACTAATAGCCTCGCACCGCACTACGAGGAAGCGGCGACAGAACTGAAGAACAAGAACATCAAGCTGGCCAAGGTGCGTCATGCGTCTTTGCAAAGGGCTAGCAACCGATTGAGTCCCAGGTCGACTGCACCGCCGAGGCAGACTTGTGTGGGGAGTTTGGAATCACCGGGTACCCCACCCTCAAGGTGTTCCGAAATGGTATCCCTAGCGACTACACCGGACCCCGAAAGGCCGACGGGATCATCAGCTATATGATCAAGTGCGTCGGCGACGCTTTCACACTGGCAGCCAGACTCGAAGCTGACAGCCAAGGCAATCCCTCCCCGCCGTCTCGGACATCACTCTGGACAAGCACGACGAGTTCAAAAAGGCCGACAAGGTGTAAGCGGGACTGATGCTGTCTGGTCCAACGCTCACACGCAGCGTCTTGATCGCCTACGGAAACAACGAGCACCCGGTCCCCAAGGGTTTCGCCGACTACGCCAACACGGCGCGAGACAGCTACCTCTTTGGACAGTACACCGGCTCGCCGCTCCCCTCCCTCCCCGAGGACGTCTCTCTCCCCGCCATTGTGCTCTACAAGTCCTTCGACGAGGGCTACGCCGTTTTCCCCCAGGAAGCTGTCGAGGCCGTCGACCCCACCGCCCTCAGCGACTTTGTCCGCGTCAACTCTCTCCCCCTGTTTGACGAGATCTCCCCAGAAAACTTTGGCTCGTACGCCGAGCAAGGACTTCCCATTGCCTACCTGTTCGTCGAGCCCGAGGACACGGCCGCGATCAAGAAGCTCGTTGATGAGCTCGCCCCCGTCGCCAAGGAGCTCAAGGGCAAGCTCAGCTTTGTCTGGATCGACGCGGTCAAGTTTGCCGACCACGGAAAGTCCCTCAACCTTCCTGGAGACTCCTGGCCCGCGTTCGTCATCCAGGACCTCGCCCAGCAGACCAAATACCCCTTCTCCGGCTCTGTCACCAAGCAGGGAATCTCCGACTTTGTCAAGTCGTACATTCGAGGCGATGTCCCGGCCAGCATCAAGTCGGCACCCATCCCGGCGTCTCAAGACGGCCCGGTCTACAAACTCGTCGCTGACGACTGGAACAATGTCTTTGGAAACCCCGACCAGGATGTCTTTGCCGAGTTTTACGCCCCTTGGTGCGGTCACTGCCGTGAGTTTGACGATGGACCATTGATGATACCGCTCCCACGCCTGCCCCCTCAGTCCGTGCTGATGCCTAGAACGTCTTGCTCCGGTTTGGGACACTCTTGGAGAGAAGTACGCCGACAACAAGAACGTTGTGATTGCGCAAATGGACGCGACCGAGAACGACATTCCCCCTCAAGCGCCCTTCCGAGTGCAAGGATTCCCTACCCTTAAATTCAAGCCCGCGGGCGTCAACGAGTTCATCGACTACAATGGAGACCGATCGTTGGAGAGCTTGATCGAGTTTGTTGAGCTCAACCGACGATCAGGAAGCAGCGCTGTGACCGAGGAGGACGAGTATGAGGAGGAGGATGAGAGCCCTGAGCACGACGAGTTGTAGATGGGGATGCAGTAGCGCTGAGCGCCGAGTGGTAGCGGGACAGATGGGAGATGTAGCGCGCATGCGAAATGACTCGGATCTTGCATGTATGAAAGGTGATGACTCTGGGTGTGGTGGATTCAAGTGTAAAGCTGTAATAATCTCGTTTTCGGTCCTCTGATCCGATTCGGCCGACGAGAGGGTTGGGCTCGATTTCACCACGTTTCGGGAGGGTTACATTTCAGCTCACCATAATCCTCTGCGGCTTTCGTCTCGCTCTTCCGCCCTCTTAGTCTCCTCTAACACTTTCCCATATACGCACAAACAACATGGCAGCCGCAGCGGTCAAGCAGTCCCTCAAGCTGGGTATGATCCCCGCCGACGGAATCGGAAAGGAGGTCCTCCCCGTGAGTTTAGCGCCAGAGTCATGACTCGGTCCCGCTGGGAGCGAATTGCTGAAAATGATAGGCCGCCCAGCGGGTCCTCGAGGCGTTGGGGAGCAGTATCCCCAAGCCTACCTTCATCCCCTTGTTGGCCGGGTGGGAAGAGTTCAACAGGAACGGCAAGGCTCTTCCGGAGGAGACTATCCGGTGAGTCTGCCGAGAGTTGGGATGAGGAGCCCTGGTGTGCTGGAGCGGCCGAGATGGCCGTCACGCCTGAGTAGGTCTGGGTGCTAATGGCCAGAGTGCTCAAGGAGGAATGTGACGGAGCCATGTTCGGTTCGGTCTCTTCCCCATCGCACAAGGTCGCCGGGTACTCGTCCCCCATCGTCGCGCTGCGAAAGCACTTGGACCTGTACGCCAACGTCCGCCCCGTCAAGAGCGTCAAGGGCATGGACGGACGATCCGTCGACCTCGTCATTGTCCGGGAGAACACCGAGTGTCTTGTGAGTTGCTGTTGTCGTATAACACCGCGATTGCACCTACCCCCTCCGTGACCTCGCTGACCCGCGCAGTACATCAAGAAAGAGGAGATCAGGGATCTCCCCGAAGGCGGCAAGATCGCCTTGGCCACGAGACAGATCACGTCGCGCGCTAGCTCCCGGATCGGAAAGCTCGCGTTCGAGTTGGCCCTGCAGCGTCAAGCGGAGCGAGAGGCCAACAAGCTCCAGCAAACGGCTGGGGACGGCTACCAGGGACCTTCGAAGGTGACCATCGTCCACAAGTCCAACGTGCTCAGCGTGACGGACGGTCTGTTCAGGGAGACTGTCCGAGAGGCGTACACCTCGGACCCGCGATACTCGTCCATCGCCCTCGAGGAGCAACTCGTCGACTCGATGGTCTACCGAATGTTCCGTGAGCCCGAGTGAGTGATACGAGTTTCTCTCTCCAGCCAACTGGATGACTGTCACCAAGCTTCCGACTACTGTACTCACACGCAGGATCTTCGACGTCTGCGTCGCGCCCAACCTCTACGGAGACATCATCTCGTACGTCTCTCCTGCTGCGACGTGAAATCAACACAACACCCCACTCATACCAGTGACGGCGCTGCCGCCCTCGTCGGTTCCCTCGGCCTCGTCCCCTCGGTCAACACCGGTGACAACTTCATCATGGGTGAACCGTAAGCACAACCTCCCCTTTTCATTGAGTGAGGCACCCCGCTCACCCACTTGCAGCGTCCACGGTTCCGCCCCCGACATCGAGGGCAAGGGCATCGCCAACCCCATCGCTTCTATCCGGTACGTCTTGCGCTTTGCCCGCTTACCACCGCCCCCCCCCCCCCCCCCCCCCTTCCACTTCCCAATCTCGCCCTCCCCGCTGACATGCAGATCCGCCGCTTTGCTCCTCTCTTCCCTCAACTACGTCGAGCCCGCAGCGAGGATCAACGCCGCCGTCGACGCTGTCCTCCTCGAGGGTCAGTACAGGACTCCCGACCTCGGCGGAAAGTCCACCACTGAGGAGGTCACCAACGCCGTCCTCAAGCGTCTCTAAGCGTGGGTCTCATCTGGGAGGGTTTCAGTACGGCTGCAGGGGTCAGATCATTCGATATATGCATCGCAGTGCCATCTCGCGCAATAGTCCTGCCCAGCTTGGCATGTCAATCGGCGAATTTGTATGCCTGCGTTCTCATGTGTTTCAACGCTATGGACTTCCTCCCGTGAATAGCAACTCGTATCTCTTGTCACTGCCTAGGCCTTTAAGCTGGACATTTCTCAGAGTCATGCCAGCACAGCAGGGAACGAGTCAGGCGAGCACACAGTCCAGTGCGCTTTACATGCCCACCCCCGACGCTTCGGACACCAATGCATGCGGAATGATTTATATGGATTTGGACATTTCTCTCGAACACTGAACCCCCACCACCCCTCTAGACCTCTCTCACTTACAACTGCCGCAGACGCAAGACCAAGTTGACCAGAATGCTCGCGAGCAGGACCAGGGTCAACGCGGTCGGACCCCACTTGTCGTGATAATCGATCGCCCTCCTCTTCCTGATCTGCAAGATTCGATAGACGTACATGCCCCCAGAGTAGACAATGGCGAGCAGCGCGGTGATGGTGAAACAACCCGCGGAGAAGATGCCGACAGCATCGGTGGGAGGGATAAAGTTGAGAAGTCCGATCGACACGCCTCCAAGCAAGACTGCAAAGTGCGACCACTGTGTGTTAATTGTCGCTACTCAACCTGATCGTAGACCTCTACTCACCTTGAGGAAAGTTCGCTCGGCGGCGAACACAACCTTTGGCTCGATTCGGATCGGCACGGCAATACGCTTCCCAGCAGGAGCTCGGAACTGGTTCACGTAAACGACCCTATCTCCCGCTTCATCCTCCTCCTCCTCCTCCGCGACCTCATCTTCGTCCTCCTCAGCGTGCTGCCCAGCTCGCTTCTTCGCCTCATCGTTGAGCTTCTTGAGCGACTCGTCATTGAGCAAGGACAGGTTCTTGTCAAATCGATCAGACGAGGCGAGCGGGTCGATCCGCAGAGACGGGTCGTATTTGGCACGATTGGCAATTGCAGAGACAGTTCGCACGCCCTCCTGAGGTCGCGAATCGCCGTTGGAGGATGAACCGCCGGCTTGAGCGGCGGCCTCCTCACGAAGCTTCTGTTCTCGGAAGTCACGAGCAGCACGAGCCTCGGCAGCGGCACCTGGAGGGAGTCGCAAGTGTTGCTCCTCATTTCGCGCAGCTTGGACGAGGTACTCTTCGTCGTCCTCGCCCTCGGAGACTGGCTCGTGGTAGCTCTGCGCGGATCGGGACGGCGAGTCGGGGGCAGTGGAAGCCGAGCCGGAGGATTGCGGGTTCGAGTGCGGTCGCTCGATCAAGACTCGGGATCGAGCGGAAACGGGTTTGCGGATATCCTGGTCCATCTGCGGCAACCAGAACGGCACGAGGTCCACTCGCTCGGGCAAGAGGGTGGCGCAACCGTGGATGAACTTGGAGAACTTGGGGACTGCTTCGACAAGGTGACTGTCAATGAGGTCCCTGATCCATTGAGGCGGCTCCTCTCCGACCTTGGTCGCGAGCTTGACCTCGAGCACACCGTATGGGAACAGCTCCTTCTCCTTCGGGTCGACCTCGTTGAATGGGTGGTCGATGCCGAAATCGGTTCGACGCCAGTTGCCGTGGGTCCTGTCCTTGCCGTCAAAGTTGTCTTCCCGGACCATGGTGAGCTCGGTGTCAAGCGAGATTCGGACACTGGCGTTGCCGGGCAATTGGAAGGCGGTACGGTTGTAGAACGTTCGCATCACTACGAATCAGCTTGTGCCGCGGACGGGTCCCTGGCAAATCGCTCACCAGGTCGGAGCTTGCGGGTGATCACGGCGTATTGAATCTCATTTGCAAGCTGCTTCATACCCTCGACCTCCTTCTCAGTCTTCTTGCCCTTCTTGACAAGTGCGTCAAACTCCTCGTCCATGGTGTATCGGCCAGCGAGGAAGTCGTTCAACTTGTCTTCCTTGATGGTGAACCGTTCCTTGACCGACTTTTCTCCAGTCCAGTCTTCTCTATGGGTCTTTCGCTCGACAAAGATCTACGATCAGTCGGCTGTTGCTGAGCAATGACTCGACAACTCACCGTCTTGCCCGTGACGTCGCCGTACCATCGCATACGGATGGCCTCGGCTCCTTCAGTCTTCTCAAGTCGACCGAGGTAGAGCTCGAGGTCTTCGTTGTCAAAGTAGATCGAGGTGATGGCGGAATCGCTGAGAGCAAACTCCTTGTTCGTATCGAACACTGACGTGAGCATGCGTCATCTAGACAGGGAAGAGAGCTCACCGAGCACGGGAAGGTGTTTCATGATAGCCAGCTTGAGTGGAACAATGTTTTCGTCGTGGACCTGCTGGTTAGTGACCGCCAAGGCAGCAGCACACCACCCAATGCTCACCCAGTACTTGGTAGTGCTTCGAACAAAGGCGTTTTGGCTCCCACCGGCAGACGAGTCTCCCTCGATGGGGTGTCCTCGTGTTCTGACCAGGTCGAACAACTTGGAGAGCTTGACGATGAGGTGGTCATAGTTCATGCGGTAAAAGGGATGGTTCTCGAGGTACTCTTTGTTGAATGTCTCTTTGAGCGAGAAGCCAGTGAGTTTCTGGCCGTCAGTGACTATTGCAGACAAACAACACGCAGATGCCGCTCACGTCGTGCTTCTTGACAATCTTGATGAACCCGGTAAAGTTGAGCTTGGTGAAAAGAGCAAGATCGTGAACGTCCGCGACCAAGTTCGCGACCTCATCCTCGAGCTCTCTGAACCGCTCCTCGACCGCATCGACGCTCAAGACTGAGCCGCTTCCATCATCATCCTCGTCATCGCTCCCTCCGTCGTCGTCCCGGTAGTCATGGACGTTGCGCTCGACATCTCCCGGTGTATGCCCATTCGCGTCTTCGCCAGTCCCCTGGGCCTCGGCATCAGACTCCTCCGCCTCATCGCTAGCTTTGCGGACAAGATCCACGACCTCCTTCTCGAGCGAGACGATTCGCTTGAACAGTTCCTCCGACTTGTCGCGTTGGAACCGCTCGCACTTTTCCAGCTCGGCATTCAGGGACTGTTGGAACTGCTCCTCGGCGGTGTCTGTCCAAGGGAGGTTGCCTTTAATCTGCTTCTTCAAAGCACCATAGGCAATGTACTGGTCGGCCCATTCGGCGTACAGCGTGTCCTGGGGACTTGTCAGCACGTTTATTCTCGAGACCGGTAGCCCCAGGGCGAGTGTGAGATTCAGGTGAAGGGCGGGGGTGGACAAGGGACGGCGTCAGACTCACTTTGATACGTCTCCCAAACTTCATCGCGGTGGTTTAGAAGCGAATGATTCGGTGAAGGGGATGAGGAAGGATCGAGGTGTTGGCGAGTGATATATAGCTCGTCGAGGGAAATCGAAAAAAGTCGTGAGAAGGAGCGGGAGGGTGACTGTGAGGGTGATCCGCGGGTCGCACTCGAAGGGTGTATAGTAGACTATAGGGTTCCGCTGATGACACCACCACAACGGACGGGATATGTACAGCGAGAGAGTGTTGTGGAAGGGAGAAGAGGAGTTGTATAGAGGTGTGGATGATGGTCTGGTTGACCGTTTGCAAGGGGGATGAGCGAGTGAGACACCCAGCTCCGAAGTGTTCGGGTTGAGATGACGAGCCAAGGGACCGGGAGTGAGAGGGCCAAGGGGGAGGAAAGGGTTAAGGGGAGATTACAGATTGAGCTATCAGGCTTGTAATCCCGGAAAGAGAGGATAAAAGTCCGATCAAGCACGGGGGGGAGGGGAGGGGGGGGGAGGGGAGGGTAGTCGTGTTGGGCTGACTGGGTGGTTGGGGTGGTTGGGGTGATAAACGTTTGTCAATCAGTCTATGGTGATAATTCACCCAGACTCAACCGAAACGATCAACGAACGTGCGTTGATGGTGGCGGCGGGCGGCGGCGGCGGCGAGTCATTGTTAATACGGATAGGGGATCCAGGCACCTCACCTCTGTACGGGGCAAACGTCATTCAAAGAGTAAGCGCGTCTAATACAATCCAAATCTCACCCTTCTATTCATTCATGGACCACTCAACGCTCTCACAATGTCGCATCCCCTCCTCAACCCATCCACCTATATACAGTCCCATGCCATCCTCGCAAACTACCTTCACGTTACCAACAACCTTTATCACATAAGATGGGGTCCGACACAAGAGAAGATAGAGGTGCTTTTCCGCTCAGAACAGATTATTTCAGTCGCACGAGGTCCTACGCAACCTCTTCCTCGCTCGACCGGGGGTATAGACCAGCTGGGTGAATGTCGCAAGATAAGATTCAAAAGGGCGAAAAGTGGCGGACCGTCGTCAACACCTATGTCGGAACGGTCCAAGATTCAAAAGATGGGATCGAAGCGAAGATCGGGGGAACATGCAGTATTGAACGCATGCAAAAAAACTGGTATTGACAGGATTTGAACAAAGATGAAGGTCGACACCGTATGGCGATAGAAGGACGAAATGCTAAACTGATGCCTTACGACCAGATCTGTCGTGCGTCAGTGGCTAAATTCATCACGGACACACCGATACTCACCTTGAGAAGACTGTCCCAACTGCCCGTGGCCAATGCTATACCGTCACCGGAGACGCCCAAGCAGCTGATACGATTGTCATGACCCGAGAGAACACCGATTCGTTCCCCCTTGAGCGTATCCCACACGTTACAATTGTAATCATCATAGCCGGCGAATAAAACGCGTCCAGACACCGAAAATGCAACCGAGGTAATCCCGCAGAGGATGTTGTCGTGACCGTAACTGTTGAGCTCTCGGTCGGCTCGCAGGTCAAACAGCTTGCACGTTGCATCGTCGGACCCAGTGGCAAAGGCATCGCCATTGGGGAAAAATCTAAAGTGTCAGCATCGTCTTCACGCTTGATGCCGCCAAACTGACTGAACAGCATTGATATCCGATTCATGACCCGTGAAAGTCTGCACTGCCTTGCCCGTTCTGATATCCCACACCTTGGCAGTTGCGTCGCATGCGCCAGAGACGAACAGGTTGTTATTCGGCGCCAGGGACAGACTGCCCGTGAGCTTCAAAACATTCGGGAAAATCAAGCTCACCTCATGACATCCCCCGTGTGGTCGTTGAACTCCTGAATGCGTACGCCTTGTTCGACGTCCCAGAGCATGCAAGTCATATCGCCAGAAGACGTGACGATTTGCCGATCACTGATGAATCGGCAGCAAGACAAGTAGCCCGAATGGGCTGCCAGCTCGCGGCTGATCTTGACAGCGCCTCCGCCGGGGGCACCGGGCTGGGCGCCTCGTAACGAATAGATCGAGCATATGTTATCGAGACCACCGCACGCGACATAGTTGCCAGAGGGCGAGTAAGCACAAGTCATGACCCAGGAGGATCGCAATGGAATGGCATGGACCTTGTTCGTCGTGTAAGCGTCCCATACGATGAGTTTACCATCCTGGGAGGCCGAGACGATGTGTCTCTTGTCGGCTGACCAGTGAAGGGCGTAGATCTTCGCCAAGTGTCCTTTGAGCGTTCGACGGGGTTTCATCGTCATCCGGGGCAATGGGGGCACGTCGTTGGCCATGGCTCGGACTATCATCAGCTGCAGATTCCTCGCAAGGGCACAAAGCGAGACATACGACTGGTGTCGGATGTTTGTTCCTTGGCTTCTCTAATCTTCTCTTTCAGACCGTCCGCCTCTCGCCGGGCGGCCGCGATCTTTTCTTGAATCTCGGAGACAGACATGTTGGCGCCGAAGAATGGGGATGTCGGTCGGGGGAGTACTGAGTGTTTCGCGTAATCTGTCGAGTCGCGATGCGAAACGTGCATCAGGCCAAGGAGGGGGGTTTAGGATGGAGTTGAGGCGGGGGCGACGACGTGATCAAAAAGGCCGATTCGATCGCGTTGTCAATGAGGAGGATGGGGCGGGAGGATCGAAGGGTGACCAGTGGAACGGGTTGGAGTGGTGAGACGCACGCGATGAATGGTATAGAGCAGGAGGGCAATGAGTCAACGGGAGAGGTTGATCAGCACCGTACGTTGATGTGGCAGTATTGGGGACGACCGAGTATAGGTTTAGGAGAGGAGGTAGACTTACAAATCAATAGGTAGGTTCGGGGGTGTTCGGGGGACCGAGCGATAGGTGTAATACCAAGAGAGACAGCGCAAGGGGTCCCGGTCTGTTTGTTGATTGATGTCCGAAGGGAAAGGGGTTTGAGCGCTCAAGGTCGCCAAGGGGTGAACACGTCGAGTGGTGGGTGATTGGTTGGATGTTGACTTGAGCTGTGGATTTCAGGAGAGAGAGAGAGAGGGATTAGGTTGGGTAGCTGTTTATGTGGTGTTGAGAGTAGCGAGTGAAGTGGAAGAAGAGAGGGAGAGTGAGTGAGTAGGGATTGAGTGTAATTGATGGAGACCGGTCGGTGTCATGGATCAATCAGCGCTCGGACTTGACCTCCCAACGGCTCCACTTTCCCGTTCACTTACCGCAATATCACCCACGTACACCAGCGTAACCTGAGACGACTTTCAACTGTCGCAACAATGCAATGCACAAACCCGAGCGTAGACGGGACCCTGGGGCCTTGTGGTCAACTCTATACCGATTGCCGTCTTCCCGCTCGATCCCTCGTCAAAGCTGCACGTAACCAGAGGCTGCGGCTTGTGGGCCAAGCGTGATGATGGGTACCCGTGGAGCCAGTGCCGAGCTGCAAGGGGTATACGCCCGAATGATCCGGACACGTACAACCACACACACTGTTGATCTGCCTCTGAGGATCAGCTTGGACGATCCCCCATCTGCTCGGTCGAGTTGACCGAAGCAGTGCCAAAGAGTCTCGGAGGAGGAGGTGAATGGACGCTAGCGCCGGGAAGGGGGGCGAGAACTCACGGAAAGGACCTGTGACAGGGGTACGGTGTTTCAACTCGCAGTGGTGTAGGCGATAGACAGTAGGGACTGCACGAGATGCGTTGTGTTGTTGTCCAACTCGAATTCTGCCTCCGGGTCGTTTGATCCGCGACAATGGAGACGACAGATCACTGCGACGATATGACGACTGATCTCCGGGAAGCCAAGGTTTGCAGGTGCGACAGCTCCCCCAGCGTTCCAAGGGGAGAGGACAATGGGCCGATCTGCGCGGGGACAGGCACTGGGTTTCCAGAGGCTTAATGGTTGTATCTTGGTGTCAGCGCTGACTCCCGAAACGGAGACCCGTGACTCACTCGAATGTCTGACCTCTTGATGCAATGCTATACGACGGAATACAGGCGGGGCGCGGCTCAGAGGCGTAAGAAGATCGATCACCCAAGAACAATGTTGGTCGACAAATCCTCGCCAAATGTCAAAACAATCGACGCAAACACTATTCCTCCTCTGGTGAGGTACTTTGCGGCCGATCTCGAAGCGGACGATCCAGAAGCAAGAGTTCAAGTCGGGAACCACTTGGACCTTGAGAAGACCAACGAGTAGTCACGAGAACGTAGCGCCCACCCCGGGTTACAATCCAATCCGTGCCAGACAGGTAGAAGAACAATAAGCAACCACACTCAATATGAATTACGGCATCACTCTTCGGCGCCCTGCACATCCCCGCCGTGGTTACTTTTCCGACGCAGAAACAGCACAACGGCGTGGCTGACACCCTGTCCCTCCTGGCAGGGGGTGTGAGAAAGCCCAAGGGAGACGTCTCGGTACGCGGACCGGCATACTTGAGGGAGATTTCGAGGCGCAGGGGCAAGGATGAGACCAGGCGAGGCGACCCCCTTGGCAGACCGAACTGAGTTTCAGAGTGCTGCGAGATCCGCCCACATCCGTTGTCTTCGAGATAGTGGAGGCCTTCCTTGCCAAGGCCATCAAGCCGCGCGTGTCTCTCTCCCAGCCTTACGAAGCACTCAACATATGGTAAGAAGCAAGCTCGCCGTAAGGCCGTACCCCGGAGTATCCACCACGGGCACCATGATCCACCTCAAACCCACGCGGTCCTCTGTTGCCCCTCTAACAAAACCCATCAAGCTGGACCAAGCATAACGTGCAACGGAAGCAACACTGCGGATCCCAAGTCTGCATCTTGCAACACATCACTACGGGAGAAGAAAGAACGAATCTGTATGGATGTAAGGAGGTTGTAGGAGGTCGGGATTGGTTTAATGATACGAGCGAGACGCTTATCCGGATCCACCAGAGTAGACCTTTCCGAACATGAGCTCCTGGAGCTTGTCGTAGAGGGACAAGACACCAGCTCCGGCGACACCTCGGAGAATGTTGGCTCCGGCACCCTTGAAGAGAGACTTGACACCCTCCTTGGCGATGATCTGGGATCCAGCGTCGACCATGGACTTGTAGTGGACGGTTCCACCGGAAGTCATCATCATTCGTCGTCGGATAGTGTCGAGGGGGTAAGAAGCGAGACCGGCACCGGTGGTGACTCCCCAACCGAGAAGGAAGGAGGCAAGGAAGTTACCCTCAAGAGGACCAACAAGGATGACGGGCTTAACGGAGTCGTAGAGACCGAAGTAGAGACCTCGGTAGACAATGATACCAACAACGGAAGGGACGAAACCTCGGTAGAGACCGGCAATACCGTCCGAGGCGAGGGTCTTTCGGTAGACGTCGACGAGACCGTTGAATTGTCGGGATCCACCCTTGGAGGCAGACTTGTTGTCGTTGGCAAGACGGGTTCGGGCGTAGTCGAGAGAGTAGACGAAGAGGAGGGAAGAGGCACCGGCAGCTCCACCGGAAGCAATGTTTCCGGCGAACCACTTCCAGTAGCCCTCGTTCTTCTTGAAACCGAACAAAGACTTGAAGTAGTCCTTGAAGGCGAAGTTAAGAGCCTGGGTGGGGAAGTATCGGATGACGTTGGCGGTGTTACCTCGCCACAAAGAGACAAGACCCTCATCGGCGTAGGTTCGGGCGAAACAGTCACCGATACCCTTGTAAGGGTGGGAGAGACGACCCTGCTTGATCCTGATCGGGTCAGTCGATGATTAAAGACGGTCGCAAATAAAGCACTCACATCTCATCCTGGTTCTGGACCAAGAGCTTGATTCGCTCAATGGGGGCAGCAGCAGTCTTGGCGACAGCGGCGGAGACACCTCCCATGAGGAAGTCGGTCATGAAGGCCTTGGCATCCTTGGGCTTTTTAACGTCGGACATGGTCGTTACTGCAAAGGAGTCAGCGGGATGGTCTAGAAAGGACAGGCGGAAAAGCTGTAGAACCGAGGAGAAGGGGGGGGCTGGTCCGGTCCGATAAGACATGAGGACCAGGAGAGATTTTTCGCACGCCCCCTCGCGAGATGCTTGGGCGGCTCGGAGTGGAGCGTGCGATGGGATGCGAGCAATGGTGTGTGGTCGTGATCGTGTTTGAGGGCTCACCTTTTTCGTATCAACCGGGAGAAGGGAAAGAGTGGGGGATGGAAAAGATGTAGAAAGGAGAGATTTCGTTTGTATCGCGCCGGGGGGAGGGGACGAGGGGGGGTGAGTCTTTTCGCGGCGAATTCAGGGACGCGGAAGAAGGCGGACACTCCAATCCTCGCCGAAAATCCGTAAAACTCCGGAGTGTGGCACTGGAGACGTCGACGGATTTATATGATTTATATCGGCATTCACCGGCCCGCCCCACGGACATTAGATGACTCACACCCCCGTCCACGTCCTCCCATGGGTCACTAACCGAACCCCCATTTTTCTTTACGTCAAAAAACGGTCAACAACGGGTCATGCGCATGTGGCGGATCGTCAGGAGGTACCGCCGTAGGAATTGCTCGTGCGATACAAGGGTGAACTCATCGGCGGTGCTCACCACTCAAGTCAGACAGCACAAGAGCCGAAGCACTTTCACCTGACCTCCAAGACCACGCCAGACTTTGGCTGAGGGTTGAGAAAGCGATGCAAAAGGTGGCTATCTAAGCCCACCGACAAGGCGGACGCGCAGGAAATCAACATTGTCACCGCATGATTCAACAAGGCCCAAAATCCCCTATGAACCTCTCCGGCCACCGCGTCGAGCGAGAGCCACGTTCTGCATACATATTCAGCACCATGATAGTGCTGCTATGTGACCTCGCAGGGAGTTCACACGTGTTCTGACGCGGCTGTGCAGCGGTTGATGTTCCTCACAGGCCTGCGGTATCTTGATGGGTCCTGGGCCGTGCTTCGATCCGTCCAAGGTATCAAGTGGGTCCGAATGCATGAAAACACTGAATATCCTTCAATGGTACAGATTTTCGATTCGATTAGTAGATATCGCTATCGATAGGTCGTCAGCATCTGACCTAGATGATCGGCCGTAATGCGACACTGCTCCTGGGGTATGACAATGACATATAACCACAGGCTCCGGCTCCCAGGCTGCTAGTCTCGCTACCTCACTTCGGCGTTCTTCGCTCAACATGGAAGCCAGACCATAAGCTGAGGCCAACATTTGCCTCACTCTCGAAACATGACCACATAGGAGCAAGAGTGAGGTTGGAGGTGCGAGATGCGTCGTGACGAGACTAATTCCCTGCTATATCTTATCATGCGATGAGCGTCCCATCTTTTTGACGTTTAGCATGAGAATTCATACTCATGAAGCGGTAATGTGAACTGACAGTACGATGGAGGTAGCGCAGACGATATAAACTGTTCAAACCAGGAACGGACTAGTCGGGGGCACTTGAGTCGGACGCGGGGACTCACTCTAGACAGCCAAGGTAGACGGTTTGATGTCAGGCTTTCATGAAGCTTCCCTTCCCATCAATAGAGTATCGGGTTCGGTCGTGTGACGGCGAGCTCACACAGCTCCTGTGGTGTGTTAGGTGAACAACTCATGTTCAGCACAGGCGCACAGCATGGTTCAAAGGTGGAACGCCCCATAGCTAGCTTTCTTCGCTGCAGTACACCGGAGACTCCGGCGGGCATTGCAGCGGGTCAGGACATGAAAGCTTGCGATCTGTAATTGCAACACTTCATCATCGTGTGCGGAAGCGTGACGGAGCACCTAGCACTCAGTCATTGCTTTGAACACCTCACAACTCTCTTTATCTTGGCTCGACACGAGCCGCTGATCACGCACCAATTTCGTGCGTGATATACTGTCCATTCCGTCCCGAAGATGGCGAAGAAAAATTATTGCTGAATTCTACGCCATCCGCGTCACAGACTTGTCATCTTTGTCTTTGTCGTGGCTCTTGTTTATGCGGCGCTCTGCCGAGAACCGAATCGATCAATGCGGACCGGGCTCAGATTCGATTGTTAGCGCTAAAGAGATCCTGATCGCGATTCTCCGCCACTTTCGCATGTCATGGTCACCTGCGCGAACCCCTGAAGGCTACAATCCCTAAGATCATCACAGAAAGCGCCATTCATCTGACTCACCTTCTTCCATGTCCGCCGAGGAAACTGCGACTCCATTCGTGTTTCGTTCCATGACAGACGATTTAGGTGCACAACAATGTCCGAGCGGCATCGCGCTCAGTCAAATGAACCGTGGCATAGATGACTGCCAGGCAGCACGAGAGACAACCATAGCTATATCGTTCGCACGTGGACCAAGGACCCTCTATCGTCACCAAACAGAGCGATAAGTCAAGACATCTGTCATTTATTACATGTGCTCTGTATCATGCTCATCGTAATGTACACCGTCGCGTCACCCGCTCCCGCCGCCCATGATCGCCACGCTTACTTGAATAAGAACTGACAGCTGTATACCTTCTCGTCTGAGTCCCAGTGCTCCCACACAGACTCCGAGTCTTCCTCCTCGTCTACCATCTCCTTGGCGGGGATCGCGAACGCGATCGTCTCATAGGGTTCAGCAGCCAACTGCGCTTCAGCTATGTCATTCGGGATCCATAGAACTGCTTCAGATTCTCACCACAAGGTACTGCAGAGCCCTATTTGGAATCTCTCGGCGTTGCTCAAACGCAGACATAAAACGCCTTCGTGGTCTCTCGCCAGCCTTGATCTCGGGTAATGACACGGTGAACAACAGTCCCATTCTCTGGCTAATTGGTTCTCGAATCTTAACGATCTTGTACCCTGCATGTCAGCTGAAAGTTCCTTTCGATCTACGTAGGATATGCAACTGACCGGGTCGCCCGATTTTCACAAATACCTTCTTCCGCGCGACTGGCTGAGAAGGCGCAGGAGCCATGGTCAGCCCCGCCTCCTTGTTGTCTCGCGCCGCTCTTCTCGCCAAGTTGGTCTGATGCTTCTTTCCCTGCGTATGTGCGAGGTAAGAGCCCTCGTTGACGTGCAGAGTGAGACAAAGACGACATTCTAGCGTTCCCAAGTGCGTTCGAAGAATGTACGGGTCCTGCGCGTCAATGTTGATAATATTGGAAGACACGGCAGGACATACCTTGGCAAGGTCGATAGTCTCCAACGCAAGCTTTCTGAGTCGTTCTCTTCTATCTATGGCGGTCTCCGATGCACCGGCTAAGCTGTTAGGAAGGAGCTACGAAGGGGGTGAGAGGAAAAGACTTGCCAACGCCTCCACTGCCTTTGTTCGCGCCTGCTCGATTCTGCGCGTCAGCGTGTCACTTGCGACCCTCAGCGAGCGGCTCACTTGATAATCTGTACATTAGCATAGGATATACGGAGTGTGCGCCGAGGAAGACTCACCCATGATCAGCTGAATGTAAGAGAGGATAGACCAAAGCTTAGGTTGATAGTGGATAGTGGATTCAAGAAAGCGAGTTGAAGGTGTACGCCTAACTGTGCGGCAAAAATAGGCACCCGACCGCCCAGTTTGAACCCGCGGGCCTACTTTGTCTTCGCGGTGCCCCGATCACTTCGAGGGATTTTGAATCCCTTTCACCCTCCACTCTGTCTCTGATACACCATCATGTCACTCTTCGCCTCAGCCTTCGAGACGGGGGTCACAGCCGGCCCTTCGACATCCTTTGCTGCGTCGCAAAGTGGAAAGAACAAGAACAAGCGAAAAAGACCCAGTCATGGAGGGGCAAACGCTGCCAGCAGCGACGATCAGCTTCGTGCAGCGCAGAAGAATCTGGAGAAGTTGATGAAGAGCATCGATAGCAGCGATGTCGGCAGGAAAGAGATCGAGAAGGTGGGGAGGGAGTCTATGGGTTTGCCATCGAAGAAACAGAAGGCAAAGGAGAAGGGCGCTACGCCCGAGCGCAAGGGCGTAACAAACGCCCAGTCGCCTTTGAGCAAAAAACAGAGGAAGGGGGGCGAGGGCGTTAAGGGCAAGGCGGAGGGCAGACCGACAAAGTCTGAAGAGATCTCCACACCTCAGAGTAAGAAGGAGAAAGAGAAGAAGAAGAAGGTGGTAGAAATCCCTCTGCCTCCGTCGCCCGCTGTCAAGGAGGAGGATACGGCTGGTTTGACCAGCATGCAGAAGGGAATGAAAGCCAAGTTGGAAGGAGCCAGATTCAGGTGAGCCACCCGAGCACCTGACAAACAGCTCACATCAGGTGGATTAACGAGCAACTCTACACAACGCCATCAACTGACGCGGTCGCTATGATGAAGAAGGACCCAAAGATATTTGCCGACGTGAGCTATCAGTCTGCGATACTGTTTAGCTCACGATAGTATCACATGACGCACCGTGTCCTCACTGCAGCGTGGCCATCTCCGCCCTTGCCGTACATCATCGAGCGCATAGATCCGTTGCCAACTGGGACAGTGGTCGCAGATCTGGGATGCGGCGACGCCGGTCTTGCTCGAGCTCTGGTCCCCAAAGGCAAGGTTGTGCTGAGCTACGACCTGGTCAGTGATCAAGGTGTCCCCGGCGCGACGGAGGAAGCGATGAAAGGCGAGGGCTGGGTCGTTCAAGCCGACTTCATCAGCCACGTCCCCTTGCCTGGTCGACCGGGTGGAGGCACCGACCCCATCGAGACCGGCAGAAAGAGGAAGGGAAAGGGTAAAGAGGTTGGAAGCGAGATCGTCGATGTCGTCGTCTGCTGCCTCAGCTTGATGGGCACCAACTGGGTCGGCGGTATCAACGAAGCTTGTCGTATCTTGAGACAAGGGTGAGCTCTGTATACGTCGAGATGAAGAAAGGTCGCTAACAGCCAGCGGAACCTTTCACGTCGCAGAGGTGACCTCGCGCTTCGTCTCCACTGAAGCATTTGTGGAGAAGGTCGAATCATTCGGCTTCAAGCTGGAAAACGAGGTGAGTGTCTCGCGTTACTGACCAGCAACAATCTGACAAGTCAGGAATCCCCTTCCACCCATTTCACATTGTTCAAGTTCACCAAAACGACACCCGTGCCCGTGGGCCCGGTCCGAGGCCAGAAAGGCTGGGAGAAGAGAGTGAGAGAAGGAGAAGAAATTTTGCAAGCTTGCGTGTACAAGAAGCGATAGCTATGCATTATACTTGTCCATGCAAGATACGATCTTTGTACACTAAGAGGGTCTGTGTTTTTCCTACATCATGGACATCGCTGTGCGTCATATCATATGCTACATCTGGTGAAGCTCCTACGTTTCAAGAACTCTTCCCTGCTCTGAACCTTTTCATGGCTTCTTGAGCCTTCTGATGTCTGCAGATCAGTGAAACACGCCCACGCGCCAATGTATATGGCTCACCTCCATTCGCATCCTTCTTCGAATTCACACCAGCCGCATCGCCTCGTCTCCTCGATGCTGACGCCTACCGCCTCTCGGTGGCCCAGCCACCAATCCAGCACTGATGCTAGATGCGCTGCGAGACGTCGGGGCGAATGCGTGAAGCTAGATCTGCCGATAATGCTCCCTGATCCAGAGCCTGATGTCCCTGCTGACTTCGATGGGGAAGTAGTCTCAGCATCGTCGTCATCTGATCGAGCAGATGACGGTTGAGGTCCATGATCCAGTTGTGTCGATGGAACAGATGGTGACCGCTGAGCTTGATCAGACGCTTGAGAAGCTCGAACGACGATATCCGCCGTTTCTCCCACCTCGACTTCGTCAACCTTGGCGCCTAGCGACATCTCCACGGCCCAAGCGAGCTCATCGTCTTCCGCATCGAGATTGTCGTGCACACCGAGGGACGTCTCAGTATCTGGATCGACTCCTGATTGCTCTCCGATTTCTCCGGCCATCTGTGGGACAGTATCGCTAGGCATGTCGAGCAGACTCGCTTCGATCGCTTTCTGAATCGACTCAGATTCATCGATTCCCACATCGACGATTTCGGCCTCCGGGTCCTTCCGTTTCTTTCTCCTTCCATTCCGAGGCCGAGTGGTGTCACTGTCTTTTGCACCTTTCGACTTTCTGCTCTCCCGACTTTTGGCTCCAGCTCGCCGGTACACAAGTTCCAACTTGTCTTCGGTCCGACCAGCTCCCCTGTCGGTAGCCTTCGAGGCGGATGTCGACTTTGGCAGTGGGGTTCCCAGACCCAAGGCATCGACGTAGTATCGCCAACATCGCACCATGTCTTTGAGGGTCGACGCCGAGTCTACCCCGAACCTCAGACCATTTCCTGCGACGATCGGCTTAGACTGAACCATGAATGAGTCTGAAAACGGTCCGTCGGGTTGCAACTGGAGATGGTCAAACAACCTCATCCATGAGAAGGGTGTTTCGGTCGGCAGGATCGCGTCCGGCTTCTCTTCGGTGGCTCCACCCTCCTGATCCTCAGACGGTAAGAGCAACGCGTCCAAGAGTTCTTTGTACAGCATGACCTGGAGCCGACCAGCCAGCGTGTCGCTTTCTCGGGGGACGGTACCGGACGCTCGGGTCTTGGAATCGGACACGAAAAGTAGATGTGTTCGTTCCCTCCGCTCATTAGTTGTGCTGGGTTTCGACAATGAGAAGAAAGACGTGAGCGAGGTCTGCGTGCGGTCCGGTGCTGACGACCGGGTGTTATACTTTGCTGGGCTGTTATTGATCGGTTTGCGGCTGATTTCGTCCTGAATGTCAGTTCAAAACGGCGAACTCTTAGGTGTATATTGACAAGCTTGATTGTCGTGGCATGGCAAGCGTCCATGTAGCGAGTCGAGACTTACGATGATACCCATGACTAAGATACCCTTGACAAAGCCCACCACTGGCAGTTCTCGACATTTGCCCAGTGTCAACAGAGCCTCAAGCGCCGAAAACATGTTAAGAAAGCTGTACTGTCAGTTCAGGACACACACGCCCGTGAGACATACCGCAAACCCCACACGTCTTCTCTCGTCACTGCGTGGACGATGATCTCTTCAGGGTGTATCTCCCGTTCCAGCCGTTTATGAATCTTCTGAACCGGGTCAGCGAGCACAGATACAGGTGACTTTTCACTCACCTCCCCTCTCTTGAGGATCCGCTCCTTGCCCTCGACTTTGACCTTGTCGACGGGGATCGCGGCGCCATCTTTGGAGGTGATGACGGTAGGGCGCTGGTGAGGCGGAAGGTATGGCATCGTCCGCAGGCGACTGACATGTCAGCGAATCTCGCTCGATCTTGAGCATACGAAGACAAGATAGAATCCTCACTAATCATACTGCATATCAGTACTGTTCCGTTCGTCAACGATGACTATCTATCTCACTTGTACCTCGCACCACACAGTCCCCACAAGGTCACTGACGCTCAGCCACCCTTTCTTCCTGAACTCGAGGAAGGGCGACAGTCTCGGCACTGCGTCTTCTATATCCTTCACATTGCTCGTGGTCTCATTACGAGTCACAACCTGCGACTCGGCCTGATGAAGGATCGTCTCAAGCTCCTCATCCAGCTCGATATCGCTCCCGAAATTGAAGTCATCATCGACTTCGATGGCAGTACCTGCCAGAGTATCTGAGGCGATCATGCTTGTTACAGTGGTCGCACCGATCGATCATATCAAGTGGCAGTCGACAGAACCGAGCTGAGATATTGAGAATATAAAGACATGAGAGATGAATCGATGATGGACGTCGGTACAAAAGCCAAAGTCAAAGATGACGCGACTCGGTGGAGGTGGTCCACTCGTGGTCATGGCAACGGGGTGTTTTTGTCTCTTCTATTTGGTAGTGGACAATGCACGTAGACGGTCACTCTATGTTCATCGGCGTCCACACACGTATAAGACGTACAGCGGTCCCGAGCCTGTGATTATTACTACCCATCTCATGCAGGGAAACCTGGCTACATGCTACACTTATTCCTAATATGGTTTCAATTCTTCTCTCTGACCCAGAAACTTCAACTCGTCATCCTCCAACTCTTCGTCTTGCGGCAAGACCACCGCCGGCCCATCAGCCTGGGTAGGGTCAAAGTAGACTTCGAAGGGTATCCTCGTCCGTATTCCTCGTTCCGTCATCAAATCTGCCCAGGTCCGCAGTTCGTAATCCGAGAAATGAGGGCGCAGTGCCCTCGAAAATGGTAAGAGATAAAGCTCTGGGCATCAATAACGATCGTAGAAGACGCAAATGCAGTCACACACCTTTGCAGCCGCCTATCGCCGAGACAGCCCGATAACAGAGTGACTTCGCCGAGGTATATCGGCCCATGTGGGTCTCAAACTCGACATACAGCTTCCAAAGAGGGACACTGAACCGGCCGGCCCTCGAGTTGATGCCTCGATCGAGCGCGTTTCGGACCCGTTCCGCCCCTCCGCCCCCCATGTCCCAGAAAGTTCGATGCGACGTCATGGATTCGGCCCATACAGCCCAGAGATGGCCAACAACGCCGGCGTTGTCCGAGGTTGAGATATCATGGATGAGCTTCTGCACTCGACCGTACACCCTGTTGCCCAACTCGCCGAAGAGGAAGAGGGACAGAAACATGGTATTATGAGGGAAGGAGTGTATAGCTAATGTCAAGGCATCTCGAGATAAAGCAGCTGGTACCGCGTGGCGTGATCTGTGGATGTACAGAATCTTGACGAGCAGTTGATGTGCCTCCTCAGCATAGCTACTAGACGTCGGAACCGTGGCGAGTTGACGCATGACGAGATCCCGACAACTGTCAACACCATCGACCAGATAGGCGAACAATGCCGACAGAATGAGCTGGCTCGAGCTGAAAGGCGGTTGCAAAGACTTGAAATGCTGTCTATTAGCACAAAATCTCATCACTCCGTGACAGACGCACCTGTCTAGCTTTCAGCATCGTGATCGCCGAAGGGGGTTGTGTGACGCCATCGGTGCTCGCTGATCTAGCCAACCCCTGCAAATCGAATCCAGCAGCCATCAATATGACAGCGAGACATCTCGCTTCGTCGTGCTCGAACTCCATCTCTGCCCATGATGACCAGACTTCCAGCCGTTCCTCATCGTCGGCAGTCGAGCCTTCGGCCATTGCAGCCTGCAAAGCCGTGACGTACACGGTCCGCGCAGCAGTGGCATTGCCTCTCTGCCTTTCCAGTCGAGCGTAGCCGTCCCACAGGACCAGATTGTCCCGGTCATCCGCAAGGATCGCCTTAGCTGCTTTGACGGCGCTCTTTGGAGATACGGCTGCCTCGAATGCGAAGTATGCGAGGGTGAATGAGGGATCAGGAATGAGAGGGCGCAGCAGCATGAAGGAGTTTCGAGCGAGTTCGACATCAACATGGGCAAGATCCGCTCCATTGAGATCGCGGAACCATCGGGCAGATTGGGCAAAGAGCGTGTTACGTTCAGACGCCCAACATTTAACCGGAGAGCCGAAGGGATCAGCGAGTACAGTTGAGACCTCCGGCATCATCGGCTCGCCACCAACGGTCTGCCAAGGAATCCGTCTCACGTCCGTCCTCGGCGGCCAGAAAGCAGCCCTGACAGCGTCGTTGTACGCCAACTCTGAGCGTAAATGCGGATCGGACGCCGTGGGTGAAGTGGTTGGGACGTCAGGTGGGCAGAAAGGCAGGCCAATGAAAGCAAGGTACGCATAGACCAATTGAAGTCGGACTTGCGGCGAGCGAATCGGGAAGAGGAAGGGTTGTATGTCGGCATAGAGTACGACTCGAAATGGATCCTCTTCATCGTCGAGATTCTTGGACCTTCCAGGCGTACGCATCACCTCGTCTGCATGGCGTTCCGCCTCGAGCCATTTCTCGAAAGGATCCTCGGAGACATGCGTCATCTCGGGGTACTCGGGCGGAGATGGGTCGTCACTGCGGGCATCCCTCCAACCTTTGGACCGAGGATCGCCGAACCGGGGCACTTCCTCGTCCCAGAATACTTCGAAGTCGGAGAGAAGACGCTGGAACCATTCCGAGCCGGACTGTGACGTGGGCCGCAGATGGTCTGGTTTGAAGAAGGTGATCTCCATCAGCGCTTGGAAACACGCCAGCGCCCGCTCTCCATAGCCTGCACGATTAGTGAGACGAATGGGCATTAGCGGCTTCAACTCACCCGCTTGTTTCATGAAGATACACGCCCGCAAGAAGAGGTAAAGCTGATTCTCTTCTCTTGACTGTACTTGCTTGCTGATATCCCCCTTCGTCAACTTTCCTAAGCACTCAATATAAACGTCGATGACTTCGTCGACGCCGCCAGCTCCTCTGTCGTCTGATTTGCCGAAGCCTTGACCCTCTCTCCATTCGATATATCCGAGCCACACACTCATCATTCCCTCTTCCAAATCCTCTGCCCCAGGTGTACCAACCCTTTCGCCAAGCTCTCGCAAGACATTCTTCCACCTGCCCGTGACCTTCTCGGGCGGCCAGAACTTTTCCGCAGCTCGGATATAGGCGATATGGAGCGTAGGTGAAAGGAAGTTTGATGGATGAGCCTCCAGACCCCGGGCCAAGATCGATAGAGTGACCTCTGCCGTAGCTCTACTTTGGGGTAGAGAAAGAGGGTCGACGAGCGCATTCGGAACATAGTCGGGGGAGAGCTTGAGGTGTAAGGTCGAGTAAGCAATCCATGCCTCGACATCCGTGGGCTTCGCCTTGACATGTCGTTCCATTTCGGCCGTTTGACGTCGAACATCAGCTTCAAGGGTCGAAAACCCGCTCAAAGTCGACTCCCCGGTCTGAAGCTCGTCGTCCTGCTGCAACGATGATGGACGTGACAAAGATCGGTAATCTGGTGTGTCGTCCACTTCTAGTTGCCGGGCACGAGGGGCGTCAACAGCTACGAATGCCGCAGCAGAATCAAAGGTCGAAGTGTCGTCCGGTCGTAGCAGTAGGCGACCGAGATGCCGTGAAGCAGATCCTTCGAGAATTCGAGCAGAATACCTCGGGATGTAGGGACGACCTTTCGGCGCCACTTCCACTCCCTGTTCCGTTCTGTCCCTCGAGAAGACGATCCGTATCCCATCGTCCAGGCCAAAAACTCTGCCTTGGCCGTCTCGGTTATAGCGGGGTGCAGAATGTGACGCCGAGATTGAGTACCGAAGAGCATCTTTGTCACCGACAGGATCCAAGAACCATGCGGAGCTAGAGGTCTGAATCTGTCAGCTCGTCCTCCATCACGGCGAGAAAAAGAGAACGCACTGGGTCAAAAGGTTCCTCATACCCTCTCCGTTTAGCTCCGGTCACACTCTCATACCATGCTCTGCCATCTCCTGCATCCCACGAGCTGCCTTTCGCCGACGATTTCTCTTCCTGTCGTTTCACTGCTGATGATGATTCCCCCCTGATCAACATTTCCGCCTGTACCCGCTCCCGTTGGCGACGTTCTTCTTTCCTTTCGCGGCGGTCGTCCTCGTGCGAGCGTTGGCGATGCCGGGGGCGGTCATAGTCCACTCGGTCACGCTCATCATGCTTCCGCGAGCTGTGCTTTCGGTGCTCTCGTCTGTACTCTCGTTTCTCCTCCGGCCTCTCCTTAATTGGTCTATCGCGAGCACCATGATCACGTCTTGGCGAGCCCTCAATCCGACTCTCATCGTGAAACCGCTTGCGGGTAGCGTTGGAGGGCGCAGATAGCGAGGGAAAGGACGGAAAGGAAGGCGCCTCGCGTTCCTCGCTCAGTCTGTTGTCGTGAAGTTGATGACGCGACGACGAAGGGTTGGATGGAAGCTCGGGGAAAGACGTGAATGACGGCGCATCCGGCTCGCTCTTCCGCCCGCTCCTGTCGGCGGAGCCGGATTCTGGCAGATCTGGGAATGAGGAGAAGGATGGCACGGACGTCATGCAATGGCTGTATGAATAGAAACTCATCTTCATGCCCGACAATGAGCTTAACAACACAATGGCACGGCGGCGAGCACCGGTTTGATCTCAGCCATCATCGCGCTTCCTCTTCCACAATTCTCTCCTACTGATCCTCGTCCCCCTACAGATACACATGAATAGATAGGGAGGAAGTGACAATGGGCAGGCATAATGATAGCAGGGCAAGCAGCTCTCTCTTATGACCTCACAAAACGGAACGTAGACGGAACGGGAGGCAACAAGGAGGAGTATATTAAGGAACCTGCTCATGCATAAATTAACATGCGCGATGAAAAAGCTATGCGAATGTCTTCCAGCGAACTAGAGAAACACCGATTACTTCTTCTTGGCACCGGCCTTCTCGGCGGCCTTGGTGGTCTTTCCACCCTTTCCGTCGGTCTTCTCGACGGACTTGATGACACCGACGGCGACGGTTTGTCGCATGTCTCGGACGGCGAATCGTCCAAGGGGAGGGTAGTCAGAGTAAGACTCGACACAGATGGGCTTCTGGGCAACGAGCTTGACAATGGCGGCGTCTCCGGACTTGACGAACTTGGGGGCGGCCTCCATGGTCTTACCAGTTCGTCGGTCGATCTTCTCGATGAGCTCGGCGAACTTGCAGGCAATGTGGGCGGTGTGGCAGTCGAGGACGGGGGTGTAACCGGCACCAATCTGTCCAGGGTGGTTGAGGACAATGACCTGGGCGTTGAAAGAAGCGGCCTCCTTAGCGGGGTCGTTCTTGGAGTCGGAGCAGACGTTTCCTCGTCGGATGTCCTTGATGGAAACGTTCTTCACGTTGAAACCAACGTTGTCTCCGGGAAGACCCTCAGGGATCTGCTCGTGGTGCATCTCAACGGACTTAACCTCAGTGGTGACGTTGGTAGGAGCGAAGGTGACGACCATACTGGATATAAGTTGGGTGTGGCAACAACAGCCGTCAGGCTCCCGTGACTTACCCGGCCTTGATGACACCGGTCTCGACTCGGCCGACGGGCACCGTACCGATACCACCGATCTTGTAGACATCCTGGAGGGGAAGTCGGAGGGGCTTGTCGGTGGGTCGTTGAGGAGGCTCGATGGCGTCGATGGCGTCGAGGAGGGTCTTACCCTTAACGACACCGGACTTGGTCTCCTTGGTCCATCCCTTGTACCACGGCATGTTGGTGGTCTCCTCAAGCATGCTTTACTATCAGCACACTCCCCTTGTCAAAGACAACGGAGAAAAAAAGAGACGAGACGAGGAGGAGTGGAAAGAGGAGTTGGAAGAAGTGCCACACTCGGTGGCGAGAAGTGGTGGGTGTGGCGGATTCGCCACCCGATTTGTGGGTGGAGACCGCCGCCGCCACTTGAGAGGGAGGGGGAGCGACAAAGAGGGCTCAACGCAAAGAATGGCACTCACTTGTCTCCGTGCCATCCAGAGATGGGGACGAAGGGAACAGCCTTGGGGTTGTATCCGACCTTCTTGATGAAACCGTTGGTCTCCTTGACGATCTCGTTGAATCGGTCCTCGGACCACTTGCAGGTGTCCATCTTGTTGCAAGCAACGATGAGCTGCCTGACACCGAGGGTGAAGGCGAGCAAAGCGTGCTCTCGGGTCTGACCGTCCTTAGAGATACCGGCCTCGAACTCTCCGATACCGGTGGCAATGATAAGGATGGCGCAGTCGGCCTGGGAGGTACCGGTGATCATGTTCTTGATGAAGTCTCGGTGTCCGGGGGCGTCAATGACGGTGACGTTGTACTTGGGGGTCTCGAACTTCCAGAGAGCAATGTCGATGGTGATACCTCGCTCTCGCTCGGCCTTGAGCTTGTCAAGAACCCAAGCGTACTTGAAGGAAGCTGCAGGTGAGCAAGATGCCCTACGTAAATCTTACGAAAATTTTTTACTTACACTTTCCGAGCTCAGCGGCCTCCTTCTCGAACTTCTCGATGGTTCGCTTGTCGATACCTCCGCACTTGTAGATCAAGTGACCGGTGGTGGTGGATTTACCAGAGTCGACGTGGCCGATAACGACGACGTTACTGAAAAAATCAGTGTCTATGCATGCACGGACGGTGCAATTTGACTTACACGTGTCCCTTCTCCTAAAGCGGGTGGTTAGCAGCCGTTCAAACAAGGGTACAGGAGGCGCGGCACAAGTGCCACTTATGGCAAAATTTTCCAAAGCCATCAATTGCAGTGAAATATCGCCCCGAAAGGGATCCTTCGACTCACTTTTCCCATTTTTGCGGTTTAAAGACTGGTTGGAAGTCAGCCAAGATCTCGACGGATGCATGAGAAGGAGAGGGATGGAGGTCACAAAGTCCAGATGGAGTCTTGAACGGGAACGACGCCCGATTGACCTTCGGCGCCGCTCTCGACTTTGCTCGACTTCGCAGCAGCTCTCGCGGCTCTCGTCGTCGACAAAGCGAAGCGAGTGATGCCGTTCGATGGTGTTCGGGGGTAGAAGATACTCACTGTAGTGTTTTAGAAAGAGTGTAGAAGTTTTTTTGCGAGATCTGAAAGACTCGAAGGATGAGAAGAAATGGAAGGGAAACAGGGGGAAGTAGATCGCTGGAGCGGGGGGTAGTGATGCAGCGGCCAGGGGTTTGGAGCTTCGGCGAAACTTGGAATTAAAAAAAATATTTCCGTGTGGCAGAGTGCGCAATATGAGTTGGCATATAGCGGATGCTATATCACATGGTACCCCTCGCTTCGCCTGCGGAGGCACAGGGTGCGGGGGGCTGTAAGCTCAGCGCCTATTTCCGGATTGGAGTCATACGTCCATGGGCTTATCACTACACCGATATGAACTCAGAAAGCTCGTTATCAAGCTGCGTTATCAATGTTGAACACTGGAAGTAGTCGTTGGAGCAGAATCTGCGTCGCATCGGGGTGTCGCAGGGTGAGGTACACGAGATCAAAGGGCAAAGTGCTACCTTCGCCCTTCATCGCCACGGTCAACCCTGATCCCGTGTACTGGCCCTTGACTCGGTAACGAACAGAGCAGGGATAGAGGCTTCGGCGATAACGGTTTCGAGTTTCATGTATTGGATGACAAGTACGACGGCTCTGACTGGTCGCTCGAGGAGTACCGTATGGCACAGGATGGTGCGGCTGCAGGGTATAAGAAGCTCGTATCGATTACTAAGTGTTTGGAACCCGTGGCCGGACTTCCTCGACGCTCAAACTGACTTCGTCTTATTGATGTGACCTCGACAGCGCGGGGCCATTGGAGAGATGTCATCAGAACCTCCTAACCGCATTCATCACGAGAATGACTATGCAACGTGCTGTCCACGCGGGTGCTCAAGCGCAAAGGTATCTCGCTGGGCGTACGATGTCCTGTTTCCTCGCCAGCAAGGCGGTACGGATCGACTTGGCATCTGCCTAGCTCGCTGGCTTCTGCAATCTCAGTAAAGAGGTCCCAATCTGTTTCTTCTCAGCGTCCAGCAGTATACTCAACTGCCATTGAGGATAACGAACGAGCGCTAGGCCTTCCCTGATAACGGTGGCAGTGGTTCCTGCTCAAGTTGGTTCATTCCCGATATGCCTACTCCTGGTGGTACTCTCTTCGCGTAGATGTCCATCCCTTCGCCCGTCATTCCCGATTACGCTCATTCTGGTACGCTGTGCTCATGAGGGCTCTCTTCCACGGCTCATCCTGCTTGATTGCCTCCCACTGGTGGTACCAGCCTTCTTCGTGTCACAGATGTCTCCCTCGCACAAACCTCCCTAATGTAGAAAGTCAGATTGCACTGTGATCGTCGTACATCATATCATGGCAACAGGTATGAGATATCGTCAGAGTATATGGGGAATGCTTGAAAATGTAACCCAAAAACACCTCTATCCACTACTCCTTGCTCTTCCTCTCCTTATCCTTCTTGCTCTTCTTCTCTCCTGAATCGTCATCCCTCTTCCGCTTCTTGTCCTTCTTGTCCTTCTTCCCCTCGTCCTTCACCTCGGCCTCCTCCTCATCTCGCTTGCGTTTCTTCTCCTCTTTTCGCTCCTTCTTCTCTCGCTTGGCCTTGGCCTCGGCATCTGCGACCGAAGTCTCATCTCCCGTAGCCGCCGGCGGAGCAGGAGAAGCCGATGCTGACTCCGGCAACTTCTTCAACCTCTTGGCCTCTTTCTTCGCCTTCTTTGCGGCTTTTCCGTCAACCTCGGGTGTGGCAGAGGTACTTGGCCCAGCCTCAGTACCCAGATCTCCCAGATCAACCTTCTCCTCGTCGAAAGCCATCTTGCTGCCCTCCCAAGCGACGCCACCGATTGCAACCTTGGGCTTGTCCTCCTTCAGCGCGGCCAGGCTGTCTGCTGCCAGCTCCACAGGCGCTGTGCCATTGGCAGCAGCGGCCGCTTGTCGGGCCAGCATTTTCTCTCGCATCTTCTGCTTGAAGTAGTCGGCGACGGACAAGGTGGACTTTTTCACCGTCTCTTCAGCTGTTCGATCGGTCTCGGGGTCGAGGGTTTCGGCTGGGGTATCGGGTTCCGGGGTAGCCTCGGCAGGCGTGCCGGGAGCGGAGGACGATGGTGAGGCAGGGAGTGAAGAGATGGGGACACCGAGAATCTCAGCAAGGGCTGCGGGAGAGGACGAGGCGAGTCGCTTGGATTGCAAGTGACGTTGTCGAGAGCTGCATCTTAGCACAATGCCGCGACCTCTACATCTCTGCTGATTGCTCATGAGATGGCGGAGGATCCCTTCAACAGCCAGAGTGTGATCATTGAGACCAACCCAGACTCGCGAAATACCGCCAAAGAACAGAGGACGTCCTTGCTCGATACGTCGCCAAAAAAGCTGAGGTACCAGACCGGGAGCACGAGAAGCAGACTCACGCAATCTTGTTTCGCTTCTTCTGCTCCTTGTCACTAGACTCTGCAGGGCTCTCGGGAGCAGGAGAAGGGGTCGCGCTGGCGCTAGCAGCGGCAAGGCGCTTGAGAACATCCTCCAGGCCCCTACCCGCTTGACCAGCTCCAGCGGCGTTGTCGTCCCCCTCTTTTCGAGCTCGGGCCATACCGATACCCCCGTTGTCCAGCTTTCGAGCTACAGCGATGTGGTTAGGGTTACCATCCGCATTGGCACCCAACCCTTTATCGCCGGACCAACCGAGAGCCGTCATGTGTTTGTACGAGAACCGGTTGGTGTCGCCCGACCAGGAGAGGTTCCGGGGGTCATGCCCGATCCGTTCTGCACGTAAGTTTCCCCAGGCTTTGGAGAGGCGCAAGAAGGCGACCTACGCTTTACTTTACGTTCTGCCAATCCCATTTTTGCGACTGGTGTGGTTGGCCGGGCCTTGTGGTAAGGATTACAGCCCGGCAAGAGACAATCTTCAGAAATCTCAGTGCTCGGTCGAGCGGGATCAAAAATTTCCTATTCTTTGCGGTCACCCTCCACTCTTCTGCCCGGCCATCTTCAGTCTGCCCCATCTCGAACCCAGGCTGTTCACCTTTACCTCACCCTACACACCACATACATAGATAGCCCATCATGGTGAGTCGTATCATTTGCATCCGGAACAGAACATATGCTGATTATGCCTTTAGCCCCAGGTTCGTGTTTTGCCGCCGACGACTTGCTGCCCCAAACTAAAATCTAGAACGATTACATGGACGAGCACCGTCGTCGACACGGTCGACGGTTCGACCACGAAGAGCGAACGTATGTTGCATGATTTACTGCTGCTCGCGGTGTTGTATTCGATCTGGACCTGACCATTCAGGCGAAAGCGTGCCGCTCGAGAGGTCCACCGATCTTCCCAGGAGACTCAAAAGATGTTCGGTCACAAGGCCAAGCTTCACCATGCTCGACGACATGCTGAAAAGGTCCAAATGAAGAAGACTTTGAAAGCGCACGATGAGCGAAACGTCAAGCAAAAAGACGATGGGGCTGTCAAGGAGGGTGCTTTGCCCGCTTACTTGCTTGACCGTGAGGGTCAAAAGGTGCGATTGTGTATTGACCTGTTCACACGCTCGATGCTCACGCCCAGGACGCCAAAGCGCTCAGTTCTGCGATCAAGGATCGAAGAAAGGACCGAGCCGCCAAGTACGCCGTGCCGTTGCCCAAAGTCAGAGGTATTGCCGAGGAGGAGATGTTCAAGGTCATCAAGACTGGTAAACACAAGGGAAAGAGCTGGAAGCGTATGGTCAACAAGGCGACTTTCGTCGGCGAGGGATTCACTCGAAAGCCCGTCAAGCTCGAGGTGAGTCGATAGGACTCACAATTGATCTCGACACTGACATGCAGCGATTCATCCGTCCTACTGGTCTTGTGAGTTGACGATCGGGACATTTCTTACAACTTTACTAACCTCTCCAGCGAATGACCAAGGCCAACGTCACCCACCGTAAGCTTGCGCGATAGCTACCTGTATCTGGGCGAGCTGACATGCAGCCGAACTCAAGACCACCTTCCAATTGCCCATCCTCGGCGTGAAGAAGAACCCGCAATCCCCTCTGTACACCTCCTTGGGTGTCTTGACCAAGGGTACGATCCTCGAAGTCAACGTCAGCGAGTTGGGTCTCGTCACGACCGGAGGAAAGGTCGTTTGGTCCAGTCAGTCCTTTGCCGCTGGTCTTTGACAGGAGCTAACAGGCAGAATACGCCCAGATCACTAACAACCCGGAAAATGATGGTTGCATCAACTCTGTCCTCTTGGTCTAGATATCGGGTTTTCCTGGATTTGGCTGGAACTTGTAATTGTATGACCTGTACGACTTTGCATGTATACCCTGTGCGATGCTTTGGCCAAGTCAGCTAGATGTGGGAGTCGGAATGGGCACGCAGCAATATCAGGCATAATCGGCCATGACCGAGCGAGGCCCCGGAACAACTTGGACGCGTTCATCCTTCGCCCATCTTGTTCTAACTCAGTCGATCTCACATTACATTCCACTTCTCACCATGTCGTCTAACGCGCCATTGCTCTCTGGCACAATAGAAGCAGACGAAGATGCGCCGACGGTACCCTCTGGATCCATAGGCTCCTCGCAACCTCGTAGGGAGCCCGAAGTGCTCGTGCCAGGCACCCAGGCGAACGGTAGTGTTGGCAATGCTGGCACTGCCGAAGAAGGGGGTATTGTGAGCAACTCCCGCGGTATCTGTTAGCACTGTGGCTTATACATAGGCCGGTATCCTCAAACAATCGAGCCATCCTATGAGCTTGGCGTTCTTGTATTTATTCAGGTCCGCCGCCATTGCCGTCTACGTCCTTTGTGGTCTGTGTGAGTGCTGAGGCAATGCAACGAGTCGACGCTGATCGCTCAGTCACCGACAATTACGTCTTGAGTGTACGCTACTGATTGCTACGCCCTAACCTGAGCTCATAAAAGATTGTCGTTGTGGTCGTGCTTCTCTCACTGGACTTTTGGAACACGAGAGTGAGCTGCCGGCACTAGCTTGTGATGAAACATGCTGACGTTATAGAACGTCGCGGGTCGAACGCTTGTCGGGCTGCGATACTGGAACCACGTTGATGAAGAAGGAGAAAGCACATGGGTGTTCGAGTCGAGAGATGTGAGCAGAGGTTAGGTTGTCGAGGGGAGACTGACGGATCAGCCATCTCGACCTGCTAATCCTATCGACGCGAAGTAGGTCCTTTGCCCAAGATCTCTTTGTGTATGCTAACCACAGAATGTTCTGGGTATGCCATGCTTGAGTCTTACGAAGAGCGCATTTGAGCTGATGTCAGATCGCCTTGTACGCCTACCCTGTTGGCTGGTTAGCGCTCTTGATTGTCTCACTCCTCAAATTCAACATTTCGTGAGTGACTCGCCCTGAATCTGTCACTTCGGAAACGGTCAGAAATCCCACCTGACCCGGCAGATTCCTCCCTATCGTCATTCTCGCGCTGGTGTTCAACCTGTCCAATCTGCTCGGCTTCACCTATGCCGATCGAGACGCTCAGAAGAGATGGGCCAACTCTGCGTTTTCAAGTGGAAACATCCTGGGCTTTGGCTTGGGAGGTATCGGAGGTCAACTTGTGGGAGGCATGGTTCGCAACAGTCTGGGTAGAGTCCTTGGGTAATCGTCCGCCTCGCTTTCTTAGATGCAGTTTGCATGATCTTGAATACAACGTAAACAGACTAGAAGATCACCGCGTAAACGAAGTAGCAGAAGGTCGAGAAAAGCGTTGCTTTGTGACAAAAACGTTACTCGGACCACCTCTCCGGTCCGCCCTAGTTCCCTCAGCAAACTCTGCGTCGGCCTGTGCTGTTGACCCCGGTGCAGGGCGTCGGACGATCTGCTGGGAAGGAGCAGTCTCCGCTGATTTAGCCTGAGCCACACCCATCCAGAACCCAGCCCAGTACTGCGCCGTCATGGCATTGTTCATCGCTTCCATGGCGCTTACAGGCGCTGCAGGTTGGGAGGCGAAAGCGGGGGGTCCTACTCCGCTGATTCCGTTCGTATTTGAGCGCTGTGTTGGCGCGTCGCGTGCGCTTTGAACGTGGGCGGATTCGGGGTAACGCGATGGCCCCGCCTCGGGGGCGGAGAGGGCGTAGGACTGATCATACCATTCTTCTGGATAGTCATAGTCATCCTCTTCCTCCTCGTCCCAGTCTTCTCCGTAACTGCCATAATCGGAGGCTGCGGCCGGAACCGGAGAAGGGGGAGCGTAGGCCGGAGATTTCACGTAGAACCTGTTCGGGTGAGACTCGACCGAGGAGTAGGTCGACAATGGGGTGTATGGGTTCAGCACTGCAGGTTCGGTCGAGGCGAGTTGCTTATTCTTCTTCCGCTTTTTCAATGGTCGTTGGGATGTGACGACAGGTTCAGCAGGTATCTCGACGGGCTTGGAAGCCGAGTACCAACTACGCATCAGCGACCGATCCAGACGGCCAACTTTGGCGCCCGAGCATGACTCACGCAGTGGTCGTAGGTCGTGCCCCTGGCAATGGCTCGCCCTTTCTTTGCGCGGCCATAGCTTTGTCCAACCAGCTTCCCGGTCCCGGGTGATGAAGCTGCCGTGAGCTGATGCGAACCCTTTCAACCGGGCAGCTCACATGAAATTCGTCCATGGCTGCATCGTACGCGTTGATCAACTCTCGATCATCCCAAGCGCCCCCCCTCGAAGAGTCAAAGCTCAGGGTGATTTGCGGGTTGACCATGCTGCTACCGAGGGGATGAGACGATTCAATATCTGTCTCGACGATATCAGAGCCCGACTCTGCCATGAGACGTGGTGTGGGTTGGAAGTAATCTCGGGAGAGAGAAGTTACAGTACGCCTGCATGCCTAGAGGATGGATTGGCCTCGGCGAGAGAGGGTCCGAGCTGAGACTCGTTTGATTCCGCTCTGGATCTCTGGATGTAATTTTCGGATCCGAAGTGGCAAATTGGTCGAGCTGGAAGGTCCACATCGGATCGACGTCATGGATACAACCCACCCATAATATCGCCAACAAAACTGGACGCTCTTGCTTCTTGACATCTCTTCTCTCCATCTCGACGTATCAAGACCTGCCACTAGCTCATTCACATCTGGGATACCATGACAAGTCTGCCTCAGGTGCGTCCATCACTGTTTCACATGGCATGAGCTGACCAACAGTATTACAACATTTTGGTGAGTCCTGCAAAGACAGCCCATGCGAAGAGGTCACTAACAACCAGGGCGTGCCTCCTTCTGCCACTTCGTAACTAGCCTCACTACCATCCCATTGCCCCAGCTCACATCCAGGGACCAGATCCGAACGGCATACAAGAAAGAGTCCCTCCGCACGCACCCGGATCGTCTGCCTGCCAGCGCCACCCCTCAGGAGCGCCGACGAGCGACCGAGCGATTCGTTTGTCCCTCCACGTCCGCGCGCGACCCCCGCTGACCTCTCAGCAAGCTGTAGCCGACGCCTACTACGTCCTGTCGGACCCGGCAAGGCGAGCCGAATACGACTCCCTCTTCCGCTCGCGCCCCAGTTCAGCCTTCACCGATGAGACCGCAAGCGAGTTTGAGCAGGAGCAAGCGTCCGGGAGCTTCTTTGAGAACTTCTCCCAGTTCTTCCAGAACGCTACGGGAGCGGCTTCCGGTGCTGCTGGCGGAGCTACGGGAGCGGATGCCGGTGCGGGGGCAGGCCCCCGAGCGAGACCCGATGCTAACGGCGTTTTCGGCGATGTCTTCGAAGAGATGTGAGTGGAATGATCATGCAAACTGGTCGCTAAAAACCAGGCTCGCACCGGAGGTGGCCCATGTCCGCCCTTGGTGGTCTTGGATGGGAGGAGCGAGCGGAGCGGCATTAGGCTACATCGTCGCCAACATCCCCGGAGCAGTCGCAGGAGGGTTTGCAGGCAACAGGCTCGGCGCTATACGAGACGCCAAAGGGAAGAGCGTGGCACAGGTGTTCTCTGGGCTGGAAAGCAGCAAGAAGGCAGAGGTGAGAGGTACTGGACGAGCGTGGCTAACGACAGATTCTCAAGGCGCTCGCGTTCAAAGTACTGGGAAGTATGGGCTCGTAAAGAGGTCGAGAGATTCGGTGAGATGGTATATACCTCTGGACTGTTGTAGGTATCTAGAAGGCATCATGTATCGACAATGCGATGTTCATCTATCTATCTATATCTTATTGGTTGGTATGAGCGCCCCGATCTGAGCCATTTACGGAGACTCGTCGATCTCCAAGTGAACCTTGCCATCCTTGACGGCCGTCTTGACCCTGTTTGCGGTCAGCGCAGTTCCCTGCGGTAGCTTTGGCACCTACTTCGACAGGTCAGTCACGATCCACGTGGCTCCGAGTCCTTCAATCTCGGCGCGCTCGTGACTGGTGCACACGGCCAAGACTCGGGAACCAGCCGCAACTCCCGACTTGATACCTGATGGAGCATCCTCAACCACGATAGAGTCCTTGACGTCGGCGTTGATCTTCTCCGCGCCAATGAGGTACGGGTCCGGGTGAGGCTTGCCCTTGGGGACATCGTTAGCCGTGATGAGGTGGGGCGGGGCATCGATACCGGCAGTGGGGAGAGCGGCCCCGGCGTAAGTCAGGGTCGCAGAAGTGACGATTGCCCACAGGGGAGTTGACGAGGTCCTCAACTAGATAGTTCAGCTCATTGACCGTACAGAACAAGCACAATGCCTTACCGTGTCAAGCATCTCCTGGACACCCGGGAGAATCTGAAGACCCGTCTTGCCCTCGCTTTGCAATCGTTGGGCCTCGGACACGATCATGCCCTCAAATTGCTTAACAGCGTCCTGGTATCAGCGCACGCCATGGGAGATTGACGCAGTCGAGACTGAGCTTACTTGCAGGAGCTCTTCGTCGGTGATCTTGCACCAGTTTCGCAGGTTGTCAACAGTCCGAACCCCGTGAGAGGCTAAAAGTCAGCGGCGCGTCTCCTCTTCGTCTGTCCCGGCTCAGAAGCGCGACTCACTCTTCAACACCTCGGTGAGGTCCAAGTCGTACTCTCGCGCATAGTACTCCCAAGTCGCCAAGACAGCAGGAGTGGAATCTGGGCGTTAGCCGAGGGCGCCGACGATATGGCATACCGAGAAGAGTCCCGTCCATGTCGAAGAGGATGGCCGAGGCAGTGGTAGTAGAGCTGGTCGACATTGTTGCTTGTTGTTTGGATGTAATCTGAGTCAAGAAGTGAAGAGGAAAACGTTCGAGTAGACTTTTTCCTTGCATGTCACCACCCCCCGGGTCTTTATACGTGGTTGTTGTGCCTCGGGCCGAGTGAACACCCGGAAAAGTCTGTTGAACCTGGGGTATAACAGTTCTGCCGGTTTTTCGTTCAACAGTAATTATTGTTTCAAAACACTGCTCAGACTTTGAGTATGACTCAGGTCCGCCATCGATGTTGTTATTAGCTTTGCTGTCTGAGATTATTGCCTGGTTCGATGAAAGACTGGCTCGAGAGTACATGCAGAGCTAACATGAGTCCCCCATTCCGCGAGACATGGTCGATCCTGGTTCATCGAAAGGATGGATCATATTTAGGTAATCGTAGCTTGGAATAGCGATTGCGTTGCCGCAGTAACCGCAGTTCCTGACCGAGAGTCGCAAAGCGATACATACGACCACATCCTTTCCCGTCTTCCATCGACACTATCATGTCGAGGTCCACCAGGACTATTGTGATATCTCTCGTCGTCCTACTCGTGCTCTCCGCCATCTCATATCGCCTGCGGACCGTCATTGCGTCATCCCCATTCGATCGGTACCATCTCCAGGACTTGGCCGAGGCGAACATCCCACTGTCCTTGGTGCTGGACCGTCTTGCGGAAGACATCGAGACGAAAGTATCAAGCTATGACGCCCACAGCGCGAAAGCAGACCTCGAGGTGGACTTGTCTCATGTGTCGTTGCAACACTATGTGCAAGAGTTGAACGCGACCTGTCAAGAATTTCTAGGTGCGACACCTCACCTCCCGCTCGATTCAGTCTTGGATCATCTCTCCCTCGTACCTTCGTCCCGGCAGGGGATAGACAAGAGGATTTATACTACCGATCTCGCGCCCCCGACTGAGCTTCCGCAGCAGTTCCAAAGCTGGACAACGATGAATCCAGAGTGGAAGACGATCTTTGTGAGCGATGACAAGATGGATGCGTGGCTCGACAGCGTTGTGCCGGGCTCAGCGGGGATCGTCAGAGAGATGAAATGGCTGAGGGAGAGGAAAGGGATCGTCATGGCTGATATGTTCCGGTGAGTTTGTACATCCAAAGCGGTTTGCTGATGTTAGATACCTCGTTCTTCTGATACACGGGGGCGTCTACACCGATACCGACACTGCATGCGTCCGCCCTATCCGCGACTGGGCCACTGACCCTGAGCGCTACGCATCTCTTCCTCTCGATGCAGCTTTACCTCTGCTCGTCGACATAGCCTCTGGCGGTTCTGGTGGACGAACAGTATCACAGGAACCCAGCATGGTCTTGTCGATCGAGGTCGACGGTCCCGGCGCTGGCATCGACTGGCGTGGGGACAGCTTTGCCCGCGGGATCCAGATCGTCCAATGGACCATCCTCTCTCAAAAGGCCCACCCGGTCCTGCTCGACGTTCTGGGTCAAGCACTGCGCATAACAAAGCATGCGCGAATAGCCGAGGAAGAAGGGAGAGACGTTCAGCTCCCTGCTGTGCTCAACTGGAGCGGTCCCGGCGCCTTTACCGACGCGGTGATGCGGTACCTTCTCCTCCGATACGGGGTACATCCGATGGAGCTGTCTGGGTTGAAACGGCCCAGAAGGTTTGGCGACTTGGTGATCATGCCAATGCATTCTTTCCGAGCAGATGCGAGTGAGGGGTATCAGGGCGACGACCGGGTCGTCTGGCACGGCTTCTATGGGCGGTGGAAGGATAAAGAGGATAAAGAGGAATAATGCAAGGGGAGACGGACTTGTTGCTTCGCATCTGTATACTACGCACCCTTGACGACTGATTTATGCATTTCACGCCCTCTCGTGCAAGTGAATCGTGTCTGGAAACGCCACGAAACAAAGCGAGTATCTCGCAGCGAATGAAACCGGACCGACAGGAGCGACGAGAGCTTCGGTGAAACAACTGAGATTCGCGTCCTTCACCGTTTTACAGCATTGCTCTCTCTCCTTTTCCACTTTCACCTATCATCCATCATGGCGGAGGAACAAACCCAGACCCAGGTCGAGCAGCCTGCGACGACCATCGCCAACACGCTCTTCCCGCCTCCGCCTGCATATTACAAAGCATTCACTTCGGCGAACCTCGCGAGATATGCCCAATTGGGCGGGCCGAGCGGGACATCCAAGAATCGCGGCAACCCTGCCTCTATCGAGGAGGATCAGCCTGTCGCTCAGCGTGACGAGGAGGAGGAAAAGGAGTTTGGCCGACTGAAGACGCTTCTGAGCCCGCCCAGAAGCGACTGGGTCGAAGAGGAGGGCAGGTGGAAGTGTTTTGGGGAGACACTGAATGTGAGTTGATGCGCCCTTGAACCATGCTGCCGTCCTTCATATGGAATATAGAGCCACGCTGCAAGCTTCAAGCGTCTAGGGTGAATGCTGATACTCAGATTCACGCCCATATCCCAACACTGTCCGAGATAGGTTTACCTCCCTGGGTCGACCCGAACGAGCCTCCTCAAAAATCCCTTCCGCCCCTCTTGCACTCATTCTTACACACGCTTCTGCTCCTTCTCGATGCGCTCACCAACACTGCGCTCACGCCTATCGAGCTGTATCAACGAGGCATACACCATGTTGGAGACCCTGTGAGCTTTCCTGAGCGATAAACCTCAGCCCAGGATATGGAGGAGCCTGCGCTAAACCTGGCAGTATATCCAGCATTTATCAAATCTCGCCGCTACGATGATGGTCTCTGCGAACCAGCTTCGAGGAGTGCAGGTGAGTAAATGAGAAGATGCTACAGCTCATACTCAGGCCGAGGCGACTCTGGTCTTGCTGATGGAGAAGCAACTGGAGACGAAACGGGCCCAGACGGAGGCTTTGAGGCGGCAAGTCTGCTCTTTGTCTGATGCGACTTTTCAGTACTCATCCTGCAGAAAATGTCGCTCAATCGCAAGCAGTGTGGAGAAACTCCGGGAGGCGACGCGTTTGCTGGAGGACGGGAGGAACGAGGCAATGGACATTGATAGCCGGAGTGAAATGGGGGCAGCGTCGAGCAAGGGACAGTAGTGACTCATGATTCGCTCCAATGCGGTTGTCGCTGTGTCATGATTTTTCATGCTTCACGACTGCTCTGTACCTCTTATAGTTCGGTCATTGTGCAAAGACACTGATGCATTGTTCGCTCTACTGTACGTTGCATGTACCCAGTGATGATTATCAGCGGAACCAAATTCCGTGACCTCAAAATCCACAGCTCCAATGAATCGAGTTGAGGAAATGACGTACGTCGCGCCTCTTCACCGCTTTCACCCGTCCTTGTACTGTCTGGCTGTCACACACTCGCCCCCCGACCCACCCCTAACTCAAAGTCTCATCTTTTCATCCCTCTGTTTCCATCCCTCTCTCGCAGCTTTCTTATACCAAAACACTCACCAATACTCACAATGTCCGCCGCCGTCGCTCCAGGTTACACCATCCACGTCGCGGGTCTCGCCCCCGAGACCACTGAGGAGAAGTTGCACGACTTCTTCTCCTTCTGCGGCAAGCTCGTCAGTGTCAAGAAGACTGGTAGCACCGCCGAGATCACCTTCGAGAAGCTCAGCGCTATGCGAACGTCTTTGTGCGTCTTTTCTTTTCACGCTCTATGGGTTGTGCTAATCCCACAGGATGCTGAACGGAGGAACTGTAAGCCATCCCGCCCTTATCTTTCTGTCGCCTCGCCGCTTGATAGCACCTTGATCACAAAGAACAGACATTGATGTCAGCTCGATGGCGCCCACCTCGAAGTCACCTCTGCGTCTGACGTCGAGCCCAAGGCTTCCGTCCTCCCCACCGGTGCTTCCGGCTCAACACCCATTGGTGCCGGAATCGCCGGATCCTCCGAGATCAGCCAGGAAGACAAGCCCAAGGTACGCTTTGCTCCTCGTACCAGTGACTTCTCACTCACACCCAGGCCGCCATCATTGCCGAGTACCTCGCTCACGGCTACGTCATGGGTGACCACGTTATCCAACGAGCTATCGATCTTGACCGTAAGTGTGGCGTCGGTGTTGCCGTATCATCACAACACAGCTGATAGGACAGAAAAGCAAGGCATCTCTACCCGATTCCTCGACTTCTTCCACTCGCTCGACAAGTCGGTCGGCGCCAAGGTCGTCGGCGAGGACAAGACTGTCAGCGAGAAGATCAACGAGCACGCCGCTGCCGTTGTCGGCAAGGCCCGAGAGGTCGACCAGAACCGAGGTGTCAGCGCAAAGTTCTCCGACTACTACCACAAGGTGTTGGGAACCCCGATCGGCCAACGGTAAGCTCTTCGTGCTCTACGCACAACCTGTATCTGACAGTCTAGTGTCCACTCTTTCTACACCACTACCCAGAAGCAGGTCTTGGATGTTCACGAGGAGGCCCGACGAATCGCCGTGAGTTTGCATTGGAAGATTGCGCGACAAATGCACCACTGACTTTAGCAGGATGAGAAGAAGGCTGCTCAGGCCGCCGCTGGTACCACTGCTTCGGCCCCTGCGTCCGAGCCGGCCGCTGTCGACGACAAGACCCCGCTCCTTCCCGCTACCGGAGTCCCCCCCGTTGCCCCTCAATAAAGCGTTGTGAAGTGCGAGGTGATAGTGAGACCAAGTAATACCGTATTTATACACCCGAGATGAATGTTGTCAATGCAAGGAAATTGCGCAGGTGGAGGCCTCGGCCAGGACCTGTTTTCGAGCGCCAGACAGGGAAGAGCAACACGGAGTAACACGAAGGACACGAAAATCCGAAGCGACGCGAAGACACACGAAGCAGCACGATTTTTGCGAAACGTCTGCATGCTTGTACAGAAATCTAGGCCGAAGAGGCCATGTGACCCAGCAGCCCCAGAGTAGTCCTGATCGAGTTATCTCCCTTGTCGGACCATGGTTCCGACAAGTTGTACAGAGACGTCACCAAATTGCACTAAAGCCTCTAGATGTCCGGGTCTGGGGGATATATATCCCCAGACACTTCTGCTAATGAGACCTCTGCGTCTGTAACAGACGCGAGAGACGGGACACGAGGCGACCCCTCACGCCCATACCAAGTCGAGCGGCCTCCGTACCCTCCGCGCTGGGCGCTTCTCCGGGCTTCCCGGGTGACCGGAAGAGAGACCGACGACGCATTTCTGGTCGAGCGGGACACGCTGTGAAGCGAGGATCCGTTTAGGACCGGTTGAAATGGGGTTTGAATTCCAGGACCTTAGCCCGCTCGCGAGTGGAAGAGAGCTGAGAGATTAGCGCGTGTTACTCGGAGCTGGGGGGTGCCCCTAGTGGAAGTGTCGGCGAAACGCACCAAGTCTCTTGTCTGTGACGAGCATTGTGACCTTGGAGCTGAATGTCAGCTTTCAAGCCCAGCGTGTCTTAGATTGAATGCTTACCTGCTGGGGTGAAGAGAAAGTGTCGAGTATTGCACTCAGAGAAATTCAGGCTGGGACCGGTGGAAGCCAGTCTCTTCGGCGTTTTAGCGGCGTTTTGTCAGGTGGTGAAACGCGCCGGCAGTATACCTCTGACATGTCGAGCCTCTCTCTATGGTGTATATACTACTCGTACTTTACTACATGACACAGCGGTAGGCAGGCGGAAGGTCGCTGAAGCGAGCAGTTCTGTGCTCCCAGGCGATCTACTCATGCGTCTATCCCAACCAATCGACGCAGATCTCGCACCCAAACTTCCCATGCACTTGACCCTTTCCACTGAGCCATAGCGCCACAATGATTCCCTTCGGGGTCCTATGTCCATCAGCACTGCCAACGCACCTCTCACATAACTCACCTCTCGCAGTTCGACGTCCACTTTGGCCTCTTGCATTGCCTTGACGATCGCAAACCCATCGTCCATCAGGATCTCCTTGGTCCCGATCATGACGTATACTTTCACCCCGGCGACTCGCAGATATTCCCAGTCGCTGGGGGCAGCCTTGGCTGGAGCAAAGTAGGGATGATCCAATGCCTGGGGAGTGTAATGCCGCAAGGCGGATCGCAAAGGTTTAGCATCCATGTTGCTCGCTAGGATGTCGACCCCGCTCAGCTTCCATCTGGAAGGCATGGAGCGGCCGCAGTCGCCCAAGGGACTGGACAGGGCAACGTAGCCTGGTTGGCAGAGGCCGAGGTCTGACAGGTATCGAGAGAGCGTAAGTGCGAGGTGCGCACCGGAGGAATCGCCCAGGAGGATGATGTCTGGGGGGTCGAAGTGGAGCGTCCGGGTGAGGTACAGGTATCCGGCCAGAGCGTCTAACAAGGGGGCCGGGAAGGCACTGTCGGCGGATAGACATAAACGATATTGTACACCTGGAATGGTTAGAACACGCTCAGACCTCTTCATCACCTACCTAGGAGCCGGGCATTCAACGCTTTCGCCATCTGCCACGGGAAGGGAAACTTGACCGGCTGACCACCTCCATACGCCCTGGTTGTTAGCATTGAGCGTCTTTCCCGGAACCCGCGGCCCATCTCACCCCCCGTGAAAGTACAGGATGACCTTCTCTTTCTCTTTGGCTTGGTTGAGCCCGCGCCCCGTACTCCCCTCCGGGATCAACAAGAACCCTGGTCGTCGTTCGGGCTTTACACCGCCAGCGTTCCCCATGCCCCTGAGCATAGATTCTTGCACTAACGGCAGTTCCACCACTTCAACGCTGACACCCGCTCGTCCTTCTTTGGCCCATCGTAGGGGGAGATTACCCGGGACCTTGCCCGTAGGGGGCGGGGGTCTTAGAAAGGCGGCATCGCTGAGCCTTCCGGACCAGTATACCAGTCTCCCGCCAAGGTACGTCTGCAAGGGCTGCCATTTGAGAGGAGGACCAAGCGTGATGTACTGTGCAACGCAGAAAGGGATGACCACGAGGAGGGTCAGCAGGAGCGCCACTGAGGTGACCAGCGTTAACAAGAGTCGGATCGGCAGAGAAGGGACGTTGGGCGCGCCGGAATCAGGCGATGAACGTCGTAATGGCGCCCAGTTTGCTTCCAAGTCGTCGTGCACCGCTGGTATCTCGTGGCTCGACATGTTCCGAGCAGCTCACAGTGGTAATATGGAAGGTTGACCAAGATGCATCGATGAAGAAGAGGTTTGATCGGTGTCATGGTCTGAAAATCTCGATCGACAAAAGTGCGTCATCGTTGGTGTCCATCAGTGTTTTATTCTCCGATTGCCGACCAACGGTTCAAAGGGTGACCATAACGCGGTGCATCCTGCAAAGTCGAAAGCTAGATACCTACGCTAGGGTCCACAGCGCTCTAATCTGTCTTCTGAAGATCCTGAACGACCGCCATACCACTTGTAACCTCGCTTTGCTTGGCTTGCGGTTGTGGAGCCGGCCCCTCCGGCTTCGCCTGCGAGCTCGGCTGCTCAGAGTTCGAAAAGACGTATGCGGAACCCACGAGGAAGAGCACGGGGATGACCAAAATGCAAGTGATGACGATCATGACCGACTTGACTTCCTTGGGTATTCCCGACAAAGCGGAGAGTAGGGCGATCAGGAGTGACGTGAGCCAGAGCGGTTTGGCTGGAGCGCCCAATGCGGTGAACCTGTCATTGGGCATTCCCTCTCATAGCTTAGCTCTGACCCCACCCTTTTTCGCGCGAGAGGTACGCCATGGTCAGAGAGGTTATCATCGCGAGGAAAGCGTATCGCAGCCAAGGGGCTATATCTTCCCATGTCGACCCTCTTGTAAAGTCAGCCTCGGTGCGTTGAGCCGTCTCACCCCGGTGACTCACTCGAGGAAATCGTAGACTGGGTGTGTGAACCATGACTCGCACCAAAGGAGGAATGCATCCTCCTTGATAGGGGTCTTTGGGGCCGTCATCCTCCGGGAGCGTGATCAAGGGATGAGGGTTGAATTGCGAGCCGTATGATAACGTCGGCAAGGCGCGAGACATATTTGGTCTGGAAAGTCATTGGGGACAATCGTCCCCGCAACGGCCGAGGTTTGAGTGTATGATACAAGGGCGTCGGCTGTCAGATTGTGTTATCATACATGGCATTGAGAATCACATGCGGGTCACTTTTCGTCCGTGATTGTGCCAAAGCGTTCTCCAGGCCCACTGCACCCTTCATCCTCTTCCCAATGATCCAACAACGCTGCACCTTCCTCCGTCCCCTCCCGCTGTCCCTTCTCTACGTCCACTGCTATCGCAGCTGCCCTGATCTCCGGTTCCATTCTCTCCCGCGATGGAGTCCCTCTGAAGACATACACAGTGAGCAAAGCCAGGACGACCGGCACGCCCCCACCCATCGTCACCACGAGCATCACGATGGCAATCTGCCGGTCGACCAGCATGAACGTCGCGTACCACAACAGAGCTAATCCGCTTAGCCACGCCAGTCTTCCTGGGAACCGCAACCAGGGACTCCTGAGTGTGAGTGACGAGCCCACAGTCTGGCCCAGGAGTCGACGTACCGTGCCCACGCCAGTCTGACCATGATCAGACCCGCTAACAAGCATCCCCCAGCTGCGAGGCAAACGGGCTGTACCCGTGACCAGGCCTGTGGGCTGATATGAGCGGGGATTTGCGACGTCAGGGTAGGAGCGAGTGGTTGCAAGGGCTACTTACTCCAACCAGTCTGAGCTCTCCAGCACATGCGTCACTGGCTCTACGGGCAACGGCTTTCTTATGTGGGTGATGCTCATGGAGAAGCCGACCGATGAGTATGGAGCCGAACGAGCGTCAGGGGGTGAATCAGATACTCATATGTAGTCGCGAGTAGACACACAGTATCAGATAACCTCGCGCCGGAGCGTGCGACTGGGGCTCGCACGAAGCGTCACGACAAACCCCCCAAGGCGCAGCAGAGGTGAGCCTTACCCCAGTCCATCGGCGGTGAGCATCAACCGCAGCAGTCAGTATAGTTCTGTTAGCCCAGTTTAACATATTCGAAACTTGGTCATCCCGCAGTTCTGGGACAGGGTGAAGCAGAGACAAAGACAGGAGTGGATCAGGGTCGTGTGACCGCGGCGTAGCCGGGGGTTTCAAGGTTATCGCCCGGTGCCAAGCCAGCATAAGCCTTCCTGCGGTGACCACCTTTGTCACGCTCCGAAACACTGTCCTTCCCACCTGCTGAAGACTGCAGGCTTGAAAGTGTGTCCCGGTATGACGCAAGGAGGAGGAGTATCGACCAGGAGATTACATGCGTTCAAAGCTTAACACCCTCAAAATCCGTGACACACCGTGATTGTCAGAGACCTAATGTCGCTTATGGGTTTATTTTGCTTGGAGCCGTCCCAGAGTATACACGAGATCAGAGTCGGAGGACAGCAATATACATTCTTCAGAGAACTAGCGACTTGGACATCAACAGTTACATACTATGATCGACTATGAAAGTAGGTCAAGTGATCCAAAGGAGGTGGGTCTGGGCCCGTGACAGTGATACATCATGATACATTCGTGAGAGCCCGACCCTGCGTTCTTTCTTCGTCGTCGCGGAAATGAGTACACGCCTCGAAACAGGACAGTACGAGCAGGTCCCACTAAAGTCGTGGAAGCGGACTGAGCGAACGCACTCGGGGCTTGCCTCCTAGACCAAGGTCGGCGCGCTCGGTCTCGCCGGCATGCTTGCCCAGCCGATGTACCATCCACAGCTGCGTGAAGAACATGACGTACAACGAGACCCTGTCGTACCGGGATGTCGAAGCGTGCGGGAGGGATTTCGCAAGGTACACCACGTCGAGCATCGCGAGCATCGCCGTCGTGAGCGGAATGGCGAGGTCGTAATCTGCAGCTCTGTGCCTTCTGTCAGATATGGTCCGCTTCCGCTTGGCGCCACTCACGGGCGGAGAGGCTTCATCCAGGCGATATACTTTGGCATCATGAGCAGCGCGAGGGTCAGGTAGAGAATCCCGCAGAAGACAATGGCACGCCAGGGGAACACCGCCGAGTGCTTCCGCAGATAATTCAGACTCTTCGACCAGACTATGTCCTTGAGACTGCTCCTTAGCAGATTGAAGGGGATTGAGGGAGGACTGACCTCGCGCTAAGGTGGGTTGTGCGGAATGCGCCGGCATTTCGGTACAGCAGGGCGGGAGGGGATGAAGAAGGGCATGCAATCTCGAAGAACGCGTTCGTCGCTTTGTGACCGATAAGCGACTCGTTGACGAGTTGGAGAGCATTGTCGACAAGCGTGAACGCGTGGCTACCCGTCTGCTCGCACTCGGCAGTCATCTTGTCTGGTCCACAAGCGCTAACGTGCTGGAAGATACGTTGAGGGATTTCGCCACGAGTGTATGAGTGAAATGCGGTGGTCCAATCCTTCGACCAGGTCGGAGCCTGCTGTCCATCCCTCCCAATCCTTATATGTGTCCTGGTACATCATTCCACCCCTTCATGTGACGGGTGACTCAGGAGGAAGATTGGCAGGGCGGGTGTGCCGTGACCTGAAGGAAGGTTTGAAATAAGCCGGCGAAAGTGATCCCCCGCGGGTGAACCGTGACTCGTGGCGACTTTATTCGAGTGACGCTGTGACCTATTGGCGGACAAAGCAGACATTGACCCCTTTTTCCTTGTGCGGCAGCATCTTGGAGAGACAATCCCGGATAGCACACCCAGAGCAGCCTCAACGCTGTCAGCGGCGCCGAGGCAGCTTCCCTCACCACCCCATCTTGAAAGATGCCACGCTACTCAGTGCGTCCTTCAAACCCGTTCTTCAGCTTCACCATTCAGCACCATTCATCGCCCTCGAGTGACGATGGCTAGCCAGAGCTTGTCCTTTCATCGAACAAGCAATGCAAGAGAATTCCTACCATGCCTTGCATGACTGTACATAATGGACTGTTCCCAGCAAACCCCTCCTCTCTGTCATCCTCCGCAAGCCTACAATCCCACTCGCTGCCTCTCCAATACACTCTTTTGCGAGGCATCGCGACTGACTCGCCTGATCGTGAGCTCAAGGACAAGTACACTCGAAAGCTTACCAATAATATTCCAATACATCGTGTGCCGCCAGGCGGTTCAAGAAGCCCTCGTCGTGGGTAATCACGATCAACTGAAAGTTGGCCTGTCTCCGACGATCTCTAATGATCCTGCTTGTCAGCACGAAAACCTGGAGTTCGCCACAACATGACTCACTCGGCGAGCGCCTCTGCCAAGGCATTGATATTCTCTTGATCGAGGTTAGTGGTCGGCCTGCGTGTCAGTTTTGATCTTTTATCTGTTGAAAAACGTAGTGCTTACTCGTCAAGAGCCAAGACCCCGCAACCCTGCCCGAACGACTCGGCCAAGGCAAGACGGATGATGATCGAGGCCAATACCTTCTGTCCTGCTGAGCATCTGCCACGCATGTCCAGCTCCACATCGTTCTTGATCATCACCACGCGGTAGTTATAGGATTTCCTGGTAGACGTCGAGGTTGTCTCGTCATGATCAGACACGATCCGGATACCGTCGATATCTGGCGGGTCAGTTGCCGGCTGGTAGTGATCAAACAAAGCCCACCTGTTCCTTGATAGGTCTTGTTCCATAAATGCCCGATAGTATCGTTGATCTCGTCCATCTTGATCGAATGGTACTTGAGAATGGCACTGCGGTGAGCAGGCAAGCCGAGAAGAGGGAGCTTACTTGTCCAGAGCCTTGCCGTATTTCTCCAAGTCATTGTTCGCGAACTCGCTGACCTGTTTTTGAGCCACGTCTCCCAATACGGAGCGGCAACTCACCTTCGTCTTGATAAGCTGTTCTTTATATTTCTTGTCGATATCCTTGTAATCAATCCTGAGCGTTTCCGCCAGTTTCTCTCGGTTCTTTGTCATCTGCACGAGCTCTCCGCTGGCAAGGTTCCACTGCACGTGTGAGCTCTGCTGAAGCGTCTGATTTCCATGGCTTACCGCGGTCTGTTTGTTCTTCTCGTCTTCCAACATTCCTGAGTACTTTTGATTGAACTCCCGACGGCTTCGGGCGGCTTGGACAAGATCAATCTCGTCCAGTTGGGCCTGGACTTTTTCGATCTCCTTGAGTTCGTTACGATATCGAATGTTCGCCGAGATGTTCGACTTGAGCGAATTCGCGGTCGATAACTCGTCTTGAAGCGCTGAGATGGCACTGTCAATCTTCGCGATGGCAGTCTCCGTTGCATCGATCTCTCTTTTGATGCCGTCCAACTGTGCTGCGACTTCTCGAGCTTTTCGATCGTTGCCTTCGGTCAAATAGCTAGTAGAGGTCAGTCTGTGCCTTGGTCATTTTGAGGAACGTACCTCTGACATGCTCGATGTTTCCCTTCTAGCTCAGTCAAGCTGGATTGGTACACTGCAACCTGCTGGCTCGCCTCATTCTCTGCGTTCTCGCGTTCCGTCCTGTACCGAGTCATCTCTGCCTCCTTCTCCTTCCAAGGGCTTTCCGCAGATTGAGCCGCCGCATCCAGATCCTGCACGTTAGCTTGATGGTTGAAAGTAGACGACAAGCCGACGCACCTTGAGCTCATTCTGAAGTGCCTGGCGCGTTTCCTGCAGCTCTTTCAGAGCAGCCTCCTCTCTATTACGCTTATCCTGTTGACCCTTCAATTGCCCAAGACGCAGGGACTTTTGTCCAATGTCATCAGAGTGGCTTCGCACTGCATTCTGCCTGTGGTCTCGTTCATTCCTGATCGACTGATCCTCGCGTTGAAGCAGTTTGCTAGACTTGAGCTCGACCGTTAACCAGGAGCGAAGATCGCTCACATTTCATTCGAGATCGTGGTAACCTCCTGCTGCACTTCGTCAACCGTTTTGAGACACCCAGTAGACTCGAGATCCCGCTCCAGTCGTGAGACCTCCCCCTTGAGATCCTTGATCTCCCCAAGTGTCCGGGTGACTAACGCGGCGGCGCCTTTCAAGGTTTGCAGGTCACGGACGGCAAGCTTAGCTCGTTGCACTTTCACCTTGGCCTGCTATATTAGTGAAGGCTCGTAAGCAGTTTCTAGACCCACCTCCTCGACTTCCTCCTGAGCCTTCTCTATCTGTGCACCCTCATCTTCCACCTGTTTCTCCAGGGGAGGAATGGTCTTCTCGCTGAGGTCGATGATGGTTTTCGCCCACAGCTCCCACTGCCTTCGGGTTTCGAGCTCATTCAACCAGTTCTCCTCATCCTCCTTCAACTCATTCCCGTTCCCCCTCTTCGAGTTGTTTACCCGCCGTTGCATCTGAGATCAGTCCATGCCGCTGAAACGAAGAGGCGCAGCGTCTCACATAAGCCTCGATCGCCTTGGCATCCTTGTCTTGTATGTCACGATCACATGCCATGCAGCGGTGTGTCGATTGGGCTTTATCGAGGATTTGCTGCCAGAATGAAGTGGTTTGCTCCTTCGAGTTCATCTCGCTGACCGTGAGCCATCCGTCTCGCATTTTGCCTAGGGGGAGCTCACTCTCGGATAATCTTGATCTCCGTTTCTGCCTCTTTGATGGCATCTTCCACAGTATCCTTGCCGCTATCCCTTAGACCGTCGCGGAGCTGCTTCTCCAGACGGCTCAACTCGTCCGATTTCTCCTTGAGCGATCGCTTCGCAATATTGTATGAAGTCTGGAGCTGCGACAGATTTCGCTCAGCGGCAGCCGCGGATGATTCCGCTTCTTGGACTTCACGATCACGGCGAGTGCTGGCAGAGGCAGTAGCTTCTTCCATCGTCTCTGCTTCGAGGTCACTACCAACGAGTTCTTTGAATCGCGAAGCGTGACTAGTAACCCTGCCCGTCAGTGGAGATCGCGTCGGAGGCCCGGAGACTCACGAAGCCGACACTTGGTTCGTTTTCGATGTCAACTCGCTCTTCTTGATCGCTAGCTTGGCTCTCGAGTCGGCTTGACGGTTGAGAGCAGAAAGTTCTTCAGACATCTTCTCGCGATCCGCCTCTTTTTGCCTGATCAAGAGGGCCTTCTCGGACAGCTGCTGATCGTACTTGGCGTCTCGTATGTCTTTCTCCAGGCGTTCCCTCTGTTCCTTGGCCTCGGAAATCTTGGCTTCCAGCAGCTCGATCTCCACGTCGACGGAAGACACAGAGTCAAAGGCAGCCTCGGACACTCGGATTTTCTCGTTGACTTTGGCCTGAAGGGTCAGTCCTGCACGGGGTGGAAGACAGTGGACGGCTCTAGCACCGACATACGATCTGATCCTGCTTGCTTCTTTTGGTCGCGAGTGCAGAGGTTTTCACACCAGCTAGACGATCGAGCTCGGCTTGTATAGCTCGCTCCTTTCTCGCCCCCTCGGACTGACTGTCAGCGGGGGGATGAGAACGCTTGTAGCTAAGACTGACCTGCAATCGCTTGTAATCGCTCTCCGCTTTCCTGACCAGCTCGTGAAGTTTGTCGACGAAGTCGACAACTTTGTGCTCTTCTAAAGGCGAGTAGTCATAACCCGCAAAGTTGTGGGTTTTTGCTGCTTCCCTAACGGCCGCTTCGCGCTCTCGCACATTGCGCTCGTAAGCCTGGCATTAGCCAGGCATGCGAAATGCGAAAAAGACGTACCGCTCGTCTAGCCTCGAGCCCTCCTTGCTCACTCGCCAGTCTCCTTTCACGGCCACGCAAGTCGCTGAGCGCTTGTTGCTCTTTAGCTCTCAAATCACCTTGCACAGACTTTTTCTCGTTGATCGACTTGAGGTGAGAGTCAAAATTGCGAAGCCGGTCATTCAGCTCATCAGTTGGCTCTGCCGTTAGCTGTGGACATATAGAATTCTGTCAGCTAACCCGTCATCTCTTTGAAGCCGTCCAAGATGTGGTCGCGATTTTCCTTGAGCATTTTGAGTTGATTTTGCAAAGCCTTCTCGTGTTCGAACTGCCGTTGAAATGTGGTGGCCTGAGCATAATACTCCATATTGATGGCGTTCAGACGAGCGACTTCGGCTTGGAGCTCTTCGGCCTCCGTCTGCTTGGCATTCTCCTTCGCAACCTGATCTGCAAGCTCCTTCCTCATCTGATCACGTCAGTTGGACGGTACCGTGTGGAAGCGACTCACCCTCTCCGCTTTGTCTTTGTCCGACTTGTAGTGACTCAGACGTTCTTTGTCAACCTTCAGCTCCGCATTCCTCTCTTTCCTCAAAGCCTTGATATTGTCCAGCGCTTTGGTATACCTAGCATGAGGGTGGGTTCAAGGTAAGCGACGAGAGGTCTCACTTGGTAGCCTCGAAGATCTCGTCAAACTTCTTCTTCAGGACACCTGGTTCTGACAGGGGCCAATTGGACTCTTCCTGATGGCAGAAGATGACGTTCTCGAGAATGGCGCGGGAGACACCGAGGAGGAGAGGTACTTCCTCGTCCATCTCCGTGCATTTTGTGGAGATTGTGTTCCTCTGATTGTCAGAGCCGAGATACTCCTAGGAGAGAGTTCTGACCTTCTTATCGTCGTCTCCGACGTCTGTCTTTGCGAGCAGGCCCTCGAGCGTTTTCATCGTAAGCCCACCCCCCTTCTTCATGGTTACTTGAAGGTTCCGCGTCACGGTCATTCGTTGACGATTAACGTTCCAGAACCGTAACCTGACCTGCGCCTTGACTTCTTTCTCATTCGCCATCTATTTGTCAGTGGGACTGTCGCGTATGAATTGAGTGGAGACGATCGGGGCAGGAAGAGGGAAGATGCTCACTTTGGGATCGTGCACGAACGCCCCGCCCGTCTTGCTTCCTGGGGGCATGATCCCCGCTGTGACATAGTTCAAGCATTCGATGATGGTCTACAAGTAAGCTTAGCCCCTGAACAAACATCGAGCCTACAGTCTTTCCGCTGCCATTGTGTCCGACGATCACCGTCAAGGGTGAGTAGAACTCGATCACTTGAACATGTTTGTCGTCAAACGACCTGATGCCGCGGATTGCAAGCTTGTTCAGCGACGCCCTGAGCGTGAGATCATGCTTCTGATCAATTCCATTTGTATGAGCTTACATGGCGACCCTAAGGGTATGCGCAGGGGTCGTGCGAGGAGGTAAGTGGTCAGAACAGTAGAAAGATGGTTGATACGGTCAACACCTCCACCGGGCAACGATCCAGTCATCTTTACGTAAACGGGGGTTGAGATCCGCACCGTGGGAAACTGAAATCTGGGTGGCAACCTCTTCCTCAATGTTGCTCGTCCGCTATCCGACTTGGAGATCTATCAGATCTGATCCCACATTTCACGTATAACATCACTTGGAGAGGAGCTAAATCGGAATGTCCTGGGTGAGCCAGCTCATCCAGATTGATTCATCGGCCTTACTCCACAGCTTGTTCCGTCTCTCCCTTCATTAGGCTGGTCTCGCGCCCAACCTACCCCTGCCTCCCAAGGATATCAGCAGGAAGAGGAAGAAGACCTCGATGTTCCCCCTCCCTTCCCCCTGCCAGAGTCACATCAACGGTCTCAGGCACCTCCGATTTCGGGACCAAAGTCCGACCCCGCCCCGTCCTTGTCTGTCGCCCCTCCCTCCCCTACACAGGAACCGGCAGAACCACCTTCAGACCTCAACATAGCGATATTGCCGGACGCGACGCCGTTGGGAAATATGGCGCCTCCACCGAGCACGACTGTGAAGCCTGCTTTTGGGATTCAGGCCGCAGAAGCACCGGTGAAGAAGACGAAGGGGAGGGGAAAGGTAGCGTTGACCCCCGGTCATTCTGCTTTGGATTGGGCACGTCTCACGTCCTCCGGCAAGGACTTGCGAGGGACCGGACCGGGTTTTCTGAGAGTGACGATGGACGAGCTCAAGAAGGTCAGCTCATTCGAACTCTGCTGACTCGAGCTGATCGATAGCACAAAACCCGTGAGGACGCCTGGTCTGTTTTCAATGGCAAGGTCTACAACATCACCCCATATATCCCCTTTCACCCTGGTGGAGAGGACGAGTTGATGCGGGTGGCAGGGAGAGACGGGACAAAGCTGTTCAGTAAGCAAATGTGTCTGTAGCGGAGCGACGTCGCTGACAAGCAGTGTTGACCCACTCATGGGTTAACATGGAGTTTATGCTGCAGGAATGCATGGTCGGCGTCCTCGTCCGTGGGTGAGCGCGAGCGCCTTCTCTTGATCCATTCACGAGCGCCTGCCAGGTGTGTTGCGGCGCGAACGTAGATACAATAGAGAGGAAGAGGTAGGAAGGTGTCCCACACGCCATTGCATGTTGTATCATCCGGAACATCAGGTCTTATCATTGCATATCATAGATGTCATTGCTATCATAGAGATCATGTATAGCTCGCATTCTATCTTTTGTCCGAAAGCTGGGTTCAAACGATTGGTGTGAGCTCTGTGGGTCTGCCGTGTCGGACGACCATTGTTTTACCAACATGTTTCAACTGCATCAGATCCATTACCGTGACGTCTCACATTTCGACCCTCCGACCTACACCGACCTTTCGTCTCCACATATGACTCTCACTTGGTCCCTCACTCTGCATTCCCACTCTCAACGCCTCACGGGACCCTCGAGCGCTTCGTCTTAGTGCGCCTAAGCATACAGGGGCGCTTGAAGAGCACCACCTATCCATCTCGCTCGACGGCTAATTGCGACCCCGCACCCACCTTGCCCATGAAATCTGCAATCCCCACCAAGCTGGGCTTAGCGCCCACCGACTCTCCGCGAACTCACAAAGCGAACAAACAACGTCTTGGAGCGTTCTTCTCCACGCTGTCCCTTGCGGACTCCACCGCGGGCCCCTCGTCCAGCGCTCCGTATCCGAATCCCCCAGACTCGGCTCGTACATCGGGGCCGAGGCCTGGCGCATCATATACAAGTGCACATGGGGGTCATGGCTCCAGTGAGTCATCTGGATCTGATGCTCGGCCATTTGTCTCCCAAGTCCAGGTGACCCCCAATCGCAATTCGGCTAAAGCTGGCGGATGGCTATCGTGGCTCACCCCTAACAAGAGCTCGTCCGACAGCGCAGACGAGTCACTGCAAGAGGACGAAGGATGTTTTGACGCAGAAGAGAGCGCTGAAGAAGGCGACAATCTTTGTCTGAGGGACGGCGAGAAAGATTCGGAAGCTTCAGAGGGTGGTCCTCAGCTGTGTCAACTGGAAAAGCTACCCGACGAACTGTAAGCTCGCCTGCAGCGTGTGAGTCTGGTCGAAGCTGACATATCGAGCATTATCGAGATCCTCCTTCATCTCCAGCCGTCGCTCCAACAGCTCCTTGCGATAACACTAGTTTCAAAGCGATTACACGCGGTCGCTCAATCACCGAGGATCTGGGCAGATTTATTCGACAGGACCCCGGGCTTCGACATTGTCCCTGGATTGCAACATCGCCTGCAGGCGATTGAGAACCCGCCAGGTCGCTGGCAAGCTCACGAATATGTGCCTGCGCCATCTCCGCTCACATCGGTACTCAATCAGCCAAGCTCGCCCGATTCCATACCCGTTCACTATCCCACCTTGTACCGATCTCGCAGAACCCTTCAACGCATACTCCATTCCCAAGTATCCTCGGGGCCACCACTGAGAGAAGTCCTAGAAGACCATACCGATTCGGTATATTGCGCCCATCTATCCACGCCATGGCTTATGACCGGCTCTCGAGATAAGTCCATTCGGATATGGAAACTGCCCGATCTCACTACATCGGGATTCCCTTTGTCTCCTGGAAAGACTCAGCTCGTCAGCACTGTGAAGAATGCACACGCGGGGAGTGTGTTGAATGTCCGTTTCGAGATGGATGCGGACGGGAACGGGGGTCTCATGGTGACCGGGAGCTCTGATATGACTGCCGGAGTTTGGCGGGTGGATCTTCGAGATCCAGTGACCGTCGAGCGCGTGGCGACGTTGCGAGGCCATACTTTTGGAGTGCTGGATGTGGCTATTGGGAAGACGCGGATTGCAACGTGGTGAGTCAGTTGGTGAGGCCGGAGTAAGACGGACTTGGCTGAGTTCTAGCTCCAAGGACACTACGATACGTGTTTACGACCGAGCATCTTATGCCCACTTGTACACCCTTAGTGCGCATTCTGCTCCTGTCAATGGTCTGGCTGTGGAGTCGCCGGGTCGTGAGGGACAAGAGAGGCTAGTCAGTGTCTCTGGGGACGGCAAGTGGGTCATGTGGGACATGCTGGAAGGGCAAGAGTTACGACGCGGACCAAGCGGAGAAGGCGGACCCGGTCTGGCGTGCGTTGCATGGGAGGTGAGCAGATAGAGATGTGCATGTGGACGCAGAGCCAGACTCATCGTCAGGGGCAATATATTCTCACTGGCGACAACGGCCGTTGCATCACCATCTACGATGCTCAGACCGCCCAAGAATTGAAAGTCCTGGGAGGGCATCGCAATCTCGTACGGTCCGTCTCGGTCGATCCATCTGCCGACCTGATCGTGTCTGGGGGGTACGATCACGAAGTCCGCGTTTGGGACCTGAGTACGGGGGAGCCGATCCGACGAGTAAGAGATTGGCACGCGAGTCTGGTCTTTGGCGTGGCGGCCGCGAGGGGCCAAGTGATTTCGTGCGTGGCTTTGAGTGTCAGAGCTAGGGGTTTTGCTGATCAGTGTTTCAGGGTGTCGCACGATACGACGGTGCAAGTGTTGACGTTTGGAGCTGGTCTGCCATATCGAGGCCTCTTTGCTTGAGCAGGGTGCTCACGTGGCTAACGCCGACGCGGTGGAACGTCGACGCGTCGGGTGGTAGTTGAGCGGGGCATATATTTTTGGGTTACTTTGTGTCGACGCGGGCGTGTGTCCTGCGAGGACTGTAGTTGTACATGTTCTATGTAGGGCGGAATGCACTGCGCTAAGAGACGTTGGTGGTTTGAGCCAGGTCGATCGGAGCCTTTTCGAGGCCCAGAGGAAGCTATAACAGCAACAAGGCACACGTCGCTTTCGCTTTCACACGCAGCAATAGTGACTGCGCGAAGCGAACATCTCGAAGTGTGTTGAACGTGTCTGGTGTGTGCGTTAGATGCGCACCACGGAACACTAAGAGGGGGCATCATGCATACCAAGACAGCTGAGCAAGAGACCACTGCTTGGGTTCGACCGCCAAGACTGGGCGCCAATGAATCGACCATGGCAGATCGCCTTCCCGTCATCCTTGGTCTCTTGCCGAGTCATTATGCAAATGACAACGAAGGTGGGCAGGGGCGCATGTGTATGATGATATTATTCCGCGACAGGGAGGCTTGGATATGCTTTCACGCTGAAGGGGCGCGTGGAGGGTTTGGGCTGAAAGGGTCGTCGAGCAGTGTTGGAAGAAAACGCGTCTGATTTACCCTGAGCGACGCGTCTGTTTCGATGTGTTTTGGTGTTTTCTCTCTCACCTCTCGCCCCCTTGTGCCCTTGTCGCTCTCCTCTCTCTTCACCTCGGAAGACGCTCGTTCTGCTTGTTTGTCATTACCATCCCTGCCATCCTCCCTCAGCCGACCCCCCCCCCCCCCCCTATTCATACCCTTTTCCCTTTCCTATATTGTTGTTGTTGTATAGGCCGGGGCTGTCATTACCTTGTTGATCTCGATTCATCATCCACCCCCTCCTCCCACTCGTCATCTCCATCGCACCGCTGGTCCGGAACTCTATCAATCTGATCGACTACGACGCTGTAGGCATCATCGTCCCATCTCTGTCTTCGACCTACATCCCCTTCACACTCCCAACCCTACCGAACCTCTCATGGCTCTCTGCACACCATCTCGCCTCCTAGCCATCGACCAAAACATATCGACTCTCCACGCCCAATACCTGGACACGTACAGACCAGCTTGCTTCGACTCTCGGTCCCATCCCGACGTTGATGAGATGGAGGCTAGCGATTCAGGCTCGTCAAACGCGTCTCCCGCCGCCGAGGCGGTGAGGTGTTTCTGCGGAAAGCAAATAGAGTCGATCGACGGCAGCATCTACTGCAGTATCAGTGAGTTGACACTCTTACCTAGCACTTCCTAGCCCATACTCCTCCTCCCAACACGCAACCCTGGACTGACAAGTGTGCAGTTTGTGCGCGCTCCGACGCCTTCTCGTCATTATGCTACAAACCCACGCCCTCATACCCGCCCTCGTCCTTCACCTTTCCCCACGTCGGCGAAACCACGACCGACGCGTCGGCATCCACCTCGACTTCTGCTGCGCTTTCGCGTAACACCTCGAATGCCTCGACTGCGTCGACGGCATCCATGTCCGCGGAGAACACGGACGAATGGACCGGTTCCCATTATAGAAGATTGGCACGCGCCGATATCCGACGCGAGGAGAGGAAAGAGGAGAGAAGGAGGAGACGGGCCGAGATGTCGAGTCGATCGACAGCCACCTCGATCTCCTCGTCCATGTTCAGTCGAGACGTCCCGGACCTCGTAGGAGGGCACAGTCGAAACGCTTCGGTCGCTTCCTCCGTGTCCTCCGCATACACGGTTGGCAGCCTCTCGCGCAACCCTTCGTCTGCCTCCACAGCCTCCTCGAGCCGATATGGCAACCGCCTCAACATTGACACGGCGATCATCGAGGACGACGATGAGGAATGGCTCATCGCGCCGACAGAGCCCAAACCATACAGCTCTGGCCGAAAGCCACGCCGACGCACATCGAATGCCGTTCTCTCCGAAGAGCGGATGAAAGAGCTCAAGGCGTTTGGGATGGGCAAAGACATGCGCGACGTGCTGGAGGAGATTATCCAGATGGAGAAGGGGTTTTCGCTGTCAGACACGGAGGATCACGAACTGCTGCCGTCTCCCCAACCTTCTCACCCGGGAATCTTCACCGCGACATTTGACCGACCTCCCCGGACCCCTTCGCCGTGCGCCGTGGAGAAGCGCGAGACTCGAGTGCTTCATGCGCCTGGCGCGCCGGTACGGGGTCACCGACTCTCTCAATCGAACATTCACGCTGCGTTTGCCGGACAAACACAAAGTACACCACCACTCCGCCCATCAAGCATGATGGGACACCAATCGTCTCTCTCCGAATCACACACTGCGCTGTATCTCGCCACTGCTTCGCCTGCTGGTCCAGGACGACGGAGCATGTCGCCTCGGCTGCAAGCTCGGAAATCACTCACGTTCACCCCAGACAAGGCAGGACCTTCTATCGGGGTGATGAGACATCCGCGCTTCGACTCCCCTGGCGGCGCCACGCCATCGCGACGACGTGGCAATTTCTCGCCGAGCGCGTTCCACCCGACGATGGACGGATGGAAGTTTCCGACCGCATCGTCCAATGCCGCCACACCCACTCGACCGCCTCCGATCAACACCAGCAACTTTCCTGGAAACTTTTCCACACCGATCGGGATACGCAGGGGTCAAGCGTTTGACGTAGCCGACACGATGGGGCAGAGAGACGTCGAGCCCTGTCATTTGTCGCCTCAATTGCTTTGGCCGCCGTCTGCCTTTCCTCCACCCCTTGCTCCAGCCTTGTTCCCTTCCTCACCCGCGCTCAACACGCCTGGGTTTGGTGGACGACCTCTGCCTCCCGCGTCCAGCATGCCACCGCACTCGGGCCTGAGACTAGGCGTGTTGCTTGGGAGCGGAGATGCCGATGTGGAGATGGACGATGATGATTCGACGGCGCATGGACACGCGATGATCGGTCAGCACATGGGGGAGGGCTTCCTCCCTGTCTACCTCGAGGGAGAGGGCCTGCGGCCCTGCTACAACTGGAGCTAGGTGGCAACGGGGAGGGGGAGTCATTGTGTGTCGACGTGGGGCGGAATGCGAACGGAGTAAGACTGGACGAAAAAACGACAAAGAACGACGGAGCTTCACCTCGGTCGACAAGGGCCTGCCAAAACAGCCTGGAGCAATGTTTTGTATATTAGAATGTGTATAGCAGCTCTCGACGAGACTGGAAGAACGGAGGACACCCACATCATTGTACAATCTACACTCTCAGTATGAAAATCAAGGACGTCTAATACGTTCGCCTCGCTTTGGTATTTCTTGACATAGACAAGGATGTATCGGATCATCATCGGTCGGCGCGTGTAGTGGAAGATGAGATGGGATGGGATGGGAAGGGATGCTTATGTCGCGCAAACCTGCATAGATCTATATGGGTAGGACGTAATGGGCTAAAGTAAGGTCTCTACTGCTATCATCGCAACACGGAAGACATGGACAAGAGTGGGCCAGAGCATGGCGTCAACCAAAGGTCGGACAAAGTGCCGCGTGCATGCGGGCTTGTAGTAGGGAATGCACTTTCAGGTGGTCGTAGAATCACAGAGGTCAATCGAAAACGATCCCATCAGTCGTCGCGGTCGTTACGCAGTCGTCGGTGAAGCATAGAGGGATAGGGTCGTGCGATGGGGTCCAGTGAGCAAAAGTCCAAGCGATGAGGAGGTCGAGCGTTTTTACAATAGACAGTACGTAGTTTGGCGTTATCACACAAAGTTTGTCGTCCAGTCGTACCGAGTCGTCCCATCTACACTCTCGCTTTGATATCAACCAAAGTAATCGAAAGGACACCTTCTATCGGCCCCGGTCGACCTTGATGGGACTGCCGGCTCGACCTTGCAACAGCCTTCTCGCCCGATGGACGTCGCCCGCCTCGACGAGTATGTTTGCCGTATTGAACGTCGACGAGTAGAGCATCCGGATCGAGCCCTTGTCGAGCAGGTCGGAGAACAAGGTCACCAAGCCCGACTTGTCCATATGGTACACCTCTGACCCCCTCCTCTTTAGCGCCGCAGCACCCTCCCCTCCATTCGCGTCGAGCGGTTCATCCTCGTCCCCGATCCCCCGAAGGTCGAGCTGCAAACATCGTTTGCGTCCGACTCGAGGTCTACGCTTGTCCACCCAGCGACCCCGCCCGTCACCTTCGTCCTCGGTGTCGTCCTCTGCATTGGGCCTAACGCCTCGATGGAATCGTCTGTCGATGCTGGGGCGAGTCTCGGCATCACAGGCCTTGAGCGATACGGTCGACCTCCGCGCCTTGGCCCGCGTCCACGCGATGGGCAACGTTCCTGCCGATTCAGGAGCGAGCGGATCAAGGGGGCTTGTGGGTAAGGAGAGATGTTCCGTGCGCATCTGAGCCTCGGGGGGCGGAGTGTGGGGGTCCTCGCGTGCTCTGTCTGCCATCCTACCCGAATCCTCCGTGTCGACCGCGCTCATAGCGCCTGACTGGCTCATTGGCGTGTCTTCCGCACAATCGACTCCCTCTTCCTCATCGGTCGAGGCGTCGAGGTCCGTCGTATCGGTCACATAACCCACGGCCAGTTGACCTCCCAGCTGAAACTCGGTCTCTTCCACGGCGCTTGCAAAACCAGCTTCGTCTGCGTCGCTCCACTCTCCGCGAGCGGCCGAACGATCGGGTTTCCGCCCAAACATCCATCGAAGGATCCTCGTTTCAGTGACGACACTCGCCCCGTCTTCGGTCCGCGTGTAGCTGAGGAACGGTCGTTCCATTCCATCTTCGCGCGAACGATCTTTCCCGGTGTTCGCACGTGAAGACGGAGGGGATGCGCTTCCACTCGAACGTTTGCGTCTCCACGAGTTACGAGCCTGTTCGGGCCAGACGACAAGTTGACGGACGCGTTCGGCTGTGGCTTGTTCTATCGTGTGGGAAAACCCCACGCAAGCAAGAGGCGAGGGCAAAACAGTGAGCTCAGGGGTGGGAGGACGGGTCACTGGCGATGCGGACGATCGCGAGACGGGCGTGAGCGGGGAAAGGACTTGGGAGCGGCGTCGAGAAGACAAGACATTCGGATCGACGTGCCCTGTATGTGATCAGCGCCGTCCTTTGTCCCGCGGGGCACATGTCGAGGCATAGGGACTTACATCCTTGTTGAGCGAAAATCTCCGAAGCTTGGGTGAAGTTGATTTCTTTGACCAGGAGAAAGTCGGTAAAGTAGCTGGACTGGTACAAAATTGCTATGCCCGCTTTGGAGAGGGGCGCAGAGACATGCCTCAGATGAGGGGAGTCTGCCGTTAGCCGGACCGAGTCGAGGTTGGCAGCTGCCCGCCTGGATTCGACTCCACCCGGCCCCCTGACAGCGCCTACTCACCGTAATTGTTCGTTTCGCCTTGATCGCCGGAAGATATCTCAAAGACCCTCCACGTGGAGCTGATCCTGATCTGGCCCTCATCCTCGGATAGGTCTGTCCAGTATGTATTGATCAAATCGGTTCTCGCAAACACCGCAATCTGAGGTCAGTCGCGCAATGGTCCAGTCGACAGAGGGGAGGGTGCATTGACGATCGAAGGATTGACTCATCCACCTCACCTCGACCGCGTTTGAAGTCACATTGAAAAACTCGCTGCTGAGGCTTCGGGCATTGTCGACGGTCCAGTATAGTTTGGTAGAACACCTTTCGGCGAGATGAATGGGGATGTGCACGATCGCCACGGGATCGTGCAATGCTCTGCGACCATCAGCTCGGTTGCCCTCGTGGTCTTGCAGGTCATGCCACCCGTCATCACGACGGAGTGGTCGATCGGGAGCGGCGTACGTGATGGAGATGTGTGGTGTCGCCGACGAGACCATCTGCCGGGACGGTGAATGGTTGAACAAGCTGGTGGTCCTTGGATATAAGTGGGTATGGATATCGATGGGCAATGAATGGTAAGGGGTGTGTTTTGGTGGTCGATGGAGAGTGCTCGAGCCTTTTAAATCATCTTTCTCTGCTGCGGGGCGTATGAGGTTACGATGAGGTCGCAGTGGGATTGCGATGAGATTGTGATGAGATTGAGAGTTAGGCCTTCGATGACGCCAAATCGAGATCAGGAGGATTGGTCGACGACAAGAGGAGACCGACGTTTCAAGATTGCTTCTGTTAAATTCTCTTCCGAACGTGAGTTGCTCATACCCCCGCCATCCCCCACCATCTCTCCTTTCCCCCACTCTGATCGGACGTGATGGCTGCCCTTGGTGCAAGTGTGGTCCCCCTCAGATCCAAAGGACCCGAGGGAGCGGGGCAAGGCGGCGTTGAGAGAAGTGAAGAACCCAAGGAGAGGGATCGATGACTCTGCTTGGCGTGATTAGAGACCGCTCCCTTTGGTCGTCAAGGGGGCCTGGGGTCACGCTCGTGCTCCTACCCCGTCGATGCGGTGGGAGCGGTCTGTACCCCACACGAGTGGGGCGAGGCAATGTCCTTTGAGACCTGTTCTTGATCCGAGCCTTCCCCTTATTGTCTTCTTGGTCAATGATCGCGAGACACCGTGATCAGGCACCCATTGGATCGGTGTTAGAGTGGTAGAGGGGGAGATGGAGACAGGGGAAGATGGGGATGCTGATGGGCTGCTGTGGAGAGAGTCTCGGAGGGTGGGCGAGGTTGATCAACCAGCAACACATACACACAGTCCTCGCGACGATCCATCAGAAGGATCAGACCTGCCGGAAGCGTCGGTGAATCAGCGATCAGAGGTTGAATGTGCGCAGGGTCACACTTCTCAAACCAGCAACTCTCTTGTGACCCCAACAGAGAGATGCCCCTCCATGGAGTCGACGATCAGGAAGACTGGATGATTATTTCGAGCAACGAGGAGGTAATCAATGAACAGCCAAACTCGCTCATTGCTGCATGACGACTCCTCTCGTCTCTCCCAAACCTTGCCGGCCACTTTCCATATATTACGTAAACATTCACGGTTGAATCTCGGCCCGACGGTGACTCTTGCCCCGCCGTCCCTCCTCCTCCCGCGCTCCCCCCCCCCCGCCCTGTCCGAAGTCGACCTCTTACCCGTTGGTAGGTGACTCGTCGTCGGCCCCCCCCTTCGTCCCCCATTATTTGCCCCGGAATATCACTCACCCCTCTCGCAGCGATCGTGTGCTCTCCATATCCCCTCTCCTCCTCTCTCTTCCATCCCTTTTTGCACCTCCGACCATGGAGCTGTACATCCCCCCACCTCACGCCTACCTGCCTCGACTACCCCCTCCGCGACCGGTCGTCCCTGCTGTACCACTCGTGCCTATACCCGATCTGCCAGACACGGTCCACGCTCCCGAAGGTGGTTATACCCAAAACTCGTCACTCTTCCCATCTATCGGCACACCCGTCGCGCCCTTGCCACATGAATACCGACCCGCCATGCCCGCCGCGTCGTTCATCGGCGGAGCAGGAGGCTTCATCGTAGCTCCGGCCGGTCCGCCCGGCGCGCTGCAAACGGGCCAAACGGCCATGTCGTTTGGGAGCACCATTGTGAATGGCCAGACTCAACCCGTGTGCCCAGTCAAGTTCTCCTGGGTCAACGTGTACTTCCCACCCAAGGCCGGAGGCGACAAGGCCGGTTTCGGAGGCTTGTTGGGCATGGGAGGGGGCGGAGGGAATGGCAAGGAGAGCGCGACGTCAAACTTCGCTGCGACCTCACCACCCCAGATGCCTGGGTATGAGCCTAGTGTCTCCTCGGACGACAGTTCACCTACGGGATCCGACAACCCCCCGCCGCCTATCGCCTTCGAGGTGCCCCTCTCGGCCTTGCCTCAGCAGCAGGGCAAGAGGATGGGTATGCCATTCTCCAAAGCTAGCGTACCCTCTGGTCTCCCCAGACCGAAGAATAACCTCCGGTCCAGCTCTTCGACCTTTGTCACGAGATTACAGGCTCTGGACACCTTGCCGAAGATCATCGCAGAGAGGGGCAAGGGCGGAGGAGAGAACGTCCGCTGGGGCTTCTGGAACCTTGGGCGGACGTTTGGATGGGGAGAGGAAGGAGGGAGAGTCAAGGTGAGTTGCCGGTTCACTTGTACCGAGCTCAAACCCCCCAGGACGCTCTTGCTCGCGTGACATTCTCCCAGGTACCCACCTGCCACGCCGTCAACCTGCATACGGCGAGCCCGGACAGAGTCGACATTGTGGTTGGATTCCAATCAGGCGATCTGGTTTGGTTGGACTTTGTCATCGGTCGATACACCCGTATAAACAAAGGGGTCAGTCTAGCCTGCTCAATCTGCCAAGTGCTCATGCCTTAGGGGCTGCTCAACAACACAGCCGTTGTGAGCGTCCGCTTCGACCCTCGATACCCCCACCACTTTATCGCCGCGTTCCAAGATTCCACCGTCCTGCAATTCAACCTGTTCGCCGAGGACCCCGTCGCTGCCGTTATCAGTACCTCCCCGATGCCATGGACGACGGCTTTCGAGAAGGAGACTGGCCAGGAGGATGAGGCGGGAGTCAATGATGAGAGAAAGGGGGAGAAATTGCTGGTCTGGAAAAACGAGGACTTTGGGAATCTGGGTGATATCCGTAAAGGCGGCAAAGAGGAACGCCCGACCTGGGCCGGGAGGAACCCCATGGCCGCGTACAAGGTCGGCAAGGTGAAGAACCTGACGGGTGAGTCGTGTTTCGAGATCCTGCTGGGCAAGGCTCATCGATAGAAATGGCATATTCGCCAGACGCAGCCTACCTCGCTGTGGTAGCAGAGGACGGCATGTTACGACTGATCGACGTGGCCGAGGAAAGGTAAGCTTGGACTGCTAGTGAATCCGTCTGTTGACGTCAGATTGACCGATACGTTCGCGGGCTACTTTGGCGCGCTCAACTGTGTGGCTTGGTCGCCCGATTCACGGTTCGTTGCAGTCGGAGGTCAGGACGATCTCATCACCATTTTCTCCGCTCGGGAGAGCCGAGTAGTCGCGCGATGTCAGGGTCATTCGGCGTTCGTTTCTGCCATCACATTCGACTACACCCGTGGAGGAGGATACCGCTTTGGCAGTGTGGGCGAGGACGGGAAGTTGGTCTTGGTCAGTGGGAAACATTTCAAGCTCAGGCTGACGCTGACATTTCAGTGGGACTTTACCGCTGCTCAACTGCATCGACCGAGACATCACCATCCAAACACTTCTCATCATCGCTTGGCGTTGGGATCTACAATGTCCCTGCCGCGATGTGCATCCAAATCGCATATTCCAGATGACAATACTCTGTCCGTCTATCACCCAGCCCCGCCTCGAAGCGAAGTGGCTCTCCTTCAGCCTGTCATGGTGAGTATGGCTTATCGCGTGCAGGAGGGGGCTGACGATTAGGCTCGACTGATTGAGGGTAACCTCGTGAGTGCGGTGTATTTCACCCCTCAAGCAATATATACCGTGTCGAGATCGGCGTCAGTCAAGATCTGGCAGAGACCGCCAAAGCAGACTACAGGGGCGAAGCGCGCGGTCAAGAGTCCGGCGGCGCGCAGTGATGTATTGAAGAGCCCGAGGGAGCGAGACGTGCCCATTGCGGCTTAATGAGGGAGATTTGTTGTCGCAAGAGTCTATGGAGGCGTCTGGTCTCTTCTTGCCGTATGGATGTATAGTCGTTGTACGTTAGTGCGGAGAGCTGGTGCAAAAGGGGACGCTTGTGCACTATAACCCAATTACATACACGACCTCGCGCACCTTGACAGCTCCGCCCAGTGAACCTACACTCCTAGAGTATTTCGTTCCTCTTCGAGCCGCTTGCGTTTCCCCTTAAGCATGATGAACTGCCTCCTTTGCGCAGGTGTCAACGCCTTCATATCGATCCCTTCGAGCTTGCTGTCCCACACGTCGTCTTGGTCGTTCTCCCCGTGGTCAATCGAGGACGTCGAGTCGTTCTGAGCTGGCTGTGTTGGGGCCGCGCGCGATTGTTGGAGGATCGCGAGGCGTTCTTCCAGACGAGCGATCTTGGCGCGCTGAGCATCTATGGAAGATTCGGCTTTGGCGATGAGGCCATCGATCTGGGGTGCGAGGGCTTGGGAGAGGAGGTTTTTGTGCGCTTGCACGGTGGGTGCGGGGAGGACGACAAAGCGCTGCGAGGTGAGTCGCGTTCAGAGGTTCAGAACAGGACAGAGAAGGGGCTGAGGGCGTGTGAGGAGGGTTATATGAAGAGAATATGGGAATTGGGGCGCGACGTACATGACTGTTCCGCATGACGTGGGAGAGACGGGGCAGGTCGGCGATCCCTGGTTGAAGGTTCTGCAGGCTGGTCGCGAGGGACATGGCGCATTGCTCGGTCGTCGAGACGCACTCGTCGAGGTAGCTCAGGAAGTCTGCTTGCACCATGGTGAGAGGGCGGTGCGGTGTGTGTGATGTTTTGATGGGTTGTAAGATGATAGAGGTGAGAGATGGATGTTTGGAGTTAGGCGAACGAGCGACGCGTAGGGATTTGTTGACATGACGGCGGCTGCTTTTTCTTCTTCTCACTACTATTTCGTGGATGGCCCGTTCTTCGTCTTGGACCCGCACCGCGAGAGGTGGTGCTGTGTGATTCAAGATAATATATGACTTGGTACGAACGGTCCGTCTGGATATATCCGATGCATATGAGGGATACCCTTTCCGCCCACCTCCCACCCCTTCTCCTTCTCCTTCTCCTTCTCCCGCCGCAAGGGGTTGTCTGACGCGACACAAGCCATATGCCGACGACAAGCGAATCTCCCCTCCCCGTGCTGAACCAGCCGTACCGGCCTAGTATTCCGTCTTGTAGTACCCATAAGGGTAGCTGCGGCCGAACGGGTTGAGCTTCCCAACTGCACGAGGTCAGGTATCATTCCCACTCCCGCTCCCTCGCCACTAGACTTACCAAACCCGCCCAACTCCGGTTTCAGCGGCATCTGTCATGAGCACCTTCCTATCCTCCTGTCGACGTAGCGGAGAGCAAGACCCAAAGTCGACTCACCGGGCCGTACTTTGGCCAACCGTAGTTGAAAGGCGCGCCTCCGGGCCCTTGCATCGTGAGGCCGTAGACGCCCGTGCCCCGCCCTTCCATCATGGCTTGGACGGCTGGTGGAGGACCCCATTGAGGGGGCTGGGGTGTCTCCCAGGGAATGTATCCCCAGTATCCCGGGTTGTTGCCCCCGGAGCGTGCGGCGAGGTGCGGACCGGTCATGTTCCCATTGGGGAAGAACGAGGCGCCGGGGTAAGTGGACAAGAGCGGGTGGAGCGCGAATGCCATGGTAGGTAGGGTTTCGGGTACGTGGGTATGGGAGAGAGGGCGAGATGTGCCGAGTTGTCAAGTGGATATCGTAGTCTCCAGGCTGTCCCAAGGTGAGAATGGTCAGGAGGGTTGGAAGCTCGGATGGTGGTGAGTGCCCTTCGCGCGCTCCTTTGTCTATAGTATATTCCTTTGCATGGGGGAAACAACGTCATGGTCACTACCTCGCACTGCCGAGGACATCGTGGCTCGACTGAGAGGGATATAGTATGACACCGAGCAGTCATCGTCGATTAGTGACAGAGTTGTTTCACCACCCAAAACGTCAAACATCGACTTCCAAACCTCGGCCCGATGATGCGTTTCATCCAAATCCACGACTTTGACTTTAATCCCCTCCCTTCCCCTGGTCCTCCTCCACCCACCTCGCGCACTTGCCATGAACGAAAGTACCAGTACAGGCCCCTCGGACCATGCGCTCGATCTAGACACACTCAACACGTTTGTATTCGAGCGCGTCCTTTCTGAAAGTGAGCTTTCCGGCAGCGTCGATCGGCGGGTCTTGTAGCGGCTTGGCTGACGAGAAACCCAGACACATCGACCGGATCCATGTTCCTCCTCGGAACGCTGCATGGCACCCCGGCCATCCTGCACGTCCAACGCACGTTGCTCCCTTCAGACACGATGGGCGAGACGGTCAAGTCTGGCCTCGAATCCTTCAACGTCTTCCTCGACAACCGACCGGTGGGTCCTCCACCCCCTTCCCTCCTTCTACACCCCTAGCGCCCGCGCGCCGCTTACATGCAGTACTTTTCCGCACACGCGCTCATCAAGCGCACCAAGGGGAGCGCGCCTAATCTCCAGCTCAAAGTCATCTGGCCGGCCCAGGAGGACCATATACGGAAATACAGCGCGCAGGCTCGACGGATGTTCCACGAGACGCCCGAGTTGTACCACTCGGTCGTCGTCCCTTACATGGACTCGTTTCCGGCTAGTCGACTCGAGTGGGTGTTCAACATCCTCGATGGGAAGAAGGAGGCCGAGAGGATATTGTACCGACGATCGGATCCTGAAGATGGGTTCATCATCCTCCCGGATCTCAAGTGGGACGAGACGTCACTCAACGCTTTGGTGAGGGCTCAATCCGGGCTTCTGCGGTCGTGTTCACCGCTCACAGACAGTACCTCCAGGCGGTCGTCCAGAAACCAGGGATCAGGACATTGCGGGACTTGACAAAAAACCACGTCCCGATGCTCAAGGAGATTCGTCGACAGGCTCAGAGGGTCGCCATGGAGAAGTACGGGCTCGAGAAGGAGCGTCTGAGGATGTTTATCCACTACCAGCCGAGTTATTGTGCGTGCAGATCTCACATCTTCGAACGAGTCCAGATCGGGTTTGAAACCCCACCCCTCCTCCCCCTTTCCCCTCTTTCCCTCTTTCACGCGGGCTCACCAGGCAGACCACTTCCACGTCCACATCGTCAACATCGATCACGACGCGGCGGCAGGAATGCTTGTTGGTCAAGCTCATCTTCTAGATGATATAATATCATTGGTAAGGAAGGCCGAGAACCGCTCATCGCCCCAGAATCTCACTGATCCCAGCTCGAATTGTCGCCCGACGCGCCTGCGCAGACGATCCTCGCTCGAATGACGTTTGGCTATATCCTCGGGATGGAGCACAAGCTGTTCCCGCTGCTGAAACAGGCGGTCGACGAGTCGGCATAAGAGTGAAAAGTCTGCGTTTCATGGCTGAGCCATACGCGATGGAGCGAGGTAGAGACAGGGGGAATATGGGGGATTGACCGTCTACCGGAGAGGCACACGTATCGCAAGGAGCTCGCTGAGTAAGACCTTCTAGACGAGATAGTATATCATAAGCCAGTTGAACCTGGCGTTCCATGTACATCCAGCCATCCTACTTGACTTTTGAAGCGTAGTAATCCCCCACCCGCCTCGTGGCCCATTCTAACAACTCCCTCCCCGTCTTCTCGTGTGCGGGGGACGTAGCGGACGTCGCCTGACCACCGTCTTTCTGCCCTGATATCGTCGTCGAGGCTTGCGCAACCGTGCCGTCAAAGACCACCTCGCCCACTCCCTCGCTGAGCAGTTCCGCCGTTATGGTTCGCAGATCGCCTTCTGGCAATTGGACATTTTTCACAATTTCCATCAATCCCACCAACTCGCTCAAGCCCGCTTTTAGCCGCGCCTCCTCTTCGCTCCCTTCTGGCGGGGGGTTGATTGCCGCGAGACGATGTAGCTTGAGCCAGGTCTCGTCGGATATGCCGGTGGAAGGGGCTTTAGGGATAGGAAGGGGCAATGGGTCGAGGGGGAGACCGAGGTCGTCCGTCTCGATGGCTGTTTGGAGAGGGTTGTGAGGTGGTCCAGATGTATGTGCGATCGAACGAAGAGCGATGGAGAGCGCGGAGCGGGCTATGTGAGTGGGGTTGTGTCGGTAGGCGACGATCATGGTGCCGTCGAGTGGTGTTCCAGACTGGGTTGTGGTGATTTGTAGAAAGCCGAAAGATGAGATCATCCCTTGCAAATGGGATATTTCGTTCCTCCTTCATCTCGTCTGTCTTCGGTCTACCCGCTCTTCTCCCATCCCATCCTTGGTGTCCTTGCACAAGGCATCACCACGTAAGTTTCGCCGGAATGGACGTATCGCCGAGTTATACCGTCTTGCGTATCAAGCGGAAAGCGACAGAAGCACCGCTCTCGTCCCTTGGTGAGTGGGACAGTGTTACCCCCTACCCCCCCCCCCCCCCCCCCCTCCCCCCGGGGGATTCTTGCTTGATTGTCATTCGTGTCGAAAGAGACCATGACACCCGTCGACACACCCTCCCGATATCTTCTAGTCCGAATACCACTGACACACAGTCATCCAAGATGGAGCGGCGCCGGCGAAGAAACGCCGCGAGATCAACCCGTTAGGGCGGAGTCGCGGGGTGTTCAGATTGGCAGAGACGGTCCCCCACACATGGGTCGGAGAGGGCGAAGAGGGCGCAGTGTTGAGGGTACGTCGACTTTGCGCTGTTCCAGAATCTCCTTGCGCATGACTCTTGTCGTCTCAATGCTGATACGCAGGAACGCATCAAAGGCTTGCTGTCCGCAAAGCGTCGGGCTGAAACGACCGAGTTGCCTCCATCTCCTCAGCCCCCTTCGGAGCCTTCTTCATCCGTCGCTACCTCATCTTCCCATCCGCAGCCGCAACCGCCGACTCTGACCCAACGGGAAGAGTCATTGGTACCTGGTGGTAAAGATGCCGCTCAACCCGAGTTCAACCTCTCGACGACAGATTCCCGCACACCACAGGTTCAAGACTCCGAGGCTCGTCGACAGTCCAGCTCGAGCGGCCAGAAACAAGTCCAATATCGAGTGGTGCAACCACCCCCACCCCGCCCTTCCTTCGGCTTACCCCCGAAGGTCATGACGAACGCCGAGTACGCCTTTTAGTCGTCGAGTGCCCACGGGAGAAGGCTGATCCAGCAGGGAGGCGAGGCTCGCCGCGGAGAAGCAGTTCAATTTCGTCGATGCCGAAGCAATCTCGTCTGCTGCGCCCTCGAGGAAACCGTCGTTACCCACTGCTCAGGAACAGAAGGAGATGGCCCCGTTTCTGTCCATGCTGGAGGACGTGCTGAAGTGTGCGTACTAAAGCACCTTGCGGCGCGAGAGAGCTGACGACAGTGGAAACACCTGCTCCGAGCCCTCCACCCCAGGTCGTCGAGGAAGACGGCGAAACGTATGTCTACGACTTGTACTATAAAGACAACCGCCCGGAACATACAGGCCCCGTCGCCTTGGGCGTGGGCGACGGGGTCCACATTGGTGCACTGTGAGCGCAGCTGCGATGCTCTGGTTTGACGTCAACGCGTGTGCTGATCAAAGGTTGGGGTATGGGGAGGACGACGATGACGATACCGTCTCGCTTTCTGAACTCGAAGACGAGGCGGATGAGGATAGCAATGATGAGGATTATTATCGGAATGATTACCCGGAAGATGAAGATGCGGACGAGGATATGGAAGGTTTCAAAGACGCCTTTGACGATGAGGACGATGAGGAGTATGCCAGGTCGGACGACGACGAGGAGAGAGGTCTGTGGGATTACCGATGAGGCGGGTGAATGAGAGATGGGGACCGTAGTGGCATGCTTGCGGTAGTTGCGGGTGGTGTCCTCTGTCTGATGTACGAGTACTAAAGATAATAATGTATGTAGCCTATACTATCAAACACCCTCACGGCATTCGATAAGCCAAGATCTTCCTCGCTTCCTCCTGTCTTCTCCGCACGACCTCGACAATGTCCTTGCCCCATACCTCCTCGACGCTCTTCTTGCCCTTGAGGCACTCTTGCTCGTGCTTCTTGGCGTCCGGCGGCGACAGGATGACCATGTTGTCCGGGGTGAGTTCCTCTTCCACCCGCCATCGGCAAGCCTGCGGTTTGGGCAGCACGACGTGAGGGGGGAACGAGCTTTTCCCATAGTTCAAATCGTCATACACAAATCCTACATCCTCGAGCGTGACGCCAATCGTCTCTTGCACTTCGAGCCCCTTCCATCGTGCCTCGCGCTCAGACAAGTTGGCGCGTATCGACGCATACGTCTTTTTGCGGTTCTTGATCGCCAGGCAGTCTGTCAAGGGTTTGCCCGCGAGGTCGAGGATGATGGACGTGGCGATGTTCAGTCCGAAGATGGCGGGCAAAGGGCCTAGAACGGGGAGGATGCGCACGCGGAAATCGTCAAACGCTTGGAGTTCTTTCACCGCGCCTCGCTTGAACTCTTCTTCAGCCAGCGGCAGCAGCTTGACCTCGCCTGGGACTTCGGTCGAGTACACCACGCTGCGATGTCAGTGAGCGTACTTGAGACAAGGGAGAGACGCACGGGATACCACCCTGGACGCCGTTCATCCGCAGTCTTCGCCTGACAGATCGGGCGAGAGGGTCTTCGTATGTCTCGGAGATGTCTCTGTGGATGAGCTCTATGGTCAAGGACACTGCACATGCCGACCGAACCAACTCACGCAATCTGGATCCTCGTCGGATCTTTCTTGGCGCCTGAACCCATGCTGGAGAACACCTTGATCTTGTTCTTCGCGCAGTGAGCGAGAAGGTCGACCTTGGTATCGATATTGTCAATAGCATCGACGACCCAATCGGCGCCCTCCAATAGACGATCGCCCTCGCCTTTTCTCCACAAGCCGACGTGAATATCGATCCTGCCATTTAGCGGGATATCTTAAAGGCTAGAACGTGTCGACTCACTGTGCCCACGGCGCAATCTTCTTGAGGAACTTTTGCATCGCGACAACCTTGGGCGTCCCGACGTCCTCCAGCGTCGCACAGCAATGTCTGTTCAACGACGAAAGCGTGGTTAGATCAAACTGCATTGGTTAGCTCTCCGCCTCGCTCGATAGGACTCCGCGGGCGGCTCACGTCGATAAGCAGGAGCTTGCCTACACCGCTGCAGTGTCAGCGATTGGACCATGTCAAGACGAGAACGTATCACCCACCTTCGCAGTAGCATCAGTGCACACCAGCTTCCTACCCCTCCGCAACCGACAACGACGACATAGCCGTTTCGGACTTTCGCCATGGGCTCCTCGCCGAAAAAGTTGTAATTCCTCGTCAACTGCACTGTAAGCTTGAAGTACAGAGGGCGTACAAAGTCAGCAACCCACCTGTTCACGGATAAGCCCCTCGTCAAACTCCCCCTGCGCCCATTCTCGTGCAGGTTTGCTTCCCCCAGGGGTGGATATGCCCCGAGCGTACAGTTCTGCCCGTTCCTCGGGGCTCGCGACACCGCTGCCTTGTCTGGATTTCTCCCATTCCTCGACGTCCTCGCCCACTTGCCGCTTGAGCTTCTCCGTTCGGTGTTCCCGTCTGAGCGCTTGGAACGAGAGGATCACCGAGGTCGTGGCGATCGCACTGGCCAGCGCCGTCAAGGCGAGGGTTTGGCCCCCGGACAGGTGGTTTGTCATGGACAGCGGCATGGATGGACGCGCCTCACTCCGCCGTTATAGAAGTGAACAAGTAGACTTCGACTAGAGTGGCTGCTCAGAGTCGGGAGAGCTGAGACAGCCGCAATGTATGGGTGAGTAGTAAGGGGGCAAAAGTTGGTAATGAGAGGCAAGAGGGAAGGTTCAGAATCTGAATTCACATCATTACGTCTACGTCGATTTCAGAACCCAACGCTCATCCCGACCTCGATCCCACTGTAACCGTCTGCTCGATTCGCCCGCTGCACGCGTTCTTGTCCGGCTTGGCCACCTCTGGAACAGTCGGGCTACAGGGGTTAGACGAGCACTTTTCGCTATAGCTTGTACATCCCCGAAAGGTGACCTCACAACATGGTCCAGCCGTCCTTTGCGCATCCTCGTCAAGCCGAGGTCGCGCAAGTCGATTCGCCCACCCAACCTCTCGATCTCTTCCTCGACAATCAACACCAGTCGTATTTCGAGGAGCTCTACAAGTCTGAAGCGGTCTGCCTGTGTATTCTACGGTGAGTCCGGGGTCGACATGCTCCGACGACATGGTCGTCTCGATTGCCCGACGTCATTCGACGCCTGGAGTAGACGGTCTACCCAGGTCCCTCACAATCCTTGCTAACCTAAAGACTGCTTCCTCCTGTATGCCGACATATCATCCTCCATAGCCTCTGGGCGTATACCCCAGTCAGGGCGGTCGACGTCAAGGCGTTCTGCCAGATAGATCACCATGCCCCGTTGGTTATGTGAGTCTCGGACTGTGTCATCACGGTTCTGACTATTATACTGACAACAGTCTGGACGAGCTGGTTCGGCCTGCCCTGGACCGCAAGATCCTGCACCCAATACAGCATAAGAAGAACCGCATGGAATGGCCTTTGAACGATACGTTCAAGCGCGGGCTTCGAAACGCTCTCACCGGATTGTAGGTCCCCAGATCCAACGGTCCAATTGGTACAGACCATCCGATTGACCTCAGGGGCTCCTCAAATGCGTTTGGAGTGCCTTATAATCGTACACCAGACGACCTTGATCCTACCAAGGACGAGCTCGTCAAATATGGTGAAGAGACATGGGAGGTAAGCCGGATGTCGTTTGGACGAGGAAAGCTCGCTCATCGAGTAGTCCATCCTCAAGTACATGGTTTCATCAGGATTGAGCGGAGGCATGCGGGTTGCGAGGCCGAAGAAGCAGGTCTTGCAGCTGCTCTACGCAAGTGGGCTCATGGCCGACCCGTCAGTCACATACCGCCCATTCTTTGTTCTCGAGAGACTGATATCAGATACGGACAACCTGGGAAAGTCAACCTGGATCGACTGACCATCACCTCCAAGGGCTTTCAGTTCCTGCTGGAGGACCGGCAAACTCAGTTGTGGCAGATACTGATGTACTACTTGACTCTGAAAGAGGTGCGATTTCGCGCTTTCCTCTCCCAGCATGGCTGACCGTGCAGCAAAACTCTGAAAGGAGCGCCGTCATCCTCTCCGTCTTCTTCACCCTGGGATGCATGCAACTGGGTCAAGTGAGTTTGAAATTTTTCACCTCGATGATCACCCTGACAGACAGGATTATTCTGCTTCAGAGTCCTTCCCACATGCCCAGGCGGCATTGGAAGACCTCGAGTCGTATGGCTTCATATACAAGCGGCCAGAGGTGAACGCGCAACCGTCCGACCAGTTCTTCCCCACCCACTTGGCCACTTCACTCTGCTCTGGTGACACTGTGTCCCTCGGCTCGCAATCAGCAGACGACAAGCGGTTCATCATCCTCGAGACAAACTACAAAATCTACGCGTACACTTGTGGGTTTCATGTCTCGGCGGGTGCAGTAGGACAACTGACATTCAGCGAATGAGCTGGAGATTGCGATTCTCAATTTATTCGTCGATATCAAGATCCGATATAAGAACTTGGTGGTTGGCAAGCTGGACCGCGCGCATGTCAAAGCAGCAATGGAAAAGGGGATCTCAGCCCATCAGGTCGGTTCTTGAAGAGACAGCAGTGATCTTCGAAGGCTGATCCGCAGATTATCAGCTACCTGTCCAGTCATGCTCATCCCCAAATGTACAACTCGGTGAGTGGCCCCTTGCTCCGCTCTTCGGCCCATCTGCTGATGCCTTAGCCGCCCCCGCTTCTCCACCCGACCATAGTGGACCAACTTCACCTATGGGACCGCGAGAGAAATAGACTGAAAACGGACGATGGTGAGTCGAGCAGCAGCAGGAAGCCTGGCAACGGAAATGGCTGAATGGCAGCGACCATGTTCGAGTTCTTCTCGAAGAACATGTACGACGACACGGTGGACGAGGCGAAGCGCTATGACGGTCTCCTGCTTGCTGTCCCAGAGAAGAAGTGGCTGTTCATCGATCCGCGGATCAAGGATGCCATAAGGGATTTTGTGGTGGGCCAGCAGAGACAGCATAGGGGGATGTAATGAATGCGCCTCGAGGATGATCGGGTCAAGAGGGTAGCCCTGGGCGATTGTGGCATGGTGCCACCGGGGGAAGTCTCGCTTCAAGTGTATCAAGTATGGCAAACAGGCTTCTTCTATGCGCAATGCATTCATGTTGTATGTGTCGACGAAAGAGACTTAAGGCCGCGTCGACGGTGGCATTGCGGAGTAATCAAGGATAGCGGGTGACCTGGGGTGGGATGACCGCATCCTCTCTCATTCCTTGTGTAACCTTTCGATTCCTTCTCGGTCGTTCCTTCTGTGACCGTGGCTTCCTTGGGCACGCCTACACAGCTTTGCATGCTTCAGACCTCCACTAGACTGGTTCGAGTGGCACAAAAGGCAAGGTTGGCACACTCTTCCCCGGACATTTCACCCGGCGCCGCTATTCAAACCATCACCTGTGCTGGCGTCTAACCCCAGCCTCATCGGGTGCTTGCTTCGGGGCTGTTGCATGGTTGAGGTGGTCTCTCGGAGCGGGGGGGTGAGGTTGTGAGGTATAAAGTCTGCCCTCGATTGGGTTGAAGCCGTTCATTCCCTCCTTCCCTCCCCTTCACTCCATTCCCACTGCGCTCCCCAGCCTGACCCTACTGGAACCTACGCTTTTAAAACCCCCCCTCGTCGTCTTCCTAATCTCGTATCCCTCCTCGTCATGCTCGACCTCGATGCCATCCTCGACAGCGAGGCTGCCGCCCTCGCGCACACTACTGCCCTGTCCGACGTGTCATTGTGAGTCGGCTGTGAGGTCTCGATCAAGCCGGCGGATTGACAGACGACAGCACGTTCTCGTACTTGATTACGATGATGCCGGACCGAACGCTCGTCGGGCTGATCTCGCAAGTGTTCATGCATCTCGCGATCATCGTCGCCCGTCAGAAGGTGTCGCGCCAGGAGAGTCCGAAAGGGTTTGTCCCGCTCTCTGAGTGCGTCTCTCATCTGCTCTCTGACCATGTACAGGGCTTGATCTGACGAGTGCAGGGTACGAGCGAACCCCCTTCTAAAGAGGGGAAAGCTCATTTGTCGAACAATCGGCGCAGTCGGGCTCTTGGCGTATATAGCTCTCGCGTTGTCTGGCGAGACGCGCCCAATCGACTTGATCGACTGCAGCATTGTCGTCTTGTTCCTCATTCTCGTTCTGGGCGCTTCCGGGCACCTAGACCAGTCTGTCCACAGGCAGATCGAAGACCGCGCGACGGCAGATTTCCTGCGCTTGATCGCAATGGACATGGAGGCGATGGTCGGGGAGAAGTGGGTGAGGACGAGGAGATGGGACTCGGTGCGTACTTGTCTTGGCTTGTAAAGAAACGTTTGGATGGCCGTTTTGATAATTCTCGTGATTGGACTTGATATGTGATCATGCTGGAATACATGCGGGTACACCTCCTAGCTCGTCTCTGACATTATCTCCTCCTTCTCGCTACCCTGCTCGGCCTGTGCGCGTCACGTCCTCGTGGGATTGATTTCGTCCTCGTGGATAATCCCATCCCTCATGGCCAATCACTGCCCGCGGCGACAATCTCGACTATTCTCGTCAGACCTCTCAAGTCGTCCTCGTCGAAAGTCGAGAGATTGGTGGAATCAAGATCGAACACGCCTATTGTCTGGGCAGCGCCATTCACAGACACGGTGAGGGGGATAACGACCTCGGATTTGGTATCGCCGTCGCAAGCTACAGTCAGTAAAGGCTGGGATTATCGCGCTTGTTAGGCGCTTCGACAGGAGGACGATGGCTCACCGATATGTCCCGGGTATTCGTCCACGTTCGAGACCACCACGCCCTTCCCGCTCACGTACGCGTCAGCGCACACCCCTCGACCGGCTTTAGGCGTGATGCTCAGACAGGCGGGTCGGCCGTGGAAAGGTCCAAGCGTGAGGTTCTGACCTTGGGATGACGAGGTGAGGGGGAGGGGGAGATGGTAGAAGCCTTGACGTTAGGTAGCGGTTCCCCCACGGTTTCATATCGCCTTACCGACCCAGTTGATCACTGGTGTCGAGGAGTTTGGTTGAAGTCCATACAGCGGGGAAGACGCATAGGCGTGGTACAACAGCGCGGAAGCCTGAGCGAGGTTGGAGACCTTGAGGTTAGTTATGGCTAGGCAGAATGTCGAGTGTTCAGAGACGAGGGTATGGTAGCAAGCCAGCTCACCCAGTACCGGCTCCCGTCGAGAAGTGCGACGAGTTGTTCAGTAACATGATCGTAGAACTCGCTCTTCCTACATGAGTCAGATCAGTGCTCAGGGAGCAATCGCAACGGGGCAGCTTACGAGACGAGATTATCCGGGACGACGCTGCTGTCTGCGTGGGGCATTGTGAGATGTAGTGGTTGGTGTAAGTATGCAGAAAAAAGTCAACGTTGGCCCGATTCTATGCGAGATCAGTCAGCGGTAGACAGCAGCGTTTCAAGTGGTGAGATGCGATATTTTGAGCCAAGTGTGGGGACTCCATTCTTCACGGAGTTTTTGGTCATCTCCGTTTGGTCATGATCCATAAAGTTGAATAGAGGATCCAGCATGATTTTAACAGACGAGATTGCTCTACCCATCTACTCAGCCATCACTCTCGACACTACGACTCGACCAAAACCATCAAACGCCAGCTCACGTCGATACTCGCATCGTGCTTCCCGTCGTCGCTTCCCCAGTCCTCTCGGTTCCGACCCTACCATGCCCTCGACTCGAGCTTCCTCTATCCCGCCTGTTGGCACACCACTGCGCACCCCGGCGCTGGACCGCCTCGCCCCTTCCTCTTCCAGATCCACCCGCTCTACCCGATCTACCTCTCAGACCCCCGTAGCCAAGGCAGACTCCTCCGCATACCCTCATCATCACGCGACTGCCGACGAGATCATGCTGCAAGAAGCCGAGAAGATTTTGTCTACGCCCACTCGGCGGCAATTGCGGAGCGATGGGCCCGCGACGCCCGGCACACCTGGAAGCAGTGCTCGTGATCGTAGACACGCCAAGATCCTCGAGGCTAGAAAGAAGGAGGAGAGCGGGAGTCAGGCTTCGGGATCCAGGGGTAGCAGAGAAGGTACGGCTATAACGGATCCCAGGGCCAGCACACCGGGCTCGGAACTCGGATCAGTTATCCCATCGACCATCGCCGAGGAGGATAGCACCCCGAGGAACACCAAGGGGCGTAGTCTCGAGGCGGACGAAGATGATTCGGTGGGAGATGTGATCGTTGTTCGAGACTTGCCGTCCTCGGCCGCGGACGGGGAGAGCGACGAGGATTCGGACGATGATGGCGACTCGAATGACCAGTCTGATTCTTCTGCAAACTCGGAATCGTCAGATTCAGAGGACAGCGATGGCGATAGCGACACAAGCGACAGCGACGACGAAAGTGACGAAGAGGAGGAGAGATTGGAAAAGCTGTTCCAGGCCGCCAAGATCAACGCTCTTGCCAAGACTCAGAAATCCAAAGAGAACGACAAGTCCGCCAACGGCGAGATGATTCTGCAGTTTGATGCTCAGGAGAAGAAAGAGGCGTTAGTTGTCTAACTCTGCACAGTGCTGTCGAACGCTGACGATTAGACCCATTCCTGATCTTGACATTCCTGCTTTGCCCCCCGCCCATATCTCCTTTGGCCAAGATGGATCCGCAAAGGCTTCCTCCTCCCCATCAGTGCTCCCTGAGGGACGCAAGAAGAAAGGCAAGGGCAAAGAGAGGGCTCCTGAGCTTGAGCTGGACAACCGGCCGTACGAGCGAGAGTTGAGCAAGAGGGAGAAGGCTGCGGTGAGTTGACATTGTGCCTGTTGTGAGTAGAGGTCAGTCCGCTGATCTGCAGCAACCCAAGAAAGCGACAGTGTCTGATCTGTGGGCTACTATCCCTTCTGCCCGTCGGGACGCTCTGCCTCAGATGAAGCGGGATTACCAGGCGCTGGCACTGGCGAACAGTCTAGACCCGAAACGCTTCATGAAAGGTGGAGCCAAGGCCACCAAGGTCCCAGAGTCTTTCGCGGTGAGTTTCAGCTTTCCACGCTCGTCAGAGCCGAGCCTCATCGCAGATTGGCACCATGGTGGAACAACCCCGTCATTTGCAGGATACAACCCTGGCAAGGGATACGCGATACAAGCCTGGGCAGATTGTTCAAAACTTGGCCAAGGACGAGGATATGAACACGACGGCCAAGAGAAAGTACGGAGATTTGCAATGGAAGAGGATGGAGAACGGTCGAGGCAAGGGTTGGAAGAAGCGATCGCAGTGGTAGAGCCACATTTAGAGGTGAGTGTTGCGGGATGTGGTCTGGACGAGCGCTGACAATCCCAGATCATTATAGTGAGTCTCATGACCGAGAAGGGTGAGTGCATACTAATGGCAGGTGTGTGTAAACCTGCATGTCATTGTCTGTTTGTAGTGTCGTGTGTTCTGGTCTCTAACGGTTGCACTCGGACTGTTGCACCTCAGAAGAAGGTACTGGTGACTCCTGTCAGGCCTTACCCAAAGTGCCACATGTGAAACGCCGCGCAAAGGAGTGATTCAAATTTTCACGACTCAACGTGGAACATTACCCAAAGTAGCAATTATGAGTGGCGAAAACTTCGTTTTGCCACCCATGCCGCCCTCGTCGCCCTAACAAGGATTCTCGCAAGCCGATTTGGTGGTCGCACACCGCCCTAAGACGGCAACAAAGGACGACCGAGGCCAGCGTAACTGCCGGGCCAAAGTCCACCCAACCCCCCCTAGACCAACCCCCGCTCCCCAACAGCCAGCGGACCATGGTGTCCCAACGCCTGGTGACTTCTTCGCGGCGTGCCGGAAGAGTCACCAACAAGACTCGACTGCTCGTCGTCCGCGGATCAGACGATGCCGGTTTAGGCGAGGCAGAGACGATTGTATGGGACGATGGAGCGGCAAACGGCGAGGCCGCCAAACATCAACACGTCGGCGCCAAGGGGGTCGAAAGCGGTGAATTGCTGGTAAGTCGACCCTGCTCTTTCATTTGTCCTATGCATGCATGGGCGGTTCAGATGGCCGTTGAGGAGATATGGAGGGGGGAAGGGGGACGAAGCCGTGGGAAAAAAAGGGGATCAGGGGGTGAAGGACGGGGCAACGCGAGACGCGAAAACACACTTTGATCACCTGTTTTCAACCCAATCTTTCGATATCATCCCGCCCGACTTTGGCCTCGCTCGCAACGGCAGGTCACAGATATTGGCATGGATGGTCGAGGACGCGCGCTGCGCGGGATGCATGCATAGGAGGGTATAGGTGTGGAAGGGATGAGTTGTTGAGCCTCCCTTTCTTGCCTCTTTCGGCAATATTGTTGTTATTTGTTGTTGACAGAGTCCATTGTTCCGTACTGACATTGCAGGAACACCATTTGCAAGCCGCTCTTTCATCCGCCTCGTTGATACACTCGCGGACGAGTTCGGCCGGTCCCACAGCACCATCGGCATCTCGCAATGCGCGGGGCGATTCGAGTTCAACAGGTGCTGCTGCCTCAACGCCAGCTAGTACCGCTGCTGGAGCCGCGGCGTCGACTGCAGCTGCACTGAACTACCACATCCCCACGCCAGACGCTACAGGTCTCATCCAGAATGCCGAGTACGCCAAGCTCTACCCGCCTTCGCAGTACTACGAGTCGTCGGGGTACATCAAGTACAGCGATACCGTCGAGGAGTCGTCTGGCGGGATCGGCGGACTGGGATACTGCATGGACGACCGAGACGAGGCTTGGCTCACGGCCTTCAACGCTAAGGCCGAAGGCGGCAGCGGGGAGAATGGTTCGAACGGTTCGGCTCAGAGTCCATTGAAAGAGAGCAAGGCGGAGAACGCAATGCCGCCCCCACCTACCATCGGTCGACCTCGGAGGGAAAAGGGCAAAGAGAAGGACAAGGAGGAAAAGCCTCACTCACCGGTGTTCATCTCGGAAGACGTCTTTGAGTACATCATGGGCGTTCTCGAGAAGCATACCGAGGACAACGTCCCAATGCTCCACACTGTGAGTCGCGCGCTCGAGCTTTGCGTCCAGGTGAAATCTCACAAACAACAGAACCTCGACCTCATGCCCGAATTCTCTTCCATCGAACACCTCTTTGCTTCTCCCTTGCCCGCGTCCTTTTACCCCAACTTCGAGGTCCCGCGCAACCTTCCCCCGACCAAAGACCTTGTTCGCATGGCTCAGCGCATCTACTCTCATTGGAAGGAGAGACGCATAGAACGCAAAGGAAAAACGATCATGCCCACACTCAACTACGACGAGACCAACGATGGCGACCCGTATGTGTGTTTCCGACGTCGAGACGTCCGTGCGACTCGAAAGACTCGTCTGAAAGACAACGGATCGATCGAGAAGATGCAAAAGCTTCAAGTCGAGATGAAGCAGGTACACATCATCGCTCAGATGGTCCTGCGGCGCGAGACGGAAAAGCTGGCGGGTTATCGAGCCGAGAAGGAGGTTTGGGAGGCCAAGTGGAAATTGTACGAGACAAAGAAACGATGGCCAAGCCTGGGTATAACCAAGGAAGAAGAGGAGTTGATCACGGGACGACAGGGTCGGGAAACGGCCATGGCGGCCGCTGGTGTTGTCAACGCCTCGATGCTTGGTGGACGGGATCCTTTGGCGCAACAACGCGAAAACATACCGTCTATCAGGAGGAAGAACCCAGAGAAGGAGAGAGAGGAGAGAGAAAAGAGGGAGCGAGGGGCTATCGAACAGGCGAAGATTGTCGAGCGGGGTCTTGGTCTTGGTGCCGGTGCGAGATCCAGCGCACCAGAAGTCCTCAAGGAGAGGATGCTGGCTTTGCAACAGCAACTGGACGAGATTCTCGCAAGGAGACGACAACAGGACGCAGAGTGGGACGACATGACCGACTCGTCTTATCAACCACTTCCGACTTCGGCATCGCAACATGCCTACCGACCTATCACTTCTCTCGACCCCCGAGCCGCTTTCGCAGTGGCTCGAGCACCCGGACCCGACGACGAGGAACTTCCGATCCGACCGACCTCGTTCCGTTTGCGAAGAGGACGCGGTGGCGTTGTCCATCTCGATCGACGACCTGCGGTCTACGCCAGACACCGGGGTTGCATGCCGAAAGATCCCAAAGAGTTGTCATCATGGCTCTTCCCCGATGCTTCGGCGGACAAACCGTCAAGACCACGCCCTAGATCGATTGATGAGGACGAAGATGAGGATGTGGATGATGGCCGAGCAGAAATCAAGAGAAGAAGGCTCAACGAGAGCGTCCGATACGATGTCAATCGCGGCGGCGCTGTCGGCGTCGGTATGGGCATCACCGAGGACAACGACCACATTGTCATCGACGATTATGATCCCAAGTATGTTCCCACTTTACTCCTGACAGGGCTATGCTAATGTACAGATACTCGAAGTTCCGAGTCGGCCTCTACCGCGACGGAGATGTCGAGAGGTTGCGCCCCGACCATAATCCTCTGGTCACGGCGACTCAAGCACTCGACGCCCCGCCCGAGCTCCCTCCTATCCCGATCTTCAACCGGCCACCTGTCGTCCGTCAGCACGATCCTCAAATGGTCGCTCAACTGCAACAACAGCAAATGATCCAGCAGCAACAGATGGAACAGTTCCAGCGATACCAAATGATGGCTCAACAGCAAGCCATGGCCGCTCAGCAGCAAGCAGCCCTTGTTGCCGCCCAGCAGCGCGCCAACGGCGCCAACGGTGCTGCTGGATCCGTCAACGGCAGTGAAGCAAACTCTGCTCAAAACGGGACGCCTGGCGTGTCTTCACCTGCTCCGAACGGCATGCACCCGCCTAACGGTCGACCTCCGATGAAACGCCCTCCTTCTGCCCAAAACGGTGCGGCGCCCAACACCGGCGCGCATGCTCAACAAGGGCGTCCAGCGTTGTCCCCGAATGCCCAGATGCACCAATCGCCGCAAGTCAACGGTCTCCCCATGCCTGTTCAGGTTCCTGGTCAACCCGGTCAGAAGCAATTCGTGCCGCAACCCGGCATGGCGAATGTCGATCCCGCATTGCAACAACGAATCCTTGCCGCGCGAGCTCTGCAAGCCGCTCAAGCTCAAGTACAGGCCCAGGCTCAAGTCAACGGCGTGCTGGGTACAAATGGCGCGAACGGGGAAGAGTTGCCTGCGGAAGAACTCGCCAAGTTGGCTGCGCAAACGGGTTACGGAAACAATATCCAAGGCTTTCTTGAGGCGCGCAATCGTGCGAGGATGCTCAATGCGGCAAAGCAGGCTCAAGCGCAGCAGCAATTCGCTCAGCAACAACAGGCGGCACAAGGACAGCCTGGCCAGCAACAACAGCAGCAAGCGCAGAATGGCACGAACGCCGGACAACCGTTTTCACCACAGCTCCCGGCGGGGGGACTGCAATTGAAGCTGCCTCCTCACGCGGCGGCTCGATTGGGTGCGGCAACGCAACAGCCTCAGCGGGTGTAGAGTCGAGATCTAATCCGATCTGTGCCGCTCTGCTTGCTAGTTCGGTTCTGTGTCGTCTCCGCGCCTGCAAGACGTTGATTGACGGTTTGCCTTTGTACAACTGAGCTCTGACCGAGTTCACTGATCGTCCCTACTCCTCCATGCCTGGGCACTCACATCAACCTCTACACCACTCCTTCCTTCCTCCACGGCGGCCGTTCTCAACCCCAACATCCGCCTATCGACCTCTCGTAATCCTTTCAACCATCTCGATACCAGCAAACCGCTCGCTCGCCTTTTCGAGACAGAATTATCATTTCAACAAATTGTATATATACCGCCGACTCATCTTCTTGGTGTTTGTGTGTTTAGTAGAAGCAGCAAAGAGCAGAGGAGAGAGTTACAACCGAAGCATCAAGGAGAAGAAGCATGAAGAAGAAGACGAAGAAGAAGAAGTAGCACAAAACAAGGAGCAGAGCGGAAGTGAAGAAAGTCCCCGTGTACAGATTGTAGTCGTCGCTGTAGTGGTAGTGGGTGAGGGATGTCGGCGGAGGAAGACATCGCAGCAGGAAGTAGCATGTACATGAACCCATTCATGTATCGCTCGTCTCATACGGAATCTTTGCAGCAGCATCTTTGGTTCGAACGCCTGCAATCACGATGGGAGATACACGTCATAGATATTTGCACTGTGTCAAAGGCGCGAGACAGTTCCCCAGGCGTGTGCGAATGCGACAGCTACAATGCATGACATGACATGAGTGATTTAGACGATGCGATCTTGACTAAGCGGGTGTAGTTGGATATGAAGAGTAAATGTGGGAGGGGTTCAGAGTTTCTGTTATTACATGTTTCTTTTCTGGCCGTGACAGCAGCACCACCGATTCATGGTGAATTTCGTAAGCTACCATTCGAATTCGCTGAGTGTAAGTAAAGACCATTGAGTCGATTGGGAGGGACTTGCCCGTTGCACTTGGCAAAGAGGTAATCTCGGCCATTGATATGGATCATCCCGTCTTTCAACACGGTCTTCCACTTGTTCTTGACCCGTTGGACCTGGGGTCAGATGTTATTCAGTATAATAGTATAAATTAAAGGTAAACGACCACTCACCTTGTCGTATACACAAAAGACAATATCCACATCGGCGCCCCCGTCTTCGTCTCCATCGTCCCGGAGCTCATCGTCGCTGTCGTCCAGGTCCGAGTCGATGACTTCGTCTCCAGGCAGTAACCCCGCTGCGTTGGGTTCAGGCTTGATGTATGGCTTGACATCCTTCTCGTCGTCATCATACTGGGATCAGCAGTGCATCGACGGCTCTAATGGTTGAGTCGACTCACAGCCCCACCGCGGAGTCGAAGCATATCGTCAGGATCAGATTTGACCTCCGAACCGTAGTTTCCACCGCCGTTCATCATGCCCATGTTTCCCCCTTGCCCCGCGTGGCCCATGTTCCCTTGGCCCATCGCGGGCAACCCGTTGTACTGTTGGCCTGGTGAATTGGCAAAGTTCGACGAGGATTGACCAGGCAAGGCGAGACCGTGACCGGGAGCCGGGAAGCTCAGTCCGTAGGCTGGCTGAGGGGGATTGGAAGGCCCAGCGGGGGATGAGGCGGTGGGGGCACCACCTTGGGACGCTTTCGGTTCGGGCGACGATGACGAGGATGCGCCGGGAGCACGAGCAAAGTCTGCGACTCGTGTCTCGAGCAGCTTCGACTCCCATTTCTGCGTCGTTAGCTTGCGACAGAAGAAAGCCTCGAGAAGGTCGAGGTGACCACTGGGTATAGGATCTCAAGAGGTGAAATGGGAAAAAGCATACAGCTTGGAGGATCTGCAGGACATCATCGTCCATCCCGTACTCTTCGAAATCCACGGCGACATTGGCGATGACATCGTCGATGATTGCGCGGTAGACAGTGGGCTATATGCGAGAGTTGTCCAAGACAATGGAAAAGTGTAGGAGATCGGTGGGGGAGAGTGTGAGGAGCCAGATGGCCGGTGAGACCAAAGAGGAGAAAGTACAATAGAGGAACGTCAGTGCAAGAAGAAGGATCAGCGCATGTTCTTGGGTTTGATCGACAGCTGTATGCAACACCCACCACGATCTTGTTCGACCTTTGGTGTCAGCACGAGGGTTCGAATGCCTGATGACAGCGACATACATTATGACCAATCAGTCTCAGCCTAATGGCCCTCGTTATGTTCACTTGGAGGTATGCACCCGGAGTGATCGTACAGTCACGGAAGACACTGGCGATCTCTTGGACCGATCCTGCGAGTGGTATACGTCGCAGAGAGGGGACGTTGAGTCCTGAGAAAGGAAAGACTACGCGGTAGGGGAGACTCGAGTCGTCTAGTGACCGAGTGAGGAGGGTAAGAAGCAAAGGTGGGTGGAATGGGGTGCTTTATATATGTTTGAGGGTGGCGAGTGAGCCCCAGATCGGAAAACACGGACATGTCGGGAATCTCCGAGGTATCCGGTGGTTTACCATTTGTTTCCCAGACATTTAGTCGTTTTATCCCATCCTTCAAGATCAGAGATTTACGGTGGAGGACGTCTGGTCCATCGCAAAGTTGTGAATCTCGGTCCACAGTCGTTGTTTTGACTCGACAACATAGAGTATAACGCAAGATGAGAAAACAGTTGGACCCCCGGATACCGGCCCTTATCAACAATGGCGTCAAGGCCAATCACCGTAGCTTCTTCGTCATGGTCGGCGACAAGGGGAGAGATCAAGTGAGTCGAGAGTGCGACACGGGGGACCGGATCGTGGCTGATTCCTCCAGGTCGTCAACCTGCACTTCCTGCTGTCTCAGGCTAGAGTGTCAAGCCGGCCGAATGTGCTTTGGTGCTACAAGAAAGAGCTTGGTTTCACGACGTGAGTCGAAATCTCTCCTCGGCTCCACTGTGTCGAAGCTCAATCATAGTCACCGAAAGAAACGGGAGGCCAAGATCAAGAGGGATATCAAACGAGGCATAAGAGAGGCGAATGAGCAGGACCCATTCGAGTTGTTCATCACCGTGACGGATATTCGATACACATATTACAAAGACTCGGCGAAGATTCTCGGTCAAACGTTCGGAATGCTCGTCTTGCAGGATTACGAGGCGATCACTCCCAACTTGCTCGCGAGGACTATCGAGACGGTCGAGGGAGGCGGAATCGTCGTGTTGCTCCTGAAGACAATGTCAAGCTTGAAGCAGCTTTACGCGATGGCTATGGTAAGTGAATGTGCTAGTTATCGGCCGATGGCTCACCGGCAGGATGTGCACAACCGATATAGAACAGACGCCCACCAATTCGTGCAACCGCGATTCAACGAGCGATTCATACTGTCTCTTGGATCCAACCCAGACTGTCTGGTTCTGGACGATGAGCTGAACGTGCTTCCGTTGTCAAGAGGCAAGGACATTACGCTGGGCAAGGGTGAGGACGATGACAGGGGAAGGAAGAGAAAGGCGGAGGAGCTCAAGGAGATGAAGGAGAGTTTGAGCAGCGTGGATATCGTTGGCGCTCTTGCCAAGCTCGCAAAGACCGTTGACCAGGTCAGTCCAACCATGAACTCTTTGGAAACGAAAACTGATCATCAGGCCAAAGCCCTGCTCACCTTCGTAGAGGCCATCGCCGAGAAGACTCTGTCATCAACAGTCGCGCTCACCGCCGGACGTGGTCGAGGTAAATCCGCTGCTTTGGGTTTGGCCATTGGAGCAGCCCTCGCACACGACTACTCCAACATCTTTGTCACCTCGCCCGACCCCGAGAACTTGAAGACTCTGTTCGAGTTCGTCTTCAAAGCTCTCGACGCTCTGGGCTACGAAGAGCACACCGATTACGACGTCGTGCAAAGCACAAATCCCGACTTCAAGAAAGCCATCGTCCGAGTCAACATTTTCAGAGGGCACCGACAAACGATTCAATACATCGCCCCTGAGGACGCTCACGTCCTGGGCCAAGCTGAGCTTGTGATCATTGATGAGGCCGCAGCCATCCCCCTTCCCCTCGTCCGAAAATTGATTGGACCCTACCTGGTGTTCATGGCTTCCACAATCAACGGATACGAAGGAACTGGTCGATCGTTGTCTATCAAGCTTATCCAGCAATTGCGAGAGCAGACCCGACCTTCCATCTCGAAAGACGCCGATCCGTCCTCCTCTGCTGTCGCCGGATCCTCAAAGGCCGCCGCCGCAGGTCGATCAGGCGCTGGTCTCACCCGGTCTCTGCGAGAGATCAAGTTGGACGAGCCCATCCGATACAGTCCCGGTGACCAAATCGAGAAATGGCTCAACAACCTGCTGTGCCTCGATGCTACCGTTGTTTCTAAAGCCAGCCAGGGCTGCCCCCACCCCTCCAAATGCGAGCTGTACTACGTCAACCGCGACACCCTTTTCTCTTACCACCCTGCCTCCGAAGTTTTCCTGCAGAGGATGATGGCGCTTTACGTCGCATCGCATTACAAGAACTCGCCAAACGACTTGCAAATGCTCTCCGACGCGCCTGCCCATCATCTCTTTGTCCTGCTGCCCCCATTGAAGGAGGACGACAACTCGCTGCCCGACCCGCTCGTCGTCCTGCAAGTTGCGTTGGAGGGCAACATCTCACGGGAGGCTATTTTGAAGGAGATGAGCCACTCTGGAAAGGGAAGCTCAGGTGATATGATCCCCTGGGTTGTCTCTCAGCAGGTGGGTCTACCTTTGAATTCTTCTTGCATTTTCAGCTGACACGCAGTTCCAAGACAACGATTTTGCTATGCTGTCCGGAGCCCGGATCGTTCGGATTGCCACTCACCCTGACTACACAAGGGTCTGTCAACACATCTAATGTTCGGGAAACAAAGCTTATTTAACAGATGGGTTACGGTGCTCGAGCCATCGAGGCGCTCAACTCGTTCTACAGCGGAGACTTGTTCAACATTGACGATGTCCCGGAGGATATGGGAGAAAGCTTCGAGCAGGCTGCTAAGGTTGCGCCAGTAGGTTTCGATCAGTACGAGGAAGGGCAAGATTCTGACCTTCCAGGATGCTTCGCTGCAGAACGATACCATCTCCGTACGATCCGCCGACAGAATGCCGCCGCTCTTGCAACGTTTGTCTGAGCGCAAGCCGGAACAGCTCGACTACCTCGGAGTGTCTTTCGGTCTCACCAAAGAGCTCTTGCGATTCTGGAAGCGATCCGGATTCGTCCCGCTGTATTCGAGTCAAAAAGAGAACGCTTTGACGGGCGAATACACTTTTGTTATGCTTCGAGGTCTGCTGAGTAACGTTGCGCAGTCGGAGGGATGGTTGTCTGCATTCGCACAAGGTCAGTCGACTTGCCAAGGAGGCATTTGCCTTGTGTGCTAACGAATAGACTTCAGACAACGATTCATGAACTTGCTGTCCTACGACGCCTTCAAGAAGTTCGACTCTGGCACCGCGTTGTCGATCATCGATGCCGCTTCGCCTAAGCGGCCTCAATTGACCGAGGTGGAGGCTTCAGAGGGATCTGAAACGCCCTCGATTCGAGCCATCAGCGCCGAAGAGCTCAACTCGCTCTTGACGCCATTCGACATGAAGAGATTGCAATCATACTGCGAGAACATGATCGAGCACCACGTCATCATGGACCTCGTTCCCCTGCTCTCCACCCTGTACTTCTCGCGCAAGCTCGGCTCGGAATGCACGTTGTCGGCAGCTCAACAGGCGATTCTGCTCGCTTTGGGTCTTCAACGAAAGCCGATCGAAGCGCTCGAGGGCGAGCTGGGCTTGACACCAAGCCAAGTGCTCGCTCTGTTTGCGAAGATTATCAGGCGAATCGTCAAGACTCTCGAGGATATCCGAAAGGCCGGAGCAGGTAGAGATCTGCCGGCGGAAGAACCGGAAGTCAAGAAGATCAACGCGAACGGGTCGGACTGGAAGCCAATGGAGCAAACGGTCGAGGAGGAGCTGGCCGAGGAGCTCGTGAGCGAGGAGCTTCGAGCGGTTCGGGCTGCTCAAAAAGAGATGCTCGAGTCTGTCGATTTGGCACAGTGAGTCTAAGCTTCTTCTGCCTTTTCACCCCCCCCCCCCGCCAAAGATTCAAGAGAATAACGGGACAAGGCTGAGATTGCACTAGGTTCGCGATCGACCCTACGGCGGACTTTTCTTCAGCCAGGGCGCAGGTCGAGGCCTTGGCGAAAGCGGGTCCAGGTGAGAAGGGACGGTTGTCAACGACCATGAGCGTCAAAACCTCCCAGCCTTCCATCGAAACTGGAGACGCCAAGGGCAAGGACGGAAAGAAGGACAAGAAGGAGAAGAGGCGGGAGAGCAGTGGGGGCGATGGGAAGAAGACCAAGAAGGCGAGAAAAGCTTGATAGAGCTGTTACCGTCGGTCCTTCGTTTGTCTGCTGGGCTTGCACTTTGAGATGCATTCGTCATTGTCATTTGTACATCACGATCTGTCTATTCCATTTTTCAAGGCGTTACAATTCGTCACTCATCACGAGAAAGAAGTCGATCCTACCTGCGCGCAACTGCTACCCGGACGATCCCCTTAATGCCCTGAGTCTCTCAGCCGCCGATAAATCGTCCTCGATCGACTTCACATGCGCACTGAGATCCGCCGTGATCTCGAAAAGCCCAGCATACCTCACCGCCCCTTCCGCTTTGTCGATTTTGGTCGCCCCGAGACCCGTCGAGGCCGTCCCCGGGTTCCGACGTAACATGCGCAGCGCGTGGTTCAGAGACCCGGCATGTGTCACCAGCAAAGGCGAGCCCACTCGACCGAGAAAGGTCAAAGCGTCGAGGAACACTGACTGTGATATGCTTCGCAAAGGCTGATCCTTTTAGCACCTCCCTACATGACAAACTGGCCAACTCACCCCATTGACGCTAGCTGCCTCGGTCGACAATGCCAACAAACGGTACCAATCCGGCCATATCCTCGACCACAGACTCTCCACGGCCTGCTGCGCCAGATTGACAGGTAATTTCGGATCACCTGAGGACACTGAAGGGCGTGAATTTGGGTCTGATGCAGCACTGGTCGTTGGAGGATCATGCACCGCTATTACAGCCAAGCGGAAGACTGCAAAAACGACGGAAAGGTTATCGGCCCCATCTCCCGCCACATCGGTCAATCCAAGCAAGTCCGCACTTGCTCGTAGGCAGAGTGCGGCTGCCCTCGCAAGTACCGGGTACAGCGCCAACAGGCCTTGCCTGGATTTTCCCATGTAAACGCTCACAGAGGCGAGAAGAACGTGAGAGAACAAGCCGAGTTGCACGATTGCCGCTTCGTCTCCTATCGAATCTAGATGATGGCTTACGACGCCGGGGGCTGCTTGCTCTGCCTTCACCAAGATCGAGCCCGCCAAGGAAAAGGTTGAACTAGTGAGACTTGGGTCTCTGCCGTTCTTCCTCGCGATCGGACGCGACCACAATAGGAGGGAAACACATCCGGGTACCGAATCGGACAATACTTGGCGCTCTTGCATTGTAAAGCGATGCTCGGAGGACGTAGAGGCCGGATGGTCGGGGAAGGCCTGAACCGCCACGAAATGGAGGAGAGTGTTCAGCGTGGTCGGACCTGTAGTTTGCCCTTTTATAGCTGAGCCGGCCAACTCAAACAGGACAGTCCGTATGGTGTCTTCTGTCTGTCGGCCCGCCATCACCGTCTTAGTCGACTCCAGCAATCTCGATATCGTGCCACGCTTGACCTCGTGTCGAGTTAGGCATAGATGCAGCAATGTCGAAGTCTGATGCATGAGCATCACGGACGCCTCGGCGGGTGCGAGGGTGAGAAGCGCCGCACAACTGTGCAGAATTGGGTTCGGGTCGAACTGATGTCGGTCCCATTCGGCTACGTGCTTTCCCAACCGAGTCAGGAAAGATCCGAAATGGACAGTAGCGTCCTCGGATATCTCTCCTTCGACACCTCTGGTGAACCTCTCGAAGGACTCCAAGACTTGCTGGACGGTCTGTCGATCACGCTTGAAGATATCGGGCAAATCTCCAATTGCACGGTCAATTACCCCATTCTTGAGAGACCCAAGAGAGTCTTCTTCAGCACGGAGTATCCACAGCGTTTTCGCCAGGGACGAAGACGATTGAGATTCCACGTTGACCGAGTCATTCTTGAACAAGTACGCGAACAAGCGCGAACGGCCGAACGTCTGGATTATGGCTCTCAGAAGTCCTTTGCTTTGATCAATCGTGGTTTTGTCACCTCTCCGCCCAGTCAGGTCGATGACGAGATCAGAGATGATGGCAAAAATGACACTGCCCGTCAGTACCAAATGAGCATGCCTTGACACTTGACGCACGGCACCACCCTGACAAGGCTTTCTTTGCCGACTCTTGTCAAGGCCATCTGGAGAATGCCGAGACCGAACAACCTGTTCTCGTCCCCATCTCCGTCTCGGCAGAACTCTGCGACACTTTGTAGCGCTCCAAGTGCTGCAAGCTCTACCGCCCCGACGTTCTGTTTGAAGAAGATCGCATTGAGGATGTCCAGCAGAATTCGCTTGATGACGAAATCGTGTTTCGCTGATAGGAGCTCCTGCCCCAGGTCGATTGCCGCTGGCACGAATAATGCCCCAACCAAACTCGCTTTCTTCGATTTAGCTGTGACATCTGCTGACTGTGCGCCGGTGCTGAGCTTGAATGGAGAGTCGAGGACAGAGCGCAAAGAGGGTAGTACGAGAGTCGTCAGGGCATCACTGGGAAGCAACCAGGGCAGGGCCACCGCCTTCGCAACGTGCTGCTGGAACCGATGGGCCGGTATCCAAGGGATATCGATACCGGCCGCAATCATTTCCAGCCCTAGTGCAATCAGATTAGCTCGGACTTTCTGGGCGTCTTGTAGCGCCGACACTGTTTGTGACTGCGTAGGTCAGACTCAGACTCGAGACCTCCGATAGAAGAGCACCCACCGATCTGGCCGGTGTGAGCTGGGCAACACTTCCTGTGACTTCCACAAGGATATCTTCCAGAGTCCTCCAGGACAGGACTGCCATTCAGCGGAGATCCTCTGGAAAATTTCGGTTTCATCTTACTGGGCCACGATGGCAGAATTATTCGCAGCTTCTGCAGCGTTCCTAACAATGCCAATCGCCTCTCATCGCTGCTTTGGACTAGATAGTCCGCGAAGCATCCAGAGATGGCTTTCAGCTGGGGCGGAAGTAAAGCTCGGACAACCACCAGGCTATCGGGGCTGACATCATTGTGGTCCATCACGGCCTCGAAGAATAGCACGGTCAGCCCGACAGAAGCCCGTCTCCATGAGAGATTCTCGGCCGTGACGGATTCATCCGCCAGTTCAAGAACAAAGCCGAGAAGCCGCTCGCGTAGCTCGATCCTGTCCTTCAGCTAGTCATTTGTTGACACGCTGCGAGGCATCTCACCGATTTCCGGAATGGAATTCCGTCTTGATGATCCCCTCCATCGGGGCAGGATTGACAGCTAGTAGACGCAGGAATACCCTCGCACGGCTTTTTCGTACGGAGTGGTCATCAACGAGTTGCCAGAGTCTATAATGAGCGTCTCCTGGTTCTTCCGGCAAACGTGTAGCTTACGCAGGGTATAGTACTGAGCACTGTCGATGCAGCTAAGAGTCAGTCACAGATAGCAATAGATCGTCGGGCCTTACAAATCCATCGATATTGGCCGTCGACGTGGATCGAGTGAACAGAAGCCACATAAAGTCCAGGAGCGACTCTGTGGGATATTCTTTGTTTTCGAGTAGGGAACTGAGCGATGCAATGAGGTGATCATCCATCGACAGAAGAGCTGCGGAGCTCATCATCCGTTTCTTTTTGGACACACTGCCGATCAGCACATGTCGGAAAGAGGCAGCGCACCTGGAAGACTGTTTCTTCTGCTCGTGTGGCAGATGAAGGGATGTTCCAGACATGTCTTCCGCGCTGACGCCGTAGGCACGGAGGGTAATCGCAAGAATCTGATGCAACACACCATTCCTGCGATCAGTACTGACAAGTTTATTCGGCTCACCTTGTCTCTGACGACGCCAGTGATGCGTACTGAGCCTGCCCATTGACAAAACATAGGAATAGCTGTCGGCATAAAGCCGCAAACGCTTCACTATCAACTCGAGCGCTGTTCTCCTTCACTGCAGTGACGGTATCCGCGAAAGATTCCCAGAGTCCCGTGTTCGCTGCTTGGATGTCGATGATGTCAGAAAGCATAGGCCAGGGGATTTCGACCCCGGAGAGCGACATGACTCGGAGCCATTTGCAAACTTTACCAAGACCAACAGGACCCTCCGTAAGGGTGATTTGAAACAATGTCCATATATCTGCGGGTGCTTCGTGGTGGGGTTGAATCGCATATCCCAGCATGCGCGGCAATGATCGATATGCAATGTCCTATGTGTCAGACGCCGGCACACCATGCTCCATCAACATACCTCGCTTGCTAGAGAGTCGAGGTCTTCAAGCCAAGCTGCGATGAGATCCAGATTCAGCCCGAGCAGTAGACCGCTCTCAGCCACGATGGTCATCCGCTCCAGAGTTCGGTTGGCCATGAGCGCAGCATCGTTGCGATGATCTGACCCCGACAAGCAAGGGTCATGAGACGTATTTGTAGTCTGGCGATCGACATGGTCTAACGATACGTCCGAGGATTTGCACTCTTCGTATACTACCTCGCCATATCTGCGATCAGATTCGTTTCAAACTAATGGATCAACGACTGACAGTGCCGAGTCTTGAGAGTGAAGTGCGCGAAGCCAAGGGTCGACGTAGCGTCGTCGCAAAGCTATGCGATCTTCCTTGTAGTTCTGTACTGACGAGGCCCCTTTGGATCCGGCTCTGACACCAGGTAGCCGCCGGTTTTTGCTGGCGAATTTCCGGACGACTTCATGAAGAACTTCCTCCTGAAATCAGTTAGACGGATCACCCTTCCAAAACATACTTCTGAAACGACCCATCGGATCAATGCTCTGGCTAGCCTCCCCAAAGCTTGAGGCGAGCACATCAAACTCGGAAAAGCTCTTCGGGCCACCAAGCTCAAGCCGACTTCGTTCATCGTCAAATCCAGATCTATTAACAGCACATTGATTGAGACTATCAATAGCTCCACGTCGGGGGACGAATCCATCAAGTGCGGCAAACCGAAAGACACCCATCGAGAGGGGTCAGAGATGTCGATTGCGGTCAATGCCCGTCTTTTTGGGAGAGTAATGAAACCTTCAAGGCGAAGCTGATCAAGGAAGAGAGTGACGAGATTTGGATCGTGTATGTTGAGGTCTCGGCCAAGACTGCGCGCGATTGTCTCCAAGCTTAGCGCATCATATGTGCCGACCTCGTCAATGGGTTCCGTTGGCCCGGTTTGCAGGATTCCTAGACCTCGGGGAGTGAGATAGGCCTCGGATGTACCTGGCGAGATACCCGGGATGACAGGCGGCGAACGGAGAAGTGCGGTACAGTACGCCAAATACCTGTCTGAGAAAAGGTAGCCTTGTCCCAACTTGAAACCCCCATTCGATACTGTAGCAAAGTCGGTGACTGCAGACGAAGCAGCTTCTTTGTTGAGACGTAAACGGGCTTCGTATGCTTTCAGATACGGTCGCAGACCTAAGCAATCCGACTCGACTTTATGATCCGCGGCAAGAGGTTGGAGAGAGCCACTCGACAGACCGTTCTTGACAAGTTGATACTGAACCCATAGCGACCCGTACAGAATTGCGATCTCATCGTAGGTCCTGCTTCCGACGGCGTCGGCCGGGAGACAGAGATGGTGTGCTTGCTTCTTGAAGGATTCAACAAGCGTAGAAAGGGGAATGGCGAATGGGTTGCGACCCTCTGCCGCGACTTCATCAACGATGATCTCTTTGCCTGGTCTGCAAAGTCCCAGACCTCGCGTGGCAAGCCGATCGGAACAGGCGGGGTGGAAGAATCGCTGACACCCATTTAGACAGGCGTAAGTCTGTGCAGTGCCGCCCCATAGAGGTAATCGACATTCTTCGCAGAGTGTAGTCGTGAACAGATTGACAAGATTGAGGTCATGCTGGCCGACCCTCCTTCGTGTCGAGTGAGTGTCGCCGTGACGAGTCGCTCCATCCAAAGTCTTTTCGTCAAGTCGAGGAGGACAAACGCTGAATTTCACGTGGGCTGCAACTGGGGCCGAAGTTCTTGATGAGACAGTGACGACTTCGTAATGAAAACCTTGCTTTGGAACCCGATGCTGGTAGCAGTGCAAGTGTCGGTGCTCGCGGCACAGCGTGCACCTCAGGCAGAAACCGTGGACGTCGCCTTGACAGACGCTACAGCGGCCATCCTGCGGGTCGGCCATGGATTCGCCGTCATGAGCAGATATGCGCCATGGGACGAAGTGGTGCTCCTCGGCCTGGTCTTCACCTAGGACTTTGTCTTGACCCGTCTCCCATCTCATCCTCTGAGCGGTGTAGGTTGTCAGTGCTGGACGCCGGGCAATGGCATTGTGTCCTGTAGCCTCCGGATAGAATGTCGCGAGAATCTCCACCCCCAACCGGCGAGATTCGGGTGGCCCATAAGCCACAATCTCGAGTATGTTCAGAGCCGCCCCAGGCTCGGCTGTGAGGATGGTTGATAAGATGCGATGCACGCGGTGTATAGTAGTAAGCTTTGATGCCGTCAAGTTGGTTGTTGACGCGATTGCGAATAACAAGCGAGGTACCAGAGAAGCAAGTCGCAAGGTGAAAGGCGACGCCTTCGTCGAGGTAACATTGAGTGCTTCTCCACCCGACAGAATTGGATGGTGTCTTGACGTGTCTGAAGAGCGACTTCGAGGTCCGGTCGGCCCGGCATCTTCCAGAGGGTCTAGCACATCGGACGATATAGCAAAGGTTGGCAAACCCGCAGCGGTCGTTCCGAAGGCAAAAGGGTTGTTCCACGCAGTTGTCTCCGTTGCGCTTTGTCCATGGGCATCGTAATTCTTCGTCGATGTCTTCAACAGCTCGGCCAGACGTCCTTCGAGCCATTCGCAGATCCGCTCCGTCATTCCTGTCCCCATGGTGTAGAGCGCGACGGTGACTATTTCGCATATTTCCACTTTGACTACTAACTCGCACTTTTCGTAAAGATAGGAGGCGATGTCAATACATACCGCTTGAAGACTGTTGGGTGGTCGAAGCAGTCTAAACTGGCGGGTGGTGTGCAGACAATCGACCCGGATCAACGATGCGAGGCTTGATAATAGCCGGTCCAACAGCACATGTCCCAATTCCGTCCCGGCGTCGGCCTCGAGTGAATTGGTCGACTCAGCCATGGAATTCTTGGCAGGTGATACCGGAGATGTGAAAGAAGAAAGACGTCCGGGTTTGCCTTTAGCAGGACGAACGACAGGACTCGAGCCGTGACTTTGACCGTCCGAGGCGAACAGATTTAGTCCTTGCCTGTCGGCAAGCACGAGCAGGCTCCGCATCTGCTCGACCAAGTCACACACTCGATCTGTGTCCCATTCACCCTCGCCGAGTGTCGTTTGCTTCTCCTGATCCTCGCTGCTGACGCCTCCCACATTCCGTAAGCTGGCAGAAGACTCAGCAGCATGGTGCATGGAATGGCTGTGCGCGACCGTCAAACCCGCATGTGTCGCTGCGGCTACGACTTGGCCGATCCTGCCGACCTTGCTCTGACGTTTGCCTTTTCTCAGCCCTGCGCCTTCTCGCGCGGAGATGGCTGCGCGAGCCAGGAGGTCCGGTGCCGACTCCCGCTCCTCAAGACGATCAAGCAAGTGGGATAGCAACTTCCGGGTTTCGTGCAGGCCCTTTACGGACACATTCTGCTGTTTGGAGCGGCTGATGGTCGGGCGACGGAATTTTCGGGTTGTGGGCGAGCTTGGAGAGGTTGACAGAGAGAAACCTTGGCGAGTTGGGGAAGGGAGCGGTATGGAGGGCGAAATGGGTTGAGCTTGAGGAGAGCCGGAATATCCGAAGGTGGGTGATGGAGGGATGTCATATACGTTGTCGTCTACTTGGAGCTGTTCAGTCAGTCTCTTGGGTCTGTAGGACGAGCGACGATGCTAAGCTTCTTGGGTCAGAGAGACTTCACCTTTGGTGGCTGCGCGCCAGGACGGCGGCCCAGGGCGCGTCGAGGATCAGATGGTGCGAGCAGGTCATGGGGAGTGGACATAATCTAAGCCATGCCGAGCATGTACACGCTTCCGAGTCTGCGAAAGTCAACGCTGTCGGTGATCAGTGATGGTCTGAGATGAATGCGAATGCAAGATGTTGCGAGGGATGAATCCAGTGCAACGCGAGGACGACCTCCACCCCCACCTTGAGCAGTCTCAAGAGGCAACTCGTAACGTCATTTCAACAAACATCTCGACGTGTACTCTTCTCTCGTCGTCCATACCTCCAGGCTGTGTTTGTAACTAACACCTCCTCGATGGCCGGTACTAGCGCAGCGGTGCCTTCACAGACCTCTACCTCGATTGTGAGACTGTCGGCGGATGCTGGAACGAGGACTGACTCTCAGGCTCCGACCTCCACACCGCAATGGCGTCAATTCACCTTCTTTGACCTTGAGGCGGTCAAAGATACCGAGGATACAGATCAGCCACCATCTTTCATTCGAGTAAGGCCAAGATTGTGCACAAGACGTATCTGATGCGCAGCAAACAAAGCCGCCTTTAGTCATCACACCGACCTCACCTCTCTCTCCCCTGCCTGCGGCGGTCATCCTCTCAAGTGCGCAGACTGTGACTCTGCTGGACCGGCATTTCGTCCCAACTAGAGAGTTTCGCGCATGGGAGAGTAATGGAAGGGCCACTGCGCTTGCAGAAGCTGGGGGCTTGTTGGTGGGGATAGGCGAAGACGACACGAGCCGGTACCCGGTGTTGAAGATCTGGGATCTAACCCGGGAGGAGAAGAAGAAGAATGGAGGGACGGGTGGGCCAGTGCTGATGCGAAATGTCCGAATACAACACGGCCAGCGCCCGCATCCAGTGAGCATCTTGTACTCTTGCACGGAGCAACCCTAGTTGACTATTCAGGTCTCCTCGATAGCGCTCACATCCAACCTTTCTCATTTGGCAATCGGCTTGGGGGACGGAACGGTACTGCTGTATCGGCATCTTCTCCAGTCATTGACTACATCTCCGACAGCATTGACATCTCTACCAAAGGCCAGAGTTATACACGAGTCACCGGAACCTATAACAGGCCTTGGCTTCCGAGAACCCTCCAGTTCAGCTCGATCGCTTTCAGGTCCGAAAGCACCAGATTCAGATAAGCCTGGGGCATCGACAGTCAGCATATTAATCGTGACCACCAATCGTGTCCTTAGTGCGGTCGTTTCTGGGCGCGGCAGCGAAGCAAGGACAATAGATGATAAGGGGAGTGGGCTGGGATGCGCTGCGATGGGCTGGGATAGGAGAAATATGATCATCGCCCGAGACGAGGGGATTTTCCTGTATGGACCAGAGGACCGAGGAGAATGCTACGCTTATGAGGGTCAGTCATGACCCGCTTGGTCCGAATCGCTCCACTGACATGTAGGCACAAAATCGTCGATATCCGTCTTCAAGCACAACCTGATCATCACTTCTCCGCCCTTCTTCCCATCTGCGACATCGAACTCGGCAACGGTCAGAAACTACGTGAAAAACGACACGAGCGGTTCCTCGAGCGATATAGCTAAAGTGACCATCTTCGACCTGCAGAACAAGCTCATCGGTTATTCCGGTACATTCAAAGAAGGCGTCCGACACGTTTTCCACCAGTGGGGCGAGATCTTCGTTCTCGGCTCTGAAAATAAGGTTGGTTCGCAGACTGTTGGCAAGCACTTGGAGAGCTCACCAGCAGTTATCTCGATTAGACGAGCATTCTGTCATGGCCAAGTTGGAGGTACTGTATCGCCGCAACCTTTACACTCTGGCCATCAGCTTGGCGAAGTCAAGCGAGATAGGCGAAGCCGGTGTCGCGGATATCCATCGACGATATGGAGACTACCTCTACAGCAAAGGCGACTATGACGGAGCGATGGACCAGTTCGTGCGCACATTGGGATATGTACAACCTTCATATGTTATTCGAAAGGTACGCGACTGTGCTTCTCTATTGGAGCGCTGCGTCGGAGCTAACAAATAGTTCTTGGACGCTCAAAGGATCGAAAACCTCACGACATATCTTCAAGAGCTTCATTCACGCAACCTAGCGAATCCCGACCACACGACCTTGCTGTTAAACTGCTACACGAAGACCGGCGATAAGAGTAGATTGGACGCCTTTATCAAGGCAGAGGTAGGACGCTCGGGTTCAGCGTCAGCGGGAGTAGACGAGCTGCCCTTCGACTTGGACACGGCGATACGCGTTTGTCGACAAGCGGGATTCTTCGAACACGCTACGTACCTTGCCAAGAAATGGGGCCGACACGAGGATTACTTGCGAATCCAGATTGAGGACGCTGAGCAGTATGACGATGCACTGCGGTATTTGAGGTCCCTCGGACCCGAGGCGGTGAGTATTCGGTTGGGACTTTCGCTTCAAGGCTGATGCTTAGTGCGAAATAAATATGCTGTTGTACGGGCGCATGCTACTACAGCACGAGCCCGAAGCGACGACAGAGCTCCTCATTGATCTGTGCTCGGGTCAATTGGGACGCAAGCCGAGCGTCGCGCCTGCCTCTGACAAGCTGGATAACGGAACGACGGGAAACACTGGTCCCGCCGTGTTGTCGTATCTCGGCGTGAACAAAGTTGCAGGACTTTTTACTGCGGACTCCCCATCGTCAGTTCCCAATACTGGAGGCGCCGGTTCCCGAATGAACGGTGCATCAACCGAGCAAGCGCAAGAGGCTACCGACGCAAATAACAGCGCTAGTGCAGACGTCGTACCCGCATACGATCCTCCTTCGCCTCGCCAATACTTTGCACACTTCGTGGACCATCAGACTCTCTTCATCAAATTCCTCGAGTCTGTCGCTTCGACACTTTGGAAGCAAAAAGTTTCTGTGGACATACGTCCAGACAATATTGCAAAGTCTCCTCGACCCGCAGAGCTCCCGGAGGACGATGATCCGAAGTCAATCGACCAGAGGGCTGTCTGGAACACGTTGCTCGAGCTTTATCTCTCTTCTTTCAGGACATCGGACCGAGAAGCTCGCAAAGTAGCGAGGAGTAAAGCCCTCGGCCTATTGGCGGACAAGGACAAGCCGTACGATCCGGCACACGCCATGATCTTGTGCTCCACCGCCGGGTTCACGGACGGCCTCGTCGGGCTTTGGGAGTCTATGGTCATGTACGAGGATGTTCTGCGCTTCTGGATGGACCAAGATAAAGACGCAGAGTCTGCGGCCAATGGCGCTTCGACAAATGGAGACGACAACACTTTCGACGAAGCGCACCGACATCCCTCAGACGAGGTTCTTCGATGCATGGATCTCTACGGCCCTACGAACCTGCATCTCTACCCTTTGGTACTTCGGTATCTCACATCGTCGACCCGGGTTCTCTCCCGCCAATCGTCTCACATTCGGCGTATCCTGGCTGCCATTGACGAACACCGCATTCTCCCTCCTCTGGCCGTCGTGCAGCTGCTGTCCCGGAATGGAGTCGCAAGCGTCGGCACGGTCAAGGAGTGGCTCAAGTCGAAAGTGGAGGAGACCAGACAAGACGTCCAGAGCGACAAGCGCCTTGTGGAGAGTTACCGGAACGAGACGAAGGAGAAAGAGAAGCAATTGAAGGACATTGCAAACACCGATGTGCCCGAGACGTTCCAGGTCACGCGGTGTGCAGCTTGTCAAGGGCAATTGGACCTCCCCAGCGTTCACTTCATGTGCAAGCATTCCTATCACCAGAGGTCAGTTCCCGTCAGAGTGCGATGCAGTGGAAGCGAGCGGCAGGCTGATGAATCAGGTGTTTGTCTGATTCCGATCCCGAGTGCATCCTCTGCGCTAGACAGCATTCGATCATCCGCGAAGTGCGACGCGGCCAGACGCGACTTGCGGACCGGCACGACCTGTTCCTTGATGAGGTGCATGAAGCTGAAGATGGGTTTGCCGTCGTAGCAGGCGCGTTCGGGCGGGGTTTGATGAACAAACAGGTAGACGAGTAGGGAGACTTGGATTATTTAGCGATGCTGTCTGCAAGGGAATATCATGCATAGTACATCAAACCCAGTAAAGCACCCCTCGCCGAGGAGTCCTCGTACAAGAAACGGCAGTACAGGCAGGCATCGTAATAGATGCGGAAGCTGTTGAAGAGATGGTATGACACTGGAAGCACCAAACGCTGGAGCTGTGACAGAATCGGTAGGTTTGCGGATGGGAACGATGACGGGTACGAGACGACACATCTTCGAACTATGTCCTTCAGGTCATAGCAGCCGCCCTGACAAGCTTGTCGGCTAGATCTGCTTAACTGAGGGGTGAGCAAGAGCGATTGTAGGCCGCACAGTTACGCACCGAAATCACGATATCGCTCCTTCCTATCCGGGTCGATCACAGCCAGACGATCCAGTAGCTGCTTTGCGTCTGCACGGAGCTTGTCAGACTCTTCAGGAGCGGTGGTGTTCAAGCGGGAGAGTATCAAGGTATAGTGTGCCAAAGCGCCCATGCACCCTGTGGGTCAGTGGGCTGGGTTGAAGGGCGATGCAATGTACACTTTGAATCAGGCTCAGTCTCGTGCAGCTCTCTTGTCGATTCCAGCTCTCGTCTCAGTACGCCTTCCTCGGGTTCTACGCGTAAGTGAGACTATCGGGTTCACTCATCCAAACGCACCATTTCCAACCAGCCAGCGATGATACAGCCATCCCGACTGGTCTCCGGGATCCGTCCATAGGGCTTGCCTGACCAGTTCAAATTCTGTCCTTTAGCACGCACCATGGGGTACGATCGAGTCTTCACCAACCACTATCCTTCTCCCGCGCGATCGTTTCGGGCGATTGACCTTCCCACAGCCCCCCGAGGATTTTCGTCCGACAGTGCCAAGCTGAAAAGTTTGAAAAGTTGGCCTCAATTTTCTTTTGCGTGTACTTGAGTTCGTCCTGAGCCGTCCGAGGCGGTGTATAGCTATCCGGGAGACTGCGGAGGACGTATCGCCTGTAATCCCAGGCGTGGACTGGGACTTCAGCCTTTTCCCCTTTGCTATGGTCCTCGACCGCTTACAGTTACGCGCGTCCGCGTCTAGCATCTTTTCGATGAGCATGAGCTCCATCTTCCAGAACTGGTTTCTCCAGCCTTCCGAGTCGTCTGGCCCGGGTGGGACGGATTCGAGGCACCATTTTCGGTGGTTCCAGATCCAGTAGACCTTTGGGTGGACTTGGAGGTACGCCGTTGTCAACCGCAGATCCGTCGTGAGCAGCTTGACAATGTCTTCGGGTGTTCTGCTTTCAGTGCTGGCGTTTTTGATGGATATTTCCCGAAGCAGCTCCTGTCGCGCAAGTGCAACGGTGCTGTATACGAGGGCACTTACGAAGCTGGGAAGAGCCCGTTGAGGAGGATGTTTCGTCGGTAGTTCCATATCGTGTAGAATTCAGGATTGAGGTCCAACAACTCGGTCGTTTTGGCTAACGCTTCCTCGGAATAATCCCTCTCTTTCCGCTGGATTGTCAGCACATGGTGCATCACCGATGTATATCACCTACTCTGGCCAAGACGTCTTGCTGGAGTGAAACGTAGGTCTGTATTTTCGCCTCCTCCTTCTGCCGCTTCGCCTCGGCCGCTTGGGCTGTCAGTCGAGATCGCTTGACTCCGTGCTACGCGTGAGCTTGGGCACGCTGTACGATTTCGGACATACCATGGCAAGTTGCGATGACCTGTCGAAGAGAGATTAGGGGTGGAGGACATAGCCTTTGGATCTGCTCTCCGTGTGTCGGATGACCGAGATGGAGCCCCAGGCGGTGATACCCGAGTTGTCACTAGCGCATGGCGTCAGAGCCAAGTTGGATCGTGAACAGACCACTATCATCAGCGTCGAAGAGTCATCACTCTTATCTTGTCTCTCAACTATCGCCATGAGGTTCCCTAGCACCAATAACACTCTCTCCCTCGCGCGCAGGGCATACGCGACTAGTCCGCGAACCCCTCTGCTCGTCACTCCTTCACAGCTCAAATCGCTGCCCATCGCAAGTCCACACGACCATGTCAGAACGAGCCGTATCACTGACACATCCAGGCGACGACACTCCCGTTGGACGTGTCATGGCATATGCCAAATAGCGACAGGTCGTCCCTCGCCGAGTTTCTCTCTGGCCCGCGGATCCCTGGCGCAAAGCGTTTCGACTTGGACGAGGTCGCCGAGCTCGACCCGGCCAAGAACCCCTTAAGCCTGACTCACATGTTGCCGTCGGCAGAGACGTTCCAGCAGCACGTCCGTGAGTGCTGCTCTTTCTAGATCTGTGGCTTTGCGGCTATTTCGGACATCTAGGGGTTGCTTTTGTTGCGCACGCTGCCTCGAGGGCGACAGAGGGGTCACCTCGCCGTGAGGCACGCGCTCACAAGCAGAGAAGCTCGGTATCACCCCGGACACCCATCTCGTAGTGTACGACACGATCGGCGTCTTCTCCTCTCCTCGTGCTCTCTACACCTTCAAGGCGTTTGGACATGACAAGGTCAGCGTGCTCGACGGTGGACTCCCCAGGTGGTTGCATGAAGGCTACGACGTCGAGGTCGGCGAAGAAGGGGACGGGCGCGGTGAGACCGACTACCCATTGCCGAAAGGACCCAACCCGGACTTTGTGCGATGTATGTCTCATCCCACTGAGTCGGTCCGCCCAGAGACTGACCTTTCAGCCTACGACCAGATTGTCAAGAATGCAGAGCTGGGACCAGGGAGCAAAGAGTACGAGATCGTGCTGGACCATCGACCTCGCGCTCGGTGAGTCGTACTTCTCACGATCGAGCTTGCAAAAGTCCTCTCCGGGCGCCTTCGGGAATGGTGGCCGAACCCTAACGTTTCAGATGGGAGGGATCGGCGCCTGAACCTCGACCCAACCTTCCCAGTGGCCATATCCCCCACTCTCTCCCCGCCCCGTTCTTGGAATACCTCCTCCCCTCGACCGACTCGAAGCCTTACACCTCGTTCAAATCCGTCGAGGAGCTCAAGAAGGTTCTGGTCAATGCCGTTGGAGGCCAGCAGGCATGGGACGAGCTCGTCCGAGGGGATCGCAACGCTGTCTTCACGTGTGGAAGCGGCATGACGGCCGCGGTCGGCTGGCTGGCGAATGAGCTGGTCAGGGAGAGCGAGGGATCCAAGGCCAAGACAAGCATCTATGACGAGGTGAGCCATGGGCCAACTTTTGTCGGGGGCCACACTCACACACCCAGAGCTGGACTGGCTATGCCAGTCGTCCCGAGAGCAAGATCGAAAAGTCGGCTTGATTGGTCCCAAGGACATAGGAACACTTTCCTCATATGTACATATTCCATGCAGCGAATGAACTTCGACCGGTCAAACGGCACCGCACGAATACAGGGCAATATATACGCCCGAGTCTAGTCCACTTCCTTCATCTCCATCCTTATAAACAGACAATCGTACACATCTCAGGAAAGAGTTAACGTAACAACAGACTCTACCTCAATCCATGATATCCGTTTCCTTCTGACTCTCCTTCTTCGTTCTCTTGATATACATCACCAGCTGCACGCCACACTCCTCTCTCAGACACCCCTTCATCCCCATCTTTTCATCGCCTGCGAGCCGAGTTGATCGCTCGACACCATTGTAAGGTGTTGCTCTGCGAAGCTCCGCTGAAGTAGTAAATTGTCTGCAAGAGTCAGCTGTGTCGGATGTCCCGTGTCGCAGGACTCACCTTGTTGTCCACCACACGCAACACATTGCCGTGGACAATCGAAGCCGGCTCTCTCAGAGTAGCCATCCGCAAAACGTTGAAGAGATCAACCTGTCCCTCCCAGTTGTCTTGTCCAGGTCGTTGCTGTACCAAGACAAGCAGATCGGTACAAAGCACAAGCATCATCGGTCGATCCATCGGCTCGGGGACAATGTACTCCACGGGAACGACGACCTTTGACGAGGTGATGGTTTGCTCGTTGTCGACGACCAAAGTGCTATTCACCTCGACAAACGACGAAGCCTTCTTGACCAACCGGATCAGAGTCAGAGCACCATCCATGATCAGCTTTCGGTGCGGCTGGACCAGGGGCGAAGGGCCACGAGACGAAATGCGTTGTTGCCAATGCAAGAGTCGCAACCTCGAATCGGCGTCCCGCTTCTCCTCATTCATCAAGGAAGCCAACGAGGCAATCTCGTTGAGCGCGTCGTCCAGGGTATCTCGCGGGCCGTCGGTGCGTGGCAGCGTACACATGGCCAGGTCCTCGAGGAGCAACTTGTACCGCGGCACACGTTGGATAGGCAGCAAAAGATAACTCTCGAGATTGATCTGCGAGTGCATTGGGTGCTCTCGGCATCGCTTGAGGAACGTCTTGACTCGCTTACGCTGACTGGTCGACATCAAGCTGCCCGAATGCGGGACGGGATCCCCCGCCGGAAGCGAGACGGCTCCGAGTCCGACGCCGACACTGATAGCGGCGGAAGAGATGCTCGGCGTGCCAATAGGAGATCTAGTCGAGAAGGCAGGTGTCGAAGGCGCCGAAGAAGGCGCCGTCCAAGTCTTCATCCTCGACAAAGCATTGTCAAAGTTGTTGATATAGGTCGAGTATTGCTTCATGTACGCAATGTACGTTCGGAAGACTTCTCCGACAGCATGGGCCGTCCTTGTCGACAACTCTCCGTCCTCGTCGTCCGCCCCGTCGAGAAGAGGCTTGACGGCTTTCTCGAGAGCGGGAAGCAGGTTGTCCCGGTGGATAGACATGATCGATTCGATACCGCCGAAAACGACTTTGCGTTCGGCCGCGGGGACGACTGTCTCTGCGCCCTTGTTGGTGTTGACCGGTTGACTAGCAGGTCGGACGTAAATCGTGACCAGCTCGCCCAGTCCTCGAACATACGTCCTCTCGGTCTCGTAGATCTCTCTAAGGACTCGAGCTCGCTTCGCTTTGTCATTCTTGAACTTCTTTCCCTCGTTCAGCTCCGGTGCTTCTGCAAAGGAACCTCGCTCGCTTTCCATAACGCTCGCTGTGGATGGATTCCTCGAGATGACCCGTTCAAGCGTCGGGCGCCGAGCCCGTCTCGCTTCCGAGATTGAACCACGCCCGTTGAGCGATGCGGGCGAGGCCATGTTATCGGAAGGGGCAGACGAAGCACCACAGCTACCCTCGGCAGTGGACACGACCTCGAATCCACCGTATGGTTCGACAGGGGGCCGAGAAAGATCATACAGGTCGCGGAGGTATGACTTGATTGTTTCCAGTCCGGTGGCGTACCGCATCTCCGAGTCCGACTCGACCGAAGCAGTTGTAGTTGGAGGTTCCGAGAGGGCAGAGGAAGCGGATTTGCCGTCGCCAGAAGCGATCTCACTTTTCGAATTACTCGACTGCCGATCCTCTTCGAAGATAGGCACTGGAGGCATGAAGGGCGAGGTCGACGGGATAGCAATGTTGAGAGAAGGCGGACCATCCACAGGTAGGAAGCTTCTTCTCTTGCCTCGCTTCGTAGCAGCACCTCCGCCGTTGCCAAAGAGAGAGGTGGGGAAAGGCAAGGGGCTGACTGATCCTCCAAGGGGCAATGTCGACGAAGACGTCGCCGTTGTGCTTCGTCCGAGGTTGCCCGCCTCATTCGCAGGTACCAGCTTCCTCGTTGGAAGAGTCATAGCTGAGCGAGTCGCGTTCATGGGAGGTCGGACCGGACGTCCCGGGACAAAGTCCGTTCGTGCGTGGGGAAGCGAAGGCGGCAGCAGTTTGAGGTTAGCAGAGGCAGACGCCGCCAACGACGTCTTGTCCGACTTCTCAGATTTCTCTCCTTTCAATCGACTCATCGACATCTTGCGCAGGAAGCCCCATTTACTGGTCTTCGTCGAGGCACTCGTTGTCAGAGAGACGGACCTAGGCTGCGGCGGGGGCGAAAAGTCGTTGTCCAGAGCGACGTTCCCCACGATACTGGCTGCTCGTCTGCGTTCACGAACCCCAAGGTTCCCGAACCGGTTGGGCGCTGACGGGCTGGGTGAATCAAGTCGCCTGAACTCTGCATCGCGCGACGGGGAGTTCGGACTCTCAAAGGCATCCGTGGGTCCGGCGGTATCGGAGTGCAGCTCGCTACTCATTCCTGTCAAAGTCCCAGCTGATCGCATCTTCCGCAGGCTTCTCTGAGGCGGAGACGGTCTCGGAGAGCCATCGTCGGGCGGTGCGAGTGGTTGCATCATCGGTTGAGTTTGCTCGAGCGGCGCAGAATGAGGATGGTCCTCGGCGATAGGCCCGAGGCTAGATAGCTGATACATGGATTGCGCCGCCGAGCTCGTCGGGCTGGTCCAGTCTTCATGAATCGAGGGCGGAACCGAGCCGGCTGGGGTCTGATCTGGCGACTGCACAGAGCTCCTAGTGCTGGCAAGGGAAGCCAGGGACGCGCGGGATCGCAGTGTCCCGTGCTGATAGGAAGAGGATCGAGGCGGTATCAGACCTGGTGTGACGGCGTTTGGTCGAGCAAGGATTGGAGCGACAATATGCTGCCATTCGGCGGCAAACGGGTTGTCATCAACTCGAAATGTGTCAAGCTGCCCTAGCAGGCATAACCAAGAAGGCAGAGACACCAGTCGGTTACGTCGAGCTAGCATTAGTAGAGTCCAGCCTGCACGCTCAGACTACTTACCGCAAATTGTGTGAAGACCTCTCATACTGGACAGTTCGATCGGCAGGCTTTGCAGCCCACACTCGTCCATTGCGAGTACCCTCAAACTGGTCAATTCTCCAATAAAGGTGGGCAATGCCCGGAGTGGGTTGCTCGATATGTTCAACTCCTCCAGTGAGGTACAGTATTGCAGTGATTCAGGTAAGAAAGAGAGGTAGTTGGTCGATATGTCGAGCACGACGAGGGTCGGGGCAAGCGCCGAGAGTAAAGGCGACAGGACGGACGACAGATCGCACCCAACATCTGGCAAAAGGAGGTGAGTCGTTCCTGAAGGTCAGCTGAGCCGAGCAGACTCTGGGGGCACGGTCACGCACCTTTTAGAGAAAGGATACCTTCCTCGGTCAGACCCTCCAGTCCGCCCATCTCCTCCAGCTTTTCCCCATTAAAGATCCGCTCCTTACCCTCCTCGACCAAAGTGACAGCCTCCGGAGCAACCTGCTCCATGTCGTCCGTCTCCCATGGCAAGTTGTGCGCATAACCTGCGAAAGAATAAGGGTTACTTGAGACTGATTCTCCCGTGGCGGAGACATGGGTTCCAGAGGTCGAGGTGGACGCGGTCGTGAGAGAGGAAGCGGCTGAATCGCTTCGCAGTCGATTCATCACGTCTCGCTTCCACGGGCGGTGGGCGAAAGAGTTTGCCGGCGACTCTGGCGCTCCGGTGCTTGGACTGCTGGTCACTTGAGAATCCCTTTGCCTGGCTGGGATCACCAGTTCGTCAGCAGTGATGCCCAAGCCAACGTGATCTTCGGCTCGGGTATACGTGGCCGGGATGTTGGGAAGAGGCGGAGGATGAGGGTGGTAGATGTTGTTGTCAGCGTAAGCGTGGTAGGAATATGCGCCCGAGGCTGTCGAGCTTTCCGCCGAAGAGTACGCGTTTGATCGTCCGGCGGTAGTCCTCATCCGTATTCTAGGTTCTCCTTCCAATCTCGTTTTGCCAAACTCTGATTTATAGTCAAATGGGCCACCTATTGAAGCGGGCGTTCCGGTTGTAGAATCTGCAGTAGACGATGTGACGATGCTCAACGTCGGTTCACGTTCTTCTTCGCCCTCGAAATCAGTGGTCGAGTACGCGTCGAGGTCCACGTCGAGACCGGGCGAATTCTCCAGCGCGTATTCGCGCTCGCCGGGTGTAGGATCGGTGAACTTGCGACGTGCAGGCCGGACAGGTCCGTCGACAGCAGGGGGGTACACGCTCGCCGGCCGTCTGCCTCTTCTCGGCCGTTGCGTAATGGTCGGCTCGGCAAAGGCTAGAGAAGAAGAGGAAGGGTTGAGGTCGTAAAGCTGCTTGTCGGCTTCTTCGTGGATGGGAGGGGTGGGTGGCAGGGAATGGGACAGGCCGGCGGAAGAGGGTCCTGCTTCTGCGTTTGCGAACATCTTCGCGTCCAGTTCGACGACGGTTCCTGCTCGAGAGGACGAATGTATCGATGGCGAGGGCGTAGGAGGGTACTGTTGGGATGCTCCAAAAGGCATGTCTTGGGCATTCAAGGTTGATTGATTGTCAACAGATCTCCCAGCGGCACTGATCGATAGAGATGATGACTTTGAACTCTGTCTGGGCCGTAGTCTGTACGCGCGAATTGGTCGAATCGTCGTGCAATGCGAAGAAGAAGACAGTTCAACGTCGACCGAGGAGGTGGGGGAAGCAGGCGTGGGATAATTGATGGGTTCCGCGTCGAAAAGGATGAAGAGGGATGAAGTGCGAGGGCGTCGACGGGTTTGGAGTGACAATGAGCGAGAGTGGGACATTGTTATTGTGATCAGCAATGGTACGGACCGGATGGTAGTACGAGTGAGTGAAGGAGGACGTGGGTTGGACGTTGAATACAGTGTACTCACGGAGTATGTTTGTTTTTTAGCTGCTAGCACCGACAAACAGATTGATTTGCTGATGTATGTCTCCCTTCACAACCTTGTCGGGAGATGGCGAGACGAGGTGTGTAAATCCCTTTGGAAACTCGGCAGCGTGTAGTCGCTTAGGAACCAAGGAACCGTAACGACTGCTGTTGGGGTCGGGTAGACGCAGACAGACAGAGAAGGAAGGGCAAGGTCGATGATGGGAGGAAAAGGCCGGTTTGATGTTTCAACGTCGATCAAAAAGGTCGCCTTGATGACGGAGGTGGTGGGTGGTGATAGTGGGCCGTGATGATGCGACAATCAGGCGACGTCAACACCCCTTCTCCTCTGATGCCTTGTCCACACGGAGACGACGGGCCTGATATAAACATGCATGACCGAAGGGAGAGGGCCCACGTCCCGGGTGGAAGGACGGGGATCGAGGGAAACGTACCGTATGTCTCGCGGCCAGCAATTGTGATGGCAAGGAGGTTCTCACGAGGAAGGTCACCTTTGGATAGTGTGGACCCAAAGTTTCCCAATCACCCTCAATCAATGATAAATAATGTTTGAGAGATGGCGAGAGGGGGAGTATGACGACCTGATGGTTGGGCCGCTCGACCGGAAAAGGGGTGACAGGCGGGGGGGAGGACTCGTACTACCATTAGTTGTCGCTCATGATGGCGGGCTCGTCATATGAGGTCGAGGTCGGTCTCGACTCGTCGCTCCCTTGTCATTCTGCAAAATGATGGGTGGAGTGAGACTCACCAGGCGTCCGCTGGGAATCGCAAGGTTTGATCCGACAAACTCTCCCTCTTTTGGACAAGTTTCCCAAGCGATGTAAGGTTATCCGGGTGTCGTCCCGCTTCTGAAGTCTTGCACGTCCGGTTACGCAACACGGCAACTATCACGCCTATCGCCAGCGAGTGGTTTGTAATGCGTGATCGAGCTTATCGACAGCCTCCCCGGGTTGAACAAGGAAGCATGCGCTGGGGCTGTCGAGCGCGGAAAATGCTGGTGAGGCGTGGAGGGGTCAGGCGAACTGCGACCCAACAGTTGTTTCACAGCCAGTGATCCCGTTCAGGGCAAGATGAGAAAGGTACAGCGAGCTGATGTTTCCGACTGGTTAAGGCGCAAGAGGGGAGAATGGGGGGTGGGTGGGTATCACAGCTGCCGGAACGGAGGTTGGTCAAGGAGGCGTACGGATTGAGATGGTCGATGATGAGATGGGAAGGGCAATGTCAATGAGTCTCGTGGTGGTTGGTGTGGTGCTGTGCGAAATTTGGGATGACAGCGAGCAGGTCGGATGTGATGTAGCGAGCGAGTTGCGGGGCCAGTGTAGGGTCTATGATCGTGATACCGAGCAAGTGATCCTGGATGGGGTCCTAGGTGTGATTTTAGCACCTTTGACATGAGAGCCGATAAAAGGCCTCGACCAAAAATGAGGGTCCCTACCTGAGCCTTCAGATCCTCGCGTGGTCAGCCAGCATGCCGTTACGGGTAGGCTCGATAGCACCCTCAATTCCTCGTCCCTATCCAGATAAAACAAGTCGTGGCGACACCACCCCCTGGGTTCAATCTTCTACACGTATCCCCGAAATGTATCGTTGCTCGTCTCCGGGGAAAAGGGGATGCAAGATGAGGGCGGTCGAGCAATCGGGTGTCAACAACAACTGGTCATTCTCACTCATGTTATGATCATCCACACCCCCCCCTCTCCCCTCCTGCCCCCATCTTTCTTTCTTCCTCGACGCGTATGCATCCTATGACTCGGGAATGATGCCGTATGTAATTACCGAGTCTTCCTCTGCCTCCTCGCCCTCTAGCCTCTATCTAGACCGCCACCGAAAATCGCTGGCGCAAATCCTTACTGACGTCTTGGAGTCTCAATATCAATCTTATCCTCCCGACATGACCCATCCAACGGGCCACGTTACAACCCCATACATCCGAGCGACTTTGCTCGGCTTACCGTCATATACTCGCGTCCTCGTACATTTACCCCGGCAGCCTCTGTGGCTTCTACGGGACGCTGCGAAACGCGAGTAACATCCGAGGAGAGGGAAAGAAGCTTCAGGTCTCCCTCGTCATATTCGGTAGCAACAACGCAGAGAGCGATCAACACGCTTCAGAGGCTCCGACGGCCGTCACGGACGCGAACAGTGACAATTTGACGTCGCAAGACGTCCGTAGAAGTAAACGCGACAGATAAAAATCGCAGCTGCAAAACAAGGATCAGCCACCTAGCAGTAGCTAGATGCAAAGGTACACACAACCCAACGCGCCTGGCAGACTTCCAACTTTAGACATGTGGCCGTACCCCACCGATACCGCAGCCGAACCATCTTGTGTTTGGTTCCTATACATCAAACTCAAATTGCAACGCCAATGCGTGGACCCGCCCCGGCGCGCCAAAGTACCTGCCACGGTCTGAGACAACAATGCAAACATGGGGCTGAATGAGAGTTTATTTTCAGATACCGATCTTGCTCACTACAAACCATATAGTCGAACAAACTACGCGTCGCTCTTGGCAGAGAGTAATCACCGTGTAGGGAGGGGCCTTGAGCCACAGGTCAAATAGACTCCTCATCTCTGGAGAAACAAAACACCATGCATTGTTGGTCAGCCTAAGGGCTTCTGATATCCTCCATGCCATCCTCGCTCCTCTCGTCCCCACTCTCCTCTCCGCTCATGCTACTGCCGCTCTCACTCCCGCTCTCGCTGTCCGGCTCACCATCAAATGTCGGGAGCTCCCGTCTCTCGACCTCGAAACCGAGCTTCTTGTAGCCCTCCTCCAGCTCCGCAGCTTTGCCGCTGTTGACAGCCGCGGCACCTATGGAGGTAGCCGAATCAAAGATGGGCAGCAAGTAACGCGAGATGACGTCTCGGATCTGCTGCAACGTGATATGTGGCAATCGTTCCAGCATAGCCCGATCGTCGTCCTTGCCGACCTCCTTCAACGCCTCATTGAGGTATGCCGTCATCGCCTGATGATAAGAACGGATCGACAAATCGAACAATCTCACTCACGGCAGCAGCGACAGTCTCCGACTTTCGAGCGTACTCATATGTCATGGTAGACCTAGCACCATCCACAATGTTCTGGTCGAGTTCTACTGATCCATCGGCCAAGCCTCTCAGCAGCTTTCCGCCGACTTCATACGCCTCTCGGGCATCTCCACTCTGACATTGTTAGTCCGATCACCAGATTCTGCTCACCCTGTAGACGGAGAAACCGGTCAATCCGGACTCCGGGTCGACCTCGATGCTCGCACCGTACGCAAGTCCGGCTCCTCGGATAGACTTCCAGAGGTATGACTCGGAGGCATTCAACACTGCAGCCGCGAGGCGGAGGGCAGGAAGGTCGGGGTGGGCCCATCCAGCCGGGCCTTTAGCATAGTGGTATGCATATGATCCCTCGATCGCGCCCATCGGGACAAGCACCATCTGCAGTCAGCGACGTGCGACTGCCGCAGACTTACTTTCTTCGACGGGTTTTGTCCCAACTCGGTCAACGTGTCCTCAGCAGTTGACAAAGGAGCGAGAGGTTGAGCAGCCTCTTTGTCAGCGTGTTTCGTTGAGGTATCTCACCTGGTAAGGGATGAAAGATCGCGCAAGGCTCGCTTTGGGATTCGGCAAATCGGCGACATTTCCAGCAACTGAAACTCGGACAACTGATGGGTCCAGGACTGTGCGTTAGCCAGGGAGCAACAAGAGCGACGCACGATATTGCCTAGCTTCTTCGAGGCGCTGGATGACAGTTTCTGGCTCGTCTTCCAAAGCGTTGGCCGTCTTCGGCACAAAGTCCAGCAAGGACAACAATGAACAGGCCTCAGAAGTTGACTTTTCCATCGAATAGGCCAGTCTGTTAATCCAAGATCGTGCTACTGATGTCCCTTGACGTTTCTCGTATGGCAGTTCTTGCAGTTGCTTAGCGATGATCACAGCGAGTCTTCAGTCAGCTAGAGCAGGTGCAAAACCGTACCTCTCCTTGTTGAAGACAGCTCCAGTGACGAGATCCCTGATCCACTGAACAGCCTTCTCGTAATCCGCCTTCTCGACCTTGAGGGAGATGACGAAGACTTCGGAGAATGCGCCTCGGAACGAGAAATGGGCGTTTTGCACAACGGTGAAGCTGTTGGTCAGTAGTGCTATCAAGGTCATACAGCGGAGCACACTGACTCGCTCAGTTGGTCGACAACTTGTTCGTGCGTCAGCTCGGAGCCATCGGCGCGTTTGACGCCCAGACTGAAAAGAGCGTTCTGAATGATCGAGAGGTATGGCTTGAGATGCGGAGGCACTTTGGCCGTGTCGAACAAGGCCGACACCATGACGAAGTTCGACTGGTCATTAGTTTCGTAAAATCTGGCGACTCACCTTGACGTGCGAGAAGTACGTCTGGAACGGCAACTCGACGTCATCCTTGTCGATGTGCCTCTGAAGCTCCCCCTGGTCGCCCTTGATCTCCTTGCCGGGGACGTTACAAACGGCCGTCTCAACAGGAACCCAGGTCAAGCTCGCAGGCTAGGGTCAGCGCAGTCGCTACTATCAAAAATCTTCACCCACATCGGTGATGGGGAAACCGCTGATCATTTCTGACGGGGGTGCAATCTCGCTTTCCGCCTTGGCCTCTTCGACCAGTCTCTCCAACTCCTTCAGCTTCTCCTCGCCGAGCTCTTCCCTTCGTTTGGCCAGTCGGTCCTTCTCCTCCGTCTCGATTTTCGAAGCCAAAGCGGCGGAAGGCTTTCCGATCATGTTGATGGAGGATGCAGAGACAAAGTACCTAATTTTGTCAGTGAGCCACAAATTGGACACTCACTTATCCAGAAGCTGGACCCAATCCTGGGCTGACCACTTCTCGAGCACCGCGTAGTCCTCGAGGTCATCGAATGTGACCGCGAGATCCTTTCCGTCTTTATCTCCATACAAGAAGTCTTCGTAAGCGCGTTTCAAACGGGGAATCTTACCTCCGATGACAGCGTCAGCAAGAATGCCGCTGACGTTGGACTCCATAGAGTTCAACAACTTTCGCTTATCTCGACGGATCACCAGACTCATCCGCTCCATGTCGATTCCCTCCTCACGCACAATCTTCCCCAGCTTTGCCTTGATGGCGTCCCCGAGCGTGTGAAGATGCTTGGCCGGAACGTCCGAAGCGTATCCAGTAATCTCATTCTTGTTCACGCGGTCTTCCGTGTAGAACCCGATCCCCGTGCACAGAGGCTTGGGAATCTCGACGAATTCTTTCTGCAACGGCGCTGTTGCCGACGAGGTGAGGTACTCGGATAAGAGCTTCACCGCAAGGTTGGTGCGATAGTCGGTCGGAGGCGGTCCGAGGTAGGTGAAGTAGATTTCTCCTATTGACTCGTCTTCCTCCATGAACTCGACTACTTGCGTTTGGTCCTTGGGAATGCTGAGAGGGAGGGCGGTCGATGTCTCGACAAACGGACGTTTCCATCCGGCGGGAGGGACAGTTTGGTTGGGAGGAAGATGAGAGAGGATCAGAGGGTCAACCTTCTCGTTGAGGACAGAGAAGAGTTTGTCCAGCGGCACGGCACCGTCGATCAACAAGCAAAGCTGATAGTCAGCGAGCAAAACCAAACATACTCACGTTGTGCGGTACGTAATATTGGGAGTGATAGTCCCGTACTAGTCGTCAGCTTGAGTAGGTCGCCAAGTCTGCCGGACTCACTTTGCTGCGCGGTCAAGACTCTCAGCTTGGCCATCAAGCCTCCGGTCTCGCTTCTATACGCAGAGGTCTCCGGGTAAAGGGCTCGCTGAAGGCTGAGAATCAGCGGGGTCCACTAACTGAGCTTACTTCAACGCGATCAAGTCACCGGCCGTGTTCTCCCGAGCCTGCATCTCGCTGTAGACGACACCAGCATCCTCGCCTTTGCCATTGATGTGGTGTACCTGTTTCGTCAGCACGCTCAAGACGTGAGGCTCACCTCGTTGACAAAACCGGCATCGGTGATCGTCGGGTGCAAGATGTGGTCGACATAGACTACTGTCAGTAGATGTTCGAGGGCGCCTTAGAAGACGCACTGGGCAGCATGTTCAAGAATCCTTCTGACCCAGCAGTGGCAATCGTGTACGCAGTGTCTGCCATCAGTCTTGAGCCATTGAAACAGCACGTACGATCGTTCGCGGTCCATGCATTCGTGCCATTACTTCCAGCTCGATTTGCGAGGTGATCGAGGACACCTTTGTAAGGATAATCTTTGGATCCCAGGAAAACCAGACTGCAATGTGAGAGAGATTTCGACGCATGATAATGTACTACTCACTGCTCGAGCGTGTGTGGTCGTCCAGTGTCATCGAAGACTATCAGGTCAGATTTGCTACCTCTGCTAACTCGGTAACGTACTCTCGGAGGCAATCGCAAAGTGTCCATTTGTCTGCACCTTTTTAGCTCGTGTGCTAAGCCTAGTGATATTGAGAGACTTACCACAGGCGCCGCATGATCGCCAACTACGACTGTCAAACCAGTCTTCTCGCTCCTCCACTTTGACACCTTGACAGGAGCATACTTGATGTCGAAAGACTGCAGGAGTTTGAAATGACCGAAATCACTGAGAGACGAAGCTTGCGTGGCCATTGTACGGCGGTAATGCGAAAAGGGGGATAATACAGGACGACTCGTAATCGAGGGGATGAGGTTGGACGGGAGGAGAGTTGAACCGATGGGCTGAGTCGATGTGAGACGAGTCCTGGCTAGAGCAGAGACACCTGTACGAAGTAGTTGGGATAGTCCCATCCGCCTGTGTATATACAGTCGATAGGAGTGAGGCGGTAGGGAGGGTTAGACTAGGTGTAGAGAGGAAGAGATGTCTTTGAATGCGATGAAAGTAGTCACTCGCTCGCTCGCTTGCTGCCTTGCCTGGAGAAGGTGGGTTACGTTTTGGAATGTTTATCGGAGATATGATCAATCTCCGCCTCGTACAATGATTTTGCCACCCGGAGATCCCCAACCCTCGATGGACTGGACCGGAACAACCACTGCCAATGACGTCTGGGCTACAGTCAACTGTTTGGCTCCATCCCACCTACCCTTCCTCGCACTACGAGTTGACACTCTCATTCCAGCTCGTCAGCCGATATGAGCGTCTCGCGGCCCAGAAAGGGGAGGATCAACGTTCCCAAACCACCGGCACCTGCGCCCACTGCTTCGACCTCCAGCAGCAAGCCGGTCATAAAAACAAATCCAGCTCTTCTCAGGCAAATTGAACATCAGAAACGAATGACTCCAAAGCTGTCGCGCGAGGAGAGACTCGCTCGAATGCCGGTCCAGTCGAGAGGTCCATCGTCCACCGATAGCGACAAAGGCAGAGGTGAGTCACCGTACGGTCACATTCAATTGCTAAGCGCTCCAGCCCGATCCATTGCCCTCTCAAGGACGCCTGCGCCTGATGACGATGATGATGAGGATGACTTGGAAGAAGTCCCGATACCTCTTGCCGGCCCTTCTTCTCCCTACCCCGGGACTCCTACGACACCAGGGACCAACCTGACCAGAGCCACTAACACCCCTGGAACGATAGATACCAGTGACGACAGCGACGAGGATGAAGCTGGAGTTTACTCCGACGGGCATGATATCAACACTGGCGAAGAAGACGCAGGTGTCTTGACCTTGGAGATTGGCGGAGAGACACCAGAAGAGCGCGAAAGGCGGATTGCTCTGGCTATGAGAAAGTAAGTCGTAGAATATGTGGGCCCCCTGACGGCTAGGAAACCCATCACCTCAAGGGATCGAGCTGTTCGGCTGGAAATACATAAAATGCATGTGATCGCTCTACTGGCTGCGACCCGCATACGAAATCGCTGGTGCTGTCACGCTCTACTGAAAGTATGAACCTCATCCTGGTGCATGCTGATGTCAGGCCCGGCTGCTATCATTGCTACCACACCCCTTGATCTCGTCATTCAATATCCCCCCTTCTCGCTTTCCCGACCGAGCTCAGAGATCTCGTCTGTTCTTCGATGCTCTCCAAGCCCTCGTCACATGGTGGTCCCAATCCTTCTTCGACGTCTCGGACTGGACACTTGGGATGCGCACGAGAACCTGGGATGAAGTGCAGGAGATCGTCGAGGCGCTGCCAAAATTGAAAAGAGCGGATATCTTCGCCGGAGGGTTGGAAAACCCCACAGACTGGACAGAGGCCATGGAAAAGCTGGAGGAACTGGGTGGGGGAGAGAAGTTACGATCACCGAACAGTCTGATGAAGAAAGCGCTACAGCAGGAGGGATCGCGGGACGTCTCGGCTCAACTGTTCGTGGCCCTCGCCCGGGCGTGTGGTCTCGGAGCTCGACTGGTGGTATCACTTCAACCTGTTCCATGGCGGGCAGAAAAGGTGGTGCCAAAGAAGAAGACAGGAGCAGGGAGGAACGGAAAGTCCAAGGCCAGTCGACAGGGCAACGGTGAACCTTCGGATGAGGACGAAAGCGAGGAGGATCTAGAGGAGGTACCCATACCCGACCCTTCGCGAAGCAGCGGGGGGCCAGGAGAAGTCGCCGATAAAATCAAGAAGAAGGCGACGATACGAGGAGCCGGTCGTCGAAGGCACCAAGATCCGGCGGATGTGTACAGGCTGAGAAAGCCCGTACCGCAGAAGTTGGGCTCTGCTTCCAAGCCGAAACGCAAGAAAGAGGGTGCGTGCTTGTCTCAGCCCAAGCTTATGCCCAGATCTATCAAACCAGCCACCCGTATATTGGGCCGAGATCTTCTCTCGGTCGGATCAGCGATGGGTCCCAGTTGATCCGGTACTCGGTATTATTCGCAAAAAGGCGCATTATGAGCCGACGGCGGACTCTGGACCGATACGTATGCTTTACGTGGTGGCTTTTGAAGAAGGTAGATGCTCTCTCAATAGTGTTACTGACGACCAGACGGTCACGCTCGTGATGTCACCTTACGATATACAAAAAACTTTGGTGCCAAGACGGTGAAACTGCGCCCGCCACCTCGAAAAGACGAGCCGGACTGGTGGTCGACCGTGACGGCATTTCTGGAACGCCCTTACCGCTTGGTGAGCTGCGGCGCACATCGCGGCTGATGATAGAACCGCGATGAACTGGAGGATGCAGAACTGGAGACAAGTCAGGTTTCGGAGGGAATGCCTCAACACATGAGTGGATTCAAAGACCACCCAATGTTTGTCACTCCTTCACTTCGGGGACGATTCCTAACCCAAACAGCTATGTCCTGGAGCGGCATCTCAAGCGTGAAGAGGTGATCATTCCCAAGAAGGAGATTGGAAAATTCAGAGGGGAGTCCGTGTACCGACGCGCCAACGTTCACACTTGCAAGACAGCCGAGAATTGGATGCGGAGCGGGCGTCGAGTCAAGGCGAACGAGGAGCCTCTCAAATGGGTGAAACAACGTGCTGTCACCCTACAGAAGCGGAGAGCGCAAGAACTTTCAATGCAGGAAAGCGGAGAAGCAATCCAACAGGGCTTGTACGCCGAGTGGCAGACGGAGGTGTATCGACCGCCACCCATTAAGGATGTACGTACCGGGTGAATGAATTTCCGCTGACTTGGCAGGGAATCATCCCACAGAATTCGTTCGGTAACATAGATTTATACGCCCCGACCATGTTGCCGGCAGGGGCTGTGCATCTCCCTTGTAAGTGAGATTGGTCGGCAAGTGAATACCACTCAAATCCTAGACAAAGGCATCGCGAAGGTGGCGAAGAATCTCGGGATAAGCTATGCGGAGGCTTGCGTATGTGCGCGATCCAGGACCTCGCTGATGTCAAGACCGGATTTGAATTTAAAAAGCAACGTGCGATCCCAGTCATCACTGGGATAGTGGTCGCAGCCGAGAATGAGGCTTTGGTTATGGATGTGAGTCTTCTTTCCTCTTGCAATTGCTAGGCGCTGATCTTAGGCATATGAGGAGTCTGCAGCTGCTGCAGAGGAAAGGGAACGCGCAAAGAAAGTGGAGAGGGCGTTAAAGAGATGGGCCAAGCTCATCAATGGTCTACGAGTCCGCCGAAGGCTTCAAGCAGAGTACGGATCTGGTGACGCGGTATGTGTTTTAAGTCGCGTATGGAGTGACCGAATTGACATGAAGCTTGAGAGCCAGCAAAGAAATCCATTGGCTGATCTGGCGGACGCCCCCTCGAAGCCTGTTGCGAAATCAGCCGCTTCAGTCATCGCCACGGCCAACCAGGATGCCGAGAAGGCGTGGATAGGGAGCGTGGAAGACAAGTCGCCTAGAGGCGATCCTATAGTAATCGGGGACGAAGAGGACGAAGAGCCCGCTCTAGAGCAGCCGACCGCCAGCAACGAGGTCGTCGACATCCGATCGGATACAACCGAAGAAATGGAAGAGGTTGAACCGCCACGGCTAGACGAGCCTATGGAATCTGCGGAGAAGGAGGCGATCACGCCTGCTACAACTGCTGCAAAGACTCCGACTACCAAGTTCACGCTCCGCGTGAACGCTGCGAGGGCCCCTCCGGCGGTCCGACCCCAGCGACAAGCGGCGCGAGCCGCAAAGCGTCGCGCGCCTTCCCCTGCCGAATCAGAAGCCCAATCTTCTGGCTCGGGTGGGTCAGCCAAGAGGAAGGTCTCGAAGAGAGCAAAACGCACTGTGCAAGCTGTACCTGCTCCGACCCGTACACTCCGAAGCAGGAGCTCGAAGACGGAGGATCAGGTCAAGGAGGAGAAGGAAGCTAGGGAGAGGATCAGAAGGGCGATGGCGAGCGACGAAGAGATGTCTGATCTGGATGGATGAGAGTCAAATCTTCGAGGGATAGGCCATGCATCATATCCTTTCCTTCTCGATGTCATGAATGAGTAGGGTTGCGTCATGCTTGATTCAGCGCTTCTCTTTTGCCCCATGGCAAGTCTCGTTGGGCAGAGGAGAGGAGAGTGTACGTTCGCCACCGGCTCCTAATGATATCAAGTGCCACATTGTCTCCACGTCTCACGGATAGACCTCCACCTCACAAGACCACCGTTCGCACCTTTCCTTTGTAAGTACATTCCTCACTGGCATACACCATTACATCGAGGTATAACCACGCCCTTGAACCCGTGCGGACGCTAGCGTGGAGCTGCAAGCACCTTTGGACGTAGATTCTTGCGTGGGGATCAAGGCTCTCAAACTCATCACCCGCGCGACATGGCGCAGCCGATCGAACAATGGATCACGGACATCCCGCCGGTGACCAGGGCATGGGTGATAGCGGCCGTAGGGACTAGTGTGCTAGTGGTGGGTGCTCTCTGCACATCTCGTGTCTCCCATCTGTCATGTTCGAGGATGTGATCCATGCTGAAACAACAGGAATGTCAGGTCGTTGCGCCCTTGCAGCTGTACTTTTCCTGGAAGGCTGCGGTGTATAAGCTTCAGGTGAGCTAGCAACGCTCCCTCTAACAGCGCTCATCAGATGTCTCTGACTGCGTTCTACCCCATTGTATTGCACTGGCTGACCACCTGCAGCCTTGGCGCTTTATCACGACGTTCTGTTACTTCGGGCCTCTCTCCCTCGACCTCGGCTTCCACCTGTTCTTCGTGTACGTGACTCCGTGGTCATTTGCGACTTGCCCCCACGACCCCAATCGCCCGTGCGCGGCCACAGTGCGCATGCCTTGACTGACCATGTAGAATGCGGTATTCGAGATTACTGGAGGAAAACTCGTTCTCGAATCGTCGGGCCGACTACGTCTGGCTCCTGTTCCTATGCTCCGCCTTCCTTCTCGTCCGTCTTGCATTCATTCTCCTCCTCACCCTCGTTCGAAACCCCACCTCCAGCTCTTGCTCGTCGTCGCTGCCCCTCTGTTTAGCGCTCATAGCCAGACAATATCACCCCTCCTAACCATGCCTTTCTTATCATCCTCCCTCGCGTTCGCCTTGACATACATCTGGTCGAGACGGAACCCCTCGGTCAAGATGTCTCTCTTCGGCGTTATCACGTGCGTGACTTTGATCATTGCAGCTTCGCACCTGGTATCGAATCTCACTCATAGTGTGACCGCGCCCTACCTCCCCCTCTGCCTCGTTGCCTTTTCATGGCTGTTACAGGGCGGATTCGACGCCGCCATCGGTGACATTGTGAGGAATCTTGTTGTTGGCTCCTTGACTCAGAACTGACATGCAGGTGGGGATACTTGCGGGTCATACATATGTGTTCTTACAGGACTATTGGCCCCGGGAGATGTGGTCAACGAGTGGTAAAGGCGAGATACGGACTCCAGCGTTGGTGTAAGTCAACGTTCTGTCCATTCCGGCTCCTGCAATCACTACAACACCCGCAACCGATCCTTGCTGACCCGCAGCAAGCGCATGTTTGGGCAGACCGACGAAGATAGATAAGATGTAGAAGTATACACGATGCACACATATTGACGCTTGAAAGGCGTGCAGTCCCACATTTACGCCTACGCACGTGGAATAGGTTCCGTGCCTGGCAAAAGTTGAGTTCGCGTTTTGCCATTCTTGCATGACTGCTTGGAAACCTGCTTCTATACCTTGACTCCGGATCATTATCGCCGCTCAAGATGGCACGCAAAAGTTCAGCCAAGTCTGGCTCGGGTGCCAAATTCAAGGCTTCCGCAGCTCCTGGGTCGGAAATCAACAAGATTGAGCGATACGAAGACACGTTGGAGAAGGGTGGTGTCGATGACTGTCAGTTTTAACCCACCCACCCCTTTGCAATCGAGGTCTTCCCGTAGACGCAAGCTGACATTCCCTGCAGTCATGTTCAAGCGAGACCAGCTCATGTTCAACGAGGCGGACGAGAGCGACGAGGAGGATATCAACGCCGAGCAAGGCGAGGAGGTCTTTGCGTTGAAACCGTCCAAGATTTACGGAGAAGACGACGAGGACGAGGACGAGGACGAGGACGAGGGAGAGTATGACGAGGATGAGGAGGAGTATGACGAGCAGCCACAGAAGAAGGGTCGCAAAGAGAAGAAAAAAGTCGACCTCACTGGCAAAGGGAGATTCGGCAAGGCGATCGAATCGTCCGATGAAGATGAGGAGGAGGAATCTGGATCGTCGGATGAAGATGAAGAAGGATGGGGCAGGCAGTATTACTCGCGCCCTAGCAACAGGAGGGAGAAAGAGGATGAGGGGGAGTACGACGAGACGCGCGAGGAGGAGAAGGAGATGGAAGAGCGAGAGGTTAGACGGTTGCAACGCAAGGCCAGGCAAGCTATCAGCGGTGCCGAGGACTGGGGACTGGACGAGGTTCCCGCCGGACCTGAAGAGTACGCCTACAGTCCTCCTTCCCTGCTATGCCTCCGCTGACGTCTAGAGCCGCACTCGAAGAAGAAAATCAAGCCGCTGCCGCCGCCGCCGCCGCGCCGCTGCCGGAGACTACCGACCCGGCAGCGCTCATCCGACACTTGCAGTCTCATGACCCGGTGAAACTCGCTCTCGCGAGGGATTTCCCGCTCGTCGTGCAAAAGCTGGAAAAGACAGCCAAGGGAATCGAAGCGATGATGGCCGAGGCAGACGGCGAGGAGAAGTTGCACAAAGGTCTTGGATGGCTCCACTACCGTAAGTCTACCCGTCAATCCACCTTCCCCATCGCTGACCTTTAGAAACCTTGCTCACCTACGCCACCACCCTCGCATTCTACATCCACCTATGCGCGCTTCCCCCTGATACCCGTCCCGATCTCTCTCAACACCCGATTCTCGAGCGACTGCTACAGCTCAAGGAAGGGGTGGCGATGCTTGAAGATCTCGACTTTGCCGCCGGAGAAGACTCGGACATCGATCCGCTCGAAGGAGACGAGAAGACCGAGGAGGACGTCGAGCTGGCAGAGCTGATGAAGGCCAAGAAGGAGTTGATGGCGAGGATGCAGATAGCCAGTGGGAGCGGAATGGAGGTCATGCCGGATGGTGAGGATGAGGACGAGGACGAGGAGGCGTACTATGATGAGGAGGAGGACATGGAGAACCTGTGGCATCAGGCGGGATTGGAAGACGGTGAACTGGACGACCTGTTGGCTGACGCCGACGCGGACGAGGAGGAGCAGGAAGCGCCGGCCAAAAAGTCATCAAAGAAGGACAAGAAGAAGAAGAAGGCGTCTTCTGAGAAGAGCAAAAAGCCCAAGTCCAAGGTGTTGGACGAGGAGGATCTCGATCAAGATGCCGAGGAGACGAGCAAGCCCGCGCACAGCTTCACGCCTCTCGAGGAACCGACCTTCGTCTCGTCCAAAAAGACGAAATCCCGCGACAAGGCGGCCCGGAACGACGATATCCTCGGTGACCCTACTGCGCTCAACGAAGCCGATGCAACGGACAAGGAGAGGCGTAAACGATCTCTGCAGTTCCACACCTCGAAGATCGCCTCGACGTCTGCTCGACGAGCAGCCGCCCGAGCATCGAGACTCGGTGGGGACGAGGACCTGCCGTACCGAGATCGACAGGCTGCTCGGGATGCCGCTTTGCGCAAGAACAGCATGGCTGATGCGCGAGAAGGCGAGGATCTGGACGGCAGCGAGTGGACGGAGAAGGACAAGAAGAGAGCGCGAGAGGTCAGAGAGGAGGACGGCGATGATGCTGGAGAGGACGACGGGGAGGACTACTATGATCTCGTCAAGAGACGGAAGACGGCCAAGGCGGAAGCCAAAGCCGCCGCTCACGAGGATTACCAGGCTGCCAAGTTGTGAGTCTTCAAAACTTTGTTCATTGGACCGTCCCTGATCCCAGCTCTGCATTCGAAGACGACTCGCACGAAGGGGGACCGAGAGCGCTTACCCGGGCGATCGAGAAGAACAGAGGTCTCACCCCGCGACGGACCAAGACGGGCCGAAACCCCCGTGTTAAGAAGCGACAAGCGTACGAGAAAGCCAAGCAGAAGGTCGGTTCGCAGCGTGCCGTCTTCAAGGGCGGACAGGCGAGCCTCGGAGGGTCTTATGCGGGAGAAAAGACCGGTATCAGTCAGGTTGTCAAGTCGAGGAAGTTTTAGGTGCGCGCGGGGGGACTATGGTGATTGCCTGCTTGCTTGCTTGCATGCATCTGTATGCTATGAAGAGATATTCTGTACATCCTTCGAATCTTTCTGTGATTTGAGTTGTGCCGACCTGACAGCGACTGGCATCTGGGGAGCGCTGGGCTGGACGGGAGGAGATGACTGTGTGCGTTGATCATTGATTAGGTCTATGGTGGAGAACAGGGCGGGTGTGCTGTTGGGTCGAGTGCCATCTACACCGCTCATTTCTTGCGGTTGCTGGGGGGCGGCCGCCTCTTTTTGAAGAGGGAGGAGGGAGGAGCGGGATCGGACACTGGGGCGGACACATCGGGTTTGACATCCTCGGCCACCGCTTCGGTGGTCTTTGTCGTCGTCACTTTCGACTCGTCCTTTGAAACAGGTTCGTGGCTCTCAGGCAAATCCGGCTTGACATCCTCGTCGAGGACCGGTTTACTGTCCGATTGTGTGTCCTCATTTCCAGACCCCGTCGTATCTTGCGCATCCTCAACCTTGTTCCACCCTCCATCGACATACGCCAGTCCCTCTTGTTTCGGCTTCGTCTCGGCGGTCGACGGAGTCGTCTCGACCTTGTTGAGCTCCAGCCTGCCCGTCCATTTCGCTCGATCCAACGCTCCCTCTTGCTCCCGCTTGATCTCTTCCTCAGACTTGACTCGAGCGGTCGTCCCACCCAACCCTTTATCTTTCGACTTGAACTTCAGCCCGCCCAGAGCGGCTTTCGGGTCCCAATCGTCCTCGTCGTACGGATCGCGTACGGGGCGTTTATCCCGATGAGCGAACTTGAACTCTTCCCCTTCGGCCTTCTCATCGTCTTCCACCGCGTACTCCCCCAACTTTCGCTTCCCACCCCACGAACCCTCGACGATCCCTTGATCATCGTCTTCCTCCTCGTCCAACCCCGCTTGGGGGTCTACGACCACCTGCCATGCTCCCGGCGCGTTCGCAGCACGCCCCTTGACTTCCTGCTCCACTTCATACGCCGTCTTGTCCGCTTCGTCTGTGAACCCGAGATCCTTCGCACTCGTGTAATTCGCCCATTTATCTTTCGGTTTGCTCGACTCGCGCGCTTTCGAAGTCGTTGCCCCCGCCGACGGGTGCATACGGCCCAAGACAGGTCCGGAACCAGGTAGATACGTGTCCTTTGCATACGCCGCTTCGGCCGCCTAGTCGTCAGCCCGATAAACCTTCATGATCGACGACGAAATCCTCTTGTCGAGGTCGCCTCCTCGCCTGACTCACAGCGTTGATCCGCGCCATCTCCGCCTCGGCCTTTGCCTTCTCATGCTTGGCCATGTTCCCCGTCTTGTACAGATCACGAATATACCGCTCCTTGGAGCCTTGGTGCTTGAGACCAGTCTCATGGTGCTTCCGGGACTGTTTCGGGTCAGCGTACTTCAACAGGGCAGAAGGCGATGGTGTCTAGTCTTACCGGTGCGTCATCCCGAATCCAGATGTTGCAGTACTTGCACCAGTACTGTTTCTTCGACACCCAATACCTAAGCTGTCAGCCACGGCGACATACTCTCCGTCGAGTTACCCACTCGGTCATTTTGCTTCGTCTTTCAAGGCAAGTACGAAGTAAGAAAGAATGACTAAACAACTGCTGCAACATGGTCGATCTCAAGATACATCTCGGTGGCGGCGGACGCCGAAGACGCCAGGCACTCAGTCATCCTTCGCAAGCCCATCCAACAACGATGCATTTCACTACACTGACAACGGTCACAACTTGATTATGCACAACCCTTTCGACTCGAGAGCAGTCCCCGCTCAACAACCTCAAACACCAGGTCGATAGATCTGTCCATCAGCTTTGTCCACCGCCCCTTCCAACGCCGTCGCAGCACGACAATACTCACCATAGCACGACCGGACTTGAGATCATCCAACCTATAGCTGACCTCCCCTGGAACACCCCTTTCGACTTGCAACACTTTCACCTTGTGCTTGTTCTTCACCTCAAAGTCTACCACGACTCCCACCAGAGGATCCTCGACCGATCCGATATGCTGCTCATAACCATGCAGACCTTTGCGGCCCTTGAGCTTGGCATCGTAGAAAGCAGCGATGTCTCCAGGTCGGGGCTGTTGTCAGTCTTGCACACCTCTTCAATAGCGAAGGCCAGCTCACCTCGTCGTATCGTTTCAAAACGGATCCAGCCTCCTGCTCGTAGACGAGCTGGCCCCATCCAGACTGAGGGCGAGGGATATGAGCACTCTCCATCGCGACAAGCACAAATCCGGCTGGACTGCCGTCCTGCATCGTTAGCTGAGGTTCAATGGATCCTCATGTCCACTAACCCCATAGTACGCCTTTTTGCCTTGGTCGAACATGGCTTTAGCAGCTCGCGCGAGCCTTGACCCGCTCTCTTGAGACGCGCTCACAAGCGCATCATATCCCGGTCTTCCGGTCCCCTGACCATGTCCTACAGCAGGAGATAATCCGGTCGACGATCGGCTCTGCGGCTGGTCGGGTGTTGGCGGGAGGGGAGCATCTCCAGAGACGGAGCGCGGAGGAGCAGCCGCTGGTGCTTGCCCAAGAGAAGGTTGACGGGTCACGGGTGAACCTGTGGGTCCCGACGAGGTTTTTGAGAACCTAGACGTATTGGATATCGATCGACGTGGCTCAGAGAACGAGGGGGACTGAGTCTGGATAGGCGGAGCGTAGCCGGCCTGGGAAGGTCGATTGGGAGGCGGTTGAGGAGCCTCCTCGAGCCCTGCATCTTCCGAGGTTATGATCGAAGCGGGCTCCTCGGTCATATGCATGTCAGCCGAGTGCGAGGGAGAGTAAGTCGTTCTGCTGGGTGATGCGGGAATCGGAGGACGAACGCCAGACAGCGATCGGATCGGAGAAGAAGGCGCTTCAGATGTGGATTGCCTCGCGGGTCGCGAAGGCGGAGGTGGAGGCGGAGCTTCGCCCTCGTCCTCCTCTTCATCCTCCTCTTCGTCCTTGGGCGGAGGCGGCAAGGATGGTCGGCTGCTGGGAACCGGTGGTCGACCAGCTGGCGGGGGTGGTGGTATGTCGTCGTTTTCCTCTGCCCCTGCAGAAGCGGCAGGCGGGACAGCACTTGGCCTACCAGAAGGGACCGGCGGTGCTTCTTCTTCTGTCGGTTCTTCTGGGAAATCACGTTGCTCCTCTGGTTGCTCGGTAGACGCCGGGCCATGATTGAACATCCCGAACCCAAGCGCCCCACCCGCACGCAGTCTGGCAAGAGTCGCTCGCCGTCTGGCTGCTTCAGCCTCCGGACTCTCTTCCTCCTCGGGTACGTCTCCTGGCGCAGTGGCTTCTTGGGGCTCTTCTCGCGAGGGCTCTTCTCGCGATTCGGTAGTGACAGAGCGATCCTCGATAGGCGATATGGGGGTTTCTACCTGTACATTCTGTTTCTCGTTTATGGGGGAGGTCGGCACTTCCGAGCCTGTGGTCGACATCTTCTTGACCGGGGGAGGTGGCGCTCCGAATTTGATGCCTCCGAGCTTTGCCATCCGAGCAGCGATACCAGCTCGTCGAGCCTTCTCTTCATCTTCGTTATCGTGAGACTCAGTGCCTAAAGGAGCCGGCGCGATTGGCGAAGTTGGGCTGAGGGCAGCGGAACGAGCCACGTTAGGCGAGACTGAGGATATCAGCTTTCAGATCTACCATGTGGCGGTAGAGCTCGGCTCACCAGGCGTGGCCGCATGAGGGGATGTGGGAACATTCGCGCTGGCAACGGATCCTGTTCGAATGGGAGGGGGCATTGTCGGTTTACGCTGAGGGGGCGGCGGTGGTGGTGCGTCATCCTCATCCTCTGCTTCTCCGGGCGCATCACCAAGGACAGCAGGAGAAGTATCCTCGGTTCCAGCCTCACGTTGTTGGCGTGGGGGCGGAGGTGGTACCTGGTCAGTTCCCAGTCTTGTGCTCGACAACAAGACAGCAGGAACAGGGGGCCTGTTTGCATCTCGAATGGGCGGCGGCGGGGGAACACCATCCTCGGCATCCTCCTCGTCACCTTCTCCTGCTGCCTCACGCTCTTCTTCCTCTTCATCACGAGGAGGTACCAGAGCGGACCCGACGGGAGGAGGAGGGATCGTCGATTCCTTGCCGGGCGATGGAAGGGGTCGAGGCCCTAGCGGCTTGTCTGATCCGCCTCTCGGGGCCCGAGGTGGAGGCAGCGGTGCTCCTTCTCCGCTCTCGCCAACGTGTTCTCCTGATAAATCGCGCTCGTGCCTCAGTTCGACTTCGTCTTTTGGCAGATCTGCCATACCCGGGCGATGAGGGGGCGGGGGCGGGGCTTCCTCGTCATCTCCCATCGCTGTCGTAGGGCCAGAGGGTCCCGGGGCTTGCAACGGGACAATCTCGGCCGGCTGCAGTTTGGGATGGTTGTCCGGGGAAGGGGATGCGACCGCAAGCCGTCCAGCGGCCGCTTCGTCAAAAATGTCATCCTTCTCTGCCCCACCTTCTTCGAGTCCCTCCTCGACTTCTTGGGCGGGGACATGTTCTGACGTAGTCACAATATCGCCGGCGTCACGTTCGTCCACCTGTCCAATACCTCGATCGTGGCTATCCGCGCCGCCGATTGCAACTACCACTGGGGCGGGCTCTGGATCTTCGCCGGGCGAAGGAGTCGTCGGCTTCACCGGGGCCAAAGCGATGCCGGCAGCTGCCGCCCCCTCTGCACCATGATCGCCCCGCCCTGTCTCCTCTTGTATCTTCTCCAAAGCCAATTGTTCGGGTGTCTTGGCCAACGGTTTCTCTTCATCTGCCACCATGACCTGAGGGGGCGGTTCGATTGTCCCATCCTGACCGACTTGCTCTACTCGCTTCTCCAATTCGGAAGACTGGTCGGTCGCAGCTGGTGCGCTCGAGGTCTTCGCGGGCGCACCACCGCCACGCCGTCGAGGTGGGGCTGCCCGACGAGGAATGGCCGCAATCGGAACTGACGCAGGAGGCGATGTCGGCTTGACAGACGGCGAGGAATCGGTTTCCGAAGGTGCAGATGGTTGGTCAGAGGTAGCTTGAGGGAGAGGCTCCGATTCTTCCTGTGACACGCGTGATCCCTCCTCTCCTGCGGGTACCGGCTCGGGCTGTTTCTCCACCGGCTCCACGGACGCCGTAGTGGCCTGTTCCTGCGTAGGCTTCCGAGCGGGCTTAGGAGGAGCAGCGGCCGCCATGCCCATCGGGCCCCTCGCTCCCAACTTCGCCATCCTAGCAGCAATCGCCGCCCTCCTAGCTTTCTCCTTTTCTTCTTCAGTCTGATCCTCCTCGTCGTTCTGCTCTTCGCCTAGAGCTGCAGTGTCTTCTCCGGTGGACGCCTGCGTTCTTGTTTGGGCGTCTTCATCGTCGACTTCCGCTTCCTCCGGCTCAGGTTCTGGAGGAGCCGGTGGTCTAGTCCACACCTTGCCGGAAGGTTTGGGAGGAGCGGGTTTCTCTTCCTTGGGCGCGCCGAACGCTCCGCCAGCTCGCAATGCCGCCATCCGTTCTTTCAAAGACCCACCGGCCCCGATAGAGCTCGCCGCGTCTGCCGCAGACATGCCAGTCCCCTCTTTCTTCTCTTCCGAGCTTGAAACAGACGTTGATGCCACGCTCGGCTCCGGAGCAGGTGCGGTGGTAGGGGCTGATGGTGCTGTCTCTTCACCTCGAGCTTCTCGCTCCGCCCGCTCCTTCTCTTCCTGTTCTTGCCTGAGCTTTTGGCGTTGACTCCAAGTCATTCCACCGGTAGCGGGCTTCGGCTTGACAGGCGGGGGAGGAGCCGCCTTGTTCTGTGCAGCGGCGAAGAATGCCAGACGATCTTTCAGAGTCATCTTGGATGGCGATTGAGGTTCTGCCGTCTCGTCCGACCCGGTAGCCGCGGAAGCCGAGGTCGAGTCGGCTGCTTGGGGGATCGGGACTGGAGCTGGGGGCTGGGGTGGGTTGGATGGCTCAGATGGCTCGGACGGCTCGGTCTGAGGTGGAGGAGGCGCTGTCACAGGCACTGGGGCGGGCTCAACTTCTTTCTTGATTGGTTTGGCTGGTGCTGATTCCTCTGATGTTGTCCCTTGTTCCGCTTGGGCCGCCGCGGCAGTCTGAGCCCCCGGTTCATCCTGTTCTTCGAGCGGCACGATAAAGTCCTGTCTTATCAGCTTGACTCCAAAGGTGGGTCAAGCACACGCACTTTGGGAAACCCGCCCGACTTTGAACCGTCCAATAGCTCTCCCACGAGCCAATCCTCGTCATCTGGTGAAGGACCCGTTACTCTTATCCTACGTTGTCAAAAATAGATCTCGTTATTGTGAGCGCAACACTCACGTCTCGTCCTTGGCAAAGGAAAGATCGGTCGCATGGGGGGACTTGTACTTTAGGCTGTGGGGTTTCAAGTGGGTGTAGCAAGATGGGTGTTGGAGATGGATCATGGATTCGAGGGGTAGAATCGAGGTCAGCTATGCGCTGCGATCGTCATCGGTGAAGACTCACGTTGTTCTAGCAAGGTAAGGGAAAGACGACGACATGGTGTCTAGTCATTTGATGTTGATATGTCTAAGCTATTGGGATATGCTCTCTCGTGCTGCTCCTGTGTTGGGTGTATGATTGAGAGGTACAGCTGGATATATACGATCCAAGCAACGAGACGTGAGCTGGGTCGACGGTGAATGACTACGGGGAGGAGAGGGGGCCGGGGGGGATGGTCGAAAGGGGGGGCCCTGCAATTGGTGTCGTCACTGGAGCAGCAACGTGGTCTGCCACTTTCGGCGATCACCGCTTACGATCTCGTGCACCGTGACGAAAACATCCTAAACCCCACCTGGACCACTTCCTCCGACCTCAACCCACCCTATGGTATAAAACCCAGGTCGTTCCAATGAGTCGACTCGCGCTTCCGACTTTGAGAGCTGCGCCCAATGCCACTCCGGGGCCATCGAGCGTTCCGGCACGGTATTTTCACGGTTGCTGGCTTGTGGCTCCGCGCACGACACCACGCGTTCAGCCAAGCTCGACACGGTATCGAAATGTTCGATTCAACTACACGGCTTCAGGCCAGGTGCTCGCCCCCATTGGAGTCCCTCACAAGGGTGTCGCGTTTGAAGAGCTGAGCAATGGGCTTTCCGCATCGCAACCTTGCTTCGGGGCTAGAGGGGACGAGATATCCCTGCTCTCATCGCCCCAAGAGTTCTATGGCACGCTGTTGGAAATGATCGGCAGAGCCAAGAGGCGGATCATCATTAGCAGTCTGTACATCGGCGCTGAGGAGTCTGAACTGGTAAGGCCCGAGCCGTGTCTCGTGAACCCCAACTAAACTCCAGGTCGAGGCTCTGCAAGCTGCGCTTAAGAAGCGGCCCTACCTGCGAGTGACGATAATCCTGGATTACCACCGGGCCACTCGGTTGTCAAAGTCTACAGACCACCCACCGTCGACTGCTCATCTCTTGCTGCCTTTGCTGGAGCAATATTCGGACAGATGCGAGGTATGGCTCTATCGGTCGCCCAAGTTGAGAGGGATCATGGAGCGGATCGTACCGGATCGGTATGACGAGGGATGGGGCACTTGGCATGGAAAGTGGTATGGGATAGACGACGAGGTGATCATCAGCGGGTGAGTCTTGACCTGTAACCCGTGCTCCGGGGCTCACGAACAGCGCCAACCTCGCCAGCTCGTACTTTTCCAATCGACAAGACCGATACATCCATTTCCGATCCCACCCGTCTCTCCTTTCCTACCTCTCCTCCCTCACCCGTCTATTCACCCAATACTCCTACCTACTATCGCCATCACCCCCCCCCTCAATCTCAAGACATCACCTCGTACCCTTACCCCAGCCACCGGGCTCTTCTAAATTCTTCGGAACAGCCTCCCTGGTCTGGCCCACACCATCCATCCATCCTCGAGCGTTCTCGCAACACGCCTTGGCGACGTTGAGCGCGTTTCAAAAGTCATGGAAAGCGTCCAACGCGAGCAGAATGAGGCGGGTCGATGTCGACACTTATTTCTGGCCGGTCATACAGGCCGGAGTGCTTGGGATCAAAGAGGAAGAAGCCGCCTTGGGCAAGGTATGGGAAGCTGTTCGCAGCGCCCATGCCACTGAGGACGAGAGGGTGTCGGTCGACCTGACGAGTGGGTATTTCGGTCTCTACAAGGCGTACAAGCGCGCTGTGATCGACTCGCCCGCGCCCTTCCGCGTTATCGCCGCCTCTCCAAAGGTGAGATTGGACATCTGACAAAAGGAGCCCACTTGCTGACCCGCAGGCAAACGGCTTCTACGGTTCTGCTGGTCTTTCTCGATTGATCCCTGAAGGATATACGTTCCTGGAGAGACGGTTCTGGCAGGATGCTCAGAGCAAAGACCGCCTGTGGCAAGGCGCCGACGACCGAGGTGTGCGGCTCAAAGAGTGGGAGCGAGAAGGATGGACGTATCATTCCAAAGGTCCGTTGTCGTCTGTGTGCTCGAAGAGAGAGTCGAGCTCAAAATCAGGCATCTGGGTATCGCCTATCAAACCGCAGAGCGCCCCTTTCATGACGTTTATTGGTTCGTCGAATCTTTCCACGCGGTCATTGCAGCTCGATACCGAGCTGTCGATCCTCTTGTCCACCTCGTCGCCTTCCCTTCGCCGTGCTCTCGGGGCCGAGGTCAAGGCACTTGACAAGCACGCCGTGGATGTCGGAGAGGAAACGTGGAAGAAGGAGGAGCGACAAGTGTCGCTGTTGGCAAAGGTTCTCATCGCACTTGGCATTGACGGCATGCTATAGAGGGTGGTTATTACACGCATGATCGCCATTGCATGTATGGTCCATTCATCTCGCGACTGAGTACTTGTAGGGCCATCATCGTCTGCATGGTCCTGTAACGGCCTGAAAGCAGATAGGCGAGCGACGTGCATTATCAGAAGTATTTGCTGCTAACCCGATATCTTTTTGCACGCCTAAATTCTGATACACGCGACGCGCTACGTTGTCCTTTGACCCGCCCCGACCCCCCACCCACCCGCTGCGCTCTCTTCTCCCGCCGTCGAGGGAGGCAACGCTCTCCACCTGCGACTAAACAATTCATCTCTCAAGCATACCGACATTAACCTCGTCCTCTAGGTTCATCTCGATCACCTAGACGTCGTCCAGACACCTTCAAGCACCCCTAAGAGCAGGTCTCGATACACGCTCTCTCATCTCTTAGCGGTGAGTGGTGTTGAGCTTCCCACCCTCACGCGATCGTGCTTGTACGGTCGGGAACCGGCTTTGGTGTCGAGTCATGGCTCTTCCCACAGTCTCTTGATCGCCCCCACACCCTTGCCTTTCAACAGCAAACCGTCCCCTATCCCTCTGATCTATCCCCTGCACGTCTCGTACAGTTCATTGCGATGGCGACGATTCACGCCGCTATCGTCAACACTTCCACATCCCGCGCATTCACCTCGCATGCCTTCCTCGTCGCACAGACCATCTGATGTCTCCCACGCACACCCATCCAGACTCCAACACTACCACCAGAGCTGACCAGTCCCAGGTGCAGGTCCGATCTCTCGGCTGGTCATCGTCGGATCGGTTTCACTCCACTTAACGACGCCATCGCCAACTGACACCCGTGTCTATACCTTTCCCGCCAAACACACACCCATCACTACTCATCCTCGACATCACCATGGCATCTCAAACACTCCGCCCGCATCGATCCCCTTCCCCGGGCCCCGCCCCATCGACGCCTGTCAACCCCTCCAATCCGGCTAAGCTGACGCGTCAATCCCTCGGCCCTCCCAGTACGACCGCTGGAGCGGCGAAAGGTTTCTCGGGGCTCGGGATCACCTCGCCTTCCTTTGGCTCACAGCCTCGACACGTTTCATCCTCGGTCGCTCTTGGAGGACGAGAGTCCACCTCGCCCCGGCCTAGTTTCGGAACTTCTGGTGGAAGAGCTGTCTCGGGCGGCTTTGGCGCCCCTCGACCCAGCTCCGAGTTCTTGCACAGCGGTATGCGTGGCGAAGCCAAGACTCCAGAAGGTGCGTATAGGATAGCACAGATTGTCAAGTATGCGGAACTCATCCTAGCCGAGCAAATCGACCAATGGTTCAAACATCTGGCCAGCTGGGAGGCCACGTTGGAAGAGATGGCCGCTGCGTCGACCGATCAGAACTTTACCGAGGAACTCGGCGCGATCGAGCAATGTGAGATTTTCGACGTTGTTTACTCCGGGAGGAAACATAGCTGACTTGTAGGGTTCAGAGTCCTCTCTGAAGCCGAGCGAACGGCCGCCCTGTACTCGCTGCTCCAGCACTCGACCCCTGTGCAGATCCGATTCTTCCTGAGCGTCTTACACCACATGTCGCAATCCGACCCGATGACCGCATTGCTCTCCCCTAACCCTAGCAACGCGGCGAGCATGGAGGCCAAGTTTAACGCGTTGAACCTCAAATCTCCAAGCGCAGGCGGTGGATCGGGCTTCCCTGGCTCCCCGACCGTCAACCAGTTCTTGGCTCCCGAGTCCGCCTTTGACGCCAACTCTGCCCAAGCCAACAAGAATCGCTCGCGTCAGAACCGTATTTCCGCCCCTGGAACTCTTCAGCCCTCCGATAGGTGGCAGGGACACCTCGACCAGGTGATCGAACGAGGAACCTCGCCTGGAGCCGAGTCCACCACTTCCAGCCGTTCACGATCGCCGCAGCCCGATATCCGACCGAAATCCACCGACTTCTCGGGCAAGTCAGATGGTCGATCCCCTCGCGTCTCTGGAGGGTTCGGGCTCGGCTTGCATCAGCCTGTGCCGGAAGCGGCCTCGCCAATGACCTCGCCGTTCCTGAACAGCACTAGCTGGGCCAGCATGGTCAACACGCCGCTCGCGCCCATGTTCCACGACCCCAAGTCGGAGAACGTTGCCAGCGCTTTGCACATGGCCAATATGACTCTGGCTAATCAGGGCCGCGTGGCGCTTGAAGACCCTAGGAAGTACCGTCGATCAGCTACGACAGGCTCGGCGGGTGGTCGAAACGTTTCTGGGCAGTACAACGACGACGGGGAACTTGTTCAGCCTGGAGCTCACCAGCCTGGAAGAGCGACCTCTCCTCTTGCTCCTCAAGCTGGCTTCGCCAACCAAAACTGGGCCCGCTCGCCGGTGATTGACCAGTTTGGTCTCGGCGGCTTGGGTATCGGTGGTGTCGGTAACGACCCCGCTGCTCTTGCTGGTCTCGGTGTCGGTTTCGGCAACCTCGGTCTGGGCGGAATGGCCAATGCCAGCGCTGCTCAGATGCTTGCGCTTGCCCAAGCTCAGCAGACGCTTAGCAACGCCGGTTTCGGACAAGGCGGATTCGGAGCTGGACAGGGTTCAAGCTATGGAAACCGCAGCACACCGGGACGCGGCCCTGCCGGCCGTCGATCCCCCATGCTCGGCAAGAGCCATTCGCCGACCCCTGACCGCCAGACTGGAGGTGGTGGCGCTGGCGGAGGCGCGGGGGTTGCCGGACCTGATGATGTCGACATGAGGATCCTGGAGGACGTGAATGGATGGCTGCGCGTCTTGCGGTTGCATGTGAGTTGTCAGCCTTGGCGTGATTGACTTGAACTGACCGGCAGAAATACACTCCGAACTTTGAGAGATCAAACTGGAAGGAGATGGTCGCGATGACGGATGCGGACCTGCAGAACAAGGGCGTCGCGGCGCAGGGTGCCAGGACCAAGGTATGTTGCGCAGGGATGGTTGTTTGTTCGGAAATGCTGATCTCCGCTAGTTCTTGAAGGTCTTTTACAATGTCCGAGAGAAGGAGGGGATTGCTCACCCGCCTGGACAAGAGGAATACGCGCCAGGTGCTCAGCCAAAGGAGGAGAAGTAGGCGAGCTGTGAGGTCTGTGGTTTAATGAAGGTGATGTGCTGGTGGAATACGTTGAGTACTCGAGGAGCGAGCATGTAGCCAGGTCATCAAGAGCGTGGTCTCGGTGGCTGGATGGAGTGATTTCCTTTTCTTGTTATGATCAAACATGTGTACAAAATCGCGTCGGTTGCAGCACGGGGACTTCCGGTCGTGAGGGCGACGAAGAGTCTGTCAAGTGAGGTGAAGGAGACACGCTGGGGAACGATTGGCAAACACGACGCCATGGAAATGCTTGCATGTGTCGATGCAATACAACAGTGTGCTAATTACAAGTTTCGGAGCGGCACGAATCGGGTTGGCGACGTGCTTTGCCCCATCGGTGTTCATCCCCATCAACCACGCACGGGGCGTATATCCAGTCCGCTCGACGCGCTATGCTCGGTCCATCTACTACCAAAGTCGCTTGTGATCAGCAACGACGAGGTAGGCGGGACTCGGCCGTACCCTCGATGCAGGGTAGCTATCACTGCCGTCCCAGACACCAGCTCAATTCCCAGGCAAAGGGTACTGCTCGTTAGGACGCGATCTTCGACTACCACGGGGTTGACATGTGTCCCGGTCACCTACCTTAACGACCGAATGCTTATCCACGTCCCAGATGTTATCCCCGTCGTCGACGAACTTCAACCTGTACACGCCCTTTTTCGCTCCCGGGTCTGGCTTGCCATTACCGCCTCTGACGCCGAGACCCATGCCAGTGCCGGGGAGTGGGGCAGAGACGACGGTGGCACGGTAAAACGAGGTCGTGTCGGGGTACAAGGCGAGGACTTGGGTTCCTCTCGGGAAATCTTCGAGGTTGTTGGGGTGAGAGGAGGATGTCGGGGGGCTGTCAGGGTCGGGAAGCGGGATGATAGACCGGAGGGTGGTGTTGAATGACCTGGGTTTCGAGTAAGCAATGACCGCGAGGAGAGGAAGGGGAACACGGGGCCGACTCACGACCCGTCATCTGGATCCACCACGGCGTATCGCATCTTGTCCATGCCGAGGCATTTCTGGATCGTGGCCAAGATCCAGTTGACCTCTTCATCTTCGTCCGGGGCGCTCTTGCCGCGGGCCTTATCCGAAGGTTGTCTGAATGCAATCTTGCGTCCAGGCTGTAACGGCAGTTGGTCCATGAACGCCTCTTTGCGTTGTTTGCCGACCATCTCCCGGCTGCCCGGGGTGGATCCCCGGCCTGGAAGCGGGGAGGCGATCGAGGTGAGCGCCGACTCGGCGCTGTTGGGTATAGGCGTCGGGGCCGGCGAGGCCGAGTACGACAAGGACGTGCGTCGTTTTCGTTTATGATGGCTTCCAGGCGGCCCGCTTCCGCTCGGGGTGGAACCTTGCACAGTGACAATAGGGACGGGATGCGATGGGACAGCGGCTGTATGTCTCGCGAGCTCTATTGCCTGCTCCTCGTTTCTCCGCAACGCGATGAGCATCTCGAGCTGCTCCAACGCCCTGTCTAGCGTTTTTTTCTCCGACTCGATCGCGGGTATAGGCCGTATGGGCGTATCGTCGTCGGTGATGATACGCGTGCCGGGGTCTACCGGCGGCAGCTGCCGGAGGGTATTGACCAGCCCGTGCCATACTTCCGTCATGACTAAGGGGGGGAACAAGTGAGGGAACAGCAAAGTCGAATGACCAGGATACGAGGATATAACAGTTGGGTTGTAGCGATCAAGTTGTCAGTATAGGTAATGGCCACGAGGTAGGGTATCAGCAGATCAAATGGGATTAGTACGAGGAGGTCGACCGGTTCAGCAGTACATGCGTGATCAGCTTGCAGATCTCGTTTCGTGACGCAAACCATCCGTCCCGACTCACCTTCCTTGTCGTCGCTCATAGTGGGGTTCCGTGACACGGGTCTCGGTCTCGACATGTCGGGAGAAACGCACAGAGGCGACCAAGGCGGGAGATGAGTCGGGCAAAAAGTGCGTCAAAGGAGGAAACCACCAAGAGGCAGGGGAATGAGCGTGTCGTTGGACTGCGGGGAGCCGGAGAGCCCAAAAGAGGCGAGGTGACAATATGCGTAGGGTCCGAACGCTGCCTTGAAGGTAGATGATAGGAGACTGGCCGTCGTCGCGAGGTTTCGGAGTGTGCTGGATGCTTGACGTTGGTTCCCCTTTGGCTTGTTGTGATTATAACGCGGTAAATAGCGAGACGGTGTTATCCCGACCCGACCGCCTGCTTGCGAGCAAGGCGATTCAGCCGAGCGACGTAGCGGCAAAACCACGTTTTACCGTTTTCAGGCACATTTCGTCGTGCCAAGCTTACCACTACAGCGCATGGGGCTGTCGTCGAGCGTAGCAGTGGGCATAGGTATATGCTATACACATGATATGCGATGCGCTGCAAGTGTAGGCTCCTCAATGGGAGTGTAAAGGTACAGAAATCGGACAGGACGCGAAGATAGCAGCAACGTACCCTCGTCTCGCCTTGCCGGGAGTCGAAGCTGAGCAAGAGGCAGACAAATCCACCGCACAGTGTATCATCATGCATCTTGCTATCATATACACACACTCGCCATGGTAGGGTTCCTGTATCACCCTATCAGCCTCACACACATGTACAAATCACATCTCGCGCACAAAGAGATATCTCCCCTGAACCCCCAGAGGACCGTGCTCAGCCGTGCCACCAGCCCGGGACCGAGACCGATGGGCTGGGACTGGGCGAGACGGGCGAGGCGGAGGTCGTCGACATGGGTGAAACCGCCAGAGGTCGAGAGGAGATACGGTCCGCCGCCTTTTGCCTCAACTGCCAAGGGACGTCGATGACCCGGTCGACATCGTCTAGAGCGTCGACTTGGATGTCGGGGCGTAGCAACTTGTCGTGAGTTCTTCCGTATAGAACCACACCACACTGTTCACTCACATTGCTCCGGAGGAGGACGTCAGCCAGCAGACGTTGTAGCGTCGTGTCTTCCTCGAGCCCTTTGGCGGTGATAGCCCCGCACGAGGAGGCCAAGTAGCACAAGGACGACTTGAAGAGGTACAGCTGGTCAGAAGCCCATAGAGAGCGTATCGTGGGGGGAATCTGGCGCGTCAGCACTGGAACCCAGACGAGTTTTCCAGACGACTCGCCTGTTTCGCGCGCGAGGCAGCCACGAACCCCGCAAAGACAGCCTGGATCCCACGGACTAAATCCGCGTGGTCCTCTTTGCGCAGGGCGTCCATGCCGGCAAGACATGGCTTTGAGCTCGTCATGAGTGATGATGCCTGATCTTGGGGGAAGGTAAATGCACGAAAAGGCAACGGGGTCAGAGGGGTAGAGCGATCTGTGTGCAGGCGTTTGAGTACTGTTGTAAGTGTCGTTGAGTGAAGAATCATCCTTATCGTCTCCACCTCGATCGTCATGCGTCAGACACCCGCGACAAAGGATGTAGCATCCATTGTCAGTTTGTCAGGCGTTGAGACGGGTCAACGGGGCGTGGTCGAGGCGCTTGGCCGTGGGTGAGGCACTTGGCCGTGTATGTGCCCCGGCCAAGCTAAGTCGATAGAGCCATCTTGTCATCGCGAGGTCAGCGCTCCTTACGCCTGTTGCATGGTCGCCTGGTCAGTCGTGTGAGCATCGTTCGTCAGCAATGTCCATGCCGAGCGACACGATATGTTCAGACTTCCCTTCGGCCGTCTTAGGGTAGACCCCCGGACGCACAGACATCTACAGGTGCATCGCAGTACGTCACTGGTTAATCAACAGGTTGTGCTATACCAATGCCATCCAGCCTGCCTACTGCCTAGCATGAGTGGGGTAGATAGAGGCCTCTTGAAAGTGCCACACTCTACGATTCCGCCACCCGCTTCATAACTCCGCCGTTGCCACCTGCCTACCCACCCACCCCGCTCCGGAGGATTTCTGAAATCTTCCTCACCGTTCACACTTCTCTTCATGGGCCCGGCTCAACGTCCCCGTATCTGTCTCTCAGTGCGGGTCGACCGCGAGCTCTTATCGACTGATTGGAAGCGTCCGATGACAATCGACGTATATTTCCTGTCGACGGGAAAGAACAGGCGTTTCCCCTAGATAGACCTCGGTCCTCGTTATCTTCCTTCTTGTCGCGCCTCCTTGTCTTTGGACAGGAGGCATACCAGCCTTCGCTCCTCTGCTTTCGCGGGGTCGACGTGGAGGCTGGGAATGGCTCGAGTGGGGGGTCGAGGGCCAGAGGGGTCCGTTATTTCATATCCTTGCTTTGAGGCGATTCGCCGAGGAAGATTTGGGAGAAACCAACGGAATGACATTTTTGCTCGTGTCGTGTTAGATTATCATTGTGATTTGGGTCGTTTTGTCGCGAATGTATATCTGTGCGAACGCGCATCAGCCTCGTCTCTGCATTCGAGCCACCACAGTCGTAGTCGTAACCGCTGCGTGACTCCTGTTGTTCAAGTCAGAATACTTGTTCACGAGACGAGGATAATAAGGGGAGCGGAAATTTCAATTCGACACCTCCACTTTGACGTCCACCTCTTGCATCCACCCTTTGACCTCGCATACCCACCTTTCACCTCGCAGACCCACCTTCCCCGCTCACTCCCACTGAATGCAGCACTAGCACCAGCTCGTCCCACAGCATGGGCAGACCACCCAAGGCCCCCTCTATACGCGTCATCAAAGCATACGCCCCCGTCTTGCCTGCGCACCTCGCCAACGCCCCGTCGTTCTTGCCCCCTCGCCCGCCTCCTGTGCTACCGTTCTTCCGCGACAAGGCGCATACAACGTAAGTCGTTTCATAGAAACCTTGAACGATTGATCTCACGCGCAGACCCACCAAATGGCACCTGTACAAGCCCTTGCTCCAGGCTACCTACTCGCGACATCTCGCAGGTGCGCCAGCTAGAGAGGAGGGGGCGACCCGGGTCGGTCAGAGACAGAAACTGTCTCTGCGAACACGCATCAAGCGGAAGAAGGCGAAAGAAGGCCAAGGGTACCCATACCTCAGGAGAGAAATACGGCGGTTATGGAAGAACCGACGCGGTGATATCATCATCAAGCCCACGGCTCTCTTTCTCGAATCGCAGTTCCAGCTGCTCGCTCGGTTACGCTCGACCGACCCCGACGCGCTGCGATATCTCGCCAATGAAGAATCATCTCTTCGGCGGAAATACCAACGTCTCGATGAGGCAGAACGTCAAGTAGCGCTCAAGCCAAAACCCAAACCACGACTCACGGGGGGGTACATCTGGCCATCGCCCTTCAACCCCCCGCTACCCCGGCTCAAACCCCAGCCGGCGCATATATCAGGCATGTTCCGTAATCGCGTCATTGACAAGGAGAAGCGGGTCCAGCGGTTCCGCAAGTTTCAAGAATGGGAGCGGGACATGCGTTTCGAGCAAGAGTTCAGGACGAAGCTTGGGGTGGATCCTCGTCCGGCGATAATGCACCAGATTCGGGAGTTTTACGGGTACTTCAACGAGGCGTTTGAGCGGGAGAGCGCGCGGGCCCGGATGGTCTTCACCGAGGAGACGTGTGTCAAGGTCGAGCGGGCGAGAAAGGCAAAGTTCAGAGGTGTACAGCGGATGTGGGAGAGACGGCGTAGGAGGGCAGAGAGGGAGAGACAGGCGAGCGAGCGGGCGGAGTCGCCAGAGACGTCGAGTGAAGGGGACTAGTTTGGTACGGCTCAGAATATAGGCACTTTGGGCACATGATTGTTGTACGCATTATACATCTGGGCATCTCATGACATGTCATTATACAACGAATCTAGCGGATCCACACGGCTCACTCCCTCTATGCCGGCTCCAGGTCGTCTCAGTCCTCCTCGTCCGAGCCGTAATCCAGGCCCAAGCCCAAAGTCGCAGGTGCAGGCGGTACGACAGCTTCCACCTTGCTCTGCGCCTGTGGCGTAGCACCGATTGGCTCAGGGACCGGCGCTGCCGCTTGAGCCGTTTCGGATCGACCTGCCACCGCGGTGCCCGACAAGGGGTGGACGACAATCTCCCCCTTTCCGATCTTCTCGTCCCACACGCGCTTCTCAAACACCCGTATGGTCGGAAACTCGATATACGCCGTGCCTCGCAGCGCGTCCGCGATCGATATCGTCGGAGTCAGCGGGGGGAAGAAGTGCGATGCGCCCGGTTTCAGAACGGCCATGGACCGCTCGTCGTCCCGATCGACCCTGTGGTACGGGAGGGCGTAGACCAGATTCCCCGTGTCCATGTCTTTCGGCGACAAGCTGTGCAGGGTATGCAGATTGCTAGAGGCGGAAAACGCCAAGCGGCTGTGATGGATCGTCTTGGCCTCGTCCCCTCCTGCCAATTCTTTCGGCAAGACCAGCTGGATGGTCAGGTAGAGCGTTTGTGTCCTTGCATCAGCGCCTGTCTCCTGTGACAAAGCTTGAGTTTGAGCCTCACTTTGGGTTCCAGCCTGATTGGTTCTTGCGTCGTCGTTCCATACCGTCGGCCATAAACTCGACGTCCACCCCTCGCCGCTGCATTTCTCTCTGCAACCCGACCAACGCGCCGTTGAGCGTCTGTCCGGGCCGTTTCCGCTTCACACCTCGGTCGTGTCGTCCCTTGCTATTTCCTTGATCCGCAGCCACCGCTGCAAGGACATTTGAAGGCAGTGATCCTCCCCATTCTGCGATCTTCCGTCGTCCTTCCTCGAGGTACCGATAGTCATCGGCCCAGACGCCTTCGCTGACCTCCTTGAGCGGCACGTACGCAGCTGCGTCTCGCTGGCCACTACATCCGAACGCCTCTTTATGCGCCTTTGAGCAGGCCAGGCAACACGTCTTGCGCGCACATCCGGGGCATGTGTATTTCGGGGGGTTGGCGCAGATGGCACAGGTGGGTGGTTGCGTAGCGGTCTGCGAGGGTCCGGCTTCGGGTTCGGGTAGATCAGACAAGGCGGATAGTGAGGCGGGGAGGACCGGGTCCGGGGGTGGGGGGAGGAAGGATGGGCGAGCGGGGAGTGAGTGAGCCATGGGGTAGGAGGTGGTTGTACAAGTATAAAATTAAGAATGAGTGGACGAGCTCGAGTGGAGGTCTGGTGGAGGTGATCCACTCGCGGCGGTTTTCCGTGGGTGCCTACAGAGTCAATATGATGGATCACTCTAGCTGCTCCACCGTCCTGCAAAGCGTCTTACTCAGCTCAACGCGTCTCATAGTCTAGCTATATAGCTATATGATACGGCGACAGTGCATATTATAGCTCGCGCCTCCCACTTATACCATGACTCGTATCTTGGTCATCGGAGCCGGTCAACTCGGCTTGGCCATCCTCAAGGGCCTCTCTTCGCACCCTTCCAAACCCACGCTCACAGTCCTGCTTCGTCCTCAACTTTTCCCACGCGACAAGAGCTTCTGGGGACGCTTGACGCCCTTCAAGTCTCTGTGCACCTCGCCGACGTCACTCAAGCAGATCTACCCACCCAACTCGGTGGCTACGACATCGTCATCTCCGCTACGGGGTTCGCGGGCGGTCCAGGGACTCAGCGGCATATCTGCCAGTCAGCTCTCCAAGCTCACGTGCCATGGTTCATCCCCTGGCAGTTCGGGGTCGACTACGACAAGATCGGTCGCGGGAGCTCTCAACCGCTGTTCGACGAACAGCTCGACGTGCGAGACATGTTGCGCGGTCAATCGACAACGCGATGGACCATCATCTCCACGGGCATCTTTACTTCGTTCCTCTTTGACCCGGCTTTCGGGGTCATCCACCGGAAGGGCCATGGTCAGGTGGTCGTGAATGCGTTGGGCAAGTGGGAGAACCGAGTGACCATGACGAGTGCAGAGGATATCGGACGGCTCACTGCGGCGATCGTCTGCGACGATACGTCCGGACAGAGTGAGGTGATTTACGTTGCGGGAGAAACGGCGAGCTTTGATGGGCTTGCCGACAAGTTGCAAGCGAGCGGATGGGAGGTGGAGAGGAAGCTGACTACGGTGGACGAGCTGGTACAGGCGAGAAGGGAGCACCCGGAAGATCTCGGCCCAAAGTATCAGCTCATATGGGCGAGGAACGTCGGTGTGAGCTGGGACTTTGCGGATACTTGGAACGCGCGGAATGGGATCCCAGTTCAAGGGTTGGACGACTGGATTGACAGGAACTTCCGGCCATGACGACACTGGTGACTCTTTGATACATTGTACAATTATGACCTGACTTAATGTTGAATGCGTTCGTTACACCTGGATGACCATGCTGGGCGAGCTGTTTTCGCCGGCGGCAGCGTACATGTCGACGGGGATGTGTCCAATGTAGTGCGTACTACCATGAGCTCTTGACTATTGCTCACCCTCCCTCATCAACCACTCACTCTCCAAACCCGCCTACATAGTAGATGTCCTGAATGTCGAGTCTTGCCCAGAACGACTCGTGCGGCTGTCTCTGCCGACGCATGGGCGTCCACCATGCGTCCGGGTGATAACGGTGATAACAACTTCGCAGACGTTCTCGCTCTTTCCAGGGTATCTCGTCATAGTCCAACACGGTGATGTTCTGCACGATCAGGATACCACTCTGCCCCTCGCCAAGTGACTATGACCACTGCTTACACCAATCAACGAGACTCGTGCGCGCGACATGGCCGATCGAGCATTGTCATAAGGCATCGAGACGGTATAGGTCGCGCGGTGATGTTTGTCCTGTAGGATATTGTGCGTCGACAAGCTGATCGGCATGAGGGAGAAGGTGAGGGATGACGAGGGATGACACGGAGCGTGGTACTGCCATTCAGATGGGACGGAAACGGGGCCGGGAAAGCAGGCCACACGACTCACCTCCATGATGGCGAATGGATGCCCGGCGTTAGGACTCTCCGAGGAGAATACGCTCGACATGGTTCCGATCGATACGTCGTGGACGAGTGTTTTCGCATTCAGCGCTGGCAGTGAGATGGGATCGTTTCACCGTAACAATCGATACACGACTCACCGGCCTCTTCCATAGTTTCCCGGGCTATCGGTGATGGGGAGGCCCCGGCGAGAGCAACAGAGCCAAGGAGGAGGTGAAGTGGATTTACTATCATGCTGGATGTTTCCTCACTTTGCTGCCAGGTGACGACCAATGTGAATTCTCTCCTGTTCAAACCTCTGATCGACAACCTCGTACTCGTCGTACCTATCGATGCGAACACTCCGGCTGAAACCACTCCCGGCCGAGTGGCAACAAAAGCGACCTGGAGCCCCGTTTTACTTGGACGATTGGTTTCCGTATTAGCGGGATCAAATTACCGCCACACGTCTACCCCCTCTCTACTATTCGCCACGGCCGTACCAAACGCCGCGAAACTCCGAAATTTCGTTTGCCCCCTCTGCCCCCCCCTCGGCCTCTCCCCCTACACTCTCCCCCCTCGTCCCCTCGCCTCCCCCTTGCCCTGCTGCCCACGCTCGCTGCCGGTTTGTCGATTGTCGGATTCGATCCCACACAGGATTTTCTCTTCACGTAGCGGTCTTCGACTCTTTCACATCCGTTCGACAATCGCCCAAAATGGTGAGTCTGCCTCCGGTATAGATGGACCATGGCATGGTGGATCGTGTGCGAAACGCAGGGGATGGGACTGGGACGAGTCGAGAGAGGGATGGCGAGTGGACAGGGGGGATGTGGTTTGGGCACACTCGACGAGACGGATGGAGCTCAAAGTCTTTCGATTGTTCTATCGGAGCAGGACTGAGGGAGGCTATCGCATGGGAAAATAGGAGAGAGAGAGAGAGAGAGAGAGCAGCCGGCATGGACGACGTTTTGTCAGACCTGCCCGACTAACCCGCAGGACCCCCAAGGACCCGTCACCCTCCGAACCTCCAAGTTCATCACCAACCGACTCCTCAACCGAAAGCAATTCGTCCTTACGGTCCTCCACCCCACCCGAGCCAACTTGTCCCGAAATGAGCTCTCCGAGAAGCTCGCCGCCTTGTACAAGACTGACAAGGAGCGAGTCGTCGTTTTCGGATTGAAAACCAAGTTCGGAGGTGGATCCAGCCAGGGTTTCGGCATGGTCTACGATGACGAGGAGAGCCAGAAGAAGTTCGAGCCCAAGCACCGACTCGTCCGAGTATGTGTTGTTTTTCCTTTCGTGAGAGGCCATGGCACCGATCCGTGATGCGGTCTCGGTCGGTGCAGGCGCCGGGTGTTTGTCGTGTGAGAATCCCACAATCTGGTGCTGACATTACAGAACGGCCTCGCCGAGAAGGTCGTCAAGCCGTCCCGAAAACTCCGAAAGGAGCGAAAGAACCGATCGAAGAAGGTGAGCTGCCCATCCCAACACCCCCTCCCCCCTATCCTTCGCCATCGCTGACAAAGCCAGGTCCGAGGTACCGCCAAGTCGAAGGCTGCCGACCCGGCCAAGAAGAAGTAGAGAGCTCGTCGCCATGTCGGGTTTCGTGGTGTACTGCTTCCTTCTCTTCTGTTAGGGGTCCGATTTCAGATTTACGAGATGGATCCTGTTGCATTAAAACATGACAGCGGATTGGATCGAGGACTCGATCGGTCTCGGCTGTCTGATCGGTGTGAGAGTGTACTGACTTCACGGCACTTCGTCGACCACCAATGAATTCAGCTCGGCACTTTCGTCGAACCCAGCTCATCGTTCTTCAACCCAGCGCTGATACAGTATGTGAACTCCGACATGATTCCGAATATAGGATCTCTCGATTCATAATATACACAACCTATCGAATTGAATCACAGACGCTAAAAACAAACTTCCGAGACACCTTTCAATGTCACAACTCACATCCAGCCCATCTCCCGCCCATAGTCCAAAACATCGCTAGCAGTGACTAGACTCCTCGCACCTCGCTTCTCTCCCAGAGCATCGCTCAAAGCCTTCTCCATGCTCGTCAACATATCACAAGCCGCAGCATTTCGTCTCAACAGAGTGGCGTCCTCAACCGCCACTCCTTGCCGCTTGACCAGCGGGACCCGTCTCGCCCGAAGCGGGCTTCCCGGGGGCTTCAGGGGAGTCTTCATAGCACGCGGTTTGCGCAGATCTTTCGAATGAATCATGTATCGAAGGATGTAGCGCAACCACTGAGAGTCAGCATGGGACGGCGGATAGCAACGTGAGCGCCCACCATGACGTTGGTGATGGGATGGTAATCCTCCCAGTCCTCTTGCATCTCCTCTCGGATGGCGCGATACACGTCCCACTGCTCTCCGACCCCTTCATACGCTTCATCAGGCAGAGACGCAAAGACGACTCGGTGGTGGTCCGAATACAGACGGGAGAGTCCAAAGTCGATGATTGTCGCTTGCACACCCGTGGACGACGGGTTCGACGAGCCCGTGTCGGTCGTCTGATCGACCGGCGCGATGAGAATCTGGCCTTCGTGAAGATCTCGGTGCTTGCTTTCAGCCCTTGCACTCGCGTTCTCAACTCACCTCGAATGAACAGCTCTCTTCCGCTCGAGCTAATGCGTCGACTACTTGCCAAAACACGCCGCCCGCTTCGATCCAGCCACAAGACTTGCTAAACGTGAAGGACTCGAGATCTGGTCCCCCGTCTGCCAATACAATGATGGCGTACTGCTGTTCTGATGCGAATGCATCTGGAACTTTGTTAGTGTGTGCTTTCTCACATCAGAGTTCACATACCTGGTCGTAAGGACGAGCTTCCGCATTCTTGCTTGTAAGCCCACCACTGGTCAAGCAGTGCAGAGGGATATATCCCTTGAGCGACGAAGATTCTGACCATCAGCTCGAGCCAGCTGATATTTTTCAATAACGCACCCTTTGAATCCGACAAAGCCCTCGCCGTCGAGACTCGACAGAGTCCTCGTGATTTCGAGCTCACGCAAGACATCTTGCGGGCTCGAGCAGTCTGGCAACTCGACTGTATCGTCGTGAGGGTCGTCCGCGCATCCAGGGAGCAAAGGGATGACTTTGATCACCACCTGCTCTTTGCCCCGATTGATACTGTACACCTCGGAGTATGACGCTTCTCCGATCTTTTTGACATTTATTCGCGCTCGCCCCGGCAGGATGTCCCGCAGCGCCGTCGACGAGAGGAGCTCGGCAAACGGGATCACAGAGGGGATATCACAGGCCGCCACGAGCTGATCGATTGGGGATGGAGGTTGGAGGGACTCGGGGGCAGCTGGAGTTGAGGAAGACTCGATGTCGAGGCCAAAGAGTTGGACTGCGAGGTCGGGGATCTCGTCCTTAGTTGCCGGTCCTCGAGTCGGCGGAGGAGACTGCAAGGCAGGGTCGGCACGGTCCGACGTTCGAGGAGTGTGCACGAGAGTCGGAAGGGGTGTCTCGATGCGTTTCTTGGCTTTTGCTACAGTCCGTGGCGCTCGAGAGGGTTTGGCAGACTTAGCGGGTTTGGGTTTGGTAGATACCTCCTCATTGGTGGGCTTGACAACGCCTATCGCCTTGGCTTTGCCCTTTGCATCTTGTTTCTCCGGCTTCTCTTTGCGTGTGTCCACTTGAAGTATGTTCTGTCGAGCGCCAATCGCGTCTTGAGAGAGCTTGGCGGAGAGAGGTGGCCGTTTCGCGACCACGGGTGAAGAGTCTTCGTCCGACGACGAGTCGAGGTTGATGGAGGTTGGTTTGGTCTTCACCGGGGTGAAGTCGGCGTGCACTGTGATGATTTGCTGTATGATCAGTCCTGGGGGTTTGGCAGTGAGTCAACCATCTCACAGTCTTCTTGCGTCCGTACGTGGTGACCTGGCATTGTCAGCTATCCTTCGAGTCTCCAGCAGCGATGCGGACAAGTTACCTTTCGGGTCTGTGTGAAAAGCGGGTCAGCACATTGGTCGATGCGATATTGAGTGGTACTCACCCTTGCTCCGACTGTAGACATCTTGTCGACAGTTCCGAGCCAATGGCTTTCACCACGATATCAGCCAAATGATGGGTATACACTATGCTATCTCGAGTGTTGTTACGGTCGCTTGTTGACATTGATTGTGTCGCGAATGATTTTGCCACCGTATGGCTCGCCACGTGGTGAAATCAAATCATCCCATCCCACCTCACCTCAGGGATGAATCGTCCACCGGTTGTTTGCATCCAACAACACATATATACTTTCACCATTACCATCCATCCCCCCACCCTCACCCTCACGCAGCGTAGCCACTACTACGTCCCATCCCGACCATGTCGACTCAGATGGCGAGTATAGATGATTACACGTTTGACCTCCGGAGCGGGTTGAGGGATGCAGCCAAGGCCGGGTTGACTCAGCTCGAAGAGATGATTGGAGAACTGGGGTATGGGTGGTTGGACGGGCACATGGAGAGCATTCTCGAGCGCACCTCGAGGTGAGTCAGACGACACGATCACCTGTATCCATGTATTCGATCCAGCGGTTGACCGATCTTACAGAGCGCCATTCACCGAGTTGATGAAGACGCCTTCGAGGACACAAACAGTGAAAAAGACCCGGGCAATCACGACGGCGATGAAGGAGCGGACGGACAAGGTCAACCGAATCAACTCGCATCTCGACAGCCCTCTCTCCAAAGCATCCCCTTCTGTAAGGTTTCGATCGCTCGCATGCTCCTCAAACTGTGCACAAACACAAGCCCTACGCTAACTATCAGCGCGCGCCCTTCTCCCCCTTGCAACCTCGTTCGATTAACGCTCCTTCCATCGTCCTCTCGCCCGCACCTGTCAAGGCCAAATCCGGAACTCCCCTGCGCAAGGGTGTGACTCGAAGCACTCCGGGCAAGAAATCGGCAGCTGCATCCAAGGCGAAATTCAATTCATCCATCAACGACGAAAACGCCTCGCTCGTCGCACCCAAACAGACAAAGACGATCGACTCTGCATCAGACGTCGCCATGCTCTCGCCGACGCCCAAGAAGCCACTTCCCAGGTCCGCGCTATCACCTCGACGCATGCCCAAGTCGCCTTCCCCTCCACAAGGGCCTGCAAAGGCGATTGACCACGCGGAGCAACAACTAGCTTCCTCGTCTGTTGCTGATACGAAAGCAAAAGACATCGCATCTCTGGTCTCCGCACACACAGAGCCATCTGCCGCAAGAGACTCAGAGGAGACTGAGCAGCCTGTCGTCGAAGGTACCGCCAAAGCAAAGCCCGTAGAACCTCCAATCGCCCTCCGAGATTCCAAGCAGGATCCATCTGTGGGGGCAGGTCACCCGAACCCGAGTTTAGCGGTGAATTCTGTATCATCTGCTGTTATGCCGAACACGGCATCGATCGTCGACGCCCCTGTGACTTCAGTCCCCGCCGCTCCGATCCGTCAGGTCCGGTCATCTTGGCTCTCCAAGGCTCTTGGGAACAACGTTGCCGTCGCATCTTCGGGGAATCCAGAGTATGGCGGATTGCGCAAATCTTACGCGGCGCCACCTCAAAAGTCCAACGGCCCTATCGATCTCACAAACCTACGCAAAAGTCTCGCTCCGGCGGGTGTGCTGGCTTCTGCCCAACCAAGTTCTAGCTCCGCCGCGACTGCGGGTGTGAAACGGCCATCAGAAGGAGGAGACGAAGACGAGAAACGACCAGAGAAAGTCTTCAAGATCGAACAATCGACTAAACCTGCCGAGCACGACAAGACGAGTCTTGTAGCGGACGTCACCGCTCCAGCGACGGTCGACTCCACTGTTATGAGCGCTACGAGCCACACTCCCGGGCCGAGAGCTGCTCAATTACCCACTTCCGCCTCGTCCGACGACGGCACGCGTGTTCACCCTCCCATGACGCAGGCGCGCGAACGACAGCGCTCCGATATTCACAAGGTCACGAAAGCTTTGGACGAACTGAGAGAACGTGCAGCGGCAAAAGAGGCTCACAAGAACAAGGCGGCGCTGTCGTCCTCCACCGCAGGAGGTGCCGGCCCACGCCACACCTCGTCCTCTGCCCACGATCAGCATCGGCAATCTGCCGCTGGATCTGGCTTCTTGCGAGGTCTGGGTAGCTTAGGAGTCGGACTAGGAAGGAGTCTAGGGCTTGGTGGAACCGCTAAATCGGCCGAAGAAGAGGCGCAGAGACTCGCCGAGGAACTCGAGGAGGACAGACGTGCCGAGGCTGAAGCTCAGAGACAGCTGGCGCGATTGATGGCAGAAGTAGGGGAGGAGGCTGTCCCTATCGCAGACGAGGCGGCGCCTGAAGCTACGAAAGAAGCGGATGGCGACGTCGATGAGGAGACGATGCCGTCGCAGGGGAGGATGGACGTGGAGGTTGAAGACGCCCAGGTCATTGAGAAGCCAATTCCAAGAGCGACAACGGTCGACAGGGAAGACGAGGAGCTGATCGCATCAGCATTGAGCGAGCCTAGCAGACCGGCCTCCCCTACCAGACCTCCGACACCGCCCCCGGCTTCGGCGCTCACAGTAATGCCGGTCAAGCGGCAACAGACGCCAAAGAAGGCACCATCGAAGATTGATGTCTTCGAGTCAACGACGCCCGTCTTCTCCCCTCCCAAGAGGCAGCCCGCCCCCTTGCGATCCGGATCGAACCAGCCGGAGCGAGACATGCTGGTTAAGAAGACCGTCGAAGCGTCCACAGCTCCTTCTTTTTCAGTCAAGACCGATGCCAAGCAATCTGGGACTGGGAGCGCGGCGCCTCCTGTGTCAGCGAAAATGGCAGAGAATGACGAGGAGATGGATGAGCTGGTCGAGCTACCGGATCTGCCAGAGCCGGCCGAAGCGGACGACGAGCGAACGGACACCGAGGAAGAGGAGGAAATCGAAGAGGCTGATGCCCAAGAGATGCCAGCGAAGAAGATGTTCAAATCGGACACGGATGTCTTGGTGAGCTTAACGTTGCGGCAGGTGCTGTTGGTCGTTGCTAACCCGCAGAAACGGCAGAAGTTGGCTTCATCTGCCTCTTCAGGCAGCCGTACATCGGTGTTGGGACAATCCACCTCGTCCAACATTAGCCATGCCTCCACGATCGGGGGCAAGATGTTGGGTTTCAAGCCTGTCCCTGGCCATGTCAAGTCCTTGTCTATGGCCAGCGCAGCTGCTAAGAAGGTATTTCGCTTTCTGATGCACCAAGGATATTATGCTGACTGTCTAGTCTCAGAGCGAGGCCGAGCGACGCGCTGTCTTGAAGGAACAAAACGAAGCGCGACGGGCTGAGCTTGCGAGGAAGAAGCTCGAGGAGGACAAGATCCGCGCCGAGGAAGAACGCAAGGTGAAGTTGGCCGAGCAGGAGAAGGCAAGGAAAATCAGGGCGGAGGCGGACAAAAGGCGGCGGGAGCGAGAGGAGAAGATCGCTGCGGCAGCGAGAGAGAAGGCAGCGAAGGAAGAGGCCGAGCGGGCGCTCGCAAAGGCTAAGGTGAGCATCGTTTCGGATGACCAGGGCGTACAACTGGCATGTGGCACTGACATACAGGCGGACGAAGAGATGAGAAAACGCAAGGCGGCTCAAGCTGCCTTGCTAAGCAAATCTGCGTCGAATGCCAAGAAGGTTGCGCCGACGACCGTCACCAAAGCGAAAGAGCCGCTGCGAACAATCAAACCGACGATGCCGCCTTCGTCTTCCACCGCGTCCGCCGGAGGATCCAAGCTCGGACCCAATGTCTTCAGAACCGCGGAGACGTCGTCCGCCCACACCACCTCGGCGAGCGGCACCATCACCCTTGTGCAGCCCCGAGGACCGCTGGGACCTCCTTCCCGACCGTCCCAGCAGTTGCCATTGCAACATATGCAGAGCCAGAACCCGTTCCTGCCGTACCCCGCCCACCTCCAGCATGGTCATGCTTCGGGGTCCAACGGAGCGGCCGGCGCAGCCCGACAGCCTTCGGCCGTCTTGCAGCAAAGTCGCGTGCAACTGCAATCGCAACTGGACGAGAAAGCGGCAGAGATGCAAAGCGAGGATATCGTCCTGCCCGACATTGCGTCCGAGTGAGTCTTTGCTGCTCATGTGTGATGGTGTTGGCGGCGCGCTGATCCACCAGATACTCTGACTCTGACGATTCGGACAAGGAGACTGATTTCAAGCGACCTCAATGGGCCGAGTCGCCCGACTTGCGCGCGGCCCTCGAGGCCCAATCGATGAGGAACCCTGATGAGATTTTCGGCCCCATCAAGCCGCTCAACATGGAGGAACTTTTCAAGGTCCGTAATGGCAAGTTCCGCGCGCGGACCAGTTCGGCCAACTGGAACGGCGGGGACAGGTTGACCAGGGCCGAGGAGATGGAGTACGCGAAGCGGATGGGATTCAAGCCGATTGGTAATTGAGGGGGGGTCAAGAGGTGAGGTGTACTGCTTGGAGTGGAAGTAGTGTTCTTTTTGGTGATCATGACTGTGACGCATATACCTGCATGATGGATAGCATGGTCTCTTGGCTGTTGATATCACAGCTGCAAGGCAGGAATCGTTTGGTGGTGCGGGATCTCCTGGACGGTGTTCGCCTTGGTTTGTATTTTGACCCATTGAGAGCTGGTGAGTACAAGACGCCAGTGTCGAGCACTAGGAATCCTGCCACAGGTACCGTATCTCGTCGTCATCACGAACCTCGCATCATGTCGCAACACGGCACAGCATAGAGAACCGATAGAACATGTCTACAATCCTGCTCTCCGCGGTATCGCCTCACGCCTCTCCCACTTGCCATCCCCCACCTCGAGCTTAGTACGGGCGTGGCGTGCCGTACGCATACCAGCTGCGTCCCGGTCCACCCGGGAAGGTCGGGTTGCCTAGCTGGTCGATTGGCTGACTGCCGTATGCGACCCCGGACTGGGCTCCAAAGTGGTACGGGTGCATTCCCTGGTCCAGCTTCAGCGTCCAAAGTCCAAAGTCAACCACCGTCGCATGGTCAAAACTCACCGGACCCGCCTGAGCCTCGTTGTTCGGGTTCCCATACCCTCCCTGCATCAACATTGGGTTGATTATTCCCCCGGCTGCTCCCCCAGCTGTCGCCATCATTGGGTTCATCCCCATCCCAGCCCCAGGACCATGCATCATGGGGCTCATATACCCTCCTCCCATGCCTGCAGCCATGGCGCCTGGCATGCCCATGGCGCCGTATCCCGGCGCTTGCATGCCGTATCCCGGGGGCGGCAGCATACCTCCTTGCATCGGCATCATCCCCTGAGTACCGCCTGGCATCATGCCCATGGGTCCGACGGAGCCATTCATGTGTCCTGATGTCAGCGAGACCTGTGGCAGTGGTTATGATGGACCAGGAAGAGTGCGAGCTCAAGTTGAGCCGTCTGCGCTTGAAACCCCGAGTGAGGTGGTAGATGTCCAGCGCGAGCTGTCCCGCAAAGAAAGCAAACTTACGTCCTCCGTACATGCTTCTTCGGCGCATTCGACGAGTTTCGCTGCCCGAGTCGGAATCATCATCCGCTCCATAGCCGGAATGTCGGCCTCCGCGGAACATGTGCCCGAAACCTCCCTGGTTGGACGAAGGAATGTCATAGTGCTACGGGTCAGCATAGTCCGCACGGGTACCAAAACGAAACGACGTAGTAGCGACACGCAGCACCGCGTTCACTCACCCGCTCGTAGAGGTACTTGGCGGTGGCAGCGGCATATTGCGCGGCTTCTTCCAGGTTCGCACGAGAACTACGAGGATTGAGGTGGTCCCATAAGCGATACACTGCCATTAGTGGACTCGAACCAGCAACACTGGATACAAACTGACGTTCCGCCACGGCGAGACCGACCAGTCGTTGCATGTTCTCAGGACTGGGCATCTGGTGGTACAGCGTATAATGGTCTCGGTCCCACAGGCTGTGGATCAGCATACCGAACATACCGAGCGGATACCCTCATGGTTTCCGCTCGACACCTCGAGCAGACGTTGAGAGGCTGAAATTGAGCGACTCACAGCCAAGCCTGGTAAGCCGCCGCGCCTCCTAGCGTCCTGTTCCCCGCATCCTCCCCATCGGCACTGTGATACACCCGTCTGTGGGCGTTGCGGGCCGAGTCCTCTGACAAGTGGCGAGAGTTGAAGAAATTGCCAAGACTCGTCAACTGGTGAGTCAGCTTTATACGCTTTCACAGCCGCGTCTGTGAATCGGGGGGAATAGAACGACATACGAGATTGTCGAAAAAGCTTCGCTGCAGTCTATCCCCTGTATACCTCGCCGTGGCCTGTGTGTCAGTCTTGCCCTTGTGTCGTCTAACACCCAACTCACCAGGTCCCAGGCGCCCCAAGAGGAGTTTGGGGTATAACCAAGCTCTGGTAGCTGATAATCATATCCCTGATGGTCAGTTATAAAGGGAGACAGTGGTGAGGAGAGGTGACGTCGTGGTAGAGTGGCAATGACAACAACAGACAACATCACGCACGAGATTCTTCCAAGCCTGTCCGTAAGTCTGCCCCATCATGCCCGCCTGCCCCATCTGCTGCATCTGCTGCATTTGGTGCATTTGCTGCTGCTGCATCGGATTGATCCCCATCATTGGGTTCATCCCCCCCATACCCATCTGACCCATCGGTCCCATGCCCATCCCCATCGGGTTCATCCCGCCCATCCCCATCCCCCCTGGTCCCATGCCTGGGCCAGAAGGCGTGTTGTAATACGGGTGCATCCTGTTCCGATTGGACAGTGATCTGAGGCGAACTTGCCGGAGGTAGAAATCGAACGGAGCGGGGGGAAAGTATGGGTGAACGGAGGAGAGTGGTATGTTGATAAGTCGAATTGCCACTGGATCGGGAGATAATAGATCGTGTGAGGTTTCTTCTACCAGACGAAGAGAAAATAGTCGTAAAGAGGTTGAGAGTGGATAGGATGATTGAAGACGATGTATCAAACGAGCATCAGTGGCCAACCCGTCGGCTTGTAGCGCGCGTCGATGGGTTGATCATCATCACCACAATCATCAAAAGAACCAAAGGGACCCCTTCGGTCTCCTCCCCTTGGTGTTTCAAACTCGGACCCTGAAATTGATCGTACCTCGTCAACTCCCATCAACCGTTCATCCGCTCGCGACTGCTCTTCAATCTGAACATTTCTGCGTGTCTATGGATGCATTGAATTACCTCCCTACGGTCTATCTACTTAGGGATGCTGGCAATTTCGACTCCCCCGGTGGCGTTGAGGGCCTTCTTGATGTCCCCGTAGATGAGGAATTGACCAGCAGTGAGAGTACCGATCATGACGAGACGGGCGCTCATACCGGTGAAGAGACCGGAGGGGCCGAGTTGACCGGCCATCTGGATGAGTCGGGAGGTGACACCCTGTCCAGGAGCACCCTTGGTCTTGTTGATCTTGGAGAGCAAGGTGTCGGCGGGTTGGGAGATGACGGCGGCGGCCATACCGGCAATCAAACCAGCAGACAAGTTAAGACCGGTGGTCTGACCCGAGGTGAGCGAGTCCTTGGACTTGCCAGTTGCGGCGAGGATCTTCTCGACGGCGACCTCGTAGACGGCGAACTTGGCCATGGTGTAAGGGACCTGCTTGAAGAGGATGGGACCGAAACCGGCGTAGAAGGCACCGGGACCCTCCTCTCGGAGGATTCGGAGGAAACCACCGGCGAGACCGTTGGCAAAGGTGGGTTGGGAGACGAGTCGGATTCGGGTGGCCTCGAGGGGGCAGAGGGCAATGTCGGCGAAGAACTCGGCGATACCGGAAGCTCCGAGGTAGACGGCCTGTCGGTTGTTTCGGGCAGTGTCAACGCCGAGGACGTCGATGGCCTGCTTCTTCCAGAACTCGTAACCTCCGAACTTGAGGGCACCTTGGATGGCGTAACCGACAACGGTGGGACCGAGACCGGTGAGCAAAGCACCAGCTCCCTCGGCGGCAATGACCTGTCGGAATCCACCGACCATTCCCTGTCGAGATCAGAACGGAGCGTATGGGAGTCGAGGTTGGATGGAAGTTGAACCATCCGGCTCGACCACGTACCTTGTTGTAAACCTCGGGCTCGAGCTGGATTCGGGTCTTGACGACATCGACGGGGGTCAAAGCACCGTGGGTGATGGCGCATCCGAGAGCACCAGCAAGGGCGAATCTGCGTCGAGTCAGTACAATGACGCCTCAAAGGTCAACGTCGAGAATCTTCTCCAGCCTCCCCAGTGAGGCGAACCACGATTCAAGATCGACTCGCTTCACTTACCGGGCGTAAAGGTCAGCACCGGTGGGGGGGCTGGTGGCGGCGTGCTTGACGGCCTCCTTGGCGTCCTGGACCTTCAGGTCGGCCTTTCCAGCGAGCTCGTTGGCCTTGGCCTGAGCCTCGGAAGCGAACTGCTTGGATTGGTCAATGGCCTTGTCGACCTTGTCTCCGACCGAGGGGGCGAAGAAGGTAGCCGGGGTAGCGAAGAAGGGGTTGGTTCGGTACATGACGAAGGTTGGGGTGAGGTTTGTTTTTTTGGGTGTTTTTAAAGGTATGAGTGGTGAGGATGAGATATGAGATGAAATGGGGAGAAGTGGAAACTCTGAGAGTGAAAAGTCGCGGTGTGGTGACGCACAGGGTGGGTGGATGGGGGGGAGGGGCGCGGTCGACGAAGACCCTGGACGGCGGACGGGTGGAAACGGAAAACGGCGAGGGGCGGGCGGAGGGGATAACATCGGACATTCGGAGTAAAGCTCCGATGTGGCACTTTAAGTGGCAACCCGTCTAGGGGTAGAGTCCCTCCCTTCTGCCCTACTCGTATCACCTATCACCTAGACGACGACAGCCTATGAAACGAAATATCCATGGCTGTCAGACATCGCCTCGCAACTCACAGAGCAAAGACTGCACAGCAACGCCGAATCCAACCCAACAGTCCACAGCGACGATCAAAGTGTCGACTCACATTTAAACACCTGACAGACCCAGGAGCTATAGCTCCGCCGGTACACTTGACCTACTCACCCCACCTCGTCTCTGGGCTTGATCACTTAGAACACTTGATCCTCACGCCCTTCACTGACGTTATCGGTGCTGATCGCTCCCGACAAATGTCTCCCGTCGATGGGCTGTCCCATGACTCCGCCGGCGGGTCCGGCAACCTCACCTTACAGACCACGATCCGGCCTCAAGGCAGTGGGATGGACACGGGCACGACAACGGACGACGGTAGGCATCAGAGCACTCCGACTTCCATAGTGGTGACTACTTCCCGACCGCGGCCTCAGAGCGAGGTCGCTCCCCTCGATGGCGCCGATGGGCAACCCAATACAGTAACCAGATCATCGAGCCCAGACTCACTCACTGTGCCCATACAAGCCGAGACATCTGTACTCCCTACCCCGTTCGCCTCGAGACCGAGGTTTATCTCCAGTACCAAAGCAAACGTTGAGGAGTCGGCAGTAGTGTCGGAGACCCCTTCAGTGTTGATCGGCAATACAACATTGCTTACGTCCGCGGTCCTCTCAACTACCGGGATTTCCACGCAAACACCCTTTCGAGCGTCGCGAGCGAGGTAAGCGACAGGGGGATATTTTGGAATCAAGCTCAAGAGAAGCGTGACGATCACTGAGTCAGACCCACCCATCTCAACCGTCCCGGACGATGCCGGCCAGATGACGACGTTGACCCCATCACCCGCTACAATCTTCTCAGGCATGGGCATGAACGTCGAGCGGGTTGGGTGAGCGTAAGCTCGGCTGCGAACAACCGCGCAGCGGCGAAGAAACCTTCTTCCGAGGCCGACGGGATTTTCGTACCGGGCCACAAATTATTCCCTCTCGGCATCACCGTGATAGTCCTTGGGGGTATGTCTTTCATCCACACAGAGCTAGCTTCCGAGACGAGGTCCTCACCCTCCTCATCCTCCCCGAGCTCACTCACAGGAATATTCATACTGTTCACCCTCGCTATCCTTCTCATCCGACTATGCGGTTGGAACCGGAAACGACGTATGCGACGTGCCCTGCAAAGCTTCATCGAAGTTGGACCCCACTCCTACGACGCCACTACAGCCGATCCGATGTTCGAGCCCAAGTTTGAGACAATCACGACGAATATGACAAGGACCGATCCGTACGTCCATTCGTCCGACCAATATATCCGCGATGAAAGGCTCGGCAGACGAAGCAGCCAGGGGGGAGGATACGCAGGAGTCGGGGCTTACGGAGCTTATCAGGTGCAACCGCACAACCATCAAGCATACTCTAATGCCACGACCTGGGACGTTTCGTACGAAGTCATGTCTCGCCGCCCCGCTTCACCACCCAACGAATACAGCGTCAACCCATTCCTCAACGCCCCGAGGAGCACTGGACCGCTGGCCGTCCCAGTAGACGTCGACGTTGGATCCCCCGTCCCATCATTCGCGACAGGCCGTTGGGGCTATGGCGAAAATCCCTCATACAACGACACAGCGGGGATTCGCCACACCCACATAGGCGACGATCTGGCTTACAACGGCGCTAGAGGGGTGGGGAGGAGTCTTACGGCGTCTTCCAATTCTTCTGACCGTTCACACCGTTTGAACCACTACGCACGACGCGGACCGCCCCAACGCACAGGCGTCCCCCCTCAGGCGAGCCAGTACGCCGGGACGACTCGCTACGCCCGTGGGTCGAATGGGTCGATCGGGTCGACCGGTCAAGACAGCGTGTACAGCAATTCAAGCAGTGAGTTTGAGCGTGTCTTTTTGGATCCCCGTGTAGCGCCACCATTTGCTACTGGGTCGATCCCGATCCGAGAGGCCGCTGGGGAGAGCTTCGCGATCCCAGGACGCAAGCTGGAAAAGCCAGCAGCCTGGTCATCTAGCCGACTTTAAGAATGCTGGATAATGCCACTGATCAGACATTGGCGGAGGGAGATGAATTTTGTGAGCTATCTGCCTGGCCTGGAAGGGGGAGGGAGACATTGTAGTATGCGTCCACTTGCTTGTGTTATGATAGAATAGGTCAGAACCTGTGTGCGTATGGTAGCACATCATGGATATGTACATGGCTCGGTGATACAACTCCTACAGACAGCCCGGCTGGCCGTTCACCTCATTCTCGCGCGTGTGCAAGTGCTAGACTACGGGGGTGTACTTCAGGCTTTTCCCGCGTAATGCCGACGGACTCAGACCGTTGCATTGAAGGAGGCGGTAGTTTTCTGGGTGATCCATAGAATGACACTACATCCTCCATGGAGTTGGGTCGACAGCGTGCCGGGAGGAGTCGAGATGGGTTGAAATCACTGATCGGCTGAGGCAGTGCGCATGCATTATGAGTGTCGGATCACAGAGACAGCTCGCGTGTAGACGTGAGAGACCATACATGGGCGATGCCGCGCATGGGTCGTCACAGTGCGGATAGGCGGTCCGGCGAGTTGTGACGATTCAGGTGAAATGTCAAGAAGTAGAAGGGCGACCGGCAACGTGAAAGGGGCAGGTGTGTGTGCGGTCCGCGGATTGATATGGTGTGAGAGAAATGTCATTGTAGAGTCGAAACGAGTCCAAAATCGTGAAAGGGTATAATCGTGCGAGGTATCGGGGTGTCGAGGTGACGATGCGTCGTTACGAGGGTTTGCCATCATTGACGGAGGCCGATGGCGATCCTTGACCGGCTTGTACTTCTGCATCGAGCTTCTTCACAAACGCATTCGGGTCGAACGCGCTCCGGGCCTTGTCCATACCCAAGATGCTACGTTCCTGCGGGGAGAGGTTGAAGGCGGATTTCATGAACCCTTGGTAGCTTTTACGGAGCTGTCTGTCAGTGTCTGTCCGGATGCGCCGTTGGTTTATTTCGTCAGGAAGCTTTCGCAGCAGCGAGGCGGATCACACAGAGGAGAGATCAGAGGGGAGACGAGGCGAATAGTACTCACATCGGTAAAGACATTGTCGCGCTGGCCAAAGTCCTCGTACAAGGTCATCCAGCCAATGATGACTACGATCAGTCAGTCTGCACTCGATCGCAGGTAGCTCCTGTCCGGCTCTTGGGTTCCTCTGCCCTGTCCGACCTCTACTCACATATCGCCGAACCCCAGCCCGCCCAGCCGAGGAGCTTGTTCATGCGCGAAGGGATCAAGTCCATTCGCTCGATATGCTTCCGATGTCGCCATTCATGTTTCCTCTGATCGGCGGTCATCCGCCGGATCTGGCTGACATCGGGCTCGTCAGAGGGGAAGTGTCTGTTGGACGCCATTTGGTGCAAGAGGTCAAAGTGTGGTCGGGTGCAAAGAGAGGAAATAATTCGATGAAAGCCGTGCCGTGGTGTGCAGTCGGTTAACGCGGACAGGGGCAGATACCATGCCGTAAGCGCTTTTGGCGCACAAAATGTGGCCCCGGCTTCACCGTCTCCAACTTGCTTCACCACGTATTCTTCCCACACAGAGAATCGAGAATCGACGCGCTCTCGGCAGATGGCTCGGCTCGCAGGTCAACAAAGAAAGGTGGTTAATGCGCAACACATGGGGCTATAATAAGAACAATATGCAAATGACGAAAACACAACACGCCGCTTTCCCTTCGAACCGCTGATCCTCCCGCGCACATCTTCTCTCGCTGCCACACCTTTCCTCCTCATCTCTCGCGTCGCCGCCTCCAGCGCCGGGGTGGCTCAGCAGTTGTTCAGGCGTAGGAGAAGCAAGTTGGCCGAGTGAAAGTTGTACTTGTTCTTTAGCCTTTCCACGCTTTCCGGGTCGTTGTGCAGCCCGTCAAAGTACGTCTGACCGAGCTGTTCATCAGTCCCGTGTTCTGGCGGCTTTGGTTAACGTTTTGGCTCACCAAGGCGTCCGATTTGCGGTATCCCTCCATCAAGTCGAAGAATCCCATTCGGCGTTTCTCGAAACTGGCGTGAGGGGGGGAACCTTACATGGGGAGGACGCCGTCTCACTATTGTTGTTCCACTACCGTCAGTACTTGTTACACAGACCCGTAGCAGCTACTCACTTATGCGCACTGCCCGCGGGTCTTTGGTCTTAGCTGTGTCTGACGCGACTTATCATCACTTACGCATTTCGCCCAGTTCGTCGACGTACACTGCTGATGAGCGCTCCCTCTAGCGAATAATCTCCGACAACTCACAAGGTGAAGCGAAAAAGTCATAACTGACGATATGAGTCCCATGCCGAAGGGGAAGGGGGCGGATGAGTGGATGAGCTACTCACATGGCGAAAAGCACATCTTCACTGGATGGCATCAGCCGCGCACAGTCTCTCAAGCTCGTTCAACGCACCAAGTTATGCCCATACGATTACGCACCCGGACCGACCAACCAGTCTCTACATGACCCAGATTGAGCTCTTCGACAATGGGCGATGTCGCAGGCTGTCCTCTCTCCTTGATCCCTGTCATGAGCTGGGGTCTTTACTCAGACCAAGCCGATCGCTCACATTCCTGCGTGTCAGCTCTGCTCCCTTCATTCACACCAGACCTACCGTTTCGGTATCTGATCAGACAAAACAAATGTCAGCTGCGTCCCTACTCACATTCAGCTCCCTTTCTCACCATCGAAATCGACCCAGATCGCAGCGAACATTGGGTGCTGCTGTTTCAGCTCTTGTTCGAAGCGTACGCACCCGGCCTCACCTCGATACAGTTCCACGCGAGGTACTTTCCGTATGGTTTCGGGTCCCAAGTCCGGAGGTTGAGCAGTGGGTGTATCTTCAGAGGAGTCTCGAGCTGGGCAGCCTGGAGGTAGGATAGGACGGGGCCGTAACCGGGTCGTCTACCCGGTCAGCTGTCGTCCGATTCCGATTCATCAAACACTCACGAGGGCTTGAAGGGCCCGATGGTGATGGCTATATGGGGTGAGTAACACACTGTGACCAGTCTCGAAATGCTCACCGGCATCACGGGGATTGCCCGACGGAATGAGGGCCATGGCGAAAAGTGTCGAGCAGGTTCAGGCGGGGTGCGAATTGGATGTGGGGAGCGTTGCGCGTCAGATTATATCAGTTTCCCATACCGAGGTCATGCAAGGTAAGACTGCAAGAGGTCACCACGTCCATTGGGTACGTTGTTTACGCATTTAGTAGCTGACACGACGCACAAAGGAAGGTAGAAGATGACTCAACGGAGGTGGGCGCAGAGCGTGGAACGCTCGAGAAAGGCGGAGCACACGTCTTGTCCCCTCTCCTTTGGGCTGCATTGCCGCCGATAGCGGGAAAGGCAGGGAGCTGGTAGTGGAGGTGTGAAAGACAGCTGTAGTGAGCTGCTGGAGTGTTCCCCAGATAGACAGCGCGTTGCCGGCCTTCACTTCATGTGGGTTCGTCAGTGCTATGACGCCCCGCGTACTCTTCACAGCAATGTGTCCTTCGCTTTAGCCCGCACGGTAGATCACGCATCTCAATGACAGGCATCATCTTCTCCTACGGGGTGGTTCGCTCTAGGAGAACTTTCGCTCGATCTGGGCTACGATATGTAACGGGTACCTGATGATTCATCTCTTGAAGGCGTGGTCACCAGGCACTGGGCTGGTCATCCTGCCTGGTTTCGTTCAATTTACAGTGCAACACAATGGTGAATGCTAGAATGCTAGATCTTCCAGCAGCATGGATGATGAGCTATCTCTAGGTGATACGCGAGACCCTTGACACGAGTCTGTCCAGTGCTCCTGTGGCTCAGCTTGAGGTAGACACTGCGCGGCCATCGCCGGGAGACCGGGGGGAAGAAGGGGGGAAGGTGGACGTTGGAGCGCTGATTTCTATTCCGACGGCCAGGACCATCCATGCCCCTCATCTCGATCGATGCCAAGCCAACGGTGAATGATAATTTTGACCGGTCTACGCCGTGAATGCCGTCTGATCACCTCACGTTCCCGTTCTGCGCAGTCGGCTAGGCTGTGGCCCTGCATTGGGCGGGGTGGTGTTTTTACACAGGACGTCTACGTCATCGATAGCATCATCCACCCCTCACCCCCCCCCCCCCCAAGGCACTATGTTCCGCCGCTACCACTGGCTACCACCAACCTTACCGCCCTTTGCGTCGCAACCCCACGCGACACACATCCCGTTGAAACCTATGCTAGACAACTTTTCCATGGAGCCAGTCGGCAGGAGGTATAAAGTCCTGAAGGATCCCCACAGTTTCCACTTCTTTCCATCCCTCCAGACCCATTCAGTCTCTCACTGCCCATTACTGTCTAGACTCAACCCACACACCCACAAAGATCCCGCACAATGAAGTTCTCTGCCATCGCCGTCCTTTCCGCCATTGCCGTCTCGGCCTATGCTGAGCCCAACGTCCACGCCAAGATGGAGCTCAACGCCCGACAACGTGAGTTTGACAGCTACTTTCCACCTTCAACCCTTCTCCTGCCGCTTTGACTACCATCCTTTACCTGCCCAGCGTCTCCCCTGGACGGCTCACTGACATCCAGTCGGATCCATCATCGACCAAGCTACCTCGGCCGTCGTTGGTGGCGGTGCTTCCATCGTCGGCCAAGCTACCTCCGCTGTCATCGGAGGCGGAGGATCCGTCGCTGGCGCAGCGACCTCGGCTGTCGGTAACGGTGGTGGCTCCATCGTCGGCCAAGCCACCTCTGCCGTCGGGAATGGTGGTGCCTCGGTCGCTTCCGCTGCTTCCTCCGGTATCGTTGGTGGAGGCGGTTCCGCCGCTTCCGCCGCGTCCTCGGGCGTCGCTGCAGGGACCAGCGGTGCCGGTTCTGCTGCTGGTGCCGCGACTAGCGCGGGTGGTTCCGCCGCTAGTCAAGCTACCTCTGCCGCAGGCAGTACGTCCAATCTGTCCACAAAGGAACCCACGAACTGACAATTCCCAGGTGCTACTTCCTCCACCGGCGGTGCGAACCCCGCCGCTGTCTGGTCCACCGGTGCTACCTTTGGCGCCGTCGTCGGTGCCGCCGGTGTCATCATTGGTGCCGGTCGAGTCCTCGCTTAACCGGCTCGCCTAGAGACGCTGCCCCCCTTTGTCCTGTAAATCTCATCGAGACTTGAATACAAAAAGTGTTTCCCGTGCATTGTAGAATACCATACACGTCGAACAATGTATCGTTATGCGCTTGCCCATCCCCCGATCCATGTCATCACACGACCAACCGAAGCACCTGCAGTCCCTCCTGCTTGAGACTCCGAGGTGGGATGCAAAATAGGTTCCGTCATTGGATCTATCTTGGGTTACGTTTCCAAAGCACCGGACCGACGATCACACTCCCGGGGGCTCATTCTCACTCTCTCCCTCTCCCTTCCCTTGTCACCTTTCCCGCACCTGGACCATCTCTGTCAGAAGCCTTCCCCACCATCCGGACGACGGGCTGCAGAGCAGACCGGAAAACAGCGCCGCAGCTGTCGCGCGACTGTGTTTTCACACAGCAAAAACAACGTCGACTCTCATCTCGGCCGTCTCGTTAACTCCCGGTCAGCGTCACCATGTTCAAGCTGCTTAAAGACCTCACGCGGCCTCCCGAGCCCCTCTCCCCACGTCCTTCCAGCTCCGAGTCTGTCCCTCAGCTCTACACACCCCGACAGTCGCACACGCGCGGCCGGTCGCCGGGACCCAATGGAACGCCATTAGTGTCCAGCCCTGGGCTCACTGCTGCGAGCGCAACTGTCCCCTCGCCGTTACCAGTCCCGGAAGACCAGGCGGAGAGAGAGGTAGAGGAGGTAGATGGCTATGCCAAGATCGTCGTGATGCTTCTGCACAAGCTGCAAGAGCAAGGCGACGTCATGTACTACGTCGAGGTGGGACACCTCTACAATGTCGAGATTCTGGCTCACAAGCAGACGCTGTCCCAGTTGAACGGGGTTCCGCTGACGAAGCACTCCACGGGCTCCTTCCGTCGTCACAGGGGATTCGAGGTGTTGCGAAAGGTGTTTGAACATGGACTGGCATGGAAGGAGGGCAAAGACATAGGAGCAGAGGATCGACAGGTGGAGGAGGTGCAGCGTATGGAAGGGGTGCGTATTGGCTTGGAGACCCTGGGATGGGCCTTGCGGGATAGGGAAAACAGGAGGGCTTTCGAAGTGAGCATTTGTGCAGCTCTGGGCTGTATATACTGACCAGAAGGCCGAGGGGGGCTATCTCACCTTGCTGCCTGCTCTACACGGTCTCGCGCCCAAGCCGGCATCGCTGCCCAGTCTAGCCAAGGAACCAGTACAGGAACCCTCTTCATCTCGACTGCCTCCTCCGGAGTCTCAGGTCAATGGCGTGGCGCCCGATCCCGCGATTCTGGCCCACCTCTTAGCACACATCTTCAACGACAACTATACCATTTTGTCTCTGGTGTCAGCCGGCCAAAGTTATAAAGAATCCGAACTCCGGGACAAATTGAGTGATCTCTCGATACGTCGCGGCACCGCTCTTCCACTTCTCTGGGATTATCTGTTGGGGGCCGAATCCCACCCGCAGAACGCCAGATGTAAAGGGAAGGAGCGCGAATGTGGACCCGGGTGCGGCCATCGCAACCTGGCATCGGGCGAGCAAGAGACCGCATCCAACGCAGCCCTGCTTCAACTCACGTTTTCCATCCTGTCATGTGCGACTCACTCGTCTTCAGCAAATCTCTTTGCGATACGGACGAACCTTCCGGATCTGACATCGTTCCTGATGACGAGACTATACGGATACCCTCCTCGACGAAAGTACGAGGTCACATTTCCAGCAAGAGACGATTGGTGCGACGACTTGCCAGAAGACGACTCGGGTCATGGAAGGGATCCACCATGGACGGCGCCGAGTGATGAGCTACGAGCAGTGTACTTCAGCTTGCTACGGCGGTTGATGGAAGGCGGGGTGGATCAACATGTCGTCTGGCGATTGTACAGCCTCGCCAAGATTTCGGCGAATGCTCTGAATGGCCAGCAAACCGCTCAATCCTCTGCAACTCTCACGCCGATCAGAGGTATCACCGAGTCGCCAGGTCTTGACAATGGGTCCTCGACGGGGACAGGATCCCGGGATCAGTCGAAGAAGAAACGACCGAGGCCAAGTTTGCACATCTCCACCACGCTCAAGGCGCCCGAAGACGAACGCCTCCATCCAGAGATACTCGATCTGATTCGTCACTCGATGAAGGCGAGATGGCCTAGTGTTTTCGTGGTGAGGGGCGGGATGGGTGGGAATGATGGGGGATTGGAACTGGGCGATATGGGTCGAGCATGGCCTGTAGCGCAGAAAGGTTTTACTTTCTCGGCGAGTGCTATCCTGCTACACATTCAGTTTTCGCGCTGACGATGCAGTGTTGGATTCACGTGTCGAAGCTGAACCGGCCGATCACACTTCTCCACGCCTCGCAAGCCGCTCAAACCCAACCATTATTTCGGATCCGTATTCTTGAAAATTCCCAGATAGCTATACTGTCGACAATCGCTCGGAGTCCCGCACCGGTCACTGCCCCCGCCGACACAGAGCCCACCCGAACGGAAGAAGACGAGCTGATATGTGCCGCTCCGGACGCCCTGGTCCCCCATCATCAGTGGATACACTTTGCAGTCGGGTGTCGCAAACCGAAAGGCGCAGAATTGGCCGAGATGAGGATATTCGTGAATGGTTTCAGAGTCGGTGCTATGCGGGTCCCCTACCCTGTGCCCGTTCCTCTACCTCCCGTCACCGCCGCGACAAACGTCCTCGTGAACCCCGCAACTCCTGCCGAGGCGATAAGACTCAGCGTGGCGCGAGATTGGAGTGGTGAGGGGGGGAAGGAAAAGACGAGCGTTGGAAAAGAAGAAGAAAACGAATGGATGCTAGCGAGAGCACTGCTGGTCGAGGAGGCGGTTCCGGAAGATGTGGTTCTGTTGATGCACCATCTGGTAAGTCGTATCAACATGTCTCGTCTGATGACAGGGACCGCGATACACGGGTAATTTCCAAGAAGCCTTGGGCAAATTCCTGACCTGTGAGCGCTGGGTTTTACGTGTCGAGAGCATGCTGATGTATAAGACGAAGGGGCGACCTCGATCAACGTGTACCTTTCCGCTTTGGCTCAAGGTGCAAGCGACAAGCGAATGTACACCTCGCCCGTCAACTCTATCTTGGTCCGAGCTATCCGACAAGGACCCGTCTTTCCAGAAGAGAACATTCTGCTGTCCCTCTCTGCCAAGGACATGGTCAGTCCCGATGACAAACCTGATATCTGTGTCAATGGTGCCATACCTCATCCGTTCCGGGCCAAGCAAGTGCGCAACGGGACAGTAAAGCTCGTCGGGGACATCGAGCCGTACTCCATCAAAGCGATGGATGAGAGTGTCTCGAGCGTCGGCGGGGGAACTGTAGTGTTGAAGATGATCGACCTGAGTTCCTCGAGTGAGGAATTGGCAAAGACATTGGGGTTGTTACGAGACATGATCAAAGACAGCTGGACGGCCAGCGAGGAGATGGAGCGGATTCGTAAGGGTTCACTCTGCATATACTGGCCATAACTGATCGTCAGGAGGATTTGAAATGCTTGCGGCGATTTTGCGGCCCAAGATGTCGACTATGGTCGATGTGACCTGCACCAAGATCATTCTCTCGATGTTGGGGATCAACATGGACAAACCGGCGTAAGGGTGAACCGGGCTAGTACCTCGACCAAGCTGACCCGTACAGGACTGCTATCGTCCACAACTCTGCGGCGTATCGCGCATTGGCGCTGGAGTTTGAGCTTTGGTCTCACGCGTCTTTAGGCGTTGTCACGCTCTATCTCCAACATTTCGAGTATCTCCTGTCGACATCTAAACACGCCAGGTACAATGTCCTGAGGACGTTTCAGAAGGCTGCCATGGTCCGCAAGATGCTTTACGCCTTGAGGTCGGGGTACTTCGAGCCAGAAGTCGTGCCGGTCGTTGTCGGTGAGCTGAGTCGCGCTGTTGTCGAGAACCCAGCTCATTCCAGATACATTGAAACTGGCCTTGCTTGCCCGTTGGTCGGGAGAGGATGCGTGAGTGACACAAGTGTTGAGAAAGCAATGCTGATGATTCGCAGTATCAAACCGGTGTTTTCTTACCTTGTATCGGCGCTCTGTCAGGGGTCCGGATCGTTCGCTGCGATACTTCCTACAGAGCCCCCACCATCCCAAGCGCCTGCTGCCCTCATACTTCAGATGATAGCCGATCTCGCAGGTCAGCCTGCACGCCTCGTCAAGCTCAACAAGTCGCTAGCATTGCATCGCCTTCTGGTCATCTTCATATCCTCCAATTCGGCTTTCTACGTGATTGTTCCCTGCCTGGAAATCCTCGAAAGATGCCTCTCTACCCCCGGGATGGACTCTTTCCAACGGTCGTTTGAAGCCGAGGGCGGGTTTGCCTTGCTCGCTAGAACACTCGGATCCTGCTGGCGCGACGACATACAAGATTGCGTCTTTCGTATGATGCTCGGCCTGCAAAAGGACAAGAAGGATAAAGATAAAGACACTCTGGCGTGCTCATCGTTGGTATCGACCGTTCTTTCGGCGTTGGATTTCCTTCTCCAGTCTGCTGGAGAGGACGAGACCCGACCGATGGTTGGACGCACTCAGTCTGGCACGGTGACCACGATGCGGTCAGTAGCGATGACTCCGCTTGTCATCAAGACGGACCTACCGTCCGACGGGGAAGGAACAATGAGCCGACTCGAGAGCCTCCTTAGGAAGATGACTTCGACTTACCTCGAGTCTCAGGCTTTCAAACGTTGTATGACCGGTCGCAAGGTGGAACAAATGCTCCCTGCGCTGACCGACTTTGCGGCTGTGTCGGCGTCTTCCAGTAGGACCGAGCTGGCTAAAGCTCAACGATCGGCGGCAAGCGAATGGTTGCAGGCGCTACAAACGCATGCGAAGATCTCAAGCACACTCATCACGCAGATCAAGCTGATCGTGGAACAACTGCGCAGTGCCCCAGCATCTTCCAAGCTGTCGTCTTCGTCCTTCGCCATGTCTCCGACATCTCCTCGACCAAACACGGCTTACTTTGGTTCTTCTCTCGGGAACAGGCTCGGGACGACCCCTCCTGCGTCTCCGGGACTCGGTACCAGCCTCGGAGGATTCCCCAGGAGGCGACCTTCGACTGACGCTGGGTCATTCCCGGGCCTAGGGCTTCGTCGCATGTCGACGATCGAGAAGCGAACTCCGTTAAAGCGGGTGTTGACGGGGGAGAGTATACTGGAGGGTGGGAGAGATAAAAATGCCGCGTGGAAGTTGATCATCATCCAGACGGATGCCCAGAGCCACTCGAAAATGACATTGGAAAGGAAGGAGCATTGGCAGAAGATATCAGAGGTCGATTGGCCAAGATTGGCATCGAGTCTGAGAGCAGAGAATGGGCTGTGGCCTGATGATTTCGGAACGGTGACATGGAAGCTGGACGGGAGTGAAGGCCCTTTGCGAATGAGGTGGGCTTGAAGCCTCATGCACCCGATGAGCTAACGGACCAGAAATCGTTTGGAACGGATGAATGCGGCACCGGAGCTGGGAGCACAGCGGACCCGATCGAAACTGCGAGACGCCATTCCATCGGTGGACGAGCTCTCCTCTGCGGTCTCCAGGATGAATGCAGCTCCGTGGGAGGATCCTTTCGCTCTCGCACTTGGTTCAGCAGCTCCTATCGAGGAGGAAGGTGAGGCGTTTGAGACCCGTGACCATTCGGCATACTGACCGTTCTAGACTCGCCACTGGCTCCCCAGCAGTCTGCCCATGCTTCCCATGGTGCACCAGCTGGTGAAACCGAAGACCGAGCAGACGACGAGTCATTCGTAGAGGTGGAAGAGAACAAAGACGACAAGATGCGGCGTATTGCGAAAACGCTGCAAGCTGGCGACGTCGTCGAGGAAGCGCACAACATCGTCCGCATCGTCGGAGTAGACGCTTGTCCTGGACTGCTCATCCTCGGCAAGAAGAATCTGTACCTGGTGGATGGACTGGTGCAGACGGCTGGGGGCGAGGTCATCGACGCGAAAGACGCGCCGAGGGACGTGCTGAGTGTCCCTGGAACGCTTGCGGAACTCAGCCCGGACGAGCAGGAGAGTCACCGATGGTGAGCATGCCGAGATGATCGTCACTGAGAGCAGGTCTTACAACGAGATTGTTGAGACTAACAAGCGGGCTTTCCTGTTTCGTGATGTGGCGTGAGTTGTCTGCCGCTTAGCGTTAGCAGCAGCACTCTGACACTCAGGCTCGAATTGTACTTTTCCGACAAGCGCAACTTCTTGATCGTCTTCAAGGACAAGAAGCAACGCCAAGGGATCGTCAGCAAACTCGGGTACAAGTCGGACCAGGCCGGATCCATCTCCAAGAGCATCATCGGCAACTTCCTGATGGATCAAGTGGCCAGGGCGATAGATCGTTCCGAGCAACAATTGGACGCTATGACACGGAGATGGCAGCATCGCGAGATTAGCAATGTAAGCTTGGTTCCGGTCGTACAGTGCTATAGGTTGACCTTTAGTTCGCATATCTCATGCTGCTCAACCAGCACGCAAACAGGACACCCAACGGTAGGTCATGTCTTTCCCGATCGAGCTGACCATTAGACGTCACGCAGTATCCCGTCTTCCCCTGGGTTCTCGCAGACTTCACCTCGCAAATCTTGGATCTGGAAAAGGCGTCGTCTTTCCGAGACCTGAATTGGCCAATGGGGGCTTTGACACCCGCGAGAAAAGCTGCAGCTGCTGAACGGTATTCTGCTACTGAGGGCGTTGGGGAGCAGCCATTGCAAGTCTATCGCTGCTGTACGATTCTGCGGTTGCTGATGCAGCAGCCATTATGGTACTCATTACAGCTCGTCCATGATCGTCTGTAGTTTTCTGATCCGCTTGTCGCCTTTCACCGAGATCTTCCTGGCTCTACAAGGAGGAAACTTTGATCTGGCCGATAGGTTGTTCTCGAGCATCCCTCGAGCTTGGGAGTCAGCAAGCGCCGATAATCGAGGGGATGTGAGAGAGCTCATACCCGAGTTCTACTATTCATCGGCCTTCTTGCGCAACGTGGTGAGTGCCCTATTCGGCGGTCCCGTGGAGCAAAGCTGATGGGCAGAATCATCATGATTTCGGGCGGAAACAAGTGTCTGGCGATTCGGTCGACGACGTTGTTCTGCCGCCTTGGGCTTTGGATGACCCGATGTTGTTCGTGCATCGACATCGAGAAGCGCTGGAATCAGACTTTGTCTCCAAACACCTCCACGCCTGGATCGATCTGACCTTTGGATACAAACAACGAGATCCGGCGTCTTATAACTGTTTCCACCCATTGTCGTATCGAGGTGCAGTCGACCTCGAGAACATCACCGACGAGAGCGAGAGGGCAGCGAGCACGGCGATCATCCACAATTTTGGACAGACACCTTTGCAAATCTTCAAGACGCCCCATCCACATCGTTTCGTCGGTGGACGATCGAGTCTGCCGACCCATCAGCGATTCGGGGCTGCAGAGCAATGGCAGCTACTCATCCGAAGCATCTTGCCCATCACGGAATCGCCCGCGCCGATCTTTGACATTGTCCCAGCGAGTATGCCCGAGGCTAAACCGACGACACAGATGAAGAACCGGCTGATAGTACCCAATACGCACTTGTCGGTGCAGTATGGGTTTGCGGACGACTCGCTCAGGATCTATTATCAGGAGATGGTGTTCTCAACGCCGCGGGTGAGTGGATGCGTCGTGGTAAGTAGACATGGCTCACCAAACAGCTCGTGCATCTTGTCGAAGGTCTTTCGGTAGACCACGCCATCTTTGCCGGACCGACTCTTCTCATCACTGTCTCCGACCAGGGCATATTGACGGCATGGCGAATGTCCATCAAGGCTGGGGGGCACAAGCGTGGCGATGTCACTTTGAGCCGAGAAGCAACCCTAAGGGGCCATGACTCGCGAGTAACGACTTTGACCGCTAGTGCGGACTGGAGTCTGCTGGTCAGCGGGACAGAGGTGAGTTTTCGGTGGCGCAACAGAACATTAACAGCGTGCAGGATGGTAAAGCCATGGTATGGGATACAAACCGACTGAGATATATCCGCACTCTGCAGACCCCGCACGAGGAGCCGCTAGTGTACAGCGCGATCAGCGAAGCCGACGTAAGTACCGCCTGTGCTTGGCGTTGTTATGACGGCTGAAGGTCAGGGATTGATCGCTCTCGCTTCGAAGAGGCACCTGTATCTGTTCTCATTGAATGGGCATCCCATCGCGAGCACCACACCTGAAGGAGATATTTTCAGCGATTTCACGTTTGGATTGCCAGAAACACCCGCGCCTGTGGACGAGAACGAAGACGAGCCGTTGTCTTACTCCGGTGGTATCACCTTCCTCAAGCGTGACTTTTTGAAATTTGGACCGCTTCTCGTCGTTGGCGTGGACAATGAGGTCGCCCTGTACCGATGTGTGCCTGGGCAGAGGCGGTTCGAGGACGAGGTGGTCAAGCCGTGGAGGTTGGTTGAGCAAGGGCGATTATCGCGCTCGGGTGACCATCCTCATGGAGACTGTTGCATGGTCAAGTTCATCGGGTGAGTGAGAGTCCCCCTCGTTTCTGCTGGTTGTATGACGAGCTCATGTCTAGTGAGACGCTCTATGCTGCGTTCGAGCCAAGAGCCAAGGGTGCAAAGTGGGCTTTGTACCAATGGAGCTTGCCCGAAAGCGACGCGAGACACGTGCCGGAGAATGTCTCTTCGGGCTGCATGTCAGTCGGCTGCGGCAGGCATTTCGGTCTCCTTGGTGAGTTCTATATTCATACTCGCTGGTCGGGGCGGAAAGCTGAAGACCAGAACCCAAGAGGCACTGCGGTGGATGCGGGGGGTTGTTCTGCGGGACTCATGCCGTCCATGTCGAGGCGTTCAATATGCGTTATTGCGAGTCGTGTCGCGCTCAACTGGCCGAAGCGCAAGCGTCCGGGATCATTGCCAACCGGAAAGACTCGGCGTACCCCACTTCGCGTCGACCGAGCGTGGGCTCGCGGACGCCTTCTAGGGCCGGCTCGAGGAGTGTATCGCGGGTGGGGTCGAGACGGCCCAGTGTGTCCATGGGCAGTGGTTTCACCAGTGTCCCAGGGGTGCCGGGCGTCGCATCGCCCAGTCCGTTGGTCCCCAAGCCGGCTGGTGCGAGTTAGAGGTGAAGATAAAAGGGTGGGCGGGATGGGTGAATCTGCGTATAAGGTTTGGTTGTCCGTTGTCCTATGCATGTTGTCGTGATTGTCTTGCCATTCGCATGGATATGTGTTACATAGAGGGGGTAACGAGAGTCATGGAATACACGTGGAGAGTATGCGATACAAGGTGGCAGTGGGCCTATGGTCACTCGTCACTCGATGCTCAAATGATCCACGCCTGTCTTGGCGATACACTCTTGCACCATGAGTCGGAACTGTCATCAGCGGGATATGGTACGCGCGAACTAAGCGCTCACATCTATAACGCCCGTTTCGACCGCTTTGACGTTCAGCAACGGCTCGTTCCGGACTGCACTGCCGTCTTGCGATGGCCTGAGGGTGTCGGCGGACAGCGCGGGCACCCATGGAGGGATAGACTGCGCTTGAGCGGCATGCAAGGAGGGAGAGGAGGACGCGCTTACCCCGTCAGCAGGCTTGTTGGTGCTTGGCTCGAGGTCGTCGTCTGTCTCGACAATGACTGCAAAGGTCGTTTCGCCTAGCGCTGTCAGGAGACAGTACAGGCGATACAAGTCGTCTCTGCTCACCCTTTGTCTCTTCCAATTGCGAGTCGAGGGCCATGAGCTTGATGAGGAAGCCTCTAAGCATCAAGCTCAGCTCGTCGGCACTCGGTGCGCCGAGCAGCCTGCCATGAGCGCGTGGGGACAATCGACCCAGAGCGGCGAGAGCGGAAGAGGGGTGGGGTGGAGGGGCAGGAAGAGACGACGCACGGCGCTTCTCTACGATGCCGCTCTTTCACCTTGTCCATGGCGAGGTAGCCCATATCGACGATGAACCGCTCGAGCGGCAAGCCCGTGTCGACCGTCTTGATGACGATGGTGACGCGCTTGACTTTACCCAGCTCGAGCTCCCTGGCGATCGCGCCCACGAGCTCGGAGATGTACGCGCATACCTGCGGGTGTCGGGATTGGTAGACTGGCACGCCGTGTGCTCTACGGCGGGTGAACGTTGTGGGCGGGTAGACTTGACGGATGCATAGGATCGTGTGGATAACGATCTCGACTGCGGGTTAGGGATATGGCTCGAAGGCCAAGCGCGAGAGCGGCTCACGGAACGAGGCGAGTGCGTCAGCGGTCTCTGGTGGTCAGTCTGGAGGTAGGTCCGGGAGGTTGTTTCAGTGAGCGGCACGGCCTATACATGTGAGGCGGGAGGTGGGAAGAGCTCCCTGTCAAGCGAGGATGAAGTGCCCGAGCGCTTCCGGAGAACGTGAAGGCTGTGATGGACAGTCTGAAGATCCACCTAGACGTACGCTTGAAGCTGAGCCCCGGACGAGCTGTCATGGCAGCTGATGAGCTGTGTTTGTCGCGTGGTCGGGACAAGCAACAGGAAGGGGTATACACGCGCTGATAGCTTTTGGTCAACAACTGGGAAGCTACACCCCTCCGCGCCCCCGCGTTTGTCAGACGGGACATTACATCCCGCGCGTGGCGTCTGGAATCGGCAGGTCGCACGTACGCACGTTAGCGATCGACTCGGAGAGGCCGGACGTCTCCGAAACGAGCGCCATGTACAGTCTCACTCATCTCACTCGGTCTACTCGAAAGTCTCGACAAACTGGCATGGACTTGCCGAAAGGGGCGACGTGCCCGGAGTCTCGGTCAAATCCGACGATCCAAAGTCCTAAGGTACCCGATTTCCTAGATAGCGTTTTCGAATTTCCAGCTCGCTTTATCGATTATCGATTCGGTCCCTAGGGCAAATTGTTCGAAATCAATCGCGCTTGCGCAAGACGAGGGTCGTGGGTCTCGAGTCGACGACGTCGCGCGCGGTTGCTGGATGAGGTGGTTCGACTCGAACACTTGCACAGGTGTAAGCGCATGCGAGACAGCGGGAAGGAAGGGGGTCGTCGGGGCATGCATAAAGCTCATTGTGTCGCAGAGGGAGATGCAGCGCTGTCGTGTGACCCCCAGACCACGCGCGTATCTATCTTGTGTGTGGGAGATTTGTTTCACGATTAATTGAAACCCCTCGGCCCTCAGCCCCAGCCTCCACCCCCACAAACCCGCTTTCGATCCCACGTCGTTTTCCCACTGATTTTCGAATCTCTCTGCACCCCTTCGCAATCTTCGCAATCTCCCAATCAGTCGGGACCCACCCATCTTTCGCGACATTCTCCGAGGACACGGCGTCTTAGCAAACCCAAAGCAAAGGCCTGCATACGACGGGCAACGGGGGCCAAGGAGGAAAAGTCTATCCACCGAGACATACACCCCCACCACACCCCACCTTTTCGCACTTTCCGGACCGGTCGTTCGAAATCATCATTGGATTCGTACCGATTAGGACCCCTTCGAGAGGATAGATATAAAAGAGACATCATCCCGTTCCCCCTTCCCATGCTTTTAACGCTTCCCCGCTCTCTCTGTGCACACAGCAGTAGATCCATTCCTCGCTTTTCCACTTGCACACCCCTCACCTCACTCTACACCTCCACGCCCACCTTTGTTCACCGTCGCAACATGGCCTTGACACAGACCATGCCGGTTCAGACTCAGCTCGGTCAACCCCCCAAAACCATCAAGCGTCCCGTGTTCGGTCAGTCCCCATTCTTTTGACTCCCTTCCCTCGCCTCATCACCCAACACATTGTTCCCACCCTTATCACCACCACCACCACCCGCCCCTAGTATGTCAGCTCACCCCCCAGCCTCCCACCCTTCCATCGACCACAAGCAAAACCTCCTGCGACTGCAGCACCACCTCCTCACCCTCCCCAATGATCTCCTCAAACACGCCCATCTCTCCAAGATCCGACGGGAGGACCCTCGTCTCTTCTTCTCAGCCATCAAGGAGGACCTGAACGGACTGTGAGTGCAGACCGCTGCGGATCGCCGCCTACCCAGCAACTGACACACAGTGCCCCTATCGTCTACACCCCGACCGTCGGCGAGGCGTGCCAAAAGTACTCTCAAATCTTCTCCGGACCCGAGGGCCTCTACCTCTCTATCGACAACAAGGTGCGTGGTCAACCACCCGAGCTCGCCCGTCAGCCCATACTGACCTCCAGGACGATCTCCCTGCCTTGCTCGCTGCTTACCGATCCACTCTCACCCACACGCCCCGTATCATCGTCGTCACCGATGGCTCGCGAATCCTCGGTCTCGGCGACCTCGGAATCGGAGGTATGGGTATCTCGGTCGGCAAGCTGAACCTCTACGTCGCCGGAGGTGGTGTCGATCCCTCTGGATGTCTCCCGGTCGTCTTGGAGTGAGTGACCTGCATGGTGTAGACTAGAGCACGAAGCTCACGCGCGCAGCATGGGAACCAACAACGAGAAGATCAGAAATGACCCTTTGTACATCGGACTCCGACGACCTCGTGTCTCGCTCGAAGAGGCTACCGAGTTCATGGACAAGTTCATGGCCGCCGCCAACGAGGCCTTTCCCGAGGTCGTCGTTCAGCACGAGGACTTTTACTCGGAAGCTGCGTTCGAGTTCCTCGAGAGGTACCAGAACAAGTACAGAATGTTCAACGATGATATCCAAGGGTGAGTACTCGCCACATGGTTTCGAGTTCACCCGCTCATGACAGTACCGGTTCTGTCATTCTCGGTGGTTTCCTCGCTGCCGCTCGACAATCAAGCAAGGCGTCTGGGCGATCGCTCAAAGACCACAAGGTCGTCTTCCTGGGTGGAGGATCCGCCGCTGTCGGGTGAGTCGATTGCACTGAAATAGAGTTCTCTTACTGACGGCAGTGTGGCGAAAGAAATGATGAACTTCTTCCGCATGGAGGGTCTGTCGGAACAAGAAGCCAAGGAGCGATTCTGGCTCATCGACACGAAAGGCCTTATCACTTCCACCCGAGCCGACGTGACGTCTGGCAAGATCGCCTCGCACAAAAAGTACTTTATCCGAAACGACACCAACGGCGAAGAGTTTGGTTCCCTGGCCGAGGTCATCGAATACGTCAAGCCCACCGCCTTGGTGGGTCTCTCGACCACCTTCGGCGCGTTCCCCGAGCCGGTTGTCCGACGGATGGCCCAGCTCAACCCCGCGCCTATCATCTTCCCCTTGTCCAACCCCACGTCCAAGTGCGAGCTGGCCTTTTCTGACGCGCTCGAGTGGACCAACGGCACCGTTCTTTTTGCTTCCGGATCTCCTTATGCTCCGCAACAATTCGGCGGACGACTGAGAGAGCCCGGACAAGGCAACAACTTCCTCGTCTTCCCCGGTATCGGATTCGGAGCGCTCGCCTGTGGAGCCACCCGCGTCACCGATGAGATGATCACGGCGAGTGCTATCGCTCTCAGCAAGGCGATCAGCCCTGAGGAGGAAGCCGCTGGACTGCTCTACCCCCGATTGGACAGGATCCGAAAGGTCAGCGCTAGGGTGTCTGCTGGCGTCGTTCAAAAGGCACAGGAACAAGGTGTGGACACAAATGCCGAGCTCCGAGGGCTGGACTTTGAGACGCTTGTCGAAAAGTTGCAGGCGCTGCAGTGGCAGCCGTGATGAGACGGGCTGGGGTGACTGCACGGACATTATTGGATCCCAGGGTGCGATGGTTTTGAGATTGTATAGTATATTCGTAGACAAGGTCTCTCGTCGTAGATTCGGCCAGTTGTCGTTCGCCCGTGAATGACTGTATGCAATGTGTATAACGCGGGTCAGTCCTCGAGGCACGAACCAAGACGTCATGGTGATTCTTGTTCGAACTAATGCATGACCAGGGGACTTTGTAGAGTGATGGATCTGGATGGTGTGCCGAAGGAGTTGAAAATCAGTCGGGCATGGCCACCTGTTGCCTTCTGAGTAGGAGCGTGTTGAAACGCGTGCCTGATGGCCCAGTGACGACACGAAAGAACACGCCTCGGAGAGTGTCGTCACCGGCCAAGAAGCACGGGGGTGAGCGAGGGGAGATTCGTCATACTGCGGGGCGTGATTCCGACATTCAGTCCAAAGGCTCTTGGCGAGGCGCGGGGCTTGCGCGCGACCTTGTTGTTACCAGGGTTGCAGGAGGTGCAGGGAAAGGGGGAGGGGGGGTAGAGGGGGAGCAACGCGGCGCGGAGCCCTACGCACTTTTGTCTCCATTCACCGAAGGGCAGACTGCGAGCGTGGTCGGTATGTATAGCATTCCGCGGGGTATTCACAGCACGTCAAGGTGGGCGCCTCGTGCAGCGGGAGTCTGTACGTGGAGTACGGCATGATTGCACGGGGTTGCGAGGGCAAGGTTGCACCAGGTCAAGGGAGGAAGGGAAGATCCCCGCAGATCACTCCTCCGACTCTCTCGCCCGACTCAGGTGCAAGGTCGAACTTTTGGTATTCTCGCTTAACCCGACGCTCCGTCGCTCCGTCGCTCCGTCGTGCTCTCCTTGGTCCGTACGGCTATACAAGGGGAATTGGCGTGCGAGGTACGCGAGAAAGCGCATCATCGAGGGAGGTGCTTGGCCAGGAACCGAAAACCGTTCACCGCGTTTCGAAACCAGGGAGGGAGAGAGAGAGAGAAGGGAGGTGGGAGGTGGAGGAGTGCGTCGACTGCGCAAAAACGATGTTGCGACAGAGCACGCTGATCATGGGGTCTATGGCTACCCTCATCACGTTCCTTCCTCTAGCATGATCCGCCCACGGACACTGAGCCTACTCAAGGGGATTGTATGGTCGAACGTCATTTGACGTCATGCAATTGCATCTGTTCAAGACGGGCTTCCTGGTGTATGGACGTACGAGTCGGGGGGGGGGAGGAAGGTATATAACAGGTGGACCAGGAGGAAGGGAGATCACATTCTTCATCATCTGACTGCGCGATCTTCAACACTCTTCACTCTGCTCTACTACTACTCTCACATCTTGTAGACTCCATCACTATGGCTTTCAACAACAACAACAACAACAACACCACCGGTACCACCGGCACCAACGAGTACGTCCCTCCACACCCCTCGTTCCCCTCTACCCAGTCTCCTGCCGATCGCGGCCAGCGCCCAGCCCGTCCCGCCTTGTGGGCCCCTCGCCACAACCCACTGACACCCAGGTACGCCGAGGGCACTAACAAGCCCTCCATTGGCGACAAGATCTCGGGCAACGTCGAGAAGCTCGGTAAGTCGGCTTCCTTCACTCACTCACGACCTTCACCCGCCACACATGACCTGACGTCATCCTGGACCATCCCTAACAGACAGTCGGAAAGGCCACCCACAACCCCGAGAAGGTCGTCGAGGGACAGGCTAAGGCTGCGGGACACGACGTCCACGGAGCTACTGGCACCCACGGTACCCACACCGGCACCCATGGAACCCACACTGGCGCCACCGGCACCACCGGCACGACTACCGGCGCAGGCCTCACGGGCACTCATGAGCACCACGGTACTCACGAGCACCACGGCCACGGCCACCACTCGGGTGGAGGTGTCACTGACAAGTTGACCGGTAACAACCGTGCTGGCGACAACACCGGCTACACGGGCGGTAACACCAACACCGGGTTCACCGGCAGCAACACCAACATTGGCTACACTGGTAGCGACACCAACACCGGCTTCACCGGTAGCAACACCAACACTGGACTCACCGGATCCCACCACCACGGCACTGGTGCCGGATACGACTCGACCAACACCACCGGCGGAAACACCGGGTTCAGCGGTAACACCCAAGGCACCGGAGCTGGCTTCAACGACTCGACCACCACCGGCGGAACCACTGGCTTCGAGAACACCTCGGCCAGCTACGGCGCTCAGGGAGGTAACACCGCCGGCGGCATCGGGGGCAACAACGTCGGCGGTGTCGGCGGTGCCAACACTGGCTACGGCGGAGTTTCCGGCGACAACTCTGCCGCCGGAGGACGATACTAAGCGTTCGCGCGCGCGCATATGTTGAGACTCTGTGTAAGGATTGTGTTTGTAGCTTTTAGCGATAACTAGCAATGAACGAGAAGACTACGAGTGTTAACGATGCAAACACGAACGTCAGCTTCCGGTTGGGTCGGTGAGCTGAGGCATGAGACGAGTTGATGGCGATCGAGCGTTGACTGGAGACGGCTGGTCATTCCGTTCGATCTTTTCAGCTTATCTGCATTCCCAAGCGTATCGTGAACTTCGGGATAAGGCGTGATCACCTCGTAACGTCGCGCGCGCGTGGAAACGATGACTTGAAGGTAATATCTTGCTCGCGCTGGCTTTGGTCGAGCTTGAAGATACGTGAAATACCGTCAATCGCGGGTTCCTCGGCGGGCAACAATTGGTAAGAGCCAAAGCATGTCTGTGGGAATGGCGGATGACGACGAGCCCAAGGATTTTTTCTCGTATTCATTCGTCGGGTGCCGCTTTTCAGCCGTGAGACATTCTGATGCATCCACATGAGCCTTTGTTACTAACCCGTCGGGAGCGCAAAGTTACGCGCCTCGGAAAGCGGGATGGAACGGGCTTTCACTCCTGATCGCGATCGTAACGCTGGATGGGACCCGCTGCTAGCGGGCGATGATAAGGATCACGATGATGCTCACGCGCAGCGACTGCGGTGACGAGCGGCGCGTTGGAACTGTTGAACCTTGGCTTCTCTGCATCTCATGTCATCTGTTCACTCTCCCAGACCAAGATCGTCGTCATAAAGGGGCAAGCGTGTAGGAGGAACCAATTTCGTCGTGCCAATGCCGTGATGGGCTGGCTCTGGTGTGTGGTGCAGCATCGCTGCTTTCGGCAGCCAAGACTAGGACGAGTGAGCGTAAATGAGCGTGGGGTCGCAAAAGTTGCAGCGAGGTTTCCGTAGATCGCTGCTACGTCACTGGGTCTGGTACCCGGTCAGCTGGAGGGGAGTTTTCTCAGAGGAGGGGGCGGTGGGGGGAATGGGACTGGGCGGGGAGGGTGAGGGGAGGTCTCCCTGGTCAGGATCTGGTGGTTTGGTCTGGGAGGAGCAATCGGGAATGCCCTGAAATCATATTCAGGGAGCTACGTCACATTTTTTGGGTGGTCTATCGCCTCTCTCCCCCCTTTCCCCCTTTGGCTGGTTTCCCTTACGACACTACGATGGACGATTGGGAATGGGCAGTAGCCAGACTGTGTGTTTGATTCATCCAGAGCTATTAATGCACAACAACATGGAACCATTCGGTTTATAGATAACCTCCTTCCCCCCCTCGTCACACTCTCACCCAGGCTTCCACTCCCGACTCGTCGAACAAACCGTTTGGGTAGGGCTTCCCACTCGTCGACACAACCGTCAAGTGGTGAGTGATCGACCGGACCCCTACCTCCCAAACAGTGTGCGCTCAGGAAACCCCATCTCCACTCGCCGACAACTCCTAGCCCTTCGTTTAATTAAAAATTCCATTGTTTATACTGATTTCCCAGGCCAAACCCATCGCATCTCTTTCGTCGTTGTCCCACGTACCTCCCATCGAGGCGCGCAGCACATCCAGTCGATCTCTCTCAAAGAGCTAAGAGGCGGAGCAAGTCGCACAGTCGCCGCCCGCCACCATGTCCAACACCAACGCCGACACCAACGCCGCGACCACCGAGTCATTCGTCGCGGCGCTCGTCACGGCCGGTATCACCGTGGGAGCCTTCACAGGCGCATGGCTCATTCTCCACAGCCGCAAAGGGCTGAACCGGGTCTTCCAACCTCGAGTCGAACTCGCCCCAGAGTCCAAGCGACCCGAACCTCTCCCGAGCAATATCCTAGCCTACTGGCGCAAAGTCTTCAGCGTTCCCGACCAAGAGATCATCGTCGCGAACGGAGTCGATGCGTACTTTTTCGTCCGATTCCTTAAGGTCTTTGGCCTCCAAATGCTCGTCCCATACGTCATCCTCACGTTCGCGATCTGCATTCCCATCTCGTGAGTCTGGTCTGGGCACTACGACGCTCGACGCAGATCATCAGCTAACGACCCAGGGTCATCAGTCCGAATGCGGGGCAAACGGGTCTGAACAAGTTGACTTTCGGAAACGTCCCTCGAAGCGACCAGGTCCGACACGTGGGCCACTTCCTCGTCGCCATCATCCTCATGTCCTGGACCCTTTTCATCCTCTGGAGAGAGTACAACCACTTTGTCGAGATTCGCCAAGCCTGGCTCTCGTCGCCTCAACACATGTCGCTCGCCCGAACGCGAACCATCGTTCTCGGCAACTTGCCTTCTGACATCAATTCGGAATCCGCCATCAAGGAGCTCGGCGGCGTCGTCAGCCGTTTGACTGGTTCTCAAGGGCCCCGGCCGTCCAACGTGACCGATGGGACCGTTGTTGCTGGTCGCAACAACTCGCCGGGATCCGAGTCTGACGTGGGCGGGATCCGCCAGGTGTGGATGACAAAGAAGGTCAAGCCCGTTGAAAAGGTCTGGGAGGACCGTGACAAGGAGGTCGCCCGGTTGGAGGCTGGCTCGAGCAAGCTGGCCAAGCTGGCCAACAAGAACCAACGAAAGGGAAAGACTCCGGAGAAGCAGGGTGAGTCACCCCCCAATCGCGTCGCCGGCTAAACTGACATGCAGGCCATTACGACGAGGAGAACTCGAACGGATACATCGCGGACCGATTCGTCCTCCCCAAGAAACGACCCACCTGGAAGCAAGGCCTTCTGGGGCTCATCGGCAAGAAGATGGACCTCGACTCTTCCCCCGTCTTCATCCGGGAGAAGAACGAAGAGCTCGAAAAGCTCCGTGCTGATCAGAGCAACTTGGAAAACGGCAACACGGCTTTCGTCCGATTCGATTCGCAGACCGAAGCTCACGCCTTTGCGCGACTCATCTCCAGCACGAGCAAATCGCGTCGGCTAATCGAAACTGGTGTCGAGTTGGTGCCCGAGGACGTCCAGTGGTCCAACATCTCCATGAACGCCTATCAACGAAAAGTCCGGACCGCCATCTCGTGGGGTCTTACCGTCGGCCTCATCATAATCTGGGCCATCCCCGTCGCCTTTGTCGGTGCAGTCAGTAACGTCGACACTCTGTGTGTAAAGGCACCCTGGCTTGCGTGGGTCTGCGAACTGCCCCCCGCCGCCCTCGGTATCATTAAAGGTGTTTTGCCCCCGGCCCTCTTGGCAGTCCTCTTCATGCTCCTTCCCATCTTCCTCCGGCTCTTGGTCCGTCTTCAGGGCGAGGTCAGGCGAAGTCAGATCGAGCTCAAGCTCTTCTCCCGATTCTGGCTCTTCCAGGTCATCCACGGTTTCCTCATCATCACCTTCTCGTCTGGTCTCATTTCGGCCCTCAGTAACCTCGGTGGTACTGCCAGCGCAGTCCCGACCATGCTGGCCGACCGATTGCCCAACGCCAGTATCTTCTTCCTCACGTTCATCCTCGTGTCAACCTTTACCGCTGCCGCCAAGGCCTACTCTCGGGCGATCCCTACGATCATGCTGGGCGTTCAGCGAATCCTTCCCGGCGGTACCCCTCGAAAGGCTTTCCTCCAAAGGTACAAGATGGATCAGTTTATGTGGGCGACGACTTGGCCGCCTATCGCGTTGCTTATTTGCATCTCCATCGTCTACTCGGTCATCCAGCCGGTCATGACGCTTCTTACCTTGGTCGCTTTCATCTTCCTGTACGCCGCGCACAAGTACCTTTTGTACTGGACCGCCGACCAGCCCGACTCGCTCGAGACGGGTGGATTGTTTTACATCCGAGCCCTTCGAACGGTCTTTGTCGCGCTCTACCTCGAGGGTGTCTGCTTGGCCGGTTTGTTCTTCCTTTCTTCGGACGAGAACAACAAGCGATCGACCACCGGTCTCGCCTGCGGTGCCATCATGGTGAGTGGAGTTGGAGCTCCCGCAATACATCTAGCTAATTCTGCAGGTCGTCATGATTGTCATTGTAGCCGCACTGCAGACCTACATCGACTGGTTCCGGTTCAAGAAGGACTACCTCGTCTACGCCCACTCCTCGACGACTGTCAAGCACAGCTTGTCCAAGACTGGCTTTGAGAAGACGGGCCAGGCTCAGGTGGGCCCAGAGCAAGAGGACGAGATGGCGGGACCCGAGTTGGGCAACACCTCTGGCTTCCACGAGCGTGCGTTTGAGCACCCCGCGCTGTGGAAGAAACAGCCCGTCGTGTGGCTCGCCGAAGACCCTCTGGGTATTGGCAAGTTGGAGTCGAAGAGGATCAACGAAGCCGGTGTGGAGAGCTCGACCGAGTTTGCCACGATGAACGAGAAGGGAGTGATCGAGGTGTCGCGAGGACCGCCCGACGAGGCTTGGTACGGTGGATACACTGCTCAGTAGAGGTGTTTGCGTAGTAGCGTGGCGTCGGCTTGACGGCTGGTGGTTTTGCTTTTCGAGTAGTTTTGTGGGGTCTTCTATAATTCTTGATTCGATACACGATCAAACGACGACATGCAGCTATGAGAAGAGCCAGGGGCGTTGATGCGGTCAGTTGCGGGGGGAGTGGAGACAAGGTTGATTTTGGTCGCTGAGGTGTGACGAGTAGGTGGTAATGGTCAAGGAGATAAGGAGGTTAGCGGGGCCCGCCAGCTGGGGCCGCCTCTTGGAGCAGACTTGATGGCGAAGCGTTAGACTGTGCAGCTGTGCATATTGAAAGATCCCATCGAAACCATATTGACTGAACGACGCGGCCGCATTGCGCATGGAAGCTCTCCTCTCGGCCATGTTCGGGGGCTTAGTGGTCCTCGGCCTGTCCCTCGCAGTGGGCCTTGTACGCCTCGTCGCTGAGCAACGCCTCGAACTCGGCGGGGTCGGTCAACTTGATCCTGGCAAGCCATCCTGGTGGTCAGCGCGGGGTCGGAGTGGGGGCGGTCGAAACGCATGGACAAGAGGGGAGCGGAGGCAGGGAGGGGGGGGAGGGAAGGGGAGGGAGGGGTGGAAAGGGTCGATGACGCACCGTCGCTCTCGGGCTTCTTGTTGAGCAAGCTGGGGGTATCGTTGAGCGCCTCGTTGATCTCCTCGACGACGCCCGCAACGGGGGCGTAGATATCCGAAGCGGCCTTGACAGACTCGACGGCTCCGATCGCATCTGGCACCATGAGCCTTTCCCACTCGACCGACAACACGGGATGATCCAAGGCGTGAATGACGAGACAACTCACCCCCTTGAGCAATCTCGCTGCCCACCGACGGGAGCTCGACGAACACGACGTCGCCGAGCGCTTTTTGGGCGTAATCAGTGATACCGACCGTGCCGATGTTCGAGTCGGTGTCGAAAGTCACCCACTCGTGGTCGGTCGTGTACCTCGTCGTCGAGGCGAAGCGGATCGCCGTGACCTTGGCGAGCGGCTTGGGTCCCGCTCGGAGGAGACAGGTGGGTCGGGCGGCGGAGCGCAAGACGGGTCGGAGAGCGCTGGCGAACATGTTTGCAGAGGTGGGTGGGTGGGGTTTTGTTTGGTTGACAACTTGGAAGGGGAATGAGACGAAGAGAGGAGGGGAAGAAGAGGGGGATAGTCGTCGGGTTATAACGAAAGGGGCGAGTCGAGGCGAGTCCAAGGGTCGTTCCCGTTCGAATGTCCAACACGATCAGCCTTCTTGGAATTAACCCAACGTTCAATTTCCAACAATCTCCCTTCCCACCTTGATAACGCTCCAATCACAGCTATCTCATCCGGACCCCTTCCGAGTTCCAAAAAAAAGGGGGGGGATTCATTCATACATATACGGAGCTCGGTCATGGTATCGTGGATGAATTCTCCACCAGGAGTCAATAGTCCTACATGGTGGCCTAATGCTATATACACCAAACAAAAAATCAACTCGTCACGCTCATGCCCAATGGTCACAGTTCGTTCCGTCCGCTCTTTATGCCAGATATCGGCTTTTCGTCAGTCTCGCCTACCGGACAACCAACGCAACACTCACTAAGCATCGTTAGCCTCGGGATCACGCTCAAGATACTCCTTGTCCAGTAGATGATCAATCGCCTTCTTGATCTCGGGCACCTTGGGCGTGAATTTAGTCGAGATCTGCGCCGTCACGTCTTGGATCAACGCCGCGTGCTTCATAGTCTGGGGCGTCAGCGTTGACCTGCCGCAGCGACGAGTACGCGTACCTTTCTAGCCTTCATGATTCGGACAATCGTCGCCTGGTAGACGAATTTACGGTCCTCGTCGACAGCCTGCAACACCTCACTCTGTTCGGCCTTTTGCTCCGCTCGAACAGCTTGATTAAGATTCACTCTAAGCTTCTTCGACTTGAAATCTGACCATGAGCTTCACCTCGACCACATGAACGGCTCAACATACTCAAGTTGAGATCATAATTCGTCCCCTCCTGAAGCAAGACCTTCGCCTTTACAAGCAAGTTCAATTGCGGCGTCAAAATGTTCTCGGCAATCTTCGTACCCGCTTGAATGTCTCGGTAGGAATGCGAGTCGCTCTCGTTGAATTGACAAAGAATAGCAAGTTGCCATGCGTTGGTCATGAAGATGTACTTCTGCGAGAGATAGCTGGTTTTGAGCTCGGCTTTCTGTACGTGCCAGAGCCAAGTCAGTTTTCGACCCCTGACGATCAGATCTCTATTGCACATCAATAGCAAGGCAGCTCACGAGTGTACGTCGCTGTGATATCTAGTGAATCGGTCGTAAGCCGGTTTGATCTCTCGCGGAACGTTGTAGTCTGTTTGGGCTGGTTGCAACGGCCAGAAATTGGTACCGAGAACCATGACATTGAAGTCCACTGCCAGTCAGCTCGACCCCATGAGCTTGACGGATTGGGCGTACAGTCGATTCCGCCGTCGTCCCGGTTCCTCTCCTTCTCCTTGAACTTCTCAGTCAAATCTCGACTCAGGTTCATGTCTGCAAGTCAGCCGAAGCCCGAGCCCTTGACGCCAGCTTACCGGTAAACATCCTCGTCAGCTTGTTAGTGTAGTCGAACCCGGACGTCTCCTTGAGCTTGGTGATCATGCTCGACTCGCTGTCGTCCGAAGCCGATAATTGCTGAACCAATCGTTGAGCAAGCTTCTTCTGGTAGAACTTTTGGAAGACATCCTTGTCGTCGATAAATTTGAAGATAACCATCTGTTTATCAGTGGCTGTCTTGTACAAGCCGGTCGAAACAACATACCGCTTGCTCCAAAGCGGCTTCGAGTGACTCCGCATCAAAGTCCTTGTTGCTCTTCTTGAGGATCTGGTCACAGTACGACGCAAGGAGCTCGGGCGATTTGGTGGGCACCGTGCACGCAGGGTTCGAATTGCAGAACTCTCGACATGCCTGATTTGGTCAGCTTCCACCATGTGGGAGGTAGATGAACACCACTCACCCGATCGAGACTCGCGTTGAATCCCAATTCCATACGGAAGGGTCCGTTGACAACGTCCCCGTATTTCCTGTGCACTTCTAGCAACGCTTCGATGTAAGCTTTGGGGTCCTATGCGTAAGCTTCACCCCGATGCGCTAATCGACTCGACGCACCAGAACCTCTGCTTTGCCCGCCTCGTTCGTCGCGCCCGGTGCGGGCAAGACCTTTTGCACAGCCTCCACTCCTGCCTTTTTGACGTGCTCCTCGAACTTTTTCCGCAATGGCTCCAGTCCATTCGGAATACGACTTAGCAATCCGTACATCCTCGCCAGATCTGCCATCAGTACCTATCGATATCGAGTGTGGATGGACCTACCTGAGACTCTGTCCGCACTCAGCAAGGGCTGGAACTCGTCGGTCATGATCTCGACATGGTCTTGGATCAGGGCCTCTTCGCAATTCTCCTTCAGCTGGTAACGTCAGCCAAACCCTCATCACGAAACCGTAATCCCGCACCTCCTTCAATGTACTCTCGTGCAGGTACATGTTGACGCGGTCCACCTCCTCCTGCAGTCGATCCTCGGCCTTCTTCATGTAATCTGGTACCGAGTTGTTGGCCACAAAGGCCTTGGATTCGGCCTCGTAGAAGTTCTTGGTCGCTTCCAAGAACGGAGCCTGGAAGTGCTCCTTGTACACGTCGAGCTGCTGTCTTTGCGCATCCGCTTCATCCAGCCCGAGCGACACTGTTTGTCAGTCGTGGGACCGAGCTAAGAGGTGCGCGGACTAACCATAACTCGCAATGACTTGCTTCAACAGTCCGGAGTCGATCACCTCGCCGTTACGCTGAGCCTCGATCTGTCGGAGAAGGGCCTGAGTAAGCCGGCTGACGTTTCCGTTGTCCGTTTGGAAGAACTTGAAGAAGTTGACTTTCCAAGCGACGAGGGCGAGCTATCGAATCAGTATCAGTCCGCGGTGTCGACGGGGTAGACCAGCGGGAGCAGACTGGAACCGACGTGTGAGACAGGAAAGCAAGCACGTACAGTGTATACGGTATAGACCTCCTTCCTCCCCTCATCCTTCTCCCTCTTGACCCAGTGCTTGTTCAGGTAGTTGAAAAGCTTGTTGACATAGGTCGCTCCGGTAGTGTACCGCTCCCACTCTTGCGCGTAGAATCTCAGGAGCTCAACGTCGGAAAGCTTTTCTGAGCTCTGGGGTGTGTGTCAGCGAGCGCCCGGTTCCGGGACCACAGGGGTTAAAAGACGTACCTCTCGCAGTTGGCGACAGTGTTCGGAGAGATATTGATGCAGTGATCTATACAAGTCGGCTCCTTGAAGACTGGCTCCCCCTCTTCCTCCTCCGCCAAAGGCGCCTACGGTCGGTCTGTTCTGGGTGCAGAAATCGTATATGGCGGTGTAGAGGAGGATGTAGTAGGAGTAGGACATTCCCATATGCAGTCTGAAGGTCAGCATTCGTGAGACAGGGGCGTAAACGCAGTCGGCAGACCGCAATGGCAAGGTCCTTGGGAGGACAGAAAGGAGCCGTTCACTTGCCTGGTCATGATATGGTCGACGCCTGTCTTCAAGAATGCCCAAGCGGTCTGCCATCAGTGTCTGCCCTCCCTCCTTTCCAGACTCAATGATCCCACCTTCAAGTCGGCATCCCTGCATGTCAGCGTCGACTCGCGGTATAGGCAGGCGGGCGGAGGATGACTGATCCGTGTCAAGCGCCGGAGAGTCGGGTGGTGCCTATGGAGCATGAGACGTACTTTGGTGGTTTGTCATTCTTGGTAGGTTCAACCCATGTCGATGAGCTTGCTACTGCTGAAGACATGATGAGGGTTGATGGGCAGTGTGATGTGTAGGATTAGCAAGTGTCAAACGGTGTAAGCTTGGTGGACGACAATGAGGCAATCCCATCCCAACGCTACGCTACGGTCGGTGAGGAGCGCAAGTGGAGGAACCTGTCGCGAAGGTAAAGGGGGAGCGTTGATATCATTGATCCCGCCACCGACTCCCCCTGCCACGTCACTCCCCGTCGACCCTTTCCGAAAGTTCACCCTCTTTACCTTCATCAACCACCACCACCTAGATCACCGCGCTCAGTGCATATCCCAGTGCAAGGGCTCCAGTCGGCACACGAGGTGCAGTCGAAACGCTTTCTCGCAACAAACACACCGCCATGTCGTTCAGACCACTCTTGGCCGGCCCATCGAGGGGCTCGGTCGGCGCCTTGAAGACACCTCTGGTCCGGCCCAGACGATACTTGACGATCCCTCATCCCGACCTGGCCCTGCCAGAGGGGAAACGCGGCGCCAACCGATTCGTGATCAGCCTCCCCATCGGCTCCAAGACCGACATGCCCCATGCGTTTGCCTACCTCCGCGCGGTCGAAGGCGCGCTGGGCACATCGATAATAAGCATCGACGTCGCGCACGACCATGACGATCTGCAGCCATTGCGATTCATCACATTCACGACGCTCTACCCGGTCGATTTTAAAGAGCCCATCTGGGTCAAGATGAAGAAACCCAAGGTCGCGCCTTATGACATGTACGGCGGACCGAGCCTCGAGAGCGTGTACGATGCGTTCCGCAAAGACGTCGAGCTGGCGAAAGACGACCAGGATTGCGTCTCGTTCAAGATAGAGGTCGACACGACGCGACGCAAGGGCACGTCGCGGACCGCCGAGATCAAGGGCAACGCGCGTAACAGTCGATTCGCCCGGACCCAGCAGGACAAGCTGTTGGACCTGCTCGAGACGCTCGGTGGGGACTGGGAGAAGGTGGCCAGAAAGTACGAGCATCTGCGTCGAGAAACCCGGGCGTCATCCCAACGTGGTCTGGACGAGATGCTAGCTTCGGAAGATGGATCTTTTGCGGATGGACTCGACGAGCGACTCGATGGAGAGCTGGTACACGCGCAAAGGAGGGAGGCCAAGCACCGCAGACACGCAGAGGAGACGGCCGGCTCGGAACAGCTCGGCGAGGGCGAGAATGTCATTGCTCAGAGACGTCAGCATGCCGAAGAAGCTCGAGAGGCGCGACATCGTCTGCGAGCAGCACGGGAAGCCGAACGACAAGCCGTGATTCACGATGCCGAAGCGAGCACTTGGAAATTCGAGATTGGATCGTCGGAAGCGACACCAGCGGTCGAACAGACAGACGCTCCCGTCGACTCGTCTGCTATCCGATTCAACCTGCCAAAAGCATCCCGATCGTCACGCAGCACCTCTGCATTTGACAGCACGTCGGCGACTGCCATGGCCCAGAGCGCGAAGAGAATATCAGACGAGCAGGCTAGGCTGTTGGTTGAGAAAAAGATCAAGGAAAGGCTCAAGGTCCAACGTCCTGCCTCGAGCCCTCGGCCCGACCAATCGGAACCGATCGAGCAAGAGCCGATTGCCGAGCCAGTCGAGACGGTCGAAAAGGTCGCCCCCCAAATCGAGGCCCCGTCAGCACCCCTGGCCGAGTCGCCCGCCCCTGCCGTCAAGGGGGGTTCGAGAAAGTCGCGCAAGGAGAGCCGAGCTGCGGAGAAGAAAGTAAAGGAGAACAAGGCAGAGTCCGAGGGCGCGTCAAGCCAGGCGCCATCGCGGGCGGCGGGTGACAGTGAACCTGTCCAGGCGGTCAAAGGCGAGGCCGCGACCAAGGCTGGAAAGAAGGAGACGGAGGTTGAATCACAGTCGCAAGAGAACAAGGAGGCGCAGCAGAGCACCAATGATGACGGCAAGAAGCGATCGTTCTGGGGCCGATTGCTTGGATAATGTTCACACTCATAGCATATGCATCAGCACACTTTCGCGTCACACAATCTCCCCACTGTTCACAGCTCATCTCCGGCCTGATTGCTCATGACGGATAGCGAATGGCGACAAAGTGCCCAGTGAACGGTCGAGTCTCAGTGACACCAGGGGCAGGGGCATTAGATACACAACAGTGACATGTCCAATATCTATCTATACAGTGATACGACCATCCGAGCCCTCCAATAGAGCGCTAGCCCTTCCGGGGTGCAGGGACCGCAGGCACATCTTCTCTTGGCGGCACACTAAATTCGAACCCGCCCAAGCCCTCGCTCATTGTGCTGACCCCTCTGGGGCTCTTTGCCGTGTTTGTCTTGCCCGAGTCAGGGACCGCTGCGCTGGGCAAAGCTGCCGAGGGCAACTCGGCCATATCATCCATGTTGGGGGGGACGAATGGGAATGTGCCCAAAAAGCTGTCGGCGACTGAAACGGTCCTGGAACCAGGTTGCGAGACCGCTTGCGGGACAGACTTGGGTTGTCGGAATGAGGGAGGTGGTCGACTGGCGCCTGAAGCGTGATCGAGAGTCAGCACCGAACTCGATTGAGGGATTCCCGAGTGAGGCAGAGGAGGCACCTCCCCTTGACCGGGAGGAATCATCGGGAAACCGGACAAAAACGAATCGGCATAAGATTTCGTGGAAAACATGCTTTCTCGTGGCCCGTCAAAGTGGCCACGAGGAGGCGCCATAGGGCTCGAGTCTGGTCGCGCGAGGTAGCGGCCCGTTCCCATGGTGGATATGCTGTCTCGATACGCCAAGCTTCCCATGGAGAATCGCAGGTCGGTCGAGTTTGCCGAAGGCGGTTCGTGCAATCCCTCCTCCAGCTCGTGTCCATGACCTCCAGGACTCGTCGGTGTGAGCGACCGAGAACCAAAGGTCGCCGGACTGGCCAAGCCGGGCTCGTATGGTTGGGAGACTGGCATCCCGAACGATGCAGCATTGCCACTGTTCCCACCCGTCGTGCCATCACTCCCGCCAGAGGCGTTCCGACCAAACTGGACGACTTCGGCTTGCTGAAGTCTGCCAACGTGGACCTGCTTCGATGTGACGATCCTGGGCGCGTCCGTGTAGACATCGTACGAATTGCCGGACAAGAAGCTCGGTGCTCCGCTGTTTTCCGACTGATAGGAATCGCGGATACGGCCGGGCGGTCCATCGACACCGAGGGATTGACCGTCGTGCATAGGGTTCAGACGCAGATCCAGGTCGGGCGCTCGGGCAGGGCGTTGAGGGGCGGATTTCGGTTTGAACAAGTTTTGCCTTGCCTCATCCAACGTCCGGGCGGCTTGAGACAGTCCTTCTTCTGATTTCGAAGGCGGAATGTATTGGATGGGGATGATGTTGGACGAATGAGTGGACCCATTGGTCGATATGCTCTTTCCGTCTGCAAACGGGTCGGGATGTTTGGGATCCAGATTGATAGTCCCGTTTCCTCCGTACACCCGAATGTTGGCGCCGTTTTCATCGTAATACTCGGCATTGACCTGGGCAGGTGGGAGAGGCGATCGGTCAGAACGCCTCGAGGCGGAAGGAGGTGGTTGAGGCAATTGCGAGGCGCGGTACGATCGCAGGCTTCCGGAATTGAATGAATGCGCAGAGGGAGGTTGTGGCGAGCTGGGATGGGAGAGTTGGAACCCGGCTGATTCGGCCTTGCGGGCGCGCTGTGCGAGATCCTCCAGTCGCCGGAGGTCGCGTCTCTGCAAGTCAGTGCGGATTCGAAAAGGCAATGCATCAGGAAACTTGCTTTTTTCTTCCGCAGCCACCAGAACAGAGCCAAGGACGCGATGACCAGCACCGCGACCACAGGGCCCGCAATGACACCCGGGTTCACGCCGCTCTTGGATCCCGCGGTGGGTATCGGGTTGCATTGAATAGTTGGGCATTGCGAGCATGTTCTGGTGTTTAGCCAAGGAAGCTGGTAGCGTTCAGTGGACCTACCGCGACGTCAAAATGCACTGCTCGTTCGCTTTGCAGTTGCACACTGGGTCAGAGTCGCATTGTACGCATTGCCGCGGGTTGAGCATCATTCTCCCGCTGATGGAGTGCTCCATGTTGTCGAGATGTCCCGGGGGAGTGTATAGGTATGAGGACGCAGATGGCGTAGTTTGCCGTAGATGTCAAGGTTCGGCCGGTCAAAGCCCTGTGAGCTAGGACTGTCGATAGAAGGGAAGGGAACGATCGTGTCTGGGAATGAGCGTGTAGCGATACTGTCGTGGTTGGTAGAGGCGACGACAATACGAAATGTGGGCAGGTCGATCCAGTCGACCAGCTCTTGAATGGTGATATGGGTGAGTTGTGCAAGGAATGATGAGCTATCCTCCTGGAAGATATCTCGTTGCCTGCAAGTCCCGTCGCCTGGGAGCTAAGAAAGGTCGCAGGGCTAAACAAGACAAAGCGTTCGAGCGGATAAAAGTGGTGTGCTACTCCCAACGAGGCGGGGTGAGGATCGGCAGTTCCGCAGTATCGAGATGCAAGAGACGAGTGAGTGAGCCCGAGGGATGGGGTGGAATAGTGACGAGACTGTGCGAGAGCGTGACGCAAAGGGGTGGGTAAAAGGGGTGAGGATGGGAAAGGAAGGCCGAGTCGGTCGTGTTTGGCCGGGTCTCTATGGCCTCAAAGGATGAGAGTGTGATCGTGATCGGTGTAGTATGAGGATTGTCGGGTAGTTAGTTTCTTGATGAGCGTCGAGGGGTGTGAGGGGGTCGAGGGGTGATAGAGCGACGAGAGTGTACGGTTGAAAAGAGCGGATCGTGCCAAGCCGATTGAAGCGTAGAACTTAATAGGCAGTGTTGCTCTATTGCAGCGCCTGTCCGGTCCGAGCGATGTCTGCACACTTCGAGGCGGATCTGGCGAGGTGAAACTCTAGAGTGCGCCCTTCGATACGATCAAGTGGGAAGCAGAGACCGGCGGGGTTCGAAGGGGAATGGTGACAGTCGACGCGTCGAGGGGCGAAGCGGGCCAAAACCCAAAGCAACCGTGGGCCGAAACGAGGGGGGACTACCACTTTCGGGGGGGAATTCCGGCCACAGGAAACAGATCAAAATTTCAATCTTCCCGTCCAGCGATGAAGATGAAGAATGCGATGGGTCTGAGAGGGAGGACGAGGTACGATCAAAGTCGATGGGTGTGCGCTTGCAAAAACTGAGTGTGCGATGCATGTTTGTCAGGAATGACCTCTAGATGGCCGACAGGCCTGGACCATTGGGAGATCGCGGTAGCTCGGTTCTCTGCCCAGGGATCAACCACTCGGAGGGGGTCCCAACCCTCGTTCCTGCTCCTGACGCGTCACCAAGACGCTACGACGACAAACACTACGAGTCTCAGATAAGGTGGTCATCGCACCGTCAATGCTTCACTGGACCCAACGAGTAGAGAGACATTAATCATGCATGTATTCAGAGCTTAGACTGGCGCTTCCTCTTCTTCTTCTTCTGCCCTCTCCTATCAACTCTTGTTCACCCGTTTCATTCTTGGTTTACTAATCCTTAGCCAAGGTCACAAACGAAATGCAGGAAGACTCACTGTAATGACGTTGGGCTTGTCTCGTCCAGTGTACTCCTTCAACTTGGAGATGGCGAGCGCGACCTCGATCAATGGTTTCAGACCCTCCTGTGCGTCCTTTCCGTACTCGCTCTCGTCCTTGCTGTACTTCTCGACGTACAGTCGGACAGTGGCACCGGAAGATCCGGTACCAGAGAGACGGAAGATGATTCGGGAACCATCCTCGAATTTGATGTACAGACCCTGCTTGGTCGAGACCGAACCGTCGATGGGGTCAGTGTAGGAGAAGTCGTCGGCCGAGGCGACCTTGAACTTGGCATCGCTGGTGGTGGCCTTGAGCTCGGTGCCCGGGAAGTCGGAGGCGGAGAAGAGCTTTCGGAGGTGGTCGATCATAGCCTCGGCACCCTCAGACTCGCACTCTTCGTAGTCGTATCTGGGGGTGAGTATCCACGTTGAGCGAGCTTGACCTACCTGGAGAAGAAGCTTCGACCGTATTTCTTCCAGTGTTGCATGAGAACGTCGTTGATGCCGGATCCAGGCTTCTCCTTGTTGGCAGCGGCGAGAATAGACAGCCAGGCTGGTGTGAGCGATTCGTCCAGGATGCGAAGTGCTTTTGCCTTGACTCACCGACAATGGCCCAAACACCATCCTTCTCTCGGATGTGGTCAGATCCGGTACCGAAAGACTCCTCTCCACAGATCGAGAGTCGGCCGGCGTCCATCAGGTTTCCGAAGAACTTCCATCCAGTGGGGACCTCGAAGACCTCGAGTCCCTTCTCCTTGGCGACCAGGTCAATGGCGCCCGAGGTGGGCATGGACCTGGCGAGACCCTTGACGCCCGACTTGAAGTAGGGGATGGCCTTCTCGGCCCAGTCGGCAATGATGGCGACAGAGTCGGAGGGAGTGACGAACGCGTTCTTTCCGTAGATCATGTTTCGGTCTCCATCACCGTCAGAGGCAGCTCCAAACTCGATGTTCTCCTTGTCGACTCGCTCGACGAGCTCGTGGGCGTAGGTCAAGTTGGGGTCCGGGTGCGAACCGCCAAAGTCGGGGAGAGGCACGCAGTTTTGGATAGAAGACTCGTCGAGTCCGAGGGCCTCGACAAAGATGGCTCGACCGTAAGGGCCAGTGACACCGTTCAGGGCGTCGAACAAGACGGTAGGCTTGGGGGTAGTGTTGTGGAGCCAGTTCTTGATCATGTCAAAGTCAAAGATCGACTGGAGGAGCTCGAGGTAGTTGGAGACGGGGTCCACGATGGTGACCTTGAGGGGGCCGTGCTCAAACTCGCCAATCTTGGACAGGTCGAGCTGGGGTCGTTAGGTTATGTCTCGTGCGATAGTTGTGCAACTCACGTCGGGAAGGTCGACCGTCTTGTACTCCTTGATGTCCTCGGTGATCTTGTAGATGCTGTTGGTGACGTCCTCGGGGGCGGGACCACCGTTGGCAGTGTTGAACTTGATACCAAAGTCATTATCGGGTCCACCGGGGTTGTGCGAGGCGGTGAGCAAGATACCTCCGTCGGTCTTGAGAGATCGGATCAAGGCGGAGACGGCGGGGGTGGAGAGGATCGAGTCCTTGCCGAGGATAACGTGCTTGATACCGTTGGCAGCGGCGATCTTGAGGATGATTTGCGAAGCCTCGGGCGACTACACAGTCAGCAATGGGAGGGGTGATGGGCGTGACAACCCCGTTCCCGGGGGAGCCCTGGGGAAGGGGGCTTGACACTTGACACGTTGGACGTACAAAGTATCGACCATCACCTCCGACGACGATCGTCTTGCCCTCTGATCCACCTGGCATGGCGCTGAAGATGGCTTGGACAAAGTTCTCGGTGTAGTGCTCTTGCTGGAAGACCTTGACCTTCTTTCGAAGACCCGAGGTCCCGGGCTTCTGGCCGGCATAGGCCTTGGTCTGGACAGTGTTGATTTTGACGGACCTGTTGGGGGTGAGTATACCCGCCAGGCATGACTTGCGCATGGCTCGGTACTTACATGATAGGTAGAGGATGTATGTGGAGGAGAGGTGAATGAGTGGGAAACAAGTGCGGTGAGGAGGGGTAATACAACTGTCAGACAGCCCAACCCCCCTCCCCCATCGCGTCACAGGGTGTCACAGCTCCCACAGGGTGCGTTGGGTGGGTGTGTCGCTGTGATGCCGCGTGGGGCCGGGGGGCGGCGGCGGGGTCGAACCACATTAAAGGATTAGCGGACCCCCCCCCCCCAAGGAAAACAACCGTTGAACCGAGAACGGGATCAAATTTAAACCAGTCAGATTCACTCTTGATTCCCGATCACAACCTTCCGAATGTGGCACTTTTTTTTCCCTAACCGAGCCAGCCGCAAAAGAGTACGAGTAGTGATTATCCCACGACTCTCGTTATCAGCCCGTAGCGCCAGCCCAAGTCTGAATATTTCAGAAATCTAAACCGCCCTATAGTGAGAGAAGGCTGTCTCTAAAAATCAACCACCACCTTTCCTCTCTCTCTCCCTCCCAAAAAAAGCCCACCTCCCTCTCAAGCCACTATGGCTGCTCAATCAGAGATCACAACCTTCCCGGCTCCCAAGGCCAACCTCAACATCTTGGTCCTCGGAGCCGGGGGTCGTGAGCATGCTCTGTCCTACAAGCTCGCTCAATCACCACGTGTCGACAATGTCTTTGTCGCTCCTGGAAACGGTGGGACCGCCTTGATGGGTGGAAAAGTCCAAAACGTCTCCATCCCTTGGGGAGCTAGCAAGGGCTACGACCAGGTCGTCTCTTGGGCCGTCGAGCACAAGGTCGACCTCGTCGTCCCAGGTCCCGAGCAACCTCTCGTCGAGGGTGTCGAGCTTCAGCTTCGAAAAGGTGCGCTATACACTGTGGGTCACAGGGCTGATCATTCCAGCTGGTATCCCCGTCTTCGGTCCCTCTCCTGCCGCTGCCCTCCTCGAAGGTTCCAAGACTCTCTCCAAAGCTTTCATGGCTCGACACAACATCCCCACTGCCGCCTTCCGATCGTTCACCTCGTCTCAATTCTCCAACGCCTCGGCTTACATCCTTTCCAACCCTTTCTCCTCCGGCCGATGCGTCATCAAAGCGTCCGGTCTCGCGGCTGGAAAAGGCGTCTTGATCCCCGAGACCAACGACGAGGCCATCGCCGCGTTGAAGAGCGTCATGGTTGATCGAGAGTTTGGCGAGGCCGGTGACGAGGTCGTCATTGAAGAATATCTCACCGGACCCGAGATCTCTGTCCTCGCGTTCAGCGACGGCTACACCATCGTTCCCATGCCTGCGGCTCAAGACCACAAGCGGATCGGCGAGGGCGACACTGGCCTCAACACGGGTGGCATGGGTGCTTATGCCCCCGCTCCCGTCGCGACGCAGGAGATCATGGACAGGGTCGTCAAGGAGAGCTTGGAGCCCACTCTGAAAGGATTGCGAGCGGATGGTCACCCATTCGTCGGTATGCTCTTCACCGGCTTTATGATCACCCCGGACGGACCCAAGGTTCTCGAGTACAACGTCCGATTCGGTGACCCCGAGACCCAAGCCCTCATGCTCCTGCTTGACGATGAGACTGATCTCGCCGAGGTCATGCTGGTGAGTTTCAATCCCCATTTCATCCCGCTGAAACCAGGCTTGCGTTGAGAGGCGACTCGACTCTGTCAAGCTCGGATACCGAGAAGGTTTCGCCGTCTCGGTCGTCTTGGCGTCTGGAGGTTACCCGGGAAGCTACCCCAAGGGCATCCCTATGACCATCAACCCGGCCATGCCCCAAGGTGAGCCCCGTCTGCGCCGAGTCAAGCTAACCCTAGGCGTCCACGTCTTCCACGCCGGAACCGCGATCAAGGGCGACACTGGCGTCACTGACGGAGGCCGAGTCCTCGCCGTCTGCGCCAGCGCTGCTACCCTTCGACAAGCCGTCGACCTCGCGTACTCTGGTGTCGACCTGATCGACTTTGAAGGCAAGACTTTCCGACGAGACATCGCCTACCGAGCTCTCGCTGCCGAAGCCCCGGCCGCTGCTACTGCTGGTCTCACTTATGCCGCCGCGGGTGTCGATGTCGACGCCGGAAACGCCCTCGTCGAGGCGATCAAGCCCGTCGTCAAGGCTACGCGACGACCCGGTGCCGACGCGACCATTGGTGGATTTGGTGGAGCCTTTGATCTCGCCGCTACGGGATACAAAGACCCCATTCTCGTCTCTGGTACCGACGGTGTCGGAACCAAGCTTCGTGTCGCCCTCTCTCACGGCAAGCACTCGACCGTCGGTATCGACCTCGTCGCCATGAGCGTCAACGACTTGATCGTTCAAGGAGCTGAGCCTCTCTACTTCCTCGACTATTATGCGTGCTCCAAGCTCGACGTCCCTGTCGCGGCCGACGTCGTCACCGGTATCGCAGAGGGATGTCTCCAAGCTGGATGTGCCCTCATTGGCGGAGAGACTGCCGAGATGCCGGGAATGTACCACACGGACGACTACGATCTCGCTGGTTTCGCCGTGGGAGCCGTCGAGCGAAGTCAGATCCTCCCTCGACCCGACATCACCGCTGGAGACATTTTGATCGGTCTCTCCTCGTCTGGAGCCCACTCGAACGGTTACTCGCTCATCCGAAAGGTCGTCTCGCTCGCCGGCTTGACCTTTGCCGATCCCGCCCCTTGGGCCTCGGGTGTTTCTGTTGGCGACTCGCTGTTGACCCCGACCAAGATCTACATCAAGCAGCTCTTGCCCGGTATCAAAGCTGGTCTGTTCAAGGGCATGTCGCACATCACCGGTGGTGGTTTCACCGAGAACATTCCTCGAATCTTCACTTCCGAGTCTGGACTCGGTGTCACGATCGACATTACCGCATGGCAATTGCCCGCTTTCTGGACTTGGATCATGAAGACTGGAAAGATCACCCCTACCGAGATGGCCCGTACGTTCAACTGCGGTATCGGTATGGTCATTGTCGTCGGTGAGGACCAAGCGGAGGCCGCTTTGGCCAGCTTGAAGGAGAACGGGGAGGAGCCGGTGGTCATGGGTCGAGTGATCGCTCAACCGGGTGTGCAATATCAAGGACTGGAGAGCTGGAACATTTAGATGGTTGTAGGGTTGTTCTTGGGAATGTATGTGATTATGACTGGACATTCAGAGATCCCATCGTGTTTGCCTTTTATTTTACTCTACATGGTCGCGCTCTACACAATGTCAAAGACCACCCCCCATCACACTTTGGTCACCTGGATCACATCGATCACATTTCGGTCACCTCAGCCATAATCCCGCTTTCCCAGGCCCTGTCGGCAGTCCGCCCAACGGGGAGTATGCCCTCCCGCTAGGGACATACCGAGGTCCGCTTGCATACTCCTCATGCTGCACTTCGCCCATCGCAGCATGTTTGCCCCCAAGAGCGATTCCTCCCTTGAGTGCCTTTGGCGCTGGGATCGGTGGGTCATTGCTGTCGCCCGAGTGGGTCGTCGTAGGGTCGGTGGACATGTCGTCGAGCGAGCGAGTCAGGGATGCGCGTCGAGAGTGAGGCTTGGGTGGGTCTGTATCGAGGGGGGGCGTATTTCGCTCTGCTTCCTGCTGCTTCCCCTCTCCCACCAGTTGTTGGGTCGTGTGACCATGGAGGAGCCCACCGGTGTGCCCGAGTTGCTCGTCTGCTGTCAATGCCGGTGGCGCATGCGTTTGCGAGGCTGCGCACTGGTCGGTACTCACCTGAGGGTTGCATTTGGGGAGTTCTCTTGTTGTCTGTGCTTGGTTTGGATAGACCAGCGGGTTTGTTCAACCCCAGATCACTGGGATCAGCGTTTGCTCCCACCCTTGTCCGAGATGAAGCCTCACTCTGGAGTGGTCGGCGCGCCAGGGTCGGCCTGGTCGAACATCAAAGCTGAATCTCCCTCGGAGCGTATGAGGGCGAGTCGGGTACAAGTACAGAGCACGTTCCTCGTGAGCGACGCGGGGAGAGTCAAGAAGGGGCGCAGAGGTGAGAGCAAGTCGACCGGTATATATACCCAAGAGCGATCAAGTGACGTCGTACGGGCCCACGACCGTTGACGATATCACTGCGCATCACATCACTTTGCAACACGAGGCGAGGGCGACTACCTCCCGCTTCGGTCAGACCGGCGAGGGGGGAAGGAGGGGTGTGTTGATCCATCTCACACGCGCGCCCGGTGTATAATCAAATCAGAATCACCCGTTTTGATGTGGGGCAATAGTTGGACCGTTGGGGGGCCAAAGGGGGGAAGGAGGCTTGTTCTGTCAGCTGATGCTTCGATCGGGGTCTGGAGCTAATTGCACCGCGACTCGCCCCAGCCACGGTCGATCAGGCTTGGGGGGAAAGGCTGGGCCAGAGCGTTCTCGCATCGGCAGAGCGATCCGAGGTTGGATCGCCGCGGTATCCCCCCTCCGAAACGTGATGGACAAGGGGACGAGTCGAGGCGTGTCGTCTAGCCACGGGGAGAGGGGAGGGTTGTACCCGGTGCGCCAGCGTAATTGTCAATAAACTCGGGTCGCATGGTTTGATTCCTGCGACCCGAGTCTTCTAATCCCAATGGGTTGAGCACCCCGGCGGGGGTCCTACTTTGTAATGGCATGGCAGTTTTGTAATACCACTCTGTAATCTCGCATCACGGCCAGCGCCTTTACCCAGCGCCAACTTTTGATCCCGTCCTCGACTCTCCCCTTTCAACCCCTCTCTCCACTTTCCATCTCTCTCACCTTGACCGTCTCCATCACCTCGCCGCACCATGTCGCAAGCCCACAGACCCACATGGAACCCGACCCTCGGTCGAGAGACCAAAGTTGGGTCTCAGCAAGTCGCCAAACTCTCCCTCGCCGCACACACCAAGCTCAAGTTCCGTCAACCAGGCCAGAACAACGCCGGGGATATCGTCCGACGCGACTTGAAAGCCGAACTCGCGGCTGCTGAGCGTGCCGCCGCGGAGAAGAAGCGAAAGGCGGCCGGTCTGCCGCCTCTGCCCGTTGTCGATGGGTCATTACGCATCGAGAACGGAAGCGGCGCGGCCGGCGAGGATGAGGAGGATGCCGCGGCTGCGAAACGCCGCAAGGTGCTGGAGGAGGCTTTGGAGATGGACAAGGATGATAGTGATGACGAGGATGAGGCTCCGGTGGATAAAGGCAAGGGCAAGGCGCTTGACCAGGATGCGGATGAGGACGAGGACGAGGACGAGGACGAGGATGAGTGAGTGTTGTGCAATACCCTCTGCGTGTTGTAGTCGCGCGACATTGCCACTTCATAGACTAACGCGATCAGCGACGACGACTCTGACGAGGACGAGACAGCGGAGCTGATGGCGGAACTGGCCAAGATCAAGCAAGAACGGGCAGAGGAAAAAGCGCGACTGGTGAGTTTCCACCAGTCCTCCACCCGGTCATCCCGCAACGTGCCTAAGCCATCTCCACCTGCGCACATCGTCATTCACCGGGCCATCCACTGACAGCCAGGACGCCGAGGCCGCAGCGAAGGGTCAAAAGGACAGAGACGAAGAAATCGCGACCGGAAACCCCCTCCTCAACCTCCAAGCGGCCTTGGGTCAGGCTCCCTCGACACCGTCCTCGGTGGCCGGTTCGAATGCCACTTTCGCAGTGAAGCGAAGATGGGATGACGATCTGATCTTCAAGAACCAAGCGGCCGGCGTGGACGAGAAGAAGGGCAAAGGGGAGTTTGTCAATGACCTCTTGCGGTCAGAGTTCCACAAGAAGTTTATGCTCAAGTGAGTGGGCCGATTCCGACCGGACATAGTGGTCGTCCACTTGCATAGCGGAACGGCGCTGATGGCAGATACATTAAATAGATATGTTTGCGGGAGCTGAGATTGCATGTATAGTGTATAAATCTGCTTGGCGCCGATGGGGCTGTGCTGAGCGCGGACTAATTCAGCTGTCAATAAGAGGGGCGTTGAAGGTTGATTTCGTGCCTTCTGGCTCGCCAACAAAGAACGGTCTGGGTCTGCGCGGTATACCATGGAGGAGTGGGAACGAAGGAGACCTGACTCGATGGATATATCGCAGATACAACTCCGGCCGCTATATGAGTCTGGAAGGGCACGAGGCCGTAGATCACCCAGAGATCTCATCCAACGCGTACGAAAGTTTCCCATCCTGCATGACACCTGTGTTACGGGCATTGCTGACCACACAGTATCGGCTCCGAGTTCCCAACGATTCGGCGTATGACGCAGTCTTGTCTTCAACGTATCATCCGATGTCGACAGCCTTGATGTCAATCATCACAGTGAAGCTGAACGTTCCGGGTAGACTACCAAGAACATTCGGTACACGCCCCGGGGAGTCTTCAAGCATAACCACCTCCTGGGCAGCTTCGTCGTGATTTTACGGATCTAACTCACACATATACGAGACCCATGTGCGGTTCGACCCGGAATCGACCGTCGCACGCTGGACACTGGAAACACCCTTTCATCCTGGTCTTTCCGTCTGAAACACGACCCGTGAGGTCTTCCCTTGGGGTCTGACCCTGTCTTTCCCTTCTGCCTTGTACATTGGGAGGTGCCACTTTCGTGGCATTGGAGCGTGGAGGGCGGAAACCAAGAAGCGTTTCACGGATCGAGATCCTTTGCCCTACAGCCCCTTGTCGCGTCGACTGGCCCGACGCCTCGCACCGCCAATGACACTGCAAGCGACATGATCTCTGGCTTCTCCTCTTGCGCTCATACTGCATATTGCAAACTTCCCACAAGCGACCCGACTGCTCCGAATCACAAAGATTTGTAGGTTTGTCGAGTTGACCCTCCACAGAAACCCTCATCGATGGATAAGACCCGCAACGACCCTGCATCGAGCCTTGACCCTGAGGCGCCTGAATTCAGACCGGCGGGTGGCCTTTTCGGTCTACTGATCGACTCAGAACCCCTAGGGAAGGACCCTCCGAGTCTCGCTTCCGGCTATGATGTTTCTGTTGTTGGTCCGTCTTCTTCCAACCCTTATTCCCCATCGCGCAAGCACCAACGACACATCTCCTTGCCGACGGCCCCGGGCTCGGTCATCAGTCAAGGACCACACGGCTATCCGTGGACTCCATGGCACCCCCCATCGGACCCAGCGACTTGAAGGAGTGTATTAACCTCGCCAGATCGCGGTGCATCTGGTCCGGGAAGCCTCCGGCGCTCACAAACGGCCCCGGGGCCTCCCAACTCCTCAACAACCGAGTCATACGCCGCGGTACTGCAAAAACCAAGGCCTGTGCGGAAAGATTCCCAGATTTCGCAATGCATAGTGACTCCTGGCCCAGGAAGCCGCCGCCGCTTCTTGCGCTCCCATACCGACCAGCGCCCATTAAAGGGTCGCAAACCCTTTCAGATACACCGGGCAGCTCTTGCAATCCCTTTACCTCCGGTCTGAGTGCCACTGGACCAAGCTTTCTACCGTCAGGCGGCAACGGCGTTGCGAATGACTCTGTGGCTGGCACGGAATGGCGGTCGGGCTCCCGCTCCTACGCTGGGAAGGTAGCCGCTCAAAAGGATTCTGGGCTCGCCGACAGGCACGGTCCCCCTTCCAGCATGTCATACGCCGCTGCTCTGACAGTCACCCACCCTGCTGTCGATCTGGGGGCTACCCCCACAAGTCCAAGTTCTAGGAGCGAAGTAGAACAGACTGCGCTTGCCTCATCGCCTGACGGAGGCTTGCCGGTATTGCAGCACAGCCATCAGGCACATGATCCAAATTCACAAAACGCTCTGGCTATCAAGTCGTACGCAGTTGCCCTGACCGTCTCAGGCGCTGCAGAGGTGAAGCCCTTTGGTGACGGAGTAAAAACTCACGACAAGAAAGACGAGCCCCCTTCTGGGGTGAAAGATGGCTGGAGTTCGACCTGCAAAGTGACCTTTCGGCGCAAAACTGCTTTCAGCTCTTGAGCCAATGCCTTGGACGAGGCTGTCACCGAGAGATTACATACCGCCTCAACCGTTGCTTCATTCTGGATCCCGAGGAGGAGGGTCCTGTCTTTGACGGGCTTTTCACAGAACTGAGAGTTCCTCGAACAACAATGAGCGGGAATGAAGACTATTGTACCATGCCATACTATGCTCCAGCTATCCCCGTATTGGGGCTTCCTGCTCCCAGGCGAGATGTGCTCGCACGCTCAACTATGACAATCAACACTCTTTCCCTATCTCGCGAGCTTTTACATGCATACACATGTCCTGCGCTGATTGATTCGCTTTCTTAATAAGCACCGAGGCAAATCAAGTTGCCTGCTGAGAATACTCTTGTTCCGCACCATCGGGCGCCTCGACCAGTCTCTGGTGCACCAAAACACGGTCCGAGAATCGAAAACCAACTCCCCCCACCCCCCACTCCACCCCCTTTCGGTGCCCTGGCAAGACCATACGAGGAAGCGGTCGACATGCATGCAGGACCAGGGGGAGCTGCAGATGGAAACTGCCTCGGGCTGGGGCCAGGTCGCCAGCTTCGGATGTCATGGGCAAGGCCCAGCGGTCCTCCGGGGTGGCTAATCTAGAATAGGTTATGAAACCCCCGGAATAAAAGCTATATGAATTCATCGACCAGGAAGCGTCTTCATCGAAGAGAACATGCTGTGGTATACATGTTGAGATCTGCTTGATACGTTTGGAACGTTCGAAAGCAACACCTAAAAGCCCAACGAGGGACAGTCGGTAGTCACGCTGGCATCCTAAGATACCCTTTCATCCTCGGTCGAAGTACTGAGACACAAGACGTCGGCCCTCCCTTGACGTTCACCCCGCTCTGTCACACGTCACAATGAGGTCAGGGTATGGCGACAAAGGTCTGGACGGTATAATCGTTTCATGTGTTTAGATCCTTTGTGTCGAAACCTTTGGGGCTCAACCCCTTGCCACCCCATTGGATGTTCGACGCAGACTTCGCTAAAAAGTCGTGCAAGTGATATTGTAGCTGCGTCTTTGCCATTCTACATCCACTCCATCCTCGCACTGAACCCCTCCAGAACATCCCACATCACCAACACAGAGCATTCCCAACATGGACCAGAGATTCCAGCGTTCTCCCTCACCGAGCTTTTCGGGAGCCGGTTTTCCAATCAGTCTTTCGCCTCCAAGGCACCTACAGACAGCGGAGGGTTCGGAGGGTCCATTCTCCTCGTCCGCAGGCGAAAACTACAAACCTTTCAATTCCACTGAACGGTGCACCTTCCATGGGGATAATCGTGGCTATCTCCTCGGGGGCGGTCCATATGAACCTCATCACAACCACTTTCGGGGCACAGGAATGTCGATGCACCCTGGTCACCCGCCTGCTCCCAGTGATGAAAACATGTTCAACACAGCACAGACGTTACTGGCATGCCACCCTGATATTGCCCGGACCCTGAGGGCTGTGGTGTGACCTCCTTATTTGGCCTTGCGCCCCTCGGTCCCTTCCCTTCTACCCGGAGGGTTTGAATCATACCCATGGCTCAGTTCCGCCCTTCATGGAGGAACCCTGGGGGCAAAGCCCTCCGGGTGAAGGAAGCCACTCGGAGCCGCATCCTCGTCCAATGTCGCAAGGCCCTCCCGCATACGCATATGATCTGCGACTGGGCGCCACCCGAGGTGAAGGGCCGCATGGTAGCGGACGAGGACTATACGGTCACCCAGTTTCGGCTCTCTCATGGGCTAATGAGAGCTCTCAGGGTCCGGGCGATTCCCCGCAAGACCCTCTGAGCTCAACAGCTCATGGACCCGGCTGGCACCAAGGCTGGCCGCCACTTTTCACCCGGGACGCAAGGGGAACATGGCCGAGCCCGGAGGCACCCGCACAGTCAGGGTCATCCGCAGCCAACCCCCATAGCAAATCGCCGACTGGATCAGTCCTCGGGGATATCCCAAAAACCCTAGAGGACTTTACTGACCTCCTCAGCGAGAGCGGAGATGAAGAAGGCTCCGTACACGGGCGGGAGGACAACGACGGGAGTGACGTGCTCGAAAAGATTCCCAGAAATATAACCGACTTTTACTCTACCCCAGGCTGCACTGGCCGCCCTCTGACAATCATACCTGGTCGTGGCAGTTGGTGAGCACATTGATGGCGTTCATCATTTCTGGACGCGACAGCTGCCCAAAATCTCCCCCACACTTCATGTGGCTTCAATGTTCAAAAACAATCCGACTCACAAATAGAGATTCAAACACCCTCAGCCGTCGAGCGATGCCTAATTCTTACAACTTTATATAGTCCTGAAACCGATACATGTACATGCACATTTACTCGATCACGTCTTCACCCCTTCCATGTGCTTAACCATCAGAGATGTATACCTTTGTCCGACCCTGTCAGATCGGCTGCGAAGCGATAGAATTGGTATAGCTCAAACCCCACTTTGTCTCCCTGCTACTGAAGGCATCGAGGACTTTGCTGTCCCTCTTGTTTCTCTCTTTGCTCCCTCACCTCCACAGACCACCGTATCCAGAGCGCTCAGCGCCTCACAGACGCCCCTGGAGTTTGTCCCTACTCCAATGCTTTGGCTAGGTCTCTTTCTGCCACATTGAGACGAGACGTAAGTGTCCGAGATCTTGATCCACCCTGAATTAGAAAGGCTGTCCGCTCATAAGCTGTTTTAAACCTCTCGGCCTGTGTCAACGCAGAACGGGATGGACACCATGGCAGACGTAGGAGAGGAGAAACGCGATCGCGCACACTGGTCCCCGACGCTGAGTTGACTGGGGCCTTCTTTGTAAGTTCCAGTTCCGCACGGACCGAATGTATGCCACTGAACTGTTCCCGCTTAAGCCCTTAGTCGTACGCAGCCACCCTGACCAAAACAAGCGGTGCAGAGCAGGATCCTTGTGATGACGAGGAAGAGCCCTGTCCCAAAGAGGAACCAGTAGTGAGGTGACAGGACGCTGGAACTCGACCAGCAAAGTGATGTTTCAGTGCTCGCGGCTCCTAAGACGTCTCTCATGGAGAGGACTCCAGCAAGAGACATATATCGCCTCAACTCAGGCTTCTTCCTGATACCCGAAGAAGGGGGTGAGGGAGGAGGGGCCGGCGAGGGCATCCACGAGTCTCCCACAAGAACTATATGACGTAGCGAAGGATCATGCTCGTGATCGAAAACCGTTGAACCAAGCCCCGCTGTTTCTCGATTACTTCCACGCTCGGTGCTCGTGGACCCAAACCAGATAGGGCGACCGCATCCACTCGATCCAATCCACGTTCTACTTGACTTGCTCCTGATCGTCGATGTACAGTATACACTTGTCCTACCCTATTTGATCTGCCACTTGGAAGGGGGAGGAGAAAGTCTTATGTCGCCCAGATAGCGTCTGATTGCTTGACACCTCCCCGAGCCTCACTCAAGCTCTTGTGTACCATAGAGGGGCTACAACTCCCTTCCTCAATGTGGAGTGGACAAGGATACACACGAACTCCATATTCACATGCTTGCAGAAATATCATGTATAGAAACGAGGTCCAATGAAATCCTACAGTCCCCTCCCTCCGTCCTCCATTAGTCGCCTGACTGAATTAATCGCCCAGATTTCCGCAATGCCGCCCTGTGTTATCTCACCCAGGTCACTCCTTCTTGGTTGGATGAGCCAGCCTCCATCGGTGTCCAGCTCTGACAACTCCAGCTCAAGGTCACTCCCCTCCATCGCCCGGCGGTGAGCGTTCGTTCGCAGTCGCGCTCTCGGTCGCCGGCCTGTCAGCAAGCGTCTGCGCTTTTGATAACATAGCAGCAGCCTCAGAGGCAGACAAAGAGAGATCGCAGGTCCAGCGGCTGGGGACGAATTCATCGAATGCCCTTTTGACTGTCTGTGAGGTCTCGGAACTTTCTTGTTCGGAGAGCTGCTGCATAGAGGAATCAATGGGCACGTAGATACTTTGTCCCTGTACTCGACGAGGTCCAAGTAATACCCCGTTTTTCGAAAATTTGAAGTACGCGTGGTTCGGGCCCCACTTCGAGGGACAGGGTAGCCAGTATTCGAGGGGATGAGTCCTGCGAGATTTCTTCTTGCGTTTCGTAATCTCACTCGCAGCCTTGAGGCTTTCAGCGGTGAGTAGTAAGGACCCGAGCAACCCGGAGCTCGTGGCCGACCAAATCGGATGATAACCCTCTCGAATGAATTTCTTGAAGACAAGCGCTTGAATGCTGGTACTTCCCTCCGGATCGGTCGGCTTCTCGCTCACCGGGCATCCAATCTGCGCGTGCAGCTCTTCCCCCTCGGCCGAGACGTACTTGAGGAGAGTTGGGTCCAGCACATTGTATCCAGCGAGAGTCGGAATGAATTCACCAGTCGACTCCGGGTGCGGCTTATGGCTCTCCAGGAGGTCCCGCACTCCCGGAAGCTCGCACAAGTCAGAAGAACGGAGTCTGTCAGGTCGCGTGACGGATCTCAGGTCACCCAACGGGCGTCCGATCATCTCGTCGCCACTCAGAGTGTGCGCTTTGATTCTGAGTGATAGCACCGTTGCCTCCTGATCATTTGACGGGATTGAGCTCATTTTGGTGTGTTCAGTGGAAAGTCGAAAAGCGAAATGGGTAGGGGTGGGGGAGGGAAGGGACTGTATATGTAAGGACTGGATGGGGCGGGTGGCAACACAGGCAAAGGGAGCATCAGTGCAGACAGGGGACATCGGGAAAAGGAGGGAGAGTGCCAGCAGGGGCTACCTGGTCAAAGGAGCCGTGGTGTGAGACGGGCTTCATTGCTCCCCTGGTGGAGAAGCGGTCACATACCTCAATAAGGGGCTTCAAGGGGAAGAGGTCAAAGGAAGGATGTGAAAGGGGAGGATGTGAAAGGGGAGGATGTGAAAGGGAAGGATGTCCAAGGGGAGAATGTGAAAGGAGAGAAGGTGATGGGGAAGGAAGTGAAAGGGGAGGTAAACGGGCGTAGGGAGGGGCCCGGCTAGATGAAGCTGCTGGTCCAGTCGAAGGTGAATGTGGGTCTGGTCGTCGCGACTCGTCGTGATCAGGCACTGCTATGTGAATGCCAGCAAAATGCTCTATCCGCCCCGAGGAGGTGGGACGTTACAGAACCCCCTAGCAAGCAATCCACACATCACTCTCCATTCACCTTATGAAGACGAAGAGGACAAGTGGCGAACGTCAAAACCGGCGGTGAATCAGGCAGTGCGTCTCCTGATGACTCTCGGAGGCTGTTTTATCATCTCTCGACGTGTGTCAGCCCACAGTAGGATAGAGATCATGGAAGATCTGAACGAGGGCCAGAGCCTTCGAGCCTACTGATTGTCAACGCGGAGTTGACTGGGCGCTTCCTTATATGTTCGATTCCGTACAGGCGAAAGGCTTGTCAATGGTTTCTCGACGCAGACGACCAACCCCCCGGGAATGCGCGGAGCCCGTGTTGTCTGATCTTCCTAAGCTCTCGAGCTGAGACCTGGGACTCGTTGCGATGGGTCTACTAAACGGCGTAGCAATCCTTAAGGTCTCGCGAGCACAGGCCGGCAGGCACAATCTGGGAGCTGGAAAAGACCCGTTGAGCGCAAAACAACATCATCATCAAAGTCAGAGACAAAGACAATATCTACATCGATCACAGATCTCACCCGTCTTCGCCGCCATCACCGGTCGGCCGCATCGAACACCGTCTTGTTGCCTGCGCCCACACCTGGAGCTCCCGTTCCGACCGAGTATCCCTGGTTAGGGGGAGGGAGAGGCGTTTGCTGGCCCGAGGCAGTCGGAACGTAGCCTTCAGCCGGAAGGCCTGTCTCATCGAGACCCTCGGCGGCTGGTATTTGAGCTGTGCCCTTGTACACAGAGGTCGTGTGCTCACCTTCGATGATATCGTACATTGCCGAAGCGATCTCAGGAGCGGGCACTCGACCGCTGGATGTCAGTATTGGCGTTGTGATACAGGACGTAGCGAGCGAGAGGGTGAGATAGACAGCAAAACCCACGTCAGAATGTCGGTCGACGAGATGGCGCTACCGTAAAACTCCCTGTTGGCGTCTTTTCGCTCCACCAAGATTGTTCCGTCGAGGGTCAGTCCCGCGAAAAGGCCTACTAGTCAGCTTGAGGCTATCGATGAGATTAGGCCATACCCTTGGATCGGGAGTACGAGAACATGGGAGCTGGATTGGCCAGCGAGGCTGCGATGTTCCCTCCTGTCCCAATGGGTCCTGCGGCTGCGGAAATTCCACCTGATGGTCAGGAGAGGAACTCATCATATCGCCCGACTTGCCTCCTACGGTGACATTTCCACCTCGCGAGAACGCCTTGACCGCCTCGTCCGAGTTGAGGACAATGACAACTTCTGTCAAGTCTGCTTGTCAGACCTCGATGAAACGGTATCTGAGTATTGAGGGAAGCCTCACCCGCTCCGATTTGAAGTCCCCATCCGACACCAGCCGTGGCGATGCACGACGGTGCGGACCAAGAACCGTCCGGCAGTCGAGCGATGACAATACCCGAGCCTGCTTTGCCGGAGAACACGAATCCAGCTTTGAGGATAGTGAAGACTGCGAGGCCTATGATGAGATGGATACGGTACGTAGAAGGGTAATGTACCTCTTGCACGCTGAAGCACAGCTTTGGGGATCGAGTTCAGGGCGGAATGAGGCTGGGAAGGGTCGGCTGGACGATCAGTAAGGCTCTTGGGATACTGGAGGGTCGAGGTCGTTTACTCACCAAGGAAGTGGGCGAGGATCTTGGCTGCTTTTTCCGATTCTCCAGGAAGGGAAAAGCTCTGCATGAGGTTGGATCCACCGACTGCCGCTCTGCTGGAACCGTCCTGGGACGGATCAGCATCTTCAAGGGGTGCCCTCGTACGGGCCAAGAGGTCGTGGACTCACCTTGAACATGGCTTGAGCTTGGGTGGACGCCGTGAAGGCGCCCTCCCTGACTTTGCCCCAGAGACTTCCTACTTTGGCTGTGTTCATGCTGAAGGGTGTTTGAGGGATACGTGGGATGAGTGGATGGCAAAGGTAACGACAAAAGGTATGGCTGTGGAATATGAGAGCTTTGGCTCGACGTCACCCTTCTGCTGCCTCTTGGAGTGTTTTGAAGAAATGTGGAGACCCCAACGTCACCCGACGACGGGATCAAATCCAAAGCACCTGCCTTTCCGGCCGGGACACACGCCCCCCGAAGGTCCGACGAATTCCACTCGGTCGAGTCGAGATGGTATCTCTCCATAAACTCCAACATCTCACACTTCACCTTGAAAGGTCATACCACCATGGCCTCTCTCCGCTCTCTCGCCGCGTCCACGCGCGCGCTCTCTCGTGCCGCGATCAGAAGAACTGCTCTTCCCGCCCTCACCCCGATCGCGACCAGGGCGTATCGACAACCCACTCGAGATGTCATGACCGGCGAGCTCATCCAGCTCCCAGATATCGATGCAAGTGCCCCTCCGCCGGTTCCTAGAACTGCAGAGCTCATCTTCCAGGCCTCTCTCCTCAAAGTGGAGAAGAACACCAAGCCAAAGACAAGACCACCCTCGTCTAAGCTCGTCTTTGGACACACTTTCACCGACCACATGCTCACCATCCCCTGGTCCACGGCGACCGGGTGGGGTACACCCGAGATCAAGCCTTGTGAGTGTGTCTGTACGGTTTCACAAGCACCCTCTCACCTTTAGACGGGCCTCTCGAGCTCGACCCTTCCTCGACCGTCTTCCACTACGCTTTCACCCTGTTCGAAGGCATGAAGGCGTACAGGCAAGAAGACGGTACCGTTCGACTCTTCCGACCAGACAAGAACATGGCTCGTATGAACAAGGCGAGTTGAGTGTTTCACGTCGTCCGGACAGATTCCTGACCGCCAGAGCGCTGCCCGTATCGCCTTGCCCGTATGTCAAGGTCCGCCCGTAGAGGCAGGACGCTTATTGTAGACGTTTGACGGTGAACAACTCACCGAGCTCATCAAGAAGCTCGTCGTCTTAGATAGCGAGTGGATCCCCAAGGAGAAGGGATACTCGCTTTACATCCGTGCGTCGTCTTGGCCCACACGGGAAACCTTGGTTGACAGTGTTAGGACCCACACTTATCGGGACCCAAAACGCGCTCGGTGTTGGACCCTCGAGCGATGCCCTGCTCTTTGTCATCTGCTCCCCTGTGAGTCGAGATTGTCAACCGTGACTGCGGTCGCTGATCCCCAGGTCGGACCATACTACGCCAGTATGCATCGCAGTTTCGTCCCAATGGTCATGTCTAATCCCTAGGTGGCTTCAAACCCGTACAACTTCTTGCTACCACCAAATACGTTAGAGCTGCCCCGGGCGGAACCGGAGGGTACAAGCTCGGAGCAAAGTGAGACGGGCCGTATTTCTTGTAGGCCCGGCTGACCGGATAGCTACGCGCCGGGTGTCGTGCCCCAGGCCGAGGCCGCCAAGGAGGGTTACAGCCAGAACCTCTGGCTGCTTGGCGATGAGCACATGCTCACCGAGGTCGGAACCATGAACCTGTTCGTCGCCATCGAGCAACCCGACGGCACTGTCGAGCTCGTGACTCCCCCCTTGGACGACATTGTTCTCCCCGGTGTTACCCGTGATAGGTGAGCTCGTCGCGAATGGCACGGTCCGGTTCTGACGCGACAGTGTTCTGGAGCTCGCCCGAGCGCATGCCAGGGGGGAACAGAAGATTCCCGGTCTCCCGGAGAAGCTCAAGGTCACCGAGAGGAAGATGGTCATGAAGGAGCTCACCGAGGCCGAGAAGAATGGCACGTTGAGAGAGGTCTTCGGTACCGGAACCGCCGCCATCGTCTCGCCTGTTGACAAGTGAGGCCGGGACGCCTATGACCTTTCAAATCAATTGCTAACCCGCAGGATCGGTTACGAGGGTCGAGATATCGTCATCCCCACCGGACCCGCCGGCCTTGGTCCCATCGCCAAGGGTGTTCTCGACACTATCGTCGGCATCCAGACCGGAGAGATCGAGCACGAGTGGAGCGTTGTCGCAAACGAGCCTAAAACTGCCTAGATGGATTCGCTTGAGATTGTATCTAGCCTTAATGCGTGCTGCCGATAGATGTGGGACAGGCCTGTCAACCCTACCGATGCATGTGAAGTATGGACAGTGGGAGTGTGGAGAGTTCGTCCTGGCCGCCGTGATTACAGCTTAGTGATGTACAAGGATGACTGTTGGAAGGCGGATCGCTCGCCGTAAACACGAATTTTGCAAGACATCTTGCTTTCACAGCATACTGGGACTTTGTGTCAGTTGCCGTCGAGATCAACCTCTGCGGGATCAGGAGAAAGAGTCCACGATTACCATCAGCGACTCATCGGACCTCCAAAGGCTTTGGCCCATGCTGTTGAAAAAAGGTCCCTCTGTGCGACGTGCCATACTATCCGCAAAGTCTGCTCAGACAGCGAACGCCCTCCGCCCAAAGCCAGCCGCCACTTCCAGTCTCATCGTCAGTAAAGTGGACGCGAAGAAGTCCAGTAAGAGGGACGTGGACCGATAGGAGAGGAGAGGGAGAAGGATTGCCAGAAGGCTGTGAGGATCAAGGAGAATGACAAGAGAGGGACGAGTCAAGAAGCGAGGTCCATGGCGCCAAGGCATGAACACTAACCTCGGGATTCGGGTCGGAGCCGTTAAACTTCGCCAGATTGGGGCCGGGCTGCTGAAAGCTAAGCTATACGCTCACTGAAAGATCTGACCTCGACCGATGCCGCGCCCATCAAGCAATCGATCAACCTGCTTTGGTGTGTTTCGGATGTCACAGCGGGCACTCGCTGACCGTGCTCGCCACCGCGAGACGTATAAGATTAATATGCTGCCCCTCACATCGGGGCGCAGGGCTCCCCCTTCCCTACAGAACCAGCTTGGGTGATCCACGAGTCGTAGGAGCATACGGTGTTACGAGTACAAGACGCGGTGCGAGGGTTATCACACCACCCAGTCTCTGCGAGCGCCCTTCACCCAACGGTCTGCGCTGATGGGGAGCGAGGCCGAGGCGCAGGAATGGCTCTTTCAGTTCACTTCGCCTCTACAGTTCCCGTGAGGCACATTGAGGACGCCGATGCGCCGAAATCAGACCCCAGGGGTGGAGATTCACGGCGACTTCATTGGGCAGCAACATCATTTGCTAGCTGCCTTCTGCACGAAGCCACCTCACCCCACCCTTCGATAGTCAGCCTGCTTTGCCCTCGACTATCGGTAACAATGCCACCAGTGTCACCGTCTGCCAAGAGCGGACACTACTCTACCGAGAGCAGTATACTGGCAGTGTGATACACCTCCGAATCTTGTCTGGAAGAGGATAACGAGCTGCAATCATCACGGGAACTAACTAAACTTTACGACGCACCCGGGGGAGTAGCGCATTCGGCCAACAGCTGACACAGGGGCTGGGAAGACAGCGGAGCTCAGGCTTCACGGAAGGCACGAGGAGCAACTCAACCAGCCTCTGGCAGGTGAATACGGCTCGGCATCCTATGTCTCAGCCAAGGCGGAAAGGGTGCAGTAGGACCAGAGGACAACAGATCGGTACCGCCCAATCATAATCATTAAGTATATATAACGCAAACCCAGTTCAGCAAATATCAGCTGGAAAACAGCAGAATCATCTGGATTAGTACATCGGCTAGTATAACCGCCTTTCATTACGTAATCAATTAGCGTACGCGGTAGAGCGGGGTTCGATTCCCCGATCCAGAACACTCTTTTTGCGCCCCCAAGAGACCTTCTTGGGGGTTCGATTCCCTGATCCAGATCTTACTTTTTGGCTTTTTGCGATCACTGTTCTTTACAACGTCCACTCCTTTCTTCGAAGACTTCGAGGGAACAGGTTCGCGCTGCCTCGAATGATGGCTGTATCGCAGATTGTCATGTGTTTCTACCTCATCTGCCTCCGAGCGGCTTGGAGACTGAGCTTCTTACCCTTTCTAGCGAACATATAGGGCCTGACCAGTTGACCAGGCCAATAGCTAGTTGACTTCCCGAATGAACACACAATTCCACTTACCATCGCACCGATGTATCGAATGCCGAATCAACTCCGGCTCCTTAGCTCTGTACCCGCTGCATGCTACCTATCAGGTAGTCCGCAAGACAACGCAGCATGATTTATCCCTCGAAGCCTGGAATCGTACACTGGCTGATGCGAGACCCGCCCGCGCTGGCGGACTCATTCGTCCATCACCTGCAAGCGGCAAGGATCAGCTAAGTATCGCCCGGTGGTTCCAGGGGGCAAAGGGTGTCTTATCGTGACGGCATACGCCAAGGAAGAGCCTAGGCATGTCGAGCTTTTCGCTACGAGTTCGGACGACGCCGGATCTTATACCTTTGCTTCCACGCGCAATCTCCGCCTCTATCTCGTGCTCGCGCTCTCGTTCGTAATCATCCATGCTCTGCATTGCATTGTCGACCGGATGGTAGAGATGTCCGGCTCATCGTCGGAGAGGCATTAGCTCATGACGGACTCGTCGGCACATCTCCGAAAGAGACTGCGGCAGGGTGTATGCGAAGGACGGCGAAGGACGGACGAGGGCATGGGGATCAAGGGCAGAATGCGGGGGTCGACACGTGAGAGATGTCATGGGATTACACCGCTGGGTAGCTCAGATCGGGCTGTGGGGTGTGATGGACGACTCTGAACACGGACGCATCTGACATCAACGCAATCCAAGCTGGGGTGATGCAGGCGGAGCGGGGGTTGGACGTCACGAAGAACCAGAGGCGTCCGGGGATGCAATGGTTCATGGTAGTCGCGTCCAGTCCGATATGGTGAGAGACTGAGTCTCCAGCACAACGTGCCGCCCTCAGTATATAAGCTGCATCCTGCCAAACCACTATGTCTATTGAAATGTACAGCATGAATCTATCACTGCACTCTCTGTAATCCCGTCTTGGCTTCATACGCCTCCTCCTCCTCGTCCTCCTCCTCGGCGGTGTGCCATTTACGCGCACGGTCGACAGCCCGCTCCCACCCTCTGATCATTTTCAGACGTTGAGGCTCTGAGATCTCGCACTCGAAGACATGGGCGTCGGCCGTGTTGACCTTGTTGAGCGTCTCTGGCTTTGTCAAGTCCCATCCGAAGAGTCCCAGGGCGTGGCCTGCGAGGAGGGCCGATCCGAGCGCTGTGGATTCTCGCATCGACGGTCGAGCAACGTTGAATCCACCGATCTGGAGGTGAGCTTGGGCTGGGCATGCAAGGGGCAACGTACGTTGGCTTGGAGCTGCATGGCAAGGTCAGAGTTGGTCACACCACCGTCGACCTTTAACGTCTCAAGCTTGGTCCCGCTCTCCTTTTCGATCACGTCCAAGACGGCTCGGGTCTGGAAGCACACCGCTTCGAGTGTTGCCCGGGCGATATGAGCAGAGGTCGAGTAGGCGGTGAGACCCATGATCATTCCTCCCTTGATATCAGCGACCATCCAATAGTGGCCAAAACTCACCGCTTCTCTGTCCCAGTACGGAGCCAAGAGACCGCTGAAAGCGGTGACAAAGTACACCCCTCCCGTGTCCTCGACCGAGCCCGCAAGCATGTCCATGTCGGAACTCTCCTCGATCAAGTTCATCTGGTCTCGCAGCCTGTTGTCAGGGGAGGCGGGGGGGGGGGGGGCAGCGTTAGACTCACCATTTGATGGCAGAACCGGCCACTGCGATGGAACCTTCCAACGCGTAGACAGGTTTCGAGTCCTTGCCGGCTTGGTACGCCACGGTACTGATCAGACCGTTCTCCGACCGCACGACCTCTTCACCCGTGTTGAAAAGGACGAAAGCACCGGTGCCGTATGTCGTCTTGGCCTCGCCCTTTCGGAGACACTTGTTACCAACCAGAGCGGCTTGTTGATCTCCGACAATACCAGCAATCGGCACTCCAGTGAGCGCGGTCTCCAAGTTGGCGTGGATGTTTCCGTAAACCTCGGCCGAGGAGACAATCTTGGGAAGGATGGACGGTTTCAACCCGAAGAATCGGAGGAGAGGGGGGTGCCAAGCGAGAGTCTTGAGCGAGATCAACAGGGTACGAGAGGCGTTGGTGACGTCCATGATGTGGAGACCACCATCTTTTCGTCCCGTCAAGTTCTGAACTGTCAGCGTGGGACCCGAGGCAAAGGGCGAGACGCACGTAGACGAGCCAGGTGTCGACGGTACCGAACATCAAATCGTCCTTTTCGTGAGCATCGTGGACCTCTTTGTGATGATCTATCATCCATCGGAGCTTGATGGCGGAGAAGTAGGTCGACAGCGGGAGACCGGTGCTGGGATTTAGCGACATATCGTCACGGCAGAGACAACGTACACATCGACCAGCCCCTCTTTGCCCTTTCTTCGACGCTTCCCGCCCTCTTTGCCTCGACCTGCGAATCCCAAGTTCTCCAACGCCTTCCCGACGGCACCCACAGCACCGTTGGCCTGACCGTTCACCTCGATTTCGCCAGATTCCCCAATGGCCGCTTCGTCTGTGCCTGTGCCCATCTCGACCTCATCGGGAACCCCATCCAGCTCCTCGTCCTCGTCGTCAATCTCCAATCCCTCCTCGTCAAGCTTTTTCTCAAACTGACGGACAACGCCGTTAGTCCGCGCGTCGTCCCAAACGATAGCGTTGCAGAGCGGGTTTCCAGTCTCGCGGGACCAACAAAGGGTCGTCTCACGCTGGTTGGTAATGCCTGTTGTCAACAAAGGGTGCAAAGGCTGAAGGGTGGGTCACGCACCGATTCCCTTGACGCTAGTCTTTGCCCATCCCATCCACTCGAGCTTCTCCATGGCAATGTTGATACATTCCACCATACACTGTACCAACGCCTCGGGGTCTTGCTCGTGCCAACCGGCGTGCGGCAGGATCTGCTCAAACTCTGCTTGGTGCTCGGTGATAATCTTGGCATGCTTGTCGAAAATGATAAACCGGGTCGAACTGGATAACGGTCAGTATTCCGTACTCGAGGTGGAAAAGTCCCAAATCTCACGTGGTCCCGCAGTCGACGCTTCCCACAAACTCCCCATGACGGAGTTCACGCTGCCCCAGCGCACTCATACCGCCAAAGCCGCCGAGACCACCTCCCAGACTGCCCCTTCGGCTCAGCTCCCCACTGCCCCTGACGCTGTTTGTCTCGTCATTGCCCAAGGGCAAGGTAGGGGATCCCGCTCGGGAGAGGAGGGAAGGTGTGTTGGGACCAGAGTACTCGGCCTTGGTGATGGGTCGGGGCCCGGTGGCCATGGAAGACCTCCTGGATAATGACATTGGGATGGGGTGGGCAAAGGAGGTTCGTCTGGAGCCAGGTCGAGAGGGATAGGGGGAAGATAAAGGTGACTCGTCCGAGGGGAAAGCTGGTCCGTAACTTCCACTGGCGGCCGGCCCGGGCTGTGCCGGAGGCCGGACAGCGGTGAAACCCAAGTCGGAAGGGAGCCTTTGCATGGTTGTGGTCCAGGGGTGGGGGGGGCAGGGGGATGGCTGGGGGTTGTTATGGGTATGCGAATGAGCGTTGCGACTTTTGAATCCAAACGTGTAAGATATGGGAAGAGAAAAGAGGCAATAGGTATTAGGTGATGTTGCTATCTTTTTCAACGTCAAGGTCGAATCCCAGTCCCAGCCGTGATATCCAGGAAACCAGGGGACTAACTACCGACTCGGCCCAAATTGCCGTTTCAAACAGGCCTACGCCCTCCCACCTCGCCCCCTCGCCAACCCCCCTCCCTCCCCACTTTTCAAGCGAGCTTCCATGACGTCGGCCAATCCCAATCTCCGCGGTCCCGTAGGGCGCAGGACCAGAGTTAGGACAGATTTCCTATTCACAAGCTACACCTGCGAGTGGAGTCATCGACGCCTATCGCCCATGCCTAACACGAAACATGTCTGCAGCCGCCCTCTTTCGAACCCTTTAAACAGATTAAACCTTTTAAACCCCCCCCCCCCAACACGCTGACTCTTGACGCGCGGGTCCCTGGGTCGATGCATGAATGAATACGTAAACATACCTTGACATTGCCCAAAGACAATCGCGTACCACCATCTCCCCTGTCCACCACCGATCCCATCCCAAAATCATGCCAAAGCCCAGAAAGGCCTCGGGCGTGTCCCCCAAATCACGCTCATATCGTCTGCCGACACATCACCCCTCGGGTTCCCTCTCGTCTTCATTCCCCCTTTCCAATGCTGGTATACCCCGCCCGATCCGCAAACCAAGAAAGATACTCTACCTCGTGGTCATCTTCTTCCTGCTCTACTGGTTCGGTATCCGACATGGGTTGGGCATCGAGCGCATCCCCCCGCCTCCCCTTGGGTTCGCGGTCAAGGGCGGGAGACGAGGTCGAAAGGGCTCGCTGGTGTGGGGGCGGAACGGCATGGCGGTCCTCAGCCCGAATCCCTTGGCAAAGCGTCAAGAACACCCCATTTACGAGCTCATGGAACGGGCCGAGGACAAGTGGAACAACCTCCTCCGATCACAGTCCAAGACATTGCAGCAAGCGGTGCAAGAGTACAAGAAACGATATGGCCTCCATCCGCCCGCCGGCTTTGACGCCTGGTTTGAGTTTTGCAAAAAACACAATGTCAAGATTGTCGACAATTACGACCAGATGATGAAAGACCTGCTCCCGCATCATGCCCTCGAACCGGAGCTCTTCATAAAACGCAGCCAGGAACTGGAAGGGACGACGTTTACATACACTCTCGACGTCACACCCGACCAAGTCGAGCTCACGGGGGAGAGGTCTTGGAGCGCGAGACCGAAGCATATCCAAAGCCTCATTGACGGGTTCAAGGAGTTTCTCCCCGCCGACTTCAAGTTGAGGGTGAGTGGGAGTGATCACGACACCGGGAGTGTCATTCTCGGGCGAGACCAACGATCTCGCGCGATGCAATTGGTCAAGGAGGGCAAGCGTGAGTGGTTATCCCTCTCACCTCGGGGCGTCCCATGCTGACGACAGACTTTGACGAGGCGGAATTGGCCAAGCTCGAGGACCCAAACCGCACACCTGCGTTTGGCTGGTTTGTAGGTTTCAGCAGCCACCTCCGCGTCGGGCGCTCATCTTAGAAAGCCTGCCCTCTCGATTCGCCGGCAAACATCCGACCCGGGTCGGAAGAGCCAACGCATGAGATTCTCCGCAAGTCCTACCTCTCCCCCTTTAGCAAAACTGACCCTTTAGCCAAATCGTTCATCTTTGACCATCTCCCGACTATGGACTTTTGCGACTTTCCCGAGTTGAAGCGACTCCACGGCGCCATGGCGTGAGTGTTAACCTGTCCGGAACAGGTGCTGATTTGACAAGCACCGACTACAACGACCGTTCCCCCTCAAAACTGAAACCCGCTCTCGTCTTGTCCAAGTTCCCCGCCGATGCGTCGTTCCAGACTACACCGGTGGAGGGATACACGAACATCACCGAAGCGGAGGTGCCATTCCTGGGTCACTGGGATGAGAAGACGGACCATCGATTGTTCTGGCGAGGCTCTACGACGGGTGGGTATAATGTCCAGCGGGACTGGAAAGAGAGCCACCGAACGAGGCTTCATTTGATGATCAACGGTCCAAAAGGAGGCGACACGTGGTGGAGCCAGCAGACTAGGGAGATCATGATGCCTGATGGGGAGGGCTCGTACCAGGTGGTTAGACGATGGGAGCGCGTCTTGAGTCGGGCTTACGCCGATATCAAGTTGACTGGCCAGCCTGTTCAGGTGAGAGGGCCCGGGGAACTGAACATTGAGATTAGTGCCCCACGGAGGAACTGTGCAAAGAGGTAGCGGATACCATCGAGTTTGGAGACAAGATATGGCCCGACGCGGCGGCTGTGTATCGTTACGCCCTCGACGTGGACGGGAACGGGTGGTCGTCCAGGTTCCATCGGCTGTTGTCCAGTGGCAGTCCCGTCCTCAAGTTTACAATGTTCCCCGAGTGGCACATGGCAAGTGGTTAATCCTCCTTCGCCCACATGTGACGCTGACTGGCAGGAATGGCTCAGTAAGCTGATATACTGACAGGGCGACTGTTCTGACCTATAGCACCATGGTACCATTACATCCCGCTCAAGCCCGACTACTCGGATCTCTACGACATCATGGCGTTCTTTGTCGGTCCGGTCGATGAAGAGGGCAGAGTGGACGAGACGAAAGGTCACGACGTGAGGGATTCTCAGTACTCTTCATCACACAGTTGCTAATGCCAGTACCTGGGACGCAAGATAGGTGAAGCTGGGCAGCAGTTTGCCATAGACCACTGGTCATGGGCCAACATGCAGGCTTATGTAGGTGTTGCAGGGATCAAGACGTCGAGACTGACGTGGCAGATGTTCCGGTTACTGCTCGAGTTGCAGAGACTCCACTCGGCCGACAGGGACGCGATGAGTTTTAGAATTGTCGTTCCCGTTTAGTCATGAGGCGTGAAGCGAGGGGGCCGTGGCGTGTTCGATTGGGTTCATGGTAGATCATTAGATAGTGTCAGGTATTAGGTGATGATGGTGTTGTGCGATAGGGGCTGCCACAAGTAGCATCGGCATATGCATGGAGCGACTGCGAGGTGCGCAGGGTATGGTGGTAGATAATGTCCGAGCCAGTCGAGGTTTGGTAGATTGGGAGAGGTGATCGAGGAGTGTGGGCCCTGGGAGCTGGATGGTGGTGTCTTGAGTGGTCTATTCAGGGTCTTATCTGGGGTTATTAGACCAAAAGTCACGATTGGAATTTGAATTGATGGAGATTTTCACTCTTTTCTTCCACCCTCCCCCCGCCGCCGCCCCGCTCGTCTCCCTCCTACGCGCGCTCTCTCGCCTCTCTCCCCCTCCCCCCCTTCCCCCGTCTGATCCCGCTCGGCGCGTTTAGGCTCATTCGCCACTCTTGTCCCGGTTTCTCCCTCCCGTCCCCCCCCCGTCCTCTCCGCTGGCCCTGCCCCAAAGGCCTACAGGCCAAAGGGAGGATCCCAGTGCACTCCATCGGGAGGATTTCCACTGACCCAACTCCGACTTTTGTCCCGTTTCCACGATTCCACCACTGACCACGAGAAATCTCCCATTCTCTCCCTCTCGTCTCTCCCCCTTATCCCCCCTTACCTTTCACCTTTTCCTTCTCCTTTGCTTTCCTCCATCTCCAACGATCACCGCAAGTGTCTGGTCGATCCCGCTCTTTTGATATCCTTTCCCACCCCATCTCACACACACAATCACACTCCCTTTCACCTGCCTCGACAAAGACACCTTTGGCAACCAAACCCACGATCTTCCGCATCTGCGACTCGTGTATCACTCTTCTCCCCCACCTTTCATACCTACAGACTTGGAGCAATCCACTCTGCTGAACATGTCCGACGTCCGACAACGAACCGCTGGTGTCGCCGAGAAGGCCCAGCTCCTCCGTGAAGCCGAGGAGAAGGAGCTCACCGAGGGACAGAGGTGGGTCCCCTCGCGCATGCCTGCACCTGTGGATGCATTCGCTGACAGTCAGATTCATCATCCCCAACTTCACCGTCAAGCAGCTCCTCGACGCCATCCCGTAGGTGCACTCGCCTGTGGCGTCGAGAACAACGCAATGCTGACCCTCAGGGCTCACTGCTACAAGCGATCGGCTCTTCGATCGTCCCTTTACATCGTGCAGGATGCCATCTTGATCGGTGCCCTCGTCTACGCGGCCTACCACATCGACTCGTTCCTTGGTCGATTGTGAGTTGAGATCTGAGGATTGCCATCGGTGCTGACTCTGCAGCAACTTGTCCACCGTTGCCGACCAGGCCGCACGTGTCGCTCTCTACAGCGCTTACATCCTCGCCGTCTCCCTCCCGGGAACCGGTATGTGGGTTATCGGGTACGTATCTCAGCTCTTGTTTTCACTCTCCCGACTGACTCGACAGTCACGAGGCTGGCCACCAAGCCTTCTCTTCTTCCAAGCACATTAACAACACTGTCGGATGGTTCATCCACTCTGCTCTCCTGGTCCCTTACCACTCTTGGCGAATCTCTCACGGTCGACACCACGCCGCCACTGGCCACTTGACCCGTGATGAGGTTTTCGTCCCCAAGACCCGAAAGGATCTCGGTCTCGAGGTCAAGGAGGAGGGCGAGTTGCTTGGCATCAAGTGAGTTCATTTTGCTCAGTTTCATCCAGCGGCTAGGCCAACATCAGCGTCTCCAAGTTCCGACAAGAGGAGCTCCGAGAAGCTCTCGAGGACTCTCCTATTGTCACCTTCTACAACCTTTTCGTTCGACAGCTCTTCGGCTGGCCCGCTTACCTCGCTGTCAACGCCTCTGGACAAAAGCACTACCCTGCCGGCACCAACCGTGAGTTGCGGCATTGATCGCGCACGTGTATGGCACTAACCCTGTAGACTTTACCCCCGCCTCGATTCTCTTCAAGGCCCGAGACAAGTGGAACATCATCTGGTCCGACATCGGAATCACCCTCACCCTCGGCGCTCTTGGTTACTGGGCCTACCAGCGATCCGTCTCCGAGGTCTTGGTCATCTACTTCCTCCCCTACCTCTGGGTCAACCAGTACGTAAAACTCTGCCTTGCCAACCCACTCGTCACTGACACTGCAGCTGGCTCGTCTTCATCACCTACCTCCAGCACACCGACCCTCTCTTGCCCCACTACTCTGCCAACAAGTGGACCTTTGCCCGAGGTGCCCTCGCCACCATTGACCGAAACATGCTCGGCCCCATTGGCGCTTGGCTCCTCCACGGTATCTGCGAGACCCACGTTGCCCACCACATCTCGTCCAAGATCCCCCACTACAACGCTTGGGAGGCCACAGACGCCCTCAAGGAGTTCCTCGGCCCTCACTACCACAAGTCGGACGAGAACATGTGGCGATCCTTCTACCGATCTTACCGAGAGTGCCTCGTGAGTCTGGCTTTGTTTCTTGAGGGCGGATCAGAGCTGACGTCCAGTTCATCGAAGATGACCAAGACGTCGTCTTCTACAAGAACGCTCGTGGGCTCGCTGCCCGAGTCCCCGTCGAGGAGGGAGGCAACATCTCGGACTCTGCTATCGACATGGCCGAGCCCAAGTAAGCGGGCGATGCGCTTGCGCATCCGACTTGCTTGATCATCACGTCTCAGTTTCCGAGATGGAGGTAGATGATTTAGGGATAGACGGAGGAAATAGACTACTGTTCCCTTTCTTCTTCTTTTTTGACGAAAACCGAAAACACCCCACACCAACCCAAAAACACCCGCATGATTTTCGACGCTACATTCATTTCTTATTCTTCATAGGCTTCCGCACTGCGGAATAGCATTCTCGTGGGATGGATGCCTACACAACTCATTGATGCTGCTGTTGGGACTTGCATGAGCCGCTTTTGGGGCAATGCGCCCAAGCTTGTTATCATTGCTGGACAGGGCGAGATAAGGCAGGGGGGCAGAGATAAGGGATCGAGCGACCGCCACTCGGTGGCGAAGATCTGGAGCCCCACGTCACGAGCTGAGGCTGTTTCAGCACAAAGGAGAGCCCGTCTTCCCATCAGCAACGGATCAATGCTCGCGCTCATTCAACCCCATCCTTCCCACCGCTCTCTCATCTCCTCCGCCCCATCAGAACCCACCTGTATCACCTGGAATCGCTACACCGTCCTCTCCTTGACAGATCACCCATCGGCCATCTCAGTTTCACCGCAGCGTCATGCCGGAGGATGTGGACCATGTCAGAGTCTCTGGCGTGGTGGCTCATCGCAGACTGAAGACGACCTTCGGGTTCAGGCAATGGCAGGACTTCCTGGTCAAGCTTCGTCATTGTCCTTCTGCCCCCTGCGATCCTTCATGTGATCTCCAATTCTGTACGCGGATCTGGGTAACGGGCGGACTATTCGCGGGCGACTGGTCATGTCTCGAATCTCTGAGCGTAAGCGACACCCCGCATCATACCCTAGACCAGGTCGCTGATTGTCAGAGGATGATCTTTCGGACGTTGAGGTCAGATGGTCAAATTGCAACTATGAAGGCGATCGACTTTCAACCCGCGCAAAATGGCCGTCCCGTCCGGGAGCGACAAGGCGTTGATTCCCCGCCAAAACCCTCCCACCCCGTGATATCCGCCTCAGGTGGCTTGGGGGATGAGCCTCGTCCGCCAAGTGACGGCACTACTCTCCGATATAACGACTGGACCGCACGGAAGCTTCGGACAATCACGATCCCGAAAACAGAAGTCAAGTCCTTGCCTCCGACTCATCCTTCCAGCACGCCTCTCCCCCAGCCCGTAGAGGTTCACCCTTCCAAAGACCGGACGCAACAGGTGGATAGTAAAGCAAAAGCGAACCAACCGTCGACGACAGAAGCGCTCGCGCCGTCTGAACCACTCGAGGTTTCCAAGAAGCACGATTCAGGGACCAGAACGCCCGCAAACTCGTCCGCCCTCTTCCGAAAGCCTCCGAAGACTGCCACGACGCCGGCTCAAGGCTTGCAGTCCGTCAAGCCCACTCCTGTGGGAAGCGATGGCCAAAAAGGCGCCACGGCACGTTCTGTTGCGATACCAAAGTCTATCAAATACAGCCCGGTCTACAACTTCTATCTCAAGAACCCAGACAAAGACGCTCCCGAGCCGTTTATCTATCTCGAGTCTTTTTCGCCATTCCCAAGGGCTCACACCTTGAGGGTACGACTGGAAGATGCTCTGAAGACCAAGTTGGATCCGCGCTACTCTGCAATTGGCGATGTTTCGGACAAGCTGAGGATTTGTGGAACAGACGATTCCCTCTGGGAAGACTGGGGACCTAAAGAAGGCTTTGTAAGTCGCCTGTCGTGCACAGGGAGAAGACACTGACATCTAGTCCATGCAACAGAATCCTCCTTCTGGTCCGTATGAAAAAAGGATAGATCTCTACTCCACTGCTTTCGAAAGTCCTCACGAAGACCAAACACCGCCCCCGCAAGCCCAGGCCGAACGGAAGAGCTACGGTATCCCCAAGAGCGAGCTTGAGTACGACGGGATCGATCCGGAAACCCGTTCCCAGTCACCTTCGAACCTCTCAGAACTGAGCCGCGTCTCTACCGAAACCTACATTGTCGACCTCGCCAACAAACCTTACCACTCACCTGCGTCCAAGCACCTGCTGCGGATCATCCAGGAGGAAGAGGTCGCCCCAGCTTCCTCCTTGGGTCTTGCGCTTCTCTCTCTCATGGAGCAGCTGCAAGTCGGAGGTAAATACAACCCGATCGTCGTCGATGATTTGGACGGCAAAAGTACGACTGGCATCACTGAGGGTGTCAAAGCGGCATTGGGTCCGGTTCACGATAGATTGAACGATTTCGCCGCCATGCTCAATACCATCGCAGAAGCTGTGGGAGTGGATCTGTTGGAGAACGACGATGAGGCTGCGGCCAACCCTTTGGCAGACGCCGGCTCTCCCGCAGAGGCCGATCTTTCCGCAACGAGACCGATCGGCAGTCAAGTGGCACTGCCTGGGACCGACCTGTCCCGTCAAGTAGCTGAGTCCTCTCCTACTCTTCTTGCCGCCTCGGCGGCGGATCCTCAACAGAGTATGGACGACTCGTTGTCCTGGAATAGGGACAGGCGGGAATGCGTTGCGACCACAGCGACTGTCGCCACCGAAGCCTCTGACACGCTTGCGATCTCACCCTCGGGAATTCCACTTGCGCATTCGGGACCGGACAAGGCTTCTGATGGTGCTGCAAAGGTTACGGTTCCTGGAGGGCTCGGAGATGACGTTGGGGGGGCTACAGACCGACCGTCTCACAGTAAAGGGAAAGGGAGAGAAGAGCAGGATCAGCCCCGACGACGTCCCGAAACAAACATGTTTGTCAATACCGACAACTCCAAGACGGAGACGGTCCTAGAGGGAGGTGAATTTGAGGAGAAAGCGGTGGGCCCTTCCGAGGGCAAAAAGACCATTGGGCAGAACCAGCTCCGACGTCGTCCCGAAACCAACATGTTTATCAACAACAACACCACCTTGTTGACCGATACAAACGGCCTCGGGTTGAAGGCACTCTTCCATCCCATTTCACCGTCCAGCTTGGCTTCTCCGACGTTGAAGCCAGTCGGTGTTGACACCACGGTGACACCTGTCGACCCGCGCGATTCACCGAAAACCACGCGAGAAAGGTTGCAGGAGATTTTGGAAGAGGCCGAGAAGCTTGCGCCGGATGGTCCTGGTCGCAGCGAGACGGGCAGAGGTGCATCTACGAGGAACTCGGTACACTGGCCTGAAGAGGCTCTCAAGACCGACCGCGCAGCATTCATTCGACCGTCCGACCCCACGGACCTGTCCATCGCCTCACGAACTGTCAATGTCCACGTTTTGATCCCCTGGGGTCCAGAAAGCGTCACATCTGACGGCGACGACACGTTACCTTTGACAGCCTCGTCGCCATACGTCTCGCCGTTTTCTGAGCCAGGGCCGCGAGACGATCGACCTTCTTGGTGGAGGAATTACGGGATTCCTCGGCACGCCCCGTGGGAACCTCAGGCCATGCCTTTGTTTGGGCCTGGTGCCTATGCGATGGGCTATCCGCCTTTCTTTCACGATCAACCTCCCATGGGATCGCCTCCTTGGGGTTCTGTGGACCCGCGACCTGGGATGTTTGCTCATATGCCAGCATACCCGGGGATGCACAACCGATGGATCCCGACGTGGAGGTGGCATGTTCCGAATGGTCATCCGTTTGCATACGGACCTGCTGCGCCAGGTAGCTGGGGACGCCAGTCCAGTGGACTGGTTTGGGATTGAGAGACTACGCCTGGATGACGAGGAAGACGACATGTGTTGTGAATAAAAACGTGGAGATGGGATGTGTATGCGGGTGCTCGGAGAAGAATCTGTTTATGAGACCGTGGCGTGTAAGTGTACCTCGTTGATAGCTCTGGTGGTTGGATGTATGTGAATGCGCTCGCCCCCATCGACAAGGGGGAGTACGAATCGACACTGTGTCCGGATATTCGGACGTATCGAGTCGGAGAGGGCAGTAAGCGGGGAGGGATGAACCCAGTCTTGGGGGCAGGTCAAAGGGGACCGAGTCGAGGATAGGAAACGCGGGGTACCCCGCCAAGTCAGGATTTTAATCCCGTTTACGAGTTTTTCCCTCCCCCCCCCTCTTGCCCTCGTCTCCCTCCGCCCCCCCCCCCCCCCGGCCCCCCTTGACCCGCCTCGCCTCGTACGCCCCGGTCGAAAAAAGTAAAAAGTCGAGCCCAGCGGATTTCCGTCCGATTCGCGAGTAAACGGAGAGAGACAAAGGCGAGGGGCAAAGGCTCAGCCGAGGGTCAACGACGACGCCCGAGACTTGATACTGCTACTCTTACTCTACCCCTACCTACGGCTTACACGAAAGGTCTCCAAAACGAACAAACGGGGGTTTCCGCGCTTTTGGGTCCAAAATCAACATTAAACAACTTCTTTCATTGCATACCAGCAACCCATCGTCGTCTCGTCTTACTATCCCCTTCTTTCTCGCTCCGCCCCCTTCCCCTCCCATTTTTTTCTTTCTCTCCCCCTTTGGTCGACATTTTCGACCCCGATACCATCGGTACACGTCCTTGACTGGTCTTCATACCGTCTGTTTTTTCAGAACGCACCCGAAAAAAAAAACCCACTTCCGAAATCCGACCTCACTCCCCCAAATAACCCCTCCGGTCCTCTCTTCTGACTGAACACAAAACGCATACCCGTTTGGACTTTGCTGCCACCTCGAAAAGCCGTACAGCCTTTTCGCGGTTTGACCTGAACGCTTTTTTCCCCCCAAATTGTCACTGCAAAGTCAAGCCATGTCTATCGAGACCCCTCTTCCGGCCGCCAACGGCGCTGCCCCGGTCGAGCAACACGAAGGAGCCAACGGAACGGTCGAGCTGGAGAATGGGATTGCGGGATTGAAAGTCGATGCTCAGGCGCAACTCGAGCAGGCTGGCGCACAGGGACAGACGCAGGCGGCCGGTAGCCCCGTGCCGGAGATTGAGCTGCACCGAGCGTGTCTCGGAGGTAACGTCGAGGAAGTGCGAGGAGTCTTGAGCAAGGGATTGGAGTCGCTCGAACAGCTCGGTGGGTTCTTTTGGTGACCTTTGCTTCGCGTCTCGCAAGAGCGCCCCTCGTCATGACCCCGTCGACGCGACGCTGATGAACAGACCCTGTCACTGGATGCACGCCTATCGTGCTCGCTATCCGAAACGGCCATGTCGACGTGGTCCGCGAACTCCTTACGGCCGGAGCCATCGTGCCCCCTCCCGGTCTCACCGCCGACCCCAACATGCTCGCCCTCCTCTACCCACCGCAGATGTACGGTCTCCCCCACCCGTCCTTCAACGGCGGCATGGCCATGGGCGGACCCGAGTTTTACAACGCCCCCGGAAACGCCTTCTACCCGCAACAGCAACAACAAGGGGGTCACCCGGAACACTACGCTCCTTTTGCTCGGAAAGAATCCCCCAACGGCGCCGCCGCTCCTGCCAACTTGCCCCCCGCCGAGGTCTCCAAGACCATCCCATGCCGCAACTTCCCCAACTGCAAGTACGGCGCCGGATGCGTCTTTTTCCACCCGGCTCAATCTTCTGGACCGGGCTTCTACCCGGGACCGGGAGGACCTATGCGCAATGGATTCGTGCCGAACGGATTCGAGGGAGGATACCCTCAACCGGGATACCCCAACGGCCACTACTATGTGCCCAACGGGTTCAACTCGTTCCCTCCCCCTCCTCCCGTCGAGGCTGCAGCCCAGGCGCCGCCTGCCCCCGTGTCGGGTGAGACCGCCGAGAACGGTGCTCCGGCACCAGAGGTCGCTGCCTCGTCCTCCCCTGTCGAGGCCGCACCCATCCCGGTCTCCCAGGCCCCTTCGGCCATTGCTCCTGTCTTTGTCCCCCAGTTTGCGCCCCCTCACATTGGATCCCCGCCCGCCCCATCCCAATTCGGCCTCTCCCCGCTCTCCCCTTCGATGCTCGCTGGATCGCTGCCGTCCATCCCCCCCGCCGAGGCGTTCTTTGCCCAATCCCCGCCAAACGGCTTTGCCCACGCTGGACCGTTCAACCCTCGCCGACAATCTTTCGGCCAGCCGTTCAACGGAGGTCCCAAGCCGTTCCACTCCAAGAAACCGTCGTTCAGCAACGGCGGAGCACCTCGACCATTCCGTGGATCCCAGTCGGGTCCCAACCCCAACCTCGGTCAATGGAAGGACGGCAACCCGCCCCCTTGCGCTTTCTTTGCTCAGAGCAAGTGCCGAAACGGCGAGTACTGCAAGTTCCCACACATTGACGCCGAGGGCAACGATGTCCGACACCCGGACGTCGTCCGAGGCGTGATCCCCCCCTTGCCGTCTCTGGGGCGCCAGGGTCGAGGTATGAGGATGAGCGTTCCCAACGGGTTCGCGTACGACCAAGGGTTCCGACCCAACCACGCGGCCTTTGCCCCTCAGGTAAACGGCCATGGGTCGGCTCAAGCCCCTGCTATTCCCGAGGGAGAGTCCGACGAGGCGGCTGCACCGGCACCCGCCGTCGTCGCCGACGACGAGACGGCGGAGAAGACTGAGCGGAGTGGAGAGGCCGACAAGCCCGCCTTGCCGGCCTCTGTCCCTGCCAAACCCGCGGCGCCCATGCCTTCGATCACCCGATCGGCATCTCAACCGGGCGTCCAACGAGTCCACGCCAATGGATTCACCTCGCGATCCCACTCGCCCGCCCCCTCCAACGTCTCCTTCCACGGCAACGGCCACCCGCGACGAGGCGGCGCTCGAGTGCCGTATGTCAACGGACAACGATCCTCGTCTCAGGGAGAGACCAAGACCCCGCAACGAGTGCCTGGCGCCGACGAGTTCCCCGCGCTCGGTGGAGCCACCTCGCCCGTCTTGAACGGCGTCGAGAAGAAGGATGGCAAGACCGCCGCGCAGGTCCTGTCTGCCCCGGCGCCTTACCGACCCAAGGCTGCTGTCCCCGAGACGGCCGCCGCTGCTGCCACCGCGGAGGACGCCAATGCCGATGCGCAGAGCGTCAAGTCGGACGCGAGCGTGTCGATGGAAGACGAGAGCGACTCTGACGCCGTGATCATCTCGCACAAGGCTTCCCCGGCGCCCACCCCTTCTGCCGCTGCTACCGCCGCCGCTGCCACCCGCAGCGCGGTGAGCTTTGCCAGCGTCATCTCCGCCGCCGCCGCCTCGGCTGCTCCGGAGCCCACCGCGGTCGGCGTCTCGGCTTAGGTCCGATGACACTGGTTCAATCGACAAAGCGGCGTGCGCTAGCGCGCCAGCCAAGCTCTCAGAACACTCCATCTCCTTCGCTCATTACCCCCTTCCCCGGCCTCCCGTCTCGTCACTCGGTTTTCGGTTTTCCTGCATGTGTACCATCATGTACTTTACGTGCCTCTTCTCTACCTCACCTCGACTCGTCTTTCGCTACACGAATCGGCTCTTCGGCTCGAAGCATTGCGCGGTGTTTTGCGGTTCCGGTCCTAGCGTCATGACCTGGTCGCGTGTCTAGTGGCAGGGCTCTGTGCGTTTGTCCTGCATTCTTGGCGCCATAGTCTCCCCAGTGAAGTAGCGCACGAGTCACTCTCGTTTCTCCAGTTGGGAAACATTCATCTGGTTATCTTTCCCGATTCATCTCTTTTCCATCTTGCGTTTCTCACATTTTCTTACTACATTTACACACACACCTGGGCCTACTTGTTGAAACAGCGAGCGTATCTCGACGTTTTGTTTATGCATCATGAGCCTGTTATACCTGTACGTTTTTGGGTCTGCCCTTGTCCATGGGCAGTTCTGACACTTTGCTTAGACTTCTGCCTCGGCCTGCTGCTCTCGTCTTTTCAGCTCGAGCCAATCCTCCTGCCGCTCCATCTTTTCCGCCAACCTGCGCAGGCTGGATCGCTGACAAGACTCGTTGTGCAGATGCTCGGACCAGCCCATGATGCTGACGAGCAGAAAGTCCGCGGCGGACCGGTCATTCCCAACGAGCCATTCGTGCCCGTTCAGCTGGCGGTCGAGGTAGTCCCACGCTTGGTCTATGCGCTTCTGAGCGAGCGTCTTGACGGCCCGCGCGGGCTCGCCGGGCTCGCCATCCTTGTCTGCGTAAAAGTTGTCTCGCAGCGCTGGCAAGAGCGTGTTGGCGAGATACGTCATCGTCTCGAGATACTTTGCCCTGCTGGGTTCATCCGTAACGGGCGGGGCGAGGCGGGCCTCGGGATGGCGTTCGGCGAGGTATTGCAGGATAGCAGGGGATTCAGTGAGCACGTGTTCCTGGGGCGTGTCCGGGTGGATGAGGAGGGTCGGGACGCGGCCTTTCGGGTTGAGGTGGAGAAAGGCCGGGGATCTCTGGTCGGATCGAGGGAAAGAGACGAGCTGAGTGGTGAATCGTACATTGGCTTGTTGCTCCAAGAAGACGAGGACCCAGTGGACCGAGAGCGAGGCGGTCGTGGGCATGTAGTACAGCTTGTACAGCGGGCGGTCTGGCCGATCGGTCATGCTGGTGATTCATCAGTCCAGCTCCAGCCATCATGCCGAGGATATGACGCACGTTGAGGATCTGTCTGTATGGGGACGCAGCAGCGATCAGGGGGCGTGTATGCGCAGGGGTAGGGAGAGATTCACTGCACGTTTCGCTTGGTCGAATCAGAAGCAGTGTTCAGCTCGGGATGCAACCCGATCAAATCGACCAGGACTGCCGGGTAATGCGCCTCGACTCGACCGTCGTCACGCCTGGCTGCTCGGGCTCGGACATGCCCAAGATCCGGGGGGCGTTGGGCCGCTTGGCACGAGGTGTTACGGCACGATGTGGGATCTGAGGTTTCATACGGGGCGACTCTGGACCACTCTCTGGGGTCTGATAGACACGCGCCCAGCCACTCGTTAGCCCATCTCTTGGGCAGATCGGGTAAGAAGCATGAGCATGGCGAGCGGGCACCCGAACGGCTGGTCCGGGAGGGGGGGGGGAGTATCGGGATGGCGCCCAGGAGGGAGACTTGGGTGTGAGGTCTGTGGTGATGAAACGAGGGTGTGTGTGCGAGTTCACAAGACATGCATGTGTTATGTAATCCCCATCTCGATCCCCTCTGCTCTCGGCCCTCGTACCCATCTACCCTCTGGCGCGTGGTCTTCCCCGAGTCGAGTCTGGCTCATTCAAAAACAGAAGTGAGGTTGAGTGATTTTCCCGACAGCGGGGACGACGCTAACACCCAAGGGCCTGGAATCCCATCCCCCTTTCAATAATGTCGCGCTAAAAGTTATTCTTACGTCGCTTCTCTCGCCCCCGGCCCCCGCTCTCCCTCCCCCTTCCCCCTTCCCCCCCTCGCCCTCGTCAAAACACCCCTTCCTCGCCCCCTTGCCGACCCCGAATCCGATCTTTATCGATCCCCGCTTTGCCGACAGCGGCTCGGGACTGAGAATGCGGATGCGCATGCATCGCACAGAAAACCCCCCCATGCGAGAGAGGGGAGGGGTGTCGGCGCAGATGTACACTCGTTGCGTTTCAATGCACATTTTGCCCGTTTCGTTTCGTTCTCTTCACACCTTGGTAATCGCATCGACACATTGGTGGGTCGGTCGGTTCTCCTCCTGGTCGTTTGGTCGTCTTTGGTTCTGGTTGCGCTTCTCGCCGCGAAGCCTTGGATAGCAGTTGACACGCCGTCACACGAGGCAGGGCCCATTCATCCCCCGTCGGCCGCACGGTTTCGAATCTTTTTACCTTCTGACACGTTTTACTGTTTTACCCACCCGCTGAAAGGATCCTCTCTTGGTGAGTGCGGCGAGCCTGATCATGCCGATACGCAAGCGGGGGAAGGAGTAGGATGACGCCCTCCTCTCCTCCCGGCCTCATGGGCGGGGATTCGGCAGAAAGAGGTCCTTTGAGCTACTCAATGTGGACTCGACTCGGCATCGAGGGGGGAACGCGGGTCAAGGGGCGGAAGCGTTGCGCTTTATTGCGTTTGAGATATATAAACATGGCGAGGAGGGAGATTGGGAATCGTCTCTTCATCATCATCATCATCATCATCATCATCATCATCATCAACAACAACACCACTGCCCCTCCGTCCCCCTTCACCCATCCGCTGACACCTAGTCGCCCTCCTTTACCCCGTCTCTCCGCTGCTCTCACTGCGATTTTGCCAACTCTAACCCCCCGTTGACCCGACATCGCTGGCCGCCGTTCTCACCGTGTGACTTCGGAACCGTCGACCGAGGCTTTCTGGCATCAACCACCTTGGCTTCGAAGGGGCGTTACTGCCCGTACCCGCCCGGCCACCTCATCCACCGCTCACACTCCCCACGACGGCGTTGGATACCCCTCGCGCATCGGTCTATCCGCCCCGCTCGCCATGTCTCACACGCCCACCTACCTCTTCTCCCGCAGTGACGCCCGCCAGGCGGTCGAGGAGCACTCTCACGCCCACGCCACTCATCGCGTCGACTCGCTGCGCGGCCCTGCGCACACACTGGCGATGCGCAGCGGTGGGACCGCACCCGTCGTGCAAGGCCTGTTTGAGCAGCCCTGCGCCTGCAAGTTTGCCGGCTGTAAATGCACCGTCAGGACCACCCAAGACATCTGCGTGATGGTGCGTACCTCCCCTCCTCCCCACCCCCCTCTCTTCTCCACCCCTGGCCTATCCTATACGCCCTCCCCGTCCAGTCCAGAGCTGATCGGTGTCCAGTGCAGCAAAGGCCACCATGACTTATGAGCACATCTCGAGATACGACCCTTTACCACCCATTCCCACATTTTGCAATCGCTGCCCAAAATAATCCCATGTCATACCCGCCGGCGCGAGATTCTCGCGCCCACATCACCTCGTCACCTTGCACACAATATATGACCGGCCGCGTCGCGCGAGACGACGACGCATCGACCGATACGGCGACGCCGCTTCAAGCACGGCGAGGAGCGACGCCCGTGATCCGACACCACAGGATGGGAAAAGATACACGATACACGAGACGGAGCGAGAGGGACAGATGGAGGAGCTTTAATACATGTGGATGATGACTGCGTTTGAGACGGATCGACCCGCATTTCCCCTGTACCATACATACATGTGTATATGCATAATAACGAAGGCCGTACCCAAGCTTGGCATGAGCCAGTCTCCTCATGCCCCCGAGTCTGACACCTGGAGTCGATATCCGGCGCCGACTATGCGACCCTCCCGCTATCTTTCAAACACTGTGCATCTCGAGCAAACATCCCTTCTCGCGCAAGTAACGTGGCGATCGACAGGTCGGCCAATGCGGCACACAATCTGACTGGAACCGGCCGACCCTAGCCCACAGTGACGGCGTTGGCGCCGGTGGGTTCCCATTTCGGTCGGAAACCCCGGCCTCCTTGTTGATGTTGGAAAGGCGGTCGACCTCCACCTTGATGGTCGCCTCGACGACGATCACCGCCGTTCCCGCCTTGACCCCCGTAGCCCCCGGTATCAGACCTCGCGCGCTTGGGCGGTCGTCCATCGTCGTTCTACCATCAGTCCCGCCCGCACGGTCTCTGGCTCTTGTCGGCACAGACAAAACTCACCGTTGCCTTGACCTTGACCCGACGACCCCCTCGGACCTTGATGGCCTCTCCATCCGCGTTGACCGTCTCTCCGTCCGCTCTGACCACTTCGACGGGTTTCGGCTCATCCCCGTGTTCCTTCCTCTTCCCGCCTCGTTTCCTGCCTTCCTCGTTTGCTTGACCAGCAGGCATAGGGATGGGCTCCCCGGCTTCAATCGCCGCCTCTTTCTCCTTCTCGGCTCGTCGTTCTCGCTGACCACCCACACGCTCGTTCCTCGCTTTGATCTTCTCGACGCGACCCTCGCTCTTGCCCCCTCCTCCGGCCGTGAGCTCGACGTTGATCCTTCGGCCGGCAAGTAGCGAGTGATGGAGCTTGAGACACGCTTGCATCGCAGCGGAGGAAGGGAGCTCGAGAAAGGCGATTCCGCGGGACTTGGGCGGCTCTGACGACTTGGGCGCGGGTTTGGTCGTCAACAGCCGTACGGCAGGTTTGTTGCCTAGACGTTAGTGAGAAGTGGGGGACGGGCATTGACGGCGGCGCTCTCACCTGCAGCTTCGGTAAAGTGCGCTTGAACCTCTTCGCGTGTGGTTTTGAACCCCAAGTTGCCTCGTCCGTCAGCCTCGGGCTGAGATGAACGCTTTTTCAGACTTACCGACAAAGAGGATGAATCGCTGCTTGATCTCCTTTTTGCTCTTCTTCCCCTCGGCCTTCTCTCCACCCTCTCCTTCTTCGTCCCACGCCGTCTTTGCCTTGCCCTTCCCCTTGACACTCGACTTGGCCTCTGCCTCTCCCGCCTGGTCCTCCCTCTTTCTCTTCTTCGACGTCTCGGCCGCGGGTGGTGCGTCGTCTACTCGGACACTGTCCTCTGCGACCTCTTCATCGTTGACGAGATCTTGCTCGGGGACGTCCTCGGGCACGACATCGTTCCTCCCTCCTTTCTTAGCCTTCTGCTTGTTCCTAAACGCCTGGGCTTTTTGCTGCTTCTTTGTGAGCGTTTCCGACATGTTTGCGAGGGATGTATGGGTCGATGTTAGCCGCTGGGTATGTTTCCGTTGAGGCTGATTACGGGCGAGACGTGTTGCAGAAATTCAGTGCAAAGATGCGGCCATGACCCGGGTGGCGCGGGATTAAACCCACGTGGGGATAGGCTAAAATAGGTGTAATTGAGCCGATTACCCGATGGCAGAGATTAGGCGGTATCGACCGTAGGAATGTCTTGCGTTATGGGAATCCAACGACTGGACCGGGTAATAATAATCATAACCCCCCGACCCCCCTGGCCCGTTAAGCGCTGAGCATTACAAACCGGTCGATGTCATCCCCTCTCCTGCCCCCCTCCCGCCCCCTTGGCCTTGAGATCCGCCACCGACGCCGCCGCCTATTACAATCTCGGTGATTGGTCCAACCGAGAACCGAGATGACCCGGCTTGCCTTTGTGATCTAGCCTCGTGACGCTCACCGTCCTCCTCCCTCACCCCCTTCCTTGGCTGACCCCTTCCCCCGCGTTTCCCATTCCCCGCCGACGTCTCTCCCCCCCCCCCCCCCCGGTCGACTCGATATCTTTCCACGCGATTACAATCCTTCTCCGCTCTCTTCTCTTTCCAACCCAACCTCACCATCATGTCCATCAGAGCTACTGCGCCTGTCTTCAGAGCTACTTGCGCTCGACGAGTCGCTCAGCCCCTTCAGCCGCTTCGCAATCCCGCGCTCAGACGCCGATTCGCGACGGGTGCGGGACCCGAAGTCGTGAGTGACCCCCCCCGTTCGAGATGATCCCGCCATGCAGCTGGCTCATGCTTCCTCCAGCCTCCCCCTAGCCCCCCTAGAAAGTCCAACTCCCCCTACGCGCTCGTCGCCGTGGGAGCGGCTGCGCTCGGAGCCGCTTATCTATTCTTTGGCACTTCTGGCTCGGCCAAGGACACTGCCAAAGAGCTCGGAAGCGCCGCTCGAGGCGCCGCCGCCTCGGTCGAGGGCAAGGTCGGACTGCGACGAGGCAAGGACGAGTACCAAAAGGTCTATGACCGGATCGCCGACTCGCTCGAAGTCGAGGGTTATGATGGTGAGTCGGCGCGTCGGGGGGTCGTCGGGCGGTTTTCCCGCAGCCCCTCTGACCTCCTCTTCTGCCTGCTTGACACGTCGACGGACGGCTAATCGCAGACGGCTCGCTCGCCCCCGTTCTCATCCGACTTGCCTGGCACGCCTCGGGCACGTATGACAAGAATGACAAGACGGGTGGAAGCAACTACGCTACCATGCGATTCAAGCCCGAAGCCGAGCACGGCGCCAACAACGGTCTGGTACGTACGAACTTGCCGTTTTGTTAGGGCGGGGCGCAAGGAGGACAGCTCGCTCACCCCAGAACGTCGCCCGGGACCACATGGAGAAGATCAAGAAGGAGTTCCCCTGGATCTCTTACGGTGACCTCTGGACTTTGGGTGGTGTCGCCGCCGTCCAGGAGTCTGGCGGACCCACCATCCCCTGGCGACCGGGACGAATCGATGGATTCGAGCACAACGTCACCCCTGACGGTCGTCTCCCGGACGCCTCCAAGGCCGAGGACCACCTCAGGTTCATCTTCAACCGCATGGGGTGGGTGGAGATCCGTCTCCCTGCGTGAGCTTGCCAGCTGATGGACCAGCTTCAACGACCAGGAGATTGTCGCTTTGAGCGGCGCTCACGCCATGGGAAGGTGCCACCCTGGTATGTCCCACCTGTTCACCGGTCTACCACTCGCTGACCCTTTTCAGACCGATCCGGCTTCGAGGGACCTTGGACCTTCTCCCCTGTCACCTTCTCGAACGAGGTGAGCCAGCTCATCTCTCCAGGTAGCTTATCACTCACATCAGTACTTCAACCTCCTCATCAACGAGCCTTGGGTCTGGCGAAAGTGGTGAGTAGCAGTCTCGGTCCCGAGTCCTTTGGCTCATTATCCAGGAAGGGACCCGCCCAGTACGAGGACAAGAAGACCCGATCTTTGATGATGCTCCCGACCGACATGGCTCTCGTCAAGGACAAGTCGTTCAGGAAGTACGCCGAGAAGTACGCCAAGTCTGAGGACGAGTTCTTCAAGGAGTAAGCGCAGTTGTTTCGACGGTGATTAGCGGGCATAAATTGACGGTGCAGCTTCTCCGCCGCGTTCTCCAAGCTCCTCGAGCTCGGCGTCCCCGAGTCCCAGTGGGCCGGCGAGCCCTGGGCCATGGGAAGCCAATAAGATGGGTAGAGGCTGGGGCAGTGATTTTGAGGAGACTGTGAAGCAGTGACGAATATGCATCAGGTGGTTTATATGGACGCTTGAGTGTGGTCTAAGGGACAGTCGGGATCTACTAGCTAGGCTACATACTACGACTGCAGGAGAGGTCTCCCGCGATGGTGTCCCTGCATAGAGCGAAACATTAGCCCGATGCCCGGCTCGAGAACCGTGACAAACGGATGTGAAGGGATTGGTTAGGAGGTGGGCGCTAATCGGAAGAGGAAGGATATCCAGTATCAGGACGAGAAGAAAGTGTCCATCCCGATCTCGCTGGAAGCTCGTTGGGCGTGACAATGTCTGTAACACGCTATCACCTGTCTGCGCTGCAATGTATGATACGATGGAGCCTCACATCGGCAAGAGGACCTCCCCTCGTGAGTCCATTCGTGGTGCCACATTCGGGGCCACGGGCGGTGCTGCGCGGATTGAGATGATATTGCCACTCTTGGCGATGGGGACATTGTGGTTTTCCCTGAGTCATATACCCCTCGGTCGGCCATCATGGTGGACCGTTTGCTCATCGCTTCGCTTCCATCCGACTAGATTCACATCTATCTTCACCCATCGATCTTATCTTCCACGGATTGATAGTCGGAAAGACGAGAGTGTACATACAGCTGGGCCTATTAGATCCCTGCATCGACTCTTTGTACAAACCATCCTCATCCCCCTTGGCCGCGACTTTGACGCATCCCCCGAGTCGAGCTCGGCCACGCTCCCGATCGAACGCCGTTCGCCGCTCAGAGTCGGATTCTCTACGTGCTCTGCACTGGTTTCGAGTTACCATCTCGGACGATTCGCACCATCAATAGTTGACATTTCACCATGTCGACGACGCTCAGCAATACCTCATGGTACACCCAATCATAGTATGTCCACCTTCGACTGCTCCCCTCCTCCCGCTTCCCGGGATTCCCGATCCTTCAAAGAGAAAGGGCGCTAACGCTCACTCCAGCGGTGGGCCTTTCCGGTCGAACCGTCTCCGCGCCCCCTCCCTCCTCCCTGGCAGCCGGTCCGTCGCAGTCGTCCCGGTCCAACAGACCCTTGTCGTCGATGCCCAACGCCCGGCCAACACGAACAACGGGACGGCCGAGGAGGAACACGACAAGAACATCCGAAGGCGAGAGACAATCTTCGGGCCAGACGTCGGGGAGGACGACGAGCCCGGGTGGACCAAGCCTGATGAAGGGGCCAAAATCGACGTCAACGTCGTGAAAGGATGGGTCGAGCGCGCCAAATCGGAAGAGGTGGGTTGTTGAATGGTGGACGGATGCAACCCCTATGCTGACACAAACGCAGGGCATCCATGCGACTACGGTTCTCCAAGCCCTCGTCAATCTGAAGCGACCCACTCTGCTCCTGCAGCAGTTGGAATTGCAGCACCCAGAGGTGTTTGACAAGCAGGACGAGGAGGACATTTCCGCCGCTTCGACCTCTCGACCCACCTCGATGGTGCCGACTCCGCCGCTGCACTCGCTCAAGTTCAACTACGACGCGATGACCCCGCTCGTCAACATCAGTCTCTCCATCTACCCGACCCCTCCTCCTGTCATTGTTGACGAGAACGGAAAGGAAGCGCCCTCGATCGTCGAGCAAGAGCCAAAGACCGTCTACTCGGGCGTGCATGGTGGCGGGTTCAACCAGACTTTCCAACTGCCCGCGGAGGCCGCGCTCGATCTGTCGTCCGCCATCACCCCCATGTCTCCAGCAAGCAACGATTCAGCCGTTGCTCTGAGTGGAGAAGACGAAAAGCTCAATGGTCCCGGCGGACGAGACACTCAGTCAGAAGATACCCATCGATCTTCAGTCGACCGAGCTATGGGTAACCTCAACATTGCCCAACCCGACCTCGCCACTGTGCCAGAGCTGCAGCAGACTCCTGCGGAACACGCGGAAGACAGGCGACCGAGGCGGTTCGGCATCTTCCCCCGAAGGGGTCATCGGGAATCCGACCCCGAGCAAGGACAGATTGAATTGCAGAACAGGACGCAAGAAGCCCACGAGGCTGAAAAGGAGAAACCAAAAGAGCCAGAGATGGGTTTGAGACTCTTGATCAGGATCGAAGCCGTCGGGCCGGAAGGTGGGTTCACCCAAACCTCACCGAAGTCGAGGCTGACGGACAGGGCAAGCCCTCAAGCGAAGGAACGCACAGCTCACCCACATCCTCATCACCGGCATGTGGGTGCCCGACGCAGGGTCCACCGCTCCGCCTGGTCAGAATGGCAAGCGTGTCTGGATCGTCAAAGTTGTCCGACGAGAGGCGGTGGTGCGTGCTCCCTCCCCTCTTCTAGTGATAGCCTTTCCTGATCCACAGATTGGTGCCCACACCTTTCTTCTCAAAGAGATCTATGGTCTCTCCTCGTCGACTCAATCTCAACCGGCATCGTACCCACCGGGAGAGTCTGACCCTTATGCCTCGACACCCAACGAGTGCATCGTCTGTCTCACCTCCCCTCGAGACGTCGTTCTCCTTCCCTGTCGACATTTGGTCGTCTGCCGAGAGTGCGCCGTGGGCATGGTCGAGTTTGGAGCAGGGGGCAAAGTTGCGAGACGGGAGGAAGGAAATACCAACGTCGAGACCGAGGCTTCTGCCACGAACGGTACGGCTACGCAGACTGGTGGATCGAGTAACAATGCCACCGCTGTTCCAGTCGCTGGAGGTACTACCGCCACTGGCCGGGAGAGACGCAAGAAGAAGGCAAAGGGATGGTACTGTCCAGTCTGCCGACAGCGTGAGTCGGGGTTGTAGAGCTATTTGTAACGCCGCTGACAATCACAGCCTACACGTCTCTTCTCCGACTTGCTCTCCCTGCGAGCGCCAAACCGCTGCGCACGCCTGCGGCTTCTCGCCTCCAATCACGAGCCCCGTCTATTCGATCGGTCCACTCGACCTACTCGCTTCGTCGGCCACCGTCCATCGCGCCGACGTTGCCCGACGGAGCCGAGGAGATGCTCGACCGGCTCCGACCTCACGGTGCAGATGATGACGATGACGAAGGGGTGGACGACCGAGAGCTCGAGAGGCCTCAATTTGTGCTTGGCAATGAAGTGGACGGGGACGACGACAAGGACAAAGTCGACGTGGAACACCGAGAGCATGCTGAGAGCTCTAGCAGTATGCGTTCAGATGAACGGCCCAGGCCGAGTCACGAGGCGCCTCGCCCCAACGGATGGAGAGAAGTGTAGCGAATTTTCAGGGGTTTCCGTCACGCGCCAAGCGGCTTTCCTTTCAATCTTGTAGGCTCTTTTATGGTTTGTGGACAGACGCGATATGTTTTCTCCTGGTTGTACCTATTCCATGCAGGCAAATTGATGAGTTCGATGAGTCATGTTGAGGTCACCAAAGCCCTAAGCTTCGGTGCAGTCCACGGTGTTTGATAGGGTGCTGACTACCCTGACCAAGTGGTTCCTGACATGTTTCGACCCAGTCTCTCGGCAGGGGATCGCCTGCCGTTGTTTGGTCGTGGAGCGACCTCGGATCTGACTTTGTTTCTCCTTCCCATCCACCCTCTGACCCTGCAGTTGTGTAACGCCCGCATCCCTCGGCCTCCGTGGTTCGATCACTTCGGATATAAAGACCATTCCAGTTACGGAAGAACCAGGGCGAGAAGGGCGGACCTGAGTGACACCCCCTTGCATCCTGGCCTTTTTAGACGTAAGTTGGATATCCGTTCAATAATCGAGAATACATTCCGTCCGCTCCACCTGTGTGACCTCTCGGCGGGGGGTTGGAGTGTCGGGGGCAAGGGTCAAGACCACGCTACCCACATGGCTCTTCCCATGTCAGGTGGGACTATCGACCAGTGTTACAGTCTAGTTGCAAGGGGAATGGGAGAAAAAGGCGACGCGGAAGCGGAAAACGTGCGGTCTAGACTGTTCGAGCTCCACAACTCATTTTGTGTCTAATGACCCTGCAACCCCCTCCACCCACCCCTCTTCCCCGCGCCCCTTCTTCCCCAATCCCGTTTGAGCGAATCGCGTTGGTCGAATGCTTTTGGTGGCTTGATCGCGCCCGGCCGCGTGCTGCCGAGTGCACGCCATGCAAAGCTCAGTCCTGGTGGCTGCGGGGGCAGTGTGGGTAGGGTGGGAAGACCTTGGGCCGCTCACACCGGGGGCTGGGGTTTCAAGCCCGGCTTGAAAGGGAAAATTGCTGTAGCGGAAATGTTGATCAGCCCGGTTTAAGCATCCCATCCCACACCCCACCCGCACCCACACCCTCGCATCCCCCGTCCGTCTCCCTTGCTGGCTGCTAAAGATATCGCACGAGCGACCGACCCACTTTGGATATCACGCTGATACCGTCTCTCCTCCCCCCTATTCCCTTGCCCGCTCTACATTCCGGACCCTGCATCGTTACCTCCCCCACCTACTCGCTCGCTCGCCATCGATCGTTTGGGTCCACCTACCCAAAACCCCTGCTCACTCCACCCCCACACGGTGAATTTCCACACCACCTCGATCGGGTGTCCCGGGGTCTATTTTTTTCCCTTCGGGCGCACGAAATCATACGACGGGGACGCGATTATTACCCGCAATGCATTGAACACAACCCACACTCTCATTCGCACGACTTACTGCAACGTCCCCCCCTCGCCCCGTTGGGTCTGGTCTGGACGTTGAACGCTGGACCATGGGCGGTTGTCTATCGAATCCGAAACCAAACGCCCCCAATTCAGAGTACGCACTAGATAGCCCGTCTGAACCAGTCGGGCCGTCCTCGGCGAGCAGCACGCGACCGACCCAAGCTGCCGCTCCACTTGTGACCCCGCACCACCCTTCGTCTTCCACGACGCTCACGCCGGAGGACGAGTCGCAGACCACCTCGACCCCTCTGACCGCCTCGGCCTCGCAGCCAAGCCTCTCTTCGATATCACGTGCGACCGATCGGGCCCAGAAGAGACGCTCATTCATGTCACGCTCGGCCCGACCCTCCCTCGACGCGCTTCGCACGTATGCCACTCTGCCTTCCCCGACCTCCTCCCTCCCGCCTTCCGTCTTGCTTTTCGCCAACCGTCAATGCCTCGTCGTGTTTGACGCGTATCCAAAGGCAAAGTACCATTTTCTCGTCCTGCCACGGTACCCGTTCCCCGCGGCGGGCAGCCTTGACGGCCAAAATTCGATCGTAAAGCTCGACGAGATCGACGACCTCAAGAGTCTGTTGACCAAGGCTACCCGCAATGCACGTGAGGACGTCATCACTGCCATGTTTGAGACCGCCAAGGAAGTCGAGGAGATGATACGGGACGAGATGGTAAAGACCGAAGGGTTCGAGTGGAAAGTCGACATTGGCTTCCACTCTGTGCCCTCGATGAAGTGAGTTCATCGCCGCTGGGTCGGCCTCTTGCGCGACTGACTCGCGAGGCATCTGCATCTACATGTCATTTCAGGGGACCGCATCTCCCCAGCGATGAAAACGAAGAAACATCATAATTCGTTCAGACCCGACCTGGGCTTCTTCATCGGCATTATGGAGGTACAACGGTGGATCCAGCAGGATGAAGAGCTCATCAATGAGCATGTCGCGGTGAGTCATCTTCTTCCGATGCACTGCAGTCTCATTGCGCACGGGCAAAGTGGCTGAGCACCTTGACCCACACCGAAACCTCACTCATGACAGGCGCTGAGCGGGGCAGAGTCGCTGCTCGACTCCACCCTTGCGTGCTTCAAATGCGACGAGCCGTTCCACAACATGCCCAAGCTCAAGGCGCATTTGGAGAAGGAATGGAATAAGGAGAAGAAACATGCGCTGCAGAACATACGGAGGACGGGGAGACAGCGGTCGAGCGACGAGGATGACATATTTTAAAAGCCGACCCGGCAAGAGAGGGTTATAACCAGCATAACAAGGGATTTAAACCCACTGATACCCCATGCCGAATGTGAGTCCACGAGTCGTAGACTGTCTGTACGCTTTTCATGCTCGAGTGGGAGCAACTGAAACAAACGCCCAGGGTAACAAGCGGGACGCGCGAACGCGCGTTTGTTCTGACCAAGCCCGTTCCTTCACCTGACACGGTCAACAAGTGTCACCGTTGCACGAGCCCGTAATTCCATTGGGATCCCAGGCATGCAAGGTCGAGAGGCCCTTGGATTGTCACTGAATCAATTTGACTGACAACTTGTCCGGCTCCTCCTGGTCTGAAAGGAAACGCTACAAGGATGGAATCAACGGGTAGATCGCACGGCGCTCGGACTGCATGCGGAGACACTCCCTGCCCGATACAACCGCCATCTCGGCCTACTGCTGCAATCCAATCGCTCATTCTTCTTCCTTCACTTCTAGGTCACCTCGTGGGCATCAGATTAAGCTCACATATCTACTCGGGAGAACATGCGCAGAAGTGAAGCGTCCCAAACGCAGGAAGGCAAGATGAAGCGAGTGCCGTAAAAGATCTTCGAACCGCATCGTCCTCGATCTACCCCCCGAGGGGGCGCATCGGGCACCTTCATGGGTTCCCTTTCCGGCAACCGGCTGATGTTTCAGCCTTCCAGGAACTACTGTGGACATTCTCCCGGTACAGGACGCCCTTGACATGCTGATCAGACTTGACGGCAGCGGACCATCTGCGCGGTGTGGCACAACACCTACCATCTTCGATTCCCTCACAATCAGCTGTCACCTTTTCCCATCGCTTGCTTGCCTGTCGCATCTGGCCTGACTAGTCCCCCACTCGTGCGATTGGATATTTCCCGCCCTACTGAAGCCTCGCTATGCGTGGCATGCATGCGTTGTGGCTGTGCTGGACAAGGCGGTCACATGGATGACCTACCCGCTCTCACCGAGTTCAAGCGGCGTACGCTTAGTATGGGAAGTCCTCACATTGGAGCGCTGTCCTTGTGCCCTTTCCTGAACGTTGCGACCTGCATAGGGAGTGACGAATCAGCTCACGGACCTTTTGGCAAGTCGCCAGACCTAGAGGTTTCAATCGGTACGCCTGCATAACACCGAGAGACAACCGGCGACTATGCCACAAGTGCCTCTGCCTATCCACACGTCCTGTAAGCACACCTAACGAAATAGGCCTGACTGACTTCTGATGCGCCTTCAGCCTCCCTTCGCAAGGGTCCTTTGACTTTTCACCACCTCGCTCGTTTTCTTCCCAATTTGGGACAGCACGCAAGGCTGGCCGTCATCGCGCTAACTCCCCTAGCTGACCACGTCCTATACACGCTTTGGCTGGACGGGCGAAAGGGATTCGCACGGCAGCCGAGCATGGTCGCGGGAGAATTGGCGCGATGATGTGGTCCTTAGCCCCAGCTTGGTGTCGTGGGCAATTCGGGAGCGAGAAATGTATTCCGACTAGCTCGAGACGGGACTCTCCCGAGGTATTCTGTGTTGGGAAGTGGGAAGGGCCATCGCGCACGTGTGAGTCTGTATAGCAGGCGTGAGGGCTGAGCTTACGCTGGGTCTCGCCGTCGCGAGGGGGAACCGGTGAGACCGATCCCGCCTTCATTAGTCGATCCGCAGGGCTCAGCCCCGTTAATTAATCACATCCGCATGAGTCGACGCATGTGCGAATTGATCGCTTCACGCATTCGCCTCGCGCAATCGTCCCTACGGCTCCCGTGTGATCCGCGCACGGCTCCATGAGATTCAGGCGCAACTTCCAAGGGCGGAAGGAGTTGTAGGAGTGCGCCATTGTGTGTGTCCATCCTTTCGACGCCATTGATGGGCGCTGTCACGTCCTCTTCACACAGGCGGGACCATTCGCATGTCATCCCCAACAGATCCCATGACCCCAAAGAGCGGGCATGGATGCCCGTCGAGAGTCCCGGATCCTCACTATTTATACAGACGCTTTGGGCTCGAAAAACAACATCCCCCCTCAACTCGAATTCCTCCCAACTTTCGATTTCCCACCCAAACTCGACCTTGTCGACCGACTTCCTCCCTTGTCTATCCCTCATGACAACTATTCCTCACTCGACGACAACATCCTTCGTCGCCATCATGCCTCCCTCGTCGCCGCCTTCCCTCCCTCGTCGGCCATCACTACCTCGTCGATGACCGGTACTCCTTCGCCACCGTCATTAGGAGTCGGCGCCGCCCCCCCTTGGGCTTGCCTGGATGGGCGAAGCATCGGTAAGTACCTCGTCGTATCCCATAGCGCCATAGCCTGACCACATCAGTTGACAAACAAAACAACCTTGCTCATCGCTGGCCGGAGCGACACGAGCCCCAACGACAGCCTTCCCCATCCCCCCGATCGATCGAAGTCTTCCTCGCGCCGCCTTGCAAGACAAACAAACAACCATCGTCACCACCGGCCGAGCCGATCGATCAATCAACCCTCCTTCGTCGCGCCCCGCCTTAGAACGGTCGTCTGGAATGAGCAGAGCGGTGGTAAGTACGACGACCAACCATAATCAAGGCTTACATCGGCCTTAGTTTCTCGTGTCCATAGAATTAGATCCCCTGTCCAAGGCCCCCTCGTCTGCTTTTTTTTTTTCCTTTTTTTTTTTTTTTTATTGGCTCTGTCGACCACTCGGGTACCGCTCCGGTGCTCGGGTCTCCTGGGCAAATCCCAGTACCCCCCCTGTCCTTTCTCGACAACTCGAGGGCCACTTGGCCTTCGGGTACCTCCTGGGCAAATCCCAGTACCCCAGAACACTGTTGTTCGACAACTCGAACACCGCTCCGGTGCTCGGGTCTCCTGGGCAAATCCCAGTACCCCCCCTGTCCTTCTCGACCCTCGAGGGCCCCTTGGCCCTCGGGTACCTCCTGGGCAAATCCCAGTACCCCAGAACACTGTTGCTCGACAACTCGAACACCGCTCCGGTGCTCGGGTCTCCTGGGCAAATCCCAGTACCCCCCCTGTCCTTCTCGACCCTCGAGGGCCCCTTGGCCCTCGGGTACCTCCTGGGCAAATCCCAGTACCCCAGAACACTGTTGCTCGACAACTCGAACACCGCTCCGGTGCTCGGGTCTCCTGGGCAAATCCCAGTACCCCCCCTGTCCTTCTCGACCCTCGACGGCCCCTTGGCCCTCGGGTACCTCCTGGGCAAATCCCAGTACCCCAGAACACTGTTGCTCGACAACTCGAGTACCGCTCCGGTGCTCGGGTCTCCTGGGCAAATCCCAGTACCCCTTCACTTTTTCGCAGACGAGACGGTAGCCTTGGCATATATACGCACTTCATACATCATGCAATGCTCTCTCTTCACATCACGAAGGCTATGACTTGCCTCTCCGCGCTCACGCTGCGCTCGCTTCCCATCCACTCTTGATGATGGCATCACACCTCGATGCAGACGACGCAGAGCGGGTGTACGTCTACGCCTCATCACTTAACGCCTATCAGTCAACCCTTCTTCAGTCAACGCCTCGTCAGTCGACGCATCGCTTCATCAGTCAGCGAATGCCTATGCCGTGCTTCCCGCTTGGGGAGTAGGCAGTGCGCGTTCCCAACTCGCGACCGCCGGAGAGAGCGAAGCATCGGTATGCGCTTTGCCCATCACCAAACGATCACAGACCGATACCGTCAGCGATTTCTCCTTGTGCGAGGGATACTCAAGCCAACGAAGACTTGCCTACGATCGCAGCAGCATCTCCGTTCGACAACAGGTATCGACAAGGGACCGACATGTCCTGCTTTGTGCAACTTGCAACGGGCGACGTCTCGGTTGGGGATCACGAAGAGAATTGATTGACTTGGTTTCGTATCTTTGTCGCTTCACCAGTTTCTCATTGCGTATTTCCTCGCCATCTGCTTCGTCTAACTCATGTTAGCACAACGACGGACACCCTCATTGAGCTATCGCTGGAGGCTGCGAACTGCTATCGACAAGACAAACGTTGCAGTCGGAAGACCACAGACCACCTCGCGGCATCACTACCTCGCGGAGTCTGGAACGTCTGGAGTAAGCGGTGAGAGTGTCTCCGCCTCGACGGTATGCAATCCAACTGACCATAAACAATCACTTGTTCCGCGGAGCTGTTGATGGTACTCGAAGCACGAAATGACTTTGCATCGTCTACTCACACCACTGCATTCATCTTGCCTATCGGGTTGCGGGTCCATGCGCGAGCCCCTGTGCCCTCCAAGCTGAACAGCGTCCCGTCTCATTATTCTGGGCGTGTATTGGGGAGCAGCCGGGGAGCATACTATATACATGGGCCTGGAAGCGAAGGCCGACCGGTCTCACACAAGTCTTGAAATCACGACGCTATCCGATTATCCATCGTCAACACCTTCAGAAAGTGCTGAATCCTCCTCCACGACCCCCCGACCCTCCATGACCCCCAAACCCACTGAATCCGCTGTGGCCGCCATAACCACTGAACGTGCTGTGCCCGCTGAACCCGCTATGCCCCCCACCAAAGCCACCATGGCTGCCACTGTATCCACCGCGGGTACCGATTCCCGCATGACCACCAAGACTTCCAGAGGCACTTGCGTCTGTCGCATGACCCCCATGGCCTCCATCGAACCCAGTCCCCCCTCCGTCGATGGGAGCGGTTTGACCATCCCCCGCGCCCGAGACGTCCCTCCCTTCCCCGGCGGGAGGGGCTTCGGCAGCAGCCCCAACGTCCAGACTTATCTCGTCTTGCTCCTTCTCCCTCTTCACCTTCGGATTGACAGGTTGAGCATGAGAAGCCGGACTGATCGTGGAATCCAACGGATGCTGTGGGCGGTTGTGTTCCGAGTGATCGGGCGCGAGGGAGGTCGGGTCGTTGCTTTTCCCCTGTGCGAATGGGACATGCGCCAGAGGCACAGATGGCGTCGGCAGTTTCTCCCGCCTACGTCTGGATGAGCCATCTTCCGCTGCGTCACGGACGTACCGCTGTGGGTGAGCTCAAGGATGATCACATACCACATACAAATGAACGAGAGGTCCAAGGGATTGGTAAGAAGGAACACTCACCCCACAGCAGTTTCCGAACAGTCGAATGGCATACGGCTGCCTATCTGCGCGTCAACAGGTCTGCGCAAAGTAAAGACATACTCATGGTGTTGAGAGTAGAGTGAATAAGGAATGACTTACTGACAGAGACAGATTTGTATACTTGGGCCTGCACACTGCATCGCGTGCAACAGCTTGATCATCACCACGACGCCCAAAGGAGCCTTCAGTGTGCGCTTCGCCCATGGCAGTGCAAGTAAGAAGTATTGCCTATCGTATTCCTCATCAAGCCGTAGTAATTGCTGCAATGTAGTTGCATCTTGTGCATCGTCCGACAGGACCGCGTACGGATCTGTATGTTGGGGGTGAGGGGTCACCCCAGGATGCAGCCATTTCGCGCTGCTTCCTCCTCGTGATATCCCTCCCGCCCACTCTGCGCGGTCGAGCCGTGTTCTTTGCTCATACATCTCCTCGCTTTCGACTTCGAATCCTCCGTCAACGTGCTGCGGCCGTTGAAACACCCGCACGCCCAAGGCACAGGCTCCTCGCTGATCGATTTTCGCAGATGATGGGCGTGGTTTTGGCGAGTGATGTTTGTGCGGATTCGATAGACGGGCGGTTCCGACGATGAGTCGCACAGCTTTCTGGCGTTTGTCACAAACGTTTTGGAGCGGGAGGGTGGTGGTGCGGGTTTGAAGCAGCCATCGCATGGGCCATCGGTTGTGGCCAAGTCGCAGCTGCGATCCAGACGAGCCGCAGCGTAGAAGTCAACACGGTCGGTATCGGCCTCGTCCATCGCCCGCTGCAAGCCCGTCGACCAGCCATGGCTGACTTCAAGGAGGAACGGCGACGCCCTGCGAGCCACACCTAGGGACAAGACAAATGCAGGGTCGGATCTCCCACTCTCCATCCCAACTGCCGGATCCACTCATCGAGGCCCTCCTGTCCCGCCCGGGAGGACTACGTGCCATCACGCCTCCTTGTACACCTCTTCAACTTTCTGCGCCAAGTTCAGATCTTTCTGCGTCACACCCGGACGCATCCGACCTGCGTCCTTTGGCGTTCCGATAGGAGGCAGGGGCGTGTGCGTATGTGTCGAGAGCTCCAGAACGTAGCCCGCCTCGGCAGAGAGGGACAGATCGGCCGACGGGGTCCAAGCGCTCGCGGGAGAGATGTTGAGCACAGGGTGATGCTGCGGATGAGACGCGTCAATGGGAGGCCATGGAGAAAGGCAATGGAAGTGACTTACGTCCTGTGACTCTATCTCCTGCATGATCCGAGACGAGAACCCCATGAGAGCTCGCCATCCTTCTTTTCCACTTGCAAACTCGTATACGCGGACCAATCGCCGATCTTGCAGGTCGCCCGTCGACTCGGAGATCGAGTCGGTTGCGGATGTCTTCCCGGGCAGGGAAGCCAGTCGCCATCCTGAGACGTGGAGGGGAGCGAAAGAGGACAAGAAGGAAGTGGGCGTGACCAGGCGATACGGCGAGGGGCGTTTGGGTCGACGTGGGTCGGTCATCTCAGGTGTGTTCGACAAGTACCGCCGCGCGGGGGATTCGACTACCGGGGATGAGTGTCCCGTTCGCAGAGCCCAGAGATCGAGCTTCTGCGCGCTCGATGGGAGAACGGTGGATTGGACTCTGGTTACGCGCCAGCTCATGGTGTGATGGTGTACCGACGAAATCTCGCGTGACGGAATTTCCCACTGTACCCCCCAAGAGCCCTGCTCTGCGCTGATCATACATCTCCCGACACTATGCACCTTTCGGACTACGATCAAGAAGAGCTCTCAGGAGATTGACTTTCCCCTCTTGCCTACATGTCCACAGCGAGAACCTTGCACAGAGCTAAGGATCGCGGAGCCATGCAGCTGGAGGATCTGACTGATATTCGAGCCAACTCAGCGGAAATCTCCAGGCTGAAGAAGACGACCGTCACGACGTGTCGAAAGACGCCCTTTCCCCTCCAGACACTATCTAGGCTAATCCTTTGCTCTTACATACTCTCTAAAGCTTCAATTCGGACAACTCTGAAAAGCATCCCGAAACCTCTACTAAGCACCCGAATCCTGAGCGGGCCATTGCACGTCTGGGCGAGTGCTCACTGTCCGACTCGTAACAACCCCAAGAGCCAGCTTTGACACGTTCCGACGCAACCCATTCGACCGAACAACACCACTGCCCCAGCGGCCGAGAGAAGGATGATTGAGCCCAGGAATGATGGATTCGGCTCGACATGGATCCGTCTTTGATCAGGTTCACCACTTGCAGGGGTTCGACCTGGTCGTCTCTTTGATGCTCGTGCTTGAGCAGCCTGCCATTGAGACAGCGGTCCTGTCAGTCCATGCTAGGGGTAGTCAATCCCGTTGTATCTGGTTCGATGCGGTGCATGGGTGGGGTGGTACAGATGAAAGTTGCCAAATGTGTGCGATCCAGCGTCGAGTCGTGCGTATCGGAAAGATGTATCATTCGAGGTGAACAGCGAACAACCTATCCGATCTTGGCCTGGAGTCAGTCTCGCTCCCGCTACTGTGCCAACGAGGGATTGGCGACGAACATTACTAAAGTCCATCTCTGGGTGCTCCTTCTTAAACTTTTCCAGCATCTCGAGCTTCTTCAACTCGTCACTCGTTGGCTTTCCCATTGCCTAGATGTGAGCGTTTTGCCCAACCGATTCACCGTACCTTTTGCTTATTGTCAAACTAGTCGTTAGCTCTTGTCCTGCCGCGACCTGCCTGTCGACTCACCATCATCTTCTCGACCATGCCTCGTGTCTCGCTGTCCAGATCCGAGAGTTTGGAGTTTTCAGGCTGGATCTTTGTCGTGTCAATCTTCGGGTGATGCGTCAAGACGTGAGGCCACCATCGGTGTGATTTGATATGCGCTCTACAGGCGTTCAGACCACGTCGGTCCGCAATCTTGCAAACGACTCACGAGAACTTTTCCAACTCGATCGTCATCACTCCTCCATCTCGCGATTAAGTTTCGCTCTAGGTTCTGCTCATATCTCACCTATGGTCCATGAAGAATCATCCTTGGCGATATCCTCGAAGAGCTCGCCCTCGAGGATCGGCTCGGAGCCCTTGACTTGGACTTTGAGCTTGCGTCGCTGGATATCGACGATACAGTCCTTTCCTCGCGTGCCTGATGGGAGGGGCACCGAGACTGTGACGGTCTCGAGATCCTGCGTCCACGAGTACGGCAAGGCTAGGCATATCAACCACTGCATGGTCGCGCCGTCAACATGAACTGACCAGCTTGTTCTTCTCGCTCCTTTTCTCTCGCTTGCTTGTCAAATGCCTCTTGCTCCTCCTTCGTCATCGCGTCATACTCTGCTGGGGTGGACATGGTGCTCAAGGGGTTGATACTAGTAGTTCGGAACGTGTGGTAAAGTGGAAGGAGCTGGTAATCTCAACCTGTGACATGGAAAGGCGCGGTGAGCCCGGCACGGAGGCAACGGCCAACTCGCGCGCCTAAATCAATGATCGACGGTTCTTTGCATTTCCATACGAGCAGCAGCATCAAGGAGTTGTTGTTGACAAGTTGTCCATAGCGACCAGGTGCAAGATGAAGGAGATAGCAGTGCCGAGGTGAGTGTCTCCCCCTGGTCGACCGTGTGTCGTATCACTCACAGCCAGACACGATTTCTACCAGACTGACGCCCATGTCATCGTCTCCATCTACATCAAGGGGTACGGCGCGCCCGAAGTCAAGGACCAAGTCAAAGTGTCCTTTGAAGCCGTCAAGGCGAGTCGAACTCAGCATATGTATGACAACGGCGAGGATGAGCTGATGCCTGATAGATCACCGTGGAGCTGCCCAAGCTCAATGACGACGGGGAAGCACAGCGGTTCGTCCTCGACCCGTTGTTCGCTGCCATCAACCCGGAACAGTCTTCCTTCCGTGTTCTTGGAACAAAAGTGAGCATCATGTGCATCTCCCTCTGAGGCTCTGAATGGTGGCAATACAAAATCGCGCGATGTCGCCAGGCAGCACTGATCGGCAGATCGAGCTGAAGCTCATCAAAGCTTACCCCACCTCGTGGTCAGCGGTCATCCACGACGGAACCGCTGCTGCTGCCCCTCCTGTTCCCGGACCGTCTACTCAGCGCTTCGACTCGGCACCGCCTCCCACTGCCCTTCAAGCGAAGAAGGAACGCCGCAATTGGGATAAATTCGTGGACGACGAGTTGAATGGCGAGCAGGAAGAGGTGAAAGATCCTGTACGTCTAGCGTTTCGGCTTTTCAATCCTCTGTCCATCGCGTGCATCTTCGCCGTCTCCAGGTCCTAACCCCCTCCCTTGTCGCTTGCATCAACTCGCGAACATACCAGTGCATGCCGCTTTGCTGACGCCAGAACGCCGGCGGAGACGCAGCTCTGAAAGAGTTCTTCTCTCAGCTGTACAAAGACGCCGATGAGGACACTCGACGCGCCATGATCAAGAGCTATACGGAGAGTGGAGGAACGACTTTGAGCACCAATTGGGACGAGATTGGTAAAGGTGATTGTGCTAAAGCTTGTGTATGAGCCTCGGCTGATCGGCCAGAAAAGACCCCGATTCGACCGCCCGAAGGCATGGAAGCGAAGAAGTATTAGTGGTGCAGGTGCTGTCGGCTGTCAATAGTCTGGACTGGTGGGCATGTACATGGCTTGCATTCTCATGCATCGTATGCAGCGAGACTCCTGCGACCAGACTTGATGTCTTGTCTAGAGTGGACCACTGGATGATGATGCAAAGACGAGGGACCCCACGCGTCTCGGTTACTGTTCCGTCATCTTCCGCTTCTGCCTTTTCAGCTTTCACCCTTCCATCTCGTACCTTCTCATCTCGCGTGCAAAACCCCCCTTATCTGTAGAAGCTGTAAAAGCCGCGATGCTCGAGTACATTTACATCTGTAGACATGGGTTCAGGTGAGCTCTTCCCCCGCCAAAGGCAGTCGTGTGGGTCGGTGACTCACTGGACAGGTCGAACTGGGTGGATCCCTCCATCAAGACCGGTCCAACCGGCATGAACAGAGACCCCCCGGTACGTCCATCCAACCACTGATCACGCTACTCCTTTTCCTCCCTTGGCCACGCTCCTGTTCCGGATACCCCTCAGACGATCCTTGCTGACGATAGCTTGCGGCTTATGGCACCGAACAAGCCGGTCGACTCGCAGCTTTCCTCTCTGATCCCCAAGCTCTCGACCCCCATCCGGTCCCTGAACGAGTGTTTTGCAGTCCGTTCTTCAGATGCATCGAGACGGCCGTGCCGACCTACCAGGCCCTTTCAGGCTCAAAGGGGTCGCAACCGTCTACGAGCAAAGCTGGAAACGGGATCATGTTGGAGCATGGAGTGCAGGAGTGGTAAGTCCTCATCGCTCTACAAGCGTTCCATCTCATTCTTCCGCCCTCGTAGTCCATCCCTGTGGCTGCACATTGTACTGCTCGTGTGCTGCCGGATCGCTTCTCCCTAACACGCAGGTACTCGACCGTGAACCCCGATACCGGTCTGCACCCACGCCCCGCGGGCCCAGAACACCTTGCACCCCTGTTCCCCCCTAGTTCAATCGATACCAGCTACACCTCGACTCTGTTCCCTTCGAGACGTGGAGAGACGCTCAAGGAGCTGCAGGACCGAGCGGACTTGTTCATTGAGGCCTGGACTGGGAGAGTCGAGGAGATGGGAGTGAAGAGCGTCGTTATCTTTGCCCACGCGGCTAGTGTCATCGCTCTGGGCCGAGCTGTGAGTAATAAACTCTGCTTCTTATAGAAAGGGACTAAGCTCATGTCCAGCTCACGGGGGACAAGGGATTAGACATCTCGGCAGGCTGCGCTTCGACCTCGCTGTACCGTAGAAAATCCGCTGCAGCCGCAAAGTCGGCTAGCTCTTCCGGCCTTATCGACGCGGCCGCTTCTCTCGCCGAAAAGATTGGAATATCCACGGGACCTGGAGCTGGATCGGCTGCATCTAGCGCATCATCTGAGGACCACTCGGGCGTGGGAGCCTGGGAGGCAGTTTTCCTGGGTCGGGCGGATTACTTGGAGAACGGGGTCGAGCGGGACTGGAGCTTCAAAGACGCCGTGATAGTTGATGGAGAGGTGATCAAGGTGGGTGACCAGGTGATGTTGATCGGGTGAAGACTGATGGCAAGGACAATGGGGATCGGATACCGCACCCGCCAGAGGACCAGATCCCATCGGGCTTGTCGCAGGGAATGGAGAAATATCTTCGTCGAGGCAAACCAAAGCCGAACACGTATATCAAGGAGCTGGACGAGGCGGGCAGTCAAGTCGGTGGGGTGGACAGCGTTCAAGGTGTCGCGAGGCAGAGAAAAGGCTCTCCTCGCGATGCAGGAAAGATATAAGCGGTCAGAATGGCGCCAGGCTACGGCAAGGAGGGTTCTGGTCCCGGAACGAGATACGGGATAGAGATTCTTATCCGCGGTGGTTATCGGTTGACAGATGTATACATTGGTTCTAAATATACTCACAACGAAACTGATACACCACTGACCACCTCACCACGTCGTCTGTTGCTCAATGACTCGCCCGACGGTCCCCAGAGCACCTCAAGCTTCGCACTACAACTCGATGCCGTGACCTCGCTCGTATCTCGGGTCTCGCTGCCGTGAAATCAACACGGCTCTACAAATACCATCTGCAGCTTCGACCCGATTCGCGGCGCATGGAGCAAGTTTGGATCATCGGGGGGAGCATCGCTCTGCAGTGGGCCGACATGTTCGATGAGATGGCCTTGCAGCTCGTACACTAGACATTCCGTGATCATGCCGATGTCCGAGGCGGGTATATCCGGGGGTAGGGCGGCCAAGGTGCGGTGGAGTGTGACCGTGGTGCTCATGGTCGTTGTTTGGGGTTTGCGTGTTTCGTACGTGGAGTGTGAGGTGAAGTAAGTGGTAACGACTGGAACGAGTGGGATGGTAGCGTTTGGGCAGTCTCAGTATATGTGTGCGTCATTGTTGGGAATTCCTCAGAGTCGACGAACAATGGACAGTGAAGTGATGATGGAGAGGGTCTTGAATGGATGTTACGGGCGTGTACATCGCACGGACACAAACACGCACACATATGACTCTTATCTCGAGATCACCCACCTGCTTCGGCTTGCTAGATTAAAAGAACACTGCAGAGTAGGCCAGGGTGGTCATGGCCGCCACAATCAGATAAATACGGCACCACCCGCCTACTCGACAGTGCATGCGAGCACCGTACCGTGGTGAGCATCAAAGAGCACGCCGCCCTGTCAGTTCAGTCGACCTGGATCACGATGTACAAAGCATGAACCATCATGCACTTGTACGCCGTTGTACTGTGGCTTCGGTTGGAGTCCGGTCGCTTGTAGGCCGACGTGGTGGGAAATAAAGGTACCACTTGTCAACAAAAGTTGGAAAAGCTCGTCAAGAGATTGGATATCCTCCGCGGGGGGTGACCACCTCGTATACCCGCGTATTGGACATATCGACCGTCATCCAAACGACAGAGAATGTCCAACAATGGCAGAAGCATGGGGAGACAAAGCATGTAATATGCACGTATCCCCTCTAGTCCTGTCTCGTGCATCTCCCACCCCTCTGTCCCCCATCACTTGCGCCGTACCCATTCGCACACTCGCGTTATCGACGGTCGTTGATAGCTTATCTCGACGACGTCCTTTGGGTTTCTTGAGTCGAGTCTCAACAGGTCCACAATCATAGACGCAGCCGAAGTTGAACTAGAGTGTTTGATCCCCTCCCCGCCTCACATCGTACTCACCACCACCCAGCATGGTCGCTCCGCTCCGCATGCTCAGTGCTGGTGCGAGACGAGGAGCCCACTTGGTCCCCAGGCGGCTCCCAGCGACTACCACCCTCCCTAGGGTCGCTTTCCAAACCAGGTCGCTCTCCAACTTTGTCGCACCGGTGCATACCCCGCCCCCTCGCCGACAACCCAACCTAGCCGCCCATGCAGTCATCAGCACGTTCGACTTGTTCAGTATCGGCATCGGGCCCAGCTCGTCGCACACTGTCGGACCTATGCGGTGAGTCCAGAACCAACGTCGCGAGATCGCGCCGACTCACAGTCCAGAGCCGCCAAGATCTTCACCTACTCCCTCCCTCTCCCGCTCACCACTCACATCCACTCGCTCAAGGTCTCCCTTCACGGGTCGCTCGCCGCGACTGGCATGGGCCACATGACCCCGCATTCCGTGTTACTCGGACTAATGGGCGAGGATCCGGAGTCTGTGCAAGTCGGCCGACTCGAAAAGGTCATGGAGGAGGTCGGGGCCGTTGGCGAGATTGAGCTCGGTCTGCAGCAAGGAACCAAAAGGGTCAAATTCAACCTCGAAAGGGATCTTGTGAGTGGTCAATCTCCGCGCTGTGAACTCTGGTCCACTGTCCTTCTAGCAGCTGAACTCTACAGACGTGGCACCTCAACCCTCTGCCTGCGCACCCGAACGGGGTACGTTTCACCGTGTTCAACGAGGCAGGGGACATGCTCGCGACGAATGAGTATTTCTCAGTGGGAGGGGGGTTTGTGGTACGTCGGAAATGAGTTTTGCGCTAGATCATGACTGATACGAAACAGGTCAACGAAGCGACGCAGACGGCAGAGAACCTGTACTATAGAGACATAGACCCCTCGAACGCCGAGCCCTCGCGTCGAGACCAACACACTCACCCTTCCCCCGCTCCCGTTTCGGCGATCGCTGGTCCCGAGTCGACCGTCGAGGAACTCCCCGAGCCCAAGCCGTCCGGCACACCACCTTACCTCTTCTCCACGGCCAGCAGCCTGATCGAGTACTGCCGATCCCACAACCTGACTATCGCCCAGGTCGTCTGGGAGAATGAACTCGCGTTCAGGACGGAAGACGAGATCCGGGAGGGCCTGGCCAAGTGTGCGTTTTGACGCCATGGGTCATCGGGTTCAGCTGACAGCAGTGTGGGAAACGATGGACGGGTGTATCCGTAACGGCGTTACTTCGACCGACCCCCTCTTGCCCGGCGGGTTGCGAGTCAAACGCCGCGCGCCGGGCCTGTACAGGCGTCTCCAGAAAGGCTTCTACCCTACTATCGAAGGGGCAGAAAGCGAAGTTTCGCAAAAGCTGCTAGGGGATCCTTTGAGCGGGGGATTAGTGAAAAGCAAGAAGCAACGGGTCGGTAGACTGGACCACCCGGTCAGAATGGTTCCTAGACGCACGACGCCGGTCTTCCCGGGCATCGAGTACTTGAGTTGCATGGCCATTGCGGTGAGTCTTCGATCACGGGATTGCTTGTGCAGCTACTCATGCCAAGGTGAACGAGGTCAATGCGTCGGGTGGCCGTGTCGTGACTGCCCCGTAGGTCATGGTTACACAGGTCGGGGGTGAGGACAACACTCACAGACAGCACAAACGGAGCGGCTGGGGTCATCCCTGCGACGCTGAAATACGTCACCGAGTTCATCTCCCAAGATCCCGAGCGAGAGTGTGTTACAGTGCAGCTGTCATTTGCATACAGCTAATCCTCAGCATCATGACCTTCCTGCTGACCGCCTCTGGTACGTGCTACTCAACGTGTTGGGTCTTGCCCAGACTGACCCCTTAAGCCATCGGAATGCTGTTCAAGCGAGGGGCCACCATCTCGGCTGCCGAAGGAGGATGTATGGCCGAAGTCGGCGTGGCATGCTCGATGGCTGTGCGTCCTAACTGAGCCACCTCTCTGACTCCTACTGACCTACAGGCTGGAGGTATAGCCGCTTGCCTGGGCGCTGAGCCAGAAGTCATTCTTCAAGCCGCGGAAATCGGAATCGAGTGAGTCGAGCCTTTTTGAATTCTCTGGTTCACGCTGACGAGCAGGCACAAGTAGGTTTACTGACTCGAAGCGAAATTATCTAACATTAGCCTTGGCTTGACTTGCGACCCTCTGGGCGGTCTTGTCCAGATTCCTTGCATCGAGCGCAACTCGCTAGGGGGTGAGTGCACCTGCAGCTTACTCCCACTGCAACAACTCACGTGCAGCTGTCAAGGCGGTGACGGCGGCGCAATTGGCGATGGCAGGAGGAGGCGAGCACACCGTTTCGTGAGTTGGATGAGCACCCGCATGCGGCAATGACTCTTTTCTTATCTCGCAGGCTCGACGACGCTATCGAGGCGTGCAGGACAACCGCAGAGGATATGCACAGTCACTACAAGGAAACTTCGTTGGCTGGTCTTGCGGTGAGTTGATCAGCATGGTTCAGACGAGACGCTGATGGTAGACGACGGTGAAAATTCCGCTATGTAAGTTGGATTATCACCATCTCCGAGGTGTACCGTGGTCTGACTGCAGCTTCGCCGGCTTGTTGAGCTGGTGTGGTATCGCTGGAAAGCGAAAGAGAAGGATACGAGCATTGTACGATACAAAATGTCAGAAGGACCTGATCTGCGTCGATGATGATATGCATGGCAACTGCGCGCCTCGTTGCGCTTGTACCAAGATGGACGGACGGGAGGTTATGCTCCGGTCTGACAATTGAACCAGTGGTGATATCCGCGAATTATGCTTTACGGGCCGATCTGTCGGGGTTACCGGGCAGAGCGTGAGCGTTGACCAATGATAGATCCGTTTTGTCGTAATGTCAAGCGAGAAATGATGCATTTGTGCATGATGACCCTGGACCTATGCCCAGGCAAGAGTAGTCACCACGTCTCTGGGAGTTTGTGCATGAGGGACTCTCGTACGATGGGATGCGATGGGTCTGACAGGAGGGTCAAACGGGTGAAAGGGGTGATAGGCGGAATGCCCGGGGTGTTCCGAGTCGTATCGGACTTTGCCGGGGGTGCGGGCCTCCATCCCCACTGATCACACCGACGCGTATTGGGGGAAGAACCAGGCAGGAGGGGCAGGCAGGATTGGGACTTTTGGTGGTGGTGTCGAAGACATTCATCTTTGATTGATCCTTTTCATTCTTATACCCATAGCGTATACCCTCCCCCCTCCTCTTACACCTCGCTGTATAGATCACACTTGCTAGTCCAGATCATCTCACATAAAATACCATCAAAATGGCGCCTATGGAAAAAGGCTTCTCCTGGTCCAACATTGCCGTTGGTAAGCATCCCACTACCCCACCTCCTCCTCCCCTCGCCATCGCCAACCCAACCCCGCCCCGTTAGCATGAAAGAAGACTGGGGACAGGTGCTGACCAATCAGGTGCGACCATGAACTTGTTCGAGGTGACCACTCTCGGTCAACCGCTCGAGGTCATCAAGACCCAGATGGCCGCCAACAGACAGCAGACCATGCCCCAGGCCTTCCAGGCCATCTGGGGTCGGGGTGGTGTCAAGGGTTTCTACCAGGGACTGATCCCTTGGGTGAGTGATCTTGATCGAGCGGATGGGCATAGACGCAGGACAACCCGCTGACGACAGGCCTGGATCGAGGCGTCCACCAAGGGCGCTGTCCTCATCTTCACCTCGGCTGAGATTGAGAAGTACTCTACCAAGGCATTCAATCTGAGTCCCGCGGGAGCCGGTATGCTCGGTGGTATCGGAGGAGGTATCGCCCAGGCTTACGCGACCATGGGTGAGTAGCTCCGCGCTGATCGCACCTGTGTCCTACTGACATGCCTAGGTTTCTGCACATGTATGAAGACTGTCGAGATCACGCGACACAAGCAGACTGCTATTGGCGCCGCCCCCGAGTCGACCTTCAAGGTCTTCATGGACATCTACCGAAGGGAAGGTCTCGCCGGTATCAACAAGGGTGTCAACGCTGTGGCGGTTCGACAGGCCACCAACTGGGGATCTCGATTCGGATTCGCTCGACTGGCCGAGTCGACGCTGCGAAACATCAAGGGGATCAAGGAGGGAGAGAAGCTTGGTGCGATGGACAAGATCCTCGCCAGTACGGTCGGAGGTGCCCTCGCTACGTGGAACCAGCCTATCGAGGTCGTCCGGGTCGAGGTGAGTTTTCACGGAGCGACCGATGTGCCTTTGCGATGGACACTGATCCCCCTCAGATGCAATCCGCGATCAAGAGCCAAGACCCCACTCGACCGGCTAAGAAGACTGTCCTCAACACTCTCTCTTACATCTACAAGACGAACGGTATCAAGGGCCTCTACCGAGGTGTCTCCCCCCGTATCGGTCTCGGCGCCTGGCAGACCATCTGCATGGTGTCCTTCGCCGACTATGTCAAGGCTTTGTGAGTGTGATCGGAGATTCATAAGGAGAGAACGGTAGGCTTATGACTTAGCATCGCCGGTCAGCCCGCGCACTAAGCGTCGTCGTCGAGACATGCAGACCGAGACGTGGAGCAGAGCGGCCTCGCTCAGTCTGGCATGAATGCAGAGAGAAACGATACCCATTTGGTTTTGCACCGTGTATATAGCCGCATAGAGATTTTCTTTACATTGGACGTTTTCGGAGGATTGATTCGAGCGAGAATAGCGATGCGATGCATGCATAAGCGTAATAGAAGCACAAGAGAGCGTGTATGTATGATGTGGACGGTTGCGGCCGATGGGCGTTAAGACGGGCGTTGAGGACGAGATGAGACGCGTGGTGGCTTGGCGCGTCGTGGCTTTCAACGCGGCTGCCAAATCAAACGCTTACGGCAATTATTTCACCCAAGGAGGGGGAGGGGGGTGAGGGGGTTGTTACAAGAGGAATCAAACCCCCGCGCGCGGTACAATCCCTTTCTCAATGCTTGGATTGCTTGGTCTATTGTTCCCCGGTCGATACAGCACACTGCGAGGCGAGTGTGGAAGAGTGTAGAGCGATTGATACACATGGCGTATCGTATCGTTTGAGAGAGTGGAGAGTGAAGCAATAACAACCAACCTACCCCCGGGGCTCAGGGTTACCCACTGCGGTCGAACGTGAGTTTAGTAGAGTTTTCCCTTAGCGCCTGCTATCAACTCATATCGTCGCCGACCTCGAAACACCTCAATCTCGACACTTTTGATCAGATCAAATCCCTCCCCATCTCTCGCCTTCACCGTCTCTTCATGTCGTTCAGAGACTGATCCCCCACAGTATTTGAACACCCCTTGTTAATCGATTCATATCTACACCGAACCTCTCGCACTCGCCTCGAATTATCTCTCGACAAAAGTCGCGCAGGTCCACCTAACCACGTTCTCGTCGTCCGTCGACGTCGGTCCATCTCATCAGCAAAGAGACACCACCATCACTTCTACCCTTCTCCATACACCCCCCCCCCCCCCGTTCTAGAGATAGACTCTCGACGCGCTACATACCACCTCTTGCACCAACCACCTACACCCACGAACCCATGGCGAGCTCGGTGGCACAGTACATCCCACAATCGCCCTCGCCCCATTCTCCACCTCAAACGCCTTCACCCTCCTCATCAAAACCCCTAGACCCCATCACGACCAAATCCATCCCGACAGTCGTGAGCCTCGACACACCCATCACCACGCCTGAAGCAACACTCCCCCTGCCCCCGACTCTCCCCTCGACGACGAGCTCGACACGCGCCGCTACTACTGCGACTCGCACCAAGAGCTCTGGACAGACAGGGATGGGCATCAACTTCCCCGCAGAAGCCAACCCGCTGCCAGCAGAGCTGAGCGAGGTGATCGGCGGAGCAGATATGGCTCGAAGCGCATCGGATCCATCCAAATCGCTCACGCCCGCCTCGGCGAGCATGGGCCCCTCGCGCTCGGCCACCGGCGTAAGGGAGTATCGTCTACCTCGATCGGGAGAGACCAGCGAGATCAGCTATGATACCTTGCAACCCGGGTTTGCGGCCTCGCGACCACGCGCGCACTCCCCCTCGCCGATCAAAAAATCAGAGACAAACGGATTCGCAAGCTCCTCCTCGTTTCACACAAACTCGCTCGGAACCGAACATCGGGAGCGAATAGTCTCGCCCACCAAGGCCAGCTTCGAGGCGGGTGCCACCATGCCTAAACCTTTGCAAATCAACGGACTATCGGGCAATAATGGCCTCTTGAGTGTTGACCAGAACAGTCCGATATGGTCTCCCGCTATCGATGGGAAAAAGGAGCCGTCCATCCAACCCCCTCCGCCCGGATACGAGACGCACGATCCGAGCCTCTACATCCACCCGAGCGGGAAGAGTCGCGCTCGGTCCCCCTTCACGGCCGCTCTGAGTCCCGGAGCGGCAAACTTCCCCTTGACAAAGGCCGAGTATGAGCCACATCTCCTCCCCGGTCAAGCGTACAATCAGACGACAACGAAGGAAGGAGGAGCGAAGGAGTCATTCCGGGATTCCGCAGCATATTGGCTCTCGCTGTACTTTTTCTTCAACCTGGGATTGACATTGTTCAACAAGATTGTTCTTGTCAGCTTCCCGTTCCCCTACGTGAGTTCAGCTCTTCAGATGACATTTGACAACCGAGCTGACCATTCGCAGACGTTGACCGGACTGCATGCACTCAGTGGTTGCGCTGGAACATACTTTGCGCTAGAACGAGGAGCCTTCGTGAGCCATCTCATGCAATCTTATCTCCCGGTCTGACAATCAGGTACCCGCTAGGTTGACCCAAAAGGAGAACCTTATCCTTGCCGCTTTCTCGGTTTTGTACACGATCAACATTGCCGTCAGCAACATCTCGCTGCAGCTGGTGACTGTCCCCGTGAGTACTGCTTGTCAAAGAAATGGACCATGCTGATGTCAGTTCCACCAAGTCGTCCGCGCCTCAACTCCGCTCTTCACCATTCTCATTTCCACTATCGTTCTCCGTACCCGGTTCTCGATGATGAAGCTCGTCTCGTTGCTCCCGGTTGTAGCGGGCGTAGGCTTTGCGTGAGCCCATTCCTGACTAAGCCGAATCTCTCTGATACGCAGTACATATGGAGACTACTACTTCACCGCGTGGGGTCTGATCCTGACGCTCCTCGGAACCTTCCTCGCAGCGCTGAAGACGGTGGTAACGAACCTCATCCAGACCGGTGGTGGCCAACGACTCAAGCTGGTCCGTCTTGACTAGAACTCTACGAAGCCAAGACTGACCCCGCAGCACCCGCTTGATCTACTCATGCGCATGTCCCCATTGGCATTTGTCCAATGTGTAGTTTACGGATGGTACACGGGTGAACTTGAGCGGGTGAGGCAATACGGCGCGACGCAAATGACGCGTTCCAAGGCGATTGCCTTGTTGGTCAACGGAGTGATCGCTTGTGGCCTGAACATTGTCTCGTTCACCGCCAACAAGAAAGCAGGCGCTCTGACCATGACCGTCTCGGCCAAGTACGTTGACTGTTGTTCAGGGCGAGGCAACCGCTGATCGGCAGCTGCAAACAAGTGTTGACCATCGCCCTTGCCGTCGTGCTATTCGACCTGCACATCTCGCCGACGAATGGTATTGGTATCTTGTTGACCTTGATCGGAGGAGTGAGTGAGATCCGATGAGGTCGAAGGCACTTCAAACTGATATGCAGGGTTGGTACGGTTACGTCGAATACACAGAGAAGAGCAAGAAGAACGTCAAGGTCGTGGGATGATAGATGAGAAGGGCTTTCGCTGCGCGAGAGCTAGACTCCATAGACGGCCGGGCAGCTATCGATTGCGTTCATGGAGGCAACGTCTGCAAGCCGCGGTGATGCGAATGAGAAGCGATTAGCGCACCCGTGGTTCCGAGCTGTACCGATAGGAAGATAGATTGAGAGACGCTGGACAGTAGGCTTTACTTTACCATATGCAGCATTTCGGGATTCTCTTGCTTTCTCTCTCGGTTCCACCTGCATGCTCCAAGGGAGAGCATCGAGGGAGGATTCTAGTAGGGTGTTTGTTAGTCGAAACTCCCGGCTACTGTCAATCCCAATGCTGATATGGCAGCAGACTATGAGAAGAGGTTGCAGCACACCAGTATCAAGAACAACCAGATATATCGCTGGACAGCGTATGGGGAACGACATAGGCAGAATATCCTTCGACACCAATGGGCGGAGACACTTTGCCTGGTCCAGTCATCGGGCCACAAGTTCGATCCGTTTTCAACACGTGCTCAAGATGGGCTCGATCACGACTGGCAGATGAAAAGCAGTGCAAAAGCAGAATGGTTTCTGTAATCGTGCATGCCCATCCCAATCGTACAAAGAGCTGATGAAGAAAAAGCAGGAGATAGCGCCGTATTGGTCTCCATGTTTATTTCTTCGCAGCCTCCTCGGCGGCCTTGGCCTCGGCACGCTTGATCTTGGCACCGAGGTTTCGCTTCTCGGCACGGGTCTCTCGGAGGGTGATGAAGGCGTTGAACTCCTTCTCCTCGGCGGTGATGGCTCGAGGAGCCTCGGCGGTGTAAGCGGAGGGGAGAGCGGGGAGAGATCGGGTGATGTGGGCGGTGAGGTCCTCGCCCTGTAGAGGGTCAGTACTGTAAGGGGACAGGTGAAAAAAGGCGGCAACGCACAGTAGCATCTCCCTTCTTGGCCTTGCCGGCCTTTCGGGGGAAGACGACGAGTCGGGATCGGTAGTCCTTCAGTCGGTCAACGTTGAGCTGTTGGCCCTCCTCGCTCTTGCTCCTTCGTCGGTGGTCGACAACGATGCCGAGTCCCTTGGCCTCCTTCTTTCGGATACCAGCGAGCTTGAGCTCAGAAAGGGTGAATCCTCGACCCTCTGTCCATCAGCCAAAAATTCTTCCACAGCCCTCTCGCCCAAGTCTTCCCAGCGCTCGATTCGTTTTTTTCTTCCTGATTCGAACGCTGGAACGGCTCGACGATAGGGGGGAGAGAGATCCACTGACCCCTGATTCGGATGTTGTATCGCTGGGTGGGGCATCGGACGGCAGGTCGGAGTCGCTGGAGAGGAGCGGCACCCGAGGCAAGGGCCTTCTTGGATCGAGCGACACGTCGGGACTTCTTGGCTCCGGGCTGGTCGAACTGGGATGTCAGGGGGGTTTGTTCTTTCACAGCGCCATGGGTCCTCGACATCCTCCACACTCCTGTTGAAAAATCCTTCTCCAATTCATCCACCTCGTCTGATCCACTCCGCACTTGTGATGATGGATATTGAGATCTAAACGTACCCAGGTCTTGACCCGGCGTTGCCAGTCCTTTCGGAAGTGGTTCTTGGGCAACTGGTTGTTGTGCTTGACCTAGAACGTCAGTAATGTCCATGGCAAAAAGTAGTCGTAAGTTGGGTTGTTCGCGGGAATGTCGATAAAAGAGGGTAGGGGAGGGGTGGTGCGAGGCTCGTCGTCGACACATACCATCTTGCCGTTTCTACGTTGTCAGTGTTGGTCCGACCCGAGTGTGTGAAGATGAAAGGGTGGGTTGGATGAGAAGACTCGACGACTTACTAGGTCTACGCGGACTTGAAGGATAGAGCTGATCGTGTCGTTCACCAAATTCAAGGCAACGCACCGGGAGCAAGGGGAGGGAGCGGGGGCAAGGGAGGAGGGGACCACCAAACTGTAGGTATCGGAGTTTCACGGCGATTGTCAAGGGGAAATTGTTTCTCAGTGTGGCAGCAACACGGGTGCTCACACGTCACTGCTCCAGATCACCTTTGTAACTCTTGATACATTTGTTTCCGTTACTGCATCGACCCCCGCCCACCTCTCCCGGTCGCCTACTCTCAAATCCTCCTCTCCCTCTGTTTGTTCTTCAACAAACGCTAATAAAATTCTACTCAAAAGCACCAGCCGTCCCTCAAATACTCCCCGAGCTCTCGCGACTCTTCGTCACGAAGACCGCTTCTCGGGTCGATAGTATACAAATGGTCTGGTTGGCCGTCATACTGTAGAAGAGATAGATCCTTTCATACAGGTTTTGGGTGGACCGTCTGGCCGTCTTTTCACAAGACGCCATGCTAGGGGGTCCAAGACCGGTTTGACATTCCGCTAGCACAACTCGTTTCTGTCGTTGAGACGAGGGACGCTGGTCGAGGGACTTTTGTAATGGATGTATAAGTTATCGTTGGAACAAATTCCCACCCAAGTCACTGGAGAACTGTTGATATCGCCGTGTCCTCGAACGATGGCGTGGGGAATCAAGCCGCGTCTTGTGGGCTTGCATCATTGTTGGTGATGAACACCCATGTCTCAGAGCATGGCTCTCCGCCTATCCATGAATGCTGACGCTGCAAGCGCTCGGAAGACCATATCATCGGATCAAGAGTGCAGGAGGTGACGACTCGTGCACTCAGTCACTGGGACGCGCGGTATCTCATCAATGAGCTGATAGTCTCTCCCCAACTCGTCGAGATCGTCTTTCAGAGAGTATCGCTCACGTTGGTCGATGGCTGGAGTATCTCAACAATGCATGACATAGCAGCTGCTCTGCGAGAATAGGTAATATCGGTCGGACATCCAAATATATCACAGCAAAACGGACCACAAAATCAATTCAACACGTCTGCCCAATAGCGTCGGCTTTCGCGAAGACCCCGCTACAAGCCCTTTCCCCGATGACGATGGTTACAATCAAGTGCCCGGTTCCACTGCCACCACCTCGCCCCTGCCGCCTCCTCCCTGATGATCAGCTTTACCAGGCGGAAACGAGCGAAGGCTCACACCAAGTCCTCCCAGCCTGGGCACGTAGCTCAAAGCTGACTTGGAACCTTCCCGAATGTGAGACATTGCATTGGACGCCATACTTTTGGCTGTAGAGCCCATCGTAGAGACAAGTCCATCAGACTGACGGTCAGCTTCCCCGGGCCTGCGGTAGTCTTGACTTACACCTGTACCCGGCATGGAAGGAAGCGTGCCGTAAACCTTCGTAGCGACAGAGCTGAGACCAGAGCCAACATTGTTCAAGCCCCGACTCATGCCTCCGTAAACATTGCTCACCCCGTCTCCGAGGGATCTGAGCATGCTGCCGAGGAAGCCTGTTTGAGAGTCAGCTGAGCCTGGATTGATCGTATTGCAGACGACTGACCGCTGCTCGCGGCACTGGCTGCTACCGGATCCATCTCATTTGTTGTCATATCGCAGGAAACGGTCTAAGGGAAAGTGTTGGGTAGTATATAGCTGGATATGGATATCCGAAGTGGGACGGGGAGTGGATGTAGGAACGGGGAGTTGAGGTAAGAATGGGGAGTGGGGGGATGGACCCTCGGGAGCGCGGCGAGCTTTATAGCAGGCGACTGAGACCCGATCGAGGTCCGAAGCAGACTATCTCCTTTCAAGAACTGTTTCTAGCATCTTCTCCTAGGCAACTGGGGTTGTTGCTACACGTTTGATCTACGTTGCTCCCTTATACCTGGTCGAAATGTCAAGGGAGATACCAGTGGAAGGGAGAGTGCCACATTTCCACCACGTGTCCGACTGCTTCAACATGAGATCATCCTTTCTGGACTTGTAACGCCAGCCTTGGGTGTATCTCTTGCGAGAAAATTCGAGCTAGGACTTGTCGACACTCTCCGTCTGCTTGAGCGGAGTACCAAGCGCCAGCTACCAAGGAAGCACACTACATCATGTCCGAGTCTCCCGCCGAGTCGTCCTCGCAGGCCCTCGAGCGGTTCCTGTCGGCCCAGCTGGCCGGGCTGTCGCTCACAGTCCCGTCTGACGATGCGAGTGGACCTTGTGTACATGTGTAGCGAAGTCACGCTGATTGCAGGTCGAATATATGGCCCGATTCGTCGAGGAAGAAGGGCTGGAGCGGGAGGAAAAAGTCGAAGGCGTGAAGGGTATGCTCGAAGGTGTGGTCGAGGGCGTGAGTGGGACATTCGCACACTTATTTACGAGGATCTTGTGTTTCCTGAGCTGAATCAATGGACAGGGAGAGCTGCCCGATTCAGGTGTGGACGAAGCGCTGGGCAAAGTCGTCGATGAGTGGGACAGAATGAGACAGGAGGAAGAAGAGAGGATCGCTCAACAAGCAGCCGCGGCACGAGGTGCGTCCATCTCTCCCTGCTTCAACGCAGACGCATTCTGGGCGCCAGCTGACGAGGCAGAAAAATCGGCATCGCCCAAGCCAAACGTCAAAAACATCTTGTCAACGCTCACCCCTGAAGAGCTTGCGGCGGCACAGCGTCAGGCGTTGATACGGCAATACGGGTACATTGAAGGCGGACCAGAGGACGAATGGCGAGACCGTGCCGACGGTCCGCCTCGCGGCGAGACCGCCAGGTCGGCCGAGGAGAAGAAGGCCGCTGAAGAGAGAAGAGCAATGATCGAGGCGGCGTTGAAGCTCGATGGGAAGAAGAAGAAGTACAAGAAGCAACAGGAAGGTGTGTTGACTCTCTTCGCCTTGCTTTCCTTCGTATCGCCTCTGCAGAACAAACCTGACATCGCAGTCGACCTGATGGCGCCTAATCTGAACCGGGACAAGGTGGCGTACAAGGCTCAGCTGGAGCGCGAGGCGGCGAGAAAAGCCGCGCAAGACGTCCGAAACAGGGACAAGGCCGCCTTGGAGAAGCAACGGGCGGATCAGGCCAAAGCCAAGGCTGAGAAGCAGAAGAAGGCGCAGAAACAAGAGCGAAGGGGATGAGGAGCTTTGAGGAGTGTGAGGAGAACCATGGGCCGCGACGCGTGTACACGCGCTATACCACGCACAGAGATAACCCTGCGAATGCATTGATGCTATGTTACAAGGCCATGTTGACGGCGGTGCAATGCAGGGAATGGGTCAAAATCAAAATAGTCCGTGGTCATGAGGACAAGATCGTCAAGGTCGTCAGGTCGTCTCTTCACCGCTCTCCTTCTACCGATCCGCCTCGAGCGCCTGTGCTGCGTCTTCCAGACTCGTCCTTCGCGGCTCTCTCATGAGACGTCTAAGATGCCCCAACTCGGCCGCAAGCTCCCTGTATATCAGCTCGACATTCTCGTGACTACAAAATGCGACCTACGCAGCGGTAGCCTGAGCCTTCGATGCAGCCTCCTCACTCTGATTCGCCTGAGCTTTCAATTCGGTGATCCGCGATTCGAGCGAACTCTTGATCGTGGCCGAGCTCTCCATTGTCACCTTTACAAGCTGGTGTATCGAGGCTCGATCTGATCTGGAACATCAGCATGATCACCAAGATCACAAGTTCTGGACTCACGCTTGCGACTCAACCAGTTGTACCAGTTGAACGTGTGATTGGCGCTGCGGGCATCAGCGATCGGCGTGGTGGTGTCTTTCGACACTTACTGCATCCTCCAGGTCCTTACGACCTTTTTCCTCGGCCTTCCTGATCTCCTCTCGCGCCGCTTTCAGCTCCCTCGCCCATACGCCCTTCAAAGACTTGACGCTATCCTTGAGACTGTGGCTCTCGCTCTCCGCCTTAGCTTGTGCCGCCTGAGCGTCCGCAAGTTGCGCTGACATTTGCTGCAGCGATTTCTTCGTAGATTGCTCAAGAGCCTTCCTGGTGGACAAGTGTTGGGCGAGTGAGGATTCCGCCGTGCGAGCGCGTTCAAGGACCTCTGCACGTTAGCCTGGGCCTGTAGAGCAATATGGAGCTGTGGAGCTGACCCTGGAGTAATCGCTCCTTCCTCGATATCACATTGTTCAGTCCCTCACACTCGACTTTCATCCTTTCCTTGGTCTCTTTCAGATCTTCATTTTGCCTTGTCAACTGATACGTCAACTCCAGGCCCGTACAGAGGGTGAGAACTTACGGATCCGATCAGTCGTTGATTCGCCCGGATCTCCTGTTTCAACTTTTCATTGTGACCTCTGGCGTTCAACAGATCCGTTTGCAAGCCATCAATCACCCGCGTGCTTGCTGCGGATCCGCTCGACGATATTTTGCGTGGCACAGGGCCATGTCTATCGTCTGATGGTCCGTTGGGTGAATATGGGGGTTCCGTGCCGAGGAAAGGGGAGCGAAGATTAGCGGACTCTGGGGCCGGGGAAGGTGAATGAGCTCGATTGCGACTTGGGGGACGTTTGCCAGCTGTTGGAGAGTCGGAGGGAGAGACGGCATGGAGAGCGAGCGCTTGAGTCACAGCTGATTGAGGTATTCCTGCATGTCAGTCTGGGGTTGGAAATACGCCCTTGACTGCACCTACTGCCTAGACCGAGCGGGCCATCACTTGTCTTGCGGACATTGGGCGTCTTGCCTGGAGTGATTGCACTGGAACGCAGGTCGAAACTGGAGTTGCTATGAGGCAGTCTCGGCAGCAGACTTTTCCCTAGCTGTGCGGGCGTCGTGGACGGGCCTGGCATCAGACAAGTTGCTGATCATGGCGCAAGTGCGTACCTGCATGATTCTCCTCATTTTGGCCATTGGTAGTATCGCCGTCGACCTCTATTGACAAGTCCAACTCTCCATTTGGCGTTGATAGCTCGTATGATGGCAGCTCGAGCGGGCCATTTATCGGTGTGTAGGGTCTCGAAGAGCCCGTCGTCGGCGTGCCCAGACCGGCGTCGGCGAAATATGCAGCCGAGTTTTGGTAGCTCATGATGAGCATCGAGTTAAGCTGCTGGATATGTGCTTTGAGCACGTCTGTCCGTGAGCCAGTCGTCCTCTGTCCAGTCGATCAACCGACCTGGATCGTTACTATCAGGCTGCTGATAGCTGCCTTTCACACTCGCCGGAAAGGTCGCAGAGTTCAACAAGCTCTTGCGCCTCATATCGGTATGAGGACTTTTCGCAGTCGGTGAAGCTGACAGTACGACGGGGCTCGTGGCTCGAGACGACATTGGATTTGATGTTGATGGTGGAGATCTGGCCGAGCCGAAAGATAGGGAGCTACGTTTGTTGGTAGGCAGTGGGATGCCCGAGGACATTTTTGGACCTGACGATGTCGTAGGGGACTCTGTCATAATCTTGACTGGTCTTGACCTCGAAGGATGAGCAATGGGGGGTTGTGAGTTTATCTCGTCGACAACTTTTAGCTGAAACCCCTATGGTGGATAATAATCCGACACAACTCTTGCTTTTGCTCGAGACGCGTCAATAACCCTCAAACCCCCCCCCCCCCCCCCCCCGCGCCTTTCGTTTCAATTTGATCCCGTCGCCACCCAAAAATGTTGAAACCATAACAAGGCCAATCCAGCGCTAGATCTCACTTTCATCGACGTTTATCCCGCCCTTATTCAGAACATGGCCCCATTCGGAGGTTCAGGACAACGTGGAGGGGGTTTTGGACGTGGAAGAGGCGGTATGAGAGGATCAGGTCGTGGTGGTAGGGGTGGACGAGGCGGGCTCAGAGGAGCCAGAAATGGTGGACCCAAGTTACCGTCTGATCTTATGGCCGAAGTGGACTCTACTTATGGTATGTCACCTCAAACTCGTCATATGTATGGCCTCTCACCCATCTAGGAGCCCCCAAGAACCGCAACGGCAGGTCCATGACCCGTAAAGAGCAGCGCAAAGCAGACCGCCAAGGCCGGAAACAACCCTCTCACCAGGCGTATCACGACGTTTCCGCTTCGGAGGACGAACAGTCGGAGGACGACCAACCCGCTGGCCCTCCCCCAAAGCTGAGCAAGAAAGCACAGGGGAAGCGCAGGGCCGATACGGAGGAAGAGGAGAAACCGAAGAAGAAGCGAAAGCTGCCAGAGTTGACGCTCCCTGGTGCCAAGGAAGACGATGTGGAGGACCAGGAGATTGAGTGGTTGGAATACATGCTTCGAAAGGAGAAAGAAAAAGCAAAGGACGATGACCTCGACGATGGTCTTGATGGTGAGTTATTGATTAACGCCACAGAACTGACGTATAGATATCCTCGAATTCGCAGATATAATCGGGCCTGGAGGCAAAGGTCTGAGCAAGGAGGATAGGGTGGACGATGACGATTTCGACTTTGGCTCGGAGGACGACGAAGCCTCTGGAGACGAGCTGTCGTTCGGCGAGCAGAGCGACGAGGAAACGGACGGTGGAGAAGGCGGAGAGGATGCCGATGGCTCCATCGGGTCCTCGGAGGATGACGAGGACTTGGGAGACGACAGCGCGTCAGAAGGACGTAATGAGAGTGAAGAGAGGTCAGACGATGGGGAGGAGACGGACGGCGAGGCGGAAGAATGGGCGGGCATAGACGACTCGATTCCCCGATCGCCGTCCTCTGAGGACGCACCGGCTCAAGCAGCCCTGGCAGAACCAGCAAAACACATCCCTCCGCATCTACGTGCCGCTGCATTGGCCGAGAAAGCAGCGGGGGACGAGAAAAAGGCTGAGGAGAGGAGAAAGCTGGAGAGAAAGACCCAAGGTCTCTTGAATAAGTGCGTCCAGGCGGTGATGCCATGTCTCGGCTCGCTAATGCCAGGCTGAGCGAGGCGAATATTGAGAGCATTTTAGCAGAGATCGAAAATTTGTATCGGGATTACAGCAGAAACGGTGCGCAATCTTTGGTGAACCCCAGCTGACGTTACAGACATGACTACGGCGCTGACTAACCTTGTCTTGCAAATGATCTCGAACAAGGCCAACCTTCTCGACTCATTTGTCGTGCTTTATGCCACGCTCGTCGGATCCCTCCATCGCATCATTGGATTGGAGTTTGGTGAGTTGCTGAGCAGTTGAGAGTGTCCCACAGCAGCTGATCCACCCTCAGGTGCCCATTTCGTCCACATTCTCGTCACGCGATACCACAAGCTCTTCAACGACCCTTCCTCCGCACCCACCAAAGTTGAGGCGAATCTGTACGAGACGCCTGACGCCGGCAAAGAGGCTCTGAACCTGTTGACCTTGATCGCCGAGCTTTACAACGCCGGAGTCATTGGCTCAGGCCTGATCTACGACCTCATCCGAGGTTTCATTTCGGCTAGTCCCGACTCAGATGAGATCATGGGCGAGAAAGAAGTCGAGTCGTTGCTCAAGCTTCTTCGATGTACGTGCGGGAATGTATCTCTCTGGGAAAGGCTCACTGTGCAGGTAGCGGCAGTCAACTGCGGACGGACGACCCGGCGAGTTTAAAAGATATCGTCGGCCTTGTGCAAGATAAGACAAAGGGCAAGGAGAAGACCATGACGTGAGGAAAGAACCAAGTTCGCCGTCAAGAAAATTGCTTATAAGGCAGGACTCGTGCGAGATTCATGATTGAGACTCTGGTCAACGTGAAGAACGGCAAGGGCAAGACTGGGAACGGGGCGGAACAGTCAAGTGCGGCCGCTGAACGAATGAAGAAGTTTCTGGCCACTTTGGGTCGCAAGCGGCGTTGTGAGTCTTTCCTCTCTCCTCCAGCAGATAGACGCTAAACTCAAGTGTTGGCATCCGAGCCGCTGCGTGTCTCGCTCAACGATTTATTGGCCGCCGACAAGAAAGGGAAATGGTGGCTTGTCGGAGCTGGATGGTCTGGCAATCCCCTGGTCGAAAGAGAGCAAGCTCAAGGGGCTTTGGTGGTACAAAAGCCAAAGACAGAAACAACAGGGTCGACCGAGGAGGAAGCGCTTCTGGACTTGGCGAGAAAGCAGGGCATGAACACGGATGTCCGACGATCCATCTTCGTCATCCTCCTCACTAGCGAGGTGAGTTTGCCCCCTGTCCAGACAGGTCTCAGAGCTGACTTGATAGGACTACATGCACGCTTGCGACAGGCTGAATCAGCTTCGTTTCACGGCGGTCCAACAACGCGAATTCATCCGTGTGACGCTGCACTGCTGTGCTCTGGTACGTGAACTTATGGATTCGTGCGCAACGGCTGATCGGCAGGAAAAGCGATACAACCCTTATTATACGCTGGTGCTCAACAACCTTTGCGCCGAGTCGTACGACCACCGTTTCACGCTACAGTACGCTCTATGGGACTTTTTGCGAGAACTTGCAGAGGGCTCAAAGGAGACGCGGAGGAGAGGTGTCAATGTGGCCAAAGCTATGGCGTATCTGATCGCGAGAGGGAGCATGGACTTGACGGCTTTCAAGGTGAGTGATCAGTGTGACGTGGAGCCGCGCCTGACAGCCAGGCCATTGAGTGGACCGACCTCTCGTCGTCAACCACGTCTTTCCTCGTCACCTTCCTCGTGCATCTTGTGCTCTCCAGCCAGACAGTGTCCCCACTGTTCGCTTTGCCCAAGGGTCACAACCCGGACAAACTCGATGTCGAGGGCGTCGAGGACATCTTCGAAAAGTCGTTGAGCAACGGGGAGCTCGCGCAGGGCCTTGCGATCTTGCTCGGCACTCAACTCGGCCCCAAGAAGCTCGACAAAGCCATTGAAGGCTTGGGTCTGGGGGAGAAGGAAGGGGCAATCGTGACGTCGTGTCTGCAGTCTGCCCGTGAGGTGTTGGCGAGGGCAATTTGATCGCGTAGAATTCATTCATCTTGTATCCAATGCATCGACTTCGAGAAGCTGGCCGAGCGGGGAGCGATATGACTCCGTGCTATACGGCATGGCGGTAAACCCAAAGGCCTGACCGCTTTCCTGTTCATGGGACCATGATGCGGCGAGGAAGTAGACCCGGATCACCTCTATCCAATGTACGAGGGCGTGCCATTGACGCCCAGTTGGGCATCCTTTGTCCCGACTGGGCGCTCTTTTGCCCCATGGGCTTCGTCCCCAACGCCCTGAGTTGTCCATGTCGCCCCTTCCTCGCTGTTCACCCTATCGGCCGATAAAGCGAAAGGGGAAGAAAGTCCATCGTCCGAATGTTTCCGAGCACCTTGAGGTCCAGTGGCGAGAACAAGGGAAAGAGCGAGGACGAAACACGTGCCAGGTAACACCACCTTGCATGCTTGACCCCTTGAATCCCTTGTGGCTCCTTTCTGGGCGCTTCGTAGAAGGGTTCCCCATGTCTCCACGGGGGAGTGGGGGTCCTCGCTCAGAATATAATGGGCGTCGGCCCCCCCATGACCTCAGGTTCGCCTCTCATCCTTATGGCACTTCCTACTCCCATTATCGACTCAGAACGAATATCACTTACTATGACCTCTCGTTTACCAACCTACAACCCACATCCAATGTCGTACAGTTCCAGGAATTGTCGCTGCATGGGTAGCACCGCCGTAGTTAACGCAAGATGTGCCTTTTGTATTGCACCCCCGCAGAGGAAGTGGACCAAAGCCACGAGAGGGCAGCCTGTTGGGGAGAGAAGACTTGGAGATGCTGCCACCCTCATCAGCTGGAGGTTCAGGTGCCTTGACAATGCAGAGGAATCCGCGTCAGGTAACGTCCCAAAGATGGTGTCTCCGTGACCACCCCATCGGCGGATAAGTCAGATATGTACAGATGTAAATGGAATGCGACAGGAGTTGATGTATCGGAGTATCTTGGTAAGGAAGGTAACCCATTCCTCTCATGCAGCTCTATGCCCATCAATACGGTGATGCGGGCCTAATGGGTAGGGTAGCAGACCCCCAGATGGTGCCCCAACGGGGACAGTACAGTATGCGACCATCGACGAGCCGTGATGCGTCCGGCACATGTCCCCTTCTCGTTCGGTATCGACCTCACGGGTGTAAGAGCAGACCCTCTGATTCAGCATCCATACATGAAAAAATAGAAGGTCCACACGTGTATGTATATGTATATGTTCGCGCTTGTTCACCTCGACCCTCTGTAGAGACTCTTCAGGAAGTGTTCGCCACTCATGAGCTTTACCAAATCCATGCACAAGTCACCCTATCGCTCTCGGTCTATTTGGTATGTCTCTCTAAGTCTTAACCGTGCGTATGGTCTCGATTATAAGGAGCCAGTATTTCACCCGACACAGAACGTAATCACGTACCGGGATGTAAAGCATCTAACTGGATGCCGCGTCTTCGACACTGGTATCGAATGAGACAAGCACTCCCCCCTCCTCGTCATCATTCAAGTATTGCGGCCCTCCTCCCCCACCCACAGGCTTGCAAGGTGGTGTCGGAGACTTGTCGTAAAAAGATCCCCCATCCGCCCAGAGTCTGCGCGTAGGGTCGGTAAGCATTTGACTCGGGCTCATCGCTTCCCAGATCAGCTTCTTGTCATGAACCGGTGACATACTCCTAAAACCCGTGACTTAGCCACCCATACTTAGGGTGCCTTTACTTTCCCACCGGGTACCCCATACCCGCTGGGCAACTACTACTATATATACCCGAATGCTACCATTAAGACCCTAGAGATGAATCTACTTGTCCTACTTTGCTAGATCGCCTGTCCGTACAGAGTACTCGAGCATCGACCGACCGCACTTCGTGACACTTCTGTCGGGCGTCATCCGGCTCCTCAGACGACCTGTGTGGTTCAGCAGAGACCTTACTTTAAGGCCGCTCACGAGTCCGTAATATGGCTGCCCGGCGGTACCCCTTGGAGCCTAAAGCCGACAAATCTGCCCCCGCAATCACCTTCGCAGGGGTGGCCTTGGGATAGGGTCCCCGTGTTCGAAGAGGAGATTCCCCCCTCCGCGTCCGTGTTGGACCTCAGAGAGTTTGCAGACTGGTCGTCACTCAATTGTGAATCGGGCGACGTTGCAGAAGAATTGTCAGGCATCAAGCTTGCGTCAGTAGGCGGGGAAACTCAGATGGATACTATTTCTAGCCCCACCTCTGCAGTAGGGGGAGACGGACCTTGATCCCAAGGCCGGAAGCTCGGAATTTCAGCAGGTACATTGCGAAGATGTCATGTCGCCAGTGCTCAGTAATATCCGGGAGCGAATCTGATAGAATGAAAAGGTGGAAAGGTGGGCAAATCAGTGGGGATGTAGTATGAATGAGAGCAGACAAGAGACTGTAGCCCATGAGTACCAACAAGCAACGGGGTTGGGGCTTGTCTCCCCCCTGATCAAAGGTAAGGGTTGAAACGATGGGTCCAGGGTGGTCACAAAGGCCGGCAGAAATGTGGCACCAACGGGAGGTGCCACTCGGACGATGAGCCAAAGAGGGGTTCGACCTGCATATCAACTCAGCGGAATAGCTCATCCCTTGCAGACGGCAGAACAGGAGCAGGCTGGATAGCGAACAAATAGTGTGTGTAATTCAGTCAATCCAAAAACAACAGATCGTCAAAATGCATAGATAACACAACACGGTACGAGTAACTATCCTGACCCTATTCACAAACAGCCCTCAATGATGCACACCAGATACCTCTTACGCACGTGGATTCCCTGAATTGTAATCTTTAGCCAAATCGTCGCGCATCCACTCGCTTGCTCTATATCTCTTTTGTGGTGAACCGTGACTTCGCTCAGCCGGTTTCGTCGGACTGTATCGGTCGTAACGCGTAGATGAGGGTTCTAGATAGCCACGATCGGCAGTAGAGCCGTTTCTGTCATTGCGATAATCGTCAGCGGTCCATGAATCTGCTGCAAAGCGGTATGTGTATGGATCCGTGTTGGAATATCTCGCCCAATTTGGATTCAAGATGGAAGTGTCGATATCTGGCAGCTTGTGAGGGTCGGTCGAGCGTGACGAGGCGGAGTAAGATTGCGCTGGGTTGCCATAAGAATTCAGCCGGGCACCATTATCTCCTGTCGGCAGACTAGGGAGTTGGCGTGAAAAAGAGTTCGGGAGGGGGGCGCTTCGAGCTGGTTGTTCGGCGCCCGGCTGGCGAAAAAATTGCGGTGATGACGACTGTGTCGCTTCCTCTTCATCGGAATCGTCCAATGTCAGGTCAATGACCTCACTGGTGCCTCGAGGGACGGACGCGCTGGCCGACGGAGTACGGAGAGCGGGTGGACGAGTCGGTGGGGCTAGGGGAGGCGGTGCAGCCGCGGCAGGATGCGAGAGCGGCTGCTCATCCTCGTCATCCGATGATAGTATCTCGATGGCTTTACGTTTTCCTGTCACTTTTGGTGACGCCGAGGAGTGTCGCGGGGTTTCCGATGGCGAGGGCAAGGCATTGTTCGAGACCACGGGGGGCTCTGCAGGCAACTCTTCCTGTGCCGTCGGGGCTGCAGCCGCGGTAGGCGCCTTGGACGAGTACTTTCCGTCTTCGGTCGTCCATTCGAAATCTGCGTCCACCACCACCTCGTCCACGCTGTCGGGCACGGACTCAAGAATGCTCAGGAAGTATCTGTTTGTTAGCGCTGACATCCTCTCCTGAACGGACGTACCCGTCAACGATGAGGTCTTCGAAGAGCAATGCTTTGTTGCACAGTGGGCAGAGGAACTGGGGGTGCTGCGAGTTTCCCTCGATCCACCATTTGGCGTCGAAACATTGAATATGCGTGCACTTGGTCGACCTTATTGGTCTGGTGATCCGCATGTACGACAGCGGATCTTTGAGCGTCATTCGTGATGATTCCGCCACAATGTCGTCATCTTCGACTTTGCTTCGAGCTGCAGTGTGAGGATATGGTTAGGGATAGAGGAGGAGCACTTACCGGCCGCGAGCGAGTCTTCGATGCTGGTCGGAGTCTTCTTGAGGAGGATGTTCAAGAGGTCGTCCTTGCTCGAAATCTCGGCCAGTACAACTTGAAAGTAGAAACGCTAGCTCGTCAGCCTGGCCCATGGAGGAGGTATCGACCCATTCGTAAACGACCCAGTTTCGCCTCGATTGATGCAATTGTTTTGGGAAAGTCGGTATAGTGAAGGAAAAAGTTGTTCACCTTCGCTTGATCCTTTTTCTTGCCAACCGTCGGGCCCGTATGGCCCATATGGAGTGTGTTGAGCCGGGAAGTGCTCAAGGTGATTTGCGCTTTACCCAGATCAAATGGGGGTGCACTTCCAGGCTTCCCTCTGAGGCCTCTCTCCCGGAAAGGAAGGCCCACTCCTTCAAAAGACACGTCCGGGTTGTTTGGGAACTCGATCGGAATGTTCCGATTGGTCGCACTGATGTTGGCAGAGTGAATCGCTAGTCCCGGGGGACGATAAAAATCTGACGACGTGCAGAAGATGCGCAGGGAGTAGTAGGGCCGAGCGGTTGGGTCCGTCCTTTTCGTCAGTCCTGTCTGAGCGGAAGACCACAATGCAAGGGAATGAGCAGCAGCTGGTAGCAGCTGGGAGGTTCAAGCCGGCTACGCCTTTGGCTATCGGGGAAGTCGAAGTGAGAGAAGGGTGGACCAAAGGGGAAATGCCCGGATACCAAAACTCACTTGGTGGCTTGTAGCTTGGTAACGACGTCCTGAGGCAGGTAAAACGTGACGACCTTCCGTCTGTTGGCATGGGAGCTCTCAGAAGCCCCAATATCAGGCAACATCTCCACCGCCGTCAACGCTTTGACCGCTTTGAACATGGGGTTTGGCTTCCAGTCGAGTAATGTATGCGCCGAGGGCGCAGTAGTAGTGTGCCAGCCGGAAGCGGGACGGACGGGGGGTTGAGGTCGATAGCTGGAGCTGCTATAACGGGAAGGGCCGCTTGGCAACGGAGCTGATCAATGAGCTCCTTTGGCCAATCTTTGATGACGCATCGAGCTTACCAGTTGACGACGAATGGGCTGAAGATGATGAGGGCACAGAGACACCACCAAAAGTCGGGGGCGGGGCATGGGTGTATGAAGGGTTCCAAGAAGGCACGTCTCGTCCGGCCTGCTCACACTGGGTCCTGACGGCTTGATACGCGTTGAAGTTGCCAGCTCTCATCATGGCCCTGAACCCATCTTTCACTTTCGAGAGAATGATATCCTTCCTCTCTGACCTCTTGATGTCAAGGTTGAGACGCGTCGCAGCAGTGATGAAGTTGCCGAACTGAACAAGTTGAGGGATGTATTGCTGAGCAACGTAATTGTTCAGCCATGAATCGAGATCGTCCCAGTTTGTGACAGGCTGTCGCAAGGGTGCCGGATGGGGCATCACGAAGCCCCAGGCGTTTTCTAGCCCACGAGAAGGGGCGAGGGGAGGAGGGGGGAGCGAGGCGGAAGAGACGAGAGGACGATGATTGAAGAGTGTAGTCCCAGAAAGTGTGACCAGATCGTGATGGAGTGGGTGGCAAGGGGTTAATGCCAATACAACGGGGTAGAGTAGTTTCAATTAGGCACGTGAGCCAGTTCGATGGTAACGTGAAAAATAGGCGCCTCGATCACCTCCGCCTTTTGAGATTCATGTCACGTCCCGCTTGGCTTGACCTTGCCCTGTTTCCCCTTCTGCTCGGCGAATATCCTTTAGGTGAAGGATGCGCCTCAGAGCATCGGATATCCCTGGACCCCTGAAAGCCGCACAATGCGCACGCGACCTACAATTGTGTCCTGCCATAGGTACTTGTACTCACGCAGATCCAAGTGGCATGATTAGGCTCGTGATTGATGGAAGGATGTCATGTGTAGATGGAGCCGTTTCGGGATGTAACCTGTGCATGTGTCTGAATCAGTCATAGACGAATGAATTGGACGAGTGCACAGTCATGAGACTTGTCAGGTGTAAGTGGCTTGAACGCGGCGTAGAAGGAAGATTTAAGCTTGGCGGGTTATGACATGAGGGCAAGGGGATTTGGTCGGTGGTTGACGCGGGATAAGTCCCTGGAGGTAGACGTGCGGATTTGTTGACACCAAGCATTTTTGCCCCACTCTTTTGCATCCCACTCCGCCTTGGCTTGACGGGCTCAAGGTGACCCTTCGAACTTAGCATTATCACCGCAGTACGACCCGACCTCCTTGCATAGTTCCATTTGTACACATTTACACTCATCTTCAGTTGCTGCAAGTTGGCATTCGCATCGATTGGGTACTGGTCGAATCGGCAAATTCCAACCTCAAAACAGATTTCGTCACCACTCACTACATCTCAGTGTAGTCGCCGCCAAGCCCTCGCTCACGTCGACGCTTTGTGCTTCACATCACCCTCTCATAGCCCTCGGCGGTCGTCATCCCCCCCACTCGGTCCCTCATCTTCCCCCCACTTTTGAAACGCGACGCGGATCAACTATCTTAGTTCCAAACTCTTACGTCGATCCCAGCCCAAGATCGTCCCCCACCCACACGCTACCATATCTTGGAGCTTGGCAGAGCGAATCCGAACGGCCAAGTGGGACATCGCGTATAGCTATCGACCGTGTCATCGCTGTCAGCTGTGCACGTCTTTGCAGTCAGAAGCATAGCGGGAGCGTAGACGACGAAACCCTCGGTCAACAGACCGACAGCCTCCAGCCCCACTGCTCACCAAGCACGCGGTCGTCGTATCCGTAAAGACCAAGTAGCTCGGCTCAGCGTGTTCGATCGCTATAGACTTCACGTTCCACTCGCATTCACTCCTCTTCGCCCCCATTCCAAGCGCACCATCATGGCGAAATCGAATCCCCGACAGTCGTCTATCATGCGCTGTTCCATTTTTCTGGCTCTCCTGTTCAGTCCGACCGCGACACTAGCTCAGCTCACCGTCTACACCTCGCGCGCCGACGCAACGACGACAGCCGATGACAGTGCCCCTTCCGCTGCCTACACCGGCCTGCCAGCATACGACCCGACGCGACTGGAAGCGCCTGCACCTCCTCAACCCCCAATCTCATCTTACACCCTCTCTGTGCCTGGTAGCGCCTCCTCGGCGATAGAGCAAGGTCTGGGCCTGTCCATCGAGCATCTGGGCAACTTTCTTGGCTTTTCGATCGAGTTGTCGGTCGCCAACAATGTGCTTGGCAAGTCGGCGGGAACGCTCAAGCCGCAATTCTTGAACTACATGGCCAACATCCGTGACAGAGCAGGAGCGGGTCCGATTATCAGAGTTGGGGGTAACACGCAAGACAGCAGTACGCTCTATGTCGACGGGCTGCCCAACGGAGAGACCATCGAGAAGATCAAGGTCGGACAAGACAAGTATGGGAACGCTATCAACACTCCTGTCATCAACTTCTCCCCCGATCTGTTCTACACCATGTCCAACATTACCTCGCTCGTCGGCGCGCAGTGGTACTTTGGAATCGCATTCAACGAGTCGGACGTGACCCAGTTGACGCACAATCCTCCAGTCGTCGCGGAATATGCCCAGAAGATCTTGGGCACATCGCTCCGTGGACTCGTCGTTGGCAACGAGCCGGACTTGTGAGTGCTACACTCCTGCTGGGCTAACATCCAGGTATGTCCGACACAATCACCGGCCAGAGGGATGGGGTGTTACCAATTACGTTGACGAATACAACCTCGTCACGCGCGAGATTCTCGACTCGAATGTCCTTCTCAATACTACCGCTTTCGTTGGTCCTTCGCTCTGCTGTGGAGTCGATGGTTTTTTCCTCAACGACGTCCTCAATGCGGGGTATTTGAGCGAAGAGAACTCGCCGCACATCGCTCACCTCACTGTGCAGTCTTACCCGACCAACAACTGTCAACTTGGTGGGAATATCATCAACGCTCAAGACATCTTTGCCGACTTCCTCAACCACACATCAGCTGTCTCCCTCACCTCTGCTTATGCCAACGACGTCGCTACAGTCCGAGATGCAGGAAAGGAGATTATGATGATGGAGATGAACTCGGCTTCGTGTGGAGGGTTCGCCGGTTTATCCGACAGCTTTGGAGTCGCCATGTGGTAAGTTGAAAGCCTTGCACGAGGGACGTTTCGCTCATCTCAGGATGACCGACTGGGCTCTTCAAATGGCTTACTATAATTTCTCGAGCGCACTGATGCACGTTGGAGGTCAGAATGTGTACTACAACGTCAGTCAGTCTTCAGTCTGGTTTGGACTGCAATCTGATATTTTAGCCGTTCACTCCACCGCCTACCACATACAGCAGCTTGTACCAGTGGACTACTGGGTCCGTCTACTACCCTACCTTGGTGGTAGCCGAAGCATTCGGCAAGTCTGGAAACGCACGAATCGTCGATCTCAACGCCGACCAAGCCAACATCTACCACCCAGCTTACGCAATTTACGAGGGTGACACACCTGTCCGACTCGTCTTGTTCAACTTCATCTCGGACGAGTCCGGAGCGTCCAACTTGCAAGTCAATGTGAACCTCGCTGGAGCGCAGATCGCCGGCAGTGTCTCTGTGCGATACTTCTCCGCTTCGTCAGTGTCGGAACAATACAATATCACTTGGGGCGGCCAGACCATGGGCTCGTCATTCTCTTCCGATGGACGATTGCATGGTGAACTGCAAACGGAGACTGTTCAGTGTAACGACGGGACGTGTGCTATCAATGTTCCCGCCCCATCGATTGCCCTGGTCTTCCTCACTCCCGAGGCGATGACTGAGTCGAACGCGCCAGCCGACGTCAAGGCTTTCACCACTACGGTCGTCGGAGAGGGTTCAGCGACTGTCGACGTAGGCTCTTTGGAGACCAGCAATGGTAAAGATCCAAACATCATGGGCAGTACGAGCAAGGGCAACCGAGGAAACTCAGGACAAAAGGTCACGGTTGGAGCGATCTCTACCGTTATGGCTGCGATCTTTGCGTCGATGCTCATTTTGGCGTAAGGCTGCCTGGGGGAGTGTTCCGTGTTTGCGCTGGGGGCCGGCGTCGTTTCAGAAACGAACATATCGACGGGATTGTGGTGCAGGAGGGAGGAACGGACAAGTGGGTTTGAGGCTGGGAATCGCAACATCAATCACATCATAACGCATTTCATTATACCTGTAAGGGATCATTTCGCCGCTGTTCTGGACAATCTCGACATCAGCCGCTACAACATCTCAATTTTCCACAGTCTATAGGTTCTCAGGTTATCCCGTCAATGACAATCTCCCGCGATCACATTAGATTGTGGGCTGTAGCCATAATAGCTTTTATGCATGTCGTGCACATCGTTTACGGGACCAGGAGGACGGAGGTAGACTGAATCGCTTTCCGAGCCGGATCTTGACAAAGGTCGAAGATCGTCCGTCACCAAAACGAGGCGGGTCGGTCTCGTGCAGGTGTACTGTTAGACAGATAAGGGAGGGTACTTTGTGTCTCGACGGCCAGTCCATGTGCCCACTGTGATGACTGTAGAGATGCCGCCTAGTGAGACTGTTCAGCAGCTTCAGCTTTCTGTGCAACCCGACCGCAGGCTTGAGCAAAGGTACTTGATGTTTTGAGGCAGGACCATCAGACTTTCGCGCTCAGGTGTTAGGCACGAGTCACAGGGGGTTTGGGTGAGCGGAGGTGGATGATGCTGAGACGCCCTTAGAGACCTCGCCTGTTGTGTGAGACGCATGAGAGTGAGCCCTGATGGTGACTGCGCGGACGTCCTGGCCTGTCGTCTCTCTCTCTGTACAATCTCTCTCGGTATGCGGACCGGAGTGGTGAGCCGGTTGGTGATAATCCCCTGCTTTGCTCTTCGGATTAAGTCGGGGGTGTACCACGTGGTTTTTACCGGTTCAGTCTGAACCCCCCCCCTGGTTTTGTATGTATTCCCAAGTTCCTGTATCTTCAAACCTCGCCTATTGAATTTCAAGCGGGCATCATCGAAAAAGTCGTATCCCCTAGTCACCGTTTACATAGTCAACCCCTCCATTCCATAGCGGACCACACTACTCACCGGTCAAGCTTGTATATTACTCCCTCCCCCTTCTATCGTCGATAAGCTAGCCCCCTCACACGCTAGCTGTATCAGTCGATCCAACCTCCTCCACTCGTCCAAAGGTCAATCTTTCCGAAACCCTCGATCCAACGATCGGTTTTAGCTGGAACGACTCGATCCTCTTTTCGCTTATATCATGTCCGACGCTCCGTCCGATGTCAAGCCCGTCGAGGCTGTACAGACCGATGACAAGGTCGCCGAGGTCAACGGAGATGTGGCTCAGAACGAGGAGGAGCAACAGCCAGTCGAGGACGTTGTTCAAGGTACGTCTGCCTCGTTTGTCGCACAACCCAGCCACGCCCAGAGACTGACCCGATTTCACAGTCCCTCCCGTCACCATCCAAATCATCACTCCGACCAGCTCTCGAGCCCTGCCAAAGACTCAAGAGTCTCTCAGCACCTTGACCCTCCTCCCGCAAGCTCACGAGACCATTCAGGAGCTCAAGCTCGCTGTGAACGAATGGGTCGGAGGATATTGGCTCGGCCCTTACTCGCTTCGAATCCCCAAGGGAAAAGGACGAAAGTCGTCTCAAGAGGGAGAGCAGGAGGCTGCCCAAGTCGGAGAGGGCGACCGATTGAGCGAATGGCTCGAGGTCGGAGACGTCTTTGCCGGATTTGAGGACAACGAGGAACGAGTCTTGGAAGTCGTTCGAGGTGCGTCTATCGGTGTTCGCCCACCTCGTTGATTCTCGCACCGCTGACAATCTCAGAGCCATACACCGAGCTCTCGGCTCGTCAACACGTCCAACGTCTTCTCGAGCTCATCGCTCCTCCGGGCACCTCCACTTTCAGCCTCGCCAACCCTCTCGGCTTGAACCCCGGTTCTTCCATCTTCGAGTCGATCCGGGATGGAACCGCCTCGGAGCCCGCTTTCGAGGAGGTCGAGGTCGCCCTAGCTGGCAAGAAGACCAAGGGAAAGAAGGAGGTCGTCAAGGTCAAGAAGGAGGCTCAACACCCCTTCGCTGACTGGAAGGACGGCGCTGCCGCCCCGAGCTTGAGCAAGATCCCCTTCTCCCAGCCCCCCCTGGAGGCCTTGCCGTGCTTGCGAAACATTCAGGTCTCGCCGTTCAACCCCCCTCCACCACACCTCCGACAGAAGGGTCACCAGCTGTACCTCCAAGTCTCGACTCTTGAGGGCGAGACGCACACCTTGATCTGTACTTCCCGAGGGTGGTACGTCTCGAGCTCAAACGTCAACACCTTTGACCCCACCCCTCGATCCGACGGCCCGATCACCTACACCCACTCTGTCATCGACCTGTTGCACTCCATCTCTGCTCAGTTCTCCGAACGTCTCGGCCAACTGCCCCCACTTTCCACCACTCCCCCCGCGCTCGAGCCGATCTCCACCGTCCCCATCCCGCAGGCCGAGCCGGCTTACCCCTTCCTTGCTTCGGTTCCCAAGCCTTCCGTCGTTGGCGACATTGTCAGATCCCAGATCGCTTACTTGCACACTGGAGCCTTGTCGGCCGACGCGCTGGACGGCGCTCGTGACTGGAACGAGGAGATTCAGGGCATCAAGGAACTGCCGCGAGGTACGATGCAGGAGCGAGTCCTGAGGGAGAAGATGGCCCAGAAGACGTGGGCCGAGTTCACCGCCGCTTCGGTGCGATGTGTCCTTGCCGTGGCCCGAGGCGACGTGCCCCCGCTGAACCCCAACGAGGACCCCAGCGCTCATATGTTCCTCGCCTCGAACATCTTTGTCACCAAGGCTGTCGACTCCATCGATGCGTACTCGCACCTCGGCGGCGACGCTGCCGCTCACGTCTCCCACGGAAAGGACGCCGAGGGAGTCCGATTGCTCAACAAGCTCGATGTCGACGGAGTTCACTTGCTCGGACACACCGTCGTCGACTGGGCCGGTGAGCGATGGGTCTGTCAAAGCATGCTCCCTGGAATCTTCTCCCGACCTCGTCAAGAGGACGAGGAGGTCGAGGCTGGCAAGCAGTCCGAGGAGACTGATGGCAAGAAGGAGGACTGGGTCGAGGTCTCCCCGGCCAAGTCGTCCAAGAGCGTCGAGGCAAAGGAGGAAAAGGAGACTGGAGAGTCCGAGGAGCCCGCCGAGAACCCTCTGATCATTTACGGTCTCGACTCTGAAGCTGTCACCTCGATCCACTGGGACGCCGCTACGCACAAGGTCATGTCGAAGATTGCTACTGCGCAACGACTGGCCGCCCACGAGATCAAGGACGGCTCTGGAAAGTCTTACGAGTTCCATGCGTCTGCCGAGGTCAAGGGACTCCGAGGAACTGATGGACGACGATACCTTCTCGACTTGCCTCGACTCTCGCCTGTCGATGTCGAATGGCTTGAGAAGGACATTGACGGAAAAATCATCGGCTCGGAGGACGCCGCCGAGACTTACCCTCACCGAGTCGTCCTGCTCCGACCGGAGCTCGTCGAGACGTTTTGGGAGAGCGAGCTCAAGCGATGGGCCAGGGAGATTGCCGCGAAGAAAGCCAAGGACGCCGACGCTGCCAAGGCGGAGGGCGAGGAGAAGCAGGGCGAGAGCTCGACTACGGTCAAGGAGGAGGCGAAGACCGAGACTGATGGCTTGGACGAGGACACCAAGGCGTCCCCGGCTGCCAGCGCTGCTGCTGCCCAACGGGCAGAGGCTGAGGCTCCCTTGGACGCTTCGATCGACTCTTCTTCCCTTGCGGCCTTCAACCTCCGTCTGAACCCCGATGCCTTTGTCGACCAAGCCCCCTCCAAGGGTGCCGACGAGGGCACTGCGTATGTCCCTTCGAAGATCACCGACGAGTCGGACCCGTCTGTCAAGGCCGTTCGAGACGCTTCGGTCTTCTTGCGACAGGTTGCCATCCCGGCTGTCGTCCTCGATGTCCTCACGGGCAACACCTCTGGCATTATGGATGGAGCGAGCTTGAGCAAGCACCTTCACGGACGAGGTATCAACATTCGATACCTCGGTCACCTCGCCTCTACCATCGACTCTTTCGCTGCCGGACCCGATGGCGAGAAGCGAGAGTCGGGCCACCTCACCGCTCTCAAGGGCATTGTCGTCCACGAGATGGTCTTCCGAGGAGCTAAGCACGTTCTCCGATCTCTGCTCGCTGGTCTTGCTGCCGAGCACGCCTCGTGCGCCGTTGCCCATTTCCTCAACTGCCTCTTGGGCACCGAGTTCAACGCGTCCCCCAAGGCGACCTACGAGGACTTTGACCTCGGCGAGAGCACTAGCGAGCCCGCGTACACGAAGCTCACCCCGGAGTCTGTTCGAGAGGCTATCGCCAAGGAGATCCAGACCCGATACCGGTGGGCTTTGCCATCCGACTTCATTGAGAAGGACTTGAAGAAGAGGCAGATCCTCCGAGAGATCGCCATGCGAACTGGATTTCAACTCGTCCAGCAGGACTATGCCTTTGACAAGACCGAGGCCGAGGCCATCAACAGCGAGGAGGACAAGGAGAACAAGGTTGCCGCCCAACCCAAAGACAAGAAGGACAAGAAGAAGAAGCGAGCGGTCAGCCCGCAGGTTCGAAAGCACACCTTTGAGCCGTCTGATATCCTCGCCCTGGTGCCTATTGTCCGTTCGACTGCGCCTACCTGCACCGTCGCCGAGGAGATCTTTGACACTGGACGAGCGACCATCAACCGTGGGTCCATGGACTTGGGTCTCGAGTTCCTTCTCGAGTCGGTTCAGCTGTACGAGAGCATTCACTCTGTCATCCACCCCGAGGTTGCTGCGGCGTACAACCAATACGCTTCGACCATCCACCAGCTTGCCCGGATCAAGATCCAGCAGATGGCCGCTGAGAACGGAGACCCTGAGCAACCGCTTGGATTGGACGTCAACACTGCGATCCGACTGCAACGACAAGCTGTGATCATCGCTGAGAGGACCCTTGGTGTCTACCACGCCGACACTTGCGCCTACTACTTCAACCTGGCCATGCTCGAGAACCTCGAGGGCAACGCGCAAGCCAGTCTGCGATACTTCCGACATGTGTTGAACATGTGGGAGATTATCCACGGACCCGGCCACACCGAGATCAACACTGTCCTTGTGAGTATGAAGGGTGGAGCGGGAACAGAGCTAATCCCAGTCTAACGCCGGTGTTGTCCTCCAAGCTCTGTCCGAACACCCTCTCTCGTTGACTTTGCTGCTCGCTGCTCACAAGTCGACTTCTGAGCTCTTCGGCGCCGAGCACATCCAAACTGGACAATCTCTCCACCAGCTCACCCAAGCTCACTTCCTTGCTGGCGACATCCCCGCCGCCTTGGCCGCCTCTGAGCAGTCCATGGCGATCTTCGAGAAGAGACTTGGTGCCGAGCACGTGCAGACCAAGGAGGTCGCTCGAAATGTCGAGCTCCTCCGAGCTGTGGTCGAGAATGTCGAGCGACAGAAGGTTGCTGGTGCTCAAGCACGAGAGCGACAACTTGAGCGACTCCACGCCGCTCAGGCGCGTGTTGGCGGTTCGTCTGTCAAGCGACGCCTCGGTTCCAACATCCCCACGACCTCGGCTGGACAAGCTGGAGCTGCCGGCCCTTCCACTACGACCGCCCCCGCCGCCACTATCCCGGCTGCCGATGCTGCCGCTGCTGCCGCCGAGGCTTCGCGTATCGGCGAGAAGGGACACCTCGACGTCGACGAGCTCGTCAAGTTCATCCAGGGTGGACCTTCCAAGACCTCTGGACGGGGTAAGAACGCTTTGAGGGGAAAGAGGAGGACCGGAGCGAAGCGATAAATTTTGGTCGCAAAGGTTGGGGACGACTAGCGGACGAACCGAAGAAGATTGGCAAAGGGGATCGATCATTAGCATGAACAAACATCTATTCTTCCTTGGCATTTGGTAGCATATTCCTTCTGCAAAAAACACTACTCTAATGCATCCATGGTTTGAGATGAGCGAGCGATGAGGGAAGAGCGCATCAAGAGGGGATGGATGGAGGTTGCAGAAACTACGGCCCATGGCGTCATGATGAGGTTTTGAGCGGCGAGCCATTCGCCGATCATTTCAACCTCTGTCGGTCTTAACACCTAGGCATCGTTGTTCTGTCTCCCACTGGCATCGGCCGTCACTTCATGTTCCAGAGCTTGAGTAGGAACTTTGCAAGCATGTCGCAAACGCCTAAATGGATCTACAAGATCTTCCCCCACTCATCCGTGGACCCCAGGTGAGTCGGATCCTTGGCAGGCTGAACGTGTCGTGTGGAAGGACGTTTTCGGGTACTGACAGTCCTCACAGGTACACCTTCCCCATCCCGATCCCTGCTTCCCACACCTTCTTCCTCTCCGAGGTGGACTACAAAGACGGGTTTGTCCACCTTTCGACGGCGGAGCAAGTGCCAGGGACGTTGGACCGGTTCTTCGGGGACGTCGAGAGCGTCACGCTCTTGCGGCTCGAGCTGGACCGAGTGGCCGCGTTCAAGAGGATACGATGGGAGGAATCGTCTCATGGCGGGAGTGAGTGGTCTGGTCCAGTACCCACATGGCGAGCGGCGTCGTACATGCCGAGGAGGCGGAAGGCGTGGGCGGAGCTGATGCGTTAGAATACCCCCACTTGTTCGCTCATCTCGAGGGGGAGAATGTGGAGAGTTTCAAGGATGTCCGCAAGGGCCCGGGGGAGAAGGGGTGGGCGGAAGCGCTCGCCAAGCCGGAGATCAAGGAATGGCTGGTGTAGAAGGGAAGGGGTATTCGTTGGGCAGACGGATGATGGACCGCCCGGTCGGAAGCAGGTGACGAGAAATTCGAACAATGGGAGTCTCGACGGCGATCCTCGTGGTGTGAGCGCCAAGTCGGTCGACCAACCCAGAGGTATGGCACAAACACGATCTGCATGCAACGATACATGGCGTGCTAAGCAGGGTGGAGTTTCCCGTCACGACGACCTGCTTCTGACTGTGGCCCGCCTCTGAACTTTTGCCAGCTGGTCCCTACGACTAGAGCCAACTGCCTGTCACCATTCCAGCCTTGACTGAGGCGTCGCCCGCTGTTCCAGACCCACAGTATGAGAAGCAGGAACCTCCTCCCTTGGGGCTACGTACAACCAGACGGCTCGTGTGCCCGACCTATTACCTATCTTGCGTCCCGTACTCTACGGCTCTTCCTGATGTCCTAGAGATGCAGTCCCCGCGCACCCAGGATCTGCCATGAACGACACTGCGAGGGGCCCCGACACCTCATGACTGTATGACTCGGACACGAGAGAGGTCTGTCGGAATGAGTAAGCTTTCCGAGCTGGAAAAACGCCCTCACTGGCTACTGAAGACGACCGAATAGAGCTCCCCGCATTGCTTCTGGAAGAGTGCCGTCCCTTGTGCTCTGCCATTACGTGACGGCAGAGCGGCAGAGTAGTGCAGGGAGAGACGATCCGGCTCACGTATTCGACTGCCAGTCTGCAGGTCCCCTCACTAATTCTATTGCGCACCCCGTCAGCAGTCGCATGACAGCCTCTCGACGAGTCTCCGCCGCTCCACTATCGGTGTGATACGGCTTGCAACAACCCGAGGCGTTATCTCTATGAAAAGGCATCGGATAGAGCTGTCTTTGCTACAGACGGAAGGGATTTGGGATCAGCTTGGCTGGATCAGTTGGTTGGCGGCCGCGAGCCTCAGATGGAGTCGCCTTTGGTGGTAATGGGAAGAGACACGGGATGAGCCAGCTCGAAAGGTTAGGTGGTGGTCTCGAGCCACAGAATGAAATGTTGCCCTTCGCGATGTCAATGTCAAGAAGGTCAAGGGTAACAGGTAATCGTTGGCAGGTGCCGATCTTCGACCTAGCGATCTTTCCTTCCTACCATGTCCTCGAGACCGCTTGGCCTGGATGAGTTTTAGGATGCAGCGAGATGTGATCGGTGTGTTAGCGATGCGGCGACACAGGTAGAGCAGCAGCGCAGTCCACAGCGACACTCTTCCAGTCCCACGGACCGCTCGCGCGGGACAAGAACCCAGACATGTCCGCAAGGACTCCCGTTTGAGCCGCCAGAAAGCGAGTAAAGCCGCCGCAACGCCATATCCAACGCAGGCAGCATTTCCGCATGCGACGGCAAGACACCATTCGTGTGCAAATCATGCCATAAGCAACCGGTGACAGCCTGTCAAATTGATCGCCAAGACGAAGGTTCCCCACAACGATCATGGGGCGAGCGGGCCAGGAACCTATAGCTTCCGCTCTGCCTTCTTGGCAGCTCGTGTGCCACATTCCGTGGCTTGTCGCAACATCTCCGGGGGAGCTCGTTGAGATTCCGCGGTGAAACCAATATAGGGAGAAGTTCCGAAACGTCTCGCCGACTACTGGAGACCGTTCCGTGTGAAAATCGGCCAACGAAGTGATAAATGCCCAACGTCTGGGGTTCTGAACTCCAAACCGAGATTCCAAGCTACGGGACGACGGACCGAAATTCGGCGCCATGGGAAAAATGCCCCTTGGCGCGGGTTAGCGAGGGGATCGCGAGTACATTCGAGGTGCCCCTGCGGAACGATGCGGACAGCCCAAGAAGTGGGGTGCAAGAAAAGCATGGGGTTGCTGAATTCATAGCGGGACGATTCGAAAATGCGCTTGTAGCAGGCAAATAATGTCCAACCCCCCCCTGGTCAGCTGCGAGCACAAGCGCCAGGGACCGATAGAGGGGTATGTAACCCCGTCTGTCCCTATTGTTTTGAAATGCCCAAAGGGAGGGAAAAGTGTCGAAATACACCTAAAACGCCCCTTTGGTCATTATTTGACCCGATAAGCGAATTGCTTTCGCTAGTAGATCCCGGACCTCGTCCGGGGTTTTGGCACACGGGAACGTATTGTCACAGCGGGACTCTAGTGACAGGGGTAAGGAGAAATCAGGGGTATCCAGAATTTCAGTCCCGGGGTTCGCTTACCAGGAGATTGTCACAGAGTTCGACATGCCGCTACGATTTGGCGTGAATAGGATGGGAATCATCAGGCCGCGCCTGGCGGAGTTCGGAACTTCCCCGAGGATGGCGGAGGGGTTTTGGGACGCATTTGTGGCAGTCTGGCCGTCACCTGTAAAGAGGCAGCGAGACTGTTTTAGTGTAGGTCATGGCAAGAACTGAGCGCGGGCTTGATGGAGGGAGAGACAGCCTTGCGAGGTCGAACAGAAATCCCTCATAACATCCGGAAAGAACGTGTGAAGCCGCGACGGACGGTGCGGACAAGAGGAAGAAGGACATGACCGTGGCTAGACCGCTCTCCGCGGTCTCGTTTGCAAGATTATAGTGCCATGCTCGCTCACTATCACGACTCGTGGCTCTACCGGTCGATCGAAGGCCGACAAACACGCTTGTGTGCAGAGTCTCTCTCCTCGCTTGACCCAGTGATCAGTCATGTCGGTTAAGTAGCTTGGAACCCTCCATATGGCCTGCCGGCGGTATGCACGTCCAAAGACCATCAATGGCGTCATGGCCTGTTAACACCGCGGTGATCGCGCGCCTTTTGGAGCGCTTTGGGTGAATAATCAGAAGCAGGACATGCCAACAAACAAAACAAACAAACAAGCATGATTTGCGTGTGCATGAGCTTGAATAAAAAACGACGCAGACAAAGTCTCATCGCCGAGGCTGATCTATCAAGACCGCCGCCGTGGCCGCGGACGATGCAAACGCCAAAGGGTGTAATTACGATGAGCCCGAGACAACAAACACCACTCTATATGAGGAGACACGTCTCCCAAAACAGAAAACTGGCCAGGGTCGTTATCTGACGCTGAAATAGAATGTGGAATTTTCCTTTTTTTTTTTCGACAGCAGACAGACTTCGGCGATAGCCGAGTGGGTCTATGCGCAGCTGACTGGAGGACGTTGTTAGACAGACTGGGCCATGAGCGAGGATGCAGAACATACGTGTGAGGTGCTTCAGGTCTACGATGCATCTCTCTGCCGCTGCTTGGACGACCCAGATGCGATCAGCCTGCTGCATCATCGCCATAGCTTGGAGGTTTGAAGCCCCACCTTTGAATGGAGTCTCCGTCTGGAGATAAGACGAATCGCCACTAAAACCATTTCGCCGGTAACTCCGTAGGTCGGGCCTCCCAGAGCCGCATGCCGTGAAGGGAGTTTAATAATCGCTCATCCGACGGCTGATTGGCTCACCAAATGCGACATGTCCTATTCGTCCCACTTGCGGCCGAGCTACACGGGACGCAAGAGGTGGGGGGCCCTGCGATTGCCGCATGGGTAGGCGATAAAAGGGGTTTGAGGAGTATGCAGGGGGTAAAAGGGGCTCGTCAGTGGCAGATTGAGGTTAGTCGTCGGTTTGACCAGGGCGACCGATACAAACAACACGATGGGAGGATGGGATATGGTCGGACGGGGGGGACGCTAGATAGTTGTGCATGTGTGCGCTGATAATGCTACCCAATCCGAGATTAGTGCAGAGCAACTATGCATGAGGATGTCCGATCTCGTACACGGAAGGTCTTGTTGCGTCTTGGCGGTGGATGGGATGCCCGCCCCTCGGCGAGGTGAGACTTTTGGTTGTAGTAGGCAGGTTGGCAGTTTGGCGAACTCTCACTCTGCTCGTCGTACGCGGACACCGGAGGATGATGTGGGATGTGAAAACTACCCAGCTGGACCCTTAGCGATTTTTTTTTTTTTCGTTGCGAGGGTGGGTTCTGCCCCCTTGGCTCCCCTGCCTTCGTCTCTGACCCTTAAGCTACGTAATCTGACAGTGGCCGAGGTGGTTGACCTCTGATGTTACGCTGGATGGGCCAAGTCTCCAGGTCTGATGATCCAATCAAAATCTCAATTTCCACTCAACCCACCCCATCCGATCCAACCGACCCCTGTTACTCTAGAGCCAACATCCCCCCCCCCACCCCGTTTCCCGAACCATTCAAAACATCCCATCCCCCTCTTTCATCTCTACTTCTTTTTCCTCCCTCTTCTCCATCTCTTCTCTCAACGCAAACCGCTACTCTTAGCAACCCAGCGTCCCCCCCCCCCTTTCTCCTCCTTTGTACTTTCGAGTCCATAGCGAGCGCAGTCTGCCTCTTCGAACCTATTCAGCTTCGTAGCAGACTCAGCCCAACTCTCGCTTCCTGGCAACCAAACAACCTTTCCCCCCAAACCCACTTTTAATCCTACCCGCTCAAACCGTTACTTTTGTGACGAACGAGTCTTTAATCGTCCTAGTTGCTTATAGACTGGACAGCCCCCCCCTTAATTTTCTTATAAACCTCCTTTAAACCACTTCGAACCCCACCACCCAACATGTCTGCCGAAAACGAGAAGGTCGGACATTCCGAGGAGGTCCCCACCAAGTGAGTCACCACCATCAATCATGCGTACCTGCAATCACTCGCACCATCAATCGTTTCCTAAAAGAGCTCCACTGACGTCCCAGGGAGACCGTCGGAACCGCCCCGGTCGGTAAGCTAACCTTGTTTATACGCTCCACCCACTTGAGTCTAACATGCCAGCCACCGAGGAGGCCGCCGCTGAGGAGCCCATCAAGAAGAAGAGAGAGTACAAGGACATGGAGGAGAAGCACGAGGGCGATCTCCATGCCAAGGTTGACATGAACACTGTGAGTCGTCGTGACCGTGGTTTCTTTCCGATACCGAAATTCCACCTTTTCTCCTCCACCGTGCTATTTATACCTCGAATCGAATTTCCTTTTTTTTTCGCATTCAACTATCGATGCAATGCTGACATCTACAGATCCAGTTCACTGCCACCGATCTCTACGACAAGGACAAGGTCGACATCGAGCACATTGTCATGGAGGAGGTCTTCCAACTCCTTCAGTGTGACGAGCACGGTCTCACCGAGGCCGAGGCCCAGAACCGTATCGGCGTCTTCGGTCCCAACAAGCTCGAGGAGAAGAGCGAGAACGCTTTCTTGCAATTCCTCTCGTTCATGTGGAACCCGCTCTCCTGGGTCATGGAGGGTGCTGCCCTTGTCGCCATCGCTCTCTCCAACGGTGGAGGCGAGCCCCCTGACTGGCAAGACTTCGTCGGTATCGTCTTGCTTTTGCTCATCAACTCTACTATTGGTTTCATCGAGGAGAGGAACGCCGGTAACGCCGTCAAGGCTCTCATGGACTCGCTCGCCCCTAAGGCTAGGGTCAAGCGAGACGGTGCCTGGAAGGAGATCGAGTCCGCCGAGCTTGTTCCCGGAGACATTGTCGCCTTCAAGCACGGTGATGTCTGCCCCGCCGATGTTCGTCTTACCGAGGCTATCGATGTTTCCATGGACCAGGCCGCCCTTACCGGTGAATCTTTGCCCCAAGGCAAGAAGCTCGGTGACGAGTGCTTCTCCGGCTCTACCTGTAAGCAGGGAGAGTGCGAGGGTGTCGTCATCTCTACCGGTCCCAACACCTTCTTCGGTCGAGCTGCCACCCTTGTCGGACAGGACAACGACCAGACCGGTCACTTGCAAATGGTCCTTGCCCGAATCGGTTCTTTCTGTCTCGTCTCCATCGGTATCTTCGTCTTGCTCGAGATCCTCATTCTCTACGCCGACTTCCGATACTCTTACCGACGTGGTCTTAACAACATCCTTGTCCTTTTGATCGGTGGTATTCCCATTGCCATGCCTACCGTCTTGTCCGTCACCCTCGCCGTCGGTGCCCAGCAACTCGCCAAGCACAAGGCTATCGTTACCCGAATCACCGCTATCGAGGAGCTTGCTGGTGTTACCATCCTTTGTTCCGACAAGACCGGTACCCTTACCACCAACAAGCTTACCATCGACAAGGAGAACGTCAAGTGCTACTCCAAGTGGGACGTTGAGGGTGTCTGTCTCCTCGCTGCCTACGCTTCCCGAACCGAGAACCAGGATGCTATCGACGGCTGTGTCGTTGGAACTCTCCCCAACCCCGCCCAAGCTCGAGAGGGTATCAAGCTCATCGACTTCAAGCCCTTCAACCCCGTCGACAAGCGAACTGAGATCACCTACATTGACGAGCGTGACGGAGGCAAGCTCAAGCGAGCCACCAAGGGTATGACCGGTATCATCATCGACCTCGTTTCCCGAAACAAGACCAACGAGCTTGAGGACCAACTCGAGGCCGATGTCGAGGAGTTCGCCCGACGAGGTCTCCGAGCTCTCGCTGTCGCTTACGAGGACGTCAACGGTACTGAGAAGGACTCCCCCGGAACTGGATTCGAGCTTGTCGGTCTTTTGTCCATCTTCGACCCTCCCCGATCCGACACCAAGCAGACCATCGACGATGCCATGGCTCTCGGTGTCAAGGTCAAGATGGTTACCGGTGACCAGCTCGCTATTGCCAAGGAGACCGGTCGACGACTCGGTCTTGGTGACCACATGTACCCCGCTAAGGTTCTCAAGGACGGTCCCGAGGCCGGTGGAAAGCACGCCAACCTCGACGAGATGATCATGGACGCCGATGGTTTCGCTGGTGTCTTCCCCGAGCACAAGTTCGAGATTGTCAAGCGAATCCAGGGTCTCGGTCACTTGTGTGCCATGACTGGTGACGGTGCCAACGATGCTCCCGCTCTTTCCCGAGCTAACGTCGGTATCGCCGTCGAGGGTGCCACTGACGCCGCTCGAGGTGCCGCCGACATCGTCCTTACCGAGCCCGGATTGTCCACTATTGTCCACGCCATCTACGGATCCCGAGTTATCTTCCAACGTATGCGAAACTACGCCGTCTACGCTTGTGCTGTCACCATCCGAATTGTCGTCTGTTTCGCTATCATGGCCTTCGTCTGGAAGTTCGACTTCCCTTCGTTCATGGTTCTTATCATCGCCGTTCTTAACGATGGTACCATCATGACCCTCTCCCTCGACCGAGTCTTGCCCTCTACCACCCCCGACTCTTGGGATCTTGCTGAGGTCTTCGCCTACGGTATCGGTTACGGTCTTTACCTTTCCGCCTCCACCATCGCCCTCTTCGCCGTCATGCACCACACCGACTTCTTCGAGAACAAGTTCGGCGTTGACCCCATCTCCCGAGTTGACGTCAACGACTACGGAGGACACATGGTTATCTACCTCCAGGTCGCCATCATCTCCCAGGCTCTTATCTTCGTCACTCGATCGCACGGACCTTCTTGGACTGAGCGACCTTCTTACGCTCTCATGGGTGCCTTCTGTCTTGCTCAGCTTATCTCTTCCATCATCGCCGCCTACGGAGACTGGGGCTTCACCCTTGTCCGAGGAATCTCCGGTGGATGGATCGGAATCGTCTGGGTCTGGAACATTGTCTGGTACTTCCCCCTCGACCTTGTCAAGTTCGCCCTCAAGAAGTCGATCATTGCCTACCTCCAGAAGCGAAAGGCTCGAGCCGTCCCCGAGGCTCTCGTCGACGAGAACGGAGAGCGACTTGTCCGAACTGCTTCCCGACACGAGTCCCTCTACTCCAACCGAACCTCCTTCCTCAGCCGAGCTGCCAACCGACTCAAGGGTGGAACCAAGGTCTCCATGTCCAAGAACGAGCTCCAGAGGTTCTCCTCCATCCAGGCCCAACAGTCTGGTGCCGCTCTTCAGCGAGCCTCTTCCCGAGCGGCTTAAATGCCTGATCGGGTTTCCTAGTCTTAACTTCCGACACTCCTAATAGAGGACAATCCCCATACGCCATCTCTTCTCCCATCTAGCGTAGTCCTTCATAGCATGACCTACAAACCTTCATCCTCCTCTTCTTCTCGCAGACCTCTGTTTATTTCTTAATCATTTTCGAGATTGTCTTCAGCATCGTATGCAGAATCGATCCGGTTAGAGCAATATTGATCTGCTGCACTTGACTCGCGTGACTCGATTGACCTGCATTCACAAGGCGAATTGGCGTCGAGACTGCTAAAAGCAACTACAAGCAACTGAGAGTGACTGGTGCCTGACTGGCTGATCAAAGTGGCGGCGAGCGTTGACGATTGCAGGGTGCTTGGAACGGGTCACACCCTCGCCGCTCCTGGCGTCTGCGATGACTGACAATCTCGCCTTGGTCTATCCTCGTCGTCGGGGTGTCCCCGACAATGACGACAGCGTGATACGCACCGTCGTGAGTGAACGGCGGATGATGCTCGTCAGGACAGTCGACACCAGGGGTGCGCTCACCCCTCCCGTTTGCTTTTGGGCGAGATAAGAGGACTGGTCCGTGCTCAAAGACACTTGACGACCAAAGGACCGTTTTTTTAGCCTGCTGATCAGGGGTAACCATGACAACCAGCACACGCACACGCACACGCACACATGCAGACCCCAAACCCGTAACCAAGCACCGAAAAGCCTTTCGTTCCCACCTCTGACATCCTTCACATCGCTCACCTTTCACTCCCTTCCTCACAACCCCCACAACCTGGAGGGTCACTCATCTCATACCTCTACCTACCCTTCCGCGCTGATTCGGATAATCAGTCTTCAATCCCATCTGGCCTCTGACCCTCGTCCCACTCCAAGCCTTATCAGCTGAATCGAACAATGAGCTCTTCACCTCTCACTCCCGTCGCCCTCACCCCGGTGTGGACCACCACGGGGAGGGTCAGGAAACCCGTACAGCATTACGGGGAAATGGTCGATTCGGACGACATTGAAGTTTCCGAGGGAGAAGACGAAAAGCATCCACCCGCGGAAGAAAAGGATGACGAGTCGTATGGGAGAACGATGCAGGAGTTGTTGGAGGAGCAGGAGGAGGAGAAGAGGGAGGAGGAGCAATATGGGCTTGGGAGCATGGTCGAGGATGAGAGTGACGCAGAAGAAAAGGTCAGCTGAAAAGTGGCTTGAGTAAGCTGACAGTGTAGCCGAGGAAGAAGGCAAAGGTTGTCAAGGAAAAGGTGAAGGAAACGACAGATTCGAAGAGCACGACCAAGGCGAAAAGTCCTGCCGTCAAGGTCAAAGCCCGGGCGAAAGCTTCCAAGTCGACAAAAGCAACCAAGCCCTCCTTTCCGAAAACGGAGAAGAAAGCTGTCCTTCCCTCGGCAGTGGACAAGGTCGTCAAGAAGATTGAGCTCAAGAAGGTCGGTGGCGTCTTTTGCTGGAGGATAGTGTCAGAGAGAGCTTATACGCAGGCGACCGGGAAGAAGACGGCGAAGAAGCAACTCTCTTCTGTGGATCGTACCGATACAATCGAGGGAGACCAAGGCGATAGTGGGGGAAACAACAATCCACCGGAGAAAGCGGTAAGAATGTCTGGCGGGAACGATAATCCTGGTGAGCGCTAACCTGACAGGACGGTAATAAAGTCAAAGTCAAAGCTAAGACGCCTCGTCCCAAGATGAAGCCCAAGGCAGCCTTCACTGCTGCTCCTAAGAAGATTATTCACCTTTCGAGTAGCGCTTATCCCACCGCCGGGTCCGTTGCACACTCCGGAACGAAACGCAAAGCGGCGATTGTGATCGGACCTGCTCGAAAGACACAGTCGGCTGACGCTTCCTCTGTCACCGGCCTGGATGCAAAGCCGGGTCAAAACACGAACCACGATGGTTCCAAGGGGGAACAGGATGATCATTCAGATTCTGAAGGGGCCATGAACAGTACCGCCACCTGTAACACCATCAATCAAGAGGAAGGAGCGGGCGGCAAATGGCAGATGGAATCGCCCCTCGACAACCTGAGCCCTGTCAGCGGTGAGGAGTCTGGAGCAGACTCGCAGTTGCCAGGGATTCTTTCGGGTAAGGAAGGACAGGTAGGCTGACTCCCGTCTTCCTCCAAGTCAAAGCCAATAGCCAGGTGGACACCGGAAACCCGGATAGGAAAGATGAACTTGACTCTGGACCTCGACCCTTATCCCAAACGGAAGAGGGCAACCCCGCCGAAAGTTCCAATTTCACCTCCGAAGACTCCAAAGGCGAAAAGGTATGGCGCTGTCTCATGCACCTCGACTGGTCCCCATCATCGCCGTTGGCGACGTTGACGTACAGGTGGAAGAGGATTCGAAATCCATTCCCTCTTGGCAAAGCTCTCAGATCCTTGCCTTCCCGTGGTCCCCCCCAAACAATGAAGAGGCGACCACCCAAATGCCTGAAGAGAAGCCTGTCAAGCTCAGCGGGATGGTGGTGAGTCTGTCCCCCGGACCAAATTGACGCGAAGACAGTGGAACTGACTCCTCCTCCATCGCGTGACCGCTCCCGCTCCAAATCCATGAACACGCCGGTCTCTCCAGTGAGTCATATGTTCCTCAACCTGGCTCTCTTGAGCTCCAGAGACTGCTTTTCACTTCACGGAGGACGATGTGCTGACAGACACAAAAGACCTTGGCCATGTCCTCCGCCGAGCCTAGGGAGGCTTCCGAGTGCTCCTCCCGACCCGGCGCAAAGAAGAAGCTGGCTCCGGCTGGAAAGGTCACGGCCCCATACCGCCTCGCCATCATGGACGCCCTCACGGATGCCAAGTACCTCAAGACGCTCGACTTCAAGTCCATCTCGCCTAATGATTCAGCCAAGCTCTCCCGCCACTGGCGCGAAGTGTTGTCCGCGGACCTCAAGGCTGCTTTCGGCGGGACTGGGGCGAAGGCGACTCGAGGAGGGCAATCCAGGATCGATTCGGCGACCCGTCTCCAGATCTGGAAACATGTTTGCGATGGGTACGAGAAAGCCGACTGGCAGGGTGCTCTCGAACGTGGTCAAGAGCGTGATGAGAGCGGTAATACCGCGCTTACGATCACCAAGCTCAAGCGCCACTTTCGCGATGTCATGAGGAAGGAGGGAGACAAGGCCATTGGCAAGTAGCAGGGCAGGAACGTTTGTGGCAGCGAAACTCGTCATTGTACATACTTAGACGAGGCGAGTATCCCTCCATGTCATCGAGCCGAAGATCTGTGTATCTGGAGTAGTATGTAGCCCATGTCATATGCAGCGTCGTCATCATCAAACCCTCATAGGCATCGCCGTCCGCATTCAGCAATCATTCATCTTTACCAGACGGTTCTCGCGTCCAGGCATTGGTTATTACAATATTACAGTCACGCACATTTCTGCCTTCTTTCCAAAACCCTTCTGCTTCTCCCCCCCCTCCCCCACGTTACCCTCTCTTCGATTGATGCGCACAGCGTTGACACTCGTGTGTTAAACTATACTTGAAATTTGTTTTATCGACAATCCCACCGTCCCCCTCGCCGCCCTCCATGAGCTCCTGCTCCATGCGAACCAACCGCCACTGCGAGTCCATGTTTGCTTGTACCAGCGACAGCCACCAGACCAGGACGCTTACTCCATGTCGACATCGCTCTGGCGTCTGGTCCGCATCCCCTCTTCATCCTCGTCTTCCTCCTCGTCGTCGTCCTCATCGTCGTCGTCCACCGCATTCTCATTATCCTCCTCCTGCTGGTCATGCATGGGATGGTCGGCAAGTGTTGAGATCGGCTGCATATTAGACGTCACACCCTATTGCAACGCTCAATGCTACTCACGAGAAGAGATTCTCCAGTGTAGGTGAATCCCCTGAAGTTCTCCTGGACAGAGCTCGTCAATGGCGATCCACCGCCGCCGGCCAAAGGCGGTCGAGATTGCTTGTTGATGGCCAGACCCGCGGGCTTCTGCATGTGGCTCGGCTTGCTCAAACTTCCGCCGGGACCAACATAAGAGTGACGAGGTTGCGAGCTCGACAGACCGTAATCCTCGTCCTCCCACGGTTGAATCCCAGCATCCTGCAGAGACGAGTTGGTGAACTCGGGATCAAAGTTGGCTACCGATTCGTCCGAGTCGACAATCGGTTTGAACGGAGGAGTAATCTGCTTCTTGTACAGCAAGTCCCAGTCGATCGACGAGAAGAATGGGTGGGCCTTCAGCTCGTCGGTGCCGTTTCGGGCGCCAAGTCGGTTGAGGGGGTTTCGGTTGAGCAGCTGACTGTCAGGCTTCCGACACGGTATTTCAATACCAAACTCACGCCCTTGACAAACTGCTTGCCATCATCGCCAATCACTGCATGTCAGCTGGAACCCTCTCAATCGTTTCAGCCGCAACATACCATGCTTGGGGAAGCGAATCTTGCCGTAGCAAATCAGTCGGTACATCTCCTGAGTGTGCTCCGCGTAGAATGGACTCCAGCCGCAGCACATCTCAAAGAGCAGGACACCCAGTGACCAGAAATCGACGTGCTTGCCGTATCCTTTCTCGTCAAGCAGGACTTCCGGGGCAAGGTATCTGACATCAGCTCGGTTCTCACGCAGCTCCCGAATGACTCACTCGGTAGTTCCGCAGAAGGTGTTGGTCAATTGATCATTGGACAAATCGGGCTTGGACAATCCAAAGTCACAGAGCGCTACATGTCCTGTAGCATCCAACAAGATGTTCTCGGGCTTCAAGTCACTATCCCGTTAGTCGGTCCGGTTGGCGTGTCGCAAAACTCACCGGTAGACAATGTTGTACTTGTGCAGATGCTCCAAAGCCAGGATAAGCTCGGCAATATAGAACCTCGCTCGGTCTTCGCTGAACCGACCCTCCTTCTGCAGATGCCAGAAAAGTTCTCCTCCGCACTTGTAATCGGTCACAAAGTACAATTCTTTCTCCGTCTGGAAGGAGAATTTCAGTCCGACGAGGAAAGGACACTCGAGGGAACGTTGTAGAATCTTCCGCTCTCCGATTGTATGCGCTACTTCCTTCTTGGCGACAATCTCCTTCTTCGAAAGAACCTTCATGGCGTAGATACGTCGAGTGTCCCGCTTGCGGACTTGGAAGACTCGTCCGAAAGTCCCTCGTCCGATCAACTTCAGGAACTCAAAGTCGGATGGCTTGAGATGTGCTTTGTTCTACTTGTCAGCATGGAGTAATGACGCAGGGTGTATGGTGACTCACTCGAAGGGCAGTGTAAGTCGCTTGGATCCAAATCTCTCCCGTCACATGCTCCTGGCCCCGAGTGGATAATTTGTACCAGCTATCGAGAGTGTAGCCGTCCTTGAGAACAGGCTTTATGTCCAACATGCCAAGGAACCCCTCTCCCTCTCGACTCCGGTCGTAGACTGAAACATGCAGGGCCGAGTTTGAGGATGTCAAGTCACTGCAATTTTAGCTTCCAGGTTGTGGTGACAGACACGACTCTTACAATGAGACCTCCTCTTTCCAGACCGGGTCGCCGGGACCGGGCTTTCCGAGCCAACTACCACCAGATGGCTCTTCCACGCGCGGAGTCTGAGCTCCAGAACCATCCTCCTTCTTCCCCTTGCCTCTGCCGACCGCCTCTGCAAACGCTCTAGTGATAGTTCCTACTCCGAGTCCACTCGCGCTCCTCGTGAGGTTTCCCGGTGTCATTGGCTGAGCCTGTGCCGTGGTGAAGGGCACGGCAGAGTGCGAGGCGACGGCGTGAGGTGGTCTAGATACAAACTCGTTCTGCTCAAATTGCATGACGACGTAAGGTTGAGGTTGTACATCTGAGCTGTGCGAAACGGCGAGTCCTCGAGCGGATATGAGCTTGACGGTGAGTAAGCCGCGGGGGGATTGTCCTGGGTGCTGCGGTGTCGATGTCCCGTCGTTGCCCTTGGCGAAGGCAGATGGGTCGGCGGCAGCTGGAGGAGAACCCCCGACTGGAGTCTTCGAGCCGTCCGACTTTGTCATTGCCTTGCGCATCTTGGGCGGCTCGTGTAATCCGAAGCCGATACCGGCGTTGTTGCCAACCGAATCACCTACGGTGACGCCCGTAGTGGGTTGACCCGCTCCGGGGGTACCGAGAGGGAGAGGCATGAATCCGTGCGAGGTGGGCGTACGCAGCCCGGACGGCTGGGCTGGGAAGGCAGGTGATCCGGATCGTTTCGCATCGAGCGTGAGGCCGGCGGTCGAACGTGCTAGACCTGTGGTGGGGGCCACAGAATCGAAGGGGTTGGTCTGGACGGAAGCTCGTGGCGTGGCTTGGTCAGCCGGCCCACCGAGGGTCGAGAACGAAGCGGAGGGCGAGAGAGTCGGCGAGGACGCGCCGGTCTCTTTGGTCGAGGGAGGTTGCTGAGATTGGGAAGAGGAGGATGAGGGCCAGAGTTGCTGTGGCGATCAGCGCATGTTCAAGCGTGTGTCGATGTATGCCTTTTGTATGGACGAAGCATTCATGGCAGGGTGGGGTGCATACCTTTACGCCCTTGAGCATGGTGGATAGACGATGGTAGGATTATACAGCGACGTGCTGAGAAAAAGCGAGTGGATTAGGATTCAGCCACTGATGACGATGGAGCGAGAATTGGTCGGTGAAGCGGGTGGGCGAGCAGACACGACTTGCAGTATCGTCCAGGATCGTTGGGGGTGTAAGGGGGAGGGCGGGATGTACAGGCGGTCTGAGATGCTGTGAGAATGGGATACAAGGAGACGAGCGATATTGGACGACTACGTATAGGTTGGGTTGTAAATGAGTCTGTCGGTGTCGACGATGGAGCCTGGAACCTGGTCGGTCCTATGCGAGTTGCGCTGCTGCAGAGAGACTAGACCGGGCGAGTCTTGTCCTGCCTGTCTGTCTGTCAGTGGCACCCGTTAACCGGCGGGACCTGGGCGCGTTCCAGACAGACCGGATAACGCCGCTCACCTAGGACAGTACTGCTGTCATGTGACTTTACGGCGTTTGGGAATGTGGCACCGCCGAGTATCACGTTGACCCCTCCCGCTTTCCCACTGCTACTTGCAGCCAAAGGCGCTATGCTTGGCTACAGGAGACTGGAGACAATAGAGTAGCGGGACGTCTTGTCAAGAGATTCTCGTACGCGGACAGACGACCTCATGTTGATGGATCATCTCCCTACATTGATTGATCGTCATCGTACGTCAATGCCGAGTTGGTCTTCATCATAGCACCATACATGCGAGGAGGAGATTCTGCGTGGATATAACTCAGTGCCGCGTGGTGAAGCATGTTTCTGAGAATAGTCCCCGATACAAACCTATCCCGCCAAGCTTCGACCGACAGCTGAGATCACATGTCTGTTTCATTCACGGTTCGATCTGCACCCTGGAGGAAGTTCCTCACTCTAGGCACGGTTTCTCAGCAGAAGGCGTCTCAAGCAGAGCCGGATGCCTGCGGGACCCACCAGCGTAGGCACATTGGTGAACCACCCGGAATCGAGCGATGCACATCGCCGTGTGTGCTGTGTGAAGCTTTGAACTGTGTGAAGAGCTTTTGAAGCGAAAAAAAGTGTGCTTCGATTCGCGGGAACGAAGAAAAGTCATAACAGCGCGATGCGTCATTCGCACACGACACGCTGCCTCCCTCGATACTGCCAAATGGAGAATCTCCAGCCTATATGGTTCATTTCACTTGGGCCCAATAAAGCCGCTGGCGAGCTGTGCTGAGAGCCGACAACACAGTGGGAAGGTTTTGAGGGCACTCGTCGTGAACTCAATGGCGTAACTATCTGTGCACCCCTACAATAGTCGTCACCTTATCACCTTCTCGCTAGAGATGGCAGACGACCTGGTCTGACGACGACAAGGCAAGCCGTACCGTGTGCCTCCTTTTCCCGATACGCAAGCCCGAAGAAGAGTTTATCCGAGCTTACCTGCCAGAGTGAAGCTATAGTCGAACGGTCAGGTTCTGATAAATAGGGTGCTGGGTGAACGAGGGTTGGGATGGTGATAGCTCAGACGTCTCTTTCGCCTGAATGCGCTGCCCAACCTCCGACTCGTCACCCGCATGGTTTGTACGATCGATACCAGTGTCACTCCCTGCCGCCCTGTTCCTTTCGTCATGCATGCACGCTTCACCCCAACCTTGTCGGCTTGTGCTGGCTTGGTTCACACGCGACTGATTTTTCAGGGCCATGACGAGGGGTGAGCGGCCAAAGCCGCTGTTGATTTCGTCCGGCAAAACTCTCAAGGGAGATGAGAGAAAGCCAAGCGACGGGGAGGCTGTGCATTCCAGCGTTTGTATAACACCATCGGAGGGGAGGGGGGGGGGGGGTTCATGAATGCGATTGGGACCAAGGCCTCTCTCCCGCCCCCACCCTGGGATCTGACCCGATACCCGCTGCTGTGTGACAAAGTTCGATGCTATCCACGAGACTACGTCTGTCAGAAGGAAAGGTTTGCGAGACGACACACGGTGTGAACCTATTCTTGGCGATCCCCCTGTCAACACGAAATCACTTGATCGAACGACTGCCCGACGTGTCCTTCCTGCCCGGACAGCCACCTTTCGATCAGTTGCCCTTCTTGACACTCTGCTCATAGACTCGGCTTGGCCTGCATACGAATAAGTAGAGAGCTTGGAGAACGACTCGTCTCGCAAACAGGCAGGGAGATCAGCACTATGCCTTTTGAAGAGCGATATACACCTGTCCCCGGCGTGGGTCCTTCGCCCGAGATGACACAGACTGGGAGTGGAATGGGCAGGCCATCCGTTCAAGCCGGTGAGTCTCTCAAACTTTGCCCCATCGTGATGTGGGAACCGTGATGTGCGAGATAAAGTCATGCTATAAGAATGAGAACTGTAAGGCGTCGGTGGGATCGCGAGCGTCGCAGACCTCGTTGTTGCGGCGTCGCAACCGTTTTCACGGCGACCCAAACCATGCTCATCCATCGACTCTCATGACATCCCTCAATGTCACCTATGCTTTAGGGAGAGGATCGGGTCGCTCAAAAGTCATATCATGACCGTTGGCTGATACAGAACCACTCGACTCTTCCTCTCATCACTCATCTTCTTCCCCCAACTGTCACCACATTGCTCTTCCCCAACCCCTACCGCTTCGACTGAATAGAGAACTACTTCTACGACGAAGGAAGTGTCCCGGCCGTACGTCTTTCCCCCACTCTGACCCGGACATCACGTCTGATGGTCTAGGCTCATCGCTTCTCATACACCGATTCCCCATCGCGACCCTCTTCCCAGATCTACTCTGACCCCAATATGCCCGGCCCTTCACGTGGTGAATCGTTCGGTTCCTCCATCAAAGACCCGATGACCGCTGGTGGGGGCACCGCCGGTCCCCAGATGTCTCAGCGTGGTATGGCCTACCAGAACATCCCCTCGGAGCAGTACTGGGGCGACAACGCCGCCACGTCCGATGATGACTCCTCCAACAAGGGTGCGAAATCCACCCGTAACAGATGGCTCAAGATCGGAGGAATTGTGTTTGCCATCATTGCCATAATCGCCATCGTTGTCGGGGTCGTGGTCAGTCAAGTGACCAAGAAAGGCTCTCACGGGAACTCAAACGCGAGCGCGAGCGACTCTGGCGGGAGCGGCTCTGGCGGTAACGGTAGCAATAACGGTGGTAGCGGAACCTCGGGTGGGACAGGGAAGAATGGTAATAGCGCAAGCGACTTTGAAAAGGACCCACGACTTCACCAGAGCTTCTGGGCTCTGGCCTACACCCCCCAGGGCGTCATCCTTCCCAACTGCGCGGTCTCGCAAGCAAACGTGACGAGAGATATCCAGGTGAGTTTGCTTGCAATGAGCCCATCTTCCAATCTCTGACCTTCAGCTCTTGTCGCAATTGACCACGAGGCTGAGGTTGTACGGTGCGAATTGCAATGCCACCGCCGTCGTCTTGCAAGCTATCCAGGACACCAAGGTCGACATGACCATCTGGCCTGCCATCTGTGAGTGCGGAATGGCTCGACATTATAAAGCTGACCAGAGACATTGATTCAAACACCCAGGCGTACAAGGACCAGGTCACTGCCGTCACATCGGCCCTCAAAACCTACGGGACGTCTCACGTCGAGGGAGTGCGTATCTCCGCATAGGTGGGAACACGCTAGCGGGAACTGACCCGTAGATTGTCGTCGGAAACGAGTACATTCTGAACACGGCCGGCACCGACTCGACGACCTCGGCCACGTACTTGTCCGCCGTCCAGGACATCCTGACCCACGTCACAGAGGTCAACACGACTATCAAAGGGATGAATCTCGACAAACACCTACCTATCGGAACCTCTGACGCTGGAAGCGTGCTGTCGACGACCCTTGCAAGCGGCATCGACTTCTTCATGGCCAATGTTCACCCATGGTTCGGAAGTGTGAACATTAACGACGCCGCCGCTTGGACTTCGAGCTTCTTCCAGGAATTCGACGTGGTACGTGGCTCCTACATCATGATCAATGGTTGAATTCTTATCGTTCAGAACGTCGCGAACACGGCGCCAAACAAGCCAAACTGCTACATTGCCGAGACCGGCTGGCCGACCGCTTCGGACAGCAGAGCCGCGGCAAGCAACGGCGCGGGCAGCCCCGGCGGTGATGCCAGTCTCGCAAACCTGCAGAGTGAGTCGATACATTGAGTTATCAAGCCCATTTGACTAAGCCATAGCTTTCATGGACACCTGGGTCTGCTCAGCCAACAAGAACGGAACGGAGTACTTCTTGTGAGTCCCTGCCATTGCGCTAAAGACTTCCTATCTGATACGCAGCTTTGAAGCATTCGACGAGCCGTGGAAGAGGATCTACGGCGGTGTCGAACCTCATTGGGGTATTTTCGACGAGAACAGGAACTTGAAGAACATCACGATCCCTACATGCTCATAAGCTTGCGTCATCAAGATTCCAACAATTCAACGAGGAGGGGCGGTGTGTCATATGATCCTGAGACTGGTTTGCTTGTGTTTTTCATGGATGATGATCACGAGGTGGTGGAACATGGACATTCGGGTGTGGATATGTGAAGTGAGACTTTGTGAGACTGTATGTAACGATTGCCTCGTGGAGGGGTAGGACGGCGGTCGCCCTGGGTTTTGATACTGCAACTATGTAACTCAGGTGGAAGATGTCTTCGGCGCACCGGGTCTCACAGGGCTGGTCGGCGGTTACCATGTGTCGTAGTACCGGGCGTTTTCACCATGACTCACGGTCCTCATGTAGAGGAAGCCTATGCTGTCTGCGTGCGGCATGGCGACTCACCTTGCCGGGATCGGCGGACGGCAGTGAACCGGACCGGCTCCATGAACCCAGAGCTATGAAATGCGCCGCTGACGACAAGCGAGTATATCCTCCGAACGGAAGATACCAAGCCGCAAAGCTGACATCAGAGGGAACGCAACGCAAGGTAACGCAACAGATGCACGCCCTCAGCCAAAGTGCATTAGATGCATACGGGTACCGTGAGTACAGCACTTTGGCACCACGATCCTTTTTTTCCGTCGGCTTGGAATTGCGGGGTTCGTGGGGACAGTCACGTCGGGCGGGAAAGGGCCAAGTGCCGAAACCCTCACGAGATGGAATCCGCATGGTTTCAGTGGAGCCGTCTGGATATGCCCAGCAGGCGGGGCCGACTTGGCCTGAGGGAGTTTTTGGTTACATTTCGGGGGTCGAGTCGCGAGTGACCAGACGTCGAGGGTGAACCATGCAAAGACGGACGGTTTCGGCGAAGCGAGCCCCGATAGGATATTGCATTAGTCTAAAAGATGTCTAGATGTTTACGAGCTCCTATGAGTCATCGACGTCTTTGCCTCTGCACCCATGGGCTGTAGGTCGAATCGAGGGGTAGGGTCCCACAGGGTGCTCCGCCTGAAAGTGTCCGTGGGGTCCGAGTGAGGGGTCATGCATGTGAGGTATATAGGTTGGGGTATGGGTGTGTGCGAAGCTTCGTAATAAACACCAGTATCGCCTTCTTGAGAAGTGCATAACGCCTCGCTCGCGCGAACTACCAAGGATGAAACGGTCGATCCTCTTCTGCTTCTTCGCCGCTTGTGGGTAGACTCTAAAGAATTGGTGGAGTTTGACTGACCACCAGTCGGCGGTTTTACCTTTGGATATGATGTGCGCGCACTATGCTCGATGGGAAAACAGCACTAACGAGACAGATCGGATACATTTCAGGATGCCTGATCATGGTGAGTTGGTTGGTGACTGTTGGGTGACGGTGTAGACTGAGATGTTAGCCCGATTTTGTGCGACAGATGGGAGGAGGCCAGAGTGCCTCGGGCGCTTGGGAGCTCTCTGCCAACACCCAATCAGTCATCACCTCGCTCTTGTCCGCAGGGACGTTCTTCGGAGCGTTGCTGCAGAGTTTCACTAGCGACAGGCTCGGTCGAAAAGGGTCCATCATGTTCTGGTCCACGGTCGTGGGTGTCTTGATCGATTCCCGCACTCTGCCATATTGACTCGTAGTTCACCATCGGAGTCATCATCCAAGTCAGCACTTTTGGCGTCCCGCAACTTGCAGCAGGGTGAGTGTGATGAGCATCGACTTGACGTATTGGAAGCTCATGGCCAGTCGTTGTGTGGCTGGACTCGGAGTCGGAGCCCTGTCCGCCATTGTCCCCCTGTACATTGGTGAAGCGGCCCCCAAGAAGCTCCGAGGGACGTTGCTCGTGCTGTACCAGGTCCAAATTGCCACTGGTATCTTCATCGCGTACATTGTCAATCTTGGCACGCACAACATTACCAACTCGTCCGCCTCGTGGAGAGTCCCGATCGGCCTGCAGCTCGTCTGGGGGTTGCTGCTCATGGGAGGGGCATTGGGCTTGCCCGAATCTCCTCGACTGCTCTTAGGCAAGGGCAAGGAGGAGCAAGCCATCGTCGCGATTGCGCGGTTGAACGACGCAAATGTCGAGGATCCAGTTACTAGGGAGGTGATGTTGGAGCTCAGCGAGGCGATCAAGGAGGAGAACGAGGGTGGAAAGGCAGGATGGCTCGAATGCTTTGGACTCCGCAATGCTAGTGGGTGTCTTCGAGTCCTCAACATTGGACTATCCTGATCGGCAGTGTGGAGGAGAACGATGAATGGTATGGTGGTGCAGATGCTCCAGCAGTTGTGCGGTCAGAACTTCTATTACTACGTGAGTTCTTCAGTCCCCCGTCCGCTGCCGCGTGCACGCGGCTGACGTTCAGTATGGACCAGTCTTCTTTGAAAAGGCAGGAACCACTCTCTCATCATACTGTAAGCTGATCCCTTCCAACCCCCTTACTCCAACACTTGACGCGGTCCCACCACTCACTCTCCAGCGATCCAAGCGATCCTCGGCGGAGTCTCCCTCGCCATGGTCATCCCCGCCATGTGGACGATCGAGCACGTCGGACGCCGAAAGTCGCTCTTGTTCGGCGCCCTCCTCCAAGCATGCTGCGCTGTCATCGCTGCTTTCGTCGGCAAGTTCTACACCGACGATCCCAGCGCGACTCCCTCTCAGCAGACGACTGGGGGAAACGTCTTGATCGCCTTTGCCATATTGCACGTCTCGGCTTACTCGATGTTCTGGGGTCCGACTCCGTGGGTCTTGCTCGGCGAGACGTTCCCCCTGCGCGTCCGCCCCAAGTGTATCGCCCTGGGCAGCGCTACGAACTGGTTCTGGAACTTTATGCTGTCGTACTTCAGTCCCTTCATTGTAGACGACATTGGCTCGTAGTGAGTGAATCACGTTGTGGACCTGGTGGCTTTGCTGACTGGACTATAGCATCCTGCTCATCTTTTTCGGATGCCTCTGCTTCGCCTTCGTCTATGTCTTTGTCTTTGTGCCGGAAACCAAGGGGATCTCGCTCGAAGAGGTCGACGAGCTGTACCGCAGTGGGGTCAAGCCGTGGAGAAGCTCTCACTGGAAGCCGGCAAGCCATGGGCGAAACGTCCTCGATGCGGTGGAGAGCGGTCGAAGAGTGTCCAACGCGACGTTGGTGGGAGGCAAGGGGGAGAAGACCGAAGGGGCTCGTGTCGCACACGAGGAGAACAGTACGGTGTAGGAGGGTTCGAGACTGCGACGTGGTTAGATGGGCTTGCCCAAGCTGACAGTGTATGCTATATAGATAGAGAGTTTGAGACCGTCGACAGAGTCTCCCATTATGTATCCCAAGTGAACCACGAGCTGCCACGCTTCTTGTAACCTCCACCATTGCCCGGCTGTGGTAAAGATGACGAGCGGCGTTTGATCCCTGGTATAAGTGGAGGTCGTCCACCCTTGATTTCATTCGCTGTCCTGTTCTGTCTGTTCTTCTCTCTCCCTGCCACACTCCCATAGACATACCCCACCCGTCGTCGTCCCAATATGACCCTATCCGTCTGCTTTGATGCCCTTGGAACGTGTTTCACCATGGGTCCCGTGATCGAGGCGCTTCAGCAAGTCATGGGCGATCAGATGCCGCCGAGTCTGGCCCGCATGGTGGTGATGGATTGGGTGGGTTTGGCCGGATCCTGAACGACATTCGCTGACGACAGTTCCACGCTGCTCAGCGAGATTACACCGTGAGTAGACTATTGCTTGTCTTGTCTCGGGAAGGGCCACTGACATGAAAGTACGCCTCGATCACCTCACCTCCTCCCCCTCCCATCGCCAAGATCCTTCGAGCGACATTGCACCGCTCCATCGGGTTCGCAATGGGGTCCACTCCGTCTCTTACTGAAGCGTCTGTTGGAGACTTGGAACCCGTGCTGGCGAAACTCAAATCCCTCACCCCGGCACCCGGTCTGAGCGAGGGGTGGGATCTCCTCGCCCAGAATGGTGACGTACTGGTCATTACCAATGGAGCGAAAGAGACGACTCAGGGGTACATCGACCAGGCTGGTCTGACGAAGTACGTGAAAAGGGTGCAGAGCTGTGATGAAGTGGGACTCGCGAAACCTTTCGGAAAGGTGTACGAGATGGCCCACGCCGCGTGTGATGAGGTATCCGGACAAGGAGGAGAACGGTGGTTTGTCGCGTCACACATGTGGGACTTGCACGCAGCGCGAAAAGCCGGGTGAGCGATGCGAGCTGCATTCGGGTGTAGGTATCTTATATCAGGTTCAAAACCGCTCTGGTGCTCGCCGAACAGCCCATGATCAAAGACGGCCAGGTAGGGGAGGAATGGTGGAGCGTGTACGGGGGCGAGCCGGACGTCATAGGGGATGACTTGGCCAAAGTCGCCTCTGCCATCCTGGCGCACGGCAAGAGGTAGACCGATTGGAAAGATCAGACTCAATACATCAAGAACCCATTATGTATTAGACACAACCTCGGCTCGATACACTTCTCAAAATCCCGAACAACATTCCTAAACTAGTACGCCAGAACACCTGCGAGCTGCTTGGCTCGATCAGACAGCACAGCCGGCTGCTTGGGTTGGTTCGTCTCGTCCGGAGTCAACGGACCAAACACCCTCGTGCCCGTGGGTCGGAAGAAGATGGGGTCATGCGACGTGTTGTCGTACTTTTCCACGCATTCTTTCCGCAGAGCATTCTGCTCTGGAGTCGAAAGGCTCGCCGGCTTGTAACAAACGTCTGCGGTTTAGTACTTTTACACGCCTACACCTGGCCTTCCGCCTCCACGCATTGGCACTCACAGGTCGCGACTCGTGGTCGATCGCCTTCGGCTGCAGCCCCGTAATGGATCAGCCGACTGTCCCACAGGATAACGTCGCCTGCGTTCGCCTCGACCTTTTTCCACTCGCATCCCCGATCGTAGAACCACTTAAGCTGTGATTCGGTAAAGTGGTAAGAGTCCTTCCACTCCCAGCCTCCGGGAGGCGCTTCGTGCTCGTGCGCCGCGAAGAACTCGCTGTAGAGCGGGTAGGATCCCTGGAGGATCATCAGACCTCCATCCTTCGGTCCGTTGTCGTACTGCTTTGTGAGCGATGCTCAGTGACCAAAGAGGAGGAACAGTACCAGGTTCATGATACCCTGAACGCAGTGTTTAAATCGGCGGTTGGGAGACTGGTCGACATGGGGCCATGGCTTCCTGTCGACCGGGGCGTCCTGGTCAAAAGGCAGGGAAACGTTGACTCCGTCTGCCATCAGCCGGGCTATTTTAGGCTGGGCACCGGGCAAGACGTACCAAACGAAACAAGCAGCTCGTCCGTGCCCCAGATCTGAGCAAAGACATCGATCAAAGCAGGCTCGCTACGGATATCCCACGCGAATTGCTCGTGGCCGCAACCGTATCGGTTGAAGAGTCCTCCCCTGAATGTCAGTGTACGTCTAGCGAATCTGAAGGAGCGCGGGAGGGGGATTATGCACATACTTGGAGAAGGACGGGAGGTTCTCCGGCTTCCAGGTGGACCTGTCGTTCGCTTTGAACCCCTTGCCAAAGCTCTCCAACCAGGCATAAGCTCTTTGCACGTATTCCTCGGCCCGACTTCGGGGAAGTACACCGGGGACGACGACAAACTGCAATGAGTGGGGGTTGCACTCGGCTCTTGCACAGAGAAGTGACCTGGACCGATACTCACTCCATTTTTGTCGAGGTCAGCGTAAACCTCGGTCTGGGGAGACGCGGTGTGAGCTCCTCGTAATTTCAAAGTTCCGCTACTAGACCCCACCCCCTCGGCCGAGTGGATCTCTGTTTGCGTAGCTACTGGCATGTCGGATGATGGGAGTTGATCTTTCTCGTTATTATAGGCGATGGCTTGGTCAGAACGTAGAGACCTTGATCACACTGCTCAAGGTATAAGAGAGATGCTGGTATCGTGGACGTGTGACATGGAGCGAATATATACCGATAGCGCGGTGTAGCATCGGCTCTTCTTTGCGGCCGACTTCGGAGAAGATCCGGGTCGGCACAACTGTCCGGCTAATTTCGAGGCGAGGTAGAAAAACGTGCCGAGAAATGGGCCGCCGGTAAGGGCCTTTCTCAGGTAACTTCTGGTATGCTCTGCAGCGGGCTCCACGCTCACGCCGTGGCTTTGCGACGTGGTCGAGCAGCACGGTATCAGGGATGACAGTTGGGATGCGGCATACTGCGACATGCTCAAGAGCGGGGGATCCACTGTGCATGTGATTGGACATCTAGGGGCGGACCAAAGGCAGTCGATGATTGATTTTTCCTCACTGATGGATGGATGACTAGGGAATGATTGCTGTGGACACAACAGGTCTTGGCCGCTTGTGACTAGCTAGACACGTGCACAAATTGATTGCGTAGGCGACCTTCGTCTAGTAGTAGTAGGCATCTCGATTGCTTCTTGGCTTCGCAGCACAGACGCCGGAAAATCTCACTCGAGACAGACCGCTCTACTTGCCAGACTACGTGTCGCTACGGACGGGTCGTGTGCCTCAGGACCAGGGACCTCCACCTTTTCCCCCTCTTCTACCCCTTCCCTCCCTCCACCTTGCTTCCCACGGATCCGAAGTTAGGGTAGAGAGGATCACCCCGGGAGAGGAGAGACCGGGGGAGAATGGGCGATCGTGGGTAGATGATTGCCTCTTTGGGAGATTTTGTTTACAAATCCAGCTTTTCGCTCAGGACGACCCGTTTTTCCCGGCGATTGGGTCGATCACAGCCGTGCTCATCAACTTGACATGACTATTCCCGCAAATCCGCACAGTTTGGACGTATCGTCGAGGTCTCTAGACAACGAAACAGACAGGTCGCTCAGAAGACATCGAAAACAGCGGGTAGAGCGACGACCAGGCGCAGAGAAAATCCAAGACAAGGCCTCGAGGAGGCACGAACTGCGGTGATAAAAGGGGTAAGAACGGTTCGCCGCCTTGAACGCGGGCATTGGGAAACTCGTTGGCCGACTTGACCGGGAACGTTGGCCCTGTGTCTCCTGTTCTCATCTCATCGATCAACATTGTTCAATTGGCTTTTTTAAAACCAGTAGTCCTCTGACACCTTCCGGACATTCGGCCATCCTCAAACCTCGAGCATGCGTTGACAGGTACCCTCGACACACGTCTAACAACACACAACACGCCGGAAAGACCGCGCCCCCCACGCCTCCCCCCCGGTCCCTTTTACCCCGCACAGGCAACCCATCTTGTCGTCGACCATGACAGATTTCAAAGAACAATCTTTCCACCCTTCTTCTCAACCCCTCTACCCTTCCCTGTCTTCCTCCTCGTCTGCAGGTCGTATCTCCCCATCCATACAACAACGGTCCGTCTCGGACGCGTCGCAATACTCGCAGATCTCGCCGACTTCCCAACATGTGAGTCATTCTTCCCCTCACCTCTCTCGGCATTAAGACTCTTTTGCGTGTCCGGTCAATCCGGAGCGTGCCTCACAACCCTTCATTCATATCGATAAGAATGATCGCCCCATTCTTTCCTCAGACTGCGGGTCATCTGGGACCATGCTGCGCGCAATTCTGGTAGACCCAGAGACGTATCCAGCGGTGTGCGAGCGAGGTGGCCAATGGTCGTTTTGGTCATCCTTTACGCCTTTTTCGGCATTCCGGCGTAAATCCTTGATCCCTTCTTCTCCGGCCTCTGTCACCACGGCCAACCCCTCCCTTTGATTACTCCTGGCCGACGGTAAGGCAGGGGAGGGGGGGGGATGCATCGTGTTATCCTGCCAACCTTGAGGGGAGAAGAAGGATTGATCAGCAACTCATATCCCCCTCTCTTTCTACTGTCACCATCCTGTGAACCCCTCTCAACACCCTTCCTTCTTCCAGCGATATATCTCTCCATCCCTCCGCGGTACGACCGGCTCGTCCCGTGCGTCCCGGGCATCCTTGATCGGCGTTGTATCAAATTGTCTCGTGGACGGAAATAGACACAACGCTGACTCTCCAGCCATCGACTCGCCCGAGTGAACCGGTCAACCAGAATCAGTCTGTGAACTACCAAAGCAACCAGCTGCATCCTTCCTACACCTCTCTGGACATCCCCATCGACCCATCACTCATCCCACTCACCCCGACTTCCGCACCTTCGTCCGCCAACCAGACTCCGGGGGCGATCATGGTTTATCCGCCCCCGCCACCTCAACCCTTTCGTCACGCGATCTCCCCCTCAAACTCAGACCCTTCCGCCTCGCAAAGTCGTCAAGGACAAATACAGCTCCCCTCGATGGGTTCCTGGGCCCCACCTGCGCCTGTGCCATCGCCGAGAATGGGCACGGGCTTGTCACCGCCCCAATTCCCTAAACCCCAGGACTCGCTTCGGTATCCCGGCGACGGGGAAAGAGGACAAAAGAGACGCCCGAGCGACGCGGAGGAGGTGGAAGCTAGCATGGCGCTCGCCAGGATGGCAGTGATGAAGAAGGAGCCGATCGAACCCTCGTCTGCGTCACCACAACCGAACAAGAAGGTCAAGAAGGAAGAGGCGAAGAAGGGGGAGAAGGATAACCGAAAAAGCTGCTCAGAATGCCGACGGCTCAAGGCCAAGTGCGACAGAGTGTTTCCATGTTCGAACTGTATGTGTCTGTGGAGCGGCTGATGAACGCATTAGCTGATGCTAGGTCGACGGCGGGGTTGCGCGGTCGTGTGTCCTGATGGGGATCTGAGTTGCATGCAAGGCAAACGTCTGGTTCTCGCCTCGACAGAACAGCTTCATGAGCGTGTAAGCAGCTCACCGAAAGATCACTTACCTCGGCTGATGGCAGATTGCACAACTGGAAGCCGCGCTCTCGCAGTCTCACAGCAAGACCAACAGCACCCAACATCCACTGCTCGCGCCTCAATACCTCGACGGGGGATTTGTCAACAACCCTCCGCCACCTATCAATGAGACACTTCAACTGCTCAAGCCGTCTCTGTCGCCACCTGCGCTCAGTAAGACCACTTCTTTGGGGGAAACTTCGCCAAAGGAAAGGTCTTCAGCTTCCAGCTTTACGGTCCTGACACCGAAAATGTCAATCGAGCGTTCGAGCTCTCAAGGGCGCATGGCAGTGGGAAGTTTGCTCCTCGATGCCGATAAGGCTGCCATCGAGGGCAAGAGGGAAGATGAATGGGTCGGGGAGAATGCTGCGCCAGCTATGATTGTAAGTTACACCATCACACACGGATTCGCGAGTTGACCGTCAGGTCGGGAATGTCGGACAGCATCCCTCGTCGGATACGGTAGAGCATCAAAAGGTCGTCGATCGTCTGAGAAAGATCTTGCGCATCCTTCCGCCACGCGAGGAGACTCGACGAAGAGCAAACTCATTCTGGGTCGGCTCTCAATGGTACAACTCGATGATCAAACGAGAGGAGTTTGAGAATGTCTACGAACCGGCGGTCTATTCTCCGACGCCGACCAACCCGCTGTCCCCTCACAAGCTGGCTTGCGTCCTCATGGTCCTTGTCCTCGACTGCTATTTCGACCTGGATCTGGAAGAGGACAATCCGATCATTGGGGAGTACTGGGAGGGTGCTCAGCAATGCTTCGACACGAGGTTCGGCTGGGCAGCTAGCGTGGCCGGCGTGCAGGCGCTGGCTCTCGCTACGCTTTTTGTTGGTTTCGGTTGGCGAGGTGCCAGGGCCAGCAACTTCTACTGGCTCAGGCAGATGACTAGCGCTGCGCAGCAGGTAAGAGTCTTATACATCGTGGGGGCCATGGCTGACGGACAGCTCGGGCTGCACAAAGATCCGCACCACTCACTACCCGAGGACGAGCGGGAATTCCGTCGCAGGGTCTTTTGGGATGTGAGTGCCCCCCGTTGTCATCCAAACGTCCGCTGATATTCAGTGTTACACTATCGATTGCTTGATGAGTATTAATCATGGGCAACGAAGTGCAATTCCGCTCGAGAACATCGAAACCCTTATGCCCACCACGGGTGCTACCATGATGCACAAGCTCAAATACGAGGTAAGGATAAGAGCCGGATTTTGTTCCCACGGCTCACAGCAGTATATGCGCACGGTCAAGACGTCCGTAATCGATATCGTCAGTCATATCACAGGGCATCCGCGAAGGTGTACTAACCATCAGGGTTGCCGACCGGATTCGGCGCCAGCAAGCTGGGAGCAGATATCTGCGGTGCACAGAGTGCTCATGCAATACGAGTGAGTATAAATTCCTGCTCAGCTCGCAAAAGCTAAAAGATAGCATCGAGACTTGTGCGGCCATGCATTGCCCGATCCTCACAAACAAAACGGTTCCGCCATTGGCCGACACGAAGAATCTGGATGTTCCTTCGCTTGTGCGAAGCACCACTTCTAGTGAGTCTCCTCGCATATTTTGGAGGACTCTGCTGACCGACAGTGTGCCACTACAAAGCGATGATGTTCCTGTACAGACCATCTCTCCGCCGCCTCATTGCCCGACTGCGAAACCAACCGCCAGAGACCGTTGTTTTCAGCGATGAGGAGAGGCAGACCGTGTCAATGACTTATGGAGCGTGCCACGCCATCACTCAAACCTCGTTGTACATGTCTAGAACTGTGAGTGATCATCATCCATTGCGCGAATGCTGCTTGGGGCGTATGTCACACAGATACTGATCGTCAGCATCCCCGATTGAGCGCTCGTTGCTGGGCTGTTTGGGTCCAGACGTTTTCGGCGGCTGTCTCCATGGCCGCGCTGGCCATCTGGTGCGGTCCCCACCTCGAGCCAAACTTCATCAAATCCGCCTATGCCGAGCTTTCCGACGCGTGCGACATGATACGCGAGAACGGGTCAAAGCGAAGTCAGGGTGTTCTTGTGAGTGTCTGAGTTTTCGCTGGACGTCCCGGCGCTCATCATCAGTCGTTGCTGCCTGTGCTGCAGTCCTTAGTCCACAATCGATATCCACAGGTCATCGGCCGGGACCCGGCTTCTGCCAAGATCTCGGTGGAAGGCGAAGACATGCTTTTCGCTCTCCTTGGAGGCCAGGTCGATCAGCGAGGCGTGTCACCAACCCAAGGAAACCTGATGAATCCTCCTATGGTGGTCAACGGCTCTCAACAATCTTCTCATCCGCTTGCTGGCGCGCATCAGAACGGGAATCGGGGCCAGAGCACCTCGTCTTCTGCGCAAAGCATGCCTGGTCGCAAATCGAACCCCCAGAACGCGATGCCTCGGACTGACGAACAAGCCAATCCGTTCATGCACATGGGCTACGACACGTCTATGTGGACCCCGCAAATGATGGCCTTGCCCGTGGTCGCGCCGCTCCCCTGTGCGACTCCGGCAGATGGCTACCAAAACTCCATGCCGTCGTTCAACGCCCAGGCGGATCAACGACCTCACCGGCCGGCGGCGGACGCCCCGCATGGGCAGAATATGGGCCAGATCGACTTTGACATTGGTCATGCAGCATTCTCCAACGAGGATCTCTGGGCTAGACTTCAGACGTTCTACGAACCCACCCCGGCGTACTGGGGCCAGAGTGTGCAGGGTATCCAGCCCGGGTACCAGCCGGATTACAGCGGGATGGCCATGGGCATGTGAGAGTATGCGAGGATTCGGGTGTTGTCTCTGTGTGTCAGGAGAGGTAGGGGAGGCGGACACGTGCCGGGGGTGGGTGTTCCGGGAGGGAGGTTTCCATGTGCATTTGTATCGTACGTTTCGTAGTATCACCGTCTCATTCACGCATCACTTTTGTATCCCTGCGTTGTCCATATGCGTTGTTCGTATCGCCGAACTTGGAGATGACAAGACTGCACCGCTGCGCGATGGTTTGGCTTGGTTGCATACAAGTCTGTGCGAAAGGGGATTCGGGGATTGAGTGTCTGTGCTGGACATTGTGGTTCTATCGTCGTTATTGGCATACCAAGATGAGACATGAAGACACAGGTGAATGGGTATAGAAACTGCCAGCCCGTTTTGATGTAGTAGATGTAAACAGACGAGAAGATGACTCTAAAAGCAAGCGCCATATCGAACTTGAGGGAAAAAACAAAGACAACACTCCCCCAAAAACAGTCGCAACCTCCACGTCTCCAGACGTCGCGCTCGAGCGTCATTCCATTGTCCATCGAAGCGTTTGAATTCAGCCCGTACTTGGAGGCCGGATACGTCCCGTCAACGCCACGGCTCGTCACAAACACCCAGTCGGGCCTGAGCCGACATAATCCCGACCCAAGACTTCGGGACAGGGCCGCACGCCTCGTTCGCTGCTAGTCAGTAGATGCCAAGGGATATGTCTAGCACGGCAATTGAAGAGAGTGGGCACCACCACTCACATTTCGTCGACTGCTTTCACGAGGTCATAGTTGATCTCTTCCGAGACGACCGAGTCGTGTCGATAAGCCGGGTGAGAGGTGATAAACTCTCTCATCCACGTCGCCGGAGTGATCAGTTCGCCTGGACGTCAGCGGGGCGGCTCTTGTGTCCTCGGGCCTTGAGGCCCGATATGTACGGTGGGAAACGACCACTCACCCTTCGCGCGGTACTTGATCAAATCGAGGTATCGCCTCAGTTCGCATTTGGTCGCCACGTCGACGTTGAGCGAGTTGAGGTACGCGTTGACGACCCCCATCAGGCCCGGGAAGGAATCGCCTCGTCCGTTGATCACTTCGTCCATGGTCATCTTGACAATCTCACAGCCCCCGACCTCCTCATCTGGCGAAGAGCATCGCGTCGACGTGCGCGAGTGGGACCGCGTACTGGTGCTGGTGAGGTTCGCGCTGGTGCTGGTGAAGGTGGAGGCAGTGGGTGAGGGCGCGGGCGCGGAAGATCGGCGCGACTCAGGTCGAGACGAGGGCGTTGTGGAAGGAGGAGAGACCGGTCGTGAATGGAGGTCGTAACCGCTATGAGGCCGCTCAGCCGGGAAGATGTTTCGTCTGAAATGGAACAGGTTCTGTCTCGCCGCATCTCGTTCTTGTCCCTTTTGCATGTTCTCGTCCACCTGTCATTTAGCTCCAGCACAGTATATACGGCGGGTCGGCCCACTGACCTTGGAGATTGGCATGTAGAAGTTGAGGTCGAAACTGATAATCGCCCGTGTGAGCAGTACGATGAAGATAGAGAACGCCGCGTTCTCAAAGTCTGTCCACTGCACTTCCATACTCCTAAACTCGACTCTCCACCCGATCGGCGAATTGACGGGAGGGGGCTTGAACCGGATCGTCTGCCAGTTGGTCGACTGGATGTTTTCAAAGTGGTCCATGGACGCCTCGTCGTCTTGGTCTATCGTCTCGCTGAATTGAACCAGCGGATCACGAATGAACAAGTGGGCGATATGCGCAGCGAGCTTGTCGTCGACAGAGTTCTCTACGAGTCGGTCGTACACGGCTTGATCGATTGGCGCGTCGGCATCATGGTACTCTGGCTTATTTCGCGGGTCGTTGGAAATATACAGGCTGACCGAGTCATATCGGGATTTGGGGATGATGTACCGGTCGTTCTTCAGTGGCTGATTGTGAGCGAAGAAAGTCTTCATATCAGGGTGCGTCTCAATCCTCACCTTCAACCCTCTTTCCTCCTCAGTGCGGTCATCGACCGACGCAGCGATGACGTTCCATCTCGCGTCAATGTCGGCCAGCTGACCCCTAAAAGCGGGACTGTTCGCCGTGAGAGCCAGCTTTGACGTTCAGCAAAGTGCCACGAAGGTGTAAGAACGATGCTACACACCATGATCGGAGCGACGGGCACTAAGGCGTCGTACACCCTCCTCGCTTCGTCCACGTTCCAGGCTTGGAAGGTAATCTGCAGACACGAGTTGCCCATTCCAAAAGCCATTGCGTCCATGTGGATGTACGGTGTGCCTTGTTCCGGCTTTGCGGGGCCTGAGGGGTTTTAGACGGGCACAGTTGGAGCACATGCTAGCGACTCACCGGCGTGACCATTGGACAAAGGTGCCTTGAGACCGTCTGGGATGACGGTGTTCTTGTCGATGTATAGGGGCACCCGGATGTCCACCAAGGATCCTCTTCTTTGTCTAATGTTCGCGGTCAGTGTCCTGTTCGTCAGCCATCAGGGAGTCGGGAGGGTGGAGACGAAGGTGGACTTACGGGAATCGGGCATGTGGGTTGGTCAACAGTTCGCCGACATATTGACTCCTCGAACTGCTCTTCTCGGGATCGGGATAAGTTGGGGGGTCGGTGAAGGGTGCGTCGGTCACGCCGAGCCTGGGCCAGACGGTGAGGGTGATGGGCATCTCATGAGGCTTAAGGTGAGAACGAATGATTTGTCGACGGAATCGCATGTCGCTCTCGACCGAGACGAGGTCTTTGGGAGTTCCCGAGAATGGGCAGCCGGGAGTCGATTCGAGCATGTACCTTCCGTATTCTGGGTGGAACGTTGGGATTGTTGCGCTGGTCTCAGCCGGGGGGGACCTTACAAGCGTGATCATCATTCTTGAAGCGCAACTCACCACTCTTTGGGCTTGTATCGCTCGAGCTTGGGGTCCAAGGTGACGCTCTGCAGCTTTTGCAGAATCTCAGTCTGTCGCAGACTGAGCAGCGCCTTCTTCGCCTCGTCGTCACACGCGACGACCATGTATTCGATCTGTCTGTCAACATGATGTTCTCGCACCACGTGCGATCGCTTCTTGGCGAGAGGGTCAATGACGAAGGGATTTATGGATATTCACCTCGTCACCCCATAAGAGTCCTTTCCCCGACACATCCTTCCATCTCTTCCAGGTGTGCAGGAACTGGGTGATGCCGTGGTATCGGATGTGCTCTGCGAGAGGCTTGGTCTCGGGCCAGTCGAGCGGGGTACCCAAGGCGAGGAGACCCATATTGCGAGTCGACAAAGGGGTGCGATGGGAGGCTGGAAAGTAGGTCTAGTCGGTAGGAGGTATGTCGTGGCGACTCTGGTAGGGCTGGTAGAGCTAGACACAATTGTCAACACAGATGCGCGAGAGGGGTGGGATGGGTCCAAGGACTTTTCGAGTCGATCCGGCCGACTACGAGTTGACCGCGCTGAGGCAGGGGTAAGGGGAGGGAGTCTGCAGGCGCGGCTGCTCTCTACGTGCGAGGCTGGACGGATCGAGCGTAGGCGGTGGAGATGGGGGAGGGAGATGGGTGAAAGATGACAAGATTGTAGGCAAGAGGGTGGAAAAGGCACTATGACGCGACCGAGCCCACGGGTGAAATCTACGGCCGGAAAGATCCAAAGGGGACCGAGTCGGCGCTGGTGGAAAGAAGTCGACAGGCGAGGACTATACGTCGATATGGATCGAGAGACTGGGGAGCCAAGCGAAGCGAGGGGTGATATGGTCAGGCCGAGCAGGGGGACGGGGGAAGAAGGGGGGGATTTGGTATGATATGACCCCTAGAGACGAGAGAGTAAAAGTGGGTGGGTGGGTTCCAGTGGGAGATTTTGTTTTTCCCGATTTACCCGACAATGGGCGGATGGGATGGGACACGAGACCGACGTACAGGCCGACCAGACTGACTCAGCAACCAGGACCTGGGTGACCACCTCCACTCTTTCCCGCCTTATATACGGGGGGGTCACTACTCACGACTGGCATGCCATACCAACCCTTCAATCCTTCATTCGATGATGCATCATCGACTTCCCCCATCTCCACACCCCTGATCACGACCAATGGCGACGCGTAGCGACATGCTCATGTTTGCCAATGTCTCCCCCCCAGGGTGTCCTTGTCGATCCCTCCCCCCTGGCCTCGCGTAAATCAACCCGCCCTCCCAACACGGGCCGGGGCGTCTGTCCGTTTTCAGCCCCGATCGACCGTTACACCCCCTTCCCCCATCCACATGTCTCATCAATCCCTACCTAAATAGGCGTCGTGGTGATACGCGGGATACATGATGACATGGTACAACGCTATGCAGTGACTATGCGAAAATCGGCGCGGCAGTGCCGTGTTGTGTCTGTTTCTGTTGATTCGATGCGTCAGAACCCGACGAATGGCGATCTGTACTATAAAAATGATTGTATGCAAACAACTGTCTTCCGTCCGTCCTCCCCGTCCGCAACTTCCACCTCGTGGTAGTCAAAGGACCCATCTAGACTCAGGGGCAAGAAAAGACGCCGGACACGAGTCCCGCTTTCGGCGTGGGGAGCCCTTCGTTGACGCTCGGGGATCGCTCGGCCGACCACCCCAAGATCTTCTCGAGGCCAGGCAGCGGGTCCATCGGAGTCAATGGCTTGAGGACCACAGACGAAGGGTGGAGTTGCGGTTTGGTGGGAAGCGGAATGATCGGGGATGATGAAGATGGGTGCACGAGTGACATGTCGCCGAGCAACGCGTCCAGCGCGCGGAAACGGACACCAGCGTCGGGCGCGGATGGGGCCGATCCAAAGGGGAGGCTGGTGGGTCGCGGGAAGAATGGCGAAAGGCGGAGCATCCCACTGGCAATGCTGGGCGTTGGGGGTGTAGGTTCGATCTCGGGGAACTGTAGGTGAGTGTTGGATTGCGATACAGTGGACCGGGGACAAAACTAACCTCGATAGTGCTAACGGGGGGGACAGCTTCACGCCATTGGCATACCCGAGCATCGAGCTCGGCGAATCGCTTCTTGAGCCGCATCTCGCGCCTCCGCTCATACTCTTCGAACTTCTCATCTTCAGTCTCCTTGACGTCCCGCGAGCTGGCTTGGATCTGCTCGGCACGCAAGGCGGCCGCCATGCGTGACCCGTTCCCACTCTCCTGGCTACGTCGACGGGACGAGGGGTGTTGTTTCCCATTGGCGTAGCTCGAGGCCGAGGCCTGTTGCGGTGAGCATCCCGATTGCGCGCTAAGCGATTCACGCGACGGCCGGGGCACGAGTCGTCGGACTTCGATTGGGACGGAGCTCAGGCGTTTCGAGGGGGAAGGGGGGTTCGGGACCCATGGGTTTTCAACCATCAAACCCATCTTGATGGCCGAGTCTTGAGAGTCGGAGATGGCCAAGTCGATACCAAGCCCTTTCATCCCTTTCTCCATGGTCGCTTGACTGATGCCTTGGCGTTGTCGAGGAGGGGAGAAGGAGGAGGGGGTCGTAGCAGTGGATGGCTGACCGGAACGGGAAGGCTTATCGAGAACGAGGTTAAATGTAGGAGGCAAGGCCTTGTACAGCTGAGCCCCGGCCTGTTTCCACGCCTTGTCGTGTTCCTCTTCCCGCTGTGCCAAAAGCGCCGACTTGTTGACAACTTTTGCTTCGGGCGTCTTGGACGGTAGAGGCGGGGAGACGTGGGTGTGGGACGGCGAGGTCGGTTGTGTCTGGTCAGGGGATGAAGCGTTTGAGCGGTCTTGGTCGGTCGACTGCGCGGAGGAGATTTTTGAAACGCTCGTCGAGGAAGTAGTGTTGGTAGTGGTAGTAGCCGTAGCGGAATGTCGCGCCTTGCGAGTGGCCAGGGGGACGGTGGGCGGCTTGGTGGACCCCGTAGCGCGGAGTAGGCTGGATATCTGGCTGGACAGCTGACGGTGATACGCCGCTACCGAGGGCTTTGAGTCTGCCGCCGACATGGTCGCGTGCGGGGTGTGAAGTGGGGAGGGACGGGGCGTGGAAGTTGAATTATGACCGGACAGCCTGTCCTTGCGTTCTCCCTGTCATGTACGGTGGGTACGTTGATATGGGAGGGAAGGAATGGGATGTGCGAGGTGAGTTGTGGGGCGGCGGAATTGATCGTCGTGGATCAGAAAGGAGGGGAGTGGTCCGGGTGGAAATGGATGATGGAATGACGTCGGGAGTGATTTTCGTCCAACGAAGCAGATGTCGTGTTGGGAATGACCTGGGCGAGGTTGATCGTCGAAAGGACTGTGTGTGGGTGAAGTGGAACGAGTGGGAGCAGTAAAGCGGCTGGGTCGAACGAATGGGTAGGGTGAGGAGCGGGAGTGCGTGGTTGGACAACAGCGGGTTCCACAAGGGTGGTTTGTCGAATGAGAGGTAGCACTACACGGTCCAAGTCGGGAGACGCTTTTTGTCTTCCGCTTCTTGATCGGCGGGTATGGCTGCTTGACAAGGCGTCCGGTGATTGAAGAGGAAGGACAAGGATGAGTCTGGATCACAATGGGGAGAGTACGAGAAGTGGACAAAGGTCTCGACGGATGGGTACGAGGCTGTTGTCTAGAGTCGTTGGCAAAGCACCATTCACAATGCAACTCAATTCTCCCCCCCCTTCTTTCCTGCCCTGCCCGTTCCCCCCCTCCCTCCCTCTGCCCCTAGCTCAAGTGCTTGAGAAGGGGGACCGAGAGCACCGGAAAAGAAGTCGTCATGCTTCTTTGCTATTGAGACCTGTTTTCCTCTGCTCCTACCCCTGGGATCTGTTCACTCTCCGCCCCTTTCCTTCCCTCCCCACCCCTCCCCTCCCTTTCTGGGCCGTCCGACCCGAGCTCGTTTGGAGCAAGACCGAGGAGGTATTGCCCCCGAGTGATCGACGCGGTACGTCATATGCCTAGACGCGGCGGGCGGGGTTCCAGCCCGGCCTTGACTCCGCCCTCTGCTGTTTGCCTGTGAGCCCGCATATGCTACGCCCACCGTCCTGCCGATACCGCCTTTGGGGCGAGGATCGATGGGATTGTTCCACCAGGGGCGGGCAGATGAGAAGGGCGCGTGAGGCGGGAGACTCAAGGCACGAGGGCAGGGGGACGAGGTCGACAGGGTCAGGGGAGAGAAAATAACTTTAGGTCATTGATCCGTCCGTGTCCCTGAGTCAACAGCCCTGTTTTGACGTCAAAGGATCCACCCGGTTCAATAGTGGTAGCAGAGGTGGTAGTAGTGACGAGCGAGTCATAGTCGCGCTTTTCACAAACTCGGGTTTGCTACTCGGTCCTCTGTTCCCCCCAAGGGACAACTGAGACAAGGACCTGATCAAAGCTTGATCATGATGCCAATAAGCAATGTCCGTGCGGCGGCGCCCGCCCATATTCATGACCAGTGCAAGTGTACAAGTAGGCGCTCAGGACTTTTTGGGTTCTTCAGGAGATTGGCAGGTCAGAGTAGCTGGCGGTGTGCTCAGCGGCGCGTTTGAGCAGGTAATAATAACACGACTATAGGTGTGAAACCTGCGTGTGTCGACGGTAGTTTGGTTCCCACTCCGTGTCGCCCGGACTGATGTGGTCATGACCCGACGGCAAACAGACTCCGAAGAGGGACTGCATAGACCCTCGCTGTGCGCGCAAAGACGTCGATGAACGCTTATGACCCGTGGGTCGCATGGTTGGTTGGTTCGCTTTGCCTTTCGTCGGCCGAAGATCGAAAACGCCTCTGCAGGAGTTTGTCAAGCATAGCTCGCCGGGGGTTTATGTCGACTGACCCGTCCGCAGGGCGAGGCGCGAGGTACGACCCCGCTTTCTCCTGTGCATGACGACTGCGAGAGGGCGAGCGAAGCGTCCGAAACGCTTCGTGAACGCAGACACCTCTGAAAAGCTCTAAACCCCCCTCTATCTCAACTCTCACTTCGTTAAAGAAACACAGATCTCTTTCCACACCGCTCACACGTCAATGGCATCGTCATGAGATATGACTCAACAGCCCCCTTTTCCGCGCTACTTTGTCCTACCGCCCCGCCGCCGCTGACCAGCTGCTGTGCTTCTCAGGTGAATCAATCGACTTATAACCGCAGATACCTCTGCAAAAACCCTCCGAGATCTGCCCAAGCCATCTCCCGAGGTGGGCTGTGGGACAGGCGATACATATACTCGTTGCTCCGGGATGTACGGACTTGGTCAGACTTGTGATGTAGCATATGCATCTGCCTAGATCCCACATCATCCATGACGATATCAAGGGGAATCAAGTCCTGAGCAGCGATCTCCTCGCGGGGGGAATGACGAGGTGTGGAAGATAAACAAAACTACTAACGTTAGCACGAAGCATGCAGCGACTAAAAGAGGGGGAAAAAATAAGATTCAGCGTCAAGGAAGATCTGGGTTATTTGTCTATGCACCCCATTTAAACCATCTCCTACATGACTTCGGTGATCGCCGCACAGCCACGCGTCGTCCAGTGTCCCCCGTCCGTCCAGCACTTTACCAGCTCGACCACTTGGGTCCATCAGCAACCCCCACCCATTCCCCCCCGCTGACCATGTCCAACGCACCCAACCCTTCCAACGCGAAACAACCCGAGGCTGGTCCGTCCTCCGCCCCGAAAGTCGAGGAGGCCGCCGCGAAGAAGAAGCTCCCGCAGTTGGGCGCTCTGGAGGATGACGATGAGTTTGAGGTGAGTGAGCGTGCCGAATGAGACATTGAGCTAGTGGGAGTATGAGCGGGTGAGAGGTGTTACATAGATGCTAACGTGCAGGAGTTCCCAGCTCAAGGTGGGTGGTACACCCCTCTATCTCCCCCTTTCCTTGGCGATAGACCATCCCTCAACCGGACGGCGTGATTTCCACTCCACCTCAGACTATCCATCGCCATGCGCTGCAGCCTGCCTCAACGACATACCTTACCAGGCCGAGCGTACTGACAGGATACTGACTCCCAGGCGAGTACGGAGGCAACGTGCTCGACGCGCTGGCCAAGGCGGGCAAGGCTGGAGACCGACTATGGGAGGAGAACTGGGACGACGATGATATCGAGGACGACTTCACCAAGCAGCTGAGGTGTGTTGTCCTTTCAGGCCCACTTGCAATCTTTCGGCCAGGAGGAAGTTGGCAAGTCACGAGGTTAATGATTCAGAACGGCTATCGCTACGCGTAACGGCGGCGACGAGGCGATGAAAGAGTAGATGCTGTGGTTGGCATAAGAGGTGCTCGAGTGGACTCGAGCTCTTGAGCCCTTGCGGCCTCGGCGAGAGAAGTCGAATCGGCGACGAGTGTATGACTCTACAGACGCGATGTGATTGCATGATTGGCTCTTGAGGCATGAGGTCTACCAACTGGGCCAGTTGCCAACCACGACTTCAATGACGTTCCAACGACTCGTGCTTTTGACCAAGGATCATCGCTTCACCTCATGAGGATCCAGGAGGACGCAACAGGATTGACCCTTAAAATTCGTCACATCGACACATCTCGCACGGTTGTACAAGTTACAACAGCTGAATCGTCCGTCACTCTCCCTAAACCCTACCCTCCACCACCCTGACCCTTCCCCCTCGTTCTCCTCTTATACGCCTCGAGATCCCTCAACGCCTCGGCCTCGTCCCTCTCCTCCTCTTCCCGTCTCTCCCTCGCTTCCTTCTCCTCCCATTCCTGCTCCTTCTCCACATACTTCTCCTGCAAAGCCGATTTGACCCCCTTTTCCTTCCCATCCGGCCCTCTGGCCGAGATCACCGGGTTCTTGTCCATCCGGTCAAACACCCCAAACAGGCGTTCCGCCTCGCGCTCCTTCTCCTCCTCGGTCATGTTCTCCAGCGCCGATTTGACGTCCTCAAAGTCTTCGAGCGCGGTGATCGGGTGTCGGGGTACAGAAGATGGGAAGGTAGTGTCAGCAGAGACATCGAGCGGTCGGGTGTCTGCTGAAATCACTCTGCCAGCGGGAGGGTTGGTCTCGTCATCCACTTCGATGATCTTGCCCGGTGGAGGAGCCGAAATGCCCTTGGTGAACAACAACCCCGCCGCATTGCCATACCCAATCTCCGCGTTCAGCGTGGAAGCTGCTGTCAGCTCCCGCCCCTTGCGCCTCTTGCGCCTCTTGCGCCTCTTGATCCGAAGCACAGAAACCCACCATCTCGGTCACACACTGCCCATAGCAGCTCTCCGGCCGATTGCTTGCATTGAGGGTGGTTCGTACACGCCATGAAGCGTAACAAGGTTCCCAGTAGACCGCGTCGTTTCTCCAGAGGCCCGGCTTCCGGCGACCGATCGCTGAGGGGTTAGCACGTAGCGTCAGAGCCCGAGCTGAGACGTACAGGTTCGGGGGAAGAAGCAAGGTCCTCAAAAATGACCTGGTCGGTTCGCTTGCCTCTGCACCCCTGGCGAGAAGCAAGAAGATTGGAGGGAGATGCTCGTCCATCACCACGTCGTCATCGTATCGCCGATCCTCAGGTCCCTTGGGCCAAGGTAACCAACGCTCAAGGACTGTCTCGAGGATCTTGACGACCCGGACCGCAAATGCCGTGGGCGCGTCTCGCCTCGGTGGGAGTGAGTACGACCGCTTCCTGGCCTGCGGGTTTGAGGGCAACGGCGGGGGATTCTGAGATCTCGGTGGGGAGAGATGTGACTCATGATCGGTGAGTACGGTCGTTCCACTCGCCGTGCCGTGGTCTGCGGAAGCTTTTCGCGATCCCGGAAGGGTGGGAACGCTCGATACGGTGGAACTGGTGCTGAGTCGGTTCCACAGCCCTCGAACCGGGTTGCCCGAGGATAGACTTGGAGGATCGGCAGGCACAGAGTGCCATGTAGGCAGTAATTGTTCTGTCCAAGGGATAGACAGCAGGACGTGGAGACATTGCGTCAAGGGAGGAGCGAGGTCAGCAAAGGGAATCGTATGTAGCAAGACGAGCGCCGCGGAGAGCAAGTCGTCGAAACGTTCGTCCCAGTGTTCAGTGTCAAAGGCAGATGTCGAAGAGGCCGGATGGGCGGCTTGCGGGGCAGGCTTGTAAGGGTAGAAGCGGACGATGTTGTTGGTGAGTTTGAGGAGGTCGCTGAGGGCGTTGTAGTAGGCCGGGACGGGTGGAGTGGTGATCAAGAACTGGCCGAGTTAGTCGAGGAGACTTGTACGCGACAAGAAGAAAGGGATGGGATGGGATGGGATGGGATGGGATGGGATGGGATGAGATGGGATATGGCACTCACATAGACAAGGTTGTCGATGATATCCTCCTCATCCACCATAGTCTTGACGGCCTCGGCGCGGTTGATCGTCACGACAAATCCAAGTCGGGCCAATAAGAACAACCGATCCGCGTTGTCCTCCTCCTCCTCGCTGACTGTTCGCTCTCCCTCCAAGCTCTTCCCCGCGAGCGCTCGGGCGATACCGGCGGCACCGCCAAACTGCGCCAGTCGGTCCCGGCCCAACGGGTGAGACACGCCGAGATTCGCGAGCACCTTCATCGCCTCGAGCGCTGTCAACGAGGCCGACCCGGCGTGCTGATGCGGGGAAGTCACGGTCGATGCGGAGGCGTCGGGTAGTCCAGAGGTACTGGGCAACGCAACTGGTAAGGAGGAATGAAAGAGCAGAGTTTGGTAATGTCTCGATTCGTAGAGCTTCTCCGAGCCCATCGGATTCCGGCTGAGCGTCTTAACCGCTGTCAATGCCAGCAAGCGGACTGGGTCATCAGCTCGTTTCGCGAGTAGTCCGTGTCGATCGCCTAGATTCTGGTTTAGGTACGTACCCTCCGCAGACCAGGTGTGCCAAGCGGCCAAGGGGGCTATCGCCAAGTCACCCATGATCGCCTCGATGAGGCTGGCCCTGTCGTCCGGGTGGATTTGCGTAGGAAGGGCTGTAAAGTCAGTGGTCCTGCTGCAACAAGCAAGTGATGCGAGGAGGGAACAGTGCTCACAGTCGATGACTCGTTGAAGTTCCCGTGTCACTGCCTCTACATCCTGCGCGCGGTCTGCAATCCTCAAATATCCATTAGCGTCGATCATGCCTACAACGAGGGGCATCATGCGGCGGTCGACGGGTGAGGTAGTAAGAGCGTGAATCGTATGCAAGTCGATGGGATATCTACTTGATCGACGAGGTGAGGGTGACTACTTGGGTCACGGGGAGGTAGAACAGGGAAGCATGATTGGGTTGGCAATGTTAACAAAGGTAAGAGGGAAGGGGGAGGTGGACAGGAGCAGAACTACGATGGACCAATATGAAACGCGTCTCGTCATTGTCTCGCTCGTACCGGCTACTACAGCCAATGTTATCAGCAAACATAGATCGTCGGAGTGACAATGTATATGCTTCATGGCAGTATGAAAACCGTTAAAGACCGAAACATGGGGCTGAGCAACACCAATTCAATCGTGATATCATAAACACCAACCGTTATACCTAGTTACAGAACGAGCCTCAACTAATGGTATACCTCGCTCGAATCTCATCTCCCCTTCCCACCTCCCACACCCAAGCGGGCCAAGAATCAACCCAAAAGATACTCTCACACCCCTCACACCTCCGCGTCTACCTCCGCCCCGTCTTCCCCTTCTTCCGATTCATACTCTGCCGGATCGTCCTCATGGTCCGACTGTATCATCGGAAGACTCGACACACGCCGCTCCTTCGGCTCCTGACCCGCTTTAACCGGGTATTTCACCTCCAACGCGTGCAGCAAATCTAGCCCGGTCAGCCGTTGTAGAAGAAACGCAAACGAATAGGCATATCCGCTCACCGTCAAAACCCATCGTTTCCTGGTTCGGTATCTCCTTCTTCATCCGCCAAAACGCCGCTCGCAGACTCGTGACTGGGAGAGCGGTCCAGTATCCGTTGCAGAGCGATTGCCAGTTGATCTCCTTCTCGCTATCCAAGTGGAACCGTTTCAATCTGGAGATGAGCGATGCTCGGCGGCAGCGTACGTACCGTTGAATAAGTACGCCTCTGTCGCTGTTCTGGAATGTCGATTTCTCGCCTCGGCTCATCTCTACGATTCGCAATTGCTCTTGCCTGGCGCATGAGCAAGTGTATCAATGCAAAGCGACAGACTGACCATTTCTTCCGGCATTGCGTACGCGATCGCTTTCCTCCCATTCGTTCAGACACAATGTCCCAAGGCGCTTCGTAGCCTAACGGATCGTTGCCAACTTGCTCATTGACCTCTTTGATGATCTTGACCAACTCTTGCTCCTCCCGACGGTCCCAGTGACCTGGGCATCAGCCTTTCTCCAGCTTGTCAACAGACAATGTGCTCTCACCTTTTGTCCTCGTGTCCCGGCTCACGAGCTCATTACGGTATCGATCCCGGCAATCCGTCTCGGTGCGGTCGACAATGTTCGCGATATGAGCCCATTCGTTTGGATGCACGCTATAGGCTCTGGGATATCAGCGAAGATCGAGTCGAGCCAGCTTCATCGCGATCTCAGAGCAGACGACTCACCGCAACAGCGCTTCATCCTCCTCGGGGGTCCAAGCACCTTTATACCCTCGAGGGTCGAACTCCCGTTTGACAAAGTCTTTGACAGCCTTGACCGGTCGACCGGGGGCCTGAGCGGCTAGGGGTCAGCCATGAAACAGAGGACTAACCCGTCGGTTGACGGAATCCAAGCTCACCAACTTCTGGCCAAAACTTGGGGAACTCTTTTCTCTGGGACCCCCGACCCTTGGCCATGATGAGATCGACCAATTCGTGGTCGTCTATTCTGTTCACCTGATTGTTCAGAAGCGGGTTAGGCAGGAAGGTCACACGGTCTCACTCGCTTGAACAGCTCAAAGTGCGCTTTGATCGCTGCTTTCTCTTCCGAGGTGAATTTCCCCCTCACACATTTCAAGACTATCGTCAGAAACCATAAAGCCATCCAGAAGGGCCAGGACTCACTGCCGAGACCTTCGAGCCGCTGAAGCTCTTTCGAATCTCTCCATTGATCCGCCAGCCAGGCATTCATCGCTCCTTGGTCCCTGAACTTTCTGCGCAATTCATCATCCGTCTCCTTCTCTTCCTTCCTTGGAGTCCCCTTGGCGGACGTGCCTGGCGCCTTGGGTGCTTTGGGACGGGGCGTAGAGGTAGATTGGCCCGAGGACTGCCCGCCAGCTTTCTTCCTGCTCGAGGATGGTTCGTTCTGTGACAGAGGGCCGTTGGTGTCTGAAGAAACCGTTCGGTCCGCGTTCGTCTGGGACGGCCCGGCTGCGCTCGAAGAGGGTTGCACGAGGACTGGGTCGGCATGTTCGGTGAAGACGTCTGTGGGCGGGTGGGCAGCCTTTTTCGACTTTGCCTTTTTGGTGCTCGACTTGTCCTCCACCTCATCGACCGCTTCACTGGGTCTGGACTTTCGTTTCTTGACTCGGGACGACACGTCGGTGTGGCTCGATGGGTCTGGTTGGGCAGACGGGAGTTCCTGGATACTGATATCCACGTCCACATCGTCGTCGCGGTCGTGCGTAGTCACGGAAGGTTGTTGCAGCATCTCGGCCTGGTCGTCTCGTTTGCTCTTCTTCTTTTTCGTCTTCTGCGATCTCGATTCGTCGTGTCGTCCGTGATCAACGACTTCCGCCCCATTCACATCTTCTTCCACCTCGTCTCTGTCGACCTCGGCGATAGCACGGTCGACCGGCGACGAGCTCACGCCTTCGACACCTTGCTCCGCATTGTCCCTATCCAGCCTCTTTGACTCTTTCCTCGCCTTCCTCGCCGCTCGCTCTTCTTTCCTCCTGCGCTTCTCGGCTCGTCGCTCGGCCTGGAGTCGAGCTTGCTCCTCCTCGTCCATGTCGGATTCTTGCGAGCCATCGCTAGGCGGGTGAGGTCGAACGACGCTATAGCTGTCGTAACCGTTCTCAAGGCCTTCCATCCTGCACCGCTACCGTCTCGTGGGCTGCAAAGAGGGACGTGGGGTGGGTGGAGAAGGGTAGGATGAGATTGGATGTGAGGCTTGAATAAATTGAAAACAAGGTGTCGTGAGGGAAGGCAATATGGTGGTGGTGAGACACTCAATGTCACGTGACTTTTGACATTGCGATGGACCAAAAGATGCTGGCTCTTGGAGACGGTTTGTTTTGACAATCATCACTCACTCGCCCCATGTCTCGGCTCGCTCAGCCATGCTCGTACGCCGTTATTCCACTCAGATAGCGGCGAGGGCAACAGTCTTATTTATTCCTATTGGATCTTGCTTGCGGCCATGCCCACCAAACTGGGTCGACGTGACGACCGCCTCGAGGGCAGGAGGAGTATCAGCCTCGACACTCGGACTGCACAGGTGCTACTCTAATGTCACGGACCTTGCGCAGATCACAACTGCTGGGGCGACTTCCCCTTCTCCCTTGTACGACCATCTGTCGCCTCTGCCGGACAAGACTTCACCGACGTCTCGCATAATTCCCGCCGACTTGCCTTTGCCCGGCCAGGACTCAGACCCCAGCCCGGATCTTTCCCGCGAAACACACGCGTCCTCGGCGCACAACATTGTCGACTTGCAAAAATCCCTTACCCGCCTTCGGTCCGCCCTCTTGCGCCAAGACCGCGCTCAGGCCTTGATCATCGCTGCAAAGTACACTCGGACAGTCGCGTTGACGAGCCCACCGGAATCAGCTGTCAGGCAGTATGACCGGCTATTCGACGTCTTTCTCAGCGACGAGATTGTCGACCTGCCCTCCACTACACCTACCCTGTGTGATATCTTGCAGAGCCCGGAGAACACACCCGTGTGTTCGGACATCGTGAGCGGGAAGCTCGCGTCGTTGGCGATCAAGGATAGGCGGTACCTGACCGTCTTGTCGGTATTGTTCCGCCGAGACCCGCCTGATGGGGATCATCAAGTCTTCTCATGGATCGCGCAAGGTCTCTTCGACCGCCTGTCAGATCCTTCAATCTTGATCAAAATGGTGTTTGAGTATCACGCGGATGCGACGCAGGGCGCGACATTGAGAGACCCCTTAATTTGGAGAAGACTCATCCAAGCTTGCAAGCGCAAACCCGCGACGAGACGCGACTTGATCGAGCTTTTTCGACGGGTGTGCGAATCCCACAAGATTCGAGAAGACGACGATTCGGCCGAAGCGCGTGAGCGGGCTAATCAGCTCGCCTTGCCGTTCACGGCGTTCCTCGCGCAGTGGGCCAAGGATTATATGGCATATCCATCACGCAGGCAATCCCAGGACGGGACGAGCTTTCCTCGGCAGGTAGCCACGGAACTGAGCGAGGTGATAGGATGGACCCGGTTACCGGCTCACTTCCTCAACGAATGGATGAGAGCGGAAACGGCGACATCGAATCATGACGTCGCAGAGATGGTCTGGAAGACTTTCTACACGGCCTACACGAAGGACAAACGGGCGGCTGCGGACGCTCAAGATCGGTTGAACCAGATCCGTCTGACAGGTGACACTGCGGAGATCGATTTGGCAATTGCGGAAGCGTCTGTGCGCCATCGGATCGTCGAGGAGAATTCAGACCGACCTGTTCCAGACGGCACGACGTATCGGTTGTACTTCAAACTGTACAAAAGTCTCTACAACCCCGAGCCCATCCGGACGACCATCTCCTCGATGCTGGACAATATCCCTCGCGAGGGGGTCGACTGCAACTTGCTCAATACGCTCTTGTCCGCCGTCCTGTCCAAAGTCCACACGGACGACTTTGACCTGCCCCTCTTCTATCTCGTCCTTTCCATGTACGACCCTAACCCGTTTGATCGGGGCACGACGTGGGGTCCCCCGCTGGATCGGAGGACCGTCAATATCGCCGCCGGTGGGATTGCGCAACTGTGGAGACGAACGGGCGCCGTGCTTGACCCATTGTGGGATCCGAACGTCGCCGCCACGGTCCGGCGCAGGACGGCAGAGTGGAGGGAAGGAAAGGAAGGTCTCCCCAGTGGTCCGTTACATACCGGCCTCCATCCAGACGAGTGGAGGATGATCTCGAGCGCTCTTGACGAGATTGTCCCTCTCCCCGCGTCCACTGCCGATAGATCTATTTACGCTTCACCCCTCCCCCGCGTGCACTTGCCTTTGGGCAGGAAAGGCTTCATCAGAGCGCAAGATCCCGCGCGTATAACCCAACGCTCGCCTGATCGGCCATTCCTCGCTAGCAGACCAGACGAGCCGGTCCCGCCCGCCCCGGACATGCCACAGACATGGCAAGAGGTGTACAATGCGAACTGGAATCAACACGGTCTCGCTCAAGCCGAGGACCCAGCGACGGGGGAGATTCTCCGAGCGCTGCGGGTTCTACTCCGCCGCGCTATCCGTTTAGTCCTCGCGGATACGATGACCCCGAGTCTGGGCAATAACCAGGAGATGCTGGACAAGGCGCTCGTGAAGAACTTGCAGAAAGTATGGGACGAGACGGGATTTACAGGACCCGGACGGCCTGCACTTGGTGCAGATTTGACCTGTGGGGATTTGGGTCTCGGTAACATGGAGGAGGCTGGCGGGGAGGTCGGTGGGCAGAGGTCTCGCTTGGCGCCGAGTGACCCGGAGTCTGATGGGAGGGTCAGAGCGAGGTTGAACGGAGGGAGGAGGAGGGTGTTGGGCTATTGAGGTGTCAGCTTTTCAACTGTGGTTGTGGCACGGAGGAGAAGCAATGGTAAGAAACGGGAGTGAGTACGGTATGGAGCGACACCAGTGGACAGGACGCCAAAAGGGGGACACGGTGAGAAAGGGTCGTAGAGGCGTAGAGGCGTAGAGGCATATCGGCAATTGTACCATTAACCAGCCTCATCATCTGTTGTCACGATCCCTCCGCATGATAGACGTTGTAGCATGAGTAACTCCATGACATCAAGTGACCTCGTCGTCATTGTCGCTTTCAATCTGCACCTTGGCTGGCTGCTCAGTGGCATTGGGCAGTATCACCACCTCTGGCACCAGTCCGGCTTTGCCAGCCCTCGAGTACTGCACTGACGATTGTCAGCCTATATAGTATTCAGGCTCAGGGAATGTGACGACTCGGGGGCTCGCAAAGCCAGGTATGTGCGGGGGCTTTGTGATCTATCCATGAGCTGCAGTCTGTATGATCTCGCACCGGGTATCAATCCTGCCCCTCGGTAAGCGGACTCACCCAGCACCAGGCCATAGCACTAACGAACCTATCGAGTATCGGCTCTCAACAGCCCTCAGCTCGCTACGGCGACTGGCCGTCACGCCAGAGTGAGTAAGGAGGGGGGAATCGACGACGATGCATAACCACCCCTTCGGCCTAGACAGTGCCGCCGCCTGCTATATAGACCTACTGACAAACACCACCTGCGCAGAGTGTCCAATGACAAAAACGCAAGAGACCAAATTTTATCCCGACCCACCACTCCTCGACTCCCACCGACGCTCCCTGCGCACCTCTCAACTCAACGCCGCTGCTCAAGCCAGCGCGACTCCTTTCTTCGGGCGATAGAACAGCAGCATATCCCCTCCACTGCCGTAGTACTGCTTCAACGTCGCCAGGGTCATCTTTGGGTCGACGACGTGATCCCCACACACGAGCTCTATCGTGTCTTCGGCGGATCCCTCTGACCCGACATGATGGCCCGGAGAGTGCTCTGTTAATGTCGGCTGCCCCGCCAGCGGGGGCGAATGCGAATGTCCATGAGAAGACAGCGGGTTGGAGATCTTCAAGTTGGCCAACGCGGAGATTCGGCTATGAGCAGAATGGATAGAACTGGCACGCGCGCGGGCATGGCCCAGCTCCAGTTTATCAAAGATAAACGCCATGATCTTTTTCGCCCGCAATATCCTCGAGGCCGACAACCGGGTCGTGCTATCCGTCAGCGCATTGACCTGAGATGATCGCAAGTATCTCACCCTTCCGGCATCTCCTTCAGTCCGCAGCCGGGCTCCGGTTCCAAGATGAACGTGAGCTTTACAGGATCCTTCACCTTGGTCCGACCGGTAAACAAGTAGTCGAGCAACCACAACGGCGAGTTCATCTCGAGCGGCACCATGTCCTCCTCGGTCGAGCTCACCCGCGATCGATACGTCACCACCCACGCTCCAGCGTCCTTCGACTCCTCCGAGATGAGCACGGCAGTGTCCGGTGGGAGGTCGAGGGGAGGAGCATCGAGATGGCTCGGCGGGTGGAACGCGTGAGATCGAACAGCGTCCAGGATACGGAGCTGTTCCGCCTCGCGTTCGGGTATCTGAGGACCCTGGCTGTTAGCTTCATCATCTCCCCAGTTCCGAACGCGACTCCTTACCGTGTCTTCCTCCACAGGAGCTTCTTTCGACTCGACTACAGGCGACATTGGCGTCTCCTTCTTCTTCTTCCCAAACTTGAGCTTCAACTTGCTCCCACCAGGGGTAGCAGGCGCGTCTTTGCCATTCGCACCGGACACTGAGCCCGGCGTGGGAGGCTGTTTCTCATCGCCCCTAGACGGAGAGACCTCTTTCCTTTTATTAAGCGAAAAGTAATCCCCGCGGCCAGCAAGACTATCGCCCGGACTCGTAGTAGTGGTCCCAAGGCCTGAACCGGGGGATTGAGCGATAGATGACAATGGCGCTCGAAGAGCGTGGAAAGACTGCCAAGGGCCAGAAGATGCCGGAGCCGATTGCGAGAGTATATCCTCTTCGGGCACAATGGCCGCTCGGGCGGCGGGAACTGCCAAGCCAGGGATGTTGAGTTTCGGCGGTAACTGGGACGAGAATGAGCCGGTCAATGCTCTCTTACGATGAGGCTGAGCGGCGGGCCCTCGGTCCATAGGAACGGAACGCATTTCAGGACTGCGTGGGACAGAAGGGAGTGAAGACAGGGTCGTAGCGGGGCTAGACGCAATCACCTCGCGTTCTTCTGCCTTTATCAAGCCTGTATGTTAGCGCGGTGATTGAACCTCCGCCAGAAACGCGACTTGCCTCTGAACAGGTTCGCCAGAGCCCATTTACCCAGGTTCACTGGACGTCAGTCAACGGACTTTTCGTCATGGACAATTACTCACGCCTAATGTCGTCTCGCGCATTGGCCAGTGACGGCACACCGCTCTCATCCGCATACACCTCGGCGTCGAACACCCGACTCTCCTCGAGATGGACAACGAGACTTCCAATCCTCGTATCGACCGCACACCAGGTGATCACCATCGTCTCACCCTCGATCCTGTCCCGTACCATCTCAAGCACCTCGACAGAATGTTTGCGCACAGCCGTCTCCGCGCTCACACCTCTTTCCAGGTCGAGCGCCTCGGCTACGTCTTTCGAAGCGTATCGGCCCACACAGATCCCCTTGACAATGTTCCACACGGCCACCTCACCCTCAGTGTCCACCGTCAAGACATGTTGACGATCGTTCAGAATGATTGAGCGAACTAGTCCCGGTCTACCAGCAATGACCGCATCGGGTTCCTGGCGTAATGGAATGGCTTCGCTCGCCACTTCTCGATCTTCAAAGTCGTCTCGAGCATGTTGAGCCGCAGCGATGACAGGATTGACACCATCAGAGCCCGGGGAGGTTGCGTTCAGACCGTGTTGTCCCGAAGGCTGATCGTGCACATCTCCTGATCGGTGCGCGTGATGACCAAAGCCGAATGAGTATGGCGAATCAGGCATGCCGAGGCAAACAAGGCTTTGGTATGGGATCCCGTTCAATCCTGCGGACGATCCAGGCCCATCTTCCGTCCCAGAGGCATCCGAGACAAACGACCCAGCGATGCTTGCACCTGACATGGTCGTTCTTCTCGGTTGTATCCCTAGACGATCTCGAGTGGCCTGGGAGATGCCGTTTCCGCCAGGGGAGAGATTGCTCGGGTTCCCAGGGCTCGAGGCCTCTCTCGGGTTCGGCGGAGGCGCAAACGCGACAGTCCTCGAATCACGAGAGTCGGTTCGCAACAAAGGCGAACTGGTTTGCGGGTCCCCATCGAGGGACAATCGCTTGTTTCTGATGGCTCCGTCCGGCACTGGCGATGGGGCGAAAGGCTGATCCAGTCCTAATCCCGTACTGGGATTCTCGGAGGAGAAACCATTCGCTAGCCCTCCGTACGACGATCCATCCACGTGCGAGCCCAGTCTCTCCACCCTGCGCCCTACGTCCCTCCAACGCTTGATCTCTGCGCTTCCAGTAGCCGTCCAGACGTACTCGTCGTCCATGCCCGCAATACACCGTATACCCTCGTCACCCGTCTTGGATTCGTAATCTCCCGTCTTTCCGGGCACATAGCCTTCCCTTGCAAGAACCACGCACTCGCCATCAGAGATGTCTCCGACGGCTTCCACGTCGATCGCGGCGAGGATACCGTCCCTCGAGCCGGAGTAAAACCTCTCGAGGTTGGGATGGTTCGAGAACAGCGACCACACGGAAGAGGTGTGGTGGTTGAAGGTGTGAAGGCATCGGTGTGCAGCGAGAGACCAGAGCTTGATGGTAGAGTCTGATGAACCGGTGAGGACGTGTTTCCCGTCGTCCGACATGACGATGCTGCGGACGCAGTCCGAGTGTCCGAAGAGCTTTCCGATGGTTTTGTCACCGATTCGAGGGTCCCATAGTCTGACCACTCGCTCGGGCGTCCCAGCCGCGAGGATACGTCCAGTTGGATCTGTAATGAGTCAGGCGTGATACAGGAAAGGCGACAGACCCGGTACATACCGACGCCCAAGGCATAAACGCTCCCCCGTTCTCCTTCCAGCCCTACTCCTCCCCAATCGTCCGCCTTGTTCAAGTCGATAGATAGGAGAGGTACCTCGTGGTTCGGTGCTCCAACATCCCAGATCGCAATCTGGCGATCGAGCGCGCCCGAGAACAACAGGCTGGGGAACCTTGCCCAAGCGAGGGATTTGACATAGTCGCGGTGCCGACCGACCAAGGTGGGGGCGGGTGAGGTGGTCGAATGAGGTGACCATGCGTGGATCGTGCGATCCGAGGAGGCGGTGATGACAGTCTGGTTCAAGTTGCACAGGAGCATCGCGTTGACCCAATCTGTGTGTGTTTGGGCGGATTGTCGAAAGGTCGTCGCGGGGGGCTTTTATCAGTACTCGCCGAGAAGGATAGAGACTTGGGTCGGTCGCGGTGAAAGCTCACTGGTGACTGGGCGATTGCCTCGGTGTCGACCTCCCACCTGTCCTCGTAGGGTACTTCTCCCCTACCTGCCCTTCTCCTCCTCAGACCCTCTGCGACACGCTCCGTGTCCACTCCATGCCATCCTTCCGCTGGGATCTCCTCATCCTCCGACTCCCAATCGTCCTCCGACTCGTGATACGATTCCTCTTCCTCCTCGTCCTCGTCAAACATCTCGGCACCATCGCCAACTCTCTCCCATCGTACTTTGCCCCCTCGTCCCGCTATATGCTCGTACCGTCCTCCGCGACGCCTTCTATGGGGGATGTTGAGCTCCCAGCTCGCGACTAACCCGTCTCTGCCCCCAGAGTACAAGATTCCCCCGGGTGCTTGCGAATCGGACAAGACGGTCGAGGTGTCTAATGCCAAAGAGGTGATCCCGAGGCAGTGGCGGGGGTGATCGGGCGCCTGGGCGTGCACATGATTACCGTTGGGTGTATCGGCGAATGGATTGCGAGATCCAAAGCCGTTGACCCCGTTGGGAGAAGGGGTGTTGTCACCATTCGACGCATGCGATTGCTTCGGGATGAGGCATGGAGCGGTGTGACCTCTTCTCCGTTCGCCGAGCGCTGGGAGATCGAGGAGTGGAGGCGGGGTGGATGGGGACGGGAGGATGTAAGAGACCCGACGCGATATATTCGAGACTGTCATTATCGTTCCACACGTCCGATCCCTCGAGGGCGACTACTCGACGTGTGAGAGTGTCGTCGATGTCTACGCGGCGATAGTAGCCAGGCCGGTATGCAGGGTGTTGTAAGATGGTATGCGAGGGGGTGGGAGGGGGGGATTAAGGGGTATGAGAGTGGATATCGGGCGTGTAGATGCAACAAGCTGCGAGCTGCGATGTGCGAGGTGCGAGATGCGAGATGCAAGACGTGTAATGAGGCAGGGGGTTTTGAGGCTCGAGACGAGATTGGTGATCATGACGGGCCGAATGACCGAGAGGCGTAGTCAACGAGGAGCACCATGCAGCGAGGGTATGACAAGGGGGGAGGAGAGGGGAGGGGGAAGGAGCGGAGGGTCAGGCGAGGGAGGGGGAGGAGGAGGACGGATTTTGACCCATGCATGGACAGCAGCACCAGGCAGGAGACGAGATACTACAGTTACATACCCTTCCCCTTCTGACCCTTGAACCTTTGCATAACCCTTTCTTTACCCCAGCCCCCCCTTTCCCCCCTCGTGCAGACCTGTCCTCTCCTCTGTCTCTCCGCTCTCACTCCTGGCAGTTTACTCTCCTCTCCTCTCCCGCTACCTCCACCCCTTCTTCCCCTGACCATCGCCGTGGGGCAACACTGTTTCTTACGTAAATCTCCCGAAACACTACCTGCACCGGAGGACCTTTCCACCGACGGGACAGGGTTTGTCCCCATTCGAACAGTCGGCGATCGCCGAAGTTGTTCCGCGAGAGAGGCACACGACTCCTATCCAAGGGGGGAAAGGGGATCTGGGTCGCATCTGCACAAAGGAAGTCTTTCGAGTGTGACAAGGGGTTGGAAACGTGTTGTACTGATGAGATGCAAGGATGTCGTACGTGACAAAGATCCCAGTGCGACTACCTTCGGTGTGACCTCCTACCAGGCTAGGAGCGACACTTTCTCCACGAGACCCCCTGCCTCCTTCAACCACTCAAGCGCAAGGGCCACTTCTAGCTGCAGATCACAGCGCCAGCTTCCTCAATAGTGTCAAAATCACCATGCAATAGCCCGTGTCCAGTGTCGAGGTTCAAGTCATCACGCATCTCTCTGCCCATGGGTGATGCAACTCAACACAAACCAGACCATCGCCCTATGTAAGTCTTCACCACGCGTGGCTGCCACAACGCTCGCATCCCGACGCCCAGCGCTGACCCCGATAGGCGTAGGGGCAGGCTTTGCTGTCCTCCTCCTGTTCGCACTGTGTTTCACTCTCTACGCAAGCAGGAAGGCAAGGGAAGAAGATCGAGAAGCCAGCGCCGCCGCCGTCATGGGGCGGTGGAAGGAGATCGCACAGGTATCGGCTGCCTCACGCGCACCTCACCCTACCAGGGCAATTCAACCATCAGTCCACTCATTGCACGCAACTCCTCGAACCCATCCTGGCGTTCCTACCTTGCCCACGGCGCCCCGGCCCGTACGGCGGGACAGCCTTGTCCGGGGTCTTCCACAATCCAACAGCGTGCAACCGCACGAAACAACGTACAACCCTTATAAGCATGTTCCGCCATCTTACCCTTCTGGTGGTCCCCCCGATGCGTCAGCATCATTCCCCAAGAATCGCACCTATGCGTCAAACAGTCATTCAGGTCCGGTTCATGGGAACGGGAACGGCACCGGGAAGACGAGGGCCACGCAGAACGCGCGCGCTGCGGAAAACCCTCGAGAGAGCGAGAAGAGATATCCATATGAGGGGGGCGATCGGGAACGAACAAAGCAAAGGAGGCATCTGCCACTACATGAAAACGCCAAGTACACAGGCGATCAGCACGGTGGGAGGGGCTCGACAGCAAAGAGTCATACCCGCGATGACGGGAAACCATATCCGACGCGTCGGGCAGGACATGACCGAGACGCGCCGCGGAGCCGAACGCGGGGTCACGGTCGTGAACGACAGCACGAAGGCGACTACCAGCGGAGACGATAATGCATCTTGGGATGCGCTGGATAGGTATATGCGATAGTCATGGTTGACCGGTACTGCATGTAAGAGGGTGGGATGTCGGTTTTGTTTTTGGGGTGTCCACCCTTGTACCTCGAAAAACGACCGCCAGAAAAAGGGAGAGCCCATGGATTTGAAACGTGATCTTCGCGCGTGCACAGCCTGTTTCAAAACGGGCACAGCAAACTGAACTCGTCCACACGTGCAGGACGGTTCTACCTCTTGACATGTCACCTCTCTCGACTTTGATCATCCTATTTCACCCATACATCTCTCAAGGTCGACAGCCCATCCTTCGATAGGATCGCTGCGCCCGTCTCATCTCACCCCCAAAGCCAGCCATCCTAACCCTCACCCATCCTTTCAATCCTCCCCTAACAGCCGTTTCATCTTCCCTTGACGACCCCTCTGCCCCCCTTGCCCCTCGCCGCTCTCCCTTCTGGGCGACACGAAAGGTCAACGGCCAAACATCATGCCAAGCCATCTATCCATCTCCCACCCTCATCCCCTGTCGTATCGCTCACTCTCGTCTCAAACGTCCTTGTCAACAGACCCATTCAATCCGGGTCCATCCACCGCCCCAACGGACCTTTCGACCTTGGGGTACTCGAGCTTCCCACCGTACTCAAACCAAGGCGAGGCTGGACAATATTATCTTGGGACAAATCGCAGGACGCCCGAATCGCCATTCGTCCAGGATTCAGCGATGGACCACCCGTATCAGGAGAAACGACTGCTGGAAAGCTTGGAGGGTAGAGCAGGCCCGAGTCCAGACGGCAGAACCACAGAGGAGGCCGAGCGTTACCGTCTCGGCAGGCATCGTTCGGCATCAGAGTCGTCTCTCGCACCCGTGCTTCCCCGGGAAGGCCCATATCAGGAGAAGCTAGCGCATGAAGGCGAGGAGAGGAAGAATAGAGAAGATCCGACATCTAGCGGCGCCGGAGAGAAGAAACCCCTGACCATTACAGACTGGCAGTTCTGGATCCGAAAAGAATGGTGGCGTGAGTGTCCTTGAGATTGGTATTTACCTGTGTGCAGACAACGAACTCACGCCAGACTGGTACATCCTCATCGTCATCCTCGGAGTGCTGGTCGGACTGATGTCAATCTACCATGACGAGGTGGGCCAGACTTTATCGTCACGAGCATTGAGCTCTCCGCTCACACCAGATTGTCGAATGGCTGACGCCTGCTGTCAACTGGATGAAGAAGTAAGCCAGCCAGGTTGTAGTTGATGCTGACCCGCCAGGACTCCAGCAGGATGGACCATCCCTATCGCCGCTATATTTGTGCTTTCCTTTCCCCCGCTGTTTGGTCAAGAGGTAAATCCGATCACACGTTAACGTTGCAAAGTAGCAGTGCTAAAGACAGATCGTCGCGGTCCTCTGCGGACTCGTGTGGGGCCTATGGATCGGATTCGGCATCGTTGCAGCGGGAACGTTCCTCGGCGAGGTGAGTGTTACCGATTCCCACTATGTGAGCGAATGGCGATCTGATCCTAGGTCGCGAATTTCTACGTCTTCAAGTATTGGTGCCGGGGCCGAGCGGCGGCCTATGAGAAGAAAGACTCCAATTACGCTGCGATGACTCATGTAGTCAGAGAGGGCGGGTTTTGGATCGTCTTTATGATCCGTCTGTCCGCCATTCCAGGGTGAGTCGATTGAGATGACGGCGACGTCTCTCGACATGGTGATTGACTCCAAGGCATTTCTCGACGACCGTCTTTGCGACATGCGGAATGGGCATCATCGTGTTTAGTCTTGCCTGTATCCTGACCCTTCCTAAGCAGGTGGGTCTGCGTCTACGAAGCAGCAAATGGATGAACCTGACTCTCAGCTGATCGTCGTCTACCTCGGCGTCTTGATGAACGGGGGACCGAAGAGTACCAAATCGAAGATCATCTCTGCCGTCGTGCTCGGAGTCGGGCTCCGTGAGTGGCAGAATATCGACCATGTATACCGGAGACGCTGAGACCAGTCATCACGGTTATTGCTGTCTGGATCTGCTGGAAGAGAATGAAGAAGGCAAAGGAATTCTTGGACGGCCAAAAGGAGTATGTCTCACTTCACTCATCAGCGGAGAGCCGCTGGCGTCTTAGCATTGAAAACTGACTCGGCAGGGCTGGTGTTGTCGACGCGTCCGTCGACAACGTAAAGGACGAGGAATGGCGATCTCGCAGTCCTGCCTCGCAACGATATGACCCAAGGTAAGTACTAGCCTCCAAACAACAAAAACAAGATCTTGATATCGTGACGCCTGAGCTGACGTTGACGCAGATACGAATCTAATGACGATATCTCGCTATACAACATGCAAAGTACGAAGCCGCTGGAAAGAGATATCGCCTCTCAATACGGTTACAACTACCCGGCGCCTTCGTTCGAATCGTTCCCCCAGGCGCACCCGTCTCAACGCTCTGAGACTGATGCACGAAGAGAGTCCCACAGCGCGTCGGCTTGGACTAAGGCCGCCTCGCCCGTTTCTTCTCCCGCGCCTTCCTTCGTTCCCTCTCCCGCTCAGTTTCCCGTTGCGAGGCCCGCTGGCGGGCAGGCTGTCGACTTCTCGCGGCCTCTGTAAAAGTTGTAGCTTCTTGAACAAGGGGGACGGTCCCAATGTGCCGAAAAGTGTGGAAAGGAAAGAAGGCGACAACAACCTGTGATACCTGAGAACTTTAGATATACTGTCCATGAGACGAGACACCCTCGATTAGACTTGTACGGCTCACCCTTGAATGTATTGCCATTGTGTCTGGGACGCCGGAGGCGGAGGATGAGAAATCTAGATCCTCTCATCGTCCAGGTGGCCGTACAGCTTCCAGATTCCCCAGGCCGCGACGAGCACGGCGCAGGCCTGGTATCAGCGGTGTCTGTGGTCCAAGGGTTGATCACGGCGCACCGTGATGAAGAACGGGGCGACAAGCAGCGGGTCATGCATGAGAGGAACGAGGCACAGCACCAAGATGCTAGCGAGAGATTGCGTGAAAAGACGGATTGAATTGACGATAGAGCGCAGTCCGGCTGCGAGTCAGCCAAAGATCACGGGCTCGGTATGGCGTCTCACGAGGAGACATGAGAAAGCCGATCTCCAATGCAGAGACAATCTGAATATGTCAGCTCTTCGGTAAGGGGAATACCCTAGCTCACTGCCAGTGCTTCACTCATTCCGAGCAGTATAGGCGTAGGAAGGACCAGCCATGCACTCTGAGAGGTCAGCTGAAAGAATGTGTTGACCTGTAACGCATGAGACTCGCCAGCGGGGAGACTCCTGTCCCGGTGGTGCAGGTCGTGGCTTGGTATTCGCAAGGTGAAGTCTCGTATACCTTGGTGTGAGCCAGAGATCAACGTGCTGCATTCCGCTCACCAGCTCTTGTAGAAGCGCGCACCAGCCCATGGCGAGCGCGGCAAGGATGAAGCCCACCACAACTCTCCGCACTGGCCCGAATGGAATACCTCGGTCTTGCAGAAACGGGTAGATATATCTATTGAGGACCGGTATCTGATGATCAGTTTCGGTGTGACAGGAGAGCCATGGCGTCAGCACATACACTGATGACGATGGCTAGAGGGTTGCTGAGCCTTAGCACCCTGACATGGCTCGCGCAGTTCACTCACGCATGGCCAAGAAAGTCATTCGGTACTCCCTGAGAGTGAGTCGCGCGCATTTAGAAAAGCGGACGTCAGAGTCCCTGCACCCACATTGGTCGTCATGGATCCCGCCAGGCTGGTGAAGAGGGAATACAAACCGCCATCGGCGACGTTGTACACCGCAAAGAAGAGGAAGAAGCGACACACATCGAACAAGTCTTTTCGGCTCTTTTCGTCGAGTGCCGTTCCTGCGTCATCGTATCTATCCAGGTCCTCTTGCCCATCATTGAGCTCGTATAACTGTGTCTTGCTACTGGGATGGACAAACCCGCAGGCCTGAAACAGCGAAGCCGACGACGGGGCAGGCGACGGGACCAAGGAGGGACGGATAAAGGCGAGAAGGAAAGGCATGACCAGGCAGATGAGCTGTACGTGAGTGACTTGTATCCATGGAGAGGATCTAGCTTACACCGGGTATGAGGAACGCCAGCCAGAAGCCAACATACTGCCCGTGAGCAATCTCTTATGGCAGACCAGTCGGACGGTGCCAGACCTTTTCGGCAAACGATGAAGCAATGGCCAAGAACGCGCCGATGTTGATAGACCCAAAATACGCGGACATGATCCGCTGAATCGTCGCTGCCATTAGCTGGGAGCTTCTGAAGGAAAGCATATCGCCCACCTTCCCTATCGATGATCACCGTCTCGCCGGTGATGAGCGTCTCGACGTAATCTCCCGTTGGCGAGTACTGCTCCGCCATGATGGGAGCGACATTTGCTTTGATGAGGCCTGCGAGTGAGAGCCATCTCAGAGTTGTCCGAAGACACCTACCGGTTGCAGAGCATAACAGGAGCATGGCGAATAGGAATGGGAAAAATGCACGCCCTTCTTGCAATAGGGACGGGAGAGCGGCTTCCCTGTCAGCTCTCTCCTCATTCATCTCCTCCCGCCAACGTACCGTAAACAATGATCAGATGCGAAATGGCTACAAGGATCACCCCAATCATGATCGTCTTGTACTTGCCCCATTTCATATCGGCAAGCGCCCCGCCAAGCTACCGTCAGCTCCGTCCGTTGTGCTACGGTAGGTCGATCGCACCAAGGGAGTCGTGTAGCCCAACAAGGTGAAGATGACCGCCAAGGCAGTCGCGACTTGCAGTCCAAGACCGAGAGCTCCAGACGTGAGCTCTGTGTTTGGTGGAGGAGCGCCTGTCCCCGATCCGCTGGGAGGGAGGGGGCGTTGGATGAAGTTGCTTCAATGAGCGTGATGCCGCATGGATGACTCACGCGGAGATATTGACGACACCGTAAAATGAGGCTCGCTCCGCTACAAGTGAGTTGGCAGATGATGTGGGTAGCGATCACTCACCCAGTTCGACAAGTGCAATGGCATATGTGGACCATGAGATTTGCCCGGGAATCCTTCGCAGGATGAGCGCTTGAGAAACCGTGGGACGTGGACCCGGCAGACCATCTTCGTGGTCGTGCTCCTCATCTACTGGTCAGATCGCCAGTACGATGTACAGGAAAGAAAAGCCGACCGACCTCCTGGTCCCCTCTCGAGGCCTGCGCCGGCTTCCTCCAAGAGCTGGTCGATAGACGTGCGGACGGGAGGTAAGGGCACGTATACTGCCTCACCCTCCTCGCCTTTCCTCGGACGGCCGCCCATGCTCTCGAGCATGATTTCGCTCTGTAAGAGACGCACACGTGAAAGTCAGATCTTGATCTCTGATGCATCGCGGATAAAGTCGAGAGTACGCGGGCGGGAAAGTCGATCATCTCATATCGGCCCGGGTAATGCCGCGACGAATGGGGCACCAGGTGTCGCATACGAGGCGATCGGTAGCGGTGGTAAGGTGTCTTGTCTGCTTTCACGAGCCTTGCGGGTGAATGTCAGGATGTGACGGTGAGACTTTAGACTTTGAAGAAAGTTCGATAAGGGATGTGAGAATAGTATGCATAGAAGAAAGAGAATGAGGGGGAGTGCTGGACACACTTCCTTGACCGGTCTGCGCTGTTACGCACTGACATTTCGAGATGCCAAAGTGGACTCTTGCGTTGGAAATGGAGATGGAGCGGATCAGCCGCCCTTCCCCTTACTCATCTCTCTTCAAGTGCAAGAAGACATCATGGAAGACCTTCGCACCATAGTCAGCGGTGCGGCGGGGATGACAATCAAAGACAGAATCCGGCTTTGTGTAGTATGTCAGTGCCCATCATCCACATTATCCCTAGCTGACAACAAAGGCGCTTGGGGTGGTCTACTCTGCTCCACCCCACCTCTCCCTCAGAGGTCAGCTAGTCTCCAAGTCAGTGCTGACATCAGAATACGTCGCGCTTGCACGTCTCGCCTCGACCACGTCCCGACTCGAGCCGTACGGCCGCATGACGCCAGAGGAGGAATGGCGAGACATCGCACTTCATCTGCTATCGCGGGTGAAGGAGCTAGAGCAAGCGACTCGGGGGAATGGTACCGCTAGCTCGTTGGACAACCGTTATACTTGTCAGTAAAATGCTTGACCCACTGTGTCGCTCACCGCTGATTCCAGCTTTCAAGTCGCAGTCGGAGGAAGGGAACGAGGTTGAGGGAGGTGCTTCGGGCTAGTCACATTCTATAGCCCTCTCGTCGATACAGTCACAATGTGTGTGGGCATGCAACGACATTCATGTCCGTTCTGTAGATTCTATCGTTCACTTCCCTTACCCCCATCCCACTTCCCACCACCAGTACCCAGCCACCTCGTCCACCCGACCCTCGCCCTTTCTCCCCTTGACGCTTCTCTTCCCTTCCCCTCTCACTCCCAGCCGAAGCCCTCGAGACCGGCCGAGACCTTCGCCGCGCATCTCCTCTGGCAAGCCGTCTTGACCGCCGACAGCCGCGGCTCGTCGTTCGGGCAGTGGGGGGTAAGACGACAAGGTCGGGAAGGTCGCGTCGATACTCTCCAGCTCCGGGGTGAAGGTCGGTCGGATCGGAGACAACAAATGCTGAGGTCAGAGATAGTCGGAGCAGCGGACGAAGAAGACTCACATAGGTACCCCCAATGTCATTCGGGTCGTTCTCGTCGGGCAGCCGCAGCACCCAGCCAGCTACCTCCCTCAGCATCTTGGCGTGGGTGGGATCGTAGACGCAATCCGAGGCGAGCACCAAGTCGAAGCTCTCCCCGACCCATGCACTTATCTCCTTGTTATCCTCCACATTCACCTCCTCGCCCCGCTGCCTCGCTTCCATATACTGAGGGAAAGTCGTCCAATCGAGCTTGGCAATCTTCACCCCTGAGCCGTGATCCGCGCTCGTCGCCGTTACGGCGGACACGCTCGCGCCGTCTGTGGCGGGCACATGAGGCGGGAAGTTGAGGTCAACGCAGACTTTGAGATTGGCCAAGACGTCATGATGAAAGTCTGTAGCGACGATGAGGCCTGGTTGTTTCGGCTCGGGGACGTCTGGCGAGGCCATCCGGAGGTCGAGGAGTTTGCGACAGAGAATCGCCAGCAAACCGGTCCCAGCCCCAAGCTCCAAAACCCTCACGCCTCGGTGAGCAGGGGTGCTAGGTCCAGGGAAGAGTCCGAAAGCCGAGGGATTGAGGGACATTTCCCGGCCAAGAAGGATAGCACTGCCCCAAGTCTGCACACCGACAGAGACGTGGTCCTGCATGGGCGCGTCGTGCAGGAGGATTGGGACCGCGGCGCGTCTTCTGCGGCGTCGGGACACACGAGGCGAGGATGGGAGATGCGACGTCGCAGGAGATACTGATAAGTCAGACGTGGAGGTGATCGTGGCGGATCGGTTCCGGGTCGCAGAGGAGGGAGGTATGTTTGTCGCGGAATAAGGGATGGGTCTATAGGCCACCATGGGGGAGATTGGGGAGGTCGATAGAGATGCGAGGAACGATGTGGTAGTCGGGGAGAGCGAAGGGTCGAGGGGAATCGCTTTTTGCAATGCCTTGAGACCAGCCGCTAGGGAATGGTGTACTGGGAATAGCAGATGTCTAGTGAGAGATCCAGCAGCTGAAAAGGTCAGCTTGCCTCTCGGTGGTAGGAATGTGCGACTTGCCGCTTGTACCCGCCATCATCGCGAGGACAGCTGTTGAATCTCGCAGGATAGCCTCCATATCTTTCATCGTCGCCTTCTCTTCCTCCGCCTCTGGATCATCGTGCTCCTCTATCCAACCCTGCGAACGTCTGACCACGCCATTGAGCCACTTCTCCGCCCACTCCCGCTCGAAAGGATCGAGATGACCTGACCCCCGCTCTCCTTCCCCCTCCGACTCTCCATCCTCGGACTCAGACTCGTCGCTATACTCGTCTTCTTCGCGGATAGCATGGTCGAGCCGCGGGGCAGAGGATTGGGTCGAGTCGAGTTCGATATCGAGGCCGAGACCCAAACTGTCCATCGTATCCACCAGACTCGCGCTGAATCTCCTCTCCCGCTTTTTGGAGCGGCGCTCGACGTGAATAGGCTCGTCGTAGCCTACATCAGACGCTTGAAAACCTCCGTGGATCGGAGGAATGTACAGCTCCCGGAGCAGAGCAATGTGACCTAACAGGATGTGGGGGAGCAGAGGCTCCAGGCTGTTTTGCGGCCTAGGCAACTGAGGCAGAAAGGCGGTAGGTAGCAGCTCCCCAGACATCTTGCGGAGTCTGTACGGGTGTCGCACCGAGTCTCGGGTAGGTTCCAAGAATGGAAACTGCAAGACGAGGTGAGGGGTGGAAAAACACGGTAAGCCGGTGGAATTTTGGATCGCGTCGATCATCTCCGGTGGAGGTGAGGGCTGAACAGGTAATTATACCTAAGTCTCAGGAGTCGAGGGCCAGCCTTTCGGGGCAGAAGGACGCTGCAGCCTAAACAACGCGCTCACGGATAGAAAGGGGACAGGAAGATGTATCAAGACAGTCAAAAAGCATGCATGAGAGTCGTCAAGTGTCGTTACTATCCCTCAAACCGCATCACAAACCCCATCACTTCTACTCCCCCCTCGCTTTTTTCTCCCTCTTCGCCTCTTTCTTTCTCTTCTTCCGGTCCAGCTCCTCTACCCCTGCGTCTACACTTGTCGTCGCAACTGACAAAGCCACATCCGCATCCTCCTCCCTCCGCTTCCTCTTCTTCCCCTCTTTCTCCGCCGACTTTTCCGCCTTCTTCGCCGCTCTCTTGGCCCGTTTCTCCTCCTTGGCTCGCTTCTTCTCCTCCTTCTCAGCCTTGCGCTGCGCACGCTCAGCCCGTCGAGCAGACTTCTCCTCCTTGGTTTCGACTACATCCTCGATCGCCTTGCCTTTCGACTTGGACTTGCCCTCTGCGATCTCCGCCCTCTCTGCCCTTTCCACCTCCCGCGACGATCTCGACGAGGACGCCTCGACCACGGGATCTTTGCCAAGCATTTCATCTGCGACCTCGGCGTCGTCGGTAGAGTCACTGTCGTCGTCTGGGACGATCGGCGCGGCGCGGAAGAACCGGGAATAAAGACCTCGTCTGGCCACTTCGCGGCTCATGCGCGCAGCGATCGAGAGGGAGACCTTCGGTGCGACCTTCTCGACGGGAGGTTCTGGCACGGGGGTGGACGTCCCGGGAGTGCCAGCGGGCGTGGACTTCGCGGAGGGTGTCGTTGAGGATAGAATGGAAGCGGCGGTAGCTGCGAAGATGCTAAAGTGTCAGTCTCGGGGCTTGACGCGAGGTCTACGCTAGACTCACTTGTCCCAGAAGGGGATCGATTCATCACGATCTTTCCCGATACCTGACAGGTTCTTCTTTCGCACGACCGCAAGTGGACGAGTCGCATGACCTTGCTTGAAGGCTGGAGTTGAGATTAGGCTCTCACACATGGGGCAGATCCCCAAATGGTTCACTCACCCGTTCCTTTCCCCTTCCACCCTTGCTTGTGGAGATGGGCCTCTGGGTCGAAGCGCTTGACAGTAGCCATGATGGGGTATATGTCGAAGAGATGGTCTCAATCCAGACGTCTTTGGATGGCGAACGGCAAAATCTCATCGCTCTGATCCGACGGAAATCATGAGCCTGACATCAATGACAACAATAATAACCTAACCCCAACCAGTTCGGATTAAATTCAGGCTCACTCTGCCTGCCCTCCACCCTGTGTTTTGGCATCATCTCTGCAGCGTTCGCTCCAACGACGAGCGCTAAATCAACATGGCCGAGCCTTCGACCTCGACAGCTCAGCAGAATTCTCAGCCTAGTGATCATATCACTGAAGGTGAGACACTTGGCGCAATTGCAAGACACTGAGCCTGACGCACAGATGAGGCCTCCCTTTACGACCGTCAGATCCGGCTCTGGGGGTTGGAAGCGCAGAACCGAATGCGATCATCTACCGTCTGCGTCCTGTCCTTGAGGTCCCTCGCCCATGAGACTATCAAAAACCTCGTGCTTGCTGGTATCGGCAGGTTGATCGTCATGGACAACGGGGTGGTTACGGAGGAAGACTTGGGCGGTGGATTCCTCTTCCGAGAAGAGGAGGGCGCGGTGGGACAGGAGGTTGGTCGATACTCAAGTCTTCAGTCGGATGAGCACGTCTGACCGACAGAGAACAGCAGCAGCCCTCCCTCAGATAGCCTCACTCAACCCCCTTGTCAGCCTCACGGCCATCCCGACGCTGGCTCCTTTCGTTCGTGATGCTGGAGAGGCCAATGCGGCCGGTGCGCAGGAGGATATCACAGAGTTCTTGCGTAAAGAAAAGGTCGATGTGGTCGTTGCCTGTGATCTGACTATTGCCGAGATGGTGGGTGACTTGTGTTGCAGCTCGATGGGAAAGACGGACTGACCGCAGACCAACATTGATGCGGCGACCCGGGCTGCTGGATGCAAGTTCTACGCCGCCGGGACGTATGGCTTTTACGGCTATGTCTTTGCTGATCTGGGCGAGCAATATCAATTTGTCCACCAGTGAGCTTGCCGCCTCTTACTCGACTCGGTCTCATGTATAGGGATCCGGTCTCCGTCACCAACCCAGAACCACCAGTCACCAAGCGAAGCCTTTCCTACCCTGCGTTATCGGTTGCACTGCAGCGGGAGAAATGGTCTATCGCCCAGGATGTCCAAAATCCCAGTGGCAGCCCTTATCGCGGATCGACTCGATCGGCCACGAGACTGGTCGCTCCGCCTACGACCATCGGTATTCTCGGTGGGTTCAGCTTTGATGTCATTGGGTAAACCGAGCTGATATGTCAAGGGGTTTGGGAGTTCCAAAAGCAGAATGGTAGACTGCCTGGGCAGCCTGACGATCACGATGCCTTTGCAAAGATTGTCTACGAACTGCGAGAGAGTTTAGGTGTCAATGCGAAATCATTCAAGGATTCAACGGGAGAGGACTTGTATGAGACTGCGATCGAGTAAGTCTGTCCCTCAACGTTCTCCTGAGATTGCTCACTTTCAGTCATCTCTCCGCCCATGCGATCCACTTCTTCCCGCCGACTCTGGCGATCCTCGGCGGGTTCTTGGCACAGGACGTCTTACGGGCTTTGAGTCAGAAAGACACGCCTATAGCCAACCTGCTCGTGGTGGATACTATGGGAGGCACTGGAACTGCCAGTCGCTGGGCGATGAACCCGGCCGTGGAGGCGTGATGTAATAAGATGGGGCGGGAGAGAGACACGTAGAGCTCGCGTTACGAACAGTCATCATGTCATTTGAATTATGTGTATAATACAACAAGTCTCTGTGCGCGCTCGAGGCAGGTCTATGTCGCACCCAGACCATTCGGTTTCTTCTCCTCGGTGTTCGTCGCCAGCGCCGCTTTCTCTATTCGCCTGCACGGTCAGCCAGAAGTGAATGAAGATCCAGGGCCAATTTACCAAGTCTCGTGATGTTTCTGCCCTTGCCTCACGAGGTCTTGTACAAAAGTGGGATCTCCCAGCCTGCTTCGGAATAGCTCCTGCTGCACAAGAGTCAAGTAGACTAGGCAGGTGGGGTATCTGCGCATCAGCCTCGGTTTCGGTTCCTGAGCAAGCGTTACCGACACGATGAATCGGACGTATTCTGGGGCACGCCAATATTCAAGGTACTTGAAGTAATTGAGCATCTCTTCTTGCTCCAGTATGCCCTGCATGAACAGCTCGTGCAGGTACATCGGGTTTGCTAGGCATTGGACAAACTCGCTAGTCAGCCTAGCTAACGCGTGGAATAGTCGCGAGAGGAACTCACCTCCAACTCGCATTGGAACCGACGGAGATTCTCTGTCTGCTCCGGTGTCCGCGTCGCGGGAGTACCATCGGGTAAAGGAGGAGGAGGCAGCACCGGGCCTGGCGGGGGTTCCATGACGAGGTTGGATGCATGGAGAAGGAGGCTGTCGGGCTATATGAGAGAGGGAGGAAGTACATGAATCTAGTTTCCCACGGTGAGCCCTCCCGATGTTTCAACGCATCTCGGCGTGACCCGCCGGTTCTGAAATTTCTGTTGTTACAACACCTACAGCTTTCGTATCACCTCCATACATACCACCCTACACACCATGTCCGACCAACCCATGCCCATGGCGTCTAGCTCGACAGACGCAGCGTCCACTGGGCCTCGTCAGCTGCCCATCAACCTCTTCACTCGGTCCACCTCGGATGCCATCCCTTCGTCGACCTACTTCCTCCCAGCCTCCTGGAGACGTTTCCAGCTCTCCGAGCTGATCAACAAGGTCCTCAAGTCCTCCACCCCTGTGCCCTTTGACTTTTTGATCAATGGCGAGGTGTTGCGTACCAGCTTGGAGGCGTGGGTGAAGAAAAACCGTGGAGGGGATGAGGAAGGGACGATCGATGTGGAATACGTTCGAAGTGTCATGCCCCCTGAGGAAGTTGGACGGGTCGAGCAAGAAGACTGGGTGTCTGGGTTGAGCTTGGCCAGATCCGGGTTAGTGGAGAATATCTATTTCGTATTTTAGCTAACGGCCCAAGTCACATTCTCGTCTCGTCGTACCTCTCTCACGCACGAATCCTCCCCCTCGCCAACGCCTCGACCTCGTCCACGGGTTTGTACACCCTCCCCTTGCCTGATCTGCTCGGCGCCACGTGCTGCACCTGGGTCTCGCCTTCTTCCGTCACCTCTGACATTCTCCTCGCCGCTGGTGGTGTGGACCGATCCGTGCACGTCTTTTCTGTCCCGTCTCTCGAGCCCGACATTGCCGCGAGCGAGAACAACACGGCGAAGGAATTGTACACCTTGATGGGTCATACCGGTCCAATCTCTTCTATCGCCGCGAGCCGAAACGGCCGGGAGCTCGTCTCAGCCTCGTGGGACGGCGCGTTGAACCTCTACTCGATCCCTGACGAAGTACCGACCGAGCACCAGGTGGCCGCTGAGCCTGTCAGCTACCTTCCCGGCCAGAAGAAGCGACGAAAGATGAATGAGGAGCGAGGGCCGATTGAGGGTTTTAACGATGGAGATGTCGGTAACGGAGGATGGAGAAGGACCCCGGAGGGGGTTATGAGAGGACACAAGGGGAGAATAGGCGGTGTGACTTGGGACAAGAGCGATGAGGGAAGAGTTTGGACCGCCGGATGGGACGGAAGCGTCCGAGGCTGGGACGTCGAGACTGGCGCAGGCGCAGTCGTCCGAGTGAGTCGTCATCGACACCTACCGTGGTCATCGGCTAACATCCCCCAGCAAGGACCAAGTGACAAGAGCGCTCTGTGCATCGACCAGTGGTCCGTCAATGGCACCTTGGCGACCGGTAGCATGGACAGGACCGTCTGTTTGTGGGATACTCGTGAAGGTACGTTGTGGATGGAAATCCTCGTTTTATCCCAAATCTGATCCCCCAGCGACCTCCCTCATCTCCCTTACCCTCCCGACCACCTCCCCTGTTCCCGCGCTCAAGACTCACGCCACCTCGCCCTTCACCCTTGCCGCCGCCACGTACTCGGGCGCCATCCAAATATGGGACGTCCGATCCCCGAAGCACGCCTTGTTCTCCGCGAACAAAGCCCCGAAAGCTACCGACGAGGCGCGAAAGTTCAACGACAGAGGCAAGGTCTTTGGAGAGCGACTGCTGGCGATGGATTGGGATGGAGAGGTCATTGTGGCTGGAGGAGAGGATGGGGAGGTTGGTATTTGGAAGGCTCGAGGAGAGTAGGTAAATTCATGAGTTGATCGATCCCTGCATCGCGAAATGTATCACAGATTCCTAGGCTACCTGGAAGCTCCATCGTGCAATATCACTCATTGTATCCCCCCCACGGCCCCGCTGATCTGTCTTAGGGGACTTTTGATATGGTGTGCAAGGTCGATTTGCGGATCAACCGGGTTGGGGCGAGTTCACCGTCTCTTGTTAGAATATTCTACTGCCACGAAAGGTCCAAATGTCCCACAGCTCCCGAAGTAGACTGATTGGCAGCAGAAATCATGCATACCTGGAGCACGGTTCGGAATTTAGTCTTGGGACGGATCCCCGGAATAGGCAGACTCGAGGTATGTACAGGCTTGATCTACTAGAACAGGCCTCTGAATGTTGTCCCAGAGGTCTCTCCAACTTTCAGGTGTACGCAGAAGAGTCGCGAGCTCTTTGTACGCCTTCACTTGCCGCTGGGAAGCTTCCAGAACCCGGTTCAAGGCGCGGATATCTTTATTCTTAGTACGAATCTCCTGCCCAAGTCTGAATTCGATGCTGCTGAGCCGTTCAATGTCAGCTATCAGCCTGGAATGCTGATCCTGAGTTGCTTGGAGTTGTTTCTCAAGCCTGCGTATCAGCTGTGACCGTGAAGCGGGGTAGGGATGAGTCGAACTCTGCGATGTAGGACTGGCACTCTGGGGGACATTCGGCCCACCACGGAGGACGGCTCTGCGATGTAGGCAATGAGCCGGATCCAGGAGCTTCACTTGAGGTGTTCGATGCTTGGTTTTGAGGTTCCGAGTCTGAGCCGCAATCTCGCGGCTCCTGAGTGTGCGTTCGTGCGTCACTTTCAGTTCCACTGTTCCTGCCTGACTCGTCTGAGATGACAATAGTGAACGGCATTTCAAAGTTGGAGATGGATAGCAGGCAGGATATAGAGGATGGCAGAAAGAGGGTGATGTGTGAGCGCGACGAAAAGGGGGGGTGAAGTTCGTTTTGAAGCAGGTGGCGAGAAAGCTCGACGGGACCCGCCTTTCAAAGGATGGACTGAGAGCCTGCCCATACGGGGATTGACAAAGGATGTTCAGCCCGAGGAGGGGTGAATACCTGCTGTGACATGTATGATGTCTCGGCGATGTTGTACCACATGGCTCCTGTACTCCCGATGTCTACTCCGATGTTTGAACAGGTTCTTCTCCTACATTCGAGGGATTTGTCCACGCCCCGGGTCCGTTGCAAGTATGAGGATCACTCGATTGAATACATGAGCTAGTGCCGGGTTTACGGCACACTGTTGTAACGTGCTCCTAAGAGTGCAGCACTGGACGACTTTGTTTGTCAAGGGACGAAAACCACTGTGGCAACAGACATAAGCCCCAAGCATCCCAGATCGTTCATACTTACCCTCTCGAGATCGACATCCTCTTCCAGCCGGATAACCTCTGCGTCCTCAGCTTGTAGCAGCCCCATGCCAGGATTGAGACCCGACGAGACGCACCTCGACGACAGGATAGGCTTAGGGACACACCGTGACGTGGCATATGATGTGCCACATTGATACCGAAATTTCCACTCGGCTCCCAGTTGTTCACCTATTCAGAAACTTTCTTCACTCTTCGTTCAACCATCTCTTCAACAAAGGTAAGCTATACGATTCCTCAATCGAAATCGATGGGCAGGCCAGATTTGCCTGATGATACCGATGACGAGACTTACCCCTCTCTCACCCCCATATCATACCGGGCCTCGCTACCTGCCCTCTTCACTGTCTATTCCGTCTTGGCGTAGACGGTGGTTTGGGCGGGGTTTATTAGTGGGGTTTTGGGAGGTATGGTCGATTGAGGAGGTTGACGATCTCAAACTAGTTTGGCGACTTTATTTCTGATCTCGTCTGCCTGCCCATCTGATATTATCCGTTGTAGTAACCTCTTCACGGGATCAGTATGCTAACGGGCAGACGATGTCCTCTTCTCCTTCGGGATCGACGGTCTCTCTGCCGTCTTCGAATGTACTTCTTGCCTTGCCTGACGGACCCATAGCCTCCGGCTCGGACGATGCGCAATCCTCCTTCGTCTCGATGATTGGTGGTTATCCCACATTCCCCGCTCTGCCTTCAGCGTCCAAAGCCCCTGAAATGATCCGATGCGGTGTATGCCACAACCCCATCCCTCTCCTTGCACAAGTCTACTGTCCACCTGATGGAGGGGAGAATGACCGGACAGTCTATGTCTGGGCCTGTCCCCGCCCTAGCTGTCAACGCAGGGACGGCAGCGTTAGAGCATTCAGGGCTTCGGTGAGGAACGAAGAGTATGTCAAGGATGTCGAGGAGAGGCGGGCTGCTGCGGAAAAGGCAGCCGCAGAGGAGAGGGAGAAGGCGAGGAAGAATCCGTTCAGTGTGAGAGCAACTTCTACATCGCATCGCGATGCAGCTAATGGTAGATGCCCGACTCGACCGCCCCGGCTTTGTTTGGCTCGGCGCAGCCGCTGTTTGGCGGAGGAGCGCCGTCGAGCCCCGCTGTTGACTCATCGTCTAGACCCCCTGACATGTCGACCTTGTCGATCGATCCGTCCTCCTCATCCTCCACGACGCTCGCCCCTCCTCTTCCAGCTTACCAACCGTCCCAGTACCTCAGCACTTTGGACGAGTACCTGCCCGAGCCGGACGAGATGGACGTTTCGGACAAGGAGGATGAGGATGAGACGCCCGAGCAGAAAGCCGAATGGAGAGATGCTCGATGGGAACAGCTCTTGCCTGGACATATCGACGAGGTCTTTGAGCGGTTCGTTCGACGGCTACAGAACGCGGACAGCGCTTCGAACCAGGTTTTGAGGTGAGTTGCAGGTCACTGGCGGCCTAGCGACATGTAGACTGATTGATAGATATGAGCTTGGTGGGGTCCCTCTCCCATACTCTTCCAGGTCGCCCCTGTACAAGCGGCTCTTCCCCGGTGCGCCTACCACGAAGACGCCGGACGAGGAGGAAGAACCTGATTTCGCCCAATTTTTCAACACGTCCTCCATCCCCCCTTGTGCGCAATGTGGCGGCAAACGAGTCTTTGAACTCCAGCTCGTCCCGTCGCTCATCTCGGTGCTGCGACCGGAGACAATCACTACGACTGGCGAGCCAGCACCTCAACGCTCGGCGAAGCAGACCGAGGAGGAACGACGCAAGGAGCTCGCCTTGCTCGCGAAAGGACTGAAGGGTGAGAACGGGGAGAAGGCCGATATCGGGGAGATGGAGTGGGGTAATGTCATGGTATTTGGTTGCGAGAGAGACTGTGTCGGTCTTGCAGAGGAATACGTGGCGGTCGACTGGGAAGCTCAGTTGACCCAGGAGCAGATGAAGGCGCCGGAGCTCAAGTAGATTATATAGTCGAGTATAGCGCGCCATACATTGTGCAGTCATTTGTATATGTATCCGTAAAGTCTACTCCCCCACGTGCATGCGTTGCGCCGCGCGCCTTTCGTCGGTTGTGGACCGAGAGAACACAGTAGATCGGTCTGTCGAAGATGGTACACTCAGGCCGCGGTGCCAAAGTCCTTCAAGCCCCATAGTGATATGCGTTTGTCTTTGCCCCCACTTGCTAGCCATCGAGACCTCGGTACGCCCCCCGCCTCTTCATCCTCACTACCGTCGCTATCGTCTTCGGCCCCTATGTCGAGTGTGCTCGCTGCGTCGGGGTCGGCGTCGATTTTAGGCAGAGAGGCACTGGCGAACGTCAGTGTGTGAACCGTCTCGCGATGGTAGGCAAGCGTCCCGAGGGGCTTCAGCGAGGCAGCGGAGAACAAGCGTATCCTGGGATCAGTCAACTTTCACCTGTGGTTGCTATCGTCAAGACTCACTTCCCATCCCAGCCTCCAACAGCTACTACAGCGCCATCTGACGGGATCGCTAGCGAAGCGTTGCCGATCTGACCCGTTGAAAATGCCTTGACGGGGTTGATGGTTTCTGGTATTGCTATTGCGTTTGGACATTCAATAGACGTGAACGGTCGGAGGTCGTACCGCACGATCATATGATCCGCGGAGACTGTGAATGCTCGGTGGACTCGGCTGTCCACAACCATGGCCATGACTGCTCGTGAGACCTTTCCTGGTTGGAGTGAGAATGAGACTCACTCGCTTCATTGTGACCCTTTGCTTCCCAAACCTTGTTCCATAAGGGTGGTCCAGAAGACATTCGTGCGTCCCATGTCCTCCTCCAGGCCGTTTGTGACTCTTCCGACGCTTGATCACGGTGTTGCGTCTCAGCGCCGCAACGCCATAGTTCCACACGGCCATCTTCGTACCCGATCACGCAGTTCAGCCGCTGGACATCGTCGAAACCGAGGTGGATTGCCATAACCAAGCCGGTACGACTTGCCGCGGTTTTCAATGACGACTCGCCCTTTTGCGGGGGTTTCGGGAGCAAGTTGATCGATGCGTGCAAGCGGGCCTTGGAGGGGAGGAGGTAGATGTCGACTAATTCCGAGTCGACCAGGTTGGGCACAGCTAGGAGCGCCTCGCGCTGTTTCCCCTTTCCCTTGGCTGTATCGGGAGATGGGGAGGATGGTCCCGATATGGGACAGAAGGAGAAGCGGCAAAAGTTGAGGGCATTGGTCGAGAGAGAAGACTCGATGGAAGGAGGGGGTCGACTCGGTCCAGTGCGGGAAGAAAGGGAGCCGTGAGAGGGCATGGGGTTGTAGAAATGTATCTGATTGTCTCTCCCATGGCTGAAAGGATCAGGACGGTGGTCATGGGAGATAGGTAAGAACCCACCTGATCAGCTTGCCCTCCCATTCGACCAACGACAATACACCCCCTTCGTGTGCTTTCCAGCTGGTGATCGTCCGGCGAGACTTCAAGTCGGTGATGGTGATGACCCCATCTTGATCTCCTGCGTACAAGCACGAGTTGGCGGGATTAAATGCGAGGGCCGCAAGAGGTGCTGCATGATTGCGTAGGATGTGGAATGGAGTGGGAGCAGGAGCCATTGGGAGGTGAAAGTAAAGTCAACTTTTGGCGAGTCGCGTCAAAACCCGAGCAAGTCTGCTCCCTTCAACGACTGTAACATCATCCTCGTTTGAGCTGTGTCCCTGTGTCTTTACGGCTCGGAGACAACAGTTCTAGCATTTCTCACTCGCGACAAGGGTTCTGAGAGATTCTGCGCCCGTACATCTTCAAGTTACATCCAAGAGTGCTGCTGGCAGCTCATAGTTAATCCTCTTACCGACTCTACAGCTCAACAAGGTTCATCGACCCTTCAGGCTGTCACGCCACCAGTCTGTCCGCCCTGAAACAAGCATAAATCATGCAGAGATGTCCCACTGGTCCACGCTACCTCATGACCCATGTCTGCCTTCGCCTTTTCGCTCTCTCATCCAGCTAAACATGATTGGCATGCTGGACCAAGCCAGGCTCATTGTGCTCCCGAATTGGGTGGTGCCACTCAGCACCCAAATCCTCTCGCTGATCGCCCTCTATATGGGTGCCGATGCCAGTCTCAAGGTACGGCGCGGGCATGCGATCGGATTCCGAGCTCATGCGCAGCGATTCGTCACCATCCGGTCGATGTCCATTGGACCGGAAACTGGCAATGGGGAGCCCAAGCGAATCGTCGCGACCGATACGGAAGGTCCGACGGCAGGTGTGGACAGGCAGACCCGCAGACATTACGTCTTTACCTGGATCATCACATTGCTATCACTGGCGATCTTTATCGGTATTCAATGCACAAGGAGCCAGAGTATTTTGGATATCTCACTGATGATTGTTGGGTTCATCCATCTGACATTCATGTTTGACACTGTGAGTTCGAGCCGCCCTGGTGCCTCAGTGACAGACTGACCTGTAGGTCCTCGGCATCCTCTTCTCTCGCACTGCGTCCATGTCACTAGGTGCCGCGGGTTCCGAAAAGTCACGAAAGGTGGTCTATTTCGCTAGGCATGGACGCGTCTTCGCTTGGCTCCATATCGCCGCTTTACTCGCTACCGCTATGCTCCTTCTCTTACAAAGCGGCCCGACGATCATCACGCCGATTTTGAGCTTCGTCTGGATCCTCTCCGCGACGACGACTTTCGCCGGTGAAGGGGAGATCAACAAGATCAGAAGGACTGTCTGGATCTCCTTGGGCTATATCGTACGTCTGAACTTCGATGGGAAGGCTGCACAGCTGAAATACAAGGCCGCATGCTGGGTGTTTCTCGCTGCCACTTTTGGCTATATCTACTATACAACGTCCGACGACGTCAAGCCAGCTGTCTCTTCAACGCCGGGCGATTCGGGATCACCGTGGGGCTTCATTAGAAAGCCGAGCGAATGGCTTCTCGTCTCCGTCCGATATCATATTGAATCGGCAGCGATAGTCGGTCCCGCCAGCCTGGTGAGTTCGTACGTTCGTCGATAACTCATGGCAGCTGTGTATGGGTCTGAGATACGACTATCTCCGTTCCAAGCCGGTCTCGCTGGTCAATCTGACGCCTGACGGCAAAGCATCGATGATACCACGCTGTCTTGGTTCATTTGCCAGGCCAACTTTCAACGCTGGGTTCCTGGCTTTGGCAGCGACTCTGTTGGCTTCCAATTATGTCGCCAAGCAATTCTGCTACAAGGAATATTGGCTCTTCCAGGGGGTTATGGTACTGTTCACGCACCCTGCCGTGACCCTCGTCTCGGCGGTGTCTGTGTGGCTAAGAGGTCAAGGTAAAGCATGGTGGACATTCGAGGAACAGTGAGTCTGAATGTAGTGGTGCGAGTGAACAAAGTTGACGCTTTTAGATGGGGACCTTCGGAAGCTGGTCTCCATGAGGTCCCGGACATCGAGACTCTGGAAGAGAGACGGGGGGGTTGAGCCAGGTCTATGAGATGCGGAAGCAGTTCGGTGGTTATATGCATGCATAGGAACCGTGCGATGTGATAGTCACCTCATCATGGGATAAATTAGCTTGATCATGTTGCAGACACGTGTGGTGACTGATACCCTCGGTTATGCCTTCGGTCAGGAGCCATCCCGCCTTGCTCCCACCATAAATAGATCGCCGTTTCTAAGTCATCATAGACGTATTTCTGCCCATCCAGCGCACCCTCCCTTGTACACAAAGGACCAGAGCCCGACGCTCCCCATGACAACCCCACCGCCTCGGATTTCGCACTCTCGTACAATCTCATCCCCTTCGAGGAGGATGTCATTGTCCCCCATGCTTTCGACGACGACCTTGGGACTGTCTGAGGCGCCAGAGTTCGGTCGTCGAACCAGCTTAGGATGTCTGGAGCCGAGATTCTCCAGACGCGGCCTGACTTTGGAGGAGCTGGAAGAGTATGGACTGGTGCATGGTACCGAGCAAAGTACGTTGTTTGAAGGGATCCCCATTACGGAGGAAGAGATTGGCAAGCTTCCCAAAAAGGTACAGCGCGAGAAGCCATCCACACACCTTGCGCGCTGACCAGCTAGCTCAGGCCGTATTACAACCACCTGGCGCTCATCTATGAGCATTATCAGGAAGTGGAAGCTTTGCTGTCCGGAGAGATGCCTACTAGGATTGCTAAGTCCTTTGAAGCGTCGAAAGCCCGGTTACGTGGCCGGCAAGAGGACGTTGATCATCTCCCTCGACGGGACAGATCGATCTCGCCCGGACTCACAATGCGTGACACAACGGTTACAAGGGGCAAGTCAAGAGACAACGGCGATGCGCATGTGGACTTGAACGAGGATCAAGGCGATGAGGAAGCTGGGGAGGATACTGGCCTGCTGGGTACCTCGAGCAAGGAGGAGAAACGGGAGCGAATAGCGCGAATTGCTCTGAACGGTCAGTAGTCCCCTTGAGACTGTCTTGCGTAAATGCTGATCTCAGTGAACACCATTGTCAATGTCTTGCTCGTCGCTGCGAAAGCTGTCGCGGTGCTGTATTCGTCGTCAATCTCCCTCACGGCCTCACTGGTAGACTCCGCTCTGGACCTCCTCAGTACCTTTATCATTCTCGGTACGAGCTGGGCGATCGGGGTCAAAACAGATCAACACCTTGTACGCGTCCTCGTCAGGACAATATCACTTTGGCTGATGGCAGTACCCTGCGGGTAAACGACGATTTGAGCCTCTGGGAGTGGTATGTGCCTATTCTCTGCTCCCCCTCCGGAGTGCCATCACGTTCCTGACGTCTAGCTCATCTTCTCCGTCGCCATGATAGCCTCATTTGTTCAGGTTTTCATCGAATCGTTCGAGAGGGCCATTGGACGTCAAGGAGAGCCTGCCGTCGAGCTCAGCTGGCTCGGACTGGGGACTATGCTCGCGACAATCGGTATCAAAGCCGTCTTGTACGCCCGAAGACTATGTGACGTAGTTCGTGCGCTGAAAACCAGATGGATATGGTGCTCCCGAATCCCCTCTTCGGGTGTTCAGGCGTTGGCACAGGACGCGGAGAACGATGTGTGGCTTAACATCATGTCCCTGTCATTCCCCGTAAGCGGTGCCGATTCCAACCTAGTACAGTGCTAATACAAAAGTGGCTGGGCACAAGGTTGGGCTGGGGTCTGCTGGACCCCATCGGGGGTATGGTGCTGTCCACCTACATCATGATTGAATGGGTCAAGACGCTGCTGCAAAACTTTGCCAACCGTGCGTGCCGCAGGCAAACGTGACATGTCCGGCTGACGTCTAGTCTCGGGTCGAGCTGCCAGCCGTGATCAGATCACGAGGGTTCTTTACCTCGTTTCGAGGTTCAGTCCTGTTCTTGAAATTGGAGACGTCGAATGTTACCATATCGGGTAGGCAAACCGCGACTTTAATCACCTTTCCAGCAGCTGATCCGGACAGTGACGAGCTCATTGTTGAAGTCGATGTGATCCTGCCGCAATCGAGTACATTGCACTTTGCTCACGATGTCGGGGAGACCATCCAATGTGTCCTTGAGAGGTGAGTCTGCTTGTTAGGACCGACCTGTTTGAGAGCTTAGAACAGCCTCGATGGTGTGCTGCGGGCCTATGTGCAGTGAGTGCCCACCGACGTGACCCTCTCGCAAAACCTGATCCCTTAGCTGTGACTATTCGTCGAGGAACCCTCAGCAGCACACTGCACGCCTGCCTGGTACCGCCCCTTCGAAGATCCCGCCGCGTATGGCCTCCTATGGGTCAAACGGCCAGACATCGAGCACGAATGGTGACTCGAAATTGTCATCGGGATCCGCGACGCCGAGACCGCGGGTCATGGAGACGGATGCGGACGGGCTTGTCACCAAACCTGCGGCTGTCACGAGCATACCAGGGGTTCCGATGGCTACGAGCCCAGAGTCAGGGGCTTGAGCGGGTCGACCGGGTGAAAGAGGAGGAAGTGTTGGAAGAATATTTCCCGAAACGATACTTAGCATTATTCATACATGCTGAAGAAATGGTAATCTTAATGTCGCTCTTTGCCTTGCTGATTGCAGACGGGATGTGACGACAAAGGAATCTTTGGTCTTGTTATGCCACACCATGCATGCTCTGGTGAGGTGTGAGGCGAGGTCGAGTGTGGCGTTTGATGGCTTGATGGTACCTGACTCGATCCCAACGAAACTCATCCCCTTCATCATCTCGTCGATACATTGCCGAGCGATATTGTGTCAACAATCGAGACCGTTGAGTATACTAGACATACCTGCAGAGAGATTACTGAACACGTCGACGTTACTGACCAGAGGGGCTCACTGTGGTTCAGCTGAGCTGCCGCCCTTTTCAAGGCGAGGCGGCTCTCGTCACGATCGTGTTGTTTGTCTCCAGGTTGGAATGGTGACCCTCCCAAAGGACATGCGCGTTTGATTTCTTTTGATGTTGATGTCTTTTTCGCCGTCTCTTGTGACTGGACGTTGAACGATGATCTACATTTCAGCGTCAACAACTCGACACAGACGCTAAACAGTCACAGACCACGGCCCGTTCAACCAACTCTCAACACCCTTCCCCCCCCCCCTCTCCCACACCTCACCCTTCTTATCCTTTCCCCCTCATCTCTACTCTTCTTTTCTCTCTCATCCTGTATCCTTCTTGACGTGACTCTGACGCTCCTTCACGACCCCTTACTACCAGCGAGTCGACCTTTTCGTCTCCCTCGCGACGATCTCTGACGATCTCTACGAATCGATCAACGCCCGACGCCCCATCTCTCACCATATCGACTGGAACAAACAACTATCCTTCTCCATATCGACATCGACATCTAAACACGGTCTGGTCACCCTCTCCGAACACCGAGTTGACTCTGGACAAGCTGTTCGAACTCAGCTCGGCATCATGCCAGTCATGACGTCCCGGACGCATGGGCTTCACAAACCGAAGTCAAAGATCCGTCTCAGACTCGGTTTCCCCGACGCGTCGCCCAAAGCCCCTTCGCCTGCTGTCCCCTCTCGAACTGATGGACACCCTACCGTCGTCCAGCCGCAATCTTTGACATCCACGACCGCCTCCTCGCACTTGTCTCTCACCTCGCACACTTCCACCAGCACCGCTAATGCCCCAACCGAGTCCCTGGGCGCGTCGACAAACACGACTTCCACTGGCGTCTCTCGCTGGTCCAGAGACGATTCTCGAGATGCTTTCGCGCTAGACATCTCCCCATCCACCGCGTCGGAACATCACCCGAATCCCGCTTTCGACACAATCTCCTACGCGACTGCCTCGCCACAATCAGTCGCTTTCGGGAACCGCATCGAGTCGGGTTCTGCCATCGATCCACACGAGCACTACGAGAGCCTTTTTGAACAAGATGACGACACTTCTTCCTCACCCTCCACGCCACCCAGCATCCGTGGCAACGAATCGCACCATATCGCCAACGATCCGACCATCTCGCTGACCCACCCCGGTCTCGCTAGTGCCGCGGCAGCGGCTGACGATATCTTTTACATCACCGATGAACAGCTCAGCGAGCGATTCTCCTTCCACAAGGAGATTGGCTTTGGAAACTGGGGCAGCGTGTGGGTCGCGAAGCCACGACGATTCACGACCAAAGATGGCAAAGACGCACTGGCTTTGAAATTAGGGAAGAGGGCGGCGGCGGGAGGCGGTTCTGGAGCCGGGGGGAAAGTTGCCGTGAAACTTGTCCATCGGGAGAAGAGCTCGGTAGGTCGATCTGGACGGGGCTGGGGTATGGAGGATCAGGCTGACGACAGACGACCGCGGCACGGGTCAGAGCATTATGGGGCGAAATGAAAATTATCAGGATGCTTCGCCACGAGCCGCACCCTAGTGTCATCACCTTTGAAGCGTTCATCATTACTCCTGCATACGCCATGTGAGTGCACTGAGCTCGTCAAGGCGAAAACTCACCCATAGGGTGGTCATGCCGTACTTGTCTCACTTGATCCCCGTGAGGCTTCCTCCACACCGAGCTACCCCGTACTTTCGGCAACTCGCCAGCGCTGTCGGCTACCTTCACGAGAGGGGTATCACTCATAATGACATCAAACCTGCCAACGTCTTGATTTCATACAGCGACGTTCCTGTGATTGTAGACTTCGGATTTGCCAACAAGTGGGATGTAGGCGGACGAGGAAGCTTCCTCTCAACAATCAGCTGGGGAACACCTGAAGTAAGTCGTGTGTCGATGATCCCGAACGGGAAACCACTGATGAAGCAGTATCTCGACCCGCAACGAGCTCGTGGTATGCCGCATGATGAACGGGCTTCTGATGTCTGGTCCCTGGGAGTGAGTCATTCATATTGGGTCCTTCGTACACTGACCCTCAGATCACGATGTTTGAGATCCTCATCGGCCGAACCCCTTTCGAGTTGGACGAGGAGGAAGAATTCGCCACGCCCGAAGAGCTCTTGATCTATTATGAGCGTTCCAGCCGTGGCGAATGGGTCGGGGAATGGTCGATGCCTCATGGTAGGTCGGGTCGCATCTCCGGCTCCAGAAGTCCACACTCATCATCAGATCTCCAACACCTTCTGCGAGCAATGATCTGTCCTGATCCTGCATACCGCATCTCCGCCATGCAGGCCTATCATCATCCATCTTTACAACCACGATCTCCCGAGGTTATCATCACCCCTCATTTCGTCCGTGCCGCCGCGTCTTTGGACTTTGAGGAGCACCCGATACCACTTCCCGCTCCTACTCACCGAGAAGACCAGCGAAACGCCCATGACAAGAAGAAAAAGTACAAGAAGAGGAACAACAACAAGAATACCCGAGCTTCTTCGCGTGCCGCCACTCCCGCGCTTGGCGAGTCTATCAAGCAGCACACCAGTGTGCCTTTCAAAGCCATGGTCGACCACAATGGCAAAGCCGGTGCAGACAAGACACCCAGCCCGAAAAAGGCTGTCATCAGGAAGAGCAAGGACGATCTTCTTGCCAAGCCGCCTGTCCGTGACCAAGAGGATACCACACGTAAGCATTTATCTCGGAGCATTATCGCCTGGAGCTTACGCCAGCCACCAAAGTAGTCAAGCCTGCTCAGCCTCTTCGGATCATGGAACTGTCTTCTCTCGGTGCGTTTTGCGAAGTGTCCTTTTACGCCGTGTTGACCTCCAGGAGAAAGGGCCGTCATGCCTCGAGTTTCTGGGTCCGAGGCCAAGACCCTGTCGAGGAGGACTTCGGTCAACTCCCTTGGTGCGGCCGTCACATCTCAAGGTCATTCCACTCATCGCGACTCTGCAATCTCTGTTACATCAACAAGCACGATTTCCGCAAAATCTAAAGAGGAAGCAGTCCTCAAGACGATGCGTTCGCTCGAGGGTACACGCCGCATCGAACGCGTCAAGCCCCGAGATGTTCTTGGCGCCATCAAGCGGCCTGCGCCCTCGCCTCCCCGACCACGAAGCCTTGACACACAAGTCGAGAAGGATCTTCGAAAAGCGAAAGATGACCAAAGACGAAGTTTGGGTGTGGAGCGAAAGCTTGCGGATCTTCGGGAAGAATCGCCCGCCAAAAAGAAGTCTATCCCTGACGCTGGTCAGTCGGAGTTTGCCATCCCCTTTTTCGAAAGCTGATCATAGTTCGGGAGTCTGCTAAAGAGCGTGAGCCCGCTTCGCCTCCCAAGAAGTCTCCGGCGAAGAGTGTTCGAGCGCCTTCGATTGCTTCCCCGCCGCGACCCCGAGTGAACACCCGCCCAACCGAAATCGTCCGTGATGGCCGACCTTTTCCTGCCGGGGAGCCATCAAGTCCGCTCACTGAGCTCCGAGAAAGGATCCTCACAATGGACAGTAAGCACGCAGTCTTTGCAGCCTGGAATCGCGCTCATCCAAAGAAGAGGACAACCTCGACAGATACAGAAAGGTCTCGGTGGAACTCATCGATGGCGAATCGTCTATCGGAGCTGCTCCAAAAACAGCTCAGGATCACCTCGCGTTGGCTCGCACTAAATCCGTCGAAGCCCTGGGTCAGGAGGCTCGGCGAGATAAGTTCGCACAATGGGTCAAAGATGTCGAGCGTGAGTATTAATATGAAATCGAATCCAGCTTATGTACTGATCCCAGGCATGGTAGAGGATGCCCGACAAGCTCTGGCGGAAGGTCGCGAAGTGCCCCTCCCTGCTGTCACTCTGCCGGAAGGTCTCACACTTCCTGGCCTCAACGTTATCGCTCCGCAAACAGGCGTTTCTCATTCTGAGACCGCTCAGGAGGTACAAGGCAGTTCCGAAAAATCGCCACATCGCCGCTTTGGTCTCACACCGCCGAAAGGTTCTGCTGTACCCGCTCATTTGCGCACCAGCTCTACTCAAGTCGAACCTGCCACGCCTCCCAAGTGGGTGACTGAGCAGGAAGCGGAGGAGAGAGTACGGCTTGCGAATGAGGCTACGGCGCAAAAGCCAAAGCAGTTGCCCGGGGTAGATGGGCAAGATGCCAAGGAGAAGATTTATGAGTCGATGGCGAAGATAGAGTCAGGTGCGACGAAGAAGGGTGCTAAGAAGGACCGAGCGACTGGTAAGGTGTTCTGAGTGAACAACAAGCTTCGCGACTGACCCAAAGTCTCACAAGTCTTCAAGCTGTTTGGGTCGGAGAAAGACAAAACTAATCAACGCACTTTCAGCCGTGAGTACACTCCGATTGACAGTTGAGATAGAATACTAACGGCAGCCGAGCCAATTGGCACTGTTCCACTCAAGGCGCCTGGTCCTACCCTTCGTGTGGCTCCGTCAACTCCAGCCCTTCGGTCGAGCACCTTGCGCCACAGCAAGATCCTCGGGCGCAAATCTGAGTCCAATTTGCGAAATTTCAACACGATGCCTACACTCGCCGCTCTCATGGCTGATTCGGAGGTGAAGCAGATCAGTCCTCGTCGAGCGGTTTATGAGGATCTGCTTGAATCTGAGCCCGGTGTCATTCGACAAGGCGATGGGTGGACATCGTGGTCCTCCGTCAGCTCAAGGCCGATGGCCAAAACGAGCAGTATGGCTTCGCTTCGCGAGAAAGCGCTATCCTTCCTCCGGGATGATAACCGGGAGTCTCGTCAATTACAATCTGAGATCCAGCGAGACAGCATGCGCGATTCTAAAGACCTCACTTCGGCTGGCCGACACATTACCGAACTCTCCAGGGAGGTGGACCAACAAGGCGATCGTTTGCGGCGGGGATCCCGCTCCGACTTGAGAGATACGGGGCGGCCAGGCACACCAGGTGCCAATTCGGCGCTACGAGGGGTGGCTGCTGGAGAAAAGCGAGGGATCTTTGGTCGACTCAAAGGCCTCGTGGGACGAAAGGGGATGGAACGAGTCGACGAATCGCAATGACAGGATGATGTGTGAATCTCGATGGACATTGATACCCCTGAACGCCAGGATACCAAGTTGTATATACCCCTTCCTCTCGGTCCAGACTTATCTTACTTTAAACATACTCCTAACGCAGCCCTGGTGGAGATCCCCCTCCCCATGTGGACGTGTGTTGTTGATTCTCCTCCTCTTCTGGAGTTCCGTTTCTTCCCCCTTGTCTCTGGCGTTGAGCCTTGATACATTTCGTTTCGATCTTTCCACCTCTTGCTCGAAGCTGGTGACGCTAGGTAATGCCGATCCGTACGATCTTTTATGCCATCCAACGTATGCCCATGCACGCTCTTTTGACCGGACGCTTCCTTTGATTGCACTAGCACTGGCAGCTGCATGAGTCGGTCTGCCTTTCGATGATCCATCGAGTCCTCTGGAAGATACTGGGTCTTTCCCGCCTTTGCGAGCTGGTGGAGCCGGAAAGGAGTGCCGGTGTCGTCGCATGGTCCTTTGCTGCTCTTCCTTTGTTGTACGTCACGGTATCCAAGGCATTCGAAGTGGTGTTTCGACGGGGATGACGTCGAGGACGCTCAAGGTGGGGTCTATAAAGGCGAGACTACAGGTGGAAGGGAGGATCAGTACAACTAGTTACTACCTCCAAGACCTCTCAGCGATCCAACTACCTTTTGATCGAAATCATGACTGGCGAGACACTTCGACAAAGCGATGGCGACCGAGGTAAGTCAGGACTCCGCCTCCTCTTCTGCGTGGCCCCCAACCCTCGCTGTCCTGTCGGCCGGATCTCGCCACGTCGATGGATCGCTTGGGCATGTGCTGGTCACCGGAGCAAACAGCTGACCATCCAGTCGCCATGGACCTCAAACCTGACGCCCTCAAGTCCGGTACGGAACAGGTCACGGACCAAGCGAAATTGGCCGGTGACGCCTTGGGGTCAATGGTCCCTGGGCAAGAGAAGGCTCGAGACCATTTCACCGACAATGCCGCGACGCCGAGCCTGACTCACGACCACGGTCGAGCTGGCGTTACCGAGTCGTTGAAGCCCGCAGGAGCGCAGAGTACCGGCGAAGCGGTGCAGCAGAAATTCGATCAGTACGTTGTGGTTACTCCTAAAATGGGGAGAGCTAACGGACAGAGCCGCTTCGTACCTCCAGCCTGAAAAGTCGAAGACGCAGGAGGTCAAGGACGCCTTGACCCCTGGCAACCATTCGGTCATCCAGGGAGAGGGCGGGGGGATCGTGCAGTCTGCTGGTGAGGCTTTGCACTCGGTCAAAGAGACGATTGCGGGAGCATTTGGTGGGGGTCCGGGAACGCAGCACGAGGCGAGGTGATTAACAGGAGGGTGTGGTAGTGTAGCTGGATCAGTTTGTGCTTGAGCTTCGGTTTGTCAGCTTGTGAATATGCCTGTTATGTGATTATGTATTGTCAGTGGTTCGGAAGTTGCCCTTGCTGCTGCCAATGGGGAATATACCCTCGCTTCACAAGGGCGCCAATATAGTTCCAATGCGAGGACGTGCATCGTTACTCGGTCATACCTCTGGCCACAGCGTCCTGCCAGGCGTCCCTGAACTCCTCCATGCTCCGGCCCTGACTCATCTCGATCATCTCCAGCGGCATCATGTTACCCCCATAGGCCGGAGCAGCCCGACTTGCCTCGGGGTGCGCTGCGCTGTCAATGACCTTGAGAACGGGTAGTCGCGGCCGGTCTTGCTCTGTGATCTCTGACACGGGGGCTTGTGATTGGGTGAAGATTGAGTGAAGCTCGGGGTAAGAGAAGAGTAACGAGTCGGTGGAGAGACGGTAAGGGTTGATGTCGATGATGAGCGCGTCGTCCAGCTTTGGGTTCAGGTAGACGTCGAATGTATCTACGATAAGCCATGGACTTTCAGTGTAGAGGGAATGGAGCGGGTAAGCGACGACGTACAGTCGACCCCCATTGCAGGGTGTTGGTCTCGAATCTCATCCTCCCACAGAGATCGGATCGTGTCGCAGATCCTAGCTCGAGTTTCCTCGCTTTGCAAATGGTCATAGAAGTTGCTGTCCCGTTGCGAGATGCCTAGGCTCAGTATCGGATCGACTGCAGCTGAATCGACCTGACTCACCTATCAGGACATTGTTGCGAACGAAACACCGCATCTCTCGTGATGGATTGACATCGACATACTCCTTCAACACTAGTTCCACCGGCAGTGACCGCCGTTCAGGCTCGGCGGATTCCTCCGGAATACTCTCTCCGGACGCATACGCTCTGACCGGGTCCAGACCGTGCGACACAAAGTCGCTCGACTTGAGGAGGAGATACAGATCCGCGGGCGAAGTGCAATGCAGGGGTCCATGAGATGTCTGAGGAAGGATAAACGCTGCGTCCTGCTCTAGTCAGCATCTGATCTGACGGAAGTGAAGCCGGAGTGACCTTTGGCGCGGACCAGTTCAGCTTGGGGAAGACAGACCCATTCCTGTCCTTGAGAGCCTGTCGAATCGCCTCGTTGAGCTTCGGCAAGTGGTACACGGGGGCTTCTGAATCGGAATCCGTATCCGAATCATCATCGCCCGGCTCGACCTCCTCCACCCGGGGGACATGCGATGGGCCTGGTTGTGTTTGACTGTCTCGTGGGATAAATATAGAGTCTGCATCCAACCACTACTATCTCTGTCAGCTGGCGATGCTGGTACTGGCTCAGAGGCATACCTCTAAAAACGCATCCTTTTCGCCGACATTGTCTAGATCCACGATCGAAGTCTTCGGCGTGATCTCCTCAAATGTCGAGAGCCAAGCTGACGTCCGCGTGGCATCTATCTGAGCGGGTGTGAGCGTCGGGAAGATGGGCTGTTCAGCCATTGTGGGAGTGGGGATGGGCATGGTGAGAGTGTGAGAGGTAAGGAGAACAGGTCAGCGACGTCGTTGTCAACATGGTTCAATGCCTTTTCAGGTCGCTTAAAGTGGCATGTGGCGGATGGGATGTTACAACTGTCACCTGGTTACCTGTCATCAGGTCTGGTGCCTTTCAGGCGTTACTTCGACCTCTATAGTAGTGCAGCGAGACTGTGTGCGCTGGGAGAAATGCTGCATGGCTTCGTTCCTGAGACCCGGTCTGAAGGGACACCGTAACGCGTGGAATATGACCAAGGACACCGTCGCCGAGCTCAGCCTCTGTGCGCGTTGATAGGAATACCCGGTGAGGGCAAGAGACACGGATCGTTATACAGGACCATAGTACTTGTTCTGATGCCTTGCAAATCTCTCCAATACTGGGCTGGTGGAACGCTGAAGAGTTCCATGGAATATTTTCTGTGCTGGTAGGCGAATTGGACTCATCCATTGAGAATCGTCCCCGTTGGCAACCCCCACGATCTCGAGACCAGGAGTATTTCAAAAACGTCCGAGAGATCAAAGGGCAAGGAAGTCACTCCATTAATACACGTGGGAAGGAGAGGCTGATACGCGTAGCAAGTCGTGAATGACGACTGTGCCCTCACTATTACCCCTTGCTGTCCTGACAAGTTTCAGCCACGCCGAGACAAAGGTACAGCCCAATATGAGAGGACGCTGATCTCATCTTCCCCTTGCCCTCACAGCTATATAACGGCGCAAAAGAACCATGGCTTTTCACCTTCCCCAAACCCCCTTTCCCCAACTCCCACCCCCTTCATTCAAAGCTATACACCTCTGTACTGACACCGTGATCCTTGGATCGCCCCCACCATGTTTGAACTATCATCACGAGACACTGAGACGTTGGGCAGAAAGTTGAGAGAGGACTTCTCTCGATTCCTCAAGGAGCGCAAGTATCCCGATGCAACTGACGAATGTGAAGAGAGCACGGCTCGTTGGGGGCCTAGGCGAGCCCACCTTCTGCAGACATACTACAGCAGGCTGCTGTAGAAGACCCATGGTGACAGCGATGACTTAAAGCTGTACAAAGACGGTGTCTCATGGCTGAACACAGACGGTGACGCAGAGCCGTACGCAGACGGTGACTCATGGCTGAACGAAGACGGTGACCCAGAGCTGTACAAAGACGGTGATGACTATGACCCGCCGGAGCCCCAAGTGGCGCTGGAAAAAAGCGAAGTGAAGGACTTACCCAGCGTCGCTATCCCTCACCTCAAAGAAGAGACACAGCGCGTCGAGGATTGGCACACCAGGTGGAAGGCTCGTTTGGAAGACTTCTTTGCATTGCCATCAATACCCCCTGACAGTGTTACTCTTTGGGGAGCGGCTTGGTACAACCCTCCAGGTGTGAAGGATACACCGCAAAAGAAGACCCAACTTTCGCTACTGAAAGATGTTTGTGTAAAGCGCACCACTCTCACACTTGAGCTCGCACGGAAGAGACTTGAGCAAACCGAGATTGCGCTCAGTTCGCGATCTCCAGATTGGGCAAGTTCACGCAATGGTCTCGAAGCCGATTTGAAAGCGATTGAGGAAAAGATCAAAGGGTGCATGAAAGAGTGCAAAGCAGCCGAGGACAAACTTGAGCCGGAACTCACACCACACAATCGGTTCAAGAAGATGTACGAGCCCACGGGACGTAAGTGCTTCTTCGAAATGCACGAATCGATCCGAAAGTACCTTGGGCAAGAGGAAAAGAAGAAAGGGAATGCTTTGTCAGCTGAACGATCCGAATTGTCTCCAACATCATGCGTGACACCCCATCCGAAACAGGAAGCTTGTTCGGGAGTTGCCAGGTCCGCAGATCAATCTTCCCACAGGGGATCTCGAATCGCAATCAGCAGGGCGCTTTCACTGCTCCTTCTTCGACAAGGTCGAAAGCGCTGGCGAGGGCAAGTATGAGCAAGGGACGATGGGAGCTCAATAACAGAACGGTTGAGGCTGCTGTTGAGGGAAGTAGCTGTAGAAAAGGGGACGGGAAGAGGAGGGTGACGGCTCGATCAAGCTGTCATGGGTGCAGACCAGCTGTACATGTGAGTCATACGGCGTCGGACGAAGAATCAGATGAGCGAGTGCGATATATATATAATTTGTTCGAAGAATGAGAGTTGTACAAGGAGAGCCTTGGAGAGAGGTGTGAATAGGCGCCGGAGGGGTAAACCTGTGAACCATAGGCGCGGTGATGTGGGGGTCTCCTTTACGTCTTGGGGGGTTGTTGATAAGCACTGAAACATCTGGACATTTTGCATTTACTGTTGACATCTTCTGCATCGTTCTCGAGAGACGCGGATCGTTGAGCCGAATTATAGGATTCTGTCCCCGAGCTTATTAGCCTCCCCAGATCAAAGTTCTGCGCAGGGAGCTCCGTGGAAGATTGTTTTCTCTCGGCTGGTGGTACGGAGCGATGCGAGTCATTGGGGACATCCACGGTAGTCTCCCCTTGCAATTCCGACGATCTCGAGGTCGACAAGTCCCTCACGCCCGTGCATAAACTTACCAAGAGATTGGTCACGTTGAGCGCTCAGGTGGTAGGCTTTGGAACGGGGCTGCTTGCTGCATATCTCCGTGGTGTCATGTTTCATGCTTGAGCGATTGCGCATGCGTGTCCCACTTCCAGGAGTAGCGCGCAGAGAAAACTGGTTCGTAAGATGATCGCAAGTCCCCTTTTTGTGTCGGGGCTATCGCAAATGCGGTAAGATGCAGTGGGCAACTACTGCCAACGACGACCTCCACCTGCCCCGCTCTCGGAACATGGCAGCCCCCCCCGCGATCATCTCAAGCTTGATCAGTCGACTTGGTACACAGCCAGGTGAGAAGCACATATGACTGGTTGGGCGGTCACTTCTCTTGGAGCTGTTCATTCCTCGGGCATTTGCAATGCTGAGTTCGAAAGGCTCCCTGAAACCCTTCAGTAGCGGGTCGACGAGACACGAGGAACCCCCTGGGTAAATTTGATGCGCGGGGAGACCTCTCCCTTCAGTTATATGAAATCGACGGGGGGCAAGGCCTGATTCATCTCGTCACCCTTTCGCGTTCAAATTGGAGAGCTGCTTTGTCTCCAAGGCTCCTGCCCGTGACGTCTCGCGTTTCGAGGCGAGAAGGGAGCTGCAAGATCCTCCATTCACCTCGACTTTTGGGGGAGCGGGGGGGATGGGGAGGCTGTAGGGAGCGGTCGCCTCCCTCGCTCCCCTTCTCTGCTATATCAGTAGCGCTCTCAAGGTGGGATGCCTTTCAATCATCAAGTCCTTCCTCTTCACAATTTCACGCACATCCAGACCTCATGAGCCACGCCACATCACACGAAGGCAAACTCCTGCCCACGAACACAACCAATAAGTCAAGGTTCTCTTTACATGTCAAAGAGACAAGCGAAGGCCCATCCGTGTCAGTTCATGCCGACTTGGTGGGAAGACTTGTGCATGCCATTTTTGATATCAGAGAGAACGAACCGCCGCATGTCGAAACCCTTAGCATACTGGGTACGAAAATGCTTCCCCCGATCAACGGCGCTATTTTCCGTGACTTTGACCTTTGGAGTCGAGCCTGCACGGACAACTAGTGGAGCGACATCCCCCGCCAGGCTATACGATGCATGACGGCCGCATTGCGAAACACCAAGGAGGAATTCACGTCACAAGCCAACACGCAAGGCTGGGGAGACCGTGTCACAAATCACCTCTTCGATACAGCTTGCAGCGAGATTGCAGGTTACATTGACCATCTCACAGACGTGGCTGCCACCATACATGATACGGTCGACCGTGTGGTCGCTCAAGAGGCAGATTGTCTGCAGGAAGGCGATTCCGGAAGCTACGAAAGCCTAAGGAATCATGTCACAACGCATCGCGATGTCTCCGCGTGGGATGCGCTAAAAACTTTCTGGCAGCTTTCAAAGTCAAGAAGGAATCATCATTATGCGGAACTGCGCATCGCAAAGTTCTTATCCGATGTTCAGCTACAGACATTCCGACTTGGTCAGTCTGAGTCGGAGAAACCTAAGGCAGATGCCGAAGTGTTCAGCGAGCTTCGTGCTCAGTCAGCTGCAGACGAGACGCAGATTGAGAGACTGAAGCTGCAGCTGCGCAAACAGGTGCAGGACGCCACTTCTCTCTCTGAACGGTCTGGAGCATTGTTGTCGAAAGTGCTAGTCCCACAGTTCCTCAGGAAGGCAGGATCGGAGCAGGCTTCTAGTGGAAGTCAGTCGGGCGGTAATCGGTCTCTGCACGGTCAGGAGCGTCCAGGCCAAAATCCACAATCCAGTGAGGCCACTGACTTGCCGTTGCCAACCGGATATGAAGGCTTGTACTGCAGGCTGCCTCCCGGGAAATCCGCAACTTGGAACGTCGATGGTGTACCATGGGACGTCGATGGAGGTCCACCCTGTTCAAGTGCTGCTCGCTGAGCGGAATCGCCCTTATGATGTGATTGTTAGTGACACTGAAGGCATGTTCGACGGACCGCATGTTTGACCAAATCAAAAGCGGTCAGATGCGTTTTCGGTGAGCAGGAACTGAGGGAGATTGTTTACAAACGCGGAAAGTGTATGGAAGGGGGTATGATAGGCGCGGGTGCGGGAAACAATGTGTACGATAGGCGCGGGGCTGTGTGGGGTCTCCTTTACTCTCTCGGGGGGGGGGGGGGGGGGGGGTTGTTGATAAACACTGAAACATCCTATACATCTTGTATTTACTGTTGACATCTTCTGCATCGTTCATTACATACGGGGCTACAGAATTGTGATAGCGTCTTGAAGGAGGGTGTTGAAGCTGTATCGGTTTCAGCCTCACGTATAACCCCGACCAGGATCAGTCGATCTGAAACGCCCTCTATCAACAAACACTGAAAAGTCTGAGCGTTGATTGTGAGTCCTCGAACAACAACGGGGTTGCCCCAGACCACACGACCCGTGGTCATATTCCCATATCACTCGTTGCTCTTGTATATCCCCCTCGCACCAACGTCGCTGACACCTCCCTCAATCAGGAATCGATTGTTCCACCCCTCACCATCAACACTCTCCACCCCTCCCTCGCCCACCAACATGTCTCGGCTGCCCACCCTCTCAACGCCCGGTCGACCATCGATCAACACTCCGCCTCACTCGGGGCTACCCACTCCGACGGGTCGCCGTCCTCGTTCCTCTCTTGGGCCTTCGTCATCCGCCCACCTCAACGCGGGCAACGAAGAGATGGACTTGGCTCTTCAAGAGGTCTTGAAGAGACGACCACCTAGCAGTCTGAAAAACAAGCTGGATGATAACGACGACCCCGACACACCCACGCACCCTTCTGTCCCCGCGTCTACAAATCTCCGAGCGTCTATGGGCGCCCATCTCGGCGTCGGAGCGGCCCCTCGAACGCCGGGAGCTCGTCCGAAAACGCCCTCCACCCTCGCGACTCCCTCCGCGTCGCGTGCCGTATCAAGGAGTTCTAATGTCAGCCGACCTGGTATCACCGGCACGAACACTTTTACCCCCAGAAGGACATCCATGGCATCATCGACTACCAGCTCGACCCCCTATGCCAAGCGACCCGAATCGAGGGCTAGCATGGCTGGGACAGTCGAGGAAAAGTTCGCCCCTGTCATCGGTGACAAGGTTCGAATGCAGAGTATGGGGATGGAGGGTACCTTGCGGTATGTTGGTGAGACGGAGTTCAAGGCGGGCGTGTGGGCCGGAGTTGAGCTGGAAGGAGGGTTTGCAGGCAAGGGAAAGAATGATGGTAGCGTAAATGGGTAAGTGACAATTCCCTTGCTCGACGTCAACCGAGGTTGATCACGCAGTGTTCCCTACTTTTCTTGCCCCCCAAACTGTGGAGTCTTTGTCATATACGCAAATCTCCGTCCACCGACGGCTGGAATCTCCCGACCGGCTTCGGTTGCATCTTCGCATCGCTCACTAGCTTCTTCTCACGCTTCATACTCGTTGAGCGGTCGAATGACCCCTTCCAGCCGGCCTCGGCCATCGACCGCCACACCTGGACGCACGACCACACGGAATGTCTCAACTTCTGTCCGCTCCGGCATGGCTGACGACGACAACCGCCCTGCGAAGACCTTGTTGGGTACAAGTACAAGCTCCAACGCTGCGATCGCTGCTGGCAAAATCACCGCTGGATCCCGAGCGAGCAAGTACGTCGGCATGACGGCGAAACAGCTGGACAGTGCGCGAGCCGGGACTACTCTGAACGCTTCTGTCCGGAATCTGCGAGAAAGCACGACCACCACGCCGAAAGCTTCCCGCGTGTCGATGGGAGGAGCAACTCCTGTGCGACCTCGACAGAGTATCGGAGGTAACTTTGTCACGCCCAAGCCTCGTGTACCGAGAGCGAGTCAAGCGGCAGATATGATGCCGCCTCCGCCATCCCCTAGCAATCTTGGTCGGACTCTCCACGCCCAGCAAACGCAGCTTGAAGAGGAGATCAGAGAGCTTCGGAAACGAAACGCTGCGTTGGAGGAGGAACTGAAGACCATCCCTACTGGTCTGGCCGTAGAGGGGCAAGAAGAGGAGAGACAGCGCATCGAAGCCTTACAGGCAGAGGTCGACCGTATCACGGAGGAAGCTGAGACCCTCCGATCACAACTATCCGCAAGTCAGGCCGAGGCGGCCGACGCATCGAAACTGGCCCAAGAGCTACAGAACAACGGTCAGAGTGCAATCGACCAGCTCGCGGAGAAAGAGCGAGAGCTGGCTGCACTGAGGCGGGAGATGGAGATAGCTGCCGAAAGAGCGCAGAGCGAACTGGATGCGGGAATGGATGCAAAGCGGGAGGAGGTGCGGAATCTGCTCGAGAGAGCAGAAATCGCAGAATCGGAGGGCGCAGAGATGAGGGCGTTGGTCGAGGAGCTTACTCAGGCCGGTCAGGTGAGATTGAAAATCTAGGATCTAGAGACCCATCTGACCCAAGGCGACGATCTCATTGTATGAGACTAAGCAGTATGACCTCGAAGACAAGGTACGAACCTTGGAGGAGAAGTCTCGCTCGCTCGAGGAGAAGCTCGCAAAGGCAAGGGAGGAGCAGAGCAACGCCTCTGCCGACTTGGCGAGAAGAGAAGCGACCACGGCAGCGGAGATCGACAATGAAACGCTCACTGCTCAGCTGAAGCACCTTCAACATAGACTCAATAATCTCGAGGAAGAGTTGGAGGAGACGCGAGCCCAGGCTGAAGCCGATGCGGAGAGCTGGAAGGGCCGGCTCACCAAGGCCAAAGACGCTGAACGTGCTGTTCTCGACCGCGAGAGGGAGCTCAAGGAGGAAGTGAGGCGATTGCAAAAGGCGGCGGAGGGAGCCAAGGCGCGAATCGCAGAGCTGGAGGCGGCTTTGAAAGAGAACAATGGGGCTCTGGAAGCTGCTCGGGCTGAGATCGAGAGTCTTAGAGGCGATGCGGCCGTGAGTGTTACATCGTCAACGGTTTCGCGAATTGGGCTGATGTGTAGGAGGCAAGCAGCATGCGAGCGGCTCTTCAGGACGCAGTTGCCAAGGAGAAGGTTCTGGTAGAGAGGACAGCGGAGGTTGAGACTTTGACGGCGAAGTTGCAGCAGGCTGAGGACGGTGTCGCACGATTGCAGGACGTTGAAGCGGCCAAGGTGCAGCTGGAGAACAAGAACGTGGAACTGGAGAGCAAGATTGGACATCTCGAGACGGAGATCTCAACGGTAAGATTATGCCCGGCGGTCAGAGAGAGACGCTGATGACGCAGCTACGAACCTCCGCACAAAGCCTGTCACCTTCTCGATCCCCAGGCAGTCCCTTTTCGACCGGCAGAAAGGGCCGACTGTCGAACGGATCGAGCGATGACGATTCGAAGAAGATTGTTGGATTCCAGCACATCATCTCTGAACTGTCTAACGAGAACGCCGAGCTCAAGGAACGATGCCAGCATCTCGCTGAAGAGGTGTCCCTTCTCAAGGAGGTGAGCTACCTGTGAAAGGCGTGAACCACCAGCTGACTTTCAGGAGGTCAAACTGCTCGAGGAGACTAACGAACTCGACGGCCAAGCAGCGGGATCCTCGGTGAGTCGCCGGCGATGCCATTACCGCTTCAGACTAACGTGCAGAAGGAACTTTTGGAGGCCAAGGCTGCCGTCAAGGCTCATGCACAGACGATCAAGGAGGTCGGTGGTCCGGTCTACGTCCCACAAATTTCTGCTGACAAGCAGCTCAACGAAGAAGTGCTCGAGCTGGAGTCGCTCATCGAGTCCAAGATCTACCGAGAGGACGAATTGGAGACGCGTCTGGGCGAGCTCGAGCGAGAGCTTGCGAAACAACGCGCCGCGACCGCGAGCGGCAATGCCGCAGCGCACGACTCCGTGGCTCGATCAGGAGCATCTTCTCACTCTCGTCAAGCGTCGACCGCTACTGTCCATTCGACAGCCACGGAGGGCCGATGCGAATTGTGCGAAGGACCTCATGATCTGGATGCTTGTCCTGTGTTTGCTGGCAAAATGGACGGAGAGGAGGGTGCGAGCCCGTCGGCGGGGAAGCAGAAGAGGGGTAAATGGTGTGCTGATTGCGAGGTGAGTCGGCCGGGCTAAAAGGATGCGATGACATTAGCTGATGAGACCAGAGCCCAGACCATGATACGATTGATTGTCCCGTGGCTGAGGATGTGTTCTAGTCGTCGTAGTGCCTTTGTTAACGTCGTGGTCTCGTGTTGACTGTTTCTGGGACAAGGGGGTTTTGGCTGTTTATTATGACATGACTTTGTCAATGGAAGCGATCCAGTAGTTTCCCACGGTCGACTGGTGGTTATTGATTCGCCACCCCCTCACCTCATGACGCGCACGAAGCTGAAACGACGAGAGAGAATAGCCAGTGACATCTTGATTATCACTTTTCCCCCTTGATCTGGGTCAACTCTTGCAGCTACTGTCGACGGAAACACCTTGTGTATCAGCTATACCAGCGCACGGCTGTCTAGACTCAATACATATTCGAGGGGACTGCACGAGGTTCACACAGGACATTCACCTCAACCCCCCCCGCGGCGATCGATTGTCCCACCTCCTTTCACCCACCACGTCCCCACGTTTCGCCGCCTCCGCCATCGCTCAACCCTCCTGTCGAGTGCCCCACAACATTTGATCTCTTTCCGTCCGCTTCTCACACACCGCATCTGTCGACATGGACGAGGATATGTTCGACGACCGATCCGAGATCTCCTCGACGTTTTCAGATTACCCTTATTACCGCCCAAGGAGCCCGCCGCTCACGCCGCCCAGACCGGAGCCGGTGTTGGGCTACAACATCAAATTTGTTGAGGGAAGTGGGTCAAGAGGCAAATGCATGTGAGTCGGGGTTTCCTTGCATCACAGTGTTTTGGGATGCGTAGCGACAGCTCCCAGCAGTCGGCGACAGAGACAGCGACGAGTCGACGATGCCGTGACAGTGTTGACATGCCTGGTTGACTTGCGCGAGACGTGTGAATCCGAGGGCTCAAGCTGACATCAGTGATCTTGCGTTCATCCTCGACTGCACTGGGTCCATGCAGCGATACATCAACTCTGTGCGGGACCACATCAGCGGGATATGCGATCAGATCCGCGGGGAGGAGGGCCTAGGAGGGCCGGACGACCTTCGTGTCGCGGTACGTTTCTCGTATCACCTGCGCAAATGGTCTGATGCGACCTGACCACACTATGAGGTTCTTATATTCAGATCGTTAATTACCGGGACCACCCGCCTCAAGACAATACCTATGTGTACCGGACCAACCCGTTCACCTCGGACATTTCTTCTGTCCAGCTCTACCTCAAGGGCCTTGTTGGTGAGCTCATCGTCGTGCTGGTATGGTCAATACTGCGTGAGCTGATCATGTAGCGTCGGGTGGGGGAGACGGTCCTGAGGCTGTGACCGCTGGAATGGCTGCGACGTTGACCGACCTCGAGTGGAGGAGAAATGCGGCGAAAATGGTCGTGTTGATCGCTGATGCACCGCCTCATGGTGAGTCTACCCCATAGTCCACCATGGACGAAGCTAATAACAGGGATCGGAGAATGGGGAGATCGTAAGCTGACAAGATACTTCGGAAAGCGCAGTCTAATCCAGTAGAGATCAAAGGCGGAGACCCTCAAGGACACGATCCGCTTGTCATCGCTCGGACGATGGCTCAGAACGGTATCACCTTTGTATGTTGCTCGATCTTCCCTTCCTGCCGATGGGTCATAGCTGACAAGGTAGTTCATGGTCGCTTGCGAGGACACTTTGTCTGGCTACAGCGTACGTGATGCGAGTGACAAGACCCGCAGGCAAACTGACCCCCAGCACGCGGTGGACTTTTTCCAGGCGATATGCAACCTGACCTCTGGAGTCATGTTGCCCCTGACAACGGCCGATCTTCTTGCCATGACGATTGTGGGCAGTGTGTTGGAAAATATGGACATGGAGCGACTTGTGGCGGGTGAGTATGATTATACGGGATCGAGACCTTCAGCGCTGACGGTAGAAATCGGCAACGAGGTGGCTCAGAGGGTTCGATCCAAAGGAGAGACGATGCAAAGTGTCGAGGAAGTCGCTCAGTGAGCTGCTTGACTTAAAACGAGGAACACAGCTGACAAGTGCAGAGAGCTTCACGAGCGTTTGCTGTTGCGAAACGAGCAAACCAAGCAGATGCGCCTGCCTGAGATCTACATCGAGTCGGAAGAGTCGAAGAAGAACGTCGCTACGTGGATGAACTCGCAGTTCATCACTGAAGCCACCCCTCATATCGTGCCGGTGAGAGGGCTTTGCCGACTTGGTGGGCACGAGACTGACGGCCAGGTCCCTGGCAAGCGACTGACCGACAAGTTCAGGAAGAGAAATCAGGATGCTGGGTTCAAGTACACCCCGGGAGGTCGTCTGCCCCCACGCCCGCGTCCTATCGGCTCCGATATCCCTCTCACGCCGGACTCGCCTCATGATGGTACCCGAAATATGTCACCGGAAAGAACGGGCACTATGAACCCCGCGTCCCCCCCTCGTAGGGTCGTGAGCGACTTCAAAGCGTTTGGTGCGGCCAGTCCGCCCGGAGGCGGTGCTACCCCTCTGAGCGTTTTCGGAGCGCCGTTATTGAAGACGGGACCTGGAGGAGGAATGTTTGGCTCAGCAGGGTTGACTCCTGCGATCAACGGCGGTATGCGAGATGGCAACGTGGAGGACGATGATGAGGACGACGATAAGCCGTCCTGGAAACGGGATGCGATTTCGTTGGACCAGGCGAGTCTTTTCAACTGATGGAAGGAGAAATGATGTTGACGACCAGGCTCGACGTATCGCCACTCAATCTGTCTTCCGGGCTGGAAGGTTTTAAGCTTGTTACAGGGTGCGGGAGCGTCAAGGTGACAAGGGGCCGACGAAAACGACTCTTGACGAATACGAATGACCCCGTGATGAGACGTTTAGAGTTTGATCGAATATTTCTCGTTACGCGCGGGGTTGGAGCAATTTGATTAGTAGTACCCAGAGCTCATTGTACATAGGATCTGATGGCGATACATACAGGCATGGACTGAGGCTATGCATTGCAGGAAGCAGAGCAAGGAGTGGTAGATGGCTGGATAAAATCGATTAAATGGGCGAGGGAATATAATGAGCTTGGTTTCGGATCCGAAGTGATCCCGTCGAGGAGGAGGGGAGTCTGTTTCAACCAGTCTGTCGACTGCACCTGGCCATCTATCGACGTGACTTGGCTTTCACGTCTTCACCTCGTCGCGCCTATCTCTCTCATCGCTTCTTGCATCGACAGTCAAAATGGCAGAGACGGCAACAGAGATCTCTGTCCCCGCTGCGCAGCCAGTCGCGGAGTCTACGCCCCAACCCGGTCCATCTCGAACAGCGACCGTGGCCGACGAGTCGGAGGAGATTGCCGCGGAGACGGGCGTCCAGGTTGCGAGTGTCGGGTCGAATGGAAAGGAAGGGGAGCAGCAAGGGGATTCGGTGAAAACAGAGCGAAAGGAGGAAGAGGAGGAGGAGGAGAAGAAGGAGGACCCGAACCGGATACCGGACAATGCGTGCGAGACGTTGTACATTCAGAACTTGAACGAGAAAGTCAGGTTGCCCGGTGAGTTTTGTTGTCCCGTGCTGTGGGTATGTTGCGTGGAGATATGCCACGGGGCAAGAGGGCACAAGCGGGGGCAAAGGGGAGGCTGGGAGACGCGACGCTGATGATAGTCATGACGGAGACGCTGGCATCGCTGTTCAAGCCGTACAAGCCGATCCTGCCCATCACGGCGCATAGAAACGTTCGAATGCGAGGGCAGGCGTTTATCACTTTCAGCGATGTGGAGCATGCGAACAAGGCGCGAAAAGAAGTCAACGAGTTCCCACTGTATGGCAAGCCGATGGTACGTGCCTTTGCTTTGGTTTCTCCGGGACCGGGGGCGTCTCATCATACTGTCGCAAACAGTCGACTGATTATAGCTTATTGCATTCGCGAAGAGGAGGGCGGATGTTGCGGTGAAGAAGTTTGAGGGGGACGAGGCGCTGGAGGAGCACAAGAAGATCAGATTAGAGGAGAAGAGTGCGTTTGAGTTGTTCCCTTTCGCGTCGTACGGGGGTGTATGGGCAGTCGACGTGCCATACATAGGCCTTTTTTCACGAGGTTGGGGTGACTGACATTACAGAGAAGAAGAGAAGAGACAATCCGTTGAGGAGAAAGGCGGCGGCAAAGCTGAAAGCGGGTGAGTCTCGCTCCCTCCCCCATTGCCCCTTTGTGTGGGTGTACCTTGTCCCCACTGACGCCCAGACGAGACTGGGGTGCCGGCAGCCAAGAAGCAACGGCTGCAAATGCCAGACGAGTACCTGCCGCCCAACTCTGTTTTGTTCGTCCAAAACCTGCCCGAGGGAACTACGTCCGACGACTTGCGCGAAGTCTTCGAGGTGTAAGTCTAAGCGCGGTAGAACTAGATGGTCGGGACTGACCACCAGGTACGCTGGGCTGCTCGAGATCCGCACGATCCCCGCCAAGAAGGATATTGCGTTTGTCGAATTCGCAGATGAGGCCACGGCGACGGTGGCTAAAGACGCGTTGCACAACTTTAAGATTGACGGAGAGACCAAGATGAAGGTGCGTGGTGGTTTTTTTTGGTCTGATATTACCTCCCCGGCCTCGCTGACTTGCAGGTCACGTATGCGAGAAAGTAGTAGTGGTCCCAGAATCGCCCGTATGCGGACTGTCCGGCCTGCGCTGCAGCCCTCGCCGTTATGTATATAAACATGAGCTACCTATCGCTTTGGGCGATATACACCCTTTCTGCACTATAGCTCTAATGTTGCATTCGACGTTGAGTCTTGAATGAGCACGTTGAGCGTTGTACTCGTGGCAAGAATCGTGCCGCGGATGGCCGGTGACGTTGTCGGCTGTCGCCAGTGATCTATCTGTACCTGCTTGAAATTTGCTCGTATTGTTGTTCGTACCCCGTCCTACCGCACCTCATCCTCGTCATGGTCGTTGGTCTTGTTTGGAAGACGGGAGCGCTGCTCAGTGAGCTATACTCCTCACATACTCCAGCTTACAGGCAGCCGCGACGGGCATGTCGTTTGGCGCATTTGGGTCGCATGGTCTCCGCGCCCGACAACCCCCTTTATCTGAGAAACTCATCGCCAATTGGGGGACCGCTTCGTCCTACATGATTTACAATGGTCTCGCCCTGCTGGCCATCTCGTTCCACCCCGGACTCAATTCGGGCTTGAAGCGATACAAGGCCGCGCCGATCATGATCGCCTCGGGGGCGGCTTTGTTCTCCGGCACGATCTTTGGATTGGTGTTGCTCCGCGATGGGGGGTTGCGCAAGGTGTTGGGCCCGCTTACGCCTGTTGGGGGTATGCTCATGATTGGCGGGTACGTCGTGCTAGAATGTGCTGGGGAAATGGCAGGTGCGAGTGCAAGACTGATCTGACAGGTATATCCTCCTCGCATTGTGAATGGATACAAGAGGAACATGACTGGTAGAACTCGCTCTGACGCGCTATGTACAACACACACTGCTCTCCACGATACATTTACAACCACTCGCGACACATCATGCGTCTGACGCGAGCTTGGACTCTGCGGACCCGAGAAGACCCATGCTCTTGCGATTCTTCGATTCTGGGAATTGGGCAGCGAATACGCCGATCAGGCAGGAACGCCTATACTCACGCGGTGCTCCCCTCGTCCCCCCAGCTGCTTGTCCTCTGTGGGAGACCTTCCCTTGTCGCCCTTCCATTCAACCCCCCAAGTCGTGGCGAGATCACGCAGTTGGTCCTCGCTGATACCCTGGGAGTGTGTGGCGTACCACTCGCCCAGGTTTCGCGTGAACATCTTCCCCTTGTCCACCTCCCTCCACGCCATGACCTCTGCTTCGACCAAAGCCTCCTTGGCCACACCGGAGAGTGGGTCCGCGCTGGCCTCGCCGCTCAGGCTTGCGGCGTTGGGGTGGAACACGGAAGCGTGCTCGAGGACATGTGTGAGGAGGTAGTATGCGCAGTCGGTGTCGCTCGACATGAGGTTCAGAATGGATACCTCGACGGGACCGGGGCGTGGTAGGATGGCGGGCGTCCCAGGGGCAGAGTGGGGCGACAAGGGTGGCGTGGTAGTCGAGTCGGAGGAGAATGAGCGGTGGTGAGCTGGTTTGGGCGGAACTGGCGTGGCGAACAGGACAAGAGAGCCATGGGCGATGATGTCGAGGTAGTTCATCTTGACGGGGTGGGAAGGGGAGTCTGTGCAGGGTCAGCCTCGGCGGTACCAAGGAGTGTTGAGAGCCAACACTCCGAATCGTAGGTTCGAGACGTACGGATCGGTGTTTGTGAGGAATAGGTCAGGCTGTGGTAGTGAGGGCGTGACGATGAGATCTGCACGTATGAGCACACCCCGCAACGATTGGTACAGGCCCAGGCATCTCAAAGCGTTGCGCCCTTATATCCCACGATGTGGCGATAAGCACTGTGCGATTCGATCGCTCGTCGTCTGCTCACCTTTGTCCGGAGGTTCGCTCAAACGTGTATGAGGGGTGATAAGGAGGAAGCAAGTGTGCGATGGGGTGGTGTAGTTGTCCTACCTGTCGGTCGTCTTACAAAGGATTGAGAAGGGGGTCGGTGACAACGGATTGTCTTGGGCATGTCACACGACCACTCAAAGGAGGGGGCCAGGGCTTGCGATCGTACTGATCTCGGTCTGGCCGAGTAGGGATCAGCCAGTGGGACGGAGTATCAGCGTTGCTTGGAGATGCAGAGGAGGTTGAGACTCCGGGCGGGGTGAGCGTGTCCTTTGGTCAAGGTTCAGTAGAGAGAGATGGAGATCTGATCTGTAGATCCCATGGGTGGATCTGTTTGTAACTATAGGTATTGGTCTGAGTCAGGCTGATCAGTACCCATCGATGCATTTGTGTACTCCCACGCCTGCGCGAGATGACGAGTCAGATCGTCAGTAAGGTGTATTCCCCACTCGTCCTGTCTTCGAAGTTCTATGGTATGTTCAACCACGACCCTTCCATCGATGTCCTCTGGACCACTGGAGCACGCTGCATGCATGAAGGGATCGATGCAAGAGGTCTCTCCGGTGACTGCAGTCACTCGGTATAATACCTTCCCCCAGCCCAGTGCCACACGGTATAACGCCGTTGAATTTGATTCCGCTCGCGATCATCGGACCCCTGGATACCACCCAATCCCGAGCCATCGAATTCAGCATCGACAACAGGTTTCGTCCCGACTCTTTGTCATCCAAAATGATCCCCAAACCTACACCGTCGGTCATGGCGCGTGCAGCGCCCGTCATCCGACCCCTCCCTTCCATCGCGTCTTCCTCTCGACTCGCCATCCCCTCCCGATCGCTCGCTACCGTCGCCGACCCCCCCGTCCGACACTATGGAGGTTTGAAGGACCAAGATCGGATCTTTACCAACTTGTACTCGAAGCACGACCATGGTATCAAGGGTGCCATGTCCAGAGGAGACTGGCACAGGACCAAGGATATCATCTTGAAGGGTGACAGTTGGATCATCCAGACTATCAAGGATTCAGGCTTGAGAGGTCGAGGAGGTGCTGGTTTCCCCAGTGGGCTCAAGTGGAGTTTTAGTGAGCATCCCGGAGATGATGATCGGCAAAGGAGTTGCCGCTGACAGGTAGTGAACAAGCCTGGATGGGAGAAAGACCCTAGGTAAGTCGAGACGCAGACGTGTGGCGAAGTCGACGACGCGACCTGGAACTCACCTTAGACCACGATACCTTGTCGTCAACGCCGATGAGGGAGAGCCCGGAACGTGTAAAGACCGAGAGATCATGCGAGGTGACCCCCACAAGCTCATCGAGGGCTGTCTCGTTGCTGGTCGAGCTATGAACGCCACTGCTGGTGAATTTGTCTGCATTCCGATCTCGACCACCCACTAACACTTAGCTTACATCTACATCCGAGGAGAGTTCTACCAAGAAGGCGCGCACGTCCAACAGGCCATCGATGAGGCGTACAAGGCCGGCTTTATCGGCAAGGACGCCTGCGGATCCGGATACTCTTTCGATGTCTACCTCCACCGAGGCGCTGGTGCTTACATCTGTGGAGAGGAGACGGCTCTGATCGAGTCCATCGAGGGCAAACAAGGAAAGCCCAGACTGAAGCCCCCCTTCCCGGCCGATGTTGGTCTTTTCGGATGCCCGTCCACCGTCGCCAACGTCGAGACTGTCGCGGTCGCCCCGACCATCGCCCGACGAGGAGGATCTTGGTTCGCTGGATTCGGTCGAGAGAGGAACTCGGGAACCAAGGTGTTCTGCGTCAGTGGACACGTCAACAACCCGTGTGTCGTTGAGGAGGAGATGTCGATCCCTCTTCAAGAGTTGCTGGAGAAGCACTGTGGAGGTATCCGAGGAGGATGGCAAAACCTGAAGGGTATCATTCCCGGAGGATGCTCCGTCCCCGTCATCCCCCGAAAGGACTGTGAGACTGCCTTGTAAGTTGGGATGGGTTAGAGCGCGGATCCCTTCTAAGCCTCAGGATGGACTACGACTCGCTCAAGGACCACAACACCTCGCTCGGTACGGGAGCCGTCATTGTCATGGACCAAACTACCGACATGATCGCTGCTATCGCCCGATTCGCCAAATTCTACAAGCACGAGTCTTGCGGTCAATGCACCCCTTGCCGAGAGGGTACCACTTGGATGATGAACATGATGGACCGAATGGTCGAGGGACGAGCGCAAGAGCGAGAGATTGATATGCTTCTCGAGCTCACGTATGTTGTTGTTTTCCGTGATATGAAGGGGTACTGACGGGTAGTAAACAAATCGAGGGACACACTATCTGTGCGCTCGGTGACGCCGCCGCCTGGCCCATCCAAGGTCTTATGAGACATTTCCGACCCGAAGTTGAGGCTCGATTGGCCCAGTTCCACGCCAAGCACGGAGACGTGTTCTTTGGTGGTCAACTGGTGTCTGAGGCCGATAGACGATTCGCCATCCCTGATAACCTGGGTGGAGAGGTCCGAAGGAGCATTGCTTCGGTCTAATGGAGCGAGTAGGGTTGGATTTGTATGATACAGTAGATCGGACTGGTTCTATTGATAGGATTTCATGCATCGCATTATAGCATACAAGTGCGAGAGGGGGAGGTGGGGGGAAAGTCGAGTGATGGACGAGGGGTAGTGTGTGGAGTGGAGGTGGAACGGCGTTGTGAGGTCATTCGCGCTCTCTAAACCGTCTGACACCCTGCTCTCACCCTTCTCTCCTTTGACCTATCTTTTGTACAAGCAGTGTTCCAGCAGCACCGGGTCTCTCTCGCACGCTCCATATTCCGTCCGCACCAACCGCCATGTCGCCGACGGATAACATCTTGCTCAACCCTGTACCCGAGTTGACCGACGCCTTACGAACCAACGCGTGGGGCCTCGGCGAGGGGTCTTCTGTCGTCATTGCCGATTGCTTCCCGATCACGCCAGAGGATGTCGACTCAGTGCGCAGCGAAGTGAAGCAGAGCGGGGGCAGTAAGCGCGTGGTGGGCAAGGCGAAGGTCGTGACCCTCGAGGGGGAGCATTTGGTGGTACTCCTCGACCAGCGGGGATTCACCGTGAGTCGGTTGTCACTGTCTCCCTCCGTTCCGTCTGTTCTTGGCTTCAAGAGCCCGACGATATACCAGACGCCATGGAGTAGCCTTCTTGTCCTCCCGCCTTCGATCACGTAGCTCCAGACCGAGTCAGACAGTCGCTGATGGCAGATTGAAAGTAATACAGGGGTGATGGGCCTCCCGACGCAGACGTACGAGACACTAGAGGCGCTGTTGATAGCCATCAGTCCATTGTACGTCGAGGCGATGACACGCGAGATTGGGCGGCGATTTGAAGGATACTCGGGCGCGCAGTCCGTAGCAATGTCGACAGAGGAGGAGAAGGCGGCAGAAGGGGGAGGAGAGGTGTGGAGGTAGACGGCTGAGATTGGACGTCGCGGGACAGTTTCTCCGAAAACATCGTATTCATGTTGTACGCATATGTATCTATGACTATCTCGTGCTTCTGCTCGCGTTCTCCGTGAGTTCCGTGCTTCCCATGGGTTCATGTTGGTGAGCATGCATAAGGTTACGATGTGGACAGGACAAAAGTGGGTAGTCATACGAGGTGGGGTAAGAGGGGTAAGATGCGGGGAAATCATCACCTCGACGAGGATGTTTTGACAATATCAGTTCTCATCAAACCCCACCATCGATATAACCCATCACGGGTTTATACAGGCTGCGCAGGTCGAGCTCCGCTTCGGACAATCGAATCGCCCCAACTCACCCTTGTACGAGACCCCTTGCATGCCTTGACGCGCGACCACGATCAACGGATATCACTCATCCGCCGCCTAAACGTTACCCGTCCATCCACCATGACCCGCGGCGACCGCCTGGCCGACTTGTTCTCGGAGCATGAAGTGGAGCAGCAGGAGGAGGCAGGAGAGACAGAAGAGGTCGAGCAGATTGAGGATCTGTTCGTTGATTCTGCTTCAGCGTCGGTTGTCTCGCCGAAACAGCCTCGACCCACCTCGTCACGGCCCAGAACCTCTCGACAGACCCCGCCAGAGTCACCTATCACGGTCCACTCAGATTCAGAAAGCTCAGATTACGCGCCGAGAAGGTCCGCCTCTCGCGTACCGTCGCGCCCAGTGAGGTTGACTCGGTCTGCCGTAGACGTAAAGGGCAAGGGCAAGGCGGCAGAGCGGATGCGGACAAGGCAACGAGCGACGAGCGAGGTGTCTGATGGGAACGTGGACAGAACTGTGTATGAGACGGACGACACCGAATCCAGCGGTATCGAAGTGATCAGAGTCCGTCGACGACGGGCCGCTCGCCCCGTGCGGAAAGAGACCTTGGTCGTCGAGATCCCACTGAAACCTCTCGAGGAGATCCAACGCTACTCGCTCCATGATTCCATCGATCCTCCCTCGCGCGCTTCACGACGCAGGTTGACCGGGATGGCCGACAGGTCTGACTATGCTTCCTCTTCTTCGGCACCCTCTCGAAAACGGACACGCACCAATCCGCCAGCGCGTCGGCCGAAGTGGAGAGTGGACTCGAGTCCATCGATCAACGGTGATGCCGACATTATGGACGGCGTATTCGAGTCTGCTTCAGACGACGTGGGCTTCCGGGACGAGGTCTCTGACAGCGATTCGGAGGATATGGGCGATAGCGACAGCGATGGTGTTGCCTTGCGACGGTCGGGGCGTGTAAGAAGGGAGCTCAGGCACGATCCATCATCTAGAGTAAGTTCAAAGGCATCAAGGTGGTTTCCACCATCCGACCTCTCTCTATGATCATCTTTACATCCCCTCCGTGCATTGTCTTTAACAGACACTCCCCTTCCTTTCCTTGGGTTACTCTATGGTACCCTCTTCGGTCTCGCGATCGACGCGTTTGCCTCCTTTGATCCGTAGGACAAAGGAGACCACTCTTGCCAGCAACCATGGTCTCTCTCAGATCATCCAGATCGGAGCTTACGTCGCAGCCCTCGCCTCGACAGACCCGCTCAAGAGGACAACAGATGCCACACAGTCGAGCGAGCAGACTAGCAAGACCAATGAAGCCTGAGAAGCGTACAAACTGGAAGACGCACAGCGAAGATGATCTCGAGGAGGGGGGGGAGGAGGACGAGGAAGAGAGATCACAATACAGTGAAGGAGAAGAAGAGATCGATGAGCTTGATGAGGAGTATCAACTCGAGTCGAGCGAAGCCTCTCAAGCAACCGAGTCGGAGAGTGAGTCGGAGAAGAGCAGGCGTACCGAAAACTTCCTCCGCAAGCACCGACAGGTGGGTGATCTTCCTCTCTGTAAAGGAGTGACAGCTAAGTTCAGACATGCGAGAAATGCCAGAGACCCCCCGCTTCCGTCTTGCTGGAGCGATCTCAGCGACTGAAGAAGAAGCCAGGTAATAAACGCAGAAGAGACGACGACGAGATATCGGACGAGGAATTGGCCGGGATGCTCGACGGTTGGCTTGAGGTGAGTCGGCTCTATAAGGGGAGAGAGAGCTTGGCTAATCCTCCAGTGCAAGAAATGCGTGATATCTTCTCACTGGGTTAGTCCACCGGCTGATCTAAATGTATGGCAGTTGACGGAATAGGGATGCCTCGGACCTCAGCAGCAGAAGGACGTACTCGCTGCCTTGGCCTTGGAGGAGGGTCCCCCTTTAGATGGGGCGAAGCCGAGAAAGGTCGTAAAGATTGACGAGACGTACCAATTTACGTGTTCGAGATGCTCTACGCATCCGTCTTGTCTCGTGTGTCACCAAGAGAAGGTTGACATGGAAGAAGCAAACGGCAAGGCGGAGCCAGGAGACGACGGAGACGTCGAGATGAAAGACGATTCGTCGGGATCCCCGTCCCAAGCACAGGTACCCCTCCTGTTCCGATGTCTACGCTGCAAGCAGGCATGCCATTACGAACACTGTCAGCCTTGCGATCACCCATTACACGCAAAGCTGACCTGCAGTGAAGAACCCTTTCGATGCAGACGAGGATCACGACCTCAATGACGTTGCCGCATACTACCAGCAAGGTCAGAAGCGGCACGACCAGTGGTACTGCCATCAATGCCGCGAGTGGACCTGGACGGTTGACATGGTGAGGCTGTCGCGAGACGTCTGAACGTTGCGCTTATGTGAGATTTGCGCCTGGAGACCCTGGCCGGCGAACGCTAAGGAGGGGCCGAGAGAGCCTGGCGAGAAGCCGAATTGGAAAGACCCGCTGCCGCGCGAATACTTGGTCAAGTGGACCGGTAGAGGGTTCCGACATGCCACTTGGGTCACTCACCCTTGGCTCGCTGTCACGACCGGCGCTAAATTACGCTTCTTCCTCGACAAGGGCCCAGCGTTGAACCTCATCACAGATGAGACTTTGGCTGCGCGAGGAGACGAGATGGCACGACCGACTATTGCCAATGTCATGGAAGAGGAAGATGCTGTTTCGAAACGGGACAAGCACGGAAAGACCGGGACTGCGCATGATGAGTGGGAAGGCCATGGGCCGGCGCCTGACCCCGATGCCGAGAACAGCATTCCTCAAGAGTGGAAGGTGAGTTTTTGACAATAGGACTTGCGAGGAGGGACATCTTACCACGCAGACGGTTGACAGAGTCCTGGACGTGTTCCTCCTCCCACCCCTGGCCGAAGCCAAGAGCCAGAAAGGCGGCAAGGGGCTAGCGAAACGCAAGGCCGCTTCCGGCTCAGCAACGCCCTCCCATGGCGGGTCTGAAGCCCCGGACGTCCGGGCAAATGCCCGTCCAGACAGTATCGAGCCGCCCGCGGATCAGATGATGTCGATTGGGGAGTGGGAGGAGGCGGCTGGGAGAGTGTTGACAGAGGAAGATGCCGACGAGGTCGCTTCAAAAATCACCTGGTGTTTCGTACGTCCTCGTATTGTGTTCCGCTGAGATATCGCCTAACAAACCAGGTCAAATGGGACGACCTCCAATATGATCAGTGTTCGTGCACTTCGCCTGGATCTGCCCCTTTGCTGACCTCATAGCATGCTGGGATACTCCACCGCCTGTCGATTCGTCTCTGTATCCAGCTTTCGAGCGCGCTTTAAAGAAATATCTTGGGGCAAGACAGGTCTTCATTCCTGTCTTGACGCCGAGGGAGGTTCAGCGCAGGGAAGAAGAGGCTACGCACATGCGCGCCCCGCCAAACACTCAGCCCGATTGCATTGTCGGAGGGGTGAGCCGTTTCGCACAACTATCCGTCTCACTGCTGACACTACTAGACACTCATGCAATTCCAGGTGCGGCTGCTGATGAGTCGTGGACACTCAAACTGATTCACCAGATGGAAGGATTCCAGTGGTTGCTCTTCAAACATTTCAAGCGGGAGTCTTGCATCCTCGCCGACGACATGGGTCTCGGAAAGACGTAAGCTTGGGTTTCATCAGAGTTATTGGAAACCGGCTGATGCAACAGGATTCAAATCGCCTCTTTGCTGGGGTACCTCGGCTCGAAAGGCCTGGATATTTATCCGATGCTGGTAATCGTTCCGAACTCGTGAGTGAATCTTGCATGTTCGAGGCCGAGTCATGGCTCACTTGTAGGACAATCACCAACTGGGTGAGAGAATTTGAGAAATGGGTGCCGCACATGCGTGTCGTCCCGTATTACGGCGAAAAGGCTTGTAAGTCGCTTTGTGGATCGAGGCAAGTGACTATGGCTGAAGTTCAGCCCGCAAGATCATCTCGAAATATGAACTGTATCACCCAGGCTTACAGAATAAGGCTGCGGGTCTGAAAGCGTAAGCGATTGACAATTCGCGACTTGCGACGAAGCTCACCCGACTAGTCACGTTGTCTTGACCACGTATGATACCATTACGAGCAACGACTTTCGCGTATTCTCTGGCATTCCCCGATGGGAAGTGTTGTGTGTCGACGAGGGACAGCGATGTGAGTGGCTCTGCAGCGGTGATACATTGGCGGCGCTGAAGAACGCAGTGAAGTCCGACTCCAACCTAATCTTCAACAGGCTTAAGACGCTCAACAGCGTGCATCGGATCTTGCTTACTGGCACACCTCTGAATAATAATTTGCGAGAGTTGTTTAACTTGCTCAACTTTCTCGATGCCCAGAATTTCTCGTGCGTGATCACAAAAACGTAATGGACACTCTGAGCTGATGATCAGGGATCTGGCGGACCTGGAGGCCAGATTCGAGAATCTCAACGAGGGTCTGGTGCAAGAACTACACGCGCTGATCAAGCCGTACATCCTTCGTCGTATCAAAGCAGACGTCCTCAAGCTGCCCCCAAAGGCAGGTTTATTGACAACTCATTGCCACAAAGTACAACTAACATCTAGATCGAGATCATTGTGCCGATTTCTCTCACGCCTTTGCAGAAGAACGTGTACAAGACGATTTTGGAGAAGAACGTGGATGTGTTGAAGGCGATAGCCGAGGCGCGGCGGAAGAAAGCGAAGAAGCCAGTGACGATCGAGGGAGGGGAGGCGGTCGTGAGCAAGAAGAAGCAGAAGGAGAGGGAGGGAGACGTGGGGGCAGCAGAATCAGTCCTTCCTACGGGCAACGGGAGTGGCGAGGTTACGGGCAATGGGAACAAGGCGGACATTTTGGAAGTGGAGACGAACGGGCATACACCCAACGGGACAGTGGCTAATGGCGTCTCTGGCGGCAAGACACTGAACGGAACGAGGGGTAGTAGCCCTAACAAAGAGGTTCCGGTGATCGACGGTGAGGCGACGGTGGAAGCGGCCAGATCTCTGACGACGGCGCCAGCAGAGCAGGTGGAACAGTCGCAGGCAGAGCAGCCGAGCAATGGTGACAATGGCGGTGGCGGAAGCAAAGAGACGTGAAGGTGAGCAGGGCGAGACGGTATGTACAGTTGATAAAGCGCAGCCTGAGCATTCATGACATGTCACGTCCTTGGAGTAATGCGCGTTGGGGGGTCTGGGAAAATGTAGTGATGTACGAAGAGGTTAGAGGATGGATGCATGACGAATAGACTTTGTCGAGTGCACACCGGTCAGCTATGTATGCAGTGGACGCGTCTTCAGTGAGTGGTCTGCATGCGAGGGAGCGGAAAAAAAAAGGAAAAGGGGGTTATGACAAAAAGCAATAAGATAAGTTCCAACCCGGGATTGAACCGGGGACCTGCGGATTGTTGATTGAATTGCAATCCGTCGCACAGCCACCGTGCTCTTGGAACGATTGAACTCGGATAACCGATGTTAGGCAACTTTTGGAACTGCTTATATACTTGTGTCGAAAACAAGGTTTCAAGCGGTAAGCGATTCATCCGAGCGTGAGCTTCTCAACCCCATCTGGATTATTGATTCATCGTTTTGTGTCTCATCAACGCCATGCCTCTCCCACCTGACTCACTGCGGACGTTCCTCCCGCGCCCAGAGGGAGATGTACCGACCACCTCGGTCCCAGACCCTTCCACCGCTTCAACAGACTTACCTTCCAACCTCCCACTCGCCTTCCCTACCCCTCTCCATCGATCCAACACCCTCGCCTCTTTACACCTCGTCCACGCGTGGCTCGCTCAACCCCGCTGGACAAGCTATTGGGCCGCCACCTCCCCCTCCACACCCGCCGATACCGCCCTCGCGGGTGTCATGGGCCTGTACCTCTCGTCAGGGGAAGGTTGGGGTCCGGACAACCTGCTCAGCGCCGAGGCATGGCGGTCTGATCGGCTGAGCACAGAGCTCCTGGCGGAGTACTTTCGGATAGAGACGACGAGGGAAGAGGAACACCCGACGATCAAGGCGATAAGGGTGGGAGGGCGGTACGAGCCTGGAGCGGAGCTGGTCGAGGAGTTGCGGCGGTGGATCGCAAGCGTCGCTGAGAAACTGGGCGACCGGAAGTGTCTCGGTGAATGGCCCGGGATATGGGTCGACTAGAGCGAGAGTGTGACATCGAGAGGATTCAGCTCAACAGGTGAGAGATCTCCCCGACACACCCTGTCCCCTCGCTGACATTAGTGAACGGCTATTCCACCGCGACAAGTCCTGTACAATTTATGCATCTCATTGCGTCGTCATAATGATCCGTGTCGAATTCATACAATAGCTTCTTCTCTTTTGTCCGGCCTCTACATCCATCTCTCCACCCCAGCGACTCTGCGACTCCAGCCTCACCCATTCTCGTCGTTGACAAAAAACACCCGTGTCTGACCCGTCTCCAAATCTCCCTCAACCGCGCGCTCCCATCACGAACCATCTCCAACTCGGACCAGCTCTCATAGCCTTCCCCCTCCACCCTCACATCCGTCTGCGCCGCAGTGCCTTCTCGGCAATGGCTCTCCGCTCCAAGTTGGTCTGCGCTGACGCCTTCATTCGATCAAGATACCGCGTAAAGGCGATAATGCCATCCAGGTCCAGCCCTTCAATCACGTCGGTCGCTTCAGAAGCCTGCTCCATCATCCGCAGCAGCTTCGTCTGTTGAGAAGGACGTCGTGCCGGCGTAGGCGGGATCTGCGGAATGTCCAGGTGCTGCAAGTCACCTTCATCCGTTGACATATTCCTTTGCGTCTCCTCGGCATCTGCTTGTCAGTGACGCCTTCACAGCAGGTGCGCATCGACATGAACATACCGTCAAAACGACCAGATGATCCCTGTGACGCCTCGACGTCATCCTTCACAGCCGCGACAGAGAGCTTGGCTCGATTCCTCGTCCGCCGACCAGCTGGTGAAGCCGATCGGATAGGTGGCGCCGGGGCGACTGATTGTTAGTCTCAACTCAGCATCAAAAGCGGCCTACTCACCTCGTGACCCGCGTCTCGTGGACGGAACGGCAATGTCACCCTCTTCCTCACGCCTTCGTTTCCTGGCAGTCTCGGGCGACAACAACAACTCGTCCTCGTCCTCGGCTAGAACCCTCTTCGCGGGGCTCAATAATCGCTCTACTGGTGGTTCCGCAAGCTGATCCTGCACAAGCGGTGAGGCATCTGTTGCAGCAAGGGCGTTTTTACCACCCCGTCTCCTGCTTCTTCTGGGACCTTTTGGAGCAGTACTGGCGAGAGAGACCGGGGAACCGACAGCAGGTGAGACCGTCGGCATTCGAGACGTTTGCGGCGACAGATTTACGTCGACGGGCTCCTCGCTCGTGCTGGTGTCGATGCTAGCCGAAGACGCATCGACAATCGCAACATTTGCGATACGCCGAAGTCCTCGCCGAGGACTTGTCTGTGTCCTCCCAAGGACCTGCGCCTCCTCGATGACCTTCGCGGGAGCCTGCTCCGCGACTGCGTCGACAGGCGTAGTCGGACTCTTAAAGACACCTGCGAGCCAACCTCGGGCAGAATCCAATAAGGAAGGTCGTCCGCTTGAAGACCGATGCAAATCAACCCGAGAATATCCCGCAGTGTCGACAGGGTCGGTCGATCTGGACGATCCGGAATGACTATTTCTGACAACTGATGGTTGGGCTTGGGTAGCTGCAGGAGGCGAGTGAGTTGCAACAGCGGGTTCGATGTCTTCAGTAACCTCGAACTGGTCCGAGGAAGTGGGAACCAAAGGTTCGGTGGTCGGCGCTGGAAGCGAATGCGACGAATCCGCCTCAATCTCTGATTGCTTGGAACGTTTTGCTTCAGGGAGACCTCCTGGTTAGCAAAAACCCCACTCCCCAGGTGACATGACTTACTCTCCGAATCTCCAAGAGGTCGAGACTTTGCCGTACGCTTCTTCCCCTTTCTTGCCTTGCCTCTTCTCGGCTTGATCGCTGCCTTTGTGGGTCCAAACACGTCGTCCTCGTCAGCAGGTTCCAGCGGCTTCCTGTCTGCTTCTGACCCGGCCAGTATCTCCGAAGTGCGCTCCTCAGACCGCTCGTAATCACCTTCGGAATGGATGGACGATAATGTGACCGTCGCGGGATGCTTTGGCTCCAGTTCGAGGGCTTCTGGGGCGACTTGAGATTGACTTTGCGAGACATCCGCATCGTATTGTTCGACGACTTCGCCAGCCAATTCCGCGTCGTCCCAAGCGACGCCGATCGTCGCGACACTTTCTTCAGCCTCAACGAGGTCCTCACTCGGGATATCGCATTCCTCCGGTTGGGACGCCAGGGGTTGAGCGTGCGGATACTTGGCTTGGCTTTCTTCCTGTTCATGAGCTAATGTTCAATCATTGCGGCAGGCGGACCCACCTGTGAGAACGAGTCTTTGACGCTCAGGCCTGGAACGGTGATCATTCCTGGCACCGCTGCTAGGACGTCTTCGAGGAATCCTCTGGCCGGCTCTGAAATGCTCCCCGCTCCGACGTACATGAATGAGCGTTCCCAGAACTCCTTGAACGCTCTTGGGACGTTGATACTCTGCGCCCGGGACAATCGAGGAGCAAAGAGGTCGATCAGCTCGTCCATGGTCTCTGCGGACGAAGACAGGTGCCTAGACTCGATAGCCTGTGCGAGTGCGGTCATCAGAACAATGTACGCATCATCGAGCTTCCATCAGCATCAGCAAAGAGAGTTCCAGACGATATGCATGAACTCACCGTCGCAGAGAAATCGGGCTCTTGAACAATTTGCGCTTCGTCTTGCAACCAAATAGCCAGACCGGCCTTCAGGGCGCTTACGACAGGCCAGACGAACTCGACGGGGAGTCTCTCCATGACTTGAAGGATAGTGCTAATAAGATGAACCACAGCCGGACTGACGGAGACGTGTCGGTCCTCCTGATCCGCCGAGGCCAAAGATTCGAGCGACGGATAAGAATCAAGGAGCGCGTTGGACACAAGTGCCAAGAAGTCCGTAGGCACAAAGTTCTCATTGATAGAGAAATGCTCGGCGTGCTTGGCTTGCGGTTTGACAAACGAGAGGTATTGAATGGCAGAGGCCAAACACGACAAGGTGATAGTGGTGGACGAGGTCTTCGGGGACGCGTCGAGGAAGTCACCAAGGTGGCCGGCCAGGGATTCGAGGACGCCAAAGTTGGAGCCCACGCGCTTCGCTCTGAACCGGAGAACAGTGACTTCGAGGAGTGCTTCCCAAGCGGCGAGATCGTCCGTGTCCGCGTGTTGATGCCACACCGAAGTGATCTCGCGTTCCCGGAACGGGCATGATAGGAGCGAGACCAGGAGGGCACCTGTGTGGTTTGTACTGCTGGTCGAGGCTGTGCTGGGCTGCAGATCGATGACTTCCACCCATCTGAGGGCTGTGACGTTAGTGAACCTCAACAAAACGGAGCGTCGACCTACCCAGTTGACGCCAGACGATGAGCTGCAACTCTTCATGATCCTCGAAGAGGAACGGCATCTGGTTCGTGATATCGCCTAGCAGCTTGCCCGAGAACCCTGGAACGCATCCCACGTTCAAAAGCTTGCCCACCACATTGGAGAATGCGACGGTTGCCGGCTGGTTGAGCGGGAAGGACAAGACAGTGGTATGCAGAAGCTGACCGAGGAGACATCCCGCCATGGTGCTTTGTCGGGCAGAGTCACCTCCGAAAGCCATATCAGCAATCTTAGCACCGACCTCGTCCTCATGATTTCGAGGAATCCTGGTCGCGCCGACCGCGTCTCGTCCAAGGATATTCAGCGCCGAGTCCAATAGGCTGATAAAAAGGCTGAAACGGATCGTATCGGCGTCCACCCGAGTCATCCCGTCGACATTGAGCGCCGAGATTGGGACATATGTGGCGGGATCCCGCATAAAAATCTGGACAAGATGCTTAGTGACAGAGTTCAACGCAGCGAGATAGGAGGGCGACTCTCGAGATGTTCCTGCGATGGCGCGAAGAAAATTCGACCATATCTTCAACAGGCTCAATGGCATGACGGGGTTCGTGTGCTCGTCTCGCATCCACTTCACCTGAGAAACATCGGCGATACCATTGAGACCGGACAGCATGTCTTGGAACAGGTCCAACAAGTCGTCAAGCCGGCGTACGATCCAGCTCGAGCCCCATGATGGGATATCGTTCGCCCGGACGGGAGCTCGCTCGAGGGCATCCAAGAGATCGGCTAGCGCTTTCTCCTTGTCGGCCTTTTCTTTCTCCACTGCGAAGACCTCTCCATCCAGATATCTTGTCGACAACAGCCGTCCGAGCGACCATCGAGGACTGTCAACATTCGCGAGAGTCGAAGAAGTGATTGCGTCCAGCATGAGCCACCCATTCAGTTTGAGGCGGTCGACAGCCTTGAGAGTACCGTACGCCTGAATGATAGGTCTAACCACTCTCTCCCAAGCCTTATCCAGCCGGTCGTTCGTGGCCTCCTCCTTGTCGGCGTCGGATAATTGCGGACCGTCGGAGGATGGCAACCCGGAGACAGCAGTGACTTCTTTCGCAGGAAGGTCCTGATGGAATAACGCAGTACCGGAGTAAGCGTAGACGACGGCGGCGGCGCCGAGCCCGGTGTACAGCATCCACTTTGTCTTCTTCGACTTCTCAACGCGTTCCCAGCTGAGTTGACCGTCCTTGATGATGGTCGTTGCGCTTTCCGGCGCAGTCGCCAATGCCATAGACAAATCGACAGGCATTTGGATGGTCCGAATGCGATCGGTGAAATCCCCAGTCGTGGTTTGTGGGAAGGGCCTGTACGAGGCGATCACTGTTCCGTCGTCGTCGTCGAGTGCAGTGGTCATCCCCGAACACATATACGCGTAGATGGCGTGAGACCAAGCAACACGAGCGAGGAGAGGTCGGACGACATTCGTTGAGGCTTGCAGAGAACGCTGGAATCAGAACAAATAGCTAGATCCTCACTCACGTCCATGATATGATCGAAAGCAGGCGCAAGGCCGGAGTTCGCATAAGCGGAGCCCATGAGACACACCAGAGTGGCCCAAGTCGCACAAGCCCATACGACGTGATCGGCTGCACCGACAGTCTCTTTGAAAGTCTTCTCCAACTCGAGCCATTCTGTTCGTTTTTCTCCGCCATTCGCATGCAGCATCGCCCTCGCCGGGATGCGTACAGCACTTTTCAAATGCGTCACAACAAACGATTCCAACTTCTGCGCCGTGGCTTTCGTTTTGATCCATGTCTCTCGTGAAGAAGTATCGGCGATCAGGTTGAGCTTGGCGCTGGTCAGCGCGGCAACGGCTGCCGAAGCTTTGTTTCGGAACAATGGAGAGGGCGAGTGCAGACCACGAAGACAAGCGGGAAGGAGCTCCGCATAGTGAGGGAAGAACAGGGTGGGGTATGTCGAGAACAAGTTGGTGACGGCGATGAACGATTCCTTCCTGATTTGACCGGTGCTATCCTTTGCGCCTGGAGTCTGGACTGGCGATCCGCCAAGGCCTTCCGTCAGAGCCGACTCCAAAGCCCTAGCAATTTTGTCCTTGACCGGTTGCACACATGTAGAGGGGACCCTCATTTGAGCGAGAATCGTAAGAGCGTTGTAATATGTTCGCTTTGGGTTCGGGGTAGGGAGCGACGGGGTTCGTAATATTGCCATGACTTGATCGAGCAGCGCCGTGATGTCAACATCGGAGAAGCAGCTGAACAACACGGGGACATGGACGACGAATGCGAGGAAGCGTAACGCCGCCGCGCCCACTCCAGCTGCCTCTCTCCTGTATCGTACTTCTGCTTCGTTGTATCCTTTCTTCGAGGGTTGTCCGTCCGGTGATACCAAACGCCGGTGAGCCGTCGTCGGTGTCGGAGCTGGGGTGGGTCTCGTCTTGGCTGTCGGCGTGGTATCCCGTAGGGGCATGAGCCCACGGAATGGAGTATGGTCGGCGTCCGAAGATGATATCTCCGAGTTTGGCACCTTTCCCAGCACGCGTTGCAAGTCCCTCTGTATCGCTCTAACCATCGCTGGCGCCTCATCCCGGATCGGTGTCATGGCGAGTTGCATTTCGTCCCGGACGACCATCGAGATGTCTGTTTCAGGTATGCCGACCGGTATTCGTGGCCGCAAGTTGGTCGTGAGAACAGTGTAAGCCTCTTCCAAGGTCAACAGGTCTTCCGCGCCGTCTAGTATGATCGAGACGAGCGAGATCGTCGCAAGAGGTCCCGTCTCTTCTACCTCTTCCTCCATCTCCGAGCTGTCATCCCTCTCTGGCTGACCCGGTAGCATTTCTTCCGGCGATGAGCTGTCGTCTGAAGACGGCATCGATATATCCTCGGACGCGTCGACCACCTTGTCCTTGCCTTTGTCTAGCCCTTCGCCTGCGGCTTTTTGCATCATGGCAAGCTGAAACGAGTCTCTCGCGGTGAGGCGCGGTCTCTTCCCACAGACAATGAGCCGAGCGGCTTCTTTATTGTTGAGAGTGCCTTCCTCGACACTAGCTGCGAGGCGAATCTCATGAACCCTTTGCTTAAGGATACTCCGTCCGCTGGCAGGTGTTCTATTGCGTGAGGGACCAGCGCTCGGTGTCGAGAGGGGTATATCGGCGGGATCCGAGGAAGGCGGGTCGGGATACGCGCGTATGGAAGGGGGCGGATCGTCTTTGAGGGGCAAGATGGAATCTGAAGCGAGAAAGTACTTGGTGTCTCTGAAAGGGGAAAAGTTGACCCCTCGTCGGGATGTCAGTGCAGCTGGAAGTGAGCGGGGTCGCCTAGGTAACGCGGAAACACTGGCAGTATGACGACATGATAGGATCGACCATGGGAGGAAGAGTGAATGCACACTTACCGACAGTCTTGGCCGCGCCTAGCGGAGTGATCCCTTCCCTACCCGCGGTATCGAGCCCCGTGTTCGATCTCCCTGCACGGACTGGGGATGACCCATATGGACCGCTTGCCAATGTCGCGGGATCATCCGAGAAGGTGACGGACGCGAGCGTGGGCATTGGCAAAGAGGGTGAGAGGCAACGGCGGGGAGGGGAAGAAGGGGCAGGTCGGGGGCGATGACGATGAGGGGGTGATGGCGAAGAGAGAGGCGCGTGAGGGTGGTCGTGAATCGGGTGTTTTATGCTACAGAAAGGGGATACTGATGAGATGGCCACGAAATCTACTGTATGCGATGGTCGGAGTGTTTGTTGAAGAGAGAGTGAGAGTGAGTTGTATGAGAGCGAATGGACCCGTCTGAACCAGCCGAGTTGAACCCTGTGCGCGCAGATATTGGGATGATTTCATGTTCCAAACCCATCCGACGCGTTCAACACTGTCGGTGCCTGACAGGGGCAAGGAGGGGGTTAGGGTCAGCGGCGATCGCCGGTGGGGAGAGGAGAAGGCGGGTTCCACTCGCCGCTGCCACATGTATGACCCCCTCTCATTCGTCAAAACTCCGAGAAATGCCGACCATCCCCATTCCTCCCCCCCCCCCCCTCGCTCCCTCTCCCCTCGCCCTGCCTCGCCTCTCCCGCCCCTCTCGCCCTTGGCCGGTTTCGCTGCCACCGACGCTCGCAGACCCGTCTCTCAAGAGGTATTCGAGCACACTTTCAGATCTTTCTTTAACATATCGCCAAAATGGGTCAGTCACGCTCACCAATCCTGCTACACCTTGCAACCTCCCCCCGCTCCTCGTCAGCGGCATCCCGTCAATCCCAGTCAGAAGAATGGTACAAAGCGCGCGTAGGAGTGGAAAAAAAAAGGAGGGACGATGGAGGGGAGGAAATGTTTCGAGTTGGAGGAATGGGGCTCTTTCAGCAGGGGACCATGGGATTGACGGGATCACCGAGCGACACCGACGGGGAGGGGACGCAGTCTGTTTGGGCCGAATGCTGACATTCGCAGAGAACGACAAAGGAGTCCTCGTTGACCTGTACATCCCCCGACACTGCTCCGCTACCAGTACGCTCTCTCCCACTCTCCCCTAGGGACCCACCACTAACCCACAGACCGTCTGATCACGGCCAAGGACCACGCCTCCATCCAGATCCAGATCGCCGACGTTGACGCCGACGGAAAGGCCATCAAGGGACAATCCACCACCATTGCCATCTGCGGACGAATCCGAGCTCAAGGTGACTCCGATGACTCTATCAACCGAATCGCTACCAAGGAGGGTCGTGAGTGCTGAAGAAAACTTGTTCAGCCTTGTATCACGTCGCTGACATGGCAGTGTTGAAGAACACCTGGACTTACTCCCGATAGACGATCACGATTTGGGCGTTTAGGGAGATGCATGTGTAGCTGGATCGCGAAACCTGTCCACAACGACTGACCTGTCCATCTGGTCTGAGACCGACTTGCTAAGCCACGCACAGAGCAACAGGCTATCATGACAACAGAATATAACTGCATCGCTCTCGAATCATCACCGTTAGTTCGAGTCAATCATCCCCTTCGCCGTCATCGCCATCGGCGTCATACTGGTTCTGAGCAGTACCCCGCTCAAACACATGATGATCATCCTCATCCCCTTCTGGCAGTCGTTCCAGCAGCGCCTCGCACTCGCATAACAGCTCGGTGCAGAACAGATCGAGATTCAGATCGCATGGGTCGCTGCTCGTCAGCCCCGCTGACACCCCCCATAACCCCTGCGGGCTAGCCAACATACGTGCCAAACGGCTGCTCCACCTGTGCTGCAATACCTTCAATCCCTTGTCGTTAGCTCACAGTGGTTTGAACTTTCCTCACCCATGTAGAGGATGGAAATGAGAGTCATGAGCGGGACCATCTTGATTCCCAGATCACCGACAAGCGTGAACGGCAGGACAAAGAGCAGCATTGTGGTTGCCTGCTTCATGTGAACAGCTATGATGTATGGCATGGGAGTTTGACTGGCAGCTTAGTATGACTTCAATACCTTCATGTTGACCACTCACACGATTCGCTCCATAGATCCGAGCTGGTCCATCATAGAGTTGACCAAACCCTGCATCGTGTTGTACCCCTGCCCATGAGTCGTAATTTATACCTTGACAGCTTGTCCACTTACAGCAGGTCCGATGGTCTCGACACAGCCCATGCGACGGAATCTAAAGAGCGACCGGCTGATGTCGTGGGCGCTGTCACTCAGCTCTCGACCTGGAGGGAATACCCCAAGACGCATTCACATGATGAGTGGAAGCCCAAGCTCTACCATCCGTCCTAGGCCAACTTCGGCTCTCTGTCCCACGTCCATTCCGGGCTGCGCATCGTCCACCGATTTACGCAGATCCGGTATCACCCCAGCCTTGATCAGCGGTGTCCTCTCGTTTGCTTTTTGACGAAGCTTCGCATGTCTCGCGCCTTGCGGATCGTCTGGGAGCTCTCGCCGACTGCCGCGGGAGATGGGCTCGTCCGTGTACCGGTCTGGAGAGACAACCCGCACGGCAGTCGGTCGACGCTTGAGAGCCTGGGAGGGACCGCGGCGAAATCGGTGGAAAGGAGAATGGACAGTGGTATCCGATTGATGAGATTGGAACGAGGCGTGTGAAGGGGATTGGGGACGACCCATGCGGTCTCGTGCCGAAGGGCTTGTAGACAGCCCTAACACCGCTTCGTCGTCGCGTATGGAGAACGGGGAAGATGTGCCTGGAAAGAACGTTCTCGGCACCTCGCTGGGCGAATCAAGTCTGTCGCCGGAATCGCCCTCCATAGGAATGGGGGCTGTGCGAAGATGTTCAAGGGACGCGCCGCCCAGTCGAGGAGGTAGAAGACCTGGCTGTCAGAGCAGTGTCGCCAAGTGTCAATAAATCGGTAGAGAAACACGCAAACCTTTCAAATCGTCATGATGAATGCCCCCTTCGGCCCTCAGATGGTGCTTGGTGGCAATGACGAAAGCGACGATCATCCTGATTAACCGTTTCTTCTCTACAGTGAGTTGAGCTCGGGTCATTGGAGCGGTCTGGTCGTTCCCGGAGGGAGGGATGACTACAACCCAGATGAGCTGGGCATCAGTCTAACTTCATCTCCACCAACCAGGTAGGCGCACCCTGGAAAGGTTTCTGGCAATAGAGATGAGAGAGGTAAAGTCTTTCCTGCCCCTGATGGTCAGCGTGACCCAGTTGTCCGATGGCGACTCACACTGCGTATCGCTCATATGCGGAAGAGTGACGGAAGACTGAGGGTAAGCGATGCGGGGGGTCCCCACCAGCGCTCACCCAAGAGTAATCCAACGACGACAGAGAGCAAGGGGACTATTCGTCAGCACGCCGCGACCGACTGGAAAGGATGGCGACTCACCGACGTTGTTAGGCAAGCCGACTTCTGTGCCCCACCATCCTGACACGGCGGCCACTGCGCCCGAGAACAAAGTGACGACCGAGACAGATCCGAGGATCGTGGGGATAATACTCGATCGGTAAACGAGGATGTCCGGCAACCAGCTCATCTTGGACAGCTGAATCACGCTGTCAGCCGGGGCGTCACTCGTCAGCATCATGCGCTATCCGCACCTTTGGCTTGTGGTCCTCCACGTCTTGCATGGTGAGGAGGGACGATAGTGTGGTGAGGGGTAAGCTCATCGAGCCCTGAACGTCAGACCTAATGCAGGAGTGTGGGTACCGAACTCACGAGTGTGCTGCTCAGACCGCGCTTCTTGCCTTTGGAAGTGTGGGTATCATCGTTCGAAGAGGAACTTTGGCGGCCTTGTCCAGAGTCTGGAAGGGGACTATCCCCTTGCTTTAATGCCATGGGTGAGCGATGATGTGTCGAGATCGACGTTGGAATGATGCTCGACATGAAGGATGGGGTCGACGGAGGGGGGAGGGTTAGGATTCAGGCACAAATCTGAAACGCGCATCCGCCGTTTCATCACAGAGGAGTGTATGTGTGCCCTTTGCATGATGGAAGCACCTTGCTCCGAGTCAGCTCCTGAGCTGAGACTGGTTTCTGTCTCTGCAACAAATTGAAACCAGGTCAAACGGGTTGCACTGTCGCCTGGGTGACTGTACACCAGGGGGATGTACTGTATCATGTCATAAGACGAGGCCTCTCGAGTAAAAACAGGCGAGATAGGGTGGAGCGGGTATAGCCGATCTGCCGGGATTCCCTTGTCCCACTTTATCCATGCCTTCATCCACTCCATCCATCCTCAAGCGACCCGCTGGAGAGTCTTCCGCGAAACCTCAGAAACGCAGGAAAATCATACCGACAGGTATAGGCCGGTCGATATGGAACAGCGTGGATGATTGGGACCAGCTCGTCGCCGACTCGCAGCTCTCGACAGCTAGCATATCGTCCCGCAAACCCCGGCCGCGAGGGGTGTCAACGCTAGTCCGATGTGCTGCTGATGCCGCTGCGCGGGGCTTCAAGCGGATATGGGAGGAGACGGGGTATGCCCGACAGGCTGGGGTGGATGCCGGCGCTGGGTCTGGCGTGTATTGGAAGGAGAGCTGGATGTGGGTACCTGACCACTTGAAGGAAGGGGTACGAGACGCCGTCTTTCGGTACTGGGGGGGATACTTGACGCCTGAGGTGATACAGGAGGTATGAGATTTCTAGAGATCGCTCCATGCTCGATGTATGCTGACGAAAGGTCTTCACGGTCCCGTCAAAGTTGCTCCTCCCAGGGGTGAACTTGACTTCCGTGTCTACATCGACAGCATCCCGTCCATTCAGACCGACATCCGGACTCGAGAGCTATACCAGCTTGATCATGACTGGAGCAAGCGCTGTATCCGACGTAGGCTTCGCGGAGATGATCTACCACCTGCCAAACCTCGAAGTGATCAACTTGAAGGGATGTCAGCATGCCGGGGAGAAATCCGTCAAGAGCATGATCGACCGGTGTCCGAGTCTCCGAAGGATAAACCTGAAGGGCACGGCGGTGAACGAACGAGGCGTCAAGCGGCTGCTCGATCGGTTCGGGCAACAGCTGGAGAGTTTCAAAGTGGACGATACGATCATCGAGGTGAGTAAGCCTCTCCCTACACCATCTCTCGCGACCCATTCACCTTTACTACGATAGCTGACATCAGAACGTCAATGAAACCTTAGAAGCCGGTCCGTTTCCCAAGCTCACCCATCTATGTATACCTGGGGACCTACTCAACGTCACTCGAGGCGAGTTACAGCGCATCAGAAGAGCCGGAGGCGGAAGACACTTACCCCTCCCCCGCCCAACGCCCGAAGGGAGCGTCGTCGATTGGTCTACTTGGGGAGAGATCTTCCCCGCCCTCACCCATCTCTACCTGCCCCGCTCATTCATCCCGCCCACGCACTTTGGCATACGGGAGAATACCATCACCAAGCTCTCCTTCACAGGTGGCCCGCCTTTGCCGCTCCACACGCTCGTCGACCTCGTGTCCGCCCAGTCTGGGTCGTTGAGGAAGATCCGATTCGGAAACCTCGTTTCGCGCGAGGGGGTCGCTGCCCGTCTGGCCGCTTTTGACACGCTGGCGGACGCATTGGCACGGTGCATGCTGGAAGACTTTCGATTGCAATGTGGAGAAACGGACAATTTCCAGGCAATCAACGATATGAGAGCGTACGGGTCTGTCCTTGTCTCCGGCGTCCATGGCTCATGGAGGAAGACCTTGAAGGTATGTGCAACCTATTTCGACAATTGAAAGCTGCTTTCCAAAACTCATTTCAGCACTTGTCGCTCGACGTCCCTTTCTCCATCACCGGAAGCGACTTTGAGCCGGATATCCCAGACGTCGACTGTCCTGTCCTGGAAACACTCGAGCTGCCTGGAGCGAAGATCCAAAACACAGAAGATCTCTGTAAAGCTCTCCAACACTTCAGGCTGCTGAGGAGCCTAGACCTCTCAGCCACGGCAGTCAATAGTGAGCTTGGCCATCCGCCCCGGGTCTTGGTTGACACGCAGACGACGACGTGTTCCGCGTCCTTGACTCTTGCTGGCTCTTGTCCCGGATCGACCTGACTTCGTGTAGAGGAGTGAGGGTGCAGGACCGGAGGAACATATTCAAAGTGAGAGGCTCTTTTTGCCGCGGCGCATCCGCACATCGCTCATCATAGGCTTGGGAGCAGGACCGTCATCCTCCCGAGGTCAAGACTGGGTCGCGCCGTAGAGGCCGGTAGCGCGAGTTTTCAATCGCCGAGCCGATCAAACGTATCCCGCGCACCAAATCAATGGACGATGCCCCGTCAAGTTGTAAAAGTATCGATTATGCATATGATGTGCGAACAGTGTGCGATTGTTGGACTTTCACATGTGCTCCTGCTTCTCGCGGAGAAAACGTTGCTACAGGATCAACGTCCTTCCCGAGCCCGCAATCTCCATCCTATACTCCCTGACCTCCTCCGCATCCGGCACAATCTTGACATGCTTGCCTTTATACTCCTCGTACCCGTCCCCGAGCCAGTCCTCCATCCACCGACGAAGTATCTCCTCATCGCGAACCAAAGCTTTCCGCCCTTCTCTCCACCCGCGGACCCACCGCCGAGGTCCCTCGACCTCCGCCACGTACGTGAGCGAATCAGTCAACGTGTACCGGATCGGCTTGACTCCCAATGCCTTCATCCATGCAAGCGTGAGTGGGATCTCGTGGACTTGGCCAAAAGTCCCCAGAAGCAAGATGTAGTAGTGCCACGTGAGTGGCGTAGGGACTATATGCGTGAACCTCGATTTCGGGGATGGCAGGGCCGTGAGATGCGCGACCGCCTTGGACGGCTTGATACGGCCTCCAAAGATCGTCACAGGGTTCAACGGGTTCCACTCGAGCTCCAAAGGCGAAGACATGCCGACGAGATGCGGCCAGTTGGTCAAGACGACGTCGCGAAACACCTCGCGGGCGCGCTCCCAGGGTCGAGTCGTGCCCCAATCGTCGCTCCATTTGTACCCTGGTGGATCGAGCAACGACCGGTAATCGCCCTTGGAGAACCCATCGGCATCATAAGCCTCGTAGTCGCTCAGAGCACCCAGATCGCCCCGCTTCTTCCGGCGCAATGACAATTCCTCCATCAACAGACGGAATTGCGTGGCATGGTCCTCCCCTCGAGCGTCAAAGTTGTCGCTGAACTCGCACCGTCTCGCCACGTTCAGCAACATTCCAAGTGAAATCCCATTCAATCTCACGCCCCAACGGGGAAAGGCGGCCGTCCAAATCCGAAAAGCAACCGAAGGCACGAGGACCTGCGCGCATTGCCACAGGAGTATGTTGACGTTTTGCGGATCAAGGGGCAATCGCTCCAGATCCGGATCGACCCCTGGACGGGTTCGTCGAGCATGTATGTCGACAAGAGACACAGCAGTCTCTAGGCCGTGAGTCTTGGCGCAAACTTCAGTCGCGATAGCCAAGATGACTCGATCCACGTATCGACCTTTCCTTTCCGACGCCTTTTCCAGTCTCACGGCATCCAGCCATACCTTCCACGCTTCGTTCATCTCGTTCAACCGCACGAGGGTTCGCATGACAGGGGCGAGTGTATGCGCGCAGATGCAGAATTCGGGCATGTACGCATACAGATCCATGATTTGCTTGCGAGTAATCGATCGCTGTTCCCCGGCTCTCGTCAGGAGCATAGACCAAGCATACTCTCGCGTCTCGAGCTCGGCAGGACTCAGCTCGCGACTGGGATCAGGATGGCTGAGGTACGGCTGTACGACTGCTGAGAATTCGTGGAATGCGCGTAAGGCGAAATTCGAGACAAGATGTTCCTGCACAGTAGGCTCTTCGCCGTCGAGCGATCGATCCGCCGACGACCGGGAGACTTTCTCCGCGCCTGGTGTGGTATAAAGAGGCATTCCGTCCTCATCGACCACCGCTTCGCATGCGTCGTCCATCTGATCGCGATCGGGGGTCGAGTGTTGCTCGACATCGTCCCCGAAGATTCCTTCCTTGCCGATATTTTGACGTCCGATATCGTCGAAAATGACCATATCCTCCTCGCTGCCTTTGTCCAGCATCATCTTGAGCCGCAACAAACTTCCCGCCCGCTTCACATTGCCTTCTTGAGCAGTGGCAGCAAAGTAAGCCTGAACGTCTGCGCGCCTGATCCTTGTGCCGGAAGCTCTGGCATAGTCGACCAGAAGCGAAGATAATGGTTCCGAGACAACCTTGATATTGCACATGCTCCGTACCAACTCGCTAACGAGTGGCAATGGCCGCTGTGCTGCAGACGAGGATGGGAGGCTTTCGAGAACCTGGATAAGGTGTCGAGTGATGCGGACAATCTCCAATCGATAGTCGTACTCGTTGCGCCCAATCTCCTGTCTCCGTGTCGACGTCCGCGGAGCCTGGGCCATGTAGGAGAACGCGTCGATAATGTCCGCGTAGACGTACTGGATTGACGGGTTCTCGATATCGCCAGCGCGCAGCGCCATTTGCATGCGCTGGAAAAACATGTTGACGACCGCAGGGAGGAGGGAAAGCATGGTAAGGGAGCAGACCTTGCGGATCAGAAAATGGAAGATTTGGGCGGCTTGCTGGTGCGGTATGAAAGGGATCGAGGATCGAACAAGATGCGCCATGATGATCACGCCTTGGCTCTCGAGTTTCGTATACTGTAAGACGTGCAAGAGGGAGTCTGGGGTGTAGATGGCTTGGGTGGAATGAGGGGGGAAGTCTGCGCCGTGAACGACCGTGTCGCGAGGGATTGCCAAGAGGCGGTTAGAGGCCACCATGTCGAAGTCCGGGTCGGTGAGAGAGAAAGCTGGCTGATGCTTTTGCTTCTGCCCGGGTTGCCAATCGGCGACGAAAGCGTCGGCTGGTCTGCCCGTTTTAATTGTTTGAGGACGAGGATGATCATTGGACAGGTGGGCTTCTTTCGGTCTGGTCTGCAGACCAACATAAACGGCGTCAGAGGCTGGCGCCAGGGGTTCGAGATCTCGTTGTGCAAGATGGGGAGAGTAGTGTCGCTTTGGCTGATCCAGGTGTGGTCTTCGAGGAGGACAATGCAGGTGGGAAGTGACTGGTGTGGTGAGTCGCCAACGAGACGAGCATCTAGATCTATGAGCTCAATCAGATATCGCGCGGCGAGACAAAACGCACCTCGTCGGTAGGTATCGTTTCATATCGTCTCATGGGTACTGGTGCTGTGACCAAGCGGCGAGTGTTGCTGTTATTGACACATGAATGGTGAGGTTTTGTGAATGTAGAAAGACGAAAGGAAATGTTGGACAAAGTCTGAATGCGAGATCGCACAAAGTGGAGGTCGCTCGTGAGACTCTAGATGGTTGTCTGGTGGTCTAGACTCTGCCAAATACTGCCATGTGCGTTGCAGCCAGTCAAGTATGCACATCCTCCCTCTCATCCACCCTCGACCAGTGTACAGGATGCATATGCAGTGATGAAGAAATGGTGGGCGCGAATACAAAGCTACAGGTCCTGGGCCGAAGCCATCTTCACCGGTCCCGCCCTCTTCAAAAACTGATTCTGGATGGGTTGCAGCGGCTCTCTCTTGAATCTGCCCATAACGTTGCCAGGGCCGCGGAGCATGCCTCGGGCGAGACTGAGAGCAGAGTGTTTGGTGGACGTGCCCGATAGTCTCTCTCCTGCCTTCGGGGCGTATCCCTTCCACGGCTCGGGTTCTCTGTCGGTCAGCAGGAGTGGTGGTAGCCAGTGGTCAGCCCGACTCGCCTTCGTTGTTCCGCGTAGCTCAACGCGATCATCTTGTCGCTCGGTCGCTGGAGATGCTGTGTCTCTCCCTCGGCGACGACGTAGTCCTGTCAGGGTGAGCAATAAATCCCAGGACGAAAACGACGATCCAAGCCTGCAGCGACAACTCACCGCATACTTCTTGACCTTCTCCTCGAACTCCGCCTTGCCCTGCTCCGATCTAAACTTCAAGTACTTGTTCAAAGAGCCCAGCTGAGCCTTTGTCAAGTGTTTTTTCCACTCTTCCACCCCACCCGACAACAGCTGTCCCTCTTGCAGCTCGCTGCCGACCACGGCCTGCTTGCCGATCTGTCGCGCCAAGAGTTCGGGACGCAAGTCCTTGGGACCATCGACCAAGCACACGACGGCCATCTTGGCTTTATCCCCTTGTCGACGACCGTATCTAAGTATCCGGGTGTATCCACCCTGTCGGTCCTTGTACCGCTCCGCAAGGGTGAGGAACACCTTCGACATGAGCGAGACCGGTCGCTCGTACGTGCCCGGCTCGGCGTCTGCTGGGATCTCGGGGTATCCGATCGGAGCACGGGGAGGGGGAACGGGATCGTAGGAATGGCTTTCAAGGCTGTGGTGGTGGGGTTTCTGCGTGGTCAGCAGGTGGTTGTGGGACGCAGAAAAGCACATCGACTCACAAGGAAGAAGCTCTGAGCTTTGAGGGCTTGGGTTCCAGTCCCTCGCTTTCCTTTAGAAATCATCTGCCGGTCAATACATGCCGCGCATGCTGAGAGCAGAGGTGTTAGCTCACTTTTTCAGCCTTCTTCGCGGTGTACTTTGCCCGCGCAAGAGTCGTGACAATCATCTCATGGTGCAGCAATGCCGAGACGAGGTTTCTACCATGAGCTTCCCGGTCGTCTTCCTGCGGTTCCCACTGATCAAGCTCACTTCAAGTGCAAAAGCTTCGCGGCCGGGTCGCGTCCCGGAAGCTTGGCCAACTTCTTTCCGTGTCGCATGTCGGCTCGTTGTTATGGTGAAGTGTTGTCACAAGCCAAAGTCACCGTATGAAATCCCCTAGCGAAGGTGACGATTGAAATAACTGCCTCTTGTCGGAAAATTCCGGCGTTTCAAGCCTGGCGCGCTCGGTCCTTGGCAGTGTGGAACAGTCATCACCCCTTTAATCACTTATGCATGCATGCATGCAACGCAGAGAGACATAATGCACATGGCTGCATAACAACGAATCTTAACGGAAAGGAACTGGTGCATAGAAACCCCCAGAATGATCATCGCGCGCCCATAGCTTTCAACAGCTTGACAGCCCTCTCCCTGGCGACCGCCACTTTCCTCTCGACCTCGGGGTCGACTGCTGCTGGTTCGGGCGCTTCACCCTCTGCCGGCTTCTTTTCGCTCTCTGCCGATGCCTCGGTCTGCTCGCTTTCGGCAGGAGCCGAAGGAGCAGCAGCGTCGGCCTCAGCTGCAGCTGGCTCGGGGATGGGCACCGTTGCGTCTCGTCGCTTCTTTGCCGCGTCGATCACACCCTATGTAGTCAGCGGGGATGACCTGTGATGGCTGACCCAGTCATCGAACCATGGGGCAAGGTGTCCAGCGGGAGTTGTACGGAACGGGGGCAGGACACTCACAGCTCGACCTCCTCCTTGGATCGTCTTCAGGTACCCAACCACGACATCCACGTATTGATCAGGGACCTTTGCATCAGCCTCCCGAGATAGAACCAGAAGTTGAATGCGACGGTCAACTCACCTCCGCATCGTCCCAGAAGTGTCGCACCAGCCAGAGCTGTCGCGCCTTGTTGAACTTCCACTTGGATCCCTCTTGATTGTGCGATGCGGCGTACTCCTCACAGTATGCCAGAGCTACCGGTCAGACGGGTTGATGATTCTGATGACCGATGACTTACCTTTCTTAGCCGTCTCTGAGAGGGAGGCATCGCCATAAGCTCCCTTGAGCTCTTCTGCCGGTTCGACCTTTTCTACATCGGCCGAAGGCTCCGCCGGGGCAGACGCAGCGGCTTCGGCAGCGTCTCGTTCCTTCTGCTCCTGGTCCAGCGCCTTCTCCAGCTTGCTCTTCTTCTTCTTCTTCTTCCTTCCCCCATCTGCCGGTGCAGCTGCCGCCGCTTCGTCCGTCTCGGGAGCTGTCGAAGACGTTTGGCCAGCACCCTCGATCTCGGCTTCGACTTGTCTCTTTCGCTTATTGTCCTTCTTGTCCTTCTTCTTGATCTCGCCCGACCCGGCCGCGTCAAGTTTCCCAGCCTCCTCACCAGTAGCCTCAGGGGCACCACTCGCAGCAGCTTCCTCTGCTTTTCGCTTCTCCATCTTCTCCATCTTGCGTCGTTTCCGCTCAGCCTCCTCGTCCTTCACAACAGCAGCGGTGTCGTCCTGTTGCTTGTCCTTTCTCCTCTTCTCCTTCTCCTCCTCGGTCACCGTCGTCTGCGAGAATCCTCCCAATGTGTTATCCACCTCGATCTCAGACTTGGTAGCGGTAAGCGGAGTCCGGCTTGATGGTCCAGGTTCGTTATCACCAACTGTGGCTTTCGCAGCTGCCTTGGCCTGGAGGTCAGAATCGTCTTCGCTACATTATGTCCAGCAATACTTACAGCTCTCTTGGCCTCTTTGCGCGCACGTCGTTCCTCCTTGGTCTCGGTCACGGATTGCTCGTCGACATCTCCGACCACCTTTTCGCTCTTCTCCTTCTTCTCTTTCTTCTCCTTCTTGGCAACAGGCTTTGCGGGGCTACTTGTCATGGTGTCCTGGGACATGATAAAGGGGATTGGGGGGATGTATAACTTGACAGCGTTGGTCGAGTACCGGCCAGTCTGTACTCTGTGTATTCAAAAATCCTTGCGTAGATGGAAATCTCAACATGTGGGGTCTCCATACAATACGGCTAAACCTCCCTGCCCTAATTCAACCGATCAATTTCCCTTTTCACCTTTTTCTCCCGTCTTCCCCTGGCCCACACCTTTTGCCACCCAACGTACACCAGCCAAGACAACAAGGGCGACGTCGAGCACGCCAGTATAGACGACCCCGGGGGACAAGAGTCACCGTATCACATCGCCATGGCCGCCAGTGGTTTCGTCAACGTGCATCCGCACTTTAATGCAGAGGACGCCGCAAATGTCGCTGTGGAGTATGTCGGCAGTAAGTGTTGGAAGGTCCCCCTTTTGCGTCGAGGATTGGCTGACACATCATCAGGTCTCGACAACCTCCCGAGCGAGGTGACTTATCTGTTGGGGGAGATAGCAGAGAAGGACGCAAAGATCAATCGTGCGTCGATTGGAGGGTCATGCAAGATGGAGGTGAAACTGATGTGTAGACCTGCTTGGGCGGATACATCAACGTCATTATGGTTTGACCAAGAACATCAAGCATATCGCGTCTCAACCGCCCTCGGGCACTTCGACACCTACCGCCTCGTTCCCTCTACCTATTCCTGCTGGGCAGCCTTTGCCAATTGGGCAATTACCCCCGAAAGACCAGCAAGTCATGCAAAAGATTCAAGGCGAATGGGCCAAGGTCGAGCAGTACCAACTGGACAAGATCAAGCTTGCAACGCGATTAGAAGCGATCATCTCGCGAGCGCGCGAGCGGGGTCAGGCCGAGTGGAGAAAGGTCGGCGGTATGGACCTCGACGAGATTGAAAAGCAAGATGGAAGGACCTTGTTTGGCGAATTGGGTGGGTCGGAAGTGTTATTACCCTCAAGCGGGTTGGGCTCTGGATCCGATGGCAGACCGCTCAAGAGTGAGTTTGGGAATTCACATGACAATTGTGGTCCATGCTGACAGTGCAGAGCGCAAGCCGAATGCCTTGCCGTTGCCCGTACCGGGTCAACTTACACCTCAAATCGTTCACCCGCCCGCAGCGGCGATGCCGCCTCCGCCTGCACCCAGCAGACCCTCGCTCTCGGCCCGGGGATCACGGCACGGTCGACACGTCTCCAGCTCGACTCTGTCAGAAGATGCCGACGCGGACGGCGAGGCAGACGTGGGCGATGGGGACGGCGAGACAGAGGCCGACGACACGTTGTATTGTTTCTGCCAGAAGAAGAGTTACGGCGAGATGATCGGTTGCGACAACGAAAAGTGCGATTACGAATGGGTACGTCGTCTCTTGACTCTTTATGTCACAGTGTTTTGCTGACGCCAAGTTCCACGTGACGTGTGTTAGCATGCAGGGTATACCGCTGCCAGAGACTTGGTACTGTCCTGTCTGCGTCAAGACGCTCGGACTGCTGTCGAGCGACGGGACCAAGGCCGGGGGCCAACGGGGCCAAAAGGCCAGGAAGAGGTGATAAGGGGAGAGTTGTATGCTTAGTAGATTGCATGATTCAGTTGTACCACATGAGCATGGATGTTTGATCCACCGTAATGGATGATCAAGTGTGCGGGAAGTGTGGGCTAGGGGTGAAACTTTCGGTCGCTGGGCGGTGGGAATCAGCCGGCGGGGACGACCACGCGACGAGACGGGCTGGCTGTTAGCGTGTTCAACGTCACTAGTCTCCTGTCGGATTATTAGACACTTCACCTTTCGCTCCCTCTGCATCGCACCGAACCTCTACAGCAGCGGACAATAAAGAGGCGCAGAACGAGTATCCCCCACCTCGCTCATCGCCCAGCGTTCTACTCTCGCTCGCGACTAGAAGTCAGAGCCACCGTCTCGCAGTCGAGCTCACGCTCCGGCTTTCCGAGCTAGAGACGATACCTCGTTTCCACTCGCCAGACCCGTAGCCCCCTCCTGCGGCTTTCAAACCACCTGCAATCATTCATGTCGACTCCCATCACTGTCCCGCCCTCGGGTGAAGCCGCCTCACCCCAAGATGAAGAGTTCTACGCTTCGTAAGTCGATCCTGTCCTTCAGAAGCGGTATCGAGCTCATGAACAGATGGGGTCTGTGTATCCTCTGCGTGCTTCTCATTGGAGCTCTCATCACCTCCTACTACCTTCAGATCAAGCGGATCAGGGCTGTCCACGAAACCGTCGTGTCTATCTTCGCGGGAATGGTCGTTGGATTGATCATAAGGTTATCGCCGGGTCACCTTATCAGAGAGATGCTGGTGAGTTGGTCCATTTTCTTTGATGAGATACACCTCACGGCGGAGCCTCCAGACCTGGGGGACTATTTCACTCAACCCCCAAGCTTGCACCGCTGTCTGGAGTATACGCTGATCTCAGTCGTTCAAACACACCTTGTTCTTCAACTTGCTCCTTCCGCCCATCATTCTCAACTCGGGCTACGAGCTCAAGCAGGTGAGTCTGGGTTCAGGACACCACCCCAGAGTCTATCCGATAGACTACCAGAAGGATTGCAGCGCTGACGGAAAGGAAAACTTTTTCCGGAACTTTGGGGTCATCTTGACTTTCGCTTTCCTCGGGACGTTTATTTCGGCGGTCGGTATTGGGTACGTCGCATCATTCTCTTGCAAAGGGAAAGGCAACTCACGACAGCGTGCTGGTTTACATCTGGTCGTTTCTCGGGCTGGAAGGGCTCAAGTTTACTCTCCTCGAATGTCTTATCTTTGGGTCGACATTGTCAGCGACTGATCCCGTCACGATCCTTGCCATCTTCAACACCTACAAGGTCGACCCGAAACTGTACTCTGTCATTTTCGGAGAGAGCATCTTGAACGATGCTGTCTCGATCGTCATGTACGAGTGAGTGAAGCGGTCGTAGCGTGACTCGATACACGAGTTGACATACAGGACCCTGTCCCAGTTCCACGGGGAGGACATCTACCTCTCCTCGCTGTTCCACGGAGTTGGCATATTCTTGTTTTCCTTCTTCGTATCCATGATTCTCGGTGTAGCGTTCGGACTGGGCTGCTCTCTTGGTCTCAAGCATTCACATCTGTCGTCGTACCCGCACATCGAGAGTTGTCTGGTCGCACTCGTCGCGTACACCAGCTACTTCTTCTCCAACGCCACGCGAATGAGCGGTGAGTCGCCTGTCAGCGAATAGAGCGAAAACTCACCTCCAGGTATCGTATCCCTGCTGTTCTGCGGTATCACCCTCAAGCACTACGCCTACCACACCATGTCGAAGCGAACCCAGCGGACGACCAAATACATGTTTGCAGTCTTGGCGCAGCTCTCCGAGAACTTCATCTTCATCTATCTCGGTCTGAACTTGTTCACCCAAGACGTCCAGGTCTTCAAGCCTTTGTTCATTCTCGTTTCAGCTGTGAGTCCATGAGTAGGCGGTGTTCGCAGAATCTGACTATAGATCGCTGTCATGGCGTCTAGATACGCGGCCGTCTTCCCCTTGTCTGAACTCATCAACTGGGTGTATCACACTCGGGGCCAACGGGCCGAGGAACTTCCTCACTCGTACCAGATGATGTTGTTCTGGGCCGGCTTGCGAGGAGCTGTTGGTGTTGCTCTGGCTGCTGGAATTACCGGAGACAACGCCGACGCTCTCCGCACCACTATTCTCGTCGTCGTCGTGCTCACTGTCATCGTCTTTGGCGGGACTACAGCTCGTATGCTCGAGGTCCTCGGTATCCGCGTCGGAGTTGAAGACGAAGATGCAAGCTCGGACGAGGAGGGATGGGCGGCACATCCTGGTCATCTCGCCCTGGCCATGGGTCCCGGCTCGAGACGTTATGCTGGACAAAATGGCCGAGGTTACGGAGACGATGGTGACGACATTGATCTCTCACCCGCAGACAGCCCTTACCTCCGGCCAAGTGGAGCTCCAGGAAGTCGAAGGACCTCTGGTCGCGATGGCCGGGGTCAGCAAAGCCGGAGTGGATTCTCGACGGCTTCTTCGGATTCCGACGATGGCGAGCCACTGCCTTCGGCTGGGGCTTATGATGAAGCCCGAGGGCCTCCACCTCAACCGGGAATGATCTTCCGAGACGGTCAATGGTTCACTGCCCTCGACGAGAGATATCTCTTGCCGTTGTTCTCCAACTCCGTCACCGCCAGACGGCACCAAGCGAAAAAGGCAAAAAAGGCCACTGCGAGCGTGTACAATGGCGGGGAGAGCGGAGGGAACACTCCTAGAGGACAGGAGAGCTTGGATCTGAGCAGGGATGATGGTGCATTTGGGGATGCGGAAAGTGAGAATGGGAAGAACAAGATGCCAAGGACGTTCAGGTGAGTATTTGCGCTGGTTTGGAGACTTTGCATTGCTGACTGGGCAGTGGCAGCGTCTCGGATTTCTTCTTTTCCAAGCCGGACAGCCCTCGCGAGAGTCTCTCGCCCGCGCCCGGGACAGGTGGAGCAGGGGCCAGTGGGACCCGCGCGAGCGGGAGCACTAGCGGAGGAGAGGGTCGGTGAGGTAGCGGAAGGAACGCAGCATGACAGCGTCGGACAAGAGAACAGTCGGACGACTGGTTGGTTTGGGATATGGTTGCAGATAGATGATGGGTATCCTATGCACTTGGGCGCTTGCGCGTACTCTCATGCCTGAATATGTTTCGCTCTCAGGAGGTCGGACGACGAATGAAGAGTTGGTATGGTAACCAATCTTACCGAGTGGCCATGTCCGACGCGTCGATATTTTGATATTTCGCCGGCGACGCGTTGAACACCCGTAGACATTAGTTTGATTTCGTTCTGGCTCTCTTACATCGACGTCTTTCTCGACAGGCCTTGCGTAACATGCCCGTGGCGACTCTGCTTCCTGGCAAGAATGTGACTCTGCGGTACCCGCCGCGAAGAACTGATGAGACGGGACAGAAGGAGATCGAGGAGAGTTATCAGCTGCTTGAGCTCCCTCCTGAAATCCTCAAAGCGGTGGAGAAGAGCGACGAGGTCTTTCCGTGAGTCCCGATCATGCTTTCGACACGTAGAGTCGTATGGACACCTTTATTCTGGCTGCGGCACTCGGAAGCCATCGCGTCTATGCCGCCGCGATCGCTGACTCCAGCCTAACGATCAAGGGGACGCCATCCGACGACGCGGTGCTTTGCACACCGACCTCGACATTCCTCCTCCGAACTATTACGCTTTCCAACTCGCTACTCATCTGCCGGACCCCAGAGTCGTCCTCAAGCGCTGCTACGACGGCTGCTACGCTCAATGAGAATGGGAAACGAGGACGAGACCAATTGGAGATCCGGGGGATCGAGCATCAAGTCCTCGAGTGCGTGCCTCAAGCGGCGGACCTCGAGAGGATTCGCAGGCTATTGAGGGAATCTCAATGGGAAGGGCTCGAGTTGGGCTTGTCTGGAGGTGAAGGGAGGAAGCAGGCGAAAAGGGGGAGGAAGTGGACAAAGGCGCAGTTGGAGAGCGTAGTGCAAGCTAGCCCGGCTGAGCTTGATCGCGGGTTGAGAGAGCGCAATGTGATCGAAGTGGACGGTACGTGGCGGATCCCCCGTGATACGTCACAGAAGCGACTGAAGGGGACTGATCTCTAGGGTATATGCTCCTGCTCCCGCCTGTGCAGCTCCGACCGCTCCTCTCGCTCATCCTCAATCTCCTCGCGGTCTACTCGACTTCTTCCACCGGAGCGTCCCCGACGCCTACTGCTACCTCCCCTTCTCAGCCTATCGTCGAGTCACTGCGAGACGACCACGACGTGGCGGAAGGGATCATCCTGGGCGTACTGGATCTGTTCGGGACGGTGGAGAGTGGCATCTGGACGTGCGACGTGCGCAGGGTCGTAGGTGAGATTGGCAAGGGTTTGGTGCCGTTGTTGCCGGGCAAGGGCAAGGGGCTGGATGCTTTTATGCTCGAGTGGAAGCAGGCAGCAGGGGAGGAATGGGAGGATGTTGTGGATCTGAGCCTTCTCGAGGTGAGTTAGACCGCCTGGCGTACTCAATCGCGAGGCGCCGATGAGCGCGCTTTTCGATATAGTATGCGCGAACAAGCAAAACTGACTGGCAGGGGTCGTACCTCCTCCATGATCCGCCCGTGTCGACCTTGATCAACCCTACGAAACTGATCACCTACTTCCCCCTCCACAACCTCCCCTTGCACGCTCCGACACGATTCGCCGATTTGTTCCTCACGCGCCCGCGATGGCGGCCCGAGGAGATGACGCCGTTTTTGAAGGGTCTGACGCGGGATGGGGATAAGAAGGAACTGGACAAACTCATCGCCAAGTTTGTGCGAGTCGTCAAGGAGAAGGAGGGCAGTTGGTGGTACCCCCGCCGCACGGGGTAGGCGGGCTGGTGAAGGTTGACAGTGGGCGACCTGCAAGGGGCTTTTGGGGATTGCATCGTGTAAAGTATGACAACAGTATTGTACGTATCAAGGTGAAAGGTAGTTCATATACAACGTGCAGGTCTTACGGACCATGAAATCAAACGGTCGTGGCACTGCGCTACATGACAAGGTCTCGAGGACTGTCCATGCGCTGTCATGCCTCGTACGCAGCTGTCATCAGCAAGAATCACTCCAAGAGGCAGACGACTCACGAAGCATCTCCCCCGCGTTTCGCCTTGCTTCAGCGAGCTGCCTTTCCCCCTCGATCCTCTTCCACACTCCGTGTCCAGCTCCATCGCCCACCCAGATGGTTCCCGTGATATCAGACCCCCGTCCTAGCTGAGGGAAATTGTTGTTCGGGTCCAGCGGGTCAGGAAGGAAGGTGATAGCGATGTAGTTTTGCGAGAACACGGGGAGCTCGAAGCCGCTGTAGATGAGTACCGTCTGCTCGTCAGCGCGTTGCTCCTGATGCTGAACACACGAAAGGGGTTGTTTAGGGGAGGGGGGGGCGAGGACGTTGAGGACGAGGATCTATATCTTGAGGTCATTTCACACTCACGTAGGGTATGGCAAGGGAGCGAAGCGAGAGCGTTGCCTCGTATTCCGGGGGCTGTCTGCTGCTACCCGGATTGGGCACTGACAGGTTGTTCTCAAGGAAAACGACCTGGTCATGAGCTTGGCAATGACTGATGTCGACGGTAGCTCACTCTCTGGTCTGTGACCCATAGGCGACCTTTCGACCTGGCCTTCTGCTTCGGCCCCTGCAAGGTCGGCGGGACACAGATTTCAAGCTCAGAGTCGTGAGGGCCCGTGAGCACCTTCTCCTCTATCAAGTCAGCCGACTGTCTTTGACGTGAACGGGGAATAATTTACCCGGAAGGAGATCGAAGGAGTCTGAGGCTGTTGGGTAGATGTTGTTCAGTGACATGGGTGTGGGAGCGCGTGATCGGTGATTGTCGGGAAGAAGAAGTTGCTAGTCACTGGTCGTCGACAGGACAAGCGCCGGCCTCGAGGTGGGTCGTGCCGGTGGAGGGCGTGAGAGATTTGATGACGTAATGTGTTTTCAAAGGTGTTGTTAAAGCCACCGTGGGAAACTTAATCCTTCTTACACCTTCGACACCTGTCGTCCGTATGTCGAAGGGCTTGCACGTTATCACGCGACGATCCATTGATAGATACATCGCCCCAACATAATGTCCTCGGCGCTTTCTGGTTTAAGGTCTGCCATCGCCTCTTCTTCGAAACAGGCTCCTCGAGTGGCGCTTCCAAGAGCTCGACGGATACATTCAGGCCCATTCTCGCCAGGTCCTCTGCTCGGTTCGGGGGGCTTTGACGCGGCTGTCAACCCTGTCCACTCGACCTTGGTCCCATATGTGATAGAGCAGACTGTGAGAAGTTTCAGTATCTCCTTGACTTAGTATTTACCACCAGGCGCGAGGGGAGAGGAGCTACGATATATACTCTAGACTGCTGAAAGAACGGGTCATCTTCCTCGGTCCGGTACGTTTACTACCCGAGTGCGCCGTCGACCATGCGACCCATACCTGACCTCTAGGTACATGACCAGACCTCTACGCTACTCACTGCGCAGCTACTCTTCCTCGAGGCGGAGGATTCCCGAAAGCCCATCAAACTGTACATCAACTCTCCCGGAGGGTCCGTCAGCGCCGGACTGGCGATATACGACACCATGCAATACATCTCCGCCCCGGTGCATACGTTCTGTCTCGGCATGGCGGCGAGTATGGGTAGTCTGTTGCTGGCCGGAGGGGAGAAAGGACATAGGTACGCGTTGAAAAACTCGACAGTCATGATTCATCGTGAGTTGTCTTTTCTGCGCCTTTTGCCTTCTGCCCGTGGGGCGAATGACGATACCAAGGAAAACGCTGACTTGCAGAACCGTCGGGAGGCGCTCAAGGTCAAGCGAGTGATATCGCCGTGCACGCCAAAGAGATCTTGCGGATCCGCGCGCAACTCACCGACATTTACGTCCAACATTGCTCGACGAAAGACGAGGTGGCAGATAAGGCTAGGTCGCGGTTCGAGACGGCATTGGAGAGAGATTACTATATGACGGCGCAGGAAGCTATCAAGTTTGGCTTGGTCGATCAGGTCGTCGATCGACGCGGCCAGGAGGACGAGAAGAAGTAGTGGGTGTCGGGCGATAACCGTCGTGGCGGTCTGGGTTGTCCAGCCCATCGCATGGATGAAGCATATACCTGGCTGTGGTGACGATAGACTCATGCATCAAGGGGTTGAGACCCATCGCAGTGACGGAGGCTGATTATCGCTCGAAGCGGTCGCATTGGGGTTACGGTCCTTGGATACGGGTCTGTGCCACAGGACTCGCCGACACAAAGCTGCAGCTGAATTTCTGCCACATTGAACCGATTGAGCAACTACAGACGGTTGGGCAGACACACACGAAATCCGTGTTTGATTGGCATGATTGTCTCGGGGCGATCGCTCTCCTTGTTCTCGGCTCCCTGCCCGTTTCCCACATCACCGAGAGTCGTCGCTCTCCCCTGGCCCTCTCAGGACTAGCAATTCATCCTCGAAGTAGCAATTTCGCCCATCCACGCACAAGCATCGCCTTCCCTGTCTCATGCGATACCTTGTGGAGCCGCACCCGAGACCTTCTTCCTTGAGGTCGGGGGAGAGGGGGGGGAGAGGGGCGTCCCAGCGAGTACGCATTGATTTGATCCGCTCTGTTTCGCTAGCAATCACAAGTCGCACAAAGATGATATCATACCCACGAATATTCCCAATGATCTCATGACCCCATCACACCATGAATGGGTTCCCGGGTCGCCGAGGTCCCAGAGTTCTCCTATATACACCGACCCCCTCAGCCCCAACTCGGATCCCCCCCCAACTTCAATTCTGACGTTCAACGTCTTCTTCTTCCAAGTCAAAACTCAGGAAGATTGAACGAACCCACCCGCCATGACTTAGACCCAAGTCGAACCTCGAAGAGCTTTCCCATCCTGCGCTCGCTTGGGCGCACCCCTCCCCAGACACCCTCAATCCACTTGAGAAGGTTCGTCTCGATGGACCCCACCATCGACCCCATCATCGACCTGGCCTCCCTCGTCGACCTCATTCAACCTCGTCACTCAGAATCTTCGATGGTCAAATAGGTCTATGGTCCTTAGGCAAATCATCCCGAGAGAGAGTGGGTCCTTTCATCGTCCTGTCATCGTCGCTAAGGCTGACGATCGAGTGGCGATCAATGATTGGGTCGTGACATGAAACCTCGGTGGCGACAAACGGTGGCGAACCCCCCGCCCCCAGCCCATTACCGATGCTCGACGTCTGGCCCTGCCGGTCCATGCTCAATCGTAACACCTGAAAGACGACTACCATTGGCGAGCAGAGTGATCACCTGTGGCCAACCGAACGGCCTTCCATGCCGCCTTGCGAAGGATCGAACCCACCCCTTGTTCAGGTGGGGTTGGAGCACAACGCGTCTCTGTCGACCCGAGCTCCCGGCGTGGTGGCGACTGAGGAGGGCGACTCGGGCGAAACCAAGAGTGAGCACGAGATAGTCTGTAGGTCACACCTTGCCTTGGGCGACTGCGTTTCGCGGCCCTCGGCAGGGTCCTCGGAAGGGGAGGCGAGTTGCGAGGGTATGGCAGGCTGCGTCCCACTATGAAGGCTTGGCCATATCAGGCCGTCCTCTTCCGACTGCAGCGCTTCATGCTATCTGCGGCTTGGAATACCGGAGTCCATCTCGAGAATATGCCGTGGGGAGCCCATTACCCGGGCGGAAGGTATTAGTCAGTAGGCCAATATGATTGGCGAGCCCGACACTGTCGTTCATGGGGGAGTTGCAAACCTCCATGACTTCGTGCGTAACAGCATTTCCTTCCTAAAAAAAGAAAAAACAAAAAAAGAAAGCACGGGGACAGGGGGAAGAGAAAGGAGTGTAAGAGTTCGAGACGCTCATCAGTAGGGTGGATTCTTCGCGCGGAAGTAATGGAGTGAAGAGATGGGATGAGACGTCAACGCGTTGGCTGTTGTGCCTTTCTGGCGTCAGACGGTTCCTTGTGGACGAGGGGACCCTCGTTCCTCAGAGCGGTTGTTGATAAAGTGCCGGTCGCTGAAACGGATCGCACAGGTAATCCCCGGATCCAAGCGTAGGCCAAAGGGCCGATGTCGTGTCAGAACCCGAGTACATGCAACACGCACTGTCCGATAGCTCGTACGTGCGAAGGGTCGCGCATTGACATGCATGGCTACAGGTGGATGAGGGACACCGAACAGAGGGGGGAAGACTCAAAGTCGACCCTGGTTACTCTGAAACAGGGACGGAAACAATACTGTAGGTTTACCGGTGTGTTTCAGATTTCGTGGGCGCATGCGGGAATGTACAATACACCTGTGGTCACCTCGTGTAATTCTTCCGCCCTGTCGAGACCCCTCCCACATTCCAAGCTTGACAACGATCACACGTTCAGAGACAGGGACAACAAGCGTGACAAAGGAGGGTTGAGACAGTAGTAATGCTTCCGCTGATCTCCCGCGCTCGGCGATGATGACAATACCTTTCAAAGGGGTTCAAGAGCTTTGGTCCTTTACGCGTTTAATGATACCACACGTTCCCTTGACCGCTTGATGCTTTCGAACCCTTTGCCTTTGTCAACACTACTCTCCCTTCCACTTCTCCATCCACCTCCTCTCTCTCTCCCGTCCGGTTTCGACCTCCCCTTACTCACCGTGCCCCTTACCCGAATCCTCGGTCTCACCGCTCACCTTCTACTTTGATCTCACGAGCAGCGCTCAGTCGATCTGATACCGGAAGCACTTATCTTTGGCAAGTTTTGAGTCCTCCACCGTACTCTCCTCTGACGCTCTAGCTCCACACCGCCACCTCGCTGTCAACAGCCACGCTCTTTCTGAACAACGCTCATTGTCCGCTTGTCGTTCAACGGTCACCATAATCCTATCATATCCCGAACATCGTAGCAGACATACCGCTGGCTCGGAATGCTCTCTTCAACCTTTGTCTTCACTCTCCTCCCTCTCCTTTTCGTCCCAGTCGAAGCTGCCGTCATCCCCGCGCGTCGACTTGTTGCAGAGAGAGACGTCTCGTTCGAGTCTGTTCGCAATGCAGTAGTGGCGTTCGCTCAACCCTCGCTCGAACCTATCTCAGATCCAACCAGCGCGTTTGACTTTGAAGATGCGCCCATCCCGACTCCCTTCTTCGCTGCTGTTCAGCCTACCCCGACGCAGACGCTGGAAGACGTGGCGAACGCACAGGTGTTCGCTGCCGAGCAAGGAGAGCAAGGGCATTGGGTCGTGTACACCACTAGCTCATGGATTCGTGAGTGTTCTTGTTTCGCCCTATGAGACCATGCGCTGACGAGCAGCTGCTGCCGATCCGGCGTCCACTTCACCGAGTCAGGATCAGCCCGAACCGTCGACGGGGCCGGCATACCAGCCCGTCAACTCGGTGGTCTCGTCTCTGCTTCCATCATCTCTGATCCCGTCTTTGCTGCCCACTGCGCCAACATCTCTCAATTCATCGCCTTTGCCCACCTCGGCACCTTTCCCTACCGCCTCTCCTCACCCGGCCCCACCTACCGGAGGAGGCGACTACCTTCCCGGCAAACATGTCTTTGCGCATTTCATGGTAGGGATCGTCTCGACCTACCATCAACAAGATTGGGTCAACGACATCAAGCTAGCCAAAGAGAAGGGAATCACCGGCTTTGCATTGAACATCGGCGTCGATCCGTACACCCAGGACCAGCTGGATCTGGCCTATGCGGCGGCAGAGGCGGTTGGTGATTTCCAGATGTTCATTTCTTTCGACTTTAACTGGTACAAACCCGACGACACCAACGGGGTGGCTACCATGATGAAGCGTTATGTCGACAAGCCAGCTCAGCTGCTGGTCAACGGGAAGCCATTCGTCTCGTCGTTCATCGGAGACGGCTTCAACTGGAAGGCATGCGCGGAAATTGTGGGCCGGGAGATCTATGCCGTGCCGTTCTTCCAACCGACGTCGGAGCACGCAAATGACCCGGGAGTCTCGGGTTTGTTCTCGTGGGCCGCGTGGCCTGGTCAGCTTGACAACCAGCCGTTGAAGGCGAACATGACGCTGGACAGGGACGAGGCATACCTCGATGTCCTCGACCCAGCTGGCAAGCAGTATATGGCCCCTGCGTCACCCTGGTGTGAGTAGGCTGATTAGACTGCGACCTACGGTACTGACTCCAGTCTTTACTCATTTCGGGCCGGAAGTGCCGTACTCGAAGAACTGGCTCTTCTACTCAGAATCACTGTGGAAGACCCGCTGGGAGCAGATCCTCGAGCTGGGGTCCCGTGGAGTCAATTTTGTAGAGATTGTCACTTGGAATGACTACGGAGGTGAGCCTTCACCATACTCATCAGCCATGATGCTCATGGGTAGAGGCGCATCACGTGGGCCCGTACAACACCCCGCACACCGACGACGGAGCGTCCAAGTGGGCAGAAGGACTGGATCATTCTGCCATGCTCGAATTTGCCGTGCCGTACATCGAGGCTTTTAAGCAGGGTAAACGAGAACCGGTCATCAACAAAGAGATGCTTGTGTACTGGCACCGACCACACATGAAGGATGCCAATTGCGATGCGACGGACAACTGTGGTTCCAAGCCCAAAGGCTGGGATGTGAGTCGCCATCAAGCTTACCATGTACTACCGCTGACTACAGTACGTTGACGACGTGCTTTTCGTTTCGACCATGACCAGCAACGGCGGGACTGTCATTGTCAACTCGGGATCAGGTACCCCCTTCATCCAGACGGTTGAGGCGGGTGTGCAGACTTTCGAGGTGCCGATGCAAGTTGGGGAGCAGCGGTTCCAGCTCTTAACCAATGCCGGACTGTCAGCCGGAGGGTCCTCCAATGTGACGGTGACCGACTCTTGCTGGGTGAGTCCAACTGCTTGACGAGTAACGCTTGCTGACCATCAGAACGGTATTTACAACTTCAACTTCCACTCTGGCATCATCGCGTAAATCGTCAGGACTTGTTGGATGGAGTGCACAGGAGCCTATCCATCTCGGTGCAATCTCTTGTGTGGGGTCTCTGTAAGGTGGAGGGGTCACCCTGTTGTCTTGCCAAATGGCCTTGTCGAGGAACATTGTAGACTGGGCGAGCCGGCTCGGCCCCGTGGATGTATACAGGTTCTGAGATTGATCCGTCAATACCACCTCGACTGAACTTGAGCTCTGACTGCGCCGGGACCTGTCAAGCATGTCGCGCTGCGTGCTTCCAAAGGCGCAGGGAATCAGTGGATGTAGGGTTGACATGGAAACCTCGCCCATCTTCTAGACACGGATAACCGAAGCCTCAGCCTCAGCCCTCAGCCTCGTGCGTCATCATTTGAACGTTTGTTGACCGGTTACCCAGTCGTTTTCTTCTCTTCACTCGTTCTATCTCTCACTCCTGTTCAGCCCCGTACCACCACATTGGAATGCTTCAGACAAGAAACAAATGAGCTCAGCTATCGTACCTCCCGAGACCAACGGCAACCCACTCGTGGGACTCGCCGTTGCTGTCATTCGCGCCTTGCTCTATGTGCTCGACTGGGTCAGATCATTCGTCACGTCCATCACGATAACGCTACCGAGGTATGTCCCTCTGCCAGATACCACTCGGTCGTACTAACATTGCAGTCTGCTTTATAGAATCCTGCACTATTCATTCACCATCTCCCTTGGTTTCCCACATCTCCTCGGTCTGTTTATCGCATCGCTCATCGCACTCACGTTTCTCATCCGATACCGATATCTCGCCCGTTACACTCAGCTCAAGGAGCCCGCATTACCCCCTCCGTCCCCTCAGGCGCTCTCTACGGAACTCCTTCCGCAGACGGACAGAGCGCTTAGCGACAGCAGGAACAGATCCTCCTCGTTCCACAATTACCTGGATGACTTTTTGAGCGCGATTCGGATATTCGGATACCTCGAAAAACCGGTCTTTCACGAACTGAGCAGGCACCTGCAGACGAGACGGCTCGCAGCTGGAGAGACGCTCGAGATTGGAGGTGGAGACTTTTGGTGTGTGGTAGATGGCAATGTCCAAGTGGTAAGCAACTCCTGAACCCCCGGATCGTCCGGATGGCTGGTGTTGCCTTTGTGACAACGCCGCGACTGACAGTACAGTTTGCCCCTTCGAACGACGGGAACTCTTCTTCCTCGTCCCCGATCCCGGGATCACGCTCTTCATTCAATGGCTACCACCTTTTGAATGAGGTCTCCACAGGAGGAACCCTCTCGTCCCTCCTTTCCATTCTCACCCTCTTCACGGAAGACATCAAGTTGTCCTACACTACCCCTCCCGAGACGGATAGCAACAATGAGGACGAGGAAGACCCCATTGGGGATCAGGAAGAAGGCGAGATGGAAGCCGACACGACGATCACCAATGACCGATCCGAAGAGCCTGGTTCGAGACCAAACAGATCCAGGGCAAACTCGGATGTCAGCCAGCTGGCAGCTGACACCCTGGGGTCCCGTGTGACGAGCCCCACAAGGGAGATTCAGAATGCTTCACCCGTGAAAAGTCACGAACGCAAGAGGGCCTCTTCTGTCGATGGAAGCGAAACCACGGCGCAAGACAGATCAGCCTCACCTCGCGCTGGGACATCGACTTCGCTCCCTGCGACAAAGTCCCCTTCACCTGTGCCCCACCTCCTGGCCCCGGACCTAACGAATGCTCAGACGAGCTCCTCGGCACCTGTATCTCCACGGGTCAAGGCCAATGAATCGTCCGCCAAGCGGCCGATCCACCGTGAAAATTCATCAAAACCCAAGCATAGCCGAACACCCAAACCCGGACTGCGACGCACTCACACGGCATCCAAGGCTCTCGAAGGGACCATTGCGCGAGCGACGGTGGATACGACTCTCGCTGTGATCCCAGCCGAGGCATTCAAGAAGCTCACCCGGAAGTTCCCCAAGGCCAGCGGGACTGTCGTGCAAGTGGTTCTCGAACGTTTCAGCAGAGTGACTTTTATGACTGGCAAGTCTGATTCTCAGCGCCCGAGCGAAACTAATTATACAGCTCACAAGTACCTTGGCCTCACCCGTGAGATTCTCAAATCGGAGACCGCCCTCAACAAGCTCGTATCACACCCACTGCCGCCAGAGTTCTACACCGGAGGTGGCATGAACGCTCTGCGTCGAAAGTTCCACCCAGAGCAAGCACACCACCACCATGGTCATGCTAACAACTCAACGTCGGCCGAGGCGTCTCCAATGCCTGGTGTCCACAGCAGGGACTATTTCAACTACGTGCCAGCGAGTCCGACCGTTCGAGCGCCGTCTCTTCCTTCCATTACTCCCCGGATGGCTATGTCTCCTCTTGACGCCGGTCAAGGTACCAAAGTCATGGATCGAAGCACCGAAGACCTCCCCAAACTTAACATCAAGGAATCGCAGGAAGGACAACCGAGCGTGGCTATGCCGACCGCCGCAGCGGCGACTTTCAGCCCTGACACGGCCGCTCGGCATTCCTCGAAGTTTGTCAGGAGGACCTCGGCCATGCGTAAACAAGTTGCAGCCGGCGATCTCGCCATGAGTCATATCTCACAGGCGGACGAGAACGGTGGGGCGTATTACCGTCCATCGGCTCAGACGCCTGGTCTGCCTCGTATGGACACGTGGAGGGGCCGAATACCGTCATCCACCATTGATTTACGCGACACTGACGGAATGACGATACCCTCTCCTATCGAGGACGACGAGGCTGATCTCGCCGAGCTTCGCGATCTTGTCCTCTTGTCCATTGCGAGATCTATCGGCTTAGCTCAGACGGCGGAAGGGCAATTCGACTCCCTTGGTCGCTCGTCCATTGCTGCCTCCGTCTCCGCGTTGTCCACGCCAAACTCGCCAATGTTCCCACCGAATACTCGCACTTCTCGGTCTCCATTCGGCAACGTCCTCGATATGATGAATGCCTCGACGCAGAACGACAGTATGATTGGTGGTATGCTCCGTGAAGCCGCCATGCATGCTCGACAAGCCGAAGATGACATGTCGAGCATATCTGCGAGCGTGCACGACAGCGTGGCGACGGGTCACGACGTCAACCGAGCAGTGCTCCGTGATCTCGAGGGCAACGTGGACATTCTGTTCTTCAAGCAAGGGAGCACGCTTGTCAAGGAGGGCGAGCGATCACCTGGAATATACTTCGTCATTGATGGATTCTTAGATGTAAGTTGGGAATCCTTTTGCGGTCTGTCGATCCTAGCTGATGCCAGGTTTCGGCGCCTTGCACACACCCGAATGCGGAGACACCAAGGACGACAAGCAGCGCCGGTTCTACCGGTTCCGCCGGTCCTGCTTCGGCGACGTCGGCGTTCCCAAATCCCTCCAAAAGACCTTTCAGTGCGGCGCTCGGACTTGACGCGCCCGAGGCTCCTAACAAGTCTGATGCGGCCCATGTCAGAGGCGCAGACGAGCAATTGTACACTGTCAAGGTCTGTACCCACGGCTCCTAGGTATGTAGATTGAGCTGACGATCAGCCGGGTGGCATCGCAGGCTACCTCGCCTCTCTTTGTGGAACGGACTCATATGTCAACATCACGTCAGTCGCAGACCCTCCAGGAGTCGCCTCCAGCTGATCGTCAGAGCAAAGACCGACTGTTTCGTCGGCTATCTTCCCGCCAAAGCACTTGAGAGGATCTTAGAACGACGCCCGGTAGTCTTGCTCACACTTGCAAAGCGCTTGCTATCGCTCTTGTCTCCACTGGGTGGGTGAATCCGCCCCATCTTTGCTGACAGCAGTCCTGCACATTGATGCAGCACTTGACTGGATGCAGCTGTCTGGTGGACAAGTAAGTCTACTTGAACATCCAATCAACCGTGACTGACAAACAGGTCCTGGTACGACCAATCGCGTCCGCATATGCCTGCTTTAGCTAACGTCCAGTATGAAAAGGGGGACAAATCCACCGACTTCTACATTGTCATCAGTGAGTGATACGCTTAGACATCAGCTAACTCCCCCAGATGGCCGATTGCGATCTCTCAACGAGAAAGACAATGCTGTAGAAGTCTTGCGGGAATATGGACAGAATGATTCGATCGGAGAACTCGACGTCATCACCTCTGTGCCCCGAAGCGATACTGTCCACGCCATCCGAGACACTGAACTCGTTCGCATCCCGGCGGCTCTGTTTGACGCCGTTAGCACCAAGCATCCAGCTACGACTGTCCAGTTCATGCGTCTCATTGCCGGGCGGGTGCGAAGGGCGATGGGCGAACAAGCGCTCCAGACGGGTCGGGAAAGCGGCAAGCTTGCTCCGGATGTTAACCTGAGTGGGTCGGCTGAGCTGGTATCAAGCGTTACATTTGGCTGACTGAAAGAAACTATCTGCATCATCGGTACCAACCGTAGTGTGCCGGTAGCTCAGTTCGCTGGCAAGCTCAAAACGTCGTTGGAGGACCTAGGTGCCAGCACCTCGTACCTCGACCAGGGCACTGTGATCCGTCATCTCGGCAGACATGCCTTTGCACGAATTGGGTGAGTGTTGTGCTTCTTGGCTCGAGAAGACGTACTAATCTGTCAGAAAGCTCAAGGTCGCTGGATGGCTGGCGGACCAGGAGCAGCATTTCAGAACGGTCTTATATGTTGCGGACACGCCACCTTCAAGCCAATGGACCTTGACTTGCATCCGGCAAGCGGATCTAGTGTTAATTCTCGGTGAGCTATCATTAGACTTTCCTGAACCGATACTTATACCTCAGGCATGGGCGACGACCCTTCTCTAGGAGAGTACGGTGAGTTGATCGAGGGAGGATGCTGCTGTCAAAGCTGACAGGAACAGAGAAGTTGATGCTGGCGACGAAGACAACGGCTCGTAAAGAGCTCATTCTCTTGCATGATGAACGTACCGTTGCTCCGGGTTCCACCAGATTATGGCTCAAGGTAAGATGAGAGTAGCAGTCTGGACCCGAGCTGACAGTCAGAACCGTTCATGGCTGCATGCGCACCACCACGTCGAACTCCCCGGCGTCGTTACGCCTCACAAAACCACTCCTACAGTCCATGACCCGGCCGCTATCGCTGCTTTCAAACATCTCCGAGAGCGTGTCGAGACACGGATCAAGAAGTACCGGGGTTTGAGACCGCTCCGGCCGCGCCGACCTGCGCATATGAATGATTTCGCCCGTATAGCCCGCCGGATCACGGGCAAGCAAATCGGTCTGGTGCTTGGTGGAGGCGGCGCGAGAGGAATCTCGCACATCGGGTTCATACAGGCTCTCGAGGAGTACGGGATCCCGATCGACGCGATAGGCGGATGTTCCATTGGAAGTTTTGTCGGCGGATTATACGCTCGAGAAACCGATTTGTTGGAAACGACGGGAAGGACCAAGCAGTTTGCTGGAAGGATGGGAAGCATGTGGAGAATCCTGAGCGATGTGACGTATCCATTCGTGGCATATACCACAGGGCACGAGTTCAGTGAGTTGGCTTCGCCTCTTTTGGGATAGAAACTGACGATAGATCGCGGAATATGTGAGTACGGAGCAGAGGTATTACGGCCGAAATCGAGTATAGCTGATCAGACCAGACAAAGCATTTTACAATACCCACATAGAAGGTCAGCTGGGCTCACTGCGATCAGCAGGCGACGAAAGCTAATGGAGCAGATTTCTGGATCCCGTTCTTTGCCAATTCGACGAACATCACACATTCGAGAATGGAGGTTCATCGGTCAGGATATGCTTGGTAAGTCGACTTTAGTGACCTGGACTCTAGCCGCTGACGAGGCAGGCGATACGTTCGAGCCTCTATGACTCTCGCTGGTCTCTTGCCTCCGTTGTCGGATAACGGGAATCGTGAGCGAGATGCCATACCACCGAGGCAGGTCTGACTAGTAGTTCTGGTCGACGGCGGATACATGGACAACACGCCTATCGCACCGTTGAGGTCGATGGGTATCAGGGACATCATTGTGATTGACGTCGGAGCTGTCGACGACACCTCGCCTCGAAATTACGGGGATTCAGTGTCGGGATGGTGGATTTTCCTCAACAAGTAAGTGAAGCGAGAGAGAGTAACTTTCTCCAGCAGCGGCTGATGGACAGGTTCAATCCGTTCTACGAGAGGAAAGTGCTGTCAATGACAGAAGTTTCTGGTCGGTTGGCCTAGTGAGCTACATTATGCGACAAGGGTCGTCCATGGCTGACCCGCAGTGTATCGAGTGCCAAACAACTCGAGGACGTCAAGACCGACCCTCATTGCCTGTACCTGGCGATGCCTGTGCAGGTGAGCCCATGGCCATTCTCTTTCTTCATGGGCCGACCGCTGATGATATAGCAATTTGAGACGCTCGGAGGGTTCAAGCGGTTCTCTGAGGTGTTTGAGGTGGGTCTCCAGGCTGGGCGGGAGACTCTGAAGAAATGGAAGGACGAGGGCAAGCTGCCCTCGGGCTTGGTCGACGATAAGAAGAGCCAGGCGGTGTTGTCGCGGGGTACGCGGCTGAGGTGGGTTTTGAGTCTACTTTGACGCCGGGTTATCAAGCTGACGTATCAGACGGATGTCCATCTAGAAGCGTGCAGGGGGCGTGGAGGGTGAAGGGGCCGTATCTCTATGGGCCGATAGGCGGCTGCCACATAGCATTGGTTTACGACGCGATTAAGATACGATATACAACGGTATGCATCATCATCAACATCATGCGACGTCGTCGTCGTCGTCGTCGTCGTTGTCATGTACAACGAAGCATTCTTTATCTCTTTCTGTACTGGGTGTAGGCGAGCCAGTCGAATGCAGGTTTTCGTCAGACCTGGCACCCTTATCGAACCACGCGAGGGACGTTGGGCGAGATGGACATGCCCTCCAAGCTGGATGAGAGTCCGCCATCCCTCTCAAACATCTTCTTTCGGCGGTCGCTATAACTCCCATTCTTCATCCTGGGGATACCTCTCCCTGCCATCGTATCTTCCATCTCGCTGTCGGCGCCGAGACTGTCCAAATCGCTCGTCTCGGGATCTCCATCCTCGTCGCTATCGCTATCGCTATCGCTCTCGTCGTCGCTCTCCTCGGTCGAGATGGCGACATCGCCCCATTGGCAGTACAAATGCTCGACGAAGCGCTTGGATCGGGGCAAGTCGTACGGGTCAAAGGGGAAGTAATCGTCCAGTCCCGAATCGATGTTGGCCTGTCGGGCGTTACGGGCGGTAGTCAGTGCGGCAGAGTATGACAACGAGTTGTGTCTCGACGATCCGGCCCCGGGAGTCGTGGGCGTCGAGCTACTGGCCGATGGACGTGCGTGCGCCTGATTCGCCTCGATGATGGAGAAGCAATAAGCAAAGTTGGTCTGATGGGCGACTTTGGCAAACGTCGACACAATCGTCGGATTACAGCCCTGTACCGGGTCAGTCTACCTCACAGGGATGAGGCGGAAACCCCGCTGATGACTCACGAGCAGAGGGTTGAGGTCTGAAGTGATGACTCGTTGCAAAACGTCCAAATCCCTCATCCAGCGCCCATCACCTTCGACGCTCTCCACTTCGAGCTCCATCTCGCCCAGCACGCTCTCCCCGTCCTTGTCGTTCCCGAACGCTCGCCATCGGAAACAAAAGATCAACATGACAGCTTGGCAGACGGCGTAGAACAAAGGCGGGTCGTCCGGCTTGCTCTGGTGCATCTTCCCATCGATATACGCCAGCAGGTACATCATAACCTGTCGGGCTTGTTCGTCGGTCACGTATTTCGCCCGACAGACGATCGAGCCAATGTATACCGTCGAGGCGATTCGCTGGGCGAGCGAGAGGGGCTGCGCGCCGATAGTCGGTGTGGCCGTTGATGTACCGTACAACGCTTGGGAGACGAGGAGACCAAGGAAGAGGTCGGTGTGAGAGGGAGTGAGGGCGGAGGAGTAGAAGAGCAAGAAAGGGATATGTTGAGTCGAGGAAGTCGGGAGGATCTGCCGGGTGAAAAGGGTCAAGAGTGTCTGGAAGTGGGATAGCGACTGGGCGGGAGTCGGGGCGGGTTTTGCGGCCGCGAGAATCGGGAAAGATGAGATAGGATTTGGGTTCTCTGCTGTCGGAGTCGAAGCGCCTGAACTTGTGCTTGACCCCGTTGATGCCAGACCTGCAGCGGCGACCTCAGCGGCCGAGGTGGAAGCCGGTCGACCCCCCATGACTTCTGACAAGTGCTGGAAGAAGTAGACCATCATCCCGTCGAGCTTGTGACGCATCGCTTGGACAGCCTCTTTCTTCTTTAACCGAGCGATGACCGCTTTCTGCTCGTCGCTCTCGTCCTCTTCTTCAGACGAGGCCCCGTCCACCGACGAGAGCTCGTCAACGTCCAGATCCGAGCCGTCGTCGTCATCTTCGTCGTCAAACTGGCTGACGGGTTTTGGAACGTCCTCTGTGATAGGAATGTCGAAGGGATCAGGCAGACCTGGCGAGGCGTGCCTCGAAGGTCCAGCATGCGGGTGGTCCTCCTCATCTTCAGTCTCATCATCTTCCTCTTCCTCTTCCTCCTCTTCCTCCTCCTCATCTTTGCTAATTTCGGCCTGTGTGTCAGCGGCAATTCTATGATGCCTGTTCGAGAGACGAGACGTACATCGATCCGAAGCATTCTATCCACGATCATACCCCAGACTCGTTGTCCCAAGTCGGGACAGTATCCGATCAGTTCGCAGCAGTTTCTCACCCAAGTCGTCTGCGATACCTCTGGTTCACGTTTGTTCGGGAAATGTTTGGCCAGTAGCGGCTGGATGACAGTTGGGAGGGTTGGGATAAGGGAGAGAAGATGGGCGAGGAGCAGGTGATGTCTGGCGTGGTATATACGTCTCGAGATGGGGACGGCTAAGGTGCTAGGCATTTTGTGTTCTGCCGTGAGCACGACGACGAGGTGGAAAGGAATGTCGACTCACGCCACCGAAGGCCTTTGATCGCCATGCTGACGACTTCCTTGGCCCATCCCGGTTGTGCGCTGACCAGGACGCCGCAGAAGCCTATGAAAACTCTTACAAACTTCTCCTCGCCGGCCGCCCAGGGGAGGGAGACTATCGCAGAGACCAAAGCGCCATGAGTCTCGGGGACGAGCAGGGAGACGTGCGCTGTCAACGCCCGGAGGAGCGGTAAGAGGGGAGGCAGGGCTGGATGAGGGGACGTCGAAGTCGGTAGGAAATGGGCGAGGAGATCATCGTAATGTTCCGATCTGCCGACCAAGGACTCCTTGAGGGCGTTGGGCACGAAGACAGCGATCAAACCCCGTTGAAACGCCTCTCGATCTTTGTCCTTCGGCTTACGAGTCTCCATCCTCGCGTCGCCTGCCGACTTTGTGCGTCGGGCGAGGCGGATCTTGGACGACTCGCCTTCCGACTCGCGAGGGCGTTTGCGGCCCGCTAAGGAGGATGACCGGGAGGCGTGGAGGACCGAGTCGCCATGGGTCATTGTGAGTGATGGTGGAGGGAGGTTGGAGTGTTTCTTCTGGTTGATAGAGGGACGGGCTTTAGACATGGACAGCGAGTTCGACCAGGAGGATATGTTGAGGGTCATGAATCGGGAGTGAGGGGTTGTTTCCGGATCGTCGTCGCCGTGGTGGTATCTAGTCCTCCTGGTCGATGAGGATAGGATAGGGAGAGAGGATTGTTGTCGTCTAGGAGATGCGACTTGAGCCAAAGGTCGTGTGCATCCCAGCTGCTGGAAATCTCACCGGCGGCGAAGAGCGAAGATTAAATGACACGTCAGGGTGGAGGTGGTCGCCCAGGTGGAGGGGGGGAGACGGAGATAACGTTATCATAGGACAGGTTAAACCGGTTGAATGGTTCGGTTAAATACCTCGAGGGCGGACATCTTGACTCTCTCTTTCCGACCTCCATCCCATACCACCAGTCCAAGGTCTTGCATCGAAATCTTCGTGAACTCAGACCAAACTGACACTGTTTTGACCACGCGATCACCCATACTCACACAATCACGCAATCACCATGGTGATGGATCAAGCCTACAACGGCAAGATTTACCGCTACGCCGTTCCCCCTCTCCCCGCCGACCTCCCTCTACCGCCCCTCCCCCCCATCCCCATCGCCCGTCTGCGCGAGATCGCCTTGACCCACACAAGCTTCCACGGTGTCCACCGACAGACACACGACTTGGATACCGCTCGATACAGCGAGATCAAGGATTATGAGAAGCTCGAATTTCTCGGCGACAGGATTCTCAGTGAGTATCGACCCTACGGCACACCTGGCAGTTTCTGAGCGGACGAGGCTGAACCCCGTCTCAGGCCTTTGCGTGGATATGATGGTCCATGAAGTCTTCCCTGGAATGCGACAGGGCGTAGCCTCGGTCCGTGCTTTGAGCCCCGCCCCGATCTCGCACTGACCCTTCCTCCACTTGACATGCTGTCACTGCTCACCCTCGCTACTCACGTCAACTTCACTGACATGATCAAATGCTCTCTCACCCTGCAGATGCTGCACGACCAGATGGTGCGGAACGAGCTCCTCGCCGAGATCTCCGACCGGTACGGGTTGCCCGACAGACTCCGGGTTTCTCACGATGCGCGGTACACAACTAGAGTCCGGGCGAAAGCTCGAGCCTCGGTTTTCGAGAGTTATATCGCTGGCGTGTTTTACGCCTACCTCGAAGGCAGTGACCTGGACAGCAGTCAGATCACAGCTTTTATGACCAGCGATGAAGTATCGACAGCTGTCACAGCCGAAGATATCTCCGAGCCCGACTCGGTTCCTGTTCAGCCTCCAACGAACCCGAGGGACGAACAGGAGGAGTCGAAAGAAATCTCTCAGCAAGATACTAATATGTCGACCAACATTTTCACCTCTCCTGAACCGGCGAACAACGGAGACGCCATCGCACCTCCCCCTGACCACGCGACACCCCCCGCTCCCGCCTGGGAAGCTCCCACTTCTCGAAAACGGACCTATGGCGAAGCGCTCGATCACACCTACACCTGGCTGCGCCCATTGTTCCGACCTGTCCTCGACCACGCCCTCAAGGCCAAGCAGGAGTACCAAAAGAAGCTCGAAGCGGACAAGAAAGCCACAGACGCGCTGCCCGAGCTCAGCAGGGTGGTCGAGGAGGAACTCCTCGCGAGAGGGGTGGTCAATGCGCTGAACCAGTACTGCGAAGAGACGTTCGACAAGATGCCGGATTATCATTGCGAACGGCGAGGCGAGCACGAGTGGCAGGTGACGTGTACGGTGACGACGCTGACGGGGGAGAGGTTGTGAGTGATTGACAGGTGCGGAGGAAGAAATTGACTCGCAGCGAGGGCCGAGGGGTCAAGAAGACGAAGCGACAGGCCAAGGCGATTGCGACTTATCAGATCGGGATTCAGATGAAGCTGTTCCAGTAGGATTGTGGTGAGAGTGGGGGTGGAGCCGAGATGTCCAGTGTGAGCGCTTGGAGAGACCTGTCTTGAGGAGACCTGGTAGCTGATCGGTGATTGAGAGAGCCAGAGCGATAATGTATCATGTACCAAGTAGCAGCCCAGGCCATGCCATGATTACAACTCAATATACAAACGCGGACCAGCAGACATCGTCGTGACAATGAGGATCGACTTGTTCGTCCCGTCTCGTCGCCTCATCATGAGGTCAATTGCTCTGCGAGCTCTCTCCACCGCTTCGCCCGCCCCTCCCGGCCGAGACTCTCCTCTACCCTCGCGAGCATCTTCAGCCCATCCACTCTGAGCGTCTTGAGCGTGTCAAGGTCACTTGCATCGACCCCCAGCGTCGTGGAGTGATCAGACGATCCTTCCCCATCCCCCTGCCCCATCTCCACCTTTTTACGTCTGTCCTTGTCCGCCTTGATCACCCCTTTACACCTCCCTTCCACCATTGTCAACTCGCTCTCCGCTTCGACCAGCCGCGCGGGCCGTACATCCATCAACAGCGAGGCGACTTGGATCCGCGTCTGCATCTCGTCAATCAGCGCACTGATCTCCTGACGACCACGACCAGAGCTGGGGCCAGCCATGGCAGCGTGCGCGAGAGATCCAGACGTGGAGGAGCTTCCGGCTGGAGGAGGTCGGATGGTCGCGGAAGCGGCAGACGAAGGAGGGACGAGGTCGTTGGTCAACAATGCGATTTTGGCGTGTAAGAGCGGGATCCGGTCGAGGGGCGTCAGGGCGGGATTCGCGAGCATGGTGTCGATCGCGGGGAGGGTGAGTAGCGGGGAGGATAAGATCGTGGGCGGCATGACTGTGTCGGGGCAAGTGGTAGATGACGTGGATGTGGAAACGAAGCGATGAGGGATGATTGGCAAGATACTCGTATCAATGTCGAACAATCGAAACATTTGATCATCCGCGACGCGCCTGTCTTTGACATTCCGCAGACTCGGTCGAGCCCAAGTCCGCTGCCATCACGGCCTGTCCTGTTCGCTGCCTCACTCCTGAATCAGTGCTATTGGCACCGATCATCCCCGCGCAGGACGACCGGCATGCATCAGAACCAACATGTCATATGCATGAAAGGCAGACGAGCGACATCGTTAATCATAGTGTCCGTGAAAAAAATGCAAATACCCCGACATTCTTCCTCTCCTGCTCACCCCTCCTGCTCCGACAGAATCACGCCACGCTCGGCGTCCTGATCGTGCCAGCCCGATTCTAAGAGTCCCCTGCGAGCAGACCCATCACTCTAAAGCCGTTTCAACCCCCTCTTAGCGGCCGGTTTGGGCTTTGCGGCGGGTGGCTTGGTCGGGACGGCCGAGACGGGCTTGACAATCTTCTCGTCTCCTCCCATCGTCGCTGCGGGGTCAAACACCGGGCTTTGCTCTTGCGGCGCGTGCGCCTGTAATGGTCCCGGGCGAGTAGCTGTAGTGATACCGGGGTTGGCGGTCGAGTTGCCCGACTGAGGGACCCCTGCGGGATGGGCCATGGCGGGTGGGACAGAGGTGAGTGTCGATGAGGACGCTGACGTCTCTCGGAACTCGGGCGGAGGGACCTGAAGTCAGAATTCGATCAAGAGAGGGGAACTACATAGATGCAAGGGAGGATGTCGAGCGAGCCACGCTGCCATGTGTGCGTCTCTATGCGTTGTGACATGCAGAGAGGACGAGCGTGCAGGTGAGGGTGTGCGGAGGGAGTAGACACAAAGCGGGGACGTACCTTTGGCGTAGCGTGGATCGAGGTCATCAGCTTGGCATACTGCCCGTGAGTCATCCGTTCCAGCTTTCACTTCCTCCAGTACTCACTTTACAGTACCCCTCGTAATCCGCCAGGAGCTGCTTGCCCGCTTCCTCGTCCAGCGCGCTCTCCGGGTTCGGGTAGATCAAGAGGCATTTGATCGTCTGGCGTGAGCGCGGAAACACGAGGGGGAAGGAGAGATCAGGTGGGAAAATCAGAAGACTCGTTGAACATATATCGGCAAGGCGCAGGAGGAGGGCCAGGCGGAGCACTCACCACCAAGACATGGCCCACACCGTACTCCTTCTTCCAGCCCTTTTTCAGCGTGTCCACGCAAATCTCCCCTGACTTTGAGATATTCGGGTGGAAGATCTTCGTGACCATCGTGCCTGCTTTTAGATTGTGGCTTTGATTCATACCCCGGGAAGAGGGCGGCACGAGCGGAAGGCAGACAAGGTTGAGGTGTAATGTCACAGCGGAGGGGACGTACATTTCGGAGGGACGTTGGGATACTCTGGGCCGAAATGGAACAAGACCCGGAAAAAACCACCTTGGTACGGCGTCCCACCTACACTGCGTCAGCTTGCTTGTACGCACTTGGACAGTGACGACTCAAGGGCCATCATGGACCTGCCTCCGCGCGGGGGGTGAGGTCGGACCTGACCCAGTCGAATGAGCACTTACCTGGACCTTGGACCCATCCTTCAAGCTTCGTGAGATCCTCCTCGTCCACGACGATCCGGACGCCTTCAGGCGGGTCGTTCTGGAGCGACACCATCTCTTTCGACAAGAGCCGCAGGGCTTGCGGCGTGAGACTCTGGGTGATTTAGCCTGGCGCGTCGAAGGGGCGGGTGGATCAAGCAAGAGGCCTCCTCAAGGGCGGGCAGCGTACCATGGTGTGATTGTATTCAGGTTCTGCGTAGGTCCTCCACCACCAGCAATATTTCGACCAAACGAGGAGTCGTTGTTGGATATGAGAGGAGTGAGTCAACGTTGGAAGGATAGTATTTGGGTGTTGCCGGTTTGTTTTGTTGTTGAAATCGAACCTCGTGGCACCTGGCACACCTCAGTCACTCACCCCACACCTCCTCTCCTCTCCGTCCTGTCATGGATTCGAGTGTGCGAGGGTAGAGTTCACTTTGATGCGCAAAGTAGCAGACCTCGAACCAACCGGCTCAGAAACATCACACCATGCATGTCCACTCATTGCCAGTGACCGCGTCCAATCTCCCTTTCCTTCTCGCCTACGCCGGCCCGTTCTGGCCCTGCGTTTTCTGCACCATCCTCAAGACGACCCCGTGATACTCCTCCCACGCGTCTATCAACTCCTTTTGCCTCGCAATCATCCCGTCAAGGTACTTCTCCAGCACCTTTTTAAACTCCTCCACCCGCTCCTTCTCGAATCGTCCGAATTCCGACTTGACCAGTTTCGAGACCGCGTCGAACTCCTGATTCGCATCGCGGCTTCGCCTCTCAGCCTGAGCCATCAGCAAGCACCTTGAGGGTAGAGGCGACAACATACCTCTCCGACCTCTGCGAGACTTTGCGGTCCCCGATCGCCCAATTTCCCTTGCTGTCGCGCCTTTTCTCGCGCAGCGCGAACTCTCCCCACTTCCTTCTCCGCCACCTGCCATCTCTCGTAGCATTTCACCCTGCTCGCGAACGCCAGTCTCACACTGCCAATGAACCGCACATACTCATCCGCGAGATTCAACAAGTGGACCACCTCGGCCTTGGCCTGCTCCTCGTTCGCCTCCTTCTCCCTCGTCGCCAAATCGCCCAGTCGAGCCAGAGCAGCGCACATCGCGCTGCCGAGATCCGATTCTGCAAGAGCGTTGATCGACCCAGCGAAATCGCCCATCGCAATCGCCATGTCCAGTCGTTGCTTCCCCGCCGTCTCGATCGACTTGGACAAGCTTCGAAGTTGACTCTCCAGGGAATCGAGGAAGGCCCGACGCGTGTCAAACCACTCGTCTTGCTCCACAAACTTGGGTCCCGTCCAGCTGGACAGTATACCTTTGTTCGCCTGTTGCTGGCCGTCCTGAAACTCGGCCCTGCGCGACTTTGATTCAGTCGCAAAGTGATCCGACTCGAGGAACAGGCGGAGATCCGGGTCAAGCTGCAAGACCGGGTGTGCGGTGATCTTGGTCAAGCACCGCTGCAGGGCCAGTCGTCGAGTCTCGATGAATGTGTCTTGGAATCGACCGAATGGGTGCTTGTCGGGAACAGGGGGGACGATGACCCCTGGGTTGTTCATCGTCAAAGTCTCAAAGAGCCACAGGAAATCTGAGAACCTGCGTAGGACAGAGAACTCGCCCTTGCGGTAATGCGGCGAAGTCGTCCGCGTGCGTACAGTGTAGACCGTGTACCCTCTGACAGGGTCGCCCACCCTTGTGGGGTCGCCCACCGAGATCTGGAAGAGGGGTTTCGAGAGTACCTTGGGAACGCGTTGAGTGCCGGTGGCGTTGGCTGATGTCGACGAAGCGGCGGTAGTCGGGGAGGGGGCGGCTTCTTGAGTTTCTTCCTCGACCTATAGTCAGCGATGCATAGAGCGGCGTACTCGACAGACTCACACTCGAAGAGCCCGCAAGAGGAGTAGGGAGGCTCGACACGCCAGGCTCTCCCCACCCACCATCTCCGTTGGACGCTCCGCTGCCCCAGGGGTCATTATCGATCGATTTCCCACTACGCACACTCGGTCCTCCCTTCCCAAACAGCCCACCGTCGTCCTCGTCGTCAAGCGCTCCCCAGCCTTTCCCGCCGAATCTGGAAGCAGGCGAGTTGGACGTGACCGGGGTCGTCCTCCTTGCTGACCAGCCTTCAGTTGCAGTCTCGTTCAACGGCGACTTGGGGGGCACGGGCGGGGCGATGCTCGACGCGCCGATGGATAACGACTGGAAACCATAGTCGGACTCTTGGGGAGGGGCATCGAGGGGAGAGACGGCGACACGGTCGATCGAGGGGGTTTTGGCTGTCAGGGGGGAGGGTCCCGGTTGTTCTTGGTTTTCTGTTCTAGGAGGAGCAGGGGCAATAGGCGCGGGAGACAGAGCTCGAGCGGTCGAGGGAGTTCCGACGACCGAGTCGGGCAGGGGGATCGAGGCGGCTATCTTGGGCGTCGAGGTATCTCCGCTGGACGGTTGGGCGTGTGGCTCCGTTGCGGTTGTCGCAACTTTATCATCGCTCACCGATCCAGTGTGTTTCGCATCGGTGGAGTGGACAGCGCCCGCACTATCCTTCCCCTCGCTCGCTGCGGGAACATCGACCGGTTCCTTGGATTCCCTCAACGCACTGCCCTTCTTGGTCGGCGTAAACACATAGGTCTTAGGCTTGCCCGCCTCGTCCGCCTTCCCCGCGTCTCTCTTCGCCGAAGCGGAGCCCGTCGTCGCTGACGGCGTCGACTTGACAAATGCCTTTTTCAACGACAAAGACGGGTCCGAGGCCGCCAACAGCTCCTCGTCAATCAGGTCCGACGGGAGGGTTTTGCGTTGAACCCCCTGGTCGCCCGCCGGCGGCTTGGACATGTCCCGCCGGACCTGTCCGAACGGTATATCATCGTCGTCCAGCGATCTCCGTGATGCATCACCGAAAGCAGGTTCGATGGCAGCTTGTTCGCGTGCGGCAATGACGCTAGGCATGTCGGGTCCGCCGCGGACATCCTCCTCGATCTTCGAGACGTAAGGCGATATCCCGTCGTTGGGGCTCTGGGGAGCAGAGAGGGACGCGGCGGGAGCGGTGTAAGGGTCCGAGAGGGGGGCGGGGACGTAGGTGGAGCTGGCGCCAAAGGGCGAGGCGAAAGGGTTGGAAGAGGGGGTAGTGTCGGAGAATGGGTTGGCCCATGGATCAGCCTCTGCCGCCGGGGCGTTCCACGCGGGAGCAGCGGCCGTCGTGGACTGGGATAACAGCTTGGCAAAGTTCTCCTCCTCGTCCATCTTGCAGTCAGGAAGGGATGTGTGCAGAAGAGGTCGGATGGATGGATAGGTTCAATGGGCAAGTCACGACTAACGGTGGAATGGACGATGACGCGAAGAGGGGTATGAGAGCGGGGGCGACCCGGTTGTAAAGTGGCACATGAGACAACCGTCGAGACACACCTGCCATCCTCGCACTTCCAGACCACACCCCTCGACCCGTATGCATTGTGCATGTCTATCGCAGCAAATGCAAGATGAATGCGATGCATAGTCGTGTCCACAAGATCGATCCAATGTCATCAAGTAGGCGGAGGGTACAGTCCAACGCGTATCCCACCACCTCCTTCCCCTATCCCCCCCTTGCTACATCCGCTGCATGCGGGTGTTCAGGCTGTCCGCCTGCTTACGCCTGTACTCTCTCCTCGCCTCGGTACGATCGATCCCACCCACATGTCCCCACCCAGCGAGCGGTATCACGATGCACGAGCAATTGTCCTGCGCGCCGAGATCCTCCCCGAAGTGCACGATCGTCTTGGCCGCCCTGGCCGGGTCGATCGAATTGCGAGCGAGATCGACAATCTCTTGATCAGACATGAGCGACGTGAGACCGTCGGTCAAGAGGACCATATAAGCATAGTCGTCCCCTGCGAATGAGCTGTATCCCGGTACGGCATCCGCGCAGCACGCCTTACCGTTCAGAACCCTCGAAATGACCTCTGGCTCGGCGGTCACGCCTGAAGACTTCCATTCGCCGTCCCCCACGCTACCGATCAGGTCATGCTCGCGCCCTTGGCCCTGCAATTCGGACCCCTACGTACCCTCTGGTATTCTCCACAACGCCCATCCAGCGCGACTCGCCAAACGAATCCGCCACGAGCCTATTGGCGCCCATCCGCCGCAGTCGGGTCGCTTCCACTCGAGCCTCTGCGTGATGTTTCTCTGTCAGCGCCTCGACCTCCCCGGTCGATCGGTGGCACAGTAGCACCCTCGTGTCGCTGGATTTATGAGCCAAGCCCGACGACGTATCACCCACCCGCAATGCCCCACAGTCAGGTTCAACCGCTTAGACGACCAGTACGGCTCGGCAGGCTCGTCCAGCGAGTGGAGCAGGACGACGCTCGCCGTCGACCCGCACCTTTGGGCCTTTTTGGCAAATTCGCCCGTCAAGACGTCTCTATCGGCCTAGCGAGGTGAGATGAGACACTCGTAGAAGTGCCGGTATCGTGCGAGAGCTCACCTCTAAAAACGCCAGCGTAAGCCTCTCTTCCAAGGTCATCTCGCTGCCAGGTTCAGGTGTCGGTCCAGTCGCATACTGCGTCCAGCGCTGTAGCCCGCCCCCCCTCCATCGCTTATAATATCCCCCATGCGTGTTCCTCGTCCACTTGACGAGATCATCGATCCCATTCGAGTCGACAGACTCGATCAGTCCGGGCAGGTTATCTTTCAAATACGTCGAGACCTCCTTCCCACCATGTCTGCCGTCAGCCGCCAGTCGCTGAGCACGACCCAAACGACTTGCCCATCGTATATCCCAAAGAAGGCGACCTGAGACGCCATGCACGTCGAGCCGGCCTTAGACGGGTCCCATGGGTATTTCGCCGTGTCTAGGGATAGTTGGATCTCCGAAGGCTTGAGCTTGAGTGTATGGACACTGGTCGCGTCTTCCTGGTACCTGTTTATGAGCTCCGTCTCTGGAGGACGCATCGCACATGGACCCACAGTCTAGACCCGCGCGAAGCATACACTCCCACGGCTTTTGATGATTTATACTGGATCTTATATGTACCTGGTGATGAGGCCTGCGTTGTATGGGCTCCCGGACAAGTGACTCACCCCCGGGCGTCTGACATCGTATATAGTCGTGGACCCCCCGAAGAAACGGTTGATGAGGGCTTAGCCGGCGCAACGACCGGGTGGATAGGAGTGTCGCCATGTCAGCTTGGCATGCTAAGGCCTTTAGGGATGAGAAGAGTGGGAGAAAGCGATAAGTGTGGAGAAGGAGGGTTAGAGAGGGGAGAGTTGTCCTTGGCTCCCCATCCAGCTCGGCTCGGTTGGACATTTCCAAACTCAACTCTCGACAGTGTATATATACCTTTTGCTCAAACCGCTTTCCAAACACTCTCTCAATCACTCCCCATCTATCAAACACTCCCATAGCGTAGCAGCGGACAGAACGTTCTGCACGCTCATCATAACAAAAGAACCACCCACATCCAGCCCAGTCCCGCATTGCGCTCGACATCATGGCCGACGAGGCTAAACTCTCCCCAGTCAAAGTCGAGCCCACCTCGGCGCAGCTCAACCCTCCTCAATCACCCTCCTCCTCTTCCCTCGTCTCCGATGTGAAACCTCCCATCGCCCGCGACGACGACGATGACGACGCGAACACCTCCACCAACCAACTCGACCCGTCAAGGGTGGCCCAGGCAAAGGTTCGGCACGAGGCCGATCTGAAGAAGCACCATTACGAGCCGCCCGTCGCGTCCAGACTCCAAGACGAGTGAGTCGACGACGTGTCATTTCATCTCGGGCTGCGATGGAGATCGCTAATGGCTAGTTGGCAAGTAGCTTATGTCTGGGCGTTTATTGTCAAATTCCAGCAACTCGACAAGATACGGAGATTGGAATGTCTGGAAGAGTGAGTGGAAGTGCTCCCTACTCCACGAGGCGAACTTGCGCAGCCTGGATGTGTGGTACGACGAGGGGCTGCTCGTCCCCAGCGACCTGGCGGCCTCTCCTTTGCGTCCCAATGCAGCTTGCCATGCAGGCTATCTCCCGCCAATGTCTCAGATCCTCTATCAGACTCTACTTCTGGACAATGCTGACCTCGCCCGCGCAGCTTCGAGCGTTGCCTCGTAGAGCCCGTTGCCAATCGACCCGACGACGTCCTGGAAAACGTCTTGATCCGTTTCCTTGCCAATCTGAAACCGACCCTGCGGAATCTCAAGTATGTCTCAATTTCGCAAAGATCGCCCTTCCCCCCCCCCCCCCCCCCCCCCCCCTGCTCCTTTCACCTCAGCTCGTTGCGGATCTCACCACGGGATACTGATGACAGCTGCACGAATATCCAGAACCACTTGTCCAACTATATCACCGACCAGCTTCTATCCAGCACCGAGTTCACCGTGTGGGACAGGCCTTGGGCTCCGAACGAGGAAGCTCGTGGGCCATGCTGCAATGACTCGGTCGATCGGACTGAACTCGGGCGATTGCGGTACCCTGGCGAGCCGATCGGAGAGCGGGCGAAAAAGAACCCGATCGCGCAGATGGAAGAGCGCGGAGGGGGTTTGTTCGAGCTGGACTGGCGGGAGAGGGCGAAACTGCTCCGACAGCTGGTCGATTGGCAATGTCCGTCCAGCTCCGTTCCTTTGCATCTACACTCATCGACCACTGAGCGTGCTAACCCCAGTGACCGACTCGGACGTGATTCGGGGGATCATCAACAAGGAGTACCAGATCCGAGATGCCAAGACGAAAAATGCCGAGGGGATCGACACGAGTATCCAGACTGTCCCGTTGGGTCAGGATCGGGACAAGGCGCGGATATGGGCCTTCGACAGTGCGTAGACAGCTTGGCCCTGTAGGCAACAACTCATCGCAGATTCTGGGAGGATATACCGCTCCGGCAACCCGTTCAAGCGGCCTTGTCCGCTGGTCTCGATTGTGCAAACCCGGACCGAGCTGCAAGAGCTTCACGATAGATACGAGCAGCATGGTCAAGTCAGCGTCGAAAAACCAAAACCTGCTCCGGGCAAATCGAAGCCTTCGGTCGCCGAGATGAAAATGTATCAAAAGACGCTGAAAGGGATCGAGGATGAGCGGAACCTGGCGACGAAGATTGCAGAGCTCATTCCTGCGGTGGAGAAGGAGGAGCAGGTGGGCATTGTTCCTCGCGGTGGTGGCTGATTGTAGCGTATTCAACGGGCGCGTAAGAGGATCGCCCAAGCGGTCCAATTGGCGCAGATGGCAGAGATCAGGACGACTAGAACGAGGCGCTCGACTAGGAAGGTCGATTACACGTACGCGGATGATGACTTTGACGAGGTGAGTCTGACCGCCGTCTCATTCCTCGGTGACGAGGCTCTTACGCGGGCAGATTGACGAACCGACGGGGAAACGAGGGCGAAACGAGGCGGCGACGTGGGAAGGCTCGTCTACACGGGGCAAGGTGGTCGTGCCCGGGGAGAGAAAGTCGGCTCGGGTGAGCGCGAGAGAAGCTAGCGAAGGGTATGATGACGGGTCGAACGGGTCCGCGCTCAGTCGCGGACCGCTGACCCCGGGTGGTCCTGGCGCCGTGGACACGACGCTCAACCCGGTCAACGGCGCGGATACCGCGGCGAGAGAGCCGGGTGAGTCGGAGCGGGCGGCTTCTCCGAAGCGGAAGGCCAAGGGGATGAAAGGCTGGGCGTGGGTCGAGGAGGAGGAGGAGGTGAGGCCTGATGCGTCTGGTGAGCAAGCCACGGTGACAGGGCAGGAGAGTGCGGCGGGGGCGAGAGAGGTGCAGGGCAAGCCAGAGCGGGGCGAGCTGGAGGGAGCCGATCAGGCAAATGGGGCAAACGGGCACGGCGCGACAGGGAGCAATGGACCTTTGGCATCGGATGCCGCGGAACTGGTGATGAGCGAGTGAGGGTGGTGGTAGAAGGAAGGCAATTGTCAGTAGTCGTTGTCAGTAGACATCGTTAGCAATGGTGGACAGCCGTAGGATCAGTGGGACAAGCGGCATGAAGTCTTGCCCCACGTCTTGTCTCGCGCCGTGCGCAACAACAGGCGACTGAGGAAGGATGGCGCGATGCCCGTTCCAAGAGGCATGATGCTCGGCCGCACCTTTTATGTGGGACTTTGCAGGCGTTATAGTCCGTTCGCAGGAGACACGAGGGACGGGGATTCGGATACAGCAATGGCCAGTTGTCAGAGTCATGGTTGCATGTCGGTCCGAGCGATACGTCCAACTCCTTACTCCTAAGTGCGACTATATTTACTGAGCTGCAAGGTCAGCCGCCTTTCCTCGCCCAGAAAAGGCAAACAACTCACCATCCGGGGTCTGTTGAAGGGAAAAAAAAGGAAAACGTGGTCAGCACATCTCTACCTGTTTATGCAATACTCGTCTCAACACACCTTGGCGATGTAGTCGATTGCTACTGTCAGCACGGCGAACATCACGGGGCGAGTATGCACAGCGAGACGGCGCGCGGAGCAGATCTCGACTCACCTTGTCCGACCGAAGTGATCTCGTCAGCTTCGGCATCTGGGATCTCGACGGCGAATTCCTCCTCGATGGCCATGACGACCTCGACGGCGTCGAGCGAGTCGAGTCCGAGGTCGTTGGTGAAGGACGCGGTGGGCGAGAGCTGGGGTCAGTGTGGTTCAGACTGCAGATTCGCCATGGTTAACGTGGATGATAGGTGGGTGGAGGGTGTTGAGTCTCTTGCTCTTTCCAATAGCCCATCGCCGATCTGTTCCACCACCTCTTGCGACCTGATCTCTTCCCTCGCTCGACTGCCCCATCTGACCGTGCGCGGCTGCACCTTCCCCGGTCCGACCCAAAGACATGAGACCAAATCTCAAGATCTACCCGATCGCCCCGCCTCCCACCCACTCGACCCCTCCGCTGCATACCCACCCCACCCCACCTCACCCACCCACGCAGACCAGGCAGACCCGACAGGAAGCGCACAACCCACCTTTCCCCCATCGACCTTCTCAAAAGTCTTCAAGACGTCCAACACCCTCGCGGTGATATCGTCCCGGCTCAACCCGGCCGAGGCGTATCCCCTCGCGAGCAAGATCGGGCGGAGAGACGCGGCGGGCGAGGCGGCGGCCATGCGGAAACCCGCTCGGGGAGCTACGGATCGAGAGGCGGTTCGGAGGGCTGCAGTGAACATGATGCGAATGGTGTTGAGAGGGGGGATGAGTGGGTAGGTCGGTTGAGGAGGAGAGACTCTTTCCAAGTGGTTGGTGACCGTTCCTCCTGCTCCCCTCGTTGCCCCCGTCATCTGCCTGGCGCTGTCTCGTCGAATTCCCATCCGCCACATCGGGGTCTAAAGGGGATAACGCCGACACCAAGTGGCGGAGTTATACACCTCGACTGCATTGGAAGAGCTGCATCCTCTCCCGCAATGCATAGACCTTGGCGATGCATACATTAGGTATACCGAGAAGCATGCAGGTGATTATGAGGCCATGAGCCCGTGGGGATCGTCACCGATGAGTGACAAATATAACTCCAGACACGCCGTCGCAACATCACCCCCTCCACACCGCGGTCACACCTGCACACAATGCATCCAAGGGGAAGAACCTCGACACAGTCTGTACAGCTACTACGCCCGGCCTCCCATCTCCGTCCAGCGGAGCGAGAGTCTGAGGCTACGCGTCACCCTTAATACGTTCGGTACTGCGCCGCTTGGGCATACCTGTCATTCAGCCCATGTCACCTTCCACGCCTCCCACCGCCACTCACGGTCCGTCAGCTCCGCCAGTAGGGCGGCCGAGGTATTGGTCCGCACTGGGAAAGTCACTCGGGTAGACCTGCTGCTGCTGCTGCACAGTATGCGGGGCATGGTCACTCCCGTTCGAGTTGCCTCTTTGCAGGTTGGTATAACCGTGCTCAGTGTCCTGCGTGGGGTAGTCGGTGGTGTGCGCGGCATACTCGCCGTGTCCGGCAACGCCGGCCGGCGGGTAAGCATGGCCGTGTTGCGGGGCGTAGTAAGTGTTGCTCTCGTCGTACTCGTACGCCTGGGCATGGGCAAACGGATCGTGGTTGTACATCTCGTCATTGTACGCCGCGCCGTATCCGGCATTGTTCACAGTGGTCCCGGCGGTGAAGTCGTGGTCAGGGATACCCGCAACATAGTTGGGGTCCGCCTCGAGCTCCTTGACAAACTGCTGTCGCTGTCGGTCCGCCATGTCGTTCGACGCGGTCCTATGGAGCGTTTTCTCCAGGCTGGGGAATTAGTCCCCAAGCGGATCGCAGGAGTGACAGGGGAGATCAAACCCGGCAACAGCGGGCGGGGCCAGGTGGAAGGGGGCCAAAAACTCACAAATCATCGTTCATACCATCATTGCGCGGGCTAAAGTCGATCGGCTTCATCCTCGCGTCAAACCTGTTTGACGGTTTCAACTTCCACTTTCGGATCGCAAAGACCAAGACCGCTCCGAGTCCAACGACGCTGGCCAGGACGATGATGACGATCAACGCCGTCTTGCTCAGTCCTCCCGACTTGCCCGAGCTGCCGGCGTTGCTGGCCTCCACAGACGCGGTCGACGAGGCCGAGGCGGTCCGCGTGGCGGTCGTGATGGACACACGGCTGGTCGTGCGGGTAGAGGTGGTCGCGGAGGTCTGGCTCGACGAGGTCGAAGGGAGCGTGAGAGGCGCGTTTGCGTCCATCGTCGACGATGGGGCCGGGGCAGACGATACAGGCACGGGGGATACCGACGTTTCGGCAACGGGCGAAGCGGAAGGCTCGATGGAGGACGAAGAGAGGGGAGTGGTTGAGGAAGACGAAGTGGTCAAACTAGAGGAGGAAGAAGTCGTGGTGATCGGGGCGATGGTATCCCCGTATTGCCCACTCCCCGTCGCCGAGGTCGTCGTCGTTCCGTCGGTGGTCACATCAGTCGTCGCCGATTGATGCATTGACGACCACTGCTCAGCGGACGAGATTGCCGCCATCGTGTCGTTGGAGATCGGCCCGCCCGCACGGACGACCAACCCATCATCCCGCCTCGCCGGGCGCTTGGGCATACTCAGGTGGCGGCGATAAGGCGGGTTGTTGCCGTGCGTCTCGGCAAGGACGAGCGTGGAGAACAAGGGGAGGAGGGTGAAGAACGTGGTGAACCAGTGCATGATAAAGTTGGAGGTGCGGGTGAACCGGAAGGGGAGATTGGAAAAGAGCGTGAGGGCGGGGTACTTCTGCGACGCGTCAATAACACTGAGAGATGGTCACTTTCGCGCCGGGGAGAGAGGGGGAGAGAGCGACAAGTGGATCACTATAGAGCAAGGTGTAGAGGCAAGAAGAGAAGACCAAGGTCGGATGGCATAGGAAAGGACACTCACATGGCTGTGCGGGCTGCGCTATGACAGTCGAATCGATCGACCAACTCTCAAACAGACCGAATCGATCGAGTCCTTTAAAGCGCAGGGGGGGGGATTGTTCGTAGATGATGAGATAAGTAGAATACCAGACAACAGCTCCAAGGTCCGATCAACGAGCCGTAACGAGCAGAGAGTAATGAGCGTCAAGGGAGAGTACAATGCGGAGTGTAGAGCAAGAACAAGGACAAAGAACTGTCGTTCCCAACCCGGGTGCCAACGGTACGCGACACTGAGCAAGACGCGTCGGGTTTACGTAAATAGCATGATCTCCACCCCCTGGCCCTGTTTCACCCCTCGGCTTCGTACTCTTCTCACAAAATCTGCGTGCATACCGTATGGACCATGATCCGCCTACCCGCTATCCCGCACGCATATGAAGCATCGTAAAACATGTCAAAACAATACCAGAACCGATCAAAAGCACAGTATAGTCCCAAAAAGAGCCTCAGCTCACTCCCTAATCTTACACTCTCTTCAGACTCCCTTGGCCCCAGTGATCGTCCAGGGCTGCCTCCCCCGAATCCACCCAAGCCTGTTCCACAAATCTCTCCTCAGCCTCTCGCACGTCCCAATGGGTCTGATCCCCGTCACGAGATCCCTCGGCGAAAAGATCCACCTTCGAATCGTCGTCTCCCGACGCGTGCTCCAGCACCCATTGCCCATCCAAGGGCCACTCGGGGAGGTCGGCCTCGGAGATCTTTTGCAGAGTCTCCTCTGTATTGTTCTTCGCTTCGTCATTGTCGGTTCCCTCAACCTCGCCGTACGGTTCGGGCGTATCAACAGCGGTGACCGGAAGATAAAAGTCCTGATAATCAGTTCCAACCATCTCAGGCTCAAGCTGGACGCACCATATCGACCCCTTCATCCGCTGCGATCCGCTGGAGGGTCAGCTTCTGGAATTCGCTGTCAAGACCAAACAACTCACAGCATACTCCAGAAATAACCTCATCATATACGCCTGGAGATCTTCCAGCCTGAACATCCTTTTCGCAAAGCATTGCTTCGAAGTAAGCAAGTGGCTTGGACAGTCATGAACAGCTCCACTCACCCCATTTTGGGCCAGCGCCTTGGCCGTCTCATCAAAGGCTAGATCGGGATGTTTGGGCGCGCCTCGGAAGCTACAGTCAGCGGGTGAACAGTGTACAAGGAGAGACCCACAAGGCGAGAATATCGGTCAAGTCGGAAAAGTCGAGCTTGGCCGGGACATACATGAACCAGCTGGGGCGTCAGGCGCAGGCTCAGTCACATGCGTACGGAGCATCACGTACGGGATCAGGTGCGGCTGATACCACTCGGTAAACAGACTCGTCTTGATGACCATCGAGTTTGTGCTCATCAACCTAGGTGTCAGTTACACACCTCTCGCTCGGATGGTATTCAAGTACCGTTTGAATCGCCCACTGTCGGTTAGCCAGCAACCACGGTCAAGCATGTCGCGCTCACCTCCATCCATTCCCATCGATATCGAGGAGGAACTTGTGCTTGTTCAGTTCTTCCGACGATTGATGAGGCGCAAACTTGATCTCCCGCCTTGCGATCAGTTTGCGCCGAAGCACACCATGACCGAAACCTAGGAACTCACCACATGTCGCTACACGTTCCATCACCGTCTGCGCACTGCAAGGGCCCTCCAGCCAGCTTCATATCGTAGTAGAAATCCGCCACATCTTTGGCCGACTCCGCCTCTTGTTGGGCATTTAGCAGGTCCTCTGTCGCCCACGTAGCTGGCGCCGCGGTATCTTGCCCAAGATCCGGGACCATGAACTCGACCTCGCCATCTTGAGGATCGTTGGCGAAATGATGCAACCGGATACGATGCGCTTTGCGCCAGTCCACATCTCGAGTCATCATGCTGATACCGGTGGAACTTCCACGCTACAATGTCAACGGGGCCTGATAACAATGGCAGAAGGCACCCACCCATGCGAGTTTGGGATTCGTCTTGTCCTCCCATTTAGGATCCTTGCCTGGTTTATCATTGAATTGGTCCAAGGGTGTAACGAGGATGTCCGAACTGCGCGTCAGTTTGGGCACTCTCAGTATATGAGCGCAGCGTGGCAGCTCACTTGATCGACGTCTTGGCAAGACTGAACAAGGGGAGAAGCTGGGTGTGTGGTTTGGGGTGAGAATCGTGTCCATGAGGCTCGATGGTCAAGCCGTGGATGGGGATGACATATGGGTCTGTCGTTAGCCAAAAACGATCGAAAAGTTTGATCCTGCGTACTCTGGCATAGATCGCTCGCCTCGAGATTGTCATAAATGAATGAGCGGCCTGGAGATGAGCCACTGTGTCTGTACACTATGTCTCTGAGTGTGTGAGCTCACCTTCGTAAAACGACTCGTTGACCCGGTAATGCGATTCCGGAGGGCAGCTTCTTGACAGGCGGACATGTGCGCTATCAGTCTCTTGCAGATGCGATGTATCTGGCCTCAGTATAGGTCCCATGCAGATACAATATCCTCCAAGCAAATGACTTACGCTCTCCTCGGAGACCCAGCTTGGCGAGGGACTCGCGACGCGCCCAGGAGATGTATATCTGCGGCTGGTCGAAGATTGAAAAAGTCGCTTTCATATTTGGCAGATGCTCCGCGAACCCTTGGAGCAGGCTGCAGGGGGTGATTAGCAAGACCGCCAATTGTTGATGAAGGACGACATGGGTGAAGTGACTCACGACACAATGTCTCGGCTTCTCGGGAGAGTCCCATCCCATGCCAGGCCACCTTGATCAATGATCTCCACCGCGACCCGTCCATCTTCCACTTGAATCGTAAACGTCTCGGGCATCTCGCGGACCATGTCCATCCGCCGCTTCATCTCCTCCTTTGGGAGCGCGAAAAACGGGGCGAGGTCGAGGTTGATCCTGTCGTATTCATCCGGCAAGACGAGATTGTTGCGCATGGCAAAGTCCCACCACACGTCGAACCCTTTTGGCGGGCGGCGACCGTACCGCCGTTGGTACTCTTCGACTGCTTGCTCGAGCGTCCGGGATTGTCGAGCGAGGAGGTTCTCCCACTTTTTCTCGCCGAGTGCGAGCAACATGGGGATAGGGTGGGGCGTCGGGGTGCCATTTTCATGAGGAGGGAGGACGAGGTGACCTGTCGGGGAGAAAAAGTGGGATTGAAAGGTGGTATTGTACAACGAGCCCGTCGAGGACAGGTTGGTCAAGTCGAGGAAAGTGGTAGGGCGGATCCGATGTGGGTAGATTCGGTTGAGTCTGTCCAGGTCCCGATGATACGCTTCCACAGGTGAGACGAAGCGACACACACCTTGCTCATCCTCCCCTTCGCCCGCCCATCGCGCGGTCAATGCTCTGAGGCCCCGTGGACCTGTTCTCCGCCCTTGGTCGCTCTGGTCAGTCTTCCCCGCCTCACCCGCCTGAAAGGCAAGGACGACCAGGCCAGCGACGATGCAAAGCAGCAAAGCCCGCTGCATTGTCTTCCTGCCCAGACGCCGTCTCCTGCCGACGCTCGTCTTCCCCCCAACCCCTCCTCCTCGCATCAAGCCCAGGGCGTTGGGTCCAGGCGACAATGACGGCAGTCGTCGTGGTCCTCTTGATGGGTAGTCCAGGTGATTGGCGATGCTCCGCGCTCGGTCGGGCGAGGACGGGAGAGGTGGGGGTGAACCTCGAGGTGGTGTCGGGGGAGCTCGGTAGGGGAGGCGTGGTGTCGCGCCGGGGGTCCCCTGCATGGTAGGGGTGTGGAGCGGGGTTGTCGACGAGGGCGTGCTAATGGTCGTCCCAGCGTGCTTGATACCTCGTTGTCAAGCTCTTGCTTGTATGAATGTAGAAAGAAGAGTGTGAAGTGGAAATCACCTCGATGCAATTTATGGGCTTTCAGAGTCAACCTTGTACCTGGGTGTTAACCGGGCACCGGATTATTTACAAGGTACATGGGTCTGGACGAATCCGGTCACCACGCAGTCAAAACGCCACCCAGCCAGCCATGTTCCCCCTGTCCTCACCCTCTCCCCTCTCGCTGCACTCTCATCGATCGCATGGGACCAACGGGACAACCCGGGTATGTACAACACAACACCACCATACCCGTGTGGCATACGATGCAAAAAAGTGGTGGTATTGATAGCAGTAGTCGTAGTCGTAGTCGTAGTGTGATCTACATAGTCTATCTATCGATCCCGTAGACCCCTCGATCCAGGCACGGATCCTATTCAATCCAACGGCTCATCGGCTAAACGGGGACCTCGCCGACTCGGATCGACATGCGCATAGGCATGCGAATCATGCAACACGAAATCGCTCATTCTCAACGGGCGGACTTTGAATCCCTGGCTTGTAAGCACCAAACGGACAGGGTTGGGTTTCAAACTCACCTCTTTACGAGCCTCCTCCAGTCCCTCCTTTCCTGACTTGCCCTTCTCGCGCATCAGTTCCCGCACAGGCGCCATCGCCGCATTTCGACACGTCTCGCGCAGATCCGACCCGGAGAGGCCGTCGGCGCGTCGTGCGAGGGTAGGAATGGAGAAGTCGGGGTCGAGTTTAGTGTGTGCGAGCATCTGAGCGTGAGCGAGAGGCCACCAGTGGGGGCAACGGGATGTACGTACGAGGGAAAGGATCTTGGTTCGTTGCTCCAGGTTGGGCAGTCTGATCGCGAATCGCTTAGGCATTCGTCGTAGTATAGCGGGGTCGATACTGGAAGAATCAGCCTTGCACAAGCTCCATGCCAGATCGATACTCACTCGTTGGGTCGGTTGGTAGCTCCCAAAACCAAGACTCGGCTATCCTTGCCCGTAGTCAAGCCGTCCCACATCCTGCTTGTCAGACGTGTTCAAATGGTCATAACCCAAGCCCAATTTGCACTCACGTCATAAACTCGGCCTTCATCATACCCGTCACCTCGTGATCTCCCGCTGATCTCTCCCGGAACAACGAATCGATCTCATCGATGAATATCTGCTCGTCAGTTCGTGGATAGAGCGTTCAATATGGTCGACCCACTATGCTCGGCTGAACCTTTCTCGCCAAGGAGAACAATCCCGCGACAAGCTTATTCGACTCGCCGAACCACTTGTTCGTCCTATCGTCAGATCCCGCATATCCAACCGATCCGGATCATCCAGGCAAATGGGATCCTCCACTCACAAGCTGGACAGTGGGAGATTGATAAACGTCGCTCCACTCTCCTTGGCCAGCGCCTTGGCCAGCATGGTCTTCCCGCACCCCGGGTGTCCATACAGCAACACCCCCTTGGGTGCGCTGAGGAGCCCGTTGCTGCTAGCGAACAGCTCTGGGAAAGTCAGGGGGTATATGACCGTCTCCCGGAGACTCGCGATAATCTCGTCCAAGCCCCCGATACTCTCGAACGTGACATCGATGGAAGAAGGAGGGATAATCTCCCCAGCGATAGTCTGCTCGTACTCGTCCAGCTCGAGCTCGTTGAGTTGCGTCTCGGTCAGGCCGGTCTGAGTGAGGAGGGACTTGCCCTTCTCCCGAGCTTTCTTCGATTGGGGGGAGGGAGAGTCGGATATCGAGGAGAGGACATATCGTAGGGCGTAGTAAACGGCGAGCTGGGATTTAGCGGCTGATCCAGTCTAAAAGTCGGCAAGAGGTGCTCACTTGGGATGCGGCGAAAAAGGCGACTACAGTGGCGAAGGTGTAAAAGGGTGAGGGTGATCAGCTTCTTTGTGTCTCGGCGGGATGTGAAAGGCACTCACCATCCATGACTATTCGTGCTGCATCTCTGGGCATGTTGGGCAATGTGTGGTGGGTTGAGGAATGTATCGACGTGGACTGAAAGTTGTGGAAGATGTTGGATGGTCAACAGTGAAGAGAGATAGGCGTGTGTGAGATAATGTTAGGCGCCTTGCCACCCCCACGCCTAGTCAATTGTATGGGATTTAGTGCGGGCCTCCGCAAGATCGGATATGATGACGTGCCGAAAGAGACGGTGACTGCTTTGGATCTCGACTCTACACTTCATACGACATTTATCTCATAGCATAGCATAACAGACTCGATCACCGCTTCTTCCCCTTCCAGAGACGGAGAATCGACTGCCGTTGCACCAATTCGATCTCCTCTCAAGGGCGTCAGCATTATTCCCGCCCTCGATCCATCGGTCACTACACCTTTCCACCATGACCACCTCGGCGTCCTCCGAGACCGCCCCATTGTTCCAGCACACCCATCAGACCCCTTCGTACCATACATCGCCCACATCCATCGCAGATGCGGAGCTCACGGAAGAGGAACTCGAGGAGTATGAGAGAGGGATTATCTCATGGAGCAGGGCGAGGCGATTCGACTTTTGGTTCAGAAGAGAGTGGTTCTGGGGTTACATTGGGGGTATTGTGTTAATCGTCCTTGTGGTCCTCATGACGGTCTTCCATCATCGCGTGAGTCAAGCTGCGTCATTGAAGTATGCCGCGCTCATCTGCAGATCGTCCAGTGGTTGATGCCATATGTCCAGGAAGTGAGGGACTGGCGAGTCGGGTGGTTGATCCCCATCGGTCTCATCTTTGTCCTCTCCTTCCCTCCTCTCTTTGGGAACGGTACGTCAGCCCTGGATCATTTGGGTGTAGTCCATCTGACCAGAAGAAATCATCATGTTGCTAGTAGGCGTTGTATGGGGACTGGGGTACGGAGCGGCGATTGTGCGTCTTCCCTTGCCCACCTTGAGCCCGCGCTCGTAGCCTATCCTGACGACAGGTCTCGGCGGGGATGATCCTTGGGGAATCGGCAGTTTACGTGTGAGCTCCGCAATGGCCTCTGAGGGCTGCCTAGCTCACATGCAGGATGTTCAAATACTGCTGTCGCGGTCGAGCGGAGCGGATGACCAAGAAGGACCTGAGTTATGCTTGTCTCTCCGAGGCGATTGTCCAAGGCGGCTTCCCCATGGCGCTGATAGTCCGCCTGAGCGTGATTCCCACGTAAGTGCGGATCGACTGGTTGTTCTAGCCCAAGCTGACTAGTAGACACTTTACCACTGTCGGTGTGTAGACCCAAGTCGAGGCTGACCCATAGGCTGTGCTTGCTATTTGTGGCTTGCCAGTGAGTGCGGTCGACCGATTTGAGAATTTAGAGCTAAGAGTAGTATCCCCAGTTCTTGGCGGCTCTGATCTTGGGTTTACCCAAGCAAGTAAGTATTGCTTCTCACGACACGAACCCCGAACTGTATGCTCATAGCAGATCCTCGCGGTGTACGGTATGTCGACCGCTTGTAGATATGCACAGGACAAAGAACTGATCACTTGTATTTCCCTCTTGCAGCGGGCAGTGAGTCGCCAAGTTGCTCTGTAATTGTGATGCTGACTCTTATAGCCCTGTTGGCACAAGAAAGCGCCTCGAGCCGTTCCAAAGCGATTTCCATTGTCGTGTACGCATCCCCCGTTCCTTCCCGTACGGTCCCAGGATAACGGTACAGATTCGTAGTCGGGGCGATCATGACTGTCCTGGCCCTACGGTTCATCTACAAGAGGATGACGGCGGTGCGGAAGAAGGTGCTCTTGGCGATGCGAGACGACTTGCGGTCCAAGGGGATCGCGCGGCTCGGCGAGGTGCCGGACGAGTCGAGCGATGCGGGGGATTAGGCGGGGGGAACACGGGGCGGAGCCGCCGCGAGACGGGCCCGTTGTATCAGTAAGCGTAGACGAGCACGGATGTGTTGTACATGCACATAGGAGGAGTGCTTGGTTCCCATGACACCTCACTGCCGTCGGGTAAGTAGCTGTGCGGCCATGCATGGCTCTGTCGCATGCATCCGTATTCGTATGACATATCTACGAGTATCGCTCTATCTGCATCGCGAAAGGCGCTCGCGCTCGCTTAAATCGCTACGGCGGCTGTCGCGTAGCCGACATTGGACTGGGCGATGAGTATGGAGCTACTTCTGGCGAGTGAGGGGTATATAACAACAAGACACCAGCGCTGTCCCCTCTTTCTTCCCAAGTTCCGAGCGCTCTAGAACGCAAGCATGGCGTACTTGAACCAGTATACCCCGCCCGCGACCCCTATCCCGAAAGGATGTCACTTGGACACCCCCGCGGACCAGTACGACCACAACTATGTCTTCCCAGTCACCAAGCTCTCTTCCGACCGACTCGAGATGCGTCCGTTCATCGTGTGTCGATGTCTTCCCCCATTCCCTGCATCTATGCCCTGTCCTAACTCCTCAGCCGTCGGAGCACGCGCAGTTGCTGTTCGAGGGACTGCAGGCGTACCCCGAGACGTTGCGGTGGATATCCGTGCACGTCCCTCGCACGCTGGACGATGTGCTCGAGCTCGTCGAACGAATGTTCCGTCGTAACCCCGTGAGCATCGCGCGTTCCTTCTGCCCCTCCTCCTGTCGAAACATGGACGCTTTAGTCCCAGGCGCGATCTGACAAAGGCCCGCGCTAATGGCCTAGGAGTCCATGCTCTACGCGATATTCTCCGCGCCGAAACCCGATGCCAGACCCGACGAATACGTCTTCGCCGGCATGCTCGCGTTGATCTGCAGCAGCCCCTCCCACCTCTCGATCGAGCCCGGGTGGATCATCATCCTCCCGCCCTTTCAGCGGACTCACGTGCTCACCCACGCTGCGGGCCTGGTCATCCATTACGCGATGGACCTGCCCAGCCAGGGCGGACTCGGCTTGCGTCGGTGTCAATGGACGACCACGACGTTGAACCTCGCCAGTCAGAACGCGGCGAAACGTCTTGGGTTTCAGTACGAGGGCGTCTTGCGCGCCATGTGGGTGTTGCCGCCCGGGAAGGAGGGTGTGAGACGTGCGTCCGGAGTGTTCACTCTCTTCTTCTACCCCTCCTGCCCTTCCTGCCCTCACTCCACCCCCCCTTACCTCTCTCCTCATCATCATCAACCCCCGCTAAGACCAGCGGGCAGAAAAGGCGACAAGTTCCAAGACGGCCAACAGCGGGACAACTGGTTCGCCTCGATCATCGCCGACGACTGGGAAAACGGCGCCAGAGACCACATCGACAAGCTCATGGCGAGAAAGTAGAGCGCCGCCACCTGCCCAACCCGCGTCAACCGACCTCAAACATCAACCGTCGTCGAAACACCCAAATACGCTCCAGCCTCTCTATTCAGCCAAACCCCACCACGCACGCCTTGATTGCGCAGGACGTTTGGACCGCCTCGCGCCTTTCCCCTCTCGGTGCCGTACCCCCCTCGCTGCCGTACCCCAGTCGACCCCCCGCGTGTCGCAGTGCTGAATTGTGAGATGCATAGAATGACAAGCGTCCAAAGACTTTGCAATGTGACAGTTGTGGGCGCGTTCGCGCGCGCCGCCGGCTACCTGGTGTCTCGCGCTGAAGGCACCGTGGTCGCGTTTACAGATACCCCTCTTCACCTCCACCTCCCCTTCCCCTCCCCCGTCCCCGCGTTGTCGAGCCCTCGCTTCCCCCCTCTACTCCGAGTGATGGGGCAAGACCCGCTCGGGCTCCTTGTCCGCAGGCAGCGTCTCCTTCCACCTCTCTGCAATCTCCTCGCCCTTGAACACCTCGTGCAAGACTTGTCGAACAGAATCGACGTAGACAAACTCGATTCCTTCTTTGACAGAGTCCGGCACGTTCTCCTCAATCTCCGCCCGGCAACCCAAAGGCACAATCAGCTTCTTGATACCCGTCCTGTGTGCCGCGAGCCTGCATGTCAGGACGCTGCTCTTCGCGCCTATCACTCATCACTCACGTCTTCTCCTTCAAACCGCCCACTCGGAGCACTTGGCCCAGCAACGAGATCTCTCCGGTCAACGCGATGTCCCAGTCCACCTTGGTCTTGGTCAAGAGGGAAACAAGCGCAACCACGAGCGCCGTGCCCGCGCTCGGTCCATCCTTGCCAATGGCACCCTCGGGCCTGGTCGTCAGAACTGCTTGACCGCTACCACTCCACAGATGCTTACATGTGCAGATGGATGTCTCGGTCAGTCAAGATGGTGTCGGCGTCGGACTTGGTGATACCCAAGGCGAACGCGTTTGACTTGACCCAGCTGACAGCGAGTTGAGCCGACTCTCGAATGACTTCGCCGAGTTTACCGGTCAGTTGCAAGTTGCCTTTACCGGGCATTGACTGCGGCGTCAGCACAACGCCACTCTCTTCTGCATGGCGACTCACCGAGACCTCAATCGGAAGGACAGTGCCTTGTCCCTCGCCAGAAGCAGCCAAGCCGTGACTGACACCGGGAGGAGGAGGCGAGCTCCATATTCTGTCCGTCTGGAAGTACGGCCTGATCGTTAATCTTTTCGCACTCAACGTCTCCAAACAGCAGCACTCACGCTCCCACGTAATCTCGCAGGTTGTCCGGGGTGATGCGAATGTGCACAGTGTCGGGCACCTTCATAGGCTTTCGGTTCTCCTTCGTCACAGGCTTCTCGTTCTTGGATTCCTCCGCCGGCACCTCATCTCCTGGCAATCGCTCCGAGGCAGGTTTGACGTCAGGGTCTTGCGCCTCGACAGTCTCAGTCGCAGCGGTGATTTTGACCGGCTCGGGCTCGGGAATCGCCTCCTCTCCCAAATCCTGGACGATCTTGAAAGCCGCCTTTCGGTACACTTTCTCAATGAGCTTCTTGAGGTTTCGAACTCCGCTCTCCCGCGCATACCACCGGATGATCGTGTCGACGGCTTCGGGCGAGATGTCCACGTCGACATCCTTCAAACCGGACTGTTCTTTCGCTTGAGGCCCAAGGAATCGCTCGGCGATCGCCTTCTTCTCAGCAGCGACGTAGCCGCTCAGCTCGATGACCTCCAGTCGGTCGAGCAGGGGTCGGGGGATGGTGTGAAGAACGTTGGCAGTGCAGACGAACAACACTCGGGACAAATCGATAGGCACATCGAGGCTGGAAGTTAGTATTTGTGACAGTCAATACGACAATACCCGCGTACTAGTGATCGAGGAAAGAACCGTTCTGCTCGGGGTCGAGCATCTCAAGAATAGCGCCTTGAGGATCTCCACCGTTCATCCTTCCGGCACCAATCTTGTCAATCTCGTCGATCAAGATCAAGGGGTTCTCCACTTGCACCTTTTTCAACGCTTGGACCGCCTTACCCGGCATGGCGCTGACATAAGCACGTGCAACACTCTGCTTGAGAAGGTCAACTCACCCGATGTAAGTTCGTCGGTGGCCTTTGATCTCCGCGACGTCGTTCAATCCTCCTACCGAGAATCGGTAGAATTGTCGACCCAAAGCTCGGGCGATACTCTTTCCGATACTGGTCTTACCCACACCAGGCGGGCCGCTGAGACAGATGATCTTTCCCTGGACGCTTCCGCGAAGTTTTCCGACAGCCAAGAACTCGAGAATTCGGTCTTTGACGTCTTTCAAGCCGTAATGGTCGTCATCGAGGACTTGTCGAGCATGCGGGATGTTGAAGTTCTCGGGCGAGTGCACTCCCCATGGGACCGCTGTTAACCAGTCAAGGTAGTTTCGAGTAACACTAGCGGTTAGCGGGCTCGCAGACCGCAAGGCGACAAAACTTACGCAAACTCGCTAGAGACCTGCTCAAGGCCGACAAGCTTGCTGAGCTCTTCGTCAAACACCTTTCTAGTGCCCTCGGGCATCGCCAGCTTCTCCGCCTTCTCCTTGAACTTCTCCACAAGCTTGTCCTTGCCGTCGCTCTCCATGCCTAGCTCCCGCTTGATACCCTTGAGCTGCTCGATCAGGTAGTATTCCCGTTGTCGTTTTTGTATCTTGCTCTCGACGTCCTTGCTGATCTTTTGTTGAAGCTGAGCGTTGATCAACTCCTTCTTCAGGATCGTCAAAGCCTTCTGCAGTCGGTCCTCGATGCTGGTGCTCTCAAGCAAGTTCTGAAGGTCAGAAGCTTCGCCCGTGGACACGGCGGCCGCGAAATCGGCCAGACGCTCGGGGTCATCAAAGACGTTGGTCGTGCTGTGAGCCATGGTGAAGCTCGCGACTGAATGTTAGTGGGTTGCCCAAAGACCTTCCACGGCGAGGTGCTGCTCACTTTGGTCACGGAAGATAGGGGCGAGTTGAGCGAGGTCTTTGAACGAAGAGATGAGTTCGGCCATGAGCGCCCGGATCATCTGCGAGTCCTTCTTGTACGGCTCGACCTGGAAGTTTGAGACGTTGGTCAATGATACGTCCGGGAGGAGGGAATGCAAAAAGCCGATTTGAGACAACGGCTTCTTTGGGGTGTTGTCCTCTTCTGGTTCTATCGTCAGTCCCAGTTGTTTTGTACGCAATTGCGAGACGCACCCTCTACAGGCTCGGCGGGCGGGGTGCCGAGCTCCTCTCTAACAGCGTCTACGCTAGGGATATCTCTCTCGAAGCTTGAGACTTCCCCTTCGTCCATCTGATCCCTCTGCACCTCCTCTACGACTTTGGCGATCGGGACGCTCTCCCCGCTCTGTGTGCTAGTGACCAGCTCGTCGATCCGGATCCTTCGGTGCGGGTACAGGACGACAGTCAGAGCCTTCGGCTCTGGGGCCTCTTCCTTGCCGTCCTTGCCAAACGCCTTGGGCTTCTCAGGAGGCTCGAATGTGCTCGTAATCTGAGCGAAGACTCCGACGGGGTGGACCTGGTCGAGCGAGGTGATGACGTCGGCATCGGATTCCGAGTCTTTGAAGAGGAAAGCGCCGATGTACGGTTGACCGTGAGCGAGGAGTTCCCGGATGGCTTTGATGACTGGGGGGTGGGTGATGGTGACTGCTTTGTAGAACGTGGGGAAGAGCGGGCGGAGGGTGATGGGCAGAGCGAGGACTTGCGGGTACACTTCCGGGACGTTTACCTTGGCAATCTCCTTGCCTGGCGAAGGGGGCGTGTTGTTCCCGGCACCCGATGGCGCAGAGCCACTAGAGCTGGATGCATCGGTCGATGTGGTCGATTTGGCAGCTTCGGCGGCTTTGGCTCGATCTTGAGCTGCTTTGCTAGACTCTGCAGCCTCTCCCTCGGGCGGTTGCTTCTCCTTGACGCTCTTCTTCTCCTTGACGTCTTTCTTCGCCTTGACCTCCTTCTTCTCCTCCACATCCTCAGCACTGCTACCCTCCTTGTTCTTCTCCTCCTCCTCTTCCTGCGCTTTTTGCTTGGCCTCCTCGGCGTGGTTGACCCATCGTTTGTCTTTGAGTACAGGCGCGCTGACGTGAAGCTGTCTTCGACCCACTTCGCCTCCACTAGACGACGTCGTCAATCGATGCGACATGCATGCTGAGAGCCTTGATGCGGAAGATGTCGACCTGGAAGTCGTGGCAGATAACGTCGAGATGAGTGGTGTCACCCGACCTCGCCTCAGAGCCGGGGACGATCGGAGGGGGAGCATGACTAATGAGGGTGCTGTATGAACGGTGGAAGCGGGCGGTCCTTGTACTGATGATGCGAACGAGTCTCAGTCGGTGTATATAGGATCACGCAGTGTCCTTTCGATGTGTCCCCTGGATCGATGAGAGAGAAGAGGGGGGCAATGAGACGAGATGGACAAGCAGGGTTGAATGGGTAAGGCTTAGAGATGACTCGGTCTATCGACGATTGCTCATCGATTTCTGTTGGTCGTTCTCTCGCTCTCGTCGGGATGATCGGATGAGATCACAAGCGGTGGCAAATCAGACCGCCACGTGGCAATAATGAGGGTAGAACTTCCCTCGGCCGAACGACCAGGTTATAGCTGAGGCAGTCGAATCTATGCATGTGTCGGGAGTAACGTCCCAGGCTGGGAGTGTCATCATCCCGGGCAACAGTGGATATAGCAGAAGAGTACACAGTGACCTGGGGGGGGAGGGCCATGACACAAGCTCTATTCATTGAGTTCCAGAACCAGGCGATGCCACAACCAGCACAATCAGCCTGGGAAGACTCCGAAGTCTTACGCGCAGTGACGAGTCCTTCAATGACCGTTCAGCTTCTGCGCAGTCACAGTTCTCTCTCTAATAGTGATGCGACATATCTGTAGTCTGCTTCGAAGTGGGTGCAGCGTCACTGAGGGGCAAGGGTATCTCAGCCTATGTGGCGCGCAAAGATGCTTGGTTCAACGCATCAACGTCTATGCACAACCGTCTACTCTACTTTACATCCTCCACTGGAGCCATGTCGCACGATCACACGGCGTATCCTGCTGTCAGACAAGAACCATCAGGTGGATCGACTCACGTGGGAGACTCTCGAGCGGGCGGGAGATCTTGAACCCTTTAGCCGCGGCGGCCTTCTCTCCTTGCTTGCCAAACCCAAACCCGCCGAACCTCGCTCCCGGGGCGGTCGAGTTCTCAGGGAGGAGCGGCGCGTCCGAGTGTTGAGAGGTCGTTCGGGATAGGTTCGGACCGTGAGAGGCGGTTGGGGTCGGGTTGCGTTTCTCGGTAACCATGTCCCATGCCGTCGCGGCCAGTCGGGTCTGTGGGGTTCTTCGGTCAGTCCAGCAAGTGAGGGTGGGTGAGGCGGGGCCTTACAAGGAAGACACGTTCTCCCACGAGAAGATCAGCCGCTTGCGCTTGGCTCCTGTACGCATGAAGATGCCCTGTGGTTGGTATGGACTAGCCGGTTGGGAGAAAGAATCAAGCTCACAATGAGGATGTTGAAACATCCGACGATGAACAGCAACCAGCTCGTCACTTGAGGGAAGAGGTCGCAGTAGTGCGATAAAACTTGCGCGCCGATCCTTCCTGTCAGCTTCTTTCGGTGGAAAGGAACAATGCGTGGCAGCTCACAAAGCTTGAAAGACACCCAAACCACCCAGGCCATACGCCGGGCCAAGGATCGGAATGTAGTCCTCAAACAGCCGTTTGGGCACTCCGACCTCCGAAAGAGTGAGCAAGATGCACTCGAACACTGGTATCAGTCAGCGCGCGTCGCGCATCGCGCGTGCGATTTCGACACGCACAGATGAAGAGACGGTTGAGGATGGACCAGAAAGCGCCGGCAGTCTGGTCAGGGACAGTCGAGTATTCGACATAGTCGCAGTCGATATCCACGTCGTTGGGGCTATGATGCGCCGCTTTGATGGCTTTAATGTCGCTGAATCATAATTAGCGAACGATACTGACCGGTGAGAGCCGCGAGGGAAGTTTTACCTGGACATGGTGACTATATTGGCTGAGAACGCCAGGATCAGCGCGACGATGCTCAAGAGGCGTAAAGCATTGAGCGCGATGAAGACAGGGCCCGAGGGTCGGGAGGGGAGGAACGGTTTGAGGGTGTCTGCGGGTGGTGACATATTGTAATTGCCTGCACGGGGATGATAGTAATATATATCTGTCGAAACTGTCGACGGTTCAGCTGCGGTGTGATGATTGAATAAGAGATCAGAGTCAATAGGTCAGTGGGGATGAGTTGCGGAACATCGTGGGGGTATAAGTATGTTGCTCGCCCACCCGGCATCGTGCGATGCCAGTCGATCAGTGTTAGAGGTTGAAAAGGCGTTCTGAGCAACCTCAAGGGGTCACAAGTGTCAGAAGGGGGTTAGCTCGTGTATGATCTAACATTTGAGCTATTATCCCTTCGCTGATGGATGCGACTGGAAACGCAGAGTGATCAAGGGGGTGTCTGTAGCAAAAGACAATAGACGACGGGCGGCGAGAAGCGGCGTGTGGGCGACTTCGGAGCTGAGCTCGGAGCGGAATCAAAAATCAGTCGCCTTTCCACCCCCCCTTCACCACGCGACCGTCTTTACTCGAGCTCGTCCTCTTCCTCACCTTGCAGTAACCCTCTCCATCCCGCATGTCGACCGCGGAGCTCTTGCCGCTTTTCCCATCAGCGCTGCACCCGGCTATACCCGTCGCGGCGCAGATCCTCTCGACGCTCAGAGGCCTCACAGCTCCAGGAAGGGGTAATGACCTCCGACCGGAGGAACGAGCCGCTTTGGTGGGCGTGGCCGCACTGCTAGGTTGCGAGAGGTGCGTGGATCAGCCGACCTCTTAGGTCTGCAGAGACTAACGACAATCAGAGTGCAAAGTAAAGACCTCTTACAGAGCTCAGCTCAGAAAGCCTCATCCGTCTCCCCCGCGCATTTCCGCTCGGCCCTCGCGCATGCCCGCCGTCTGCTCAAAACGGTCGACTTGCCCGCGCTAGGCGCATCCCCGCCAAAGCGGTCCTCACGCGCCTCATCATCCACCACTTCACCCACCAAACCGGATGCTCCACTCGCGTCGACTGATGTGGCTAGGGAGGCAGAAGAGACAACTGCCCCTGCGCCGAACCTCTTCAACACGCCTCGGAAAAAGTACAAATACTCCTCCGGAGTCGACGTCTCCGCTCTGATCAGAAACACCCCTCGTTCGAACCATGAGCCAGCCATGTCGAGTCCGCTGCGACACAGCGTGACTCCTTCCAAACGCCCCATGTCGTCGCCTCGCGATGAAGCCGCGACGCCCACGGGCAAGACCCTCGAGGCGATCGAGGAGGAGGCAGCCGCGAAAGCCGGGGATGAGCTTCGCACGCCGAGCAAAAGGGTCAAGTACGGGACGAGACCGGGTGTGGATCTCGAGAGAGTCGAGGTGCCCCCCGTCATCCTCAGCGCCAGGAAGAAACGGGAGGACGCTTCGGCTTTCTTCGCTCTGCGCCCTGGAGTTGCAGGAACAGCATCCGGCGACCTCGTCCAGGACGGTTTGGGCAAGACGCCATCTGGGCGGATACCCTTCGAGGACGGCCTGCCAGAGGTGCATACCCCCACGTTCCGGCGGAAGAGACAGGAAGGGGAGAGGAAAGCGAGGGTGAGGAGGAAGAGGGATTGGACGTACAGTGAAAGCGTGTGGACGCGGGATACGTCTGCGAATCGAGAAGTCTTGGAAAAGGTGAGTTGCTAGCGATGACCCAGGTGCAAGTCTGACGTTGTAGGTGTTTGCAGCTTTACCGGAGTGGATGGAGTCGCACCAGGGGGATATATCCGAAGCAGTGGGAGGTCTGGAGGATGTGCTGTTAGGGTCGCTCGCTGGCGAGTAGTGCAGAGTAGAGGGAGCTGCTGATCTACATCCCCGTCTGATAATGGTTGTAGAATAGTACGTATGTATGTGTATGATGTGTAGCCCACGGTGCTTTCGTGCAATGAAACGACTACGACTGCAGCTGGAGGTTCTTGCTCAAGATTGTATAATCGACCTCTTCGTCATCCCTCGACACTGGCTCGCCATCACTCCCCACTTCTTGCCATTCCTCATCCTCATCCTCCTCGCTCTCCTCCTCGGCCATCCGAGTCGGGTCAATCTCGTCGGGTTGGTACCTATCGTCAGCGACCCACCTTGGCTTTCCAAGCGTCACCCACCCCTGCTTGAGATAAAAGCTCAGTGCGGAGGTATTCTCTGTGCTATCAGCGGTCGAATCGTGATACCCAAGGAGACGCTCGACGCACTCTTCATGCACGTCAACATGCTCTTGGCCATCCCTCTATCCCGTCCAATCTCCTCCAACTCATCCATCAGCACCTTTCCGAGCCCCTGGCCCCGAGCCTCGGGCTTCATCTGGAGCTCATAGCTGCTGTCAGCCTTGCTGCGTCCATCTCTGTCAAGGGAGACGAGTGACTCACCAGTACACTACCTCCACATCCCTCGATCCGAGCGTCTCCTCCGTATCGAATCGGAAGGAGCAGTATCCCACCAGATCTTCTTGGTCGAAATCAACCGAAACTTTGCCCTTTCCCTTCCGGTCTTGCGCCGAGGGCAACGCCCCAGGCATGGCGAGCGTGTCGGAAGAGGAGGAATGGGTAGATGGTTGGAGGAGGAGAAGGTATCGCGTGGAAGGGTCGAATAGTTCCTCCCGCTTAGATGATTCAGTGTATATGACTGAAGAGCCTGCGATTCTGCTCGATCAGCACGTGCGACTACAAACAGACAATGGAAAGGGGATGGGCGGTACACACATTGAAGCCATGTTGTCGTCATACAGCGCGTAGATGGCATCTCTGGCTCGATCCGTCAACGCTTCCGCGGCGGCTATCTGCAGTGATCTGTCGTGTCAGACGTAGGGTACGAGTAGCATCCCAGTAGACGTCGTCGCGATATACGATGGACACGTACACGACGCCCGAAGGAAGGTCGATCGACCGAGGAAGACCCGGCGCCAGATCTGCCGCGGGTGCCTGCTATGAGAAGGACGTTGTAGGATTCGCGACTTACAGAGATCGCGGCTCGAATCTTGAAGGTCACCATGGTGTGGTGGTTTGGATAACGCTCAAGGCGGGCTGGACGGTGATGGTCGTATCGAAGAATGGTACAGTCGCCGTCAATCGACACTAAATCTCAACGCGGTGTCAATAGTCCGAGAAGCTGTAATCTCCTAGTCTTTAGGGTCTCTCAACAAGCAACACAAGTCAGGAGCATCTTCAAAAGATCGAATGGAGACGGAACGTGGCGCTTGCTTGTACACTGACCTGCCTGACCTTGTACTCCCATGCATGGCCTTTTGACGCTGCGGTGGTGCGACTCGGATATAGCCCAGTGGGATCTGCAAAACGAGTGGATTCCATCTCCGGCCCGGAAACGTTTAGCCGTGAGATAGAGCACGGAAACATGGGACTCGCTGGACCCGGGGGGAGAGGGGAGTCGTCCATCTGTTTGTCACTTTCATCCCAAGTCACTACAGTCAGGACCCACAGCGCAAGAACACTCCCTCACACAAGGATGGACCACTTTGGGTCGAGCTCGTCCAAACCCATCTCGGGACCTGTCAAGCCGATCCCTCCTATTTCAATGACCGAGACTTCCACCTCGCCTCATTCCGTCTCCCCAGCCACTCTGCCCGGTCCGTCCCCCAAGCCCAAGATCATCACCGGCAGACCGGCAAACGCTTGCTCCAGATGCAAGTCGAGGAAGATAAAAGTGAGCAGCCTCGCTTGCGTTTCTCGCCGGACCTACCAGCTAACCCTCGCAGTGCAGCTATGACAGACCGTCTTGTGCCGGGTGTATCAAGGCCAAAGTCGAATGCGACTATCCTTCGAGCGACAAGTCAATCTGGGAGTAAGTGTGCCTCGTTTCATCCCTCTCCTCTTGCAGTACCCCCCACTCAAGTCAGCTACGCCCGCAGCCTTGAATTCCGGCTCAAAGTCCTCGAAGAGACGCTCGCCGCAGAAGACGGTCGGCCGACGAAACGCCCACGGACCAGCTTCTCGACGCACGACACGCCCAGACCGAGTATCGTGGAGCTCTCAGAGTACCAGAAGAACCCGCACGCAGCGGCCGAAACGACCAGACGGTTCGAACGGGCAGACAACCTCCGGCTCGGACCACCCTCTGCCTCGCAAGCGCTCGATCGACTGCCATCCGCCGTCGACCTCGCTGGTCTGCGGGTCGATAACACGGAAGCGCCCGAAACGTTCATAGACACAGAGGCTGTCGAGTTTGACATTGCCTCGTTCCCATCCCGCTCCCAGGCAGAGATCGTGTTGGACCATTACTTTGACTACGTCCATCCGCCTTACCCCATCCTGCATGAGCCGACGTTCCGAGCGGCCATCATGGCGCTGTACCAGTCCTCTGGTGCTCCTTCTGCCCAAACGGTGTATGCGTTCTACGGTGCGTCGAGTTCGGTCCCCTGGTCTATCGCTTTCACGCTCACGCCAGTCATCCTTGCCATCTATGCGATCAACCGGGAGCGACACAGTGCCACGCCTGCGGATCTCCGCAGGGAAGCGAGGGGTCAGCTGCTTCCTCCCTTGACAGCATTCGACAGCTGACAAACAGAATACTGGGACATGTCGATGGCCTATTCCCAGGCCGCGTGGACGGGCAGTCCGCTGGGTAGACTGCAAGGCATACTATTGCGCTTACAATACGTCCTCCGAGATCCAGATGCCGGGGGTAGGTTGCTCTCGTCCATCGTGACTCTTTCTGGAACATTGCTAAACCCGCAGATGTATGGGATTTGACCGGACGAGCGGTCCGAGTGGCCATTGATCTGGGACTGCATCTCGATCCCGAGATCTCTGTCAGAAGCGGTTTATCTCCGATAGAGACGGACCTGAGACGGCGGTTGTTCTGGGCGTAAGTGTTGTACGCATATTTGTGCCCTCGCGTGTATTCATCGCCTAGGACATACTGCTGTGACCGCAAAATTTCGGTCGCTCTCGGTCGCCCATGTGGATTCCACACAGATTGGATCAGTACCCATGTGAGCGAGCGCCGTTATGCCTGATCAAAGACAGACATTTACTCACCCCAGTTCCCCTCACTCACGAGCGACAGCTTGATCACCAACCAGAGCTCGTTCGAAGGTCCCGTCGATCATCGCAAGCAAGCCGGGATCCACCATGCCAGACTTCGAATCCTCCAGTCAGAGATCCACGAGCGGCTCTCCGCCGTCACGGCATCGCGGTCCTCACCGCCACCGTTGGAATGGTTCCAGGACGTCCACCGACGATTGACAGAATGGCGGACGAGCTACCAACCGATCCCTGGGGAGTATATGAATGACGATTGGATCGATCTCCACTACAACCTCCTCTTATCCCTCTTATACCGACCTAGCCCTGGGAACCCTCGACCCGACCGCGAGTTTTTGACCAACGCGGTGAGAGCGGCCGGATCGATTATTCGGATCTACAGGACGTCGTGGAAACGACGAGCATTGAATTTCATCTGGCTGGCCATGCACCACGTCTTCATGGCCGGCGTGACGTATCTGAACTCGATCTGGAACGCCAACCTTCAGAACTGGTCCATCGTCCCATCGTACGTGGACGCCGTGATGGATATTCAGATCTGCTCTCAACTGCTCGAGGCTATGACCGGTGAGTTGGGGGTTTGTTCGACCTTCAGAAATGGCTGACGAGGTAAGCGCAGGAAAGAGGGACGGAACGCATGCGAGATGCGTTTGAAACAGTCTCGGCGGCCATTATACGTCGTCTGTCTGCTCAAGCCAATCATACTGCCCCTCCGAACACACATGACTCGCTCTCCCTCGAATTGCGGTCTGGACACGATGGCTCGAGTAGGTCGACCGGGCAGGCTGGTCACCGTGGTTTCTCCGACGAATCGAGGTCTGTCCCGCCGTGGATACCGGGTGGAGCAGGATCGGGAGGGCACAGTCACACGTCGAACGGCTTGGACGATCACTTTGGTGCATCGAGCGGGACCGGCGGCGTGGAGATCAATCAGAACCTTTTAGACACGCTCGAGAGCTTCTTCTCAAACCCTTTCACCGACCTCAACGTGTTTTCCAGCAACGACTTTACGCTAGATGAGGTTTTTGGGAGTAACAACCAGGCGGGTCCCATGTAACTCTGCGTGGTGTTTTCGGTCCATGCATATGTCGTTCATCATGTCGTTCAAACTGGCTACGATGTGCAATTGTGCGGCAGAAGGTGTGCGGGGCGCGTGTCGATGATCGAGCCTGCGCTGGACCTGTCATGGTGGCGAGCCGGTCTGATTTCTCACTTAGCACGCGTGCAGTGAGCATCAAAGGACTGACGAGGGGGAGGGATCGCACGAGGGTACAGAAAGGATCCACAAAGTATGGTCGTTTCGCAGCTTGTCTCATGTGCCAATCTCTCTGTGTGGTTATCGGAGGACAAAGGTCAGAGTTTGAGGCGATTGGGGTGAGACTCGTCCCCGGGAGGCTGTGTCTAGCAGATCATCGGGATTGTCACCTGTAAATCCCCTCTGGACCCCGGTATCGACAACATTTGCACCGAGTACAGTCGTAAGAAGACCAGTCGCACCAGGAATCCTCCCATCCACCCAGCTGATCGCACAAACACGCTTTTCCGGCTCATGAGACACCACTACACCACCCTTATCGCCCTGCTCCTCGGCGCAACGAGCGCATCCCTTCTTCGGCGCAAGAACCTCCCTGGGGAAACGGGGGAACGACTCATGTTCGACCCGAGCGGGTCTTTCAAGGTCGTCTCTTTCTCGGACATGCATTTCGGGGAGAATGACGGTGAGAGAAGAATCATGAGGTTTGGTGGCAATCGCTCATGCGTGTAGGAGCCGAACCGCCTGCGCCGTGGGGAGCAGAACATGTATGTCTGTTATGCGTGGCGTGGTTTGAGGCAAGGTGTGTTGATGGGTAGGACGCGGCGACGCAGCGGGTTCATGCTGCTATACTCGATAGAGAGAGACCGAGCTTTGTGTGAGTCTTCCTGTCTCACCGGTGTGTTGAGGAGGGGGGAGGGGAGAGTAGGGAGGCAAGGAAGCAGGCGCGGTGGGCGAGAGGGACCGTCGGTGAAAAAGCCCGCGGAGAGGCTCACTCGCAGAGTGTTCAACGGCGATCTATTGACCGGTGGGTAGAACTTTCCGACTCATGCACATACTGCATACTGAGCCCAGGCGAGAACATCAAACTAGGGCAGCTCGGCTTGTTCCTCGAACAATGTTATGGACCAACAGTGAGCCGTGGTCTCCCGTTTGCAAGCACATATGGCAATGTGAGTGGATGTTCCGCCAGTAACGCCATGCAGAACTGACAAGACAGCATGACAATGCGGTAGGTCTCTCCCCCCTCTCCCCCTCTTGGCACTCTTGATCCACCCTCATCGATTCAGGTGAATGTCAACCACGAAATGGTCCTCCAGTACGAGCGATCGGCACATGGGGATCTCTCGCATACCCGGTCAGACGTGGGTCCCGCGCCCTTTGGACATGTGAATTATTGTGAGGTCAACTCTTTCGGTCGGACCCAAGTTCGTGTCATACCGACCACCAGGGCTCCCTGTCTACGCCAACCAGAGCGCTACGAGCCCCGACCTCGTCATGTGGTTTCTGGACTCTCGGGGTGTCCCGCCGTCTATGGGTGGACCTGACGCGGGGAAGAGTGAGCTTTGCGGGTATACCCCTCGCCGTACTTATCGTAGACTGGGTCGACGAAAACATTGTACCGCCCTGGATCAAGGCTCAAGCAGGGGCGATGAAAGCGAAAGCGAGTGGATCGAGTCCTGCGCAAATACATCACGCTGATGTGACAGTGGGGCGCAGTTCCCCCCTCGATCTTCTTCGTGCACATCCCTGTGAGTGTGGTGTGGTATGCTTGTTCTCGCCCAAAATACCTCGTTGACGCATGCAGTTCTCAGCCACGAGATCGCTCGTGCCGTGGTACGTCGCTGCCGTCGCTCCCGTCGCTCACGGTCTCCCTTTCTTAATCGTATTGACATCAGGAACGCCAATGGCAACAATCCCCCACTGTGGTTCGACGTCCAAGGGCATGCGGGAGAAGACTTGCCGAGTGAGTCGGTTGACGTGGGTCGGTAATATCTCAACTCATTTCGTCGCAGCGCTGGACGCTATTGCCTCGTTGGGAAAGACCGTCCTGGGCGTGATCACGGGCCACGTGCACGGCCAGTCGTGGTGCGCGAGAGGGCCGCCTTCCAAGGGCATTGCCATGTGGTGAGTCCACCGCTATCTGAAGCCGTTCATCGCTCACGGCCAGCTTTGACGGCCACTCGGGATAGTTAGTCTCTTTGGCTCATTTCGCCGCTCGAACCAACATCTCACGTTCAGTGGGGGGTACGTCACTCCCAGCAGCGCAGTACGGAACGGCCGCGTGCTCGTGTTCAACCTCGCCGGTCTTCGCGGTGACTCGCCGAAGGTCGATACGTACAACGCTTGTAAGCTTCGAGGTTGGTACGGAACGCTGACAATAGTCGAAGATGGGTCAGAGCGCGACCGAGTGCAACTAGGACCGTCATTCATGCCGTGAGTGATTGGCACTGTGGGGGAAAGGTCATCAGAGCACAGGGACATATCGATGCATTATGCAGACGCCCAGATCCCGATCGGACAGGGTTTCCACTCGGGTCCCGACCTCGTCCATCCAGTGGGAAGATTGTCCGTACCCGACGTAGGCTTGAAGCCGCTCGTATATTGAGCAACGGATGATCGCTAGGAAGCGTCAGCCATGCACTCTCATATTGTAATACATTCCTACTCACCTGCCCTTGCTCGATCATGCGCAACCGCCGTTCCATCTCAGCCACCTTGGCCTCCGGATCGTCCTGCTTGGTCCCCTCCTCAAACCCGACCAGCTCGTCCTCTGAGACCTCCTCCTCTGGCAACAAGTCGTTCAAAGCCGTCGAGTCGCTCAATCGCGCGTCGATCAGCGCGAGACAACGATGCAGTCGGCGGACCCTTTGGCGTCAGCTTCTCATGGATGTAATGGGTGAAAGTTTGGATGAACTCACGAGGGATCCCCGCGGAGTAAGGCGCCGAGTAAACGGCGGGTGTGGGTTGCTTTATCGTCGTCTGCCAGACACATCTTGCCGTCTTGCGCCCAGAGCCACAAGAGCCATGTGGCCAGACACCACCTCGCTGACTCTTCCTCTCGTTTCGCCAGCTCGGGGTCGAGTTGGGCCGACTGGGGTACATGGCTCAGCGCTACGGTAGGGTCGAGAAGCAGGCGCATGATATGTTCTGCCAATAGACTCGGGAATGCGGGGTGCTCAGTCGCGAGATGCTCAAGCAATGGGGTCCAGACTTGCAGAGAGGTGACGGGAGGGGTGGTGGTTTTGACTCCTGGCCGTTTTCTATCGTCAGCTCAAGAGGCCTTCGGCAAGCGCATTGGATATCGTGCGCAAAGCTCACCTGCGGGCGAGGGGGATCAACCCGTCGACTGTGCACAGCGCGGCGATCACGTCTTCCGGGTCGACCACCTCGATATCCCTCTTGACCTTGCGTATCTCCCTGCCTGTCTCATTCTCCTCTCCAGCCACCTTGTCCCTCACGCGCGTCTTCATCGCCTTTTTCCACCGCCTGATCAAACCTTCTGATCGGCGTGTCGAGGGTCCAACGATCCCGTTGGCGGCCATGTCCGAGCTGGACGCTAGTAATGGTAGAAAGGCGTAATGGTGGAGATAGTCGACGGCCATGTTGACCGAGCTCAATAGCAAGGGCAGAGGGGGAAGATCGTCGTGGGTCGCACGGTGACGGATGGCGATGAGGATCGGGGGGATGCCAATCGTGGCTGCGAGGTGGGAAATGGGACGGGCGTACGCTCCGACTTGGAGTGGGTCGACCATCCCGTTGACGAAACGGACAATGGCCATTGCGCAGGTCATGCGTGTGGTCATTGCCTCTCCTGCGCTGGTCGGCGGGGGCAGGAGGGACGCGTTGATCAAACCATGGAGCAGAGGGAGGAAAGCGGGGCAAGAAGGGGAGGAGAGGTAGACGTTGATCTGAATCGTCAGAGGGGGATGGTCGTGGTGTTGCGAGAGACATCGACCGAGGCTCACCCTACAAAGCCCTCGTTGCCTGGAAGCGAGGTCAGAGGCCGGGGAGAAGAGGTAGTCGTATAGTTCCTCTAGCTGCGACCTGGACGCCCATGGGACCCTTCTCGGCGCTTTCATGGTTGGTGCAAGTGCTCGTAGACCTGGTGGAGGGTGGTGATGAATGAATCGACGAGATGTGTCTATGAGCCCCCGAGATAATTTTGTAACCAAGAGAGGCGGCAAAACCGCCCACCAGAGATTAGACCGAGATGATTTCGGTTCCTTGCTCTGAGCGGTTACTGGATGGGTCATCTCTGATTGATCCGACTCGACACCACCTACAGGTACACCTCCCATGCATACCTCTCTTCACTGCAACCCATTCCAGCGATATACACACACTCACACTCACAATGACTCACGTGAACAGCTACACCCCGCCCAACCCCGTATCCCCAGAGGACAACCGCAACACCCCGGCCGAACAGTACGACCACCATTTCGTCTTCCCCGTCAAGACCCTCCGGTCGGATAGAGTCGAGCTGAGGCCGTTTGTGGTGAGTTTAGCGTCGTACCACAAGCAATCATCTTCAACTGACTCTCCCTCAGCCCTCTCTTCATGCGCAGCTCCTGGCCGATGGTCTGATGGCCAACCCAATCATGCTGGAATGGCTCCCTCTCAACGTGAGCAGCGTGGACGATATTCTCGTCTGGGCCGAGAAGAGCCGTCGCGACCCTGTGAGCAAGCGTCTCTCGTCTCTCGTGCGGGACGTCGTGGCTCACCCACAGTCCTTCCTCTATCACGCAATCTACACCGCTCCGCCCGGGCCCAATGCCGACCAGACCCCCAGAGACCAATACGTCTTTGCCGGTGGTATCGGGATCACCAACTCTTCGGCAGCCGACAGCCAAGCGGAGATTGGCTGGATCATGATCCTCCCAGAGTTCCAGGTACGCCGCGCTCTCTATCTCTATATGACTCATATACAAACCGCTCTCCGCTGACAACAGCGAACCCATGTGCTCAGCCACGCCGCGGGGCTGGTCATGCATCGGATACTCGATGATAAGGCGGACGGCGGGCTGGGATTGCGCCGATGTCAGTGGTTCACCAACTCGAAACACGTCAAGTCGCAAGCCGCGGCGCACAGGCTGGGTTTCACCCATGAAGGTATCCTGCGTGCGCATCGGGTGCTGTTGCCCGGGAAGACCGGGGCGAGGGGTGAGTCACTTGTCATCAATCGCAATGATCGAGCGAGCTGATCTTGCCAGCCGGCAGGAAGGGGGAGGATGAAGAGTGCGCCTCGAGGGATACTTGGGTGGCTTCGGTGTACTGGGAGGAATGGCAGGATGGCGTGCGGGAGCACGTCGACAAGCTGATGGCGAGGAAGGAATGATCGTTGGGGGGAGATAGATCAACGACAGAGTAAAGGATGACCTGGAGGTAGGGATGAAAAACAATGCATCGTGGCTCACTCTGCTGCAACCCTGTACACACTCTGTACATGCCACCACAAGGCCCATAACGACACAAGCGTTTGCATACAACTCTGCTGACACGGTACCCAAATTGCCAAAGGCGATAGCTCGCTCACGCCTCCAGTGCGACCCGTTCTGGTTTCACGGCAGCCTGTTTTGCTCCTGCATATCAGTCGTGAACGAAAAGGCGAGTCGTCCCACATACCCTGCTCTGGCACCCGTTCGATAGGTTCTTGCGTCGGCACTTCCGGGAGGTCCACCCGGTCTTCCACTCCCGTCTCGGTCTGCGGCACAGAAGGCTGGGGTCAGGAGGGTTCTTGTCCCATGGGATTATCAGACGCACCAGCGCTTCCCGCTGCAACGCCTCCAGCTCGGCCTGTACAGCCTCCTCTTCCTCTGTGCTCATCTTGCTCATCAACGCCTCGTCGATCTCCTGGTGATTAGGGTGAAACTACCAGCAGTCACAGGAGATGCGCCCACTGACCCGTTGATACTCTATCCCTTCTCTCGTCTCGTCCATCAGCCGATCCACCTTATCCAGCGAGACCTCCTTGTGCAGCTGCTTGAGCACCTCGTTACCCATCGACAACCCGTGCATGACAGTCGCCTGGATCTGGGTGAACTCGATCGAGCTGACCTGTACGCCGTGTCAGCGAGGGGTCGGGCAAGGGGCCCAAAACACGTACGAGCTCTTGCAGCGTTTGTAGCTGCGCATCCGTCTTGGACAGTAATGACTCTTGGTACTTTCTCTGCCGCAACGCCGTCAACGCTCGTCGCTGCGTCAGTTAGCAAGGTGAATGCTCAACACTAGCGCCCAAAACAACCGGCCCACCTTGTTGCCGTCTTTCAGCGCTTGACGGGCAATCTCCTGCTCCTTGTCAAGGACGACTTGTATCTGCTCCTGAGCCTGTAGACTGGCTCACACCAGACAAACACCCCTCACCCGTTTCTGATACTGCTTCATCTTGTCTCGCTGCAGTTTGAGGCTGAGCAGTGAGTACCCCTGACCACACCAATATCACACCCACGTACTCGAGGACCGCTCTGTCGTGGGCCGTGATCTTTGGCCCTGGTTGGGCCAAGCCGACTTTGACCAGGGTATCCGACCATATCCCCATGTTCTTGCGATTGTTGCGAGCTGCCCTATTGTTCACAAAGTCAACTTGTACCGCAGAGCGCCACTCTCAACAAGCACCAGGTGGTAGATACTTGCTCGTCGTACTCGACCACCTACTTCGTTGTCGTCATTCCCTGCTTCTCATCTCGGTCATCGCCGCTATCCCTTCTCTATCGGCAACACACACCTCTACCCTTGACCGTGACCCCTTATAGTCACCTCTGATCAGGCAATACATCTCCGAACCAAAGCGCATCCCTTGGACACTTCCCGGCCGGACCTCGCAAACGGTCTCAGGATCGATGTTCAACCTCAGCGACAGGCTCAAAGCCGCGGTCAACCAAATTGAAGCGACCGGGACGTCGTTGTCTCAACGCGCCGTGGGTCAGAACCAGCATCATTCCCAAGCTCCCGCCAACACCTCGCAAGGTTCCTCGTCCCGACCCCAGACCCCCGTCGCATCGCGTCCTTCGCCATCACCTATATCCACGGACGCTGCTGCCGACAAGGCCGAGGGGTCCGGGACACATGCTGCGGTGTCTCCCCCGAAGAGTGCAGCAGGGTATGCGTCCACGACGACTGCGCTGGCCGAGGGCGCATTGAGCGGGCTTCGGAAATCATTCCACTTTAGCCGACAGTCCTTGGACGGAGTGAGGCCAGGTGCAGCAAGTGGACCGAGCTCTCCGAAAGCCTCGTTGTCTTCCTCGACGTCCAACATCAAAGAGCAAGAGCTCAAGGATATCCCCACTTCGCCCAAGGCGCAATCCCGGCCGGCCTCGCCATCGAGGTTCCTCGATACGTCTTTCCAGCTCGGCTCGGGTCCTTCTTCCTCTGGCGCGTCGCCTCGAGCCAAGTCCCCACAACCTTCGAGCTCGCACCTGCGAACGGCATTGAAGGTGACATTACCGCCTGACCCGGACGATCCGGCCACTTTCCCCCTCCCACCTTCCCCGGTAGTCCCCACATCTCCTCCTCCGCCATCTCTCTCCGCGTCGACGACCATGTTCGGAGATCCTCTTGGTGCCTCGCCTTTGCTACCTCCAGTGGAGGACGTCGCCGTGCCTACTCTGGGCGTGGAAGAGCCAACGCCGGTGGAGGAGAAGGAGCTAGAAGATGTGACCGGCGAAGGAGCAGGCGCAAATGGCGATGCGCAAGCACCTAGGGTGTCGTCAGATAGCTCTGGGAAACCCGAGGATGGTCAATCGGTATTGGTGGAGAAAAATGTGGATGGAAGTTCCAAGGACAAAACGACAGACGAACCTTCCTCTGCAGAGCTGGAAAAGGCAGAGAAGCGATATCAAGGTGAGCTCGATACCATATGGAGAGATTTGTCCATGCACGCCTGCTCACGTCAGATCTTTCGAACCGATTCACGACGCTCCTGACGCAGAAGCACAACGCGGATAAAGTGCTGAAGGAGCTCACCCCACTCGAAGGCGGCATCGCCGATTCCGAAGCGCTCGAGGGATGGGTGAGGATGATGAACGGCAAAGTGGAGATGATCACCGAGGAGATGAAACGGCTGCAAGGGAAGATTTCGCGTGAGTATCTCGTTGCAAACTCTCGGTAGACGCTTATGGGCAGTGCAAGAGTCACGTATAGAGGAACTGCGCGATACCCACCGCTTGGAGGGTTCTTCACAAACCGAACTCATCACCAAGCTTCGTTCGCAACTGTCAACAGCGGAGTCCACCCTGGCTCAGAAGGCTACAGAGCTCATGTCGCTTTCGAAGATGAAGGAGGAGCTGGCCAAGGCTCAGACTGCGGCCAAGGAAGAAGAGGAGAAACGAACCAAAGCAATCTCCCTGTTGAAGACGGTGCGGCTGAAATTGGTGAAACTGGAGAAGGAGAAGGAGGAGATTGAGAGGGATCGGGCCGAGGAGAGAGCCGAGAGGAGCAGTGCGAAGGACGAGGTTGAGCGGGTCAAGGCGGAGAAGGAGAGGGAGGTGAATCAGCTGAGAAAAGGCTTCGAGCGGGAGCTGGCGGGTGCTAAAGAGAGGTTTGAGAAGGAGATGCAGACGAAAAAGGCGGCTTGGGAGCTGGAGATGATCACGACAAAGGTGCGTCGCGGCGCGACTGGTGGGGAGAGCGCCAGTGACTGACATGTAGGCTGCGCACGCTAAGGAGATTTCGGCCAAATCTACCAAAGTCGTCGGACTCGAGGCGATTGTCAAAGAGCTCAATGTCACGACGGGGAAACAGTTTGAAGACTTGCAAGCCAAGCAGGCCGAGGTCGAATCGAACAGAAGCGAGCTGGAATCACTCCGGAACAGGACGAAAGAGCTCGAGTTTCAACTCCGCGAGGCGCACGAACGGGCCGCGGCGTTTGAAGACTCGCCACGCGCAGGTCGATCGTACATGGGTGGGCTCGCTTCGCGAAACGTCTCGCCATCCCCCGCTAGAGGCACTTCCTCTCCGATCGAAGTGCAACGACTGCTCGCCGACGCAGAGGCCAAGGCCGAGGCGAAGATCTCTGATCTGCGGAATAAGGTCCACGCGCTCGAAATGGAGCGCAACGAGGCGGAGGAGGAGTGGGCGGCGAAACTCAGCGAGAGAGTGCGGGAACTGGAGAAGCTCCGGAGAGTGATTACGGAGAAAGAAGGCGAGTATGCGGAAAGTCTGCGCAGCAGGCAGGAGAAGGAGAGGGTGATCGAGGAAGCGGAAGCGGCCAAGCGGGCGGTCGAGAAGGAGATGAAGGCGTTGAGGGCTGAAGTCGAAGAGGCAAAGGCGAATGTGACGGTGGCCGCAGAGGCCGAGGTATGTGACTGTCTCTCTGTCTGTATGGGTCGACTTGCTCACGACGAAAGCGCGCGGCAAAGGACGAGCTGGCGGGGTTGCAGGTGCAAATATCGACGCTGTCTGGTCAGCTGGACGAGGCCAAGACGCACGCGACGACGTTGAAGAACAACAATAAGACTCTGAGGGAGGAGCTGCGAAAAGTCCAGTCGAGCGTGCAGCTCATGGAGCGGAGTCGGAACCCTGGGGTCGGGTATTGGTCCTCGAGTAATAACAATGCGCACAATGCCCCGAAATCGTCGATGACTCCTCCTGAGCCCATCACCCCAGCGAAAGAGAGGCCGAGCATGGAGAGCGCTCGGACGGGACAGAGTCAAGCGCCATCGGGCACGAGCACGCCGAGCGCCACGGTGGTCAGTGACGCGCGAGACAAGGCCGAGGAGGAGGTCAACTTGGAGGTGAGTATGGGATTGCGCCGTGCGAGTGTGGGCAGCGGGGCTGATGGACAGTACCTCCGGAATGTCATTTTACAGTTTCTGGAACACAAGGAGATGCGGCCGAACCTCGTGCGAGTGCTTTCGGTCATCTTGCGGTTCACGCCGCAAGAGCTGCGTCGGCTCAACGCCAAAGTCCTCGCGTGAGAGTGCGCGTGAGGTCGGGGGTTTTATCGCCGTGCTGGAGTGGTTTGAGATCACAGTATACGCTACGCTAGTATCGACTTTGTTTTTGTATAAAGCACTTTATGCATCTGCACCTCCATTGTCACTATACTATGTCATCACAGAGCGTCGCTTTGAAGGATAGTGTCAAATGCCCCAGCGGAGAGCGAGGCTGCTGCAGACCACGCTGAGACTGCTGCAGGCCATGATCACCGCGCTCCAGACTGGGGAGAGTCTGATCCCGCCGGCAGGGTAGAAGAGGCCCGCGGCAAAAGGGAGACAGACAATGTTGAACACGCAAGCCCAGGCGAGGTTGAGTTTCTGCCTCTGGGTGATCTTGCGCGAGAGGCGGAGTAGAGTCGGCAGGGCAGCGAGCGAGGAGGACAAGAGGACAAAGTCTGAGCCTGCGAGGGTGGCCTGTGACCCGTGGCCCATGGCGACGGAGACGTCGGCCGCAGCGAGGGCTACCGAGTCGTTGAGCCCGTCCCCGACGAATATGACACGGCGGGGGTGAACGGCCTTGGTGCGTACACGAGGCAATGGGAGATGAGAGAGCCAGGTCGACAATCGGGAAGAAGGAGGGGGAGGAAAGGGAGAGCCGGCCGATTGGAGGGATCGAACGATATCAGCCTTGCCTTGGGGGCTCACGTCCGCGATGACGTCCTCGGGCGAGATGCCAATTGTCTTGCCGACCGCGATGGCGGTTGCCCTGTTGTCTCCCGATAGCATCTTCACCTGCATCCCCATCCCCCGGAGAGCAGCAAGGGCGGGGGATGTGGACTCGCGAGGCGGGTCGGACAGGCCGTACGCCGCGACCATCCTGAAGGGGTTGGTGGGGTGAAGCGATAGATGCGAGGGGCGGATCGCAACGAGGACAACGGACTTAGCGTCCTCGGACCAAGCGTTGATGACTTGCTCTTGCTGTGGGTCGAGCACAACACCATGGTCAGATAACAACGCCGCGTTGCCGATCAAGATATTGGTCGACTCGCCGTCAATCTCCACCGTCGAGACCACACCGCGGCCCGCGACTTCCTCTGTCGACTTGACCTCGACCGTGCCGTGCGACGAAGCGGATAGTTTTTGGTCCAATTCCGCAACGATACCCTGGGCGAGCGGGTGGGTTGAACCGCGTTCGACTTCGCGGACCATCGCGTCCATATGCACTGGCGAGAGAGCCGACCCCGTGTCGCCGCCGCCAGAGCCAGAGGGTACTGGCCAATGACGTTGGTCTGTGACGGTCGACTTGCCAATGGTCAAAGTACCCGTCTTGTCAAGTACCACGATGCTAATCTGCGTGGCACCAAGGAACGCCTCGCCGCCTGTCGTGGCCAACACGCCGGCTTTCGCGACCAGTCCCGTCCCTACAGCGTTGGCGCAGGGTACAGCCAGCCCAATCCCACAAGGACAGGCTACGACCAGCGTCGCTATCGCAAACTCAATGGCGAAAAAGTACTCGCCACCGCCTTTTCCATCCCCGTGGCCCGTCAATACGTTCGCCCCGGCGAGCGAGAGCCAAATGACCAGGATCACAATCGCGAGGTACACGATAGTCGGGACAAACACGCCCGTGAGCGTCTCGGCCAGCTTCTCGATCGGCGCTTTATGCCCGCTCGCCTCCGACACGGCGCGCATGATCTTCTCCAGCATCGTCTCGCCAGCGGTCGTCGTGATCCGAATGGTGATGGCGCCGGAGAGGTTGGTCGTGCCTGTGAAGACCTCGTCGCCGGGACCTTTCTTGATCGGTCTGGATTCTCCGGTCAGAGAGCTTTCGTCGAACGCCGTGTGGCCAGATACAACCACTCCATCCGTAGGCGGTAGCGAACCAGGGGGGATCAAGATCACGTCGCCCTTTTCTAAATGTTCCACAGGGACGTTACGTGTGCTTTGTTTTCCGATAACCGGTTGGGCATCGCCCTCATTATGCTTCTCGATCGAAGTAGTTGCCTTGAGCGAGTCGTCCGGGGATGAAGATGCGACGAGCGTCAATTCCGGCTCATCCACCGTATCATCCACCAACAGTGCCGTCTCGGGTCGCAGTTGTCCAAGAAGCGAGACGGCGTCGGTCGTCCGAGACTTCGCGTACGCCTCCAAGACTCGCCCGAGCAGGATGAACATGATGAGGAACACGCAGCTGTCAAAGTAGGAACCGACGCTCTCCATCGACGGCGACGAGGTGACGTCGATGATCAGCATGGCGAGCGAGGCAAAGTACGACACGGTCGTCGAGAGAACGACGAGCAGGTCTGAGGTTAGTATATGTATACCGGCTCGAGAGGACGGAGCGAGACTCACCCATACTACCAAAGTTGAAGAACGCTCGCCAGGTCAACCGCCGCGGAGCTGGAGCTTTCGCTCGAGTGCCGGAACGGGAACCAGGGAGAAGACGCCGGAGATGCGGTTTCATGCTCGCAAAGGCTCTTGCGTAGAACAGTCTGATTGGTCAGCTCACAAACAAAGTAAGGAGAAGGCGAACGACGTACCGACCAACGCCGAATTGCACGACTGTGGCAATGGGCCACAGTACGATCGTTCCGAGATTTGCCGCGCCCCAGACCTTTCTCATCCACAGCATGCGAAAGCCGTCCATCGAGGGCAGAAGGGCCATTCCGACAATACCGCTGTCTGTCAGCAAGCATCACGCATATAAGGCAACGAGATACTCACATGATAAAGGTCGGGATGGTGAAGATAAAGGCCACGATCCAGTGCGCCAAAAGTACTCTCATCTCTCTTTTCTGTATCTCCTTGCTGCGGTCGCTCAACGATGTCTCCTTGACGACCGCAGCTTCGAATTCCGGACTGACCCCGGAGATGCCGCGCAGTAGATCGCGGATGGTGTACGGCTCGCGAGGGGTATATGTGATCTCTGTGACATGGTTGTTGATGTGGAATGGCGTCGATTTGACTTCCAGTGTGCCAAGGTAAGCGTTGAGCTTGACTATGCAGTGATTGCAATAAATGCCGTGGACGACGATCTTGACCTTTCGTTCAGTGGTCGGCGGCGAGGTCGTAATAGGTTGCGACGCGACGATGGTCCCGCCGTACCCAGAGTCTTCGATGAGTTCTGCAATCTGCTCCGCTGTGACCGCCGAGGAATGGACGACTGTGCCCTTGTTGCCCAAAACGTCGATCGTGACTTGATCAACGCCTGTGACATTCCGAAGAGCTTTGTCCACGGTCGAGGAGCAAGACGAGCAGGTCATGCCTTCGATCGAGATGATCGTTTTGTATTTCTGCCCGGTCACGTCTGCAGTCCGAGGCCCAGTCTCCTGGGCCGACGACATGATTTCGGCTTCAAAGCCCGTGTCTTCGATCACCTCCTTGATCGCCTCTGCCGTGACGGACGAATCATGCCGCACAATCCCAGAGGAAGCGAGGAGGTTGATGTCGACGTCGATGATACCCTCTTGGGACTTGAGAGCGCTCGAGACCGATTGAGTGCAGGAAGCACAAGTCATCCCCCCGATCGAAAAGACCGTTTTGGTAATGCCGCCTTCGTCCTGTGGCACCGTCTCCACCTCTGCAGCGCTCACAGCCTCAGGCTCAACATCATGCGATCGACCTTCTCGACACGCCTCGCAGTTCTCCCAATGAATTCGTCGCCGGACCTCCTCCCGTCTCTTCTCTCGCTCCTCTTGTTTAGCCGCCGCGTTCCACCCGAGAGAATGGAACCATTGGCCGATCCGGCCGCTGGGAGAGCTAGAGGTCGATAGCGATAGTTGTTCGGCTGAAGGGTTCTCGACGACGAACCCGCCTTCTCGCTGCAGAATCTCCGTGACCTCCTTTGCCAACCCCCTCTCGCCACTTTTCAAGCTGCCCGACGGCGCCGCGCTGTTGGGGGTGAATGTGACGGTGTGCAAGAGGAGCGAGACGTTGAGGTTGGAGATGGAGCGCAGTGGCGAGAGGAGCTGAGTGATGCTTTCGACGCACGATGGGCAGTGCATGTTGGGGATGAGGAGGGTGATGGTGGGTAGACTGGTTGGTAATGACATGGTGGTGGATGATAGTCCTCCTGCGTTTCTGGTTTTCTGGGTAACGATATGCGGAAAGAACAAGTGAGTTGGAGTCAAGAGTCAGCTGAGAAAGCGAGATGAGGTGTAGATCCAGTCAGACGACACTTTATTACCATCCCTTCGAGATGGATCCCATGAGAGCACAAGAACCAGCTCGAGTCTTTTGGACGAATGAGAGGCAACTCCGCAAAAGTCTCGCATCCAAGTCATCTCGGCGATCGCCGTTGACCCTCCCCCCCTTCCTCTGGACACGTTACGTAAGTCATGACACGAGGAGGGGATTGGTGACCCTGACGTGAACCGGAAACGGCAGGGTTAAAGTGTTTGGAGGGTGTCATGGTGGCCCTGAAAAAAAAAAAGGCAGACACGCTCGCCACGCTCTCTTGCCCTGTTCGTGCGTTTTATCCACCACCACTCGACCTCAGCAGGCGCGTATAGCCTCGGGGGCGCTGTTCAGAGGCTTTGGGCTTTTGGACTATAGGAGGAGTTTGTGCCGCATGCAACGTATAGTTTCGACTTGCAGCCTGCTGGGGCGGGCCACCATGGTTCCGTACCTCAATTGAAGCTTCGCTGCTTGGGCAAAGGTTAGATTCAAAATAGTCTTGTACAGATGTGGAGGGGGAGAAGGGGGTGTGGGGCGGGGGGGAACGATGCCCAAAGCAGCGATACCGAAACCAAAAACCCCCTTTGACGCGTTGTCTCAAATCTCAACACCGGCCGATCAGAGGGGGGAAAGAGCAGGGAAGAAGGGGGGGTTGACGATGCCGATTGCGATATGACCCTTCCAACGGGTCATTCATCCATCGCGTTTTAGCCCTATTCGACGCGTTTCGTCCTCGTCCAGCGAGAGAGCCGGACAGAGACGACTCGTCCAGGCACCGAGGTTTCTTGTTCTTTTTAGAAGTGCCAAGAGGGAAGCTAAGGGTGAGCCTGTTGGTGCAGAGGGTCGTCGCATTAGGCTCAAATCCCCCCCGCCCCTGAAAACAGACTCTACCGCCAGCCGGGCCACCGACCCCTAAATCGGCTTGAAAGTGGGTGACCGGTGGTGTATCCAGGAGGATCTGCAGGATGCATTCAGACACGGCGTGTCAGGGTGCTGACGAGCGTATGCATGGGTAGTATCGTCAAACAATTATTAGGGGCTGGTTACGCCCTGCGAGTTGGGTCTTTTCTCGTGCGCTCACTGCTGGTCTCCAGCCCCTGTCGTCGCTCATTGACCATCCCGACTCGCGCCTCCTCGTCTCGTTCACACTTCACCTTCTCGACCTCCCCTTCGACCCGTTCCTCCTCTTCCTCTTCTCCGCTCGACAACCCCTCCCCCCCCCCTTCTCCTCCTTCCTTCGGACAGGTATCTCGTTCTCTTCAGTAGTCTAACCACTCGACCGACCTCTGCGAGGAAGTCTGTGGCCTTTTGACGACCCCACATTCTTTTTGGAACTGCCTCGACCACACGTCACGACCCGACTCGGACCTCAATCATCGCATACAACTCCCCACCTCACCCCCTCCACATACCTCGCCTCGCCTCTGGACCATTGCAAGACACGGCACGAGATCACGACACACAACGCAGGGTTTGCATCTGATCACTGTCGGATCAAGCGCGCGCACGACCCTTCCCCTTTGATCTAGCGTCAGACGCGGATTACCCCATCATCCTCACACTGGTTGTGTGAGTCCTCGCAGAGCTCTGTAGGTGAGTCGCCGGTCATTCACGCCCCATCCCACACCAGCGATCCTCCTTTGGATCGGGCATCCGACAAGGGGCGGGTCAAACGCGAAAGGACGGTTTCAACCGAGCCCTTGCCCATCCGGCCACCTCATACCTCCCTTTCATCGCCAACGCGACCCTCAACAACGCGTTGAACGACTTGGCTCACGAGTGGTTCTTGATCAAGACTACTTGACCCATTCTTCCTACCATTCAACATTCATTCCCCTCCACTTTCGTCCTCCGGCTCCAGCGCCAAAAGAGCAACCGCTGACAGCCCCTTTCAGATCCACGTCCAGGCGACATTCTTACACTCTCTATCCAATCTTTATCATCATCGACCAACCGCTCCTTTCTCCTCGGCCACCCTTTCGACACTCCCCAACCTCGTCGACACAGCCCACAGCGAGAGGATCAAACACTTTGGACACCCTTCACTCGACCCCTTGACGGTGCCGATCCCCCCTCGTCCTGTGACCTTTCATTGACCATCGTCAACTCTCACCCCTCGATCCTCTCATTTACGTCAGGAGGGTCCACATTGGAGAGTTTCAGTGGTCATTTAACCTATCACCAAACTATCAGTTCTGTGAACTGTCCAAAGAGCTGGTCTCGCCAATTCCAAGCCTAAACACTTAATACCATCGCGCCCGGTCCAACAAACTCGGTACTTGTCATTGTAACGATTACTCAAAGAACCATGGCGTCGACCCTGTTCCTCTCTCACCCCATGCTCCCCGCTAGCATGCCCTCCTCCCCGGACCCTTCGCCTCTGCGGCTCCTCGCCTTTTCCGTCGCCGAAGCGGCGTTGCAGTCTGACCCGAATTCTCCGATGCTCGCCAATCACAGCTCGAACCGCTCTCGTGCGACCGTCGAGGGTGACTGGTCTGGCCCTTGGTCCGTCCCTTCTGCCAACGGCGTCAAGCCGCGACATGCGTCTTTCAGCGCCGAGTCGAAACGCGCCGGCGAGAGGTTGTGGGACGTGGTCGAACACGCTAGGGAAAGGAGGGTCAGCACCTTTTGTAAGCTTCTCACTGGTAAATGACCAACGCGATTGGAGCTGACCATGTAGCGTCTCCGAAAAAGGCCGCTCCCGCCGCACCTCTCTCGCCCGTCTCGCCTGCCTCGTACAACTTCGTCCTGCCAGCTCACTCGCCGCTAGCAGCTTCGATTGCCACTCCCGACGAGAAACGCTCACCTACCCCACCGCGACTTTCCGCAGCGGCGAGGCAGACCCTCAACGCCCGTTTGCACTCGAGCACTCTGAGTAACGGTCCCCGTCCTTTCCCGCTGTTCACTCGATCCGCCGAACCTAGCCCGACCAAATCGACCTTTTCGACGCTCGACCAATCTCGACCGCCACCGGTGTTTGTCCCCCGTCTCTCTGATAGCGACGTCTCGAAGCAGGATCCGACCCAGTCAGGTCGCGCCTCGCCTTCGGACCGATTGCGTGCGCAGGCTTCGCGATCACCTGTCGTCGCCTCGCGCCACACTACTCGATTGCCGTCTCTTGCGCAGATCCAGGCGAAAATGTCCAAGACCGGACACCGACGTGGCTCTTCTGTCGACGGTATCCCTGCCGCTATTCCTGGGCCGTCCGGCCCGCAGGCCAAGGGCGTCTACCGAACAAACTCGAACGAATCGGTGGAAGTTCTCAAAACTCCGACCGACGAGATGCCACCCAGTCAGCCGCGAATCGTCACTGCATCTCCAGAGCGACGACCGCAGAGCCCGCCTTCGCCCACTGGATCTAATAAGGAGTCTCGACTTGCGCCTTTCTTGCGAGAGCGCACGTCTGACCGCCTCGCCGGGTCCGGCGCAAAGTCCCGGCCCGTCTCGATGCCTCCTCTGAGCGGCTTCAACCTCAACCTCCTCGCCTTTGCGGGCAAGGATATCAAAGGCAAAGTCTCCCGATCGGGCACAACCTCTCCTGCGTCCGCCTTAGCCAAGACTGGATCGACGGCGACCGTGCCTCCGCCTTCGCCCTCCCGACACATCATCCTCAACACCCCTCCGAATCGGTACACTGCGACCGTGTATTCCTCCCCCGCATCCCCGACAGACTCGGCTCGATCGCGCTCGAGCACTGCCTCGCCGACGCTAAGCGTGCCGATCATCACGTGCACTCCGGCTCCCGCGAGGTTCGTGCGCGATGGCGTCGAGCAAGACTCGGACGAGGAGGGCGGCGACGTTGTCCTCTTCGAGGGGGACTGTACGGACGACGAGGAGGTGAAAGAGCGAGAAGAGAGGGAGAGAAGGGGAAAGCAGATGTTGGAACGATTGACCTTGCGTCGTCGGTCCGACTAGAACCCCACCTGTCGTCTCTTGACAAGCCCTTTTCGACTGGCTACAGGACATTATGTGAATGATCGACTGCGTATATTGAACAATTAGAGATTGCCGATATGAAGGCGGACATTAGAGGCGGGAGGCCTGTGCATGTAGGGCGAGAGCTGCTTTGTGGAAGGAAGCCTTATTTTGTATGATCACTTACCAGGCGGACGGAGACTCGCGCTCGAGGTGAGAGGGTTTATAGACGAGGAACGAGGTTCCACTGTCTATCTTTTTAGCCGTTTATACAAGGCCGGAATGCACCGTATGCACAAGAACGTCATCTCTGCTTGAGGAGAATTTGCGGGAACATAATGGCCTCAGCTGCAGATTATCCCAATGCCAGCTGGAGCAGCTCGTAGATCAGAACAAGCGCGCAAGCATAGCGTCGCTGGGCGCAATGAGCACGAGCCACACGCATCCATGCAATATTGTAACCACGATCGTCCATTATACAAAGACCCCCTCGCCCCTGACTCCCCCTCCCGCGGCTCTCTAGCACCATCACTGCGTGATGACTCGCCATGACGGCAGTCACTCAGCCTACAAGCTATACCACCGCAATCAAGACTGTCGAGCCTGGGCGACGCCCGAGCTGGAAGATTTCCGGATATACTTCCTGATCCAAGGGTGCGTGAGCACCTCTGTCAATGGCATCCTCTCCTCTGGGTCGTATTTGAGCAGCTGTGCGTCAGAAGGCAGTATAATTTGTACGGGGACAAGCACGGACGCTCTTGATGAGATCGGCCGCTTCGGCAGAGACGTAGCTTGGGATTTTGAGGTCGACATTGCAGATCCTTCGATACGTGGCTAGATGGTCAGCGTCGGCCGAAACATTGGGAATGAGCGTACCAGAAGTGCCAGCGAGGTCCTGTTCATCAGTGATGACCTTTGAGCTGTTTGTTTTGGGAGTACAACTCACCTCAAAAGGAGGGCCGCCCGTCAGAAACTCGAAGCAGAGAACACCGAGCGCCCACAGATCCACGTTGGCATTGTGCGGTTTACCCTCGACCATCTCTGGGGGGAGGTAGTCGAGCGTCCCACACAACGTCTGTCTTCGGTTGCTCGGAGCATGCTGTGGGTCAGTGGTACTTTCGCCAATGCCTGTCATCTGGAAACACCCACCACGCTCCAACCAAAGTCGCCAATCTTGAGCTCTCCTCGAAGTCCTGTTTGTCAGCCTCAGTGTTCAGTTGGGGCGACATCGACGGCCATCAGTACACTCACCAATCAGCAGGTTCTCCGGCTTGATGTCTCTGTGAATGACATGCTTCTTGTGCAAGTAATGCAGGGCGTCGGCCATCTGGTAGATGTACTGATGTGCATTAGCGACGACCACTCTAGGGTTGACAGGCCGGCATTCTCACCCTGCTGCTTCTCTTCTCGTCAAATCTCCCATGCTTCGACAACTGCTTGTACAGCTCTCCCTTCGCCGCAAACTCGAGCACCAGGAAGATCCGCTTCGAGTCGTGAAAGTAACCGTACAATCGTAGGATATTGGGATGCCTGTGTGCGTCAGCGTTAATCTCGCATACCATTCCCGCCTTGATGTCTCCGCCTCACCTGAGGTTTTGCTGAATCTCAATCTCTCTTCTCACTTGCTTCTCGACCCTTCCCGCGATGATCTCCTGTTTGTGCAAGCACTTGAGCGCGACGATGAAATGAGGAGCCGCCTTGGTCCGAGCGAGGTAGACCCTTCCGAATTTCCCTTTCCCGAGGGGTCGCCCGATCGTGAAAGCGGGCAAGGACAGCGGGACGGACCCTCTGGTTATCAGCTCGGCGGGTCCGCATCGGACACCATGACAGACTGACCCGGCTGCGGAACCACTGTCAAGTTCCAGTATCTTTGCCGCTTCACCCGTCACGGCCTCCCTGCCCGCCTCATCCACCTCCAACCCCCCATCATACTTTCCTATCCCGGCACTCGCCGCATCCTTGTCTCTCTGCTCCTTCGTCTTGAGCGTCTGATGCGGGTTGTTTGGGTTGATCGCACTGGAAAGAGCTCTGCCAGTGGTTGAATGCGCGGGTCCATGCAGTCCATGCGCCGTGTGTTGCAACGAAGTCTTGCCCTTGCCCTTGGGCGAACTGTATTTGTGGGTCCGGGGGGGAGAGTCCACATTGACCCCCGCGAGCTTGAGGAGGGGCGCCCTTGCCGACTCGCCATAGGTTGCATGTGAGGAGGAAGATGATTGTTGGGCGTGATGAGATGCGAGACCCGTGTTGGGGGGTCGGACGAGGCCTGGGTTCATGTATTTCTTCATGGTTACAGGGAGTCGATTCCCGGACGAAGCGGTAGGTTGAGCGGCGGCCCGAGACGCTGGGGACGGGGAGGAGGGATCGGCTGAACCTCCGCCCAGGCTCAGGCCGGACATCATGTTGGACAGCTGGGCCATCGTGTCGGGACGTAGGATGGGAGTGTAGAGTCGTGCGGTCAAGATTCGTCCAACGCAACAAGGGGCTTATTAGAAAGCAGTCGCGTTTGAAACAAACAAAGCGAAAGGGACAAAGGGGTGATAAGGTTCCGAGGACAGCTTACCCTGAAAACCCACGTCATGGTAACCCAGACAGACACCTGTGGTGGCGACCGCCGTTGTTTCACCTCTGTCAAGCCCAGGATTCAGCTGATCGCATCGTGAACATCATCACCATTATTCCTCTAAGAACCGCATCAAAGCATTGCCTTTGAACACCTCGTTTCAACAAACGACTCTTAGCTCCCTTGCCGCTCATGCCTGATAACCACTGACCCGCTCCTTCTCCGTACGGATGCCAAACTCAGTCCATACCCGCCGGGAAGTCCTCCCCGCTCCGGTCCTTCCTCTCTGCATTCCGCCTTTCCCCCACCCAGATCAACGCGCACCGCTTTCCAGCCAGTGCTGACTCACCCCCCTATCTGAGCCTTTATTCGCCAATCGGACGCGGCGGTGGTCCCGAATCGCAAGACGCAAGTGGGCCACGGGCGGTTATTTCCGCTTGCTTGGCCCGGCTCACATGGCGTTAAACCCCTCTACTCTATATCGACGGATTCGACGTCCTTTGACCGACTGAAGGATGTCCTGTGGTGATAGGTGGGGGGGGGGGGGGGGGGGGGAAAGGAGAGGTGGCAACCCAACGGCCATATCGCCGTTGAGGACGCGTCCGGGCATCCTTTGACGGAGAACAATTTGGACAGCCTGCTGCGTCTTGCACTTGATACGGAGTACTTTCTCATTCGTACTGTCTTTGCCTCTGCATTGCCCTTACAAATTCCACTGAACTCCACCTCGTAGGCAGTGTAGCTCGACAACGGATCTCCCTACTGCGAAACGTCTTTCCTGATGCTCATTCCTGCCAGAGACGAGGTACGTCACCTAGTACAGTCCCGTTGCCACTGGCGCCTTCTCCAGCCTCTCCCACTGGCCAAGGTGTAGCTGATCTTATTTCAGACCCTCCCTGGTGGTCCACCCATCCTTCGTCGCTCTCCTGACACCGCCGCTGAAGCAATCGCCACCCACCTCCGTCTCGTCCGGTTGGCGGAGCGAGCGGCTAGTGGTGATCCCGGAGGCGGCGGCGGAATAAGCGGCGGTGCCATTGCAGGTACGTACCTATCTCTACATGCCAGCTGTATCCCTTTACATGACCCCGCTAGCCCATATCACCACCCCTCGCTGAACCAGAGTGCACCCGCTCATCATCAGGGATCGTCATCGCCATTCTCCTCGTCGTCGGCTTGATCCTGATCGCGCTGTATTACCGCAGACGAGGCGGGCTACCCGCCGCTCCGTTCGGCACGTCAAAACTTCACCCACCTCCTATGCCTGCTCCCGACCCAGCTTTCTTGCCACGCTACAATCCCCCTACTCAGCCTCCTTTTGCGCATCTCTCGCACCCTCGCACGACCATCTACCCCACCGGCACGCCATCTCACCTGCTCCCGCCGGTCGTCCAGCCCGTACAGAGCGGGAATATCTATTATGCCCAGCGACACGGCCCGCCACCGGGAGTGCGGTTTGGCCAAGTCGGTGTGAGGAGGATTTGAACGTCGCTCGAGAGGTTTTGAGAGACGTATCGGGACAGTGCAAGGAAACAAGACACAGTGCGTGGGCTGGATGAATGAGCCTCGATGAAACTTTCTGATATCGCAGGCCTACCACCCATCCGGTGGATCTGCTTAACCCGACCGAGGATCCCTCGCCGCGACACCCTGTCGTCTACTTCGGTCCCGCCAAGCACTCCCTCCGGTTAAACAACCCGTCGACCGCTTGCGCCGCTTCGCCTATGATACACAAACACATAATCTATCCACGTGAAACCGCTAGCTTCTGCAAGTTCCCCTGTCACGTCCGCCACTGTCCATCTCATGCTCTGGCACATAGCCAATTATACGAAGGGATGTTCTGTGCATCGTCTAGTATCAAGCCCATTGTACTTTGGAAACGGCACTCTTAGTAATGACTCTGACATCTCCCCAGTCCATACATCCGTACACTTGCCATGCCACACGGCATCCCAATTCACTTACAACCACCTATTCGCCCAGTAATAATCGCGCGATGACTTCCAAATCACTCATGCATGAGAGGAACAACGAGGTATGAACAGGTCGGGTAGGGCAGAACATCAATTCAGTATACACAAAAGTCCACGCAGAAGATTAAATCAAGACAAGACAGGATGAGTTCAAGTTAAGAGAGAGGGAGAGATCGGAAACAGATCAAGTTGCCGCGAGCGTATCGGTCCGGTCCAGAGGTACAGCATTCCCATGCGCTTCTTGCTCAGTGTCCGCGGCGTCAGAGCGGACGGAGCCCGCTTCTGTCGAAAGGTGGAAAGGAGACCCAACAGAGCTGGACTGCTCGGCTACAGGGGTATTCAAAATCGAGTCATCATTAATCCCTGCTGTTCAGACTCGCCGGGCGCGGTAGCTTGACTTTCGCTCACCGGTAGTATCCGATGCGAGGCTCGGGGTCCCAGGTACCAATGTCGACGACTGCTGCAGAGCCAGATGGCCGGCTGCGGGCGATCGATCGTCAACATTAGCAGATCGAGTGGCTAGAAGATAAGCAACGATACATGTCCGGACTGCACCGAAACGCACCACGGTTTTCCGTCACCGGCGCGTCCGGGTCATTGTGTACTTGGTGGATCGAGATCGCTGGATTCGCTGCGACGAGATCCTCTGGCGAGATGGACTTATCCAGGTAGGGTTCCGCTTCTTTAGAGGCGCCGGGGAACTTTGCCGGCTCATCAATGTTCGGTCCCTCCATCAAAATTGATTCTGACACCGGAGCTGACTGTCCAACAGCAAGGGTCGATTCACCGCGCTCCAGTACAGGGGGAAGCGAATGAGGCTCAAACTCAGCCAAAAGAGCATCACGTTTCGCAGGCATGATGGAAACTTCATCCACCTTGTCCAACATGAGACCCGCTGGGCCATCACCACGGATTTGTTCTGTAGAGATAGGTGCAATGGCGGGCAGACGGTTATTCTCGAGTGTCTCGCCGGTAACTGACGTGGCGTTGAGCGAGCCTTGAGAGACGGACTCATTCGTGGTTTCGACTGAGGGCTCAGAAGACACCTCGACTGGGGCATTGATGGCCTTGGGCCGCTGTTGCAACAGGTCGCTGCCGAGATTGTCGCTTTTGACTGCGTCACCGTCGTCCAAACTTTCGGGCTGACTGATGAATTGATGATCGTCCTCCCGCACAGTGTGGCCTTTCCCATATGCCGAGTCTGTCCCGTAGTCGGAAGGGTGAATGCTCTCGGCAGCGATCGCCGCAGAAGAGGGCGATGTCAAATCCGCCATCTGGGCATCGCCGGAAGAGGCCCCGACAGCCTCTACGATCGTGGACGAAGCGATTGGCTGTTCAGTATCGTTATGCTCCGCGGCCTGTGGCGACACTGACTCGGGATGTTGTGGTGTGCCCGCGGCGAATGAATGCGCCGTGTTCTCTGAATCGACTTCGCTCTTGACGGGCGCCGGGGCTACAGACGACTCTGGCATCTCTGCCATGGGAGTCATGAACTCGTCCACACGCCCTGACTCGCCGCTAGACGAGGACTCCATTGGCACTGCCAACGTTCCTGCAGTCGGATTGGAGTAGGCTTCTGGTATGTTTGTTGTCTCTCCGTTGTCGTTGACGATGCCCAGCGCTCGACCGAAGCTCGCATCGTTTCCATGGGTTTCACGGCCATCCCCTGTACCCTTCGAGAGAGCGGCCGCTGCGCTACCGCCGATTGTTGCAAGACCTAGTCCAAGTGCGATACCGGCCAGCCCATGTCCATCCTTGTCGACCTGCTCGGTCCTCTTCTGCTCAAACGATGCCTCATTCTCGCTCACCGGAACCACCGTAGCTAGCCCGTCAGGCAGATCCGCTTTGAATGGTGTGGGCGAAGGCGAGGGAGCCCAGGAACGTTTCTTTCTCCCCTCTGATGTCGAGCTCGCCCCCCGTGACTCTGGAAGACGTCCGCTGTCCTCATCCTCGTCTATGTCAATCTCACTCGCGAGCGACGGCCGCGTCTCCACGTCATCTCCGTTGTACCTGCTGGGCCCGTGCGAACCAGGGACAGCCGTTTCCATTACCGGCGTAGATGAGCCTCCGCTTGCTTGATCACTCTTTGTCTCGCTCTCCTTTACTGAGACATGAGAGGCAGAAGGTACAGAGACCCCCTCAATACTCGACAAATCGTCACCGGTATGAGGCACAGCGGCCCTTTCCACGGCAGATGGCCAGGCAGACGTCTCTTGTCCACTTTCGACCGGCGTGGAGACGAGCAAAGCATCGACAGACGGATCGTTGTGAGGCGACGTTCCTTCTTGACTCTGCGAAAGCAGAGTTAACGCACCTGGATGGCCATCCAAAGTTGTGGCCGGATCTTTCGATAACTCCTTCTCGTTGTGACCATTTGCTGGAAGATGCGTCTCCAGCCAATGTTGCCAAATGGCTCGGTCGAGGTCATGCCATTTCCCCAAATTCTTGACATCCTTCAAGTCGAGATCGATAATCTTGACCTTGGTTCCAGGTTTTACGGTCCACTCATCCCCTACTTTGACAAGAGGGATGGAGACGAAGATCGAGCAGTCCTTGAAGATGGCGGAGAGGGCGTATGCAATCATGTGCTCTCGCAGGGTCCATCCGGCTTTTTCGACTCCCCTAGAAGGATTCTCAAGGTACTTCTCGACGAATTCCTCGAGCTCGGTCGAATCAGGCTCGGTAATGAGTGCGGGATCGAAGAGAGCATCTTTCGGGTACGCATGCTGGAAGCGGGTTGCAAGGGTGGAGATATCGATGGGATCTAAAGTTGATTGGAGTTGTTTGAGCTCGGCGAATACCCCCGAAGATAGCAATTGAGGAATGACAAGTGGAAGAGTCCTAGTCGCTGCATCGGTAGAGTCCCGAGCGAGGGGAATCCGATCAGCCTACATCATCAGCTCATGATCCCAGTTGACAGTCACGGGAGCCTCACCTGACCGGGTTTGATTACTTGACCATTGACGTAAATCCTCCAATTATTCTTCATCCCGTCTGAAGTCTCCCATATTCTCCATAGGTCTTCAGAAGCCTTCTTGACCCTCTCTTCCTCTCCCGAGAACAAGTCTTGCGGATTATAAGCATCCTCAATAGGCTCATTCTTGTAATGACGATGAAGGACATATCGGGGAATCTGCGATTTGATCGAGACTGCCTCCGGAGGAGTGACAAATTCTGCTCGGGGCAAGAAGCCCCATTTGGGCTGAGAAATCAGCCCTGTACGCCAAAGGTGTGCAAAACACTCCTACTCACCTTGATCTCAATCGAGAGGATGGTCTCGGTGTCGGAATTGCCCACAGCGGTCGTGTCGTCCATGATGGAAGCTTTGACGGGGCCCGTGATTGCATCGGACAAGGATCCGGCTCCTTGTCGCCTAGACCTTGGCCTCGCTCCTTCCGCCTCGCCTAATAAGGTCTTTACCCACTCAGTATCGAGGTCAACAGCCTTCGAGCCGAGGAGCAAACTCGAGGAGATCAATTTGGGTAACAGCTTTTCTTTCCATAGTATCCCGGCAGCCTCATGAGCATCCATCGGAGAGGTCGGTTTTCGAATACGCAGCACGCGTCCGCTAAAGCTTGGCGAGGAACCCGCATAAGTGAAGATCAAATGGGCTCCGCCTTCGGTCCGATATCTCCAATCACTCGGTGCGGTGTCCTTTGCAGATCCCTGGACAATGGGTGCTGAGACAGCTTCACTCTGAGTCGCTCGAGAACCATGTTCATCCTCCTGAGACTTGGCAGTATCGGTGGCAGCAGGCTTAATAGGAAGCGGGGCGGAAGGGAGTGATTCAGCGGATTTGGCGCGAGTCGGGAAACCATTCTCAGATAAGGTCGATAGAGCAAAGGAGCTCGCAGAGGCCTTGCGAGCGTTGCGAGACGGGTTGAACAATGATCTGCGAGAACTGGTTTTTCCGCCAAACGACGAGGATCTGCGGAAGAAGCCCAAGGATTTGTTGATGGCCGACTCGGTGGGTGAAGACGAACGTTCGAGCGTTAATGGTGGTGACTCCAAAAAGATGGGAGGATCGCGATGCTCCGTGGTGACCAAGAGCCACTCCAGATCTCCGGATTCCCGGGGAATAGGGGCACGAAGTCGCACCAAGGCAAATGACGGCCAGCGTGAGGTTACCGCGGGATCCCGCTGACCGTCCTGCACAAATGGCAAGAATAGATCATCGATGTCGACGACCTCCTCACGATCGATCGTATACGCTTGCCCATCCTCCGCAAGCCTTCTCGTCGCTGCGTAATCTGCGTCTGTCTCACCTCCGACACGATGTGACTCCTGAAGAGGCGTGACAACATCCACGCGGGGCGATAGCTCGAGCTCGTCGCTAAGAGTTGGACCGAATCCGGAATTTTTGAACGCATCCCAGCTGTCTGTACGAGTAGGGTGAAGCTGGAGTGTGCTAATGGGCGGACCGAGCTGCACTATTTGTGCATCGGCATGGGGCAGAGAACGCTGCCGTGGCACCTGAGTCGGAGAGAGCGCATCCAGAGAGAGGGGCCGGCCAATCAAGCCCTTGGCGATATCACCGGAAGAGTTCGTGTGGCAAAGACCTAGTCCGTTGTCCGCCGCATAAATTGGGGACGAAGGGTCCAGACCCGATGCAGAATCTTCCACTAAGGCGTCTATTGACTGACCATTATCGGTCACGAGACCCTTCCACATTGGTAGGGCATCCTCGTTCCCAGTATCCGCGCCAGCGGCCTTCTTCAAGATCTCTGTGGGTGACTCCCGATCCGTGATTCCGCCCGATGACGTGAGAGTGATGTGTAAAGCATGGCGATAGAAGGATGAGGGAGGCGGTGACGACAGGAAATCTGTTGAACCCGAAGAATCCCCGAATGGATAGCCTTCGACCAATTGCAGCAGTTTTGTAGGTAGAGTCATTCGTGTAGACTGATTACTGACCATTAGCTCGGTGCATCGGGAGTAATTAAGCTCACCGGATCCATGCGAGGAAAAGGTGCTCGACTCGTTTCCACGCATTTGACCATTCGCCATACAGCTCATCCCAGCTTAGGATGGGAGAGCCCGCTCTTGCGCAGCCCCAAATCCACCATGCGATCAGTCCAATGGGTTTGCTTCCCGAGAGTCCGTTATTGTCGGAATGAGCAGCGACAGCGGCGCAAAGATCGAAAACCTCGTCAAGCAACGCTCGCATTCCCTCGGGCACTCGAGGAATGAAGAGCTTGTCGTATGCGTCCAGCGGGTGATCCGCATCTCTTTCCGCTTTGGTGAATGCTTTGTACAGCTCAGGCTTCAGAGGCGTATCCGTCGACGATCCTGAGCTAGAGGCAGGAGGGTTAAGTCGACGGAGGATGTACTTTAGGCACTCGGCAAGATCGGCTGGTTGCAGGGTGTCCGAGATGCAGCTCTCGAGACGGGCTGACCAGTTGGATTCCGGCGAATCAGAATTTGAGGAGATGGATTGATAGTAGGAGGTGATAGAGGGGAAGCGACTGGCGAGACCAGGCGACATGGTGAGGCTGAATAAGGCCAGAAGGAGATGTTGGTTGTCCTGATCGACCGCTGCTTTACCCGGAAGCATGATGCCCGGAGTATCGAGACCTGTGGGGTGAGGACTGAAGAGCATGGACGATTGAGTCTATGCGTAAAGGAGATAGGGTGATGGCGCTCAGACCTACCAGTATCTCTGAAAGCTTTGCCAAAGCACTTCCATCCCTGGACGACTTCGTTCCAGCCAAACTGCTGATCGTCAAGGACAGCGAGCTCTCCCCTCTCTAGCCTGGGTGGCTTGCCCATACCTTCCAGTCCAAGCGAGCTCCTACCTCTCTGACCATCCTGAGCTGTCTCCCAATTCAAAGCTAGACGAGGCAGATCGGCCTCCGCTTCCTTCTTCCGTTGGCTGCGCTTGCGAGCAACCTCACTGCTTGCCCTCCTCGAGGAGACACCATGCGGGGGCCGACGTCCGGATGCTTTGTGTCTGAGAGACAAGAACCGAGATGTCCTCGCCCTGTTCGCAGAGCTAGGACCGGCTGAGGAGTTGGCGCTATGACCGGCGGGCGGGGGAGGAGAAGGAGCTCGACGAGACTTCTTCTTTCCGGTAAAGAAAGATAGCAAAGATACCATCTTGAAAGGGTACCCGAGCCAAGTAGTGGAGAGAGATAGAGTGGGTGTGTGGGAGAGAAAGGAGCGAGTGTGAAGGATGAGTTTATGCAACGTCGTAGGTGGGTCGTCACTGTCTGATCTCGAGCGGGTCATCAGGGGTCGAATCTGAAACTCACTCCATTCCCGCGTGGCCTCAACCGGGGCACCACACTCACCACCGCACAAGAGCTCATTGCTTGACGTCTCCCCTTATAAGATCGTACACCAAGTTCTGCGATATGCATGGATGCCGCTATCCTTCGAGTACCCGGTACTGATGGAGATGTCCCACATTATCCAATTCATCCTATCGGTTCCATGCTCAGTGCCCAAGCGAATCGCACCACGTAGCCAAAGGTCGATGGAGAGTGCGGAGATCCCGCGGTCACGTGACTTACGCGTCGCGCCCATTCTATCAGTCCTGTCAACCTCCAATCTGAACTGTTTTCGACTTACAGACATCAACTGCAACTCAGACGTTCATGGTCACGGCGAGATCGGTCTATCGCAGGGGTCGAACAGAGGAGTCGGAGGATGAGGCTGAGAGCTCCCGTCGAGCTTCCGTGAGCTATACACTCTTTTGCCTCCATGCGAGCAGCTGACCACTCCAGATCAAAAAGGTGAAGCTGGAGAGAAGGGAAACGAGGAGTTCCTCGCCTGCGGGCGATGCGGCGATCGAAGATGAAGAGAATGGGCGCAGCCAACGGCCAAACATCACGAGAGACGAGATCGAGCTTCAACGGCGATCCGTTGATGACGAGGAAGGAGACAACTACGAGGGAGAAGATGATGGTGAATCAAGGGGAGTTCGTTCGTCGTTCCCCGACGACATCGCCAATGTCGAAGCGTACGAGAGGCTGGCATCAAGGGACAAGCGGAAGAAGCGTTACGGGGTCAGTTCCACGCGACTTTCTGCCCAAGCGTCCAAGCCAATACTCATGTGTAGAAACCGTCGGATGCTGGAGCAATCAAGTCGATATCAGTCATCGATTTTATGAATCACCGACATACGACGGTAGACTTCAGTCCCAAGATGAATTTTCTGGTCGGTCACAATGGAAGTGAGTCGAGGTGCACCATTACTACAGCTGTGCTGATGTCAGGTGGAAAGTCGGCAATCCTCACTGCCATCGCTGTCGTCTTTGGGGGGAAAGCATCATCCACAGGGAGAGGGAATGGGCTCAAAGATCTTATCAGAAAGGGTTGCGAGTGAGTGAAAGGCTCGTGATGCTCGGGGTGGGACTTACTTGCTTTAGTAAAGCGACTATCATCCTGACCATGAACAACTCGGGTCACGAGGCGTTCAAACCTGATCTTTACGACCCGGAAATCGTCATCGAGCGGACCTTGAGCATCAACGGGTCTTCGAACTACAAGTTTCGAGCCTCAAGGGATGGAAAGACAATCGCGAATAAGCGTGACGAACTGCAGCAGATCGTCGAGCACTTCAATATCACAATCGATTCCCCCCTGACGATCCTCACCCAAGATGCCGCTCGAACATTCCTCCAAAATGCGAACGACGTCTCTTTGTACTCAGTATGTCTGCCCCTCGCTTGACTGCTGTATGCGGCTGATCGATAGTTCTTCCTGGAGGGTACCGGGTTAAAGACGCTCATGACTCAGTACGAGCGATTGGCGATCAACCAGCAGAGCTTGGACAACATTGTCGCCTCGAGCAAAGAAGCTCTCGCGGTCAAAAAGGCTAAAGTGGATGATCTCGCAAGGAAGATCAAACAGTCGGCCAAGATCGAAAGCTTGATAGCCCAATCCAAGCGGTTGCGACAGGAGTTAGCGTGGGCTTATGTCATCGAGAAAGAACAGGCAAGTGTCGCGTGTTTTGCCAGACACTCACAAGACAGGCATGCACCGCGGCCCAAGAAGACTTTGATGTCCTGCAAGAGAAGGTGAATAAAGTTCGGGCGGCAATCGAAGAGAAGATGGTACGATCTGGCAGCTCTTGGCCGGCAAAGCGACTCACAACAGTTGGCATTCAAACCGATAGATGAATCGACCAAACTCTTAGAACGGGAATTCACCGATTTCGAGAAAAGCCGACAGCTCATACAGGCTGACAAACGCAAAGCAGAGTTGAGATTACGAACTGCTCGAGCTTCCCTCCAAGAGCAGCTGGTGGGTCGATGCCGCGCTATTCCTTGACACAGTGTTGACGGATAGGACACGCACCAGGATATGGTTGACAGTATCTCGAAACTCGACGAGAAACTAGCCGGAATCAAGAGAAGGATCGCTGAGCTCGAGGCCGCCCAGACTGAAACGCAAGATCCCAGACAAGCCAGCCTGCGGCAAGACATCGAGAAGCACGAGGTCTTGCTCACCAAACTCACACGGGAGCTTCCAAATCGAGAAGCGACCGCAAAGAAGAAGGAAGAGGAGCGAGATCACATCGTGCAAGAGATCGGGGATCTGGAGCAGCAGCGGGATGCGCAGGAGGCTGAGGCATCGAGGGCAAAAAACACGATCAGGAACTTGGAGACGCAAGTGTCAAATCGCCTGTCTGCCTTCGGGACCAACATTGAAGCTGTCCTTCAAGAGATCGATGCCGCCCGTTGGCGGCATTCTAAGCCGCTTGGTCCGCTCGGGCGATACGTCCACCTCAACGATTTCCAGTACAAGGACGTCGTCTCGTCCCACCTGGGCCTTCTTCTATGTGGCTTTGCTGTGCGGTGCAAAGAAGACAGGGTGCAAATGATGTCCATACTGCACCGCTGCTCCAAGCAGAAGTGAGGAACCATATACCGATCCACTCTAACCCTTGCAGAGGCTACCGACCTGGCACGGCTAACGCCAACATGCCCCCGGTCATTCAGCATACAGGGGACCTATTCAACTTCGCCTCTGGTGATATGAGCAACCACGGCGACACCATGTTGTCGAAATTGAGGGTGAGACCAACTAAAAGCACCATTGTCTATCAGCTGACCGTTCCTAGATCGACAACGAGGAGGTTTTGCGCATTCTCGTGGTCCAGAGGAACATAGAACGAATCTTCGTCGCGCAAGATGTGCAGGTCGCGAACCGCATGTTGGATGATTTCCTAAACAGGGGCATCTCACCAGTTGTCATTCACTCTGCCGACAAGTACAACGTGGGAGGAAATCATAAGTAAGGCGGCTGTCCGAAGGCCAAAACTGACAGCAGCTCGCGCGGCACTAGCACGATCGGAGACTGGCAAGGCAACCCTCTTTTCTTGAAGGACGTCCAGCGAGAAATACAGTAAGTTTATTGCGCTGACACTCCCGTTTGTTGATCCGCAGACATCATCAGAAAATTCTGGAGACTGCCACAGGACTCAAGGCAAAGTTCATGTCTCAGTTGACGGAATTGACGACTGCCCGAAATCTCGCACAGGCCGACGTGGCCGCAGCAATTGTGCGTATTGCCCTGGATTTTCGCTGTGATATAGATTGACTTTCAGCGAAAAGTCGGGGAGATCCGTCGGGCTATCCCTCAAACGAACCTGAAAATCGAGAGTCTTCGTGGACAGCTCCAAGAGAGTGAGAAGGAGAACGACCAGGACGCTTTCGAAGAGATGAGACGGGTGAGAAGGGTTCCAGAATGGATCTGCAAAGGACCAACTAATCAACAGAGTACCGAGAACGATCGCGTTCGCATGGAGGAAGAGCGCGATGCTGCCAGTCGGTCTTTGCCCGAATTCAGGGAGAATGTCGCAAAACTTGAAAAGGAGGTTCGACGATATGACCAGCGATTGGAGACATTCGGAGACGAGTTGGAGGCGAAACGAGTAAGAAGCAAACACGAGACTGATTCTGACTTGCAGGAAAAACACGCTCAAATGTTGTCTAATCGCGAGGGAGCCGAGAGGGAGATTGCACATTACAAGAAAAGCGAGGACCGATATGCAGCTCAGCTGGCCAATTCCGCGACTGAATTGACCAGAGTCAAAGACGCTGTTGCCGTGAGCGCATTCTGTCGGAAGATCCGGAAACAGCTGACCAGTCAGAATTGGACTGAACAAGCCGAAAAGATCGCGCCTCGAATTGAGACGACTGACAGTCCTAAACGCATTACCGAGAAACGCGCGAGTATTGCGGAAACCATCGAAGCCGCCAAGAAGAGGCAAGTCCACCGAGACCCAACTCAGGCGATTGATATGGGACTGTTTCTGACTCGCAGAGGTGCCGTTGTGAACGATGATCTTCACCCTGCGCACGCTGCGGCGGAGAAGGGGTACAACGAGGATCGCAAGAAGGTCGAGCAATTGGAGATTTTCTGCAAGGTAAGATGCCCATCAAGCGCTCTGGAATCCAGGGCTGAGCAGTAGCTGCTGGCACGATCAATCAGGGAGAGGCAGCTCTGGTGGGGTGATGTTCGAAATCACATTGCCGTGCGCGCCCGGGTGTTGTTCATCGTGCATTGCCAGAAACGAGGATTGGAAGGACGGCTGGAATTCGTCCACGAGAAAGAGAAACTGTTGATCATGGTAAGCGTGGCGGTCTCTGCGACCATGTAGGAAGGAAACTGACCACAAGATCTCATCGGGGACGCAACGACGAAACGAGAATGGGGAGTCGACGCAGCCTGGTTGGAAAGTGCCAAGAAACCTGTCCGGAGGAGAACGGTCTTTCTCGACCGTCGCACTGCTGCTCGCCATGTGGGACGTGGCGACAAGCCCGGTCAGATGCCTTGACGAATGGGATGTGTTTTTGGACTCGGTGAACCGAGGTATCGCGGCCAAGCTTCTTATTGAGGGTGCATTGGCCAGTGATCAGAAACAGTTCATCCTCATCACCCCGCAGGATATGTCGGGAATCAAGATTGGTCCGGAGATCAAGGTCAACCGACTGAGCGACCCGGAACGAGGCCAGTGAGTTTACGCTCGATGATCAGAGACACGATGGAATCGCTGATGGTTCCAGGGCTACTCTGAATTTCGCGCCGCAATGATGAAAGAAAGGGGTCTTCAATTATATTATTGTGTATATTTCCTGGTTCCCATGTTGCTAAGAATCCCGATATGCCATCCATGTTGTGTGCCCGAAGCACGTCTCAGGGGGGATCCTGTGTGATGCGATCCGAGCGCACTGTGCTTGTTGCGCTGGCTGGACTATGCTACATGTCTTGAGATATGTCTATGTGCTGTCTGAAGTATGCTGTCTATTGGTGAATGTATCACACCGTCGCCATGCCAAAGCCCATCGCTGCTAGAAGAACCAAGCCTCCCAACGCAGCCCCGGTGCTGATGCGTGATCTGTCGGCCGCAGCTCCGTGGCTCGTCGCAGGACTGCTGCTGCTGCTGCTGCTGCCGCCCCCACTCGTACCGCTAGGTTTCTCTCCCGATGTCCCAGACGCACCCGTACCTGAGTTCACCCCTCCCCCGCCGTATGGCCAAGCAAAGGTGTTTGCAGAGGGAGGCATAAAGCACGTGAGCCCATTCGCGACGCCGTTCTGGAACGCAGTGGTGTCGGGATGCTCCTTGGCGATATCATCAGGGACAGTTCCAGGCTGTATCGTCACGTTTGTGAGTGTCGACTGCTCGTACAATAGCGCAATAGGCGGGTGCGGGGTCAAAGCCCCGTCGGTGCAGTTGGGCCCATACGAGCCAATCTGCCGGTCAGTGACCCCTCTCGTCCTCGACACAAAGCTTGACATACGAAAGAGACATTGCCGAAAAATGTGTTGTTCTGCAAGAGGAAGTTTTTGGCGCTAGCCAGGCCCTGGTGCAATTAGCATCAGGCTTGAGATTTCCAGGGAAATGGATCTACGCACGATAGCAAAGGCGAAGGCGCCCGAGAAGAGGTTGTTCTGCACGATCGCGCCCGTTGTCTGGTTCGTTCCGTAGCGATTGCTGTGCTGTCAGCGGCCATTGCGGAGGTCCGCATAGAATTTTAACCTACTCTGAGAACCATACCCTTGGTCCAATACCCTAGACGTTAGTTTCCACGATATATTGGTCCAAGCAGAGTCACGCACAATGCCGATCTTGATAATTGCACTAGCGTTGTTGGTCCCGAGAGTATCGTTTCCGAGCTGGTCTCGTCAACGGCGGGGACTGAAAGAACGCAAAATGTCACTTACACCGGTAGCATACCCGCCAATGATCCGATTTTCCTCCACCACGACATGAGAGAAGTTGCCCTCTGGTTCCCATGGGACAGGATCAACCACTGAGAATCAGCTTTGTGTATCGTGCAGATCGTCCGGATCGCAACGTACTATTGATACCGCCTAATAAAGTTCTCTACGTTGTCAGCGGTGAGTTGGCGATGAAAGTCTAGCACGACGTACCGTCTCGACGTGGATAGTATTGTTGCGGATCGTCGAGTTTGGAGACCCGAAAATGACAATCCCTGCTGGTCAGACCGAGCTGACCCTTTGAGATACCGACTTACCACCATCGGTCGCATCGACAATGTAGTTGTTCTGGACGAGACTATTCTGACAAGACAAACTGATGCCGTCCGCCCACTAGCTTGTCAGCGATACTGCAGCTGGAGCAGACGTCAAGGAGAGACATACCTGCTGGAACTTCTCTGATCCACACGGACCGAGATCGTTGTTCTGAATCGTCACGCCTGAGCATCGAAACGGTCCCTCGGAACTGCGTGGATGAGCCTTGGCGCGTCGGCGGTGACAGCAAAGGCGGCTCACATGTGCATACATGACCACCCTCTGTAGTGTCAGTCGCATCCATCGTTCAAGCGAGACACAACTTGCCTGGGATCATACGATCTCACGTATTCAATCAGCTGTCCTGTGTTCTCCCCTCCGAATTCGATATTCGCTCCAGGGTGCTCGTAGATGTCTGAACTGCCTCGATTTCCATCAATCTGCGTATGAGCGACCTTCCTTTCGCACATCGGTCATGGATCCTACTTGGATGTTGCGCAGCTTGACTCTATCCAGATTGGCATCAGTAGCTTGGACCGCGGTGGTCATGTTGAAGCCACTGATGAGCAAGGTCGCGCGTGCCTCGTCGGTCGGGTATCCCTCCGTGGAGATTTCCTGACTTTCAGCTTCCAGTTAGCCAAGAGGTGAAAAAAGACCGACCTGCTCCACTGCAGTGTAGTTGAGAATCTTGTCGATGGAATATATTTGGCCTGCGCACAAGGACAGAGTATACCCTTGCCCTCCATCTTGCAATAGCCCTTGCAAATCGGCCACCGACGTGGTATTGGGCGTGCAGGCTGCGTTGACCGTCGAGAGCACAGAGCCAACGACGAGACCGAGCAAAGATATCGAAATCATTTCGGTTACGGTTCCAAGTTCGAACGGAACGTTCACCGATCCGAGAAATGTTTACCACTCGCTCACGGTGGAGCAGACGGCCAAGACGATGAAGGACCAGCTTATAGCTCTTTCTCCTTCGTCCACAGCGTCGGGATATTTGTGAACGATGTACTGCCCCCGGGGAAAAGTCCAAGGCCGAAAGGCAGTGAATGAGGTTATATATGAGAGCCGAGCACGATGAATGGATGTAGAGACGCGACGAGTCTTGGACGGCTACTCGAATGGTCACAACAATCCTTTGAGCCACGCGGAAAGTCATAGCGGAGGGTAATATTGGATCTAAGTCCTATTTAGCGGGATACGTCGACTGCGGCTGAAGAGGGACGAGGAGAAGGGAGAGAGGAGAAGGGAGAGAGGAGAGGAAGGGTATGAGCCTTGCGGACCTCCCGTTCCAAGGGCCTACCGTACTTCCGAGGCAACATGCTTGTTTTCACTTTTTTTTACGCAGCCCCTGATCTGACACCGCCCCTTTAGTTTCATCACACTTTCCGTTCGGATCCGATGATCCGGGCGCCACGATGAAACGTGACCCAGAGGAGAGTAAGCGGAATCAAATCAAACCATGACACACCTGGCCCCGGCCCCCTCCACCCCTTCCCAACCTGCCACATTCAGATAACGCCGGCATCCGCCGCCAGCGTGGGTGCTCCAGCGCGTCGCTCTCAGTTGCTTGACGTCGTGGTGAGTAGTGAGACCATATCATTCGCCTGGGTATCAACGATTATCAACAGCTCACCATGTCGTTCAAAAAGGACGAGGAGTCCGGTGGGATCTGTACGTTGTGGCTCTAGTTCCATCAGCGCAAGAGCTCATCCTTCAGCGTTCTACAACAACAAGACGACTGTGATCCAAGAGGCACGGGTATTCAATGAATCACCCATCTCCCCGAGGAAGTGCAGGGCGTTGTTGACGAGGATCATCTACCTTCTCTATGTCGGAGAGACCTTCTCGACGCAAGAGGCTACGACCCTCTTCTTCGGTGTCACCAAGCTCTTCCAGCACAAGGACGTGAGTGTCGGGTCGTCGTCCCGTTTGCCGACCTCCTGTCCAGAGCTAACAACGTCAGAGCGCCCTTCGACAGATGGTCTACCTCGTCATCAAGGAGTTGTCCACGATCGCTGAAGATGTCATCATGGTCACCTCGTCGATCATGAAGGATATGCAAGCAAACCAAGAGGTCATCTACCGTCCTAACGCTATCCGAGCTCTTGCGCGTATCATCGATGTGCGTACCCATTGCCTTGCCGCGTCTTGATCACTCTGACCTCTGCAGGCGCAATCGGTTCAATCAGTCGAGCGACTCTTCAAATCGGCTCTCGTCGACCGCTCTTCTTCCATCTCCTCCGCATCCCTCGTTTCTTCCTACCACCTCTTCACGCTATCCCCCACTATCATCAAGCGATGGTCCAACGAAGCCCAGGAAGCCGTCAACGCCAAAGCCGTCTCTTCCGGAGGAGGCTACAGCGCTTCGTCATACCTCAGCGGTGGGAGCTCCGCGCAAGGCTTCCAGGCCGTTCCGAGCTCGAGTTACATTATGCAGTACCACGCCTTGGGATTGCTGTATGTCATGAGGGAGAAGGACAGGATGGCTATCACCAAGCTTGTGCAACAACTTGGGGCTGGTGGAAAGGCCAGCAGTGTGATCAGGAACCCCATGGCTATCTGCATGTTGATCCGCTTTGCCCGAAAGGTTATGGACGAGGACCCCAAGTGAGCAGAGCAGAAGATGGTCATGGAATGACGCGCTGACTCCCGTTTAGCGTTCAGAAGCAGATGCACGAGTACCTCGAGGGCTTGCTCCGACACAAGTCGGACATGGTCAACATCGAAGCGGCCCGAGCTATCTGTGAGATGCGAAACGTCTCGTCAACCGAGCTCTTCCGACCTGTTGCTGGTAAGCTTATTGACTATTGGCTGCGCGATCTCGAGCTTACCATCGCCAGTCCTCCAACTGTTCCTCTCTTCCCCCAAGGCGATCCTCAAGTTTGCCGCTATCAAGACCCTCAGCAAGCTGGCCCAGACTCACCCTACTGCTGTCGCTGCTTGCAACTTGGACATGGAGAACCTTATCACCGACTCGAACCGATCTATTGCTACGTATGCCATCACTACGTTGCTCAAGGCAAGTCTCGCCATTCAGAATATGGGCCTGTACTGACTAGTAGACTGGTAACGAGGCCTCTGTGGACCGACTGATGAAGCAAATCTCCTCCTTCATGGCTGACATTACCGACGAGTTCAAGATCATCGTCGTCGACGCCATCCGCTCTTTGTGCCTCAAATTCCCCGCAAAGCAAGCAGTCATGCTCTCGTTCCTTTCCGGCGTTCTCCGCGACGAGGGAGGGTACGACTTCAAGCATGCCGTCGTCGAGGCAATCTTCGACATGATCCGGTTCATCCAGGACTGTCGAGAGGCTGGTACGTGGCAGAACTGCAGTACCTCTGTTCCTGGCTGACCTGCAGCCCTTGCCCACCTTTGCGAGTTCATCGAGGATTGCGAGTTCACCAAGCTGTCGGTTCGAATTCTCCACCTCCTGGGTATTGAGGGCCCGAAGACTCGAAACCCCACAAAGTTCATCCGATACATCTACAACAGAGTCGTTTTGGAGAACGCTGTTGTGCGAGCCGCCGCAGTCTCGTCTTTGGCCAAATTCGGCGTTTGCGTCGAGGACGCGGCTGTGATGAAGAGTGTGAACGTCTTGTTGCGCAGATGTCTGGACGATATCGATGACGAGGTCCGAGACCGAGCGGCCATGTACATCAAGGTGCTCGAGGAGAAGGCTCTGGCGGATGTCTTTGTTCGAGAGGGTGAGTACCAGGTATACTAGTTGTTCCGAGCTGACCCCCGCAGAGGCTACCTTCTCGCTCGCAGCTCTCGAGAGCGAGCTGGTGACTTACGTCAAGGACGATGCCCGTCACTCTTCCGCCTTCGACATTAAGTCCATCCCCAAGGTCTCTCGTCAACAGGCCGCTGCCGAGATCGCTCAATCTCGACCATCTGCTCTGGACAGCATCCAGGCTTCTTCTTCAAAGACCCCAGAGCCGTCCCCTCTCCCTTCGTCCTCCGCCGAGGCGCAATCCTCGTATGCCGCTCAGCTTTCCGCGATCCCGGAATTCGAGAATTATGGTCCCGTCCTCAAATCGACGTCGAGACCTGTCGAACTCACCGAGTCGGAGACCGAGTACGGTGTCACATTGGTCAAGCACATTTTCAAGGATCATGTGGTCTTCCAATTCAATGTATCGAACACGATCCCCGACACGGTTCTGGAACAAGTCACAGTGCTCATGACCCCGGGTCCGGAAACGGGCTTGACAGAGGATTTCATTATCCCCATCGACAGCTTGACTGCGGCCAGCGGATCGGGACAAGTGTACGTCTCCTTCACACGCGACGACCCTGCCAGCTATGCGGCCGGATCTTTCGCTTGCACCCTCCGCTTCGTCAGCAAGGAGGTCGACCCTGCAAGTGGAGAGCCAGAGGAGGAGGGTTACCAAGACGAGTACCAAGTGGAGGACTGCGACCTTGGTGCTGGAGACGTGAGTGATACGCAACGAAGTTGTTCTGACCATATAGTACATCACACCGACGTATGTTACCTTTGCAAGCGAATGGGACAAGTTGGCAGATGCGACTGCGATTACGGAGACCTTTGCATTGTCATCATCGGAATCGTTACGAGGTGGGTGGTCTTCTTGCTACTTGTTGTGTACGAAGGCTAATTCCAACAGAGGCGTGCAAGTCGCTCATCGAGGTCTTGGGGATGGAGGCTTTGGGCGGCACAGAGACGCCAGCTTCCAATTCTATACATACTCTCAACTTGTCAGGCATAGTCGCTGGCGGTGGAGGAAAGGTTTTGGCCAGATGCCGAATGACCTTTGCGGCCGGATCGGGAGTGACGCTCGAGTTGGCGGTGCGGGCGGAGAAGGAGGAGGTTGGGCGATTGGTCATGGCTGCGATTTAGAAAGGATCCAAGATGGTTGTGATATGCATTCCTCGTGTATGATTCGCCGACGATCGTCTTGGGTGTTGAGAGGATGGCCGGTAGACTCAGTGCTCGTCGACTTGTAGAAGGGAGGCCACACACTTATCGATCTACCGTCGCGCCCCTCATCCCGGCTGATCTCTGGCGATTCGGCTAAACCCGTCAAGTGAACACTGAACAGCACGAGTTTGAATCTCACCTCAACCACTACCTACATTGGTCGAACACAGCGCGAAGCAGGGCGATTCATCTCAGGCATGAGCTGGTCATATCGCAGGTAATCGCTCCTGGTCGTCATAGCTACCTTTACGAGGGTGAAGAGACGAATCGACCGATCCACCACCCCCGCTATCATGTCTGGCAAGAATGCTGGACCAGCGCTCATCCAAGTGCCCCATCTCTTCTCAACAGTCGAGCCGGGAGTGTACCGCTGCGCCAGTCCCACGGCCTCTCAGGTAAGATCTCTCCTTGAGTTTGTGGCATGTCATGGCTGACGCAGTTAGGTCCCATTTCTCGCGCAATTGAACTTGAGAACAATCATCTCGTTGACACCCGAACATCCCATCAAGCCTTTGCTCACTTTTGCCCGTTCTTTCAACATTGAATTTGTAAGCTGCACAAGAGCATCTCTTGCAATGTAGTGGGCTGAATAGAAGATACACCTCGGAGTGACGGGATGGCGGCCCATTACCGATTGGAAGCCTGTTCGAGAGGAGACGGTCAAGGCCGCGCTCGAGATCCTCCTGGACATACGGAACCACCCCGTGTTGCTGATTGATCCGTGCGTGTCATCTTCCAGGGGGAAAGTGTAGCATGCAGTAGACTGATGACAGATTGGGGATACATCAGACGGGATGTGTCGTTGGCGCGTTGAGGACTCTCCAAGGATGGAACTTTGCCTCGACGCTCATCGAGGTGAGTCCTGATGCATTGCTCGCTGCGCGGAGAATGTATCGCTCATGCTAAAGTATCGCGCACACTCAGGACCGACCAAGCATCGATACTCGGACGAACAGTATATCGAGGTACGGTCGATCGCCCCTGCCGAGTGTTGCTTCACAGTCTGACTTGATAGATGTTCGACCCGGATCTTATCAACCTCCCGGCGCGGGAGCATCTGCCATTGTGGTTCGTTGTGGAAGACGAGGAGGATGGAGTGGAGTAGATGTCGACCCTGTTTTTGGTTTTGGGTAGCTTGACGGGTCATGTACAAGCAGGAACACTGCGGGTGACGCGACAATAGCTGGTGCAACATTCGATCCGGTCGGATATATTGATTCTCCAACCATACAAATCGTCGAGTCATCGTCGAATCACACAGCCCAGTCGATCTCACGCAGCACTGTCAAGAATGATACATGAGTGGTCCATCTACGCTTCCGATGCTCCTTTATTCCTCTCGATGGCTTGCCACACACGGATTTATCGCCCGAAAGAACCTTGAGCCTGAGCGGCTCCTCCCATCGCTTGCATTCGCTCCCCGACGACCTTGTTGACCTCGAAAAACTTGGCGCTACATCTGTCGATGCACACGGCCTCGCCCTTGAGCAGGTCGGGCTCGGCGTATCGGTGGTTGGAAGGGTTGGGCTGGATACACTTGGCATGGCACGAGTTGACGAGTCGGTTGCTACGTCGTCAGCGCAACCCCCGCAGAGCAAGACAAGGTGACCGTCCGAGGCGATCTACATATGCGCCTTGCCGAAAGACACGCTACTCACAAGACGTCAGTGATCATGTCCAGCTCCGCGACGGCCATCTCCATCTTGGCCGGGTCGACCGAGTTGGGGTCTTGCTCTGGGAGATCAGAAAAATAGGTCGGAGTGGCCACGATTTTTATCAAACGTACTAGCTCCTCCGAACATGAACGACATTATGGATGGTTGTGGTGAAGAGTGTCTTGGAAAGTGAGTGAAAACGCTATGGATCCCGTCACGAGATGCCGAACATTCAGTTGAACTTCTTTGCGGACGGGGAGAATCGCCTCAAATTTGATCCCGCTCTCCTCACTCATCCTGCACATACAAATGCACTTCTCCAGTGGGTATAAGTGACCCTCCTCCCCGCCCATTCCACCTCGCAGTCGTACAGGCCAAAGACTCGTATTCATTGCATTCTATGCTACAACCTTGTCTATAATTAAGCGAGAACCTTTCCAGTCTTGCCCGCGAGCAATCGAGCTCCCTCGGGCGCGTTCGAGTTGTTGGGTCCGTAGAAGTGAGGGAAACCCTGGGGGTTAGCCAAACACATCGAACAGGTTCACCGGCTCCCGACGATAGCCTCACAAAGTCAGTGCCCCATGGGGGCGAGTTGATTCGTTGTTGCTTCCCACCCTCCGTAGCAAGCTTGTTGAGCTCATCGATGTCCTCGGCGGGCAAGTTGATCGTCTGCAAGTTGGACTCGATCCGAGACGGAGTGACCGACTTTGGCAGGACGACGATGCCCCGTCCGATGGCGTATGAGATGAGGACGGTGGCTGGGGAGGCGTTGTGCTTCTCGGCAATCTTGATCAGAACGGGGTCCTTGGACAGCGGCGAGCCTGCCGTGAGCATCGGGAGACAGCATGAGCCATCGCGCCAGACTTACCAGTCGAGCCGAGCGGCGAGTAAGCCTGGATGAGGATGCCCTTCTCGTCGCAGTACTTTTTGAGCTCATGCTCCGGGTTGTAGGGGTGGTTCTCGATCTGGTTGACGGCAGGGACGACTTTCCAGGTTTTGGAGAGATGCTCGAGGATGGGGATACCAGCGTTGGAGATACCGATCGCTCTGGCTTTGCCCGAGGCAAGGATATCCTCCATCTGCTTCCAAGTCTTAGCTTGGTCCCAGTCCCAGTCGATGTTTCTCGATCCGTCCTCCTTGACGGGGAAGAGCTCGGACGTGCCGTTCTGGACGGTCCGGCTGATTTGTCAGTGCCTAGTCTCCTTGGTGCGAAAAGTGCAAAAGGCTGGGACGAGTTGGGTGAAGCAAGAATAGGGCGTAAGAACCGCTCCACTCACATGGGCCAGTGGACGAGGTAGAGGTCGAGGTAGTCGGTACCCAAAGATTTCAGGGTCTTGTCGAGACACTCCTCGACTCGGTCGTGATAAACCGACCAGCTGGCTGTGAGCGTGCCGTCCAAGACGAGAGATGATACCAGGCCAGACGACTTACACCTTGGAAGTCAAGAAGATTTCAGAGCGAGGCACTCCCGAGTCTTTGATGCCTTGTCCGACCTCGTCCTCGTTCTAGCCGTCAGCGACATCTTGAGCAATCAGGAATATTGGCCCTCACCTGGTAGCAGAGCGCGCCGTCGATATGCCTGTATCCGGACTTCAAGGCGTGGGCGACAGCCTGTCGGACCTCTCCAGGCTTGGCTTGCCAGGTCCCCAACCCGATCGCGGGGATCTGGACACCATTGTTGAGCTTGAACGAAGGGACAGAAGCGGCCATCTTGTACTGGAGCAATGAAAGGTAGGAAGTGAAACTCAAGCAGAAGCCGAGGATAGTGTGAATGTAGTGGAACACTGAAGAAATCGTCGAAGGCGTATAAAGGGGTGGCTTGGGTGGGTGCACCATGTATCGCGGACTATCGAAAGCTCCAAGAGAAGAGCGGAGTCGGCGGGCCGGATCTTACCGGTCCGGAGTCTACCGGGAGGTTTTCTATGCGACCTGGAAATCGACCGGAAAACAGGGTCTCCCTGCCCCTCTTGCCAGGATTGGTTGGAGCCCAGCGACCCGATCATATGCATGCTGGAGCTCCTGCCGGTATGAGCCCGTATTGTGAGCTGCGCATACTGTGACTTGTCAGCAAAGGTAGGATAGTGCTGTGAGGACAGCAGAAGCGGACATCGATAAATCCGCTCGTGGGACCGCCCAAAGCCGGTGTCAACTCGCAGGTGGGGTGTGTCAACCCCAAGCGGATCGAGTTCGCCGACGCGCGGGACTTTACCGAGAGGGCGAGGAGAGCCTCGAGCAAGCACTGCACGGTGTAGAAGTGGCCGATCTGAAAAGCCAAGCATGCTTACGTACCTCACCCGTCTCAAAGTCTGGTGCGTTCTCGAAGTTATCGGCCCCCTCGAGTCGCCCATCAAAAGGGCAAATGGGGTTGTAGACGCTTCAAGTAACAAGCCCATGTAGCCCTATCTTATGTAGCCCTATCTTCGTTATCACGAGATCATGGTGCGTCTCATGAACGAGTCACTGCACCTAGAAATCTTGAATGTATGCATACTTCTCACTGCTGACTTGTGCTTCCCGAATACCAACCCGTAAAGTAATTCCTTCTCTAGTACATCCCCCTGACCCTGCCCTCACTCTTGAGGCCCTCAACCTCCACCCATCTGACCGCACCCCCACCTTCCACCGCCTCCCCAGCCTCTCCGCTCCTCTTGCCCTGAGTGATCGCTTCTCGAGCCACTCGGATGATCCCTCTCGACTCGAAAGCCGAGATGTCCTCCGACTTTGTGCCTACAGTCACGTGAAGGTACAAAGCGATCGTCTCGGGCAGGACCAGCTCAGGTCCTTCCTCCGAAGCTTTCGGATGGATACGGTCCAGCGCCAGAGCCATCACCCGCTCGTCCCAAACAAGCAGGGTGATCGAGAACTCGTACATTGCCGAACTTGGACTTTCGGCTTGGGACTTGCACGTGTTCCAGAGCTTCTCCAAAGGTCCTGGGTCAGGCGAGGCAACATCGACTGCCTGCCCGGCCGCCTCTCGCTCAGCCGCCACGACTTTTTCATGCGCAAGAGTGATATGCGGTTTCGCAGTGATCCTATCGCTCTTCCGGATATCCTCGAATAGCGAGCGTGCCGTATCATCCGCGCAGCCTTCGAGAATGGTCGTGACGGTTCTGGGCAGATCGATTTCAGGAGCCACACCAAAGTACCGGATCGCCTTGCCAACCCTTACTGCCGGTGCATGATACGGTGTCGTGACCTTGTATTCCATAGCAGCTGCAAGAGCGTCGGTAATGTCTTGGTCCGAAGGCAGAGGTACGCCCAATAAGCTCACAAGTGGCCCGACGATCTTGTCAAGGGCCTCACGTGGAGTATCCTCGACGTCCACTCCGATGAGCTTGTCAAACAAGGCTGGGTCTGGAGCGGTCCAGTTGCGCAAGAAATTACCGACCACTGCTTCATGTTCGGCCTCGACAGTCAAATCGGGTCGAAGGGTTTGGTGATTGTCCCCTCGCCGAACCACTCTTTCGGAGCAGATTCGCAGCAGTCGGTGGTACGGCCTTGATTCGACGTCCCATACGACCCCGATGAGGCGTACATCAAAGTTCTTCAGGAATTTGTCGTTCTCCAGATTGGCGAGTTCGCTGTAGTGCTTGTCAATGTGGTTGTTACTGCTCATGAGCTTCCTCGCGCATCCCGTTGCTTTTGTACTCACCGATCGGCGTACACGACGTCGTTCTTCTTTAGCAGCTCGACGATGTTCTTAAGGAAGGTCGGGGCAGTCTTCTTGGTGGTCACGTCGTCACTTTGCGTGTGGCCCATTCCGAAAAGCTTCGACAAGGCGACTCCGATAAGTGTCTTGCCTAGCAAGTCAGCATGTCGTTCAGAGAGTTTCATGAAACTCACCGCAACCGGGCACCGCAATCGGAACCAGAACGTATTTCTTCTTCATGCCCGTCTTGTCAAACACAGGTTTCGCAGAACCTCCAGAGCGCAGGCTGTAGTTTCCAGCCTTTGCGCCGGCCCACGCTCTCGCCCCTTCCGTCTCGGTCCATCGGAGGAACTGTTCGCGGACCCGGACCACTCCCCGGTCGTAGTCTTTGAACAAGGTCGGGTTCGTCTTCATCTCCTCGCCAGCCCAGTCCGCATAGAGGGCGACTTCGGACCGCTTGGTTTTCGAACGAACTTTTTTCCAAACTTCGGCTTCCTTGTCAGGAGTCGGGGCTTCGAGAAGCGGCAGCATCACCCTTGTGATCTCCCTCCACTGTCGATACAAGAGGTATGGCTCGTCAAATTTGATTTTGAAAAAGAACGGAGAGCCGGGTTTGTAAGGCGGTTTGCCGGGACCAGTCGTGTCAGCGACCACGCAACGAACGACGAAGCCTTCAATCATGTCCCCTTCCCATGATCCTGTGCGCGTGACATCGTCGGTGAAAGCCTTGACTTCGTCGAGAGTGGACATCTCCACGTACTTTGTCGGGATAAAACCGAACTCGTAGGCGAAAGAAGCGACATCTGAGGGAGAAGCAGTTGAGAAGTGGGGGGTGTTGTGGTTCAGGCCATGCAAGTGAAGCCCTGTCCAGTGCTCCGGAGTAGCAATGACATGCTCTTCGAACGAGTCGTCGCAGAGCTATGGATCAGCGTCGACTGGTTGCTTGCAGATGAAGTGCTTACCTCCAACACCGCAGTAGTGTTGCTCGCCCACAACCGCTCTGCCAAGTCGGCTTCAGTCTTTCCACTCTTCTCGAGAGTCCGTCTTAGCCACCGCCTGCCAACCTCGGCATGCGCTTCTGCCTCCTTCTCCTCCTTGTCCTCCTGATCACGCTGTCCATTGGCTGTCTTGGCTTTCTTCCCTTGCTCCGAGAGCTCGAGTTTTGCCATGTTTTCAGAGGCGGCTTCGACCGTGGTTTGTTTCCCCAGCTCAGCCTCGGTCGTAGTCCCCAACGAATGCTTGGACGCGACCATGACATGTCGGGGAGTCAATGCAGAGATGAGGATCAGGCATCCGTTTGACTTGAGAGTCATTCGATACGGCCCGGTAGTATGTTGTTGTATATGCTCAGGCTGTGCCTTCAGCAAAGGGGCTGTTATTAATGAGAAACACTCACAACTGTCCAATCCACCTCGTTCAGATTAAAGAACTTGTCATAGCCTCGCGCCACAATCCGCTCTCTCGTCTGACCCTCCTCCCACTCGCCTTCGCACGCCAAAGCTTCCTCGGGCACCGGGTCGCCTTCCTCCACGGCTTCGGTAAACAATCCACGGGCCAACGAAGGGAAAGGGTTCGAGGCGTTGAAGTACATGTGCTCAGTCATCTTCCAGCTCGTTATACGTCGGTCCCTGGCCGTGCTGCTTCCCTCGCCTTTGTCCTCGGGAGCGTAGATGGAGGCAGGGTAGAGGTGAACATTGGGTCGTACAGCTTTGGGATTTGTATCTCGAAGATGATATAGCTGTGCTAGTAGCGATGCGGTCGAAGCGGGATGACGGTCGGTTGTCCAAGCTTCGAGTCCTTTGCCCTTGTTCGCCCCCACCATGTTGGACGTCAGGATCCGAGGGATAAGTGATCTGAGGAATGTGATAGGACGCAGGGCGGTCTTGATGTCTAGATCCCAAAAAGGTTGCTAAGTTGAAACTTGAGGTCGCTTGTTTCCCCGCACTGACCCCGCAGGGGTGGATGGACTTTGTAATCACCCCGGTCGGATGGGATTTCATCGGGATTTGTAATCCGTTGTAATCTGTTTGTAATACCTCGACACTTTGTCTAGTCCCCTACCCTTGCCACCCCCCCCCATCCCCTCACTCCCTCGCCTAATCGTCGCCATCCGCCGCCGCTCGGGTGCCCCTGGTCGCAGTGAGGACGACGAGCTACCCGTCAGCATCTCTTCCTTTCCCCCTTCTCAACCATCATCAAACCCTCCCCTGTGCTCTCACCCCTCGGTCTACATGGTCAAACAGTAGACCTCTTCACCCAGACTCGTTCTCTTTCGAACACGGCAACACCCTTCCGGCAACCATCGCGGATCACGAGCTTGACCAGACGATACGGCGTTGCAGGGCTCGCACGATCCCCTTGTTCCCTAGCCCCCTTCTTCCAACTTCCTTCCTTGTGGATCTCTAGTACGGTCATCCAACGTACAGATGAGTGAGCAGGAGGGAAAGCAACAAGAAGGAGCATCAGTATCACAGCAGTATCTTGACACGCATTTATCTCAACCCGACTCATTCAACCCTTCTATCACAACCCAAGTCACCTCATCCAACATAGCTGGACGTGTGACCCGAAACCAGAGAAACCTCAACACCAACAACTCATCCGCATCTCACCTTCTGTCAACCACTTCTACAGTCGCTTCTGGACCGGCTTCCAGTAATCGTAGACCAGCCAGAAAGAACACCTCGACTAAGGGGACTGATCCGCCTGCTTCCAGTGGCTCAAGTTCCGGAACCGGTCGCAAGCGAAAGCACAAGGAGACCGACGAAGAGGAGACCCCATCCCCGACCAAGTAAGTGGCCTCCCTTTTTTCTTGGGACGTCTTTGGTGCGTAATCCATCGACGATCGTAGCGAGCACCAGGACCAGCTGGAAAGTACGATGGACGTCTCCGGCAATCCTTGTTCAAAGGATGTCGTCGTTTTTTTCTGAACTCCCAAAGCCAATGACCGAGGCCTGTCTTGCCCACCTTTGACCTTCTGCCCCTTGCCATCGATAAGCACTGACTACAGGCCCTCTCCGTCGAGACCGTCGCCACTTCGCCAAGAGCTGACAAACGATAGAAAAGGCAAACAGAAAGCTAGTCGATCCTTAACTCCCCCAACCGCAACCTCCCCGGCTTCTGGTGATCCATCACACCTCGCCAAGCGAGCACGAAACTCAGTCTCGTCCACAACTGGAACAGACCTTCGGTACAGCTTGAGAAGGAGATCCAACGAGGATACCGAAACGGCACCTCCAGCCGGTAAATCCAAAGGAAAAGCTCCGTCATCGGACAGCTCAGGACCTCAAGGAAAGAAGGCCTCCAAAGACATGTCCAAGAAAGCAAAGTGAGTCATATACCCGCCATTCCGGCCCACCACTAACAAACCAGCCCCAGGCAGAGAAAGGCAGGGAACCAGACCCCGACCCACGGAGGCGCCAAGAAGGGCGACACATGTAAGCATATCGTGGTACCTTGGAGGACGTACTGACTCCTCAGCAACGAAGCAGCTTATTCACGACCCGATGGATGACGACGCAAACTGGATGGATGAGCCCGAAACTTCTCGGTCGCGCTTCGACATCACAGGCGATGCCCATAATGACGAGCACATGGGCGAATCTGAGCATGGCGAAGACGAAGACGACAGCGATGAAGACATGCACGGCGACGGGCATTTCGGCGGCGGGGGCGGAATGAGCGAGCTGGCCAGGCATGCGAGAGAATCTGGTCTTCTCGATGAAGCTACAGCTGCTGCGCTCTTTGGTGGTGGAGGATTCCGTGTGTTCGGAGGCATGATGTCTGGACTATCGAATCGATTCCGCAGACTAAGGAACGAGCTTCGATCCCGGTCCATCACCACTCGTCTCTCTGCTTTGCGAGAGTGCAGCGAGCTCCTGCTCGTCAGTAACGAAGACACCTTAGGAGGAGCCTTTTCCATTCATTCTTTCGCTACGGAATTTATCGCTATATTGAAAGGCACGCCAAATATCGATGACAAAGCCGATCAAAGCGAGGCAGCTCGCGACCCTGAGGATATGGACGAAGATGCCCAGTTGGCGGCTGTACTTGCCATGAGCGCTGGCGGTGCTCTTCCGCCCGGGTTCGGGGGTGACGATGACGAAATGGAATGCCAGTTGGTCGCCTGCCGGTGCTTGGCTCATTTGCTCGAAGCCTTGCCTGGGTCGGGCCAGACTCTGGTGCATCTTGGAGCCGTCCCGGTTCTCTGCTCCAAATTAAACGAGATCACATACATCGAGCTTGCCGAGCAGACACTAAGTGTGAGTTTGAATACCGACAGAGTTTCCCTTGCTAATCTGCAGACACTGGAGAAAATCTCGGCAGAGTGCCCCTCAGCCATTGTGAAGGAAGGTGGTCTCGCTGCCCTCCTCAATTTCCTGCCCTTTTTCTCCACCAATGTCCAGCGAACTGCCGTTACTGCTGCCGCCAACTGCTGTCGAAATATCTCGTCTGAATCGTTTGCGCAGATTCGTGACGTTTTCCCGATTCTCCGCGAAGTCCTTACCCAGGCCGATCAACGTCTCGTCGAACAAGCTACGTTGGCGGTCGTTAGGACGATCGAATCATACAAGCACAATGCGGCCCATCTCGAAGGGTTGTTGGATGTCCCGATGATACTCGCGGTCAATTCGCTTCTCATGCCTTCGGGTGGTTCCCCGCTGCTCTCCGCTTCGACATACACCCATCTACTGCGAGCTCTCACTACCTCAGCTCGAGGCTCTGCCAAAGTGGCGATTGCGTTCCTCGAAGCTGGCATGACAAATACCGTATACCAGATCCTTACTGGCGTGTTGCCGTCCTCGGACGATGACATGGAGCAGGGTGGCGCTGATGAAGGACAAGGGTTGGCGGGCGGCGTTGCGGACATGGCTGTCCTCCAAAACCTGGCTCATCGACCCAAAGATCAGGTCGAGGAATCCCTCGCGCTCATCTGCGAGCTTCTCCCTCCTCTGCCTCGTAACGGAGTCTTCGATCCTCGATCTTACAGCGAGAAGAGTCTTTCCCGTATCAAGCGAGGTCGTAAGTCTGAAAGATCCGATCGTTCGACCCGACGCAGCACCCGTGCTCCCGATGGTTCGGCAACACCCTCTACCTCAGCCGGGCCAGGAACGCCTGCCGCTGGGTCCTCCGACCTGCCCGCAGTTGAGCCCACCCCCATCGATCCTGCTGCTCTCGCCAAGGAAAACGCGATCAAACAAAAGAAGGAGCAGGAACTGCAGCAAGAGCAAAGGATGGAATTGTTCAAAGCTCACCCCGACCTGCTGTCGAAATTCATCAAGGCTATCTTGCCGGTGCTCGTCGATGTTTATGCTGCCTCAGTCGCCACGCGTGTACGCACTAAGGTTCTGAACGGCCTGACGCGAGCTGTGGCATTCTCCGAACCGGAGCAACTTCGAGCGACCCTGAGAGTGAGTCGCTCAGCCGTTCATAGTCAGTGCGGAGCTGATATCAGACGGTGCCTATGGCAAGCTTCCTCTGCGCGATCATTTCGTCGCGAGATCACCCGACGTTCACCCTTCAAGCTCTTCAGCTGGTCGAGCTGCTCGCAACGAAACTCCCTGACGTCTATCAGGTTTCTTTCCAACGAGAGGGTGTGGTATACGAGATTGAGGCACTGGCGGCACAAGAAATTACCACCGCCAAGTCAAGCGAGAAGGATGCGGGAGATGCGAAAAAGGCCGATACAGCCTCGTCCATTGCCGGGCCGTCCTCATCATCGCACGCCGGGTCGGCGATACCCGATGACCTCAAACCGATCTTGGAGGCCGCTGGTATGACAGGAGGCTTGTCCACGTTCCTCATGGACATAGCGGCCGGCGGCATCGGATCATCCAGCCCTCGAAAGTCAAGCTCCAGCATCGACTTGGGTGACGCCAACATCCTCCGGGCTCGGTGTCTCATCGCTAAGAAGATCTTCAGCGCAGACGGCGAGGAGGATGGCTCGGCGACCGCGGTATTAGACGAGATTGCCGTGCTCGTCCGTCGACTTTGTGTACCCGAGGCATCCGACGGAGAAATACGGGACACCCTGCGAGAGATCGCTAAGTACTTCACCGCTCCCGGTCAGGCGTTGTCTAGCTTCGAGCTGCTCAAAAGTGGTCTGGTCGATGGGCTACTCGAATTTGTGGACATTGATGGGACCGTCAACGCCTCGGAGCGTCGAGCTATACTGTTCGATGTGCTGTCTGACACGAGTTTCTCGAACCCATCCCCACTCACCCTACTCGTCAAACGTCTCCATGAAGCTCTCGGCAAGCTCGAGGACTTCCAAGTCGAGACCGCATTCAACGGTGCAGCCGACTCAAGTAGTCGAAGCGGATCGTCCGGGCTATCCAGGACTATCCGGGTCCGTCTGCAGGCGGAGGAAGGACAGGACATTCCAAAGCATATGTCTGCGATCAGTGTCACAATTCAAGCTATCGCCCCACTACAAGCTCTGCACGACTATCTTCGACCCCGAGTCGCCGACACGAATTACGTTCCGGGAGGTGGACTCTCTAGCATGTTCGCAGCTTTCGCTTCGGGACTCCCTGCCGGCAGTGGTCCGAGCGGAAGCCGGGGATCAAGACTTTTCGACGCACTGAATAGCCTGCCCCCGGCGACGCAGGGCCAGTCGAGCGCTTCTGGCGCTGGTGACAACTCTCGGACAAGATCATCAGCCGAGGCTGCCGCACCTGGTAAACCGCCCTCCGTCCCAGCTGCGCCTGCGAGACGACGGAGCGCCAGACTGAGTGGATTGGGTGTGGCAGACACCGCCGAGTTGCCCTCGACCCCAGCCGCTCAGATCTCCCAACCATTGGCCGTGGCTGAATCCACCCCCCAGCCCGGTTCCGCCCAGCTCGGAATCTCGCCCGAGGCCACCATTTTCCCTTCGATGCCGATGGACATGGACTTTGATGATGATGAGGGATTCTCGGAAGACGACTACGACGCCGAAGTATTCGAAGAGGATATGGAGGAGGAGCTCGGTCGACCGCAGGAGAAGGTGGTCAACATGTCTGTCGCTCCTGGTATGTGCAGATCCTTGAGATGGACAAAGCGGGTCGCTCATGTTGCAGATGGATCGCGAGTGGAAGCCAAGACTCCGGAAGGCACGCGCATCGCTACGCCTAGTCAAGCAGCGGGCACTGGTCAGGCTGGGCCATCGGGGATTGCTACTCCCCGCACCGGCTCGTATGCCGGTGCTGTGAAGACAGTGCCTTCTGACTTCCATCTTGAGTTCACGCACAACGGCCAGGTCATCTCCCTTGATGACACCATTTACGGTGCCGTCCACAAACATCGCGGAACCGCCCCGGGTTCCAATAATGCTTTGGTGTATGGCACGACTGCCGTCTTCAAGTTCAGGAAGGTCGACGGGCCTGTCCCTAGCTCTCATGCCGCTGCCGATGCTCCTTCCCCGGCATCCGTTGCCAGTGCGCTTCCGGCGGCCTTCGACCCCACACACCCCACCTCCAAGATCTTGCGTTTGCTGAGAGTTCTGCATGGCTTATCGGCTGACGCTGTGGAGTCTACTGTCGACCCGACCCTCTTTATCAACAACAAGCTCACGGCCAAGCTTACTCGCCAATTGGAGGAAATCATGATTATTGCCAGGTAAGTTGGTCGTTCGATCGAGTTACCGTTCTGTGTGCTCATCAAACAGCAACTGCCTTCCTGAATGGGCTGTCGAGCTACCGAAACATTTCTCATTCCTGTTCCCGTTCGAGACCCGTTACTCGTTTCTCCAATCCACCTCATTCGGTTACGGACGACTCATCGCCAAGTCTCAGTCATCCCAAAACAGTCGTCACGGACGCAACAGGGACGATGTCTCTCACCTTGCCCGCATCGTGCGGCAAAAGGTCCGGATTTCACGATCCCAGCTTCTTGAGTCATGCGCGAAAGTCCTCGAACTGTACGGAACTTCGAGCGGGATTCTCGAAGTCGAGTACTTTGATGAGATCGGGACTGGTCTAGGCCCGACCTTGGAGTTCTACTCGATTGCTTCGAAGGAGTTTGCGCGGAAATCGCTTGGCCTTTGGCGCGACGAAGACGAGTCGAAACCGAGTGAATATGTCTTCCATCCCAGGGGTTTGTATCCTGCTCCTGTGAGATCGACAGAGAGTGCCGAGTGAGTATCTGCAGCATCACTAGAGAAAAATGTTCTGATTATCAGGGCACAGCTGGGGTGGTACAAGACTCTTGGTCTTTTCACTGGTCGAGCATTGCTCGACTCGCGAATCATCGATGTCAATCTGAACAAAGTCTTCCTCAAGCTCATCCTCGGTCGACCGGTCAAACGAACTATTTCTAACCTCAAACTCGTCGACATGGGTCTTGCGCGGTCTCTCGAACGACTCCAGAACTACGTGCAGACGAGGAAAGAGATCGAGGCGCTCAAATTGCCCGCTGGTGCTCGGCGAAACAAGCTCATGCAGCTGACCGTTTCCGGCGCAAAGCTGGCCGATCTCTCTCTCGACTTCACGCTCCCTGGGTACGACATTGAGCTCAAACCTGGTGGAAAGCACATCGATGTCGATGATCATAATATCGAGGAGTACCTGGAGTTGGTCCTGGACATGACTCTTGGCGGGGGGATTGCGAGACAAGTCAAGGCGTTCCAAGAGGGTTTCTCGATGATCTTCTCGATCGACGATATGCGCATCTTCTCTCCGGAAGAACTCGGTCTGCTATTCGGCAACACTGAGGAGGACTGGTCGAAAGAGAGTCAGTGGAATGATAGGCTTCTATCGGTGCTCAAGTGCTAACGGACAGCTCTCGAACACACCATCAAGGCGGATCATGGTTACAACCTTGACAGCCGATCGGTGCAGAACCTCGTTGAGGTCATGTCGTCTTACGACAAGGAGCAGCGCAGACAGTTCTTACAATTGTAAGGAGTCTCAGAAAGTCTGACTGTATCGGATCTGACACTGCAGTATCACTGGAGCTCCCAAGCTCCCCATTGGCGGTTTCAGGGGCTTAAACCCGCCTTTCACGGTCGTTCGCAAACCGCACGAGCCGCCTTTCCGAGCGGATGATTACCTTCCTTCGGTCATGACTTGTGCTCAGGTGAGTGATGGAGTCGAGTCTGATGGAGATTGGGGGCTGATCCCGATAGTATCTCAAACTGCCCGACTACTCGAGCAAGGAAGTTTTGGCCGCACAGATCCAACGGGCTATGCTCGACGGAGGTGGCTCTTTCCATCTCTCGTAGACTGTCAGGCGGGGGATACATGAGATGAAGTGGCCGATACGGGAGGAGGATTGAATGAGAATTGAATGAATGTATCGTATATATAGACATGTGCATGTACTGGTTGACAACGATACTGTAGGTTTTGCGCTCTTGAGCTTGAGTACGGGTTTGGGTTTGGGCTGGTCCGGTCAAGGTCAAGGTCGAGGGATACGTCGACCTGACTGCGTGAACAATGGAGGGATAAGCTCTGCTTAGTGTGACCTCGGGGCAGGGACCCGGCGGCAAACAGATCGAGCCGCACTAACCTCGATCAGTGACCGAAGGTCGAGTTGGCATCGAGTGAGAACTGAACAGGCCTTTTTCAGAACGGCCCATGCATCAAGGAGACAGCAGAAAGCACCGGCAATATATGTCGTGCGGCCGAGCGGTGCACAAGTCTAGGCCGAAATACCACGATGCAAGCCTCGGAACGCCATGCTCGCCGGCAGAAAGTGGAGGTGAGGAATGCGAGGCGAGGCAGGACAAGACGCCTTGGCGCTATGGGGCTGATGGGTGGAGTTGCGATGAATTCCATGCTGGCTTTCCCAGCCAAGAGATGTATCAAAGGGTATTATGGCTCTATTCCCACCCTTGATCTGAGCCCTGGCTTTT